>JASDFA010000014.1:31780000-33030000 GCA_035772735.1 Datura wrightii
GACATGACTGTGCCAATCATGTTTTAGTGTCACAGAAGGAATCTAAGAGGAAGAAAGTTATGAAGCAGATTTGACAGCCTAAGGAAGTATCATTAATGAGGTGGTACAAGAGGTTGAAGAACTAGCTCCTACCAGAGAGAATACACAGAAAGATGTTCTCAATCAGAAGGATGTACTTCGGCAAGTGGTAACAGGGAGACACCAGTGTTCCTTTACTGAGATATCTATAAGTTTCGCAAGTATGATTGCTCTCCCTGTGAAGAATGGCTTCACTAATCTAGCTTTGAGTATGTCTGAGTTGCCTTGGAGAGGTGAATTTCACCTGGACAGACAAGCAACAAACTGTTGCTGGATAGAGCACTTAAAAATATTGACCAGATGAAGAGTTATGGCCACGTAGGAATTGAGTGCGGGATTGTACACATCTCTAGTCATGTTCCAATGCTAATGAAGTTATCAGTGAAGGTTCCTGGAGGTAGAATCCCTTTTAAGTTTTTTAATGTTTGGACTAATCATGCTCAGTTCGGTTCAAATATTAACTCAACCTATTTTATTTACCTCTTTATATTATATTATTTTAAAGTTAAGTAGAAAATGCTTCAATATTTTAGTGTCAAACTCGAAGGTGAGTGCTCATTGACCTCTCTCATTTTCTATTTTGATAAAAGAAGATTGACAGTGAAAGAAAATTAAACATCAATATCATTAGCAATGATCCAAATGGCCGCAACACCCCCAAAGTGAAAAAGAAAAAATTAAGAAGAAGATTTTATGTTCTCTTCATTTCATCTTAGTTTATTTATGTTGGCTTGACATTTTAAAAAATATATATATTAATTAGAAATTATTTTCCTGAATTGATTTTATTAATTATATTTTAAAATTTTAAATTTAGTTATTAATACTTTATATAATTATTTAATAATTAAAAATATATATATAAAAAAGAAAATGATAAATTTATATTAATTTACTAAAATGAATTAAGTCAAAAGAAAAAAATTATTTTTGATATAAAAAGTTGAGTAATATGAAATGAAATGAAGGAGAAGGAGTATTTATTCTCACTCTGTTTCATTTTAATTGGTAGGATAAGATTTGCACACTCATTAAGAAAAAAATTAATTAAAATGGTAATTTGACTAATATAACTCTATTAATTTTTTTGAAAACATACAACAAAAATTCTTTTCACGTTTTAGAATGACTTTAAGTACTAAGGGCAGAATTGAAAAAAACATGGTCAATTGTCTCTTGAATTTTGAAACTATCAAGTATTTTAAAATACCATATTTTTAATATATCTGACAATTAAAATGACACTAAGGGAGTAGTTTATTCAAATGGATAAGATCGACTTAGGTGGGAGAGAATCTTTGATGCAGGTCCTTACAAATTAGTGAAAGCAGCCTATGATCGTGGACTCTTTGCTGCATTTAATTTAGGCAACGAACAAAGCAAGTTCGACCATAATAAAAAGAATAAAAAAATACTTAAAAACAAAAAAAGAATAAAAAATACAAGTTAAGCTAATTTTAGATAAATATCATGTGATTAAAATTAATACCATATATTCATACCTGACTAAGAAAGTTGGTGTTTCTTTGTACATCTTGTCTTGAACCTAAAAGGCAAAGTAAACACCATTTTTAAATATATTGAATCAAACCTAACTCACTTGGTCTTTTTTTTTAAGGTTAATTAATATTTTATCAATTTATGACCTGGACAAGAACTTTATAATAAAAATAAAAAATCTTAATCGTACGTGAGAAAAGTGGTCCTAGCTAGCTAGTTGTAAATATTGTATTTACCGGTGACTAGTACTTTCTTGACAACAATTAAACCTAATATCCAATCTGAAACCCTCTGGATTTTAGGTTGGCTATCTTTGTCCCTAACAATTGGAGACAATATAGAGCTTTTATTAAATGATGAAAATATCCATGTTAATTTTGATTAGAAAAATGATCTGATTTGGACAAGTACATAAAGTTTGGATATAGCAAGAGAATATTCCTTTTTTTCAATTACTCCGTGAACTCTTGATTATTTTGTACACGCTTCAATTATTTCATTAAATACTTATTATTTTGTAGTGATATAGTTATTTATAGGGATGGCAAATGATACGGTGTAGTGTGATTATGGGGTAAACCGGTATAAACTCGCAAATATTTCAATCTCCCTCGCCTCACATAACATTATTTTTTGTTTCCTACCTGCCTAGCTCGTTCCATCTCGCATGGCAAACGATATGGTGCGAACGTACATCCGCAAAAATATTTCAACCCGTCCCGCTTTGCTTCGTCCTGCATCTACCCTGCTCTCTTTGTCTATCAAAATTTAAGTAGATGAGAAGATGTTATTAAACGTTTATTATTTTAATTGAAATCTAGACCCAAAATTTCGTTGTAATTTTCACATGCTTTATATTGACAATCGCCATGCCACCATCGGACAGGATAAAAATAGGGCATATTCCTTTCACCTTTAATGAATGCATATTATATAGAGTCATAGTATCATTCTAATATCTGAAATCTGAGCCATTCCACTACATATCCAAGGCTAATTAGCCAATATCTAATATGATTCTAATATTGAAATTTAAAAACCAATAATGGATTTTGTAGTTCATGAGAATCGTCCAGTTGTAATTACTATCTTATAGGTCAGTTGTGATGTTGCTTTCCACTATAAATATATGTCTCACTCACTAGATTGATTTACAATCACGGAACGCGCGTATATATGCATATAAAAAAATTAATACGTACCATCATGATTAATCATCTCTAAAATGGTATAAGATGATTTTTTTTTTAAAGTTTAAATTGTTCACCTGATATTTAATATTTGATCTCTTTGAGTGAAAAATGCTTTCTAATAGAATCTTTTCATACCACCCAAGAATCGAACTGAGACCTCTTATGATGGTATTCTTCATGTATCATTAAAGATTATAATAGAGCGATTAGTACTATTCCTTCATTTTTAATTAGAAATTTTAAATTTGAGTGTTGAGTATGAAATCACTTATGATAGAAAGCATTTTATTTTAAAATAAAATTTTTCTATACAAACTTAACTTAATTAAATTCTAAAATAAATATCGAACATATTGAAAAAGCAGACAAACAAACAAAAAGTATCCTTCGGGTACGTGACTTCGCAAGGCATAAATTACAGTAAGAGAGGAACTTCTTTAACCTCCTATCTCACTCCTAATTAACTTTCTCTTCATTCCTTAAAATGGACAAGGTTATATAGTGAATAAATAAAAATATAATAAAAAATATCTTTTTATTAGTATGATTTAAAAAAATTAATATATATTTAATCTTTAAAAAACAATTAATTTCAAACTTTTTGTTTTAGTTTTTTGATAAGAAGTTTTTATAACCACACAAATATTAGGATATGTTTAGAATCATAACTTTTGAAAACCTCGTAAGTTACACAAATTAAATATTATGACATATTTAGAATCAAAAATTATAAAAAAATTATAATCACATAAATATTATAACATATTTAAAAATTATAAATATTAAAAATCTTTTTTTTTAAAACTTCATTTTTAGTTAAACTATATAGGCAATACAGCCAACAAATTGAAAGGGAGATCTTTCTCCGCTCCGTCAAAAGCCTAATTGAGACAAATCAGCTCTTACTGTTCTCGGTCTTTACTCTTGAAGATCCATCTATAGACGGCTACATTTATTTTTTTTTACGAGTAGTGTTATTTACTATTTTCTCCTTCTCAAAATTATGCAACACATTTTTCTTTTTAATCTATCTAATAAATAATAACATATTTTTATATTTATTAATAATTTAATTTGAAACATCTATTTCACAACTTATGGAATGACTTATAGCCACACAAATATCTATGACTTATTTTATATCACAAATTTAAAAAAATTTCCTTGATATTACATGAAATGAAGCAATTGTAATTAACTTGTCCAATTGTAAAACGTGTCAAATTCTTAGAGACTAATAAGTTACTTGGTTGGGAGGTGTTGCTACTTTACATGGCCCTTGACATCCCCAAAAAGGCCTTAGCAAAAACAACCGCCCCCAAGGCAACAACAACAACTCCTCTTTAAGATTCTTGAATTTCTTATATTCTGCAAACTCCCTTTACCCTACAAGCATTTCCCCCACAAGTATGGACTCTCAATAGACACTACTGAAGAGATTGCGTCAAGAATATCAGTATTTGGTTATTTACTCAATCTTTCAAGCTTTAAAACCTGTAAGCAGCTCTATTTTCTGTCTCTTCATTTATCATCTTCATCTGCATGCATTTCTTCTTTCTGCTCATCATCATCTGCTTAATTCTAATGAAACTTGTTACTCACTCATATTTTGGTTATAAAACAAAGAAAAATAACTATTTCAATGAACTCTCAAATTATGCTGATTTCCATATGCTCTTGGAAACCAAGAACTCCGTACGTTTATTTACACGCATTTACATATTTTCTTCTGTTTCGAATGTTAAAAAGGAATAATACCTTCCTTCGTCTAGTTTTGTTTTTCATGGTTTGACTTGTTATGTAGTAGTATAAAGGAAGACTTTTAAACTTATACTCTTTTAAGACTTTAATCTGAAATGCGTCATCTTTAACTCTACATATATTTTATGTGACTACAAAAACTTCTATCAATGAAATATTAGAATGTATATTTTTTTAAAATAGACTAATAACAAAATAATATCGAAAACGTTAAACGGAGGGAGTCTTCAAATCGACAGTAGCTTTACTATAGTTTATATCTTAATCTCTGTACAATTTTTTTCTGCCAGACCACTTTCAATGGGAGCAAAATCCAGTTCTTACTTATTAATTATGGGGCGGACCTGCTGTTTGTCTTTTGCCTTGTCATTTTTATTTTTCTTTTTAGTGGAAGTGAAAAAAATATAAAATAGAAAAGTATATGTGGATCAAGTTTACATGGTACGTGCACTTTGATATTAGGTGAATTTGCAACTATTAAGATTTACGTAGCAACTTAATTACAACCTTCACACAGTTGGCATGAGATGAGATTACTTAACGTTCTCTATTACTTTTTTCTTATCTTTTTACCAGTTAGAATAAGAATTTATATATTTTTTAAAAAGAAATTAATAAAAATTACAAATTAATTAATATAATTTATTAATTGATAGGTACTTTTTAAAAACATCAATAATTATTCTTTTCATATTCTAAAGCGATTTAAGTACTAAGAGTATAGTTTAAAAAAAATGATTAATTATTTTTTAAATTTTAAAATTAATAATAATTATTTTTAATATATATGTAACAACTAAAAAGAAACGGAGAAAATATTATTATCATTAAGTATTTGGACAAATCGTTCTAATACTACTACGACCTCTTGTTTCGAATATGACTAGGATGAGTTATAGGGAGAATTTTTCGTGAAAATGACTTTTTATGAATATTTATAAATTAAATATAAGAAAACGCTTTTCTTTTTTTTTAAAAAAATTACGTTTAATAATAAAATTTTCTTATAGAAAAAGATTAATTGAACTTTTCTATTGGCAGTATAAGTATATGTTTCTTTTAATGATTTTCTTTTTCTTGGTATCTTTGAGAACTTTTGGGCAGTGTTCCTCCTACTTTTCAAATAGCGAATAACACCAAAAAGAGAAACAATTTTTATACCAAAAAAAAATAAAAGAGAAAGGTGACGGGGAGCAGAAGCAGAGCCACGTAAATTGAAAGGTGGCAAACTGAATATATATAATATATTTTGTATATTTTCAGTGAAGTTACTCGTTTTGTTATTTAAAAAGTTTTTTATTTAATGGTCAATATTAATACTCACGTTTAATTAAATATAAATTCAACAAAAAAATATTATATTTTAAAATAATATATATTATAATAAAAATTCGACATAAAATTTCTGATTAAGAATTAACTTAGCTATTAACTATTGTTGATGAGGCTATAAAAAAAACTATAAAATCAACATCAAGTATCCAGGAGGGAGACAAAAAAGAGGATTATGTTCCACTTGCAACTTGTGAGCGCCACGTGTAAGTCATAACTGAATATACAGTGTATCCAATAAACTCAAAAGGTGCAATATGTGGCTGTCCCTTTCAAAAAAGGTAAAGTCTGGAGAATGATAATTAAATAAAGAAGATGATGATGACTCCGTACGAAATTATTCCAATCCCCTAGGCCCTATGCATGGGAAGGGACTTTTTTCCTTATTTTCGCCATTAAATTTGCTTTTCAAATTTAAATAATAATTATTTTTTAATTCTAATTAATTTAGTAAGATATTTATTTTATTCTTCAGTTCATGTATATAATATTTTTTATATTATATATAATATTTATTTTTTAATATAAATATTTATAATTTCTTATTTAAATTCACTCACATTATAAGTAGAATAATACTTTTATAAATTTATCACAAAATCTAATACTATTTATTATTATTATTATTAAAATATTATATGTATTAAATGTGTATATATATATGTGTATTCATGTGTATGTAAGCTTCTCCTCTTTCTTATCTTCTATTGTTTATATAAATAAATAAATTTTGACTGTTATTAACAGAATATTTGGTAACATTAATTTTAGATTAATTTACATTATAAATAAATAATTTTAAATTTATTATTATTATTTTTTGTATTTCATGCGTTGAAATATATTTATCAAAATTATTGTTATCTTTTATTTTCACTTGGATAAATAAATATTAGAGTTTTGATTATTATTAGTAAAATTATTTTTTTATTCTGCTAATTTATTTCATTATAGACCTTCACTAATTTATATACTCAATTAGTATTTTTTTAAAATCTTTTTCTAAAAGTTAATATTTATTAAAAAATTGTTATATATATTAAAAACATATATATATATATATATATATATATATATATATATATATATATATATATATATATATATGATGATTTTAAAGAAATGAAAAGAAGAAGACAAAGTTGATAATGCAAGGGTAAAATAGATACTTAAAAAATTAATTAAGATAAAAAGAGAAGAATATCTATTATTTAAAATTAAAAGAGAAATTTAATTTTTAAAATAAACTTGGGGAGCGAAAGTAATTTTCATCCTATTATTTTTTTAGAAAACAATTGACATAAAAGACGTGAAATTAATTGAAGAAACTTGTTACTTATATCACTTTAAAAATATAAAAGAATAAGCAAAGAAGGAGAAATGAATTTCATTTTAAATATGCATTAATTGATACTTATAGGGAAAGTTGGAAAATAGAATTAAAAAGTTCAACTTGTAATCGAATTTTAAATAGAAAAAGTTATAATTTTATGACTTTTAATTACCGAAATGGTTATTCTTATGATCTGATCTGCTTTATAACTTGTTATATATATTCTTTTATTTTTCATAATTGCTCGTAAAGTATTTTTTTTTAAAAAATTATAAAAGAGTTAAATATGATGGCATGAAAAAAAAAGTAAATGCATATATCAAATAATTAAAAAATAACAGTTTAATATTTCAATTGCAAGGTAAAATAGAACTAATGCATTATTATCATTTTATAGATTATAATTATATGTTATACGAAAGGTAGATCTACATGATATTTGAAAATTATGTCGAAAGTGCCTATTATATGTCAAAGTCTAGTGAAAGGTGCAGCTAAATCTTCCTTTTAATCAAGTAAAAACAATCAAATCTTTCTTTCTTCTTCTTCTTATTTTTCTTTCTTATATGACCAAACTGAAAGAATACTTTAATTTTTTGCCTATAAAGCTAGTTTAAAAAAAATCGACTTTAATATGTGCAAAGAATTTGCAGATTAATCTATTTTACGTGTAACATTCTATGTTAAGCATGATTTCATACTTGTTAATTGTTATACTAAGTAAATATTTAAATATTATACTCCTTCTCAATTTTAATTCAGTTTAAATTCTGAAAGTTAATTTTAATCGTGAATTTAAATATAAAATATTTAATTTTTAAAATAAAATTTATATATTTGAAAACTGTCTATAAAATACTACAAGTTACAATAATTAAAATTGTTATTAAAGAAAAACTTATTTAACTCTTGTGAGAGGGATACATAAATTGGAGGAAGTGAAATCTCTTGACAAAGAAGAATCTTTTTAGATTGGGGAAAAACAATAATTTTTTATGAGTAAAAATCTTTAATAAAAATAATAAAAAATATTATAAGTAACCTATAAAATTAATTTTCGAGTAAATGAAGATTTCATAAAATTATAAGTAAACTAAAATGTTAATTTTCGCCGATTTCTCTCCATAAATTGAGACGGGAGTATAATTTAAATCCTAAAATAAATGGAGAAGCTTCTTAATAAATCAAGAAAAATGGAAAAAATACATGCGAGATTTACGAGACCAACTTGTTTGAGTATTTCACTACTCAACGGAACTGGTAAATCCCCTCTGCCCTTCCCCTGCGGCGAATGTATATTTCTGTACTTTACAGTCTACATGCAGAGTACAGAGTAGATATTTTCTAATTTCCCAATTACCTGCATGATTTTGTGTTTACATTTCTCTCTATGTGAAAAAAGAGTGAGAGAGACAAGAAAAAGTTTTGACTTGCAGAAAAGATGGAAACTTTCTGGATAACTTTGGCGTGTACTGTAAAATTTGTAATCATGCATGTTTGCCACATATACATGCAATTGAATTTCTTGGAGCATTTATTTTTGGTCTACGAGAGTGAGTTTATATAATAAAATACCATCAGAAATAGTTTATTAATTTTAGAACTCTGAATCAGGATTTTGATTTGTTATGAATGAGATCTAAGTTAGAAACAATGATAAGTTTATTTTACTTGGAACATGACTTTGTTTGAATTTATGGAGTTTGTATCACATGATTTTCGGAATTGATTGTACTTAGTAGTTTGAAGTATCAGCTCTTTAATCTTTAGTTTTATTTTTCTTTTTTTAATGTTGTCAGATTAACATTCCCCTGCTTCTGTAAGATGGTTGCGTTTGGGAAAAAGTTGAAAGAAACTCAAATTCAAGAATGGCAAGGGTACGTTTATCACTTTGCCAAACTTTCTTTTTTCATCTTTCATATGATGTTTCAATGGTTAATTTGTGTGTATTTTGTCTTTAGGGTTAAGTTTCCATGGAAAATTAATTTAGTACTAGTAACTACCATCTCATTTGCCATGCTTCTGTTGTTCAATTGTTTAAATGTCTGGTAGCCTATTACCAAATGAATATTAGGTGTTATTTGCTTCCTATGCCCAAATGCCGAAACAAGATGGTGTACACTTGTAGCAAATATCCCCTCAGCCTAGCTGTAACAACTTTAAGTAACTGTAAACTAGTTAATCATCTCTAACTTTTCACATGCAAAGTGACTTAACACTGATGGTTATACTGACTCGTTTCAGATATTACATCAACTACAAGTTGATGAAGAAGAAAGTAAAGAACTATGTGCAGCAGATTGAAGTTTCTGAACAAAGTCGCGAGTATGTTCTCAAGGACTTTTCAAGGATTCTAGATAAGCAGGTACAAACATAAACAGGAAGTATCTAATTTATACAGAAATTTTGGACTGTAATTTATGAACAAGAGAAGGAGCACTCATAAGAGAAGTGCAAATGAACTATGTAATACAATTGCCGCTGTCGTTAATTAGGAGTACTCATAAGGGAAGTGCAAATGAACTATGTAATACAATTGCCGCTGTCGTTAATTAGGAGTACTCATAAGAGAAGTGCAAATGAACTATGTAATACAATTGCCGCTGCTGTTAATTAGTTAAACGTTAGAGGTACCATGCAAATTATCACTGAGCTTAATCATTCAACATCATTCTGGAGCTTAAATGTTTGAGATCAAAATCCAAGCTTTAAGTAAGGGAAGTCTATTCTGGATTCATGTTTTCAAGCTTCTGAATGAAAAAAAAAAAAACAGCATTTTCAGTTCTCAGCTCAATCTGAAAGAGTTGTGCTTGATTACATACTTCTGGATCCCATTTCCATAATCTTATGAATCAAATCCTGAGATGGTTTTGTTTCCTCAATGACCTTGTTTTGGGATTTCATTTGCAGAGTGCAGGTATTCCAAACTTTGCTTTTACTTGGTCCCAAAAACTTGGACAATTCCATGTGGTTCTTTTGTATTCTTTTGCTTGTTCTTATCTTGTCGAAAGTTCTTCCCAAAAGTTACAATTAAGTCACAGCTTGCACTGCAATACAAAACATACAAAAGCACATTTCCTGCTCCCCTTTGTGCATTTCCCTCATACACTGTCAGAAGATTATGTTTCAATAACGGCAGGCAGTATCCGCTATTTTTGTTGGGTAACATCAGTGAAGCGAACCAGTAAATTTCTTGAATATGCAATCTTGAACTCTTTCATATGGTATCTATAATGCATAGCCAGTTAAGAAACACGTGAGACGTTTTCAGAACTTAGTATACTTGGGAACTTCATTACCTGTTGAGACTTAACCTAACACATCCTTTTCGTACATAAATCACAATTCATTGGTCACCTCACTTTGTTTACATGACGCCACTTGAGTAGTTACTACAGTCCTACAATGTATTCTCCTCTGTTCTTTACCCCCTTTAATTAATTACTCCATCATTATATTTTTGAATAAATATTTATGTGTGCTTAGATCAGTATCTTTATGGTTTCAGATTGAAAAGATTGTCTTATTCCTGTTGGAACAACAAGGTGAACTGGCTAGTAGGTTATTTGTTCTTGGGCAAGAGCATGATATCCTAGTACAGCAACAAGATGGTTCAAAATTATGTGAACTTCAACAGTCATATAGAGATGTAGGCAGAGAACTGCTACAGCTTCTCTTTTTCGTTGAAATGAATGCCATTGGTGTGCGCAAGATACTTAAAAAGTTTGACAAGAGATGTGGTTATAAATTCACCAATTACTATGTCAAGACTCGAGCAAATCATCCTTATTCCCAGCTGAGACAAATATTTAAGCATGTGGTATGACAACTGAACTCAACTTTTCTAATTTTCCATTCTCATTAGTTTTCTTGACTTCTTTAGTAACTTATTCTGTTTTCTCTAAATTATTTTAAAATGCAATTTTTAGGATAATAAGAATTTTCAACAGAATTAGCTGTGACATTATTTCTGTAAGCTTTAGCATGAAAAAAAAACATAACTAACTTACAGCCATGCAAGTCACATGCAGGGCGTTTCAGCTGTAGTTGGAACCCTATCTCGCAATCTTGCGGATCTCCAAGACAACAAGGGGAACTATACTTCAATATATGATCACCCGGGTCTGCCTTTTCAGGTTCTCTCCTGTCCTTTTAACCAATTCAGTTTACTTTATCACTTCTTAATTATCTTATATTAGCTGGTAAATTCTTTTGTTATTCCATTTTAGTTGCATAATTTGTCAGCTATTCTTCTCTGTAACTTATGAGTTATGAGCAGATAGAAATATAATTATTCTTTACATCTAATACATTCAAAAGACTGACACCGACTCCCTTCGTTTTCACACACAAATTCATGTTTGATACAAACTGTTCAACGACTCTATCATTGGTTAAACGTTTAGTTTGTCTATACATAAACTAAATTTGGTTCTAGAAAGTAAATCCCATGGAAAAAGTCACAAAAGATACTTCTCCTTGTTTATTCCCCGGGGGAGACACTGCTTTAAGAAAATACATGAAATAACTCTACTAAATTATATTTATGCTACGAATCGTTTGTATTTCGTGATAACTCCACTTGTTAGGACAATATCTGTAAGTTCTAGTGACTTAAGTGGAAATTTCGAACTTCTTGTGTTAAAACCAATCTTGTGTCGCTTCTCATATGGAAGTGAGTACTACAGAAATCTGTCAAGGTTTGTGGTATCAGAAAGAATATTTCCAAAATTGACTCCATGAGAAGTGAAATATTCAAAGGAGACGAGCTAATATAAACATCACTTACCTGTAGTTCCAGTCATCCTAATTTTGTTTGTGAAAAGGCTTATTTCTACCATGCAGGACCCGATCATTGGTTCTATTAATCAAGCCGTGGATAGACTAACAAATTCAACTGATTTCCTTCACTATTTGGGGAAACATGCACTTATTTTACCAGAAGAATTACCAACTCCTTCTGAGGATCATGCTGCCGATGAGAGATATCACTTGATGTCACTTCTGCTTAACTTGGTCAATGCATTCCTGTATATGGTTAACACATACATAATAGTCCCAACAGCAGATGACTACTCTTTGAGTCTTGGAGCTGCAGCAACTCTTTGTGGTGCTGTGATTGGGTCTATGGCTGTTGCTCAGGTGTTCTCTTCTGTGTATTTTAGTGCATGGTCAAATAAATCCTACATGAAGCCTCTTTTGTTCAGCAGCATTGTGCTTCTTGTTGGGAATACCTTATATGCACTGGCTTATGATTTCAACTCTATATACATACTTCTAATTGGACGTCTATTTTGTGGGTAAGTGTTACACTCACTATATGCACTGGCTTATAATTTCAATTCAATATACATACTTCTAATTGAACGTCTATTTTGTGGGTTAGCGTTACACTCACTATAGTGCTGCTTTAGTAATATGTAATTCCATATCCTTATTGTACAATTATACTTTTAGCTTTTGGTATTAGCTTTTCTTTATGATAGTAATTACTTAAAAGGATATCCTTATTTACCGGAGGATGATATATCCATTATTGTTCATAAGTTATACAGTAACATCGAACATTTTGGCGAGTCTGACCTGCACTTTGTTGGGTATAAGCAGCATTAGTTGCGACATAGTTGTAGTTGTGGAAATGATTTGTTCCCCTATTAAGCTAGAGTCTTAGATATCTTAAATTTATTGAAAAGGAGTCTGGACATTTTGAATGAGACTTTCAGCATCCTTCTAATATTTGGATTCTATTCGAGCTCTGCATTGGATTTCCTGGCAACATTTGATTATAAATATCCAGAAATGGTTTTAAAGGAAGAGGAGATATAGTTAAAGAAGAATGTGGTTCATATGAACCTACATTTACCGTTGCAAACCTAAAGAATGTTCTGAGAGGGCAGAAGATCCTAGGAACAATTTGGGGAAAACATAAAAGGAATTGGAAGAAACTCTTGTATTCTCTTGGAGTCTCATAAGTTTATCCATCACCAGGACAATAAATTTCTTCTTGGTTTCCAAAATAGAGATTTTGTTATTATTTTTTATCTGTATCAGGAAAAGAAAAAGAAGAGTAACTATTCCATTTTTGTTTCCGTGATCTTAAAAATTTAATCTGAATAGCAATTGGTTTTGATATTGTTTGTTCAATTGGAATCATCTAGTTATTGATACACTGTGTTTGTTAACACTTCATCCAGAATAAAATTTCAATTAATTAGTTCAATTGCATATTCAGGACCAGGAAGTCTTTATCATTAGATGACTTTACTATTTCAGGCTTGGGTCGGCAAGGGCAGTTAATAGGCGCTATATCACTGATTGTGTTCCTCTGCACTTGCGAATGAAGGCTTCAGCTAGTTTTGTAAGTGCAAGTGCACTTGGAATGGCATGTGGTCCAGCTGTTGCCTGCTTGCTTCAAACTAACTTTAAGTTCCTGAAGATCACTTTTAACCAAGACACTTTACCAGGATGGATAATGGCTTTTGCATGGTTTCTTTACCTGTTATGCTTGTGGACTACCTTTAGAGAGCCTCCGAAGGAGGAAATAGAGGATGTTGTGCTACCAAAAGCCAATAGTGGTATGTCATCTACACTAACACTTAGATAATCTTCGTTTGGAGCCTCTTTCACTCGATTCATTATTCACTTCTTGAGAATCTTATATAAGTTGTTGCACCGGGTGCCTCCTAACTAATTGAAAATTACTTGTTGCATATCTGGTGTCATCTATTCCCAATTCATATACATAGACAAGTTTAATGGACAATCTGTTTGATAGAGAAGTCATTGTCATGATAAGATCTTTCTGTGGTAATATATACTATGCAGAAGTGCATTTGTGATCCTCAATTACTTCAAGAACTCAATCATGGAGAAAAAACAGATTCTTACAGTCTTCTTTTCCATGAACCTCATTTAGCAGAAGACTTTTGCCACCTGCGAATAACACTAGAGGTGTCATGATCATGCAGAAGACATTTCCTACTTTTATGATCACCTGAAACCTAGTAATATTTCTATTCAGTTATTTTGTTTCTTCCCGTAAAGACTCAGACCTGTTGTTTACTGTTTGTATATTTCTATCTGGAAGAATGCTTGATTCTTTTAGGATGCTATGTAAATCTAGTCCCTGCATTGGTCAAATATAATAGATAAATGCCAAATTGTTGGGGTGACAGTATGCACATGATTATAAATACAAACTTGTAAATTTCTCAAATATGTTTTCTTGACTCGCTTGGTAGTTTTATTAGACATTCTATCCTTTTATTGCTTGCAAGTTTTCCCAGCTTCTTCTGCTCCTCAATAATCAAAGCATATAGAGTTTTGATGCTCATTAGGTGGTCATTCAAGTTAGAACAACAAAACCAAACTCCACTAAATATTAGCTCCACATGTGGAGACATCAACAATATATATTGTCTAATCTTGTCTTTGTCGTGTGCTTATTTTTACTTTCAAGTAATCCTTGCTAAAGTTGGTTACTACATTCAACAGTTTTACTCTTACCCAATATCTGTGACAGATGAAGGCACAATATAAATAACAATTCCTTGCTCGTCGTTTATTAATTTCACTCCAGAAATTTAACATCTGCTGTAATCGGAATTCCAACTGAAAGAACTGTCTTTTGAATTTCAGGGCAGATTGAAAATGGTTTAGTGCAGAAAGATATTACCCAGCCACTGCTTTTAAGTGCAGAGGAGAAGGAACAAGACGAAGATGAAGACCAAGATTGTGATAATAGTGAAGAATCTGCAGAGGAGATCCAAAAACCTGTTACTTCCATCGTCTCTGCATATAAGTTGCTTACCCCATCAGTGAAGGTTTGAATTTCAGTCGATTTCATGAAGTATGATAGGTTATGCTAAAGATTAAAGGATTAGCCAAATCTTGACAAGAAAGTTTAATAAATGACAGATGGTTTGTTGACATCTAATTAAGACCTTCTACACGTCAAAATGATGATAGCTTGTGGTGTGATATCGAACCATTTAATTTAGATATAAATAACTTATCATTGTGCATATTTTAACCATGGATTTCTTGGTAAATGGAATCGTTAGTTTCGGGTGAATTGAAAACACAAAGGCTGTTGTGCAAGAATTGTTTAAGTGGGCTAAAAAGTCAACCTAAATTGGTTGTATCCATTAGATTCTCTAGACTCAACCTTGTACACAAATTGGTATCTTGAGGAACACATGGGTATATCTGTTTTTCTGAGGGTTATGCAGACTGAAATTCCATATTTGTCTCTTTCTGTGTCTTTTTAACAGGATCTGAGAACTGTTTATATGCTTCATGACTTTCTGAACAGGTTCAATTGCTCATATACTTTATGTTGAAGTATGCAATGGAGATTTTACTTGCTGAATCAAGTGTTGTCACCACGTACTACTTCATATGGTCAACAAGCAATGTGGCCATTTTTCTTGCATGCCTTGGGTTGACTGTCCTTCCAGTGAACATTCTCGTCGGAAGCTACCTCAGCAACATTTTCGAGGAGAGGTAAACACAGAAGCTATCTTATCTGTAACTTCCTGAAGTTTTTGTCAATAATGCATGCATTGACGTCAAATAGAAAGTAATCACGGAACAAAACTTAATATGCATGAAATTCCTTTCCATTGTGTTATTGGTTGAATTAACTTCTATTCATCCAGGGGAGACATAATTGTTGCCTTCCCCCCTTTTCCTTTATCTAATCTGAAGGAGTCAATATTACTGTGGGATAGCAGGTTATAACTAAGTGCACATTTAGTTTCAGATCATAATTAGTTGAATTTATAATCGATCAGCAGCCACTAATTTGCCAAGAAGAACATTTGGATTGCTAGTGTTATACTTTGTGGACCATCTTAAGCTTGTCTATTATCTGATGCTGGTGCTAAGTTTCAATGATTTCCTGCAGACAAGTATTGCTTGCATCAGAAATCTTGGTATGCTTGGGAATAGTTCTGAGTTTCCACATCGTAATCCCTTATTCTGTACTACAATATGTTGGTTCAGCTCTAATCACATTTGTAGCTGCTGAAGTTCTCGAAGGTAATTCGTGTATAAATAGCACTAATGACTTCAAATGCAACAACATAACTAATCATGGTTAACAATAATAACGCCTGTGTTTCTTCAAACATGTAGGCGTTAACCTTAACCTTCTATCTCGAGTCATGTCTTCAAGACTGTCTAAAGGAACGTATAATGGCGGACTGCTTTCAACAGAAGCCGGAACTTTAGCTAGAGTATTTGCAGACAGTACAATAACTCTGGCAGGATACTGGGGAATGAGTAGGCTTTTGAATGTCACATTGCTACCTTCACTATTCATCTGCATCTTCTCCATCATAGCCACCTGCTTTACTTACAATTCTATGTATTAACTAATCATCATATGCAACCTTTCTCTAGCTCTTGTACATAGTAATTAAATGTAAGAGAACTATCTAACTTGAAAACTACCAATATAAAGTCATATTATGATTTCCAAAATTATCAATCAATTTCAGGCGATACAAATAGAATTTTATGTGCTCTTTCTAGCCTTTACTTCCATGCATGTGTTGGGATATTGGAAAAATAGTTTTGTTAGTAAAGATTGTTTACTAACCATCAGAGACTAAATCATTTCTGCAAAGATTGTTTCAGGGGGGAAATTAATTAAAATTGGAAGGTAAAATTTAAAACTTATTCTCCTAAGACTACTAGGCCCCTCCTATTTCTTTCCTTAAAATAAGTTCATGTCTGATTTGGGATCAGCTAAGGTGATTTAAAACCATCTGAAACTGAAGATAACAGATTTCAAATAGGGACCGAAGAGGAAGAAGCGAAGACAGTTTTTTGGTCTAAAACAATATATGTCTTCCCTTTTAATTTATTTATTTTACTTTTCTTTTTAGTCCAGATTGTTTTTTTTCTTTTTCGCAATTGTTTAATTTTAACTTTTAGCATGACATATTTTGAGATGACAAAATTAAAGGATATTTTGGTATATTTTACACATTTTTATTTTTAAAATCACAAGATTTAATTTATTTTTTTTAACTCATGTCAAATTAAAATTAGACAAATAAATTGAAACAGTGGGAGAATCAGTTTTATGCTTCTCTAGCTTTTAGTCTATTATTTTATTTTGATTTGCTTATAGTTGTGATATGATGACAAAATGTTAGTTCTCTTTTCCTCTCTGGCAAATCATCTGAGGAGGTTATGCACTGATTATTTGATTGGAAGTGTTAGAAGCAATTTGTTTCTTTACCTAGAGAGCCGGAGGGCAATTTAGTCTTCTTCAGATCGGGGTGACTCGAGGGGAGGCTAGTAAAGCTCCAAAAATATTGAGGCAAATTTTTTTTTAATTAATAATAAATTTTATAATATATATCTCACGTACATAGCTGATAAATCGCCTTCAGATCCATTTATAACGTGCATAACAGCACTTTTTATTACTAATTTTTTTATAACTTAAGAACACTGCATCCCTAGCATCAGGCAGGCCATGCAATCTCACAACAATATCCAAAAATACTCCAGCAACCATCTGAGCAGTATAAAGTTGTTTGAAAGGCACAAAATGAGCATACTTGCTCAACCTGTCAACTACCACCAATATGACTTCATGACCATTAGATTTGGGAAGACCATCAATGAAATCTATACTGATTTCGGACCACACAACTGCAGGAATAGGAAGAGGCTGCAATAAGCCAGGATAAGTAGCTAAGTCAGATATGTTTCTCTGACAAACATCATACTTCTGAATAAATTCCCTCACACTGGCCCAATAAAATAGAGTAAACAATCTCTTGAAAGTAGCCTCCATCCTATAATTAATGATCTCCTTGAGGTGAAGAATGCCAAAAGGCCATAATACTCCTTGGTTCCAAAGTTACAAACCCTAACTTTTCTTTTAAGAAATAGACAACTATAATTAGAAAATGTATTTATAACACTCCCCCTTGAATGTCTATTTGATAGATAATGTGCCTCGTTAAAATCTTACTAGAAAAAACTCAGTGGCAAAAAATCTAGTGAAGGAAAAGAGTACACATATCTAATAATACGCATTTTTGCTGTCTCGTTAAAAACCTTACAAGAAAAACCCAGTAGGACAAAACCTCGTAAGGAAAAAAGAGTACAACGCGTATTAAATCCCCCTAATTAGAACATACTTGAATCTTTGCATCCCAATCTTGTGCACCATCTTCTTAAAAGTTGCAATTGGTAGAGATTTGGTGAATAAATCAGCCACATTGTCACTTGAACGAATCTGTTGACATTGATATCACAATTCTTTTGGAGCTCATGTGTGTAGAAAAACTTTGGCAAGATGTGCTTCGTTTTATCTCCTTTTATGAATCCTCCCTTTAGTTGTGCTATGCATGCTGCATTATCTTCATACAAAATTGTGGATACTTTGTCACATTTCAAACCACACTTTTCTCTAATGAGATGTATCATGGACCTTAACCACACACATTCTCGGCTCATGAATAGCTATTATCTCAGCATGATTTGATGAAGGAGCTACGAGAGACTGCTTTGTAGATCTCCAAGATATGGCAGTACATCCATATATGAACACGTAGCCAGTTTGAGATAGAGCTTTGTGTGGGTCAGATAAATATCCAACATCAGCATAACCAACAAGATCGGGACTGCAATTGTTAGAATAATATAAGCTCATATCGGTAGTCCCTTTTAGATACCGCATTATGTGTTTGATCCCATTCCAATGTCTTCTAGTAGGAGCAGACTATATTTTCAGGACCAAGAATTTCCTCGTTCTTTTAAATCCTTCAAGGATTTTCATATATCCTTTAGTCTCTCTAGACATGAAAATAATTTCATTATGCGCATATCAAAATTTTCATATATTGCCAGACTTATGAGGAACCTCAAAATAATTGCATCCACCACAAGAGGACCTCTCCATATAGTAATGTCAGAATTTACGAAAAATCTTTATGCCACAAGAATCCATTTATATCCACTGACATTATACTTGAATTACGTATTTTTAATTGGTCAATCATTTATCTTTCCATACTTTTTGACAGATTTGAATTCAAGATCCTCGTCAATATTTATAATATTGAGCGCTACATTATATCAAAGGTATCATCGACGATCATTTTGATATCAGTTCCAATGCGACATAACTTATTGAGATCTCTTCATTTTTCGTCATTTTCAGGTACCTGAACCTTTGCCAAGGTTTTATGAAGTGTTATGTCGTGGTGCTTTCTTAAAGCACTTGCCTAATCATAATGACCATCTTAATCATTTGTTCCTCTCCTTCTTCAAGGAGTTCTATAGTTGGAACCGTTTGGTCTCTCACGCTTCAGGCATCTCATAGACCCCGTCATTCAAGGACCTTTTATTGGAGTATTTGCAACTAAATTATAAAATAGAGTTAGCAAATATATTTGGCAATTGATTTTCAATATTTTGCAAGTGAATTATCTATTGAACTTTAAGTTCACTTTTTTTTTTCTCGAGGATCTAGATAATTCATCCCACGCTCAATTTTCAGCTGTTAATCACTTCTCCCCCCAAAGTTAGACAAAATAACATTTACCCCCAAGCTCATTCGGGACCCAATCTTTGTGCGTTGTGGTGGAGCAATTGAATCATATATCGTACATTCAAATTTTTAGATGAAATTATTTGGTTCCTGACCCTGAACCAATTGTAATAGGGGAAACCTTGTTTGCTTGATGCATTTAAGTGTTACTATATGTTAAATAAACACATCTCATACCAAATTTTATTTGGGAGTTTTATTCTCATAAAATAATTTAGCTATAATTGGAGGCATACAATTTTTGCTAAACCAACATAGATATGAATCAGCATTATCAACATGATTTTATAATTTGAAACTAAGCTCTTAATTTAATAATTCGAGCAACAACCTACAAAAATCAATTGCAAGTTGATATCAAAACACATGTGACCATACCATAGATGCATCTATTAGCAAACGGTTCACATGTTAGGTGAATGGGCTCATATTCACCCTTTTATAAGTTTCAAATTTCAGGGAATATAATTCCAATCTTAGGTGATCAAAGATTATTCTATCATGAGAACAAGCAACACAAGAGAATTTTTGAAAAATCTTTTATTTCTTCAACATATAGCTAGTTGAATTCTCAATTATTTTTGTATCACATTTGAACCGCGATGACCAACCAGTTATGCCAACTTATTTCAGTAAACTTCTAGTTTATTTTCGTATGTGATTTCATCATCATATCCATATTTATGTACTACAAATAAAAAAATCGGCGGATAATCTTTTACATAAATATTTATAACCCGCTTCAATTGTAGTAGCATGAAGATATTAGATCTTCCCATAATTTATAGTCTCAAATTTTTTTTCAATGTCCTTGAAACTTATAAGTTTCCTTTGAGACTTACTACAATAATTTCATTCTTTCAGATAGTAATACATTAGCTCTTCCGGACTCTCAATTAATTTTGTGTACTACTACGTATTCAATCACATCAACATCATTAATAGTTTCTCCACATAGTTTCAACTTTGAAACAATTTTGAATATTGATGAGCTATACTCATGAGCAGACTTATAGTCTTGAAACCTCAGATGCATCCAATCATATCGTGCCTTTGGATGGATGATCATCTTCAGGTGGTCATATCTTTCTTTCAGGCTATTCCACAAAATAAGTGGATCCTTAATCGTGAGATATTCAATTTTCATAATTTCGTCAATATGATGACGCAAAAATATCATAGCCTTAGCACGATTTTGGTTTGATGCTTTGTTTTCAGTGTCTCCAAGACCCATTGCATCCATATAGATTTTAGCATCCAATACCCATAAAAGGTATTTCTTGCCCGAACTTTGAAGGCAACGAAATCAAGTTTCGTAAGGTTAGTCATATTAAAAGAAAGAACAAAAATAATACCTTGGCCTTCAAATTTTAAGACAGTAGAGTCGTAGAGCAACAGTATCACCAAAACAATATCCCTCCTGTGGTTAAGTAATACATCTTTCGAAAAAGAAATTTTAATTTTTCTTAACTCAGATCTTTCAAAGTGAGTGCTCAAGGCAGAGACTCGTGCTGATAACGTGTTATGAAATAATAAAGAAAGACAAGAATATTATAGAGAAAGAGAGAAGTTTTTATTTCTCTTGAGGAATTATTTACAATGAATGGAGAACTCCTTTATTTATAGGGGAAAACTAACTTGGTCCCAAAGTTACAAACTCTAACTTTTCTTTTGAGAAATAGATATTCACCATAAATAGAAAATATATTTATAACAGAATAAAAATAATTTATTTTTTAGGTCTTTCACTAAAAATCTTACAATTATCGAGTCAGTAAAAAATTTTAAAAATAATATAATCAAACTAAACTGTTTAAATAATACACAAAGTCTAAATGAAAGATGTGTCAATTTTAGTGTCTTGCAATGGTTAACCCTTGGTTAATTTACATTTGATTGTGAAAATCTTTGTATCGACCTTTATAAGATTGTTACTTTAGGCTTAAACCTCTTGTACAAGTCGACCAGATCCCTTACCGCTGTCTCAAACAAACAATTCAACTATAACAAACCAGAGCCTTCTTGCTTTGGTCACTCTATTTTCTCTCCCTAGTCTTCTGGGTTTGGCCGCAAAGCTCCCTATATCCATGGCTTCCAATAATCAAGATTTACCAGAAGCCACTGTCCAAAACGTGCTAGACCAAGATACCCTTAAGTGGGTGTTTGTAGGTGGTAAAGGTGGGGTTGGGAAAACTACATGTAGTTCAATTCTTGGTATCCTTCTTTCACAGGTCAGATCTTCAGTTCTCATCATATCTACTGACCCTGCTCACAATCTCAGTGATGCCTTCCAGCAACGCTTTACCAAGTCGCCCACCCTTGTTAATGGCTTCTCCAATTTGTATGCCATGGTATTTTCTTTGACACCCCTTTTCTTTAAAAGGTCAAATTTTTTACTTGGATCTTGTTTACATCTGTGAATTAATTGTATTTGTTGTGAATTTTCTCTTGGTATTGTGAATTAATAGTTGTTATGGAAGAATCACACATTTATACATTCTTTTTGTTGCATTTTGAATGTACTTTTAATAACAAAAGATAATGACTTTAGTACTTTTTACGTAGTATCAGAACGTATGAGGTTCGTTTTGTTAAGCAGTAGAGGAATTGGTGCCTGAATTGAAATATTCTTTGAACCCCCTTTATTCTTTTCTTAAACAAGTATAGTTATTCTCCCTTGTTTTTGGGTTTGTTGGGGGGAGGAGTTGTTTGTTTGGAATTAATTTTTGTCCCTTTTGAATTAAGTACTACTCAGCTTTTTCAAGTTTCTTGTAATGGTGCCTTCTGAAGTCTTGTGCTTATATTGGGGTGTATCACTGTATCCAAAGGGTGTCCTTTACTGAATAATTTGACAACTTTATGGCAGTTTGAATGTATGTTCAATTTCTTTTATCCCTGATATGCTGTTGCTGGTCATGATTTTGTTATTGAATTTGTGTTCTTTAGGAAATTGATCCGACTGTGGAGAAAGAAGACACACTCAGTTCAGATGGGATGGACGATTTTTTGTCTGATTTGACAAACGCAATTCCTGGGATTGATGAAGCTATGAGTTTTGCAGAGATGCTAAAGTAATTGGTATTCCTTTGTAATAAATCCCATGATTGTTAACGTGCTTGACAAGAAATGTTTTATGACCCCCCCAATGAAAGTGATAAAGATTTATTCTTGGCTCCTCACAGTCAAATTGTCCTTCACTTGCTTATCAGGAGAACAAGGTATTAAACCGGCCTTCAGTGGTTGTTTATACATCCAAGGATCAAGATCTGCTTTTGTATGGTGGTCCATGGGCTCAATACTGATCTACCTTAGGAGATCCTATAAAAATCTTTCTATCTGGATGATTTTAAAAAAAAACGTCTCTTTTAGTATATAGGCCTAGTTACTTATCAAGAAAATGTATAGACCTAGTTGGCGTGATCCGAGTAATCCAAGAGACCCTATCCTGTATTAAAGGAGTCATATCTTTACCGTTCTAGACCCCACTAGAAGAGGGACTATCTCAAAGCACGCCACAACTTAAGGGTAACCTGCGCGTGACCAAGGAAGCCTACCCGATTGGGTGTATGTGGATCCATAATACCTGCCCCCATCATATATATAGAGAGCCCGCCTTGAATTTGAAAGGATACAAGTGGTTCCACTAAATGATGTTTATGCATCAGCTTAAGGAGGTACCAAACTGAACATGTTAATGACCCCTGTATTCACACACCACTAGTTATTAATGAAGTTGGACAAGGGATGTTATTTCAACTGAAAGTGCTCATCATGACTATTCTTTTAACCGAACATCTGAATCATTAATCTGTTAAGATCCTTCTAACCTTTTTGGTTCAAAATGCATTTACTTGTGGTACATCCGAAGTGCTTAAATGTGACTATTTTCCTACATTTGTCTAGGGGCGGAGATATTTGTTTATTAGTAGCTTAACACTGCTGGTTTGTTAATCAAATCGGGCTATAATTTTTTTGCATTTATTTCTTTCCAGATTGGTGCAAACGATGGACTATTCGGTAATAGTGTTTGATACGGCTCCAACAGGACATACTCTTCGGCTTTTACAATTCCCATCAACTCTAGAGAAAGGGCTTGCCAAAGTGATGAGTTTGAAGAGTAGATTTGGGGGCGTGCTGAGTCAGGTAATCTCTCCTCCAAATAAAATCACACACCTAAACCCAAACATGCAAAAATCTATTTTCCTCTTTTCTATAAATTAGTCCCTCGAAGCTCTTCTAATTTGAAGTTCAAGGTTGATGCTGTTTGCGAGAAAGGAAAACATGAAACTTACTGAAGTCAACTTCTGTCTCTCAGATGACTCGACTATTTGGTGTTGACGAAGAATTTGGGGAGGCTGCTATCCTTGGAAAGCTTGAAGGCATGAAAGATGTTATTGAAGAAGTGAACAGACAGTTTAAGGATCCAGTAAGATTCTTACCTCAAAATCGTCATTCTACCTTCTTTTTTTTCCGGTGTGGGGGGGAGGGGGGGGGGTTGGTAATGGAGATATCTGCTGTGAGATAGCCTAGCCCAATCCAGTTGGTCCACAAGTTTGAAACTCGGGGAGTATTGACCCTCCCCTCTATCTGGCTCCCACATAAATTCCAGGTTTAATTTCAGTGGTAGGTTTCAAACTTGTGACATGTGCCCCGATCCACATATTCCGTGCTGTGTGTCCTTACCAATTGGATCAAAGCCCATGGAGCAAAATTGTCATTCTAATAAAGACATTTTTTATGCGCTCCCTCTATCCCAATTCGTTTGGCACTGTTCCCTTTATTTTGTCCTGAAAAAGACTGGCACCTTCATGTATTTAGAAACTTCATGATCTTAATGTTACCGTTTTGCCTTCAATAATATGCTTTAGAGGAACTAAAATGATTTGCTATGGACCAGCACTGGAAAAGTACTTCTGGTAATTTATGTATTTTTAGCTTATATGTCAAAAGTCTTCATTTCTTTCTCAAACTTTGTGTCCATTTAAATATTGCCAAACAATTGGGAAGGAGAGAATAATTATTGTTGGATGGGAACCTTAGTGGCACACACTAGTTTAATGTCTCAGATTCATTAGCTGTTGAACCTACTACCTAGGATAACAGGTTAAGTTTGAGATAGAAATCAACAAAATCAGGGGAAATGGTGGCAGGATATCCTTTTACAGGATCTCCTCTAACAAAATCTGTTGTGGCTTAGTGGAAAATACAACTCATTTACTCATTGATCCGAGATAAACACAATCTGTATAACTAAATTTGAACCATTTCTTTGGTATTTCTCCCCCTGTTTCATTTTCTTCTCGCGGTTGTTTTAAGGGGGTGGTGAGGATAAGTTTATTCTATTATGCTAGAACTAGAATACCATGGTTGAGATTGGAAGTCGAAATTTTCTCTGGCATGCATTTAATATATCTGTCGGATGCTACAACTGTTTCGAATATCTGTTTCGCCTGTGAAATGTCATCAAAATTAGTCTCTAGGTAAAGAGTTCATGCAGCCTTGTGGTGTTGGTTATATAACTATTGTTTGACTTTTTTAGTAAATAATAGTTCATTCTAGTTATTTATTTAGTTCTTCATTATTAAGGTCTACAGCAACAATAACATATGTTACCCACATGTGAGGTGGGGTCTGGGGAGGGTCGGGTGTAAGCAGATGCTACCCCTACCTTTAAGAGTTAGAGAGATTGTTTCCAATAGACCCTCGGCTCAAGATTCATTATTAAAGCCTGAACGTTGGTAATACCGAACTGGTTCCTTGTGCTTTTTCAGTTTGAAATGGTGATTAGTTTTTGAAGTGAGGAGCCAAAAAAGTGGATATAATCAATGCATTTTTTCTGCTTCTTTTACTTTGATTGTGGAGGAATCTGCTCTTGTTGCCTGTTGATTCGATTTTTTGTGGCCTTTGTGTGGTATTTTGATTGCTGGAGTCTACCACCTTACCCTTCAAAAAAGAAAAAAAAGGATTACAGATATGTCTCATTATATTGGCAATGCTAAATATCCTTCTCTTCTTTGTTCACTTACGCTTCTTCTATGTTTTCAAGTTCAAATGATGCATTTACACGGATTTCTTTTTCTTTTTCAATAGGACTTGACAACATTTGTTTGTGTTTGCATTCCGGAATTCCTCTCTCTTTATGAGACCGAAAGACTAGTTCAGGAACTTGCTAAATTTGAGATCGATACGCACAACATTATGATTAACCAAGTGATTTTTGACGAAGAAGGTACTTTTCCCGTCTTGACTTCTTTCCTTTTTTCTGTTAGTTCTCTTTGGCTTGTAGATGTCGCCAATTTATATGACATTCTTTCTGTTTTGCAAAGTTCCAAAAGAGTGACACCCTTCTATCAGTAATTTTATTTATACCACTTTCACATGTTTCAAGAACTCAAATTGATGTATACAATCAACTTCAAACTTTTTAAACTTTTTAAACTGTTCAATTAGTATGTTCATTTGTGCTTCAACTAGTACTGCTTAACATACATAGTAAACTAATATTTCAAGTCCCCGATTGTTCTTGTATAAAATAGGACATAAGGAATTCTAATTTATTCCACTTGAAGTGATGAACGAATTCTTAGGAATTGTAATCCTTCTCAGTTGTTGAATCCAAGCTGCTGAAGGCTAGAATGCGGATGCAACAGAAATACTTGGATCAGTTCTACATGTTATATGACGACTTTAACATTACGAAGTTGCCTTTGCTGCCACAAGAGGTATGAAGATGCTGTTGCTCATAGCTGAATATCTGCTTCTTCCTCTTCTTACTGATATATATATAATATATGTATATATTCATTGTACTGAAAAAAAGGTACTGACCATAAATTCATGAATCTTCTTTAGTAGCCATAACATGAAAAATACTGCAGCATACCACCAACGTAAGAAGTAAGAGCCTTCTGCCATTCTGCTCACTGATGAGTTACTTTTTGATAGGTTTGTGGTGTTGAAGCTCTGAAAGGATTTTCGCATCATTTTATAACACCATATGAGCCTTCTCTTGCTCGAGGCTCGGTGGAGGAGTTGGAGAATAGAGTAGCTGCATTGAAAGAACAGTTGAAAGATGCTGAAGCAGAATTAGAGAAAGTTAGAAAAGGCAAACAGAAGACATGATCAATCTCAAGACTACTTGGGCGATGGAGCTTGCTGTTTCGCCTTGTTTACTTTTGTATTTTTTTAGGAAGCGTCATTGAACAAATAGTTGTGTATTTCTCAAGAGGATTTCCATGTACGATTGTTTCATTTATTGTTGGGGAAGTTCTTTTGTACCTTTGACAAAGCTAATAAGTCGGGTTATTTAGTCTTACAATGTACTAGCAGAGAAAGGGGGGGACCAATGGTCTCTTTAGATGTAAATTGATTTATCAAGCTAGTATTTATTTAGTGGAGCCTAAGCGTTGAAGTTTTTACAAGATGATGAGCAACTTTAACCAGTCGTGAATTATGGTAAGAAGTTTTGTGCTATATTGTAACTGTGATTTGATTAAGGTGATTTTTGGATAAATCGTATAGTTCTATAATTTATTACAAATAACATAAAACAAGTGTTGAGATGGCCGAGTTGGTCTAAGGCGCCAGATTAAGGTTC
Source organism: Datura wrightii (assembly GCA_035772735.1). NCBI lineage: Eukaryota > Viridiplantae > Streptophyta > Magnoliopsida > Solanales > Solanaceae > Datura > Datura wrightii. Next base: position 31,807,375 of record JASDFA010000014.1, read on the forward strand.
TGGTCCGAAAGGGCGTGGGTTCAAATCCCACTCTCAACATTCTATTTTTTTCTTCCTTTCTATGTTTTGTCAGCCCAAGCCTAGGCCCGAATCTATGACCTAATTACCAGCTACTAGTTAAAACGGCATAAATTGCCATACACTAAAAAAGCAATCAGAAATCCCCTTAAAACCTAAGTTCAACATGTAATACATCACGATATTAACAACAAACCAGAACAGTATCCAATCAACTTCCATGGCTTCATATGCATTATGGTCTATGAATATGTAGTACTTTTTGGAATTGTACAACTATGTGCACATGGCTCTAACGAGAGCGACCTCTAAATTTGTAGATTTTTAACAGCCTCCTTTTGAACTAGATATCCTACTTCTGTTAATACAGCTCAACGGTAAATTTTCACTTGAATATAAGTTTAATCTCCCATGTAGCTGAGGATCTGTTCTTATTGGTGTTTCTTGTGTAAAGACTGAACGACTAATAAATCATTACGCATTTTTCTCAACCAAAAAATTCTTAATAATGATCCAAGGAAAAGCAATTTGTACCATTTTCCTTCTGCCAGGACAGAAAGGAAACAGTAATCAAAATGCACTTATGTTAGCATCATAGATTCAATACACTTCTTTCTTGACTTGTGTATGACATAATTAATGACAAAGTTCTATTAGAGACGAGTTTTCAGAAGCTCGCTAAGTATAATATCAATGTCAACCGCCATGCAATGTTGAGATAAAAACTACGTTATCCTTCTCTTCCAGCACTGTCTCGAGCTGGCCGCTTAGCTCCCAATCAGTGTCATTTACAAGGACTAGAACTCCAGGCCTCCTGCAACAAATGCAAGTTATATAAAAAGCTATTTTCAGTAACATTGTGCAAATATGTGTGTGTTCAAACAAGATAAGGGACAACGAGGTCTCAACATTATTGGAACTATATTTGATGGTGGCACCATTTTACTTAACATGTTCTGCTATGGCATAAGGTATGCATACCTGGAGGAGGAGGGAATGAGAGGACTTTAACAGGGGATGAGGTTGTCATGACAACAGCATAAAGAATATGTGTATTTTTAAATGTTGCCGAGGTGGGTAAAGATATTCCAACTTACACGGAGTCTCCTTTCATAAACATTTCAGGCCTCTCCTTGATCACATTGGTGCATACCCAAGAGAGTAAGTTTTTCATCGTCAACTGGTTAAAGAAAAGAATGGCAAAGATAACTAATACTCCCCAAGAAACAAAATAATATGCCAAATCTGTTCTATGTAACAATCACTAGAGAGGAAGTGGCACCTGCTTCTCTCCATCTTGAGGGTCAACATTAATGTTATGGATCTTCACAGAATCACAAAGAAGTTCCAGTCCTCCCCTGCGTTTTGAAAGTAAAAACATAATTGAGAGATGTCAATAGAGATCACATGCATACGGTAAAGCATTTTAAAAGGAGGCAGAAAGATCAACATGTAAGGAATGTACAACAGCTAATCGATGAGAGTCATACTGACAAGAAACGACAGTTTCTGACTATACTCTCGAGTACTTCATTTTAAGGTCACAAAATTCTGTGTCACCATCAATCTGATGGTGTAATAGTTTGGTGCTAGATGTTTGAATACTAAACTGTTTTATCAACAACCAATGTCACTAGATATATGAGTTTCACAATTGTATCCACATTTGCTGAACACAGATGTTATCCTTGATAGAGTGCCAGGTCGCTGAACAACTACAATAGAAGCAATCAGGTAGAATCATAGGCAATAGTCACTGCACCATCACGTCATATATAACAAGAATATGCAAAAGATGATAAATAACCCCACTCTGGTAATAATGATGTCTTTTAAATTTGTTGTCAAAATTCAGACATTCCTAGGTGCTGAACAAAATCATTACACTGAAAAGCAGCTAGCTATATCTCAAATGTTAAGAGTGTAAGACCTTGAAGGGTTATTTATTAGAACAACTTCTCTTACATGCCAGAACAAAGTCCAAATTATCAACCCAGAAAAAAAAAGATTTTGGACGCAGTTCAACTAACCAACCTGAGAGAGAAAAGAAAAGAAATTGAACGCTTTACAAATTCTCCCTCTCGAGAGTTCCATGATTTAGACCCGATTTCCATTGTCCATCACTAACGTGCTCATTATTTATCGAATTGCCACTATTAACATTCTTCAAGATTTTCATGGAGTAATGACTTCGATTGCAAGATCCCATTTTGCCCTTGAGGCAAGGCATAAGTTACCTTTAGAAAACTGTAATAAGTTAACAACAATCTTCACGGGAAGCAATAGGAGCTTCTTTTAAAGTCAAACACAGATAACAACTTTTGGAGTCAGACAATGTGGGCGCTCTAGTTTGTAATATTAATCTGCTAAAAGGACAAGCTAAATGTTGCATTTAGCATAATATTTAGAAAATCCTTTAACTTAAAGCTTCATAACAAAAAAGAGCAACTCTTTGTGACTTTTTAAAATAAAATAAAAATCTCTGCACGGAGCGTTGGATGTGAAATATTAGACTCATATATCACATTTTATGCACAAACAGCTGAAACTACTATCTTTAAGAAAATGATCTTTTGCAAACATTATGCTGATACTCAAACAAGGTCCTCCTTAGTATAGCACAAACAAGCACCCAGTGATATCACAGCGGGAGCAAAGATCGATTATTGAGTATCTACAAATTTTCTCATTCAATAAACTGCCAAGGGCCAATGTCACCCAACATGGGAAAAAAAAATCATATTGGATCAACTTCTGAGCAGTGAAGAAGAATATCTAAGTGCTCTTGCTTGGAGATTTTGTTAACACTCAAAATCTAAAAAGGCCTGATAAGCCTTAAAGAGCAACTGCCACTTTCTCAGTAACTGGAGAAAACAAAGTACTCCCGTCTTGGAGATTTGTTTGGCTTGATTCGGAGTATCAAAGTCAAACTAGCTAATGTTTAGTGTGAATTAGGACATAGAAATCTTCAATTTTTGAAATTTCTTTTACATATTTAGAAATTACATAAAAGCATTTTAAGTCACAATAGTTAACAATTCAAAATATTTAGAAAGTATTTGAAAAAACTATGTTCTCAATAGTAACTAAGAGAAACAAATCGAAAAGGAGGGAGTAGTAAATATTATACACAGGAAGAGACTGACAGTGCCAGGAATTACAAGGAAACAGAAAAAAAATATATATATTGCAATCAAGATTAAATCTTTCAACAATTTGTTTAGTCCCAACTGTAAGTCTTCCAACTTAAGCTTCTAAAATTCATAATACACCCATCTAAATTCCTTTATAAAACTTCCCCTTTCAGCAATCGTGGCTCGACAAAATAATCTGAAAAGGGTTTCAGCTGAAAATCTTATCTTTGAAAGATAACATCCCAGAATTGGATCAAATCTAATCAAATACTGATAATTAGTTGAATTTGGCTGTAACATATACAAGAAAAAAAGTTACCCGAATTCGAGTGTCAGTTGCATCTCTATTCAAAGATTATGAAATCTCAAAGCACTAGAGGGATGGATGACTTGATTTTGTAGGGTTTATCAGGAGGGGTGAAAGTTGAAAGAGGCTGCCTTTTAGCGCTGTTTATTCCCGTAATATCTCTCTTCCCTCACTTTTTCTTCTTTATCAAAATATTCAGAAATAATTTATAGTTCTTTATAAAGCTTTTATTTTTTTTAATGGACAAAGAGTTAAAAATACTCTTAAATTAAAAAAAAAAATCATCCGTAATAATTTAATTTTAAAAATATTTTTATGATTAATATTTTAATTTAAAAATACATCCACTGTTAACAATTTGATCCAAAAGTAATAACTGCCATTTTCTTAATAAATATATTATTTCTTTTCTTTTTAAATGTCTTCTTTTTTTAACAAAATATTAATTTTCAAAATAATTATTTTTTTCTTTTTAAATTTCTTTAGCTGATAAAAAATAAGAAGTAATTTTTTTTTCTTGGTCTCATTTTATCAATTGCAAATATTTTTCTCTATCCAATTAAAATAAATATATTTTTTATTTTATTAAATTTTCTTTTATCATTTTCAATAAAAAAATTAAGAATGAATTACTGTGATTTTATATATATGAGAATTAATGATGAGTTGTAATATTTTATTAGGAAAATAATGTGTTTTAAAAAATATGTTTATTAGAAAAAGAACGTTTTTAACCTAAAATTAATATTAAAAATATTTTTAGATCAAAATATTAATAGCAGAGATATTTTTAAATTAAAATATTAATAATAGATGCAACTTTGAATCAAACTATTAATGAAAGACATTTTTATTCAAATTACCAAATTTAAAGGCATTTTATTTTTCCTTTTTAATTTAAATTATATAAAGACGAGAAATTTTATGAGGCCAGAGTCCATTAATTAAAAGCTCTCTGATCAAGACTCAATTGAAAATTAGACCCCCAAGTTTAAATTTTTTAATACTTAAATTCTTTTTAGAATAAGCGATAATTTATTTAATTATCATTAAATTATAAAATGGACAAGTTAAAAAGGAAATTCTAAAATTTTTAAAAATACAAATGAATCCATATATATATAATTAATGCTGATGGACAACCCCGGAGTTTTGAACAATATCAGATGATCCAAATTTCATTTTGAATCCAGATACAAAATGTCCACTTCTTTTTTACAAACATAAAACAAAATTCTGATAAATTATGTAGTAGTTGCTAACTTGATTGATGGTAACTAAAAAAAAGCATTGACTGATATGCATAAAATCTTATATGCAATGACCACATTCTAGTATTTTAAGAATAATTTTTTGTAAACTTATTTTAGACGATATTTTCATATTTTAAGAATAAATTTTTGTAAATTTATTTTTAATTATATATTTTTTATGAGAATTTTTATCTTGAGAAGGTATTTGTTTTTATTCAATTTGTAAGTGATTATAATAGATTATTTTTATGCTTTTTAAAATGTATTTTAGTATTCTTGTACAATTAACTCTCGTAATTGATATTCTTTTATCAATAATTACAAGTGATTGAAGTGAGACATGATCAAATTCACAATACGAATATTATTTTTAATTGTATCAATTTAAAAATAAATTAACTGATAAAACATGATCAAATTCATATACTATGAGACATAATTGTTATTATTGTTTATATAAAAAATAAAACCATTTGAATAAGTACTTTAAAAATTTTCAGAATTCGAATTCATCAAAGAAAAGAAAATTTTGGAAACATAAAAAGATTATAAATACTTGATGAAAATAATTTTCCTAATTATGGTTGGTTTATTTATGCAGGCGATGCATTTAACAAGAGAAAAAAGAAATCAAATAAGAAAAAAAAAAAAAGTCATAACAAAACGACACCTCTCATCACAAACGCCCTTCTGTTCTGCCCAGTTATTGTTCATCCGTTCGAGACGGTTTTCACTGCAGGCTCCTTCGTGCGCATACTGCAACTTGCAGTAAATTTCAGCAGAAGGGGCAATTCGTTCAGCCTTTTATCAATATGGGTTTGATTTGAATCCTTGAAAGACTTCATCTTTAGGTCTTTTTTTTTCCTGCTAATTGAGTGCTGCTATAAAGAGCTACAAAAAGACACTGTTTTTGGAGTAAAGTACAAACTTTCTGCTTCTATGGAGGCTTACAAGAGATGGGTTAGAAGGAATCGTGATTATGTCCGCCAATTGAGTTCTCTAGCCAGTGTATGCCCCCTCTTATTAAAGTCTATGATATATATTGTTTTTTTAAGTACTTTTTTAGAACAAGTGTTATGTGGCATCTTGGTTTTCAATGGAGTTAATTATTTGGCTTCTGTCAATTTGCAATCGTGGTAATAGTTTTGTTAGTGGCAATTGTGTGTGAGAGAGCTATTCTTGATTCTGCTTCAGTTTGGGATGATAGTTTCAAGATTGGAACTGATTGTGGTGTATGGCTAGTACATAGCTGCTTCGTAATTTATGATGATTATTGATGCACCAATTGTTTATTATTGGAATGACATGGCTCGAATAGAACGGAATGGAATGGATATAGAGGATATATATAGCCGACCCCAGCTAGTTGGGGATTGAGACATAGTTGAATATTCTTAAATAGCCAAAATATTTATGTTAAGTTGGAGGCTTCCTTTTTCTATTGGGGTTAGATGTTCCTTTCGAATTTATCCAAAACAAGGAAATGTATAGTTTCTTCATCTAGGTTTTGATACGGATAGCGGGCAGTAACAGGGAGTGGTTTTTAAATCTCTATTCAGACTTCTCTTGGATAGCTTTTCTAATTCAGCTCAAGAAATGAAACTGGTTACAACTATGGATTGTTAGCAAGCTGCCATGGGATGTTACGATTCAAACATGTGTGGCATATTTCTAGGGGCTTAGTTGGTTGAATGAACCCTGATATCTATACATGATTTCTGTGCTGAAGTTAATTGTGATATCACTGCTGGTATAATTTCTTCTTGTGCTTTACCCTACCTCTCCTCCTCTCTATCCTGGCTGACCCAATCATCAAGAAAAAGTGAAAAGCATATATTTGTGCTGGGCTGCTGGCCCTATGTTTGGGATTTAGAAAGTCAAGACTGTAAAGATTATCATTCTATGTTACCTTTCCCAAAAATACAAAAAAAAAGATTATCATTTTCTCCAAAGTTTCTGGGACTCCACAGCTCAGATCTTGACTAGTTAAGTAGAATTTGAAAGAGGAAAGACGTGCCTTTGTGGAAAGAGTTAACAGTTTTAACTATATATGTTATTCAAAAAGAAAAAACAAGCCAAAAGGAGCTGTCCACAATGTATTTTAGAGACTTATGATAGGTATAAGATTGAGAATATTATCTTTAATTAAAGAGGGATTCTGGTGCCTTTGTCTTATTAGATTTGTTTTTTTCTAAGACAAGATCTGGAAAGAATTACTCAGGCACTGATTTGCATTCGATAATCAAACAATCCAATGTTCACATCCAACATGCTCTCAAGGGTTTAAATGTTTATCATGCAGCAGAAGTCACATGTTTTTCCACTCTTATTGATGCTTATTTGCTTAATGAGCTTTTTAGCCTGAACCACACAGATTAAGGTTTAAATTGTATCAGATGCTTTGGATGACTAAGCATTGCAGCAGAACATTCTGTGCCCCGTAGAAGTAGCGTTTTGGTAAATTAGACTATTGGTCTATCAAACTGAAGAAATAGATCACAGCATGCCAGTTTTTTGCTAAGGCTAATGGAAAAATATTATCGTTTTTCTGCACTACTCTCCTATGATGAGAAACGAATTTGAGCTGCAGCACTCCAGTCACGACAGAGATGACACTTCTGTTATATGCCTTTCACTGATAACTTCACTCGATAAACCTTCATCAGTGACAGGTAGTATGAAGAAAGTGCAGATTGGTGGCAAGCATGGGACCCCCTATCTTTGCTCCATTCTTTTTAAAGATTTTCCTTATACACAAATGAAGCGAATGTCTTCTTCCCTCTTTTGCCAAAACATATACTCTAGCATAAAGACAATAATTAAAAAATGACATGTATTTTCTCACTTCACTTTTTTTATTAGAATTGGATGGAAAGCTTACTATGCTCCCATTTTGTGTAGAATAGTGGCCTGATCAGAACATAAAGAAGAGCTTACCAAAATTTGCCTGGTCTCCCTTTTTAAAACTTTGTTTGTCTTTTTACTTTTGGTTCCTGCAATGGTATACTGTATGTAGTTTTTGTCATTATTGTCATTCACTTGAAAAAAGGTCTGTCATTACTTTCAGTAGTGCAGTTTGATCATCAATCTGATGAAAATCTAGCAGATGTTGATAAATAACAATCTGGTTTCCAATGTATGACCAGGGAATGACATGGCTTCTTCCAGAGCGGTTTGCTGCATCAGAAATCGGGCCAGAAGCAGGTTTATTTGAAATTTTGGTAACATTGAGCTTCTTCTTGCTGCTTATAAAACTCAGAATAATACATTATTTCTTTTCAAGATACGTCTACCATTCTTATCTTAGAAAGTCATGCACAAAAATATTGGCAGTTAATCTTTCTGGTTTCATCTTGTGAAAGTTTTGCAATTTTAACCAATCAAATTGAAGATTCGGTTTTCGGATTCTCTTAATATAATTTTTTACTTTCCTTTGTAAGTGTTTTCATGAGCAGGGTATAATGTAGATAAGTAACTTATTGAAGCTATTGGTTTAGCTATGTTGGTTTTCCTACCCTGCATGGTTACTTTTATTTATTGCGCCTTATTTTTGGCAGTCTCCTCGATCCTTGGAATGGTTACCACAGTAAATGAGCATATTATAGAGACAACTCCAACTTCGGTGCATACAAGTTCCGCAGAGACTTCTTTTCTCCCTTTATCATTATGCCTTACTTTGTTGAGAGACTTGGAAACATTAATTGAAGTAGTAGCTGAGCAGCTCTATGGCGAAGACAAAAAATGGAATTTGATTGCTCTTACAGAGGCTGCCAAGTAAGTGATATGTTTAACTTTATGCAACTTATTTACCTAAGCATTTGGTAATTTATGATTAAATATTTGTACCACAATTTGTTTTGAATGGATGCCAGGGTCTGTGTGAGGCTGGCTGTTTTCAGAAATAAAGGATATAAAATGCTTTTGCAAGGTGGGGAGATTGAGAACTTTGAAGATTCAGATGATTTGAGTCCCCAAGAAAGCATGGGGCACTTAAGGAAGCCTATCCAAAATCAAGGACTGGGTGCCAATCACCTTCAGGGTTTGAACTCATCAAATCTTGAGGGTAGGGCAATGTCCGCCTTAAGTCGCTTTGGTCAGAATGCTAGGATGGTTTCTGAACCAACTTGGTTGCGCAGGGTTCAACAGCAGCAAGCAATTTTGGAACCTCCAAGTAATGGTTGGTTTCAGCTAAATTAAAACCTTTTACTTCTGATGATGACACCATCATTATCTAATATGTTAGCTTGCTTATGTTATTACAGCTAAGATATTGAGAAATCCAAGTCTGGCAACCTTCTTATCAGAGAAGGGTATTCGTGGAGGGTTATTTGTGACTGGGGAGACTATGTTTGTCCTAAGACCTCTTATTTATGTTTTGCTGGTAAGGAAGTATGGAACACGATCGTGGTTTCCTTGGTTCATCTCCTTGGCTGTGGATCTTATAGGAAACAGCATTCTCTCAGTCTTAACAATGTCCCAAGATAGCAGGAAAGATCAGCATTTTCAATTTTCTAAATCCGAGAAGGATGAGGTTAGAATATTATAGATCATTGCACAAATTCTTTGTATATACAGCTTAAAGTAATCTTGAGGTTCACTTCTATCATCAGAATAGTAACCCCACCCCCCACCCCCCCACACACAGAAAAAAAAAAAGGGCCTCTATCCCCTTAAAAAGGAAAAATAAAAGGTATACTATTTCGGTTACCAAAACTCATATTAAGCGTTCTGCATTGTTGCTTCAGACACGTTTCTTTCGACGGCAGATGGAATAGCGTGTTATTTGGTGTCTCTCACTCTGTCTTGGAAATCACAGTTCTTGAACCAATCTGCATATCTTATGTTTTTGATATGGCAAATACCCTCTGCTGATTCGTACTTCCAGTCAGAAGTGGGGCTTTCCACTAGGAACCCATCACCTATCTGTATTTCTTATTTTGTCTTGGGGAAACTACGGATTCTCATTCGAATTCTTGTTTTCTTTCACACCCTTCCTTCCCTTTCATGATTCATGTGATTTGGTCAACAGCTTTTGAATTTATCCATGCAACAGTATGATTTTGCTTCATCATTAAATGATATATTTTGTTCCAAACACTGCAGTTAAAAAGGAGGAAGCTGTTGTGGGCGCTCTACCTCATGCGAGATCCATTTTTCTCCAAATACACCCGGTAAAGATTCTCTTTTCCTGTAATGTCTTGTTAATCTCTTCATATAAGAAAACAGCAGAAAAGAACTATCAGGGGACTTGAAGCACACGCTGACGCCTTAAAATTATTTCAGGCGAAGACTTGAAAGCACTCAAAAGATTGTAGAACCTGTTCCTGTAGTTGGATTTTTTGCAGGTATGTTTAAAGCATTTTTGTACCAAGTTACAAGAGTTGCTTCGTTTGACAGTATCCTTCCTGACGATTTTATTTTCCTTGATGTGCAGAAAAACTTATTGAACTCCTTATTGGAGCCCAGACTAGATACACCTACATGTCTGGTTCTTGAAGGGAAGCCACGGAATCTGTGATGCATTCGTTGTTATTTGACTACAGAGATCAAACTTTTTCTCTTTTTTCAGTTGTATCATTTTGATATCATAATCAAGAATAGGTGTAGCATGTTGAAATTAGAATCAAGAAAAGTGTATAATTTTGTTTTTTATCTAAAAGTGCATTGTGGTTCAATGCTGCATCAGTTGGAGCAATAATCAAACTTATTGCCGGCTGTCTATTTTAATAAGGATTTAAATTATATAGATGGAAAGTCTGTCTCCCATTTAGTCGATACAAAACTTTATGATAGCACTTAATTATGAAGAACATCTATAGTATCAGTAGTACTTCCTAATTTTTCAGTTAAATTCCATTATTACAGACGGCTCATTTGTAATTATATTTTTAAAAAGTATTAGTTTTTTGTTTACAGTGTATATGTTAAACTCAATTACTGAAATCACGGTTAATTATCAACATCTATCTGTTAATGTGGTTGCCATGTTACTGCCCCCCCTCCCCCCCCCCCCCCCTTTTTTTTTTGTAATTATTTATTATCAAGTAGCATAAAGGCGTTTGACAAGGCCAGCAAATCATAATAAATAAATACCGAGTAAGAAAAAGTATGTTGGAAACGACTTTAAAATTAGAGGGTGCAACAGATTGTATTAGAGTCCGGCGTCGAAATGGGACACCTCGTTGGACATCCAACGAGATTCTGCTTCTTATAAAACTTTTTTATAAGTGAACCTCGTTGGCTGTCCATTGAGATTCTTTTAAACTTTTTTTTTTTAATTTTGCATGAAATGAAGGTTAAAAAAATATTTTAAAAAATTGAGAACCTCGTTGGCTGTCCAACGAGGTCCCTTTCATTTCATTTTTTTTTTACTTTTACATGTTAAATAAATAAAGAGAGAAAACGGTTGCTTTGTAATTTATCTATTTTTACATGTTAAATAAATGAAAAGGAAAAACTGTTGCTTTGTAATTTTTTTTTTTAAATTCTTCATATACTGAATTAAAAAAATTGTGAAAATTCGTCTAATTTTTAATAATGCCAAATAAAACCTAAAAAATTCTAAAGAATTTCATTCAATGACCAACTATTCAACTTATATCATATATTATGGATTCAATTACAAAAGAAAATAACTAATTTTTTTAAAGCAATGATTAAACAAAAATAACATACTAATCTGTTTACGATTTCAAAAAAAAAAGGTTAGAAAAGTAAAAAGTTTACTCACATAGGGTATTGCACCAAACCTATGATATTAGAAATCTATCAACAAGAAGTTTCATAGGTTTAAAAGTTTAGAACTTGTCTGGTTTTGTTTGTGCATGATTTAAAGTAACAATCTAATAGATTCAATTCTGACAGTGTGGAATACGGTGTATTACTAGTAATGATATTAGTAAAAATGCACTATGTGGTGGAGAATGGAAGCTGCTGTCTATGCTTAGCTGAGCAGTTGGAAACTCACCAACATTTGTTCATTACTTGTCACTGGTTTATTGAAGTGCTGGATGGTATAGCTAACTGGTTGGGTATATATTTACCTAAACTACAAGTTTATCGATGGTTGGAATGGTTGAGAAGGAGACAGTGGTGTCAAAGAAAGAAGGAAGTTGTTGCTGCAGTCTGGGGAGCAGTAATTTACCACACATGGACAGCAAGAAATTGAAAAATTTTCAGGCAAGCTGAAGTGCAACCTGATTTTGTCATTTCACAGATCAAGAAGGAGCTTAAAACAAGGCTAGAAGAGCTGAAGATGGCAAAGAAGAATAAAAGGATCATAGGATGGGTACAAAAGTTAATGAATAGATGATAGGAATTGATTTTGCAATTTGTATGTTGAGAACTTGGCACTTGTGATGTAGTTTTCTTCATTTGTTAGTTCTGGTAATATATTCACATTTTATTACCAAAAAAAAAAATATATTGGTATCAGTTATGTTGAGAATATTTTTTTCATATATTATTTGTTTGATATATTAAAAATAATATGTATGATATAATTTTTTTTAAAAATTATTTGTTTATTAAAATATCCTCCACAAAATACAGTGGAGAAGATTTTGAGGAACAATTATACTATAATTATATTAATACATATATTAAAAACTCTTGCATTATTAATACCATAAGTTGTCATGTATTAGTTATACATAACATAATATCATATAAAATGTGTTACACATAAATTAAAAAAATAAAATATTAATCATATATAAAATTAATACATATATTATTTTTATTAAATATATTATATTAAGTAATCCGTTTTGTATAGGGTTCTATGGGGATGGGTAGGCCTAAGTCCTTTCCCTCCAGGTTAAGATGATGGTGGACCATTAATTTCCATCACATTAAAGGGCCGCATTGGTCCACCACCTACTAACCATTACTGTGCTATATAGTAGCCCTAAGTCCTTGCTCTACTTCTTAGCCCCTTTTTATCAACTAGAGATGACACCTAATTAACTAGGGTTTATACTTATTGCATAATATTAAATAAAAATGCATTTTGTATATATATGTGCTGTGTTTGCATATAATCTTTTATTATTTAACCATGCTGAATTAGTTTATTTTTCACTTTATTAAATTACTCGATCATAATAAAGAGAAATGATTTGATATGAATATTCGGTGCAACATTAAAGAAGGACATGCAGTTTAAAGCAGTATAAACAAAGTATTGTTACAGGTATTAATAGAGACAAACTTAGAATTGTTATGAAATAATAAAGAAAGAACAAGAATATTGTAGAGAAAGAGAGAAAGAGAGAAGTTCTTATTTCTCTTTGATTGGATTAAATACAATGAAGGAGAACCCCTCTATTTATAGGGATAATTTCTCCTAACTTTTCTCCAAAAGATAGACTTTCACAATGATATAAACACATATACCTAGTACAATATAAATACCTTTATAGACATTCACTATAATACAAATATGTTTATAACACTCCCCCTTGAATGTCTATTTGATAGATAATGTGCCTCGTTAAAACCTTACTAGAAAAAACCCAGTGGGAAAAAAATCTAGTGAAGGAAAAAGAGTACACATATCTAATAATACGCATTTTGGCTGCCTCATTAAAAACCTTACAAGGAAAACCCAATGGGACAAAACCTCGCAAGGGAAAAAGAGTACAGCGCGTATTAACTCCCCCTAATGAGGACATCTTTGAATCTTTGCATCCCGATCTTGTGCACCATCTTCTTGAAAGTTGCAGTTGGTAGAGATTTGGTGAATAAATCAGCCACATTATCACTTGAACGAATCTGTTGCACATTGATATCACCATTCTTTTGGAGCTCATGTGTGTAGAAAAACTTTGGCGAGATGTGCTTCGTTCTATCTCCTTTTATGAATCCTCCCTTTAGTTGTGTTATGCATGCAGCATTATCTTCATACAAAATTGTGGGTACTTTGTCACAGTTCAAACCACATTTTTCTCAAATGAGATGTATCATGGACCTCAACCACACACATTCTCGGCTTGCTTCATGAATATCTATTATATCAGCATGATTTGATGAAGCAGCTACCAGAGATTGCTTTATAGATCTCCAAGATATGACAATACCTCCACATATGAACACGTAGCCAGTTTGAGATCGAGCTTTGTGTAGGTCAGATAGATACCCTGCATTAGCATAATCAACAAGATCCAGACTTGCTAACAAATTAACCGAATGTTATGCCTTATAGTATTAGCAAGATATATTAGTGCAACAATCACAGTAAGATATGATACTTCAGGACCAAGGATTTCCTCATATAAGAATTATGAACAAGTTTAAAGAAACTTGTAAATGTTTCAGGCATTTTGAATCCTTCATGATTTTCATATAAATTTTATCAAGTGATAGCATTCATTAATATTTAAATGCATGACATCTTCTAGTGTCTGGACTACAGGTCCAATAAGCTTTATGCTTACCAATACGCATCATTTCACTTGATAATTATTTCTACATCAGCATGCTTTAATAGATGTAGAATTCAGATCCTCACAATCTTTTACAATATTGCGCACTATATTGTATCAAAAATATCGTAGACGATCAGTTCCAATGCGACATAACTTATTGAGATCTCTTCATTTTTCATCATTTTCAGGTACCTGAACCTTTGCCAAGGTTTTATGAAGTGTTATGTCGTGGTGCTTTCTCAAAGCACTTGCCTCATCATTATGACCATCTTAATCACTTGCTCCTCTACTTCTTCAAGAAGTTCTATATTTGGAACCGTTTGGTCTATCACGCTTCTGGCGTCTCATAGACTCTATCCTTCAAGGACTTTCCATTGGAGCATTTGCAACTGAATTATAAAACAGAGTCAGCAAATACATCTGACAATTGATGTGCAATATTTTGCAAGTGAATTATCTCTTGAACTTTAAGTTCACTTTTTCTTTTTTCCGAGGATCTAGATAATTCATCCCACACTCAATTTTCAGTTGCTAATCACTTCTCCCCCTAATGTTAGAAAAACTAACATTTACTCCCCAGGTTCATTTGGGTCCCCATCTTTGTGCGTTATGGTGGGGCAATTGAATCATATATCGCACATTCAAATTTTAGATGGAATTATTTGGTCCCTGACCCTGAACCAATTATGATAGGGGAACCTTGTTGGCTTGATGCATTCAAGTGTTGCTATATGTTAAATAAACATATCTCATACCAAATTTTATTTGGGAGTTTTATTCTCATAACCAATGATTTAGCTTTAATTGGAGGCATACAATTTTCGCTAAACCAACATAGATATGAATCAGCATTATCAACATGATTTTATAATTTGGAACTATGCTCTTAATTTAATAATTCGAGCAACAACCTTACAAAAATCAATTGTAAGTTGATATCAAAACACATGTGACCATACCATGGATGCATCTATTAGCAAACGGTTCACATAGTAGGTGAATGGGCCCATATTCACCATTTTATAAGTTCCCAAATTTCAGGAAATATAATTCCAATCTTAGCTGATCAAGATCATTCTATCACGAGAACAAGCAACACAAGAGAATTCTTGAAGAATCTTTTATTTCTTCAACATATAGCCACGTGAATTCTCAATTATTTTTGCATCACATTTGAACCGGGATGGCCAACCGGTTATGCCAACTTATTTCAGTAAACTTCTAGTTTACTTTCGTATGTGATTTCATCATCATACCCATATTTATGTACTACAAATTAAAAAAAAACTGGCGGGTAATCTTTTACATATATATTTATAACCCGCTTCAATTGTAGTAGCATGAAGATATTAGATCTTCCCATAATTTATAGTCTCATTTTTTTTTTCAATATCATTGAAACTTATAAGTTTCCTTTTGAGACTTAATACAACAATTTCATTCCTTGAGGTAGTAATACATTAGCTCTTCCGGAGCTCTCAATTAATTTTGTATACTAGCACATATTCAATCATATCAAAATAGTTTCTCCACATAGTTTCAATTTTGAAACAATTTTGAATGTTGATGAGCTATACTCATGAACAGACTTATAGTCTTGATGGATCCAATCATATCGTGCCTTTGGGTGGATGACCATCTTCAGGTGGTCATACCTTTCTTTTAGGCTATTTCACAAAACAAGTGGATCGTTAATCGTGAGATATTCAATTTTAAGAATTTCGTCAAGATGATGACGCAAAAATATCATAGCCTTAGCACGATCTTATTTTGATGCTTTGTTTTCACTTTTAATGGTGTCTCCAAGACCCATTGCATCTATATGGATTTTTGATGCTTTGATTTTCCTTCAGGGACTAGATCTGTATTAGATCTATATTTGTAACATTTATCAAAGTTCTCAATTTCTCATTCTTCAGGAATGGAACATGATCATCTAAATATGCCTTAACCACATAAGGTATGATAGCTTAAAACCTCTTTTAAGATATTGCTACTTCGGGAGCAAATCGAGGTATGCATATAACATAGATGATTTCTGTTACATATTTTCACAATATTGTTCTGCTGGAACAAATATATTTTCACAATATTGTTCTTCTGGAACAAATATATTTTTCACAATATTGTTCTTCTGGAACAATTATATTTTTCACAATATTGTTCTTCTGGAACAAATATATTTTTCACAATATTGTTCTTCTGGAACAATTATGAGGCATGAATTGCCAAGTGAATCAATAAGTCGTCCTCAAGTTCATATACAAAATCGATATTGTTATTAGTAAATACATAAATATCAAGAAATACTAACCTTCATCTTTCTAAGAAAACTTTGATTTTTCTTACCTCAGATCTTTCAAAGTGAGTGCTCAAGGCAGAGACTCGTGCTGATAACGTGTTATGAAATAATAAAGAAAGAACAAGAATATTGTAGAGAAAGAGAGAAGGAGAGAAGTTCTTATTTCTCTTTGATTGGATTAAATACAATGAAGGGGAACCCCTCTATTTATAGGGATAATTTCTCCTAACTTTTCTCCAAAAGATAGACTTTCACAATGATATAAACACATATACCTAGTACAATACAAATACCTTTATAGACATTCACTATAATACAAATATGTTTATAACAAGAATGAATATATGGTGTAATTTTTTTTGGAAAAGATTAAATTAATATATTATAGTTTAGATACATATTAAGTCAAAGATTATAATGTATTCGGACCTATTATGCTAGAAAGATACAAAGATCCATTCTTGTACGGTTGTACCTAACTTGACTTCTCTAAAGTTAAAAGATTAAAGTATTATTTGTATAAAATGTTGAGAAAATAACATAGTTATCTATAAAAAATAATTATTTATATAAAAATACTTTTTTATATTGATACCTTCAAAATAGTTACATAAAATGCCCATTTCATTTATTTCTTTTTAAGCGCGATGTCATGTTGATGTAAATGCTGTATTTTTTTTGTTTATCTTTTAGGTTTTAGCTGTCAATATCATGATATTACTTTATTTCTTTTTCTATCTTAAAAAAAAATTATTCCTTTTTAAGTGAATTTAAGTTTTTGTTATTATTTTTTGGTCTTGTCTTTTTATTTTATTTTTTAAATAAGAAAAAATAAATACATTAACTAACTACATTTTGACTAATAAAAACATAGAAAAATTAAATAATTTGATTACAACAAGAAGTAATTTAAAAAAAACAACTAAAATCACTAGTTTATTTATTAAAATCACAATTAACAAAAAAAAAATTAAAAATTATTATTCTTTATTTTTTCATCATAATCTAATTTCATACTCAAGTTTGGCTCCTTTCATTTTTATCTTCTTCTTTTTTGATTTTTTTCATTCTATTTATATCACGCCCCACCTTGAAAGGCACGACTGACACCTGGTGCCATACTGGGATCTGAATTGACCTGACTGGGCTTATGCACTTCTGGTGCATGCCTACTCTTAAAATCAAGAAAACAACGAGCTATATCTAGGCTGTAAACAGAGTCTCCGGCCGACAAAGCCGCATAGTCACCTGTAAAAAGAAAACAGCTAACCAACAACACGCAAGTAAGGGATCCTATGCGGGCCAACAAGACCACCATGCTGTCTAGTTATAGCATAATGAAAACAGGAAGTCATAACTATACTATGGCCGACAAGGCTGCTAACTAAAAGCTAAACTAGGTCTCACACGTCCATTACACAAAATAAACATACATAGGCCCCACACATCCAACAATAAAATCAAAAACTGGGAATATGTAGCTTGCAAGCCTCTAAGAGTGAAATCATGATCGGGACATTGGCCCCGACCTACCCATAAACTGTACAACAAAAGAACAAACCTTCTAACTATCAACCCCGGAGTAAAGGAGCTGATTAGACTGCCGACTCGGTTGATGACTAGGGAGGTCCTAAATCATGTCTATCCGCACCTGCAGGCAAGTAATGCAACGCCCCAAAGATGGGCGTTAGTACAATAAGTACTGAATATGTAAAGCAGTAAATGAAAACGACTGAATTACACTAATAATAAAACTGAAAACAATTCAATGGGAGGGATAGAGATACAACCTAGATAGCCTTACAACCTGTTGTATAACTAATAATAAGGAATGCAAACAAGAACCTTACCTGACCTCCATAATCCCGGAAGGTACAACCAGCATAGAATAACCCGCCAGGGGCCCCCATAAGCCTTGCTGAGCACACTTCAATCTATATACCCCTAACAAGGTTAAAATATGTCAACAGGTAACTATAGCCAACCTGTCTATCCCCTGGGTCTGCAACTGAGCCCCCTCGGCTCCTGTAGTTATGTCTGAGTTCGGTGGACTCCTGTAACTACACCTTGGGCCATAGACTCGACGAGGGTTAGTGATGCCAATACGACATAAAAATAATAGTCCAGCCATGGATGGACTGTAATATGGCCCTTGGGCCCGAATATAGTCCCTTGGGACAACATATAGCTCCTTGAAGCGATCCATATAGCCCCGTAGGTGATGACACAGCTAGTAACCCTGAGATTGGACAACGGAAGACTATATAGGGTAGGTTCAGTCCCAATCTAAATAGAGAATGCTAATCTCAAGCTAATATTACCAACTAACCACGATATTCATATTCCTGGCTTTCTTACAAGGATTTTGGTCGTATTACGATACGACAGGAATAACTTGCCGAAGAAATTCGCCTTAACATACCTCGAATGTCGACTTTTGTTTAACCGACGAGTTTCAACTTGTAAACGATGGTTCCACCCAACTGCAACCCTTATGCTGAGAGAATAGGGCTAATTTCAATACTAAATTCGGCAAATAATGATAACTTTCGATAATAATATCAACTATAATTTAACTCCGAATAACTCGGCTGAAAACCTACAATTTCTCGAGAGTTCAGAAGGGAGAAATGCTTACCTAATGCCTGTGGCCATTTAGGATTTAATTTGGAGTAATTCTGACAACCTTTACTCAGTCGGGTTCTGGTATACCGAGTAAATTTTCAAGAAATAACTCCATAGAAATGCTCCCCGTATGCCTAGGACTTGTTACCCAAAGTTAATTTGCATTTGGACGGCATTTGATAGCGTAATTTAATGAAAATTTGATGAACAGTGCATGCTCTCTCTGGTTTAGGTTGTGGGATCTTTTCATGAATGAATACATTAACTAAGGAGGCTTATATATATATGCAAGGGTGGTGGGAGGGTTGGCGCCCCGCGCTGCCCCTTGTGCTGGTGGTGCTGGCGTGTCGTGCTACCCCTTGCGCATGCTGGCTGGCGCGTCGCACTGGCCCTTTGCGCCCTGGCCTCGCCCGACCCTGCTTCTGAGGCTTTTCTCGTACGCGTCAATCTTCTATTACTCATCACAAATCCATGCGCACGCACACTAACCGCTAACATCTTACGGGGTGTAACATCCCCCCCCCAGGAACATTCATCCACGAATGTTCATCTTCAGGCTTAAAGGAGTTAACTCTTTTAACTAATATTTAGAAAAAATTTTGGACTATGCGAAAACCTAAAAATGCAGAAAAAGTCCAACATAGGCATCTCACAGGACGCTATACACAACTACTCCACTGTATAAATATAACTAACTAAACAATGCTAATACTACAAGTAGATAAATAACAACTGAACAACAACCTCATCTCATTGCATATTCTGGGTCAGTCCTGGAATAAGTGAGGATACCTAGATCTTATGTCGTCCTCAGCTTCCCAAATCATTTCTTCTTTATTTTTGTTCCTCCACAGAACTTTAAGGGAGGCCACATCTTTAGTCCTTAACCTACAAACTTTCCAATCTAGTATAGCAACTAGAACCTCTTAGTAGGATAACTCCTCAGTAACTTGAACATCCTCAACTGGAACAACCCGGAACGGATCCCCTATGCACTTTTGCAACATGGACACATGAAAGACTGGATGAAAAGATTCTAGCTCATATGCCACTCGGCCTATCCTTCGGAGGATCCGATACGGGCCAATGAACCTAGGGCTAAGCTTGCCCTTTTTGCCAAACCTCATCACGCCCTTCATCGATGAAACTTTGAGGAATACCCAATCGTCAACCTCAAACTCCAAGTCTCTATGCCGCACATTGCAATAGGACTTCTGGTGACTTTGTGTTGTTAACAAGTGCTCTCTAATGAGTTTTACCTTCTCTTCTGATTGGTAGATCATATCAGGTCCAACTAACCCTGACTCCCCTACTTCGAACCATCTAATAGCGGACCTGCATTTCCGCCCATACAAGGCCTTATAAGGCTCCATCTGAATTGCAGAGTGATAACTTTTATTATATGCAAATTCGATAAGGGGTAAATGCTCATCCCAACTTCCTCCGAAATCTAGTACATACGCCTATAATATATTCTCAAGCGTCTGAATTGTGCGCTCTGCCTGATCGTCCGTCTAAGGATGGAATGTTGTACTCAGATTAACCTATGTCCCCAAGCCCTTCTGAAATGACTGCTAAAATCTAGCTATAAATTGTGCCCCTCTGTCAGAAATAATAGATGCGGGGACACCATGTAGCCAGACTATCTCTTTAATATACAACTCAACATAGTATTCGTCATAGAAGGTAGTCTTAATTGGCAAGAAATGAGCTGACTTCGTTAATCTGTCAACAATGACCCAAATAGAATCAAATCTACGCCTGGTGCGAGGTAATCCTATCACAAAATCCATGTTGATTTATTCCCATTTCCACATAGGCACCACTATCTCCTGCGTTAATCCGCCGGGTTTCTGATGTTCGGCCTTTACCTGCTGATAGTTAGGACATTATGCTACAAATTCCCTATACCTTTTTTCATTCCAGGCCACCAGTATATCTCTTTTATTTCATGGTCATCTTCATCAAACCTAGATGAAGAGAGTAACAAGAATAATATACCTCTGCCATGATCTGCTGGCGAAGTCCTGCTACATCTGGGACGTAGAGGTGACCCCTAAATCTCAAGACCCTCTCTTCTGTCAATTCCAAGGCCGTTAATTCGCCTTGCTGAACCTTACTTCTGAGTTGTACTAGGTTAGGATACTCATACTGCCGCTCTTTTACTTCCATAACCAGGGATGATACTGCGGTATTCTGAATCACAGCCCCATTATCCTCCAAGTTTACTATCCGGACGGCTAAGCTGGCAAACCAGTGTAGTTCTCGAGCCATTTCCCACTGTTCTGGCCTTAAATGTACCAAGCTTCCCATAGATCTGCGGCTGATGCATCTTCTACAATATTATCCTTCCCTGCGTGATACTAAATGTTTACGTCATAGTCTTTTAGTAATTCTAGCCAACGACGCTGCCGCATATTCAATTCCTTCTGCGTGAAGATGTACTTGAGGCTCTTATGATCAGTAAAAATATCCACGTACACCCCATATAGGTAATGCCTCCATATTTTCAAAGCATAAATCACCGTAGCTAACTCCAGATCATGGGTGGGATAGTTCTTTTCATGCTTTTTGAGCTGCCTCGAAGCATAAAAAATTATGTTACCATGCTGCATCAGGACGCACACTAACCCAACGCCTGAAGCGGTACAGTATATAGCATAACCTTCTGAACCTTCCGGTAAGGCTAACATTGATGTCGATGTCAATCTTTTTTTCAATTCCTGAAAACTCTACTCACATGCCTTGGTCCAATGAAATTTGGCTGCTTTCTGAGTCAATTTAGTCAAAGGCATTGACAGGGTAGAAAATTCTTCCACAAACCTTCTGTAATACCCGACTAATTCTAGAAAACTGCAAACTTCCTTTGAAGTTGTAGGTTTAGGCCATGTCTTTACTACCTCAATTTTCTGTGAATCAACTTGAATACTAGCCTCTGATATAATATGGTCAGGAAAGCTACAGAATTCATCCAGAACTCACATTTAGAAAGTTTTGCATATAACTAACGATCTCTGAGAATCTGAAATACTGTTTGCAAATGATCTCTATGTTCTGCTACTGAACGGGAATACACCAGGATGTCATCAATGGATTCTATCACAAACAGATCTAAATATGACCTGAAGATTCTATTTATCAGATCTATGAACACTGCTGGGGCATTTGTCAACTCGAAGGCCATAACTAGAAATTTGAAATGACCGTACCTGGTCCTAAAAGCTGTCTTCGGGATATCTTTCTCCCGAACCCACACCTGATGATATCCTGACCTTAAGTCAATCTTAAAAAGTATTTTGCACCCTGCAACTGATCAAACAAGTTATCTATCTTGGAAAGAGGGTATTTATTCTTAATAGTAACCTTGTTCAACTGTCGATAATCTATACACATGCGGAGGGACCCATCTTTCTTTCTTACAAACAGAACTGACACACCCCACGGTGACGTACTCAGCCTGATAAAGCCCTTATCTAACAGGTCTTTCAAATGCTTTTTCAATTCTCTCAGTTCAGCAGAAGTCATTCGGTACAGAGGAATGGATATAGGCTGAGTACCTGGTAGCAAGTCGATAGAGAAATCAATTTCCATTCTAGGGGAATATTAGAAAATTCATATAGAAACTCATTAACCACTGAAATGGACTGAAGAGTCGAGGATTCTGCTTGCATATCCCGAACCCTGACAATATGATAAACACAACCCTTTGCTATCAACTTTTTTGCTTGAAGATAGGATTTGAACCTACCTTTTGACGTAGCTGCACTGCCCTTCCACTCTCGCATTGCCTCTCCTGGAAAGCGACAGTCTTGATCCAACACTCTACATTGGCATAACAGGACGCTAGCCAGTCCATACCCATAATTACATCAAAATTAGTCATTTCTAGCTCCACTAAATCTACTAATGTCTGGTGACCGACGACCTCTACTGTTCAACCCCGATAGATTCTTTTAGCTATAATAGAATCACCGATGGGCGTAGACACCGAAAAGGGTCGTTGAAGCAATTCTAACGTTATACCAAACTTCCGGGCCACTAATGGTGTAACATAGGATAAAGTGGAACCTGGATCTATCAAAATATAAACTGAGTGAGAGAAAATGTCCAGCATACCTGTCACAACATCCGATGAAGACTCCGACTCCTATCGCCCTGGTAAGGCATAAGTGCGATCCGGACCGCTGCCTAAACTAGATGCCCTTGACTTGCCTCGGCCTTTACCGGCTGGAGTTGAGGGCCTGCGCCCTGCTGAAGGTGTTGGGGCATGTGACCCTGCTAAAGATTTGTCCTGTCAGTCCCGATCGCCCTGACCTCTAGCTGGACAATTCCTCATCATGTGACCCTCTTTCCCACAGGTGTAACAAGCAGTAGAGCCATATTTGCACGCCCAAAATGATGTGAACTATAAATAACACAATGTGACATAGTGGGCCTGCTCTAATCTGACCCCCTCTGCTGTTGAGAACCTGATGCCGGTACGCTCTCGCCGGGTCCTGACTGCCCCCGGCGGTCAGGTCTTCCACCCTGTTGCTGTAGAGGTAGAGGTCTGGCTGGCCTGCCCGATATTCGTGGCCAAGGTATGCCCTAAAATTCTGCCTGTGTATCATTAGGCCTAGCCCTGCGATGCTGCTCTTGATTTGTCCTTTTTACCTCCCACTATCATTGTCTGATCCCCTCAATATTCTGAGCGAAAGCCTAAATGCGGTCAATGTCCATGTCCTCTTGTAGAGTAGCTGTAACATAAGTTTCCACGTACTCTGGAAGCAGCCCCACAATAAACCGATGTACTCTGGCTGGCATGGTGTCTACAAAAACTGGTGCATATATGGCCAAGGAATCAAATCTCATAGCATATTCCTGTACACTCATGGAGCCCTGCTTTAGGTGTAAAAATTGATCCACCCGGGCCTATCGAATTTCTCGTGGCCAGTAGTGATCTAGAAAGGCCTCTGAGAAGCTAAACCAAGTCGGAGGGGGAGCATCTCTGCCTCGGGACCTTTCCCAGCTCTCGTACCACAACACTGTTATGTCCCGTAATGGAAATACTGCTAACTCAACCGACTCCTCGAGCGTGGCATGCATCACCCTGAAAATCCATTGTAACTGATCCAGGGAGTCTTGAGGGTCCTCTCCCCGATCCGTACCTGTAAACTGTGGGGGAATCAGGGCTAGGATCTCTCGGACCCTCGAACTTCCAGGTCCTCCCGAAGATTCAACAACCACTGGTACCACGAGTTGGCGCTGAGTGGCCATCATCTGAGCTAACATATAGACAGTGCTCTTAACCTCCTGATCTGATGGTATAGGTATAGGGACTGCTGGAGGTGATGCCGACATGTCCTCTTCCCTAGAGGACTCCTGGAGTGGTGGAGACTATTGGGGAGATCGGGATGGAGTCTCCCTATCGCCCTCAGATTGGGTTGGCTCTGATTGGGGCACCCTGCTAGTGCCCTCTCATGCCATAACATCTAGCTTTCGACCGATTGTAGTCTGTCGTGTATCCGACATTTCTCTGTAGATAAGCAGAATAAGATAAGCTTAAAGACTCAACCCCATACAATATAGCTCTACAGCACGACTGAAGAAGAAGGAAAGGTAACCACGCTATTATTCCCCGTAGCCTTTTGCCTATGGAATGTGGTGCACAATACACCCTTAGATAAGACTCTACTAGACACGGCTTACAAACTCCCTAGGATACGACCTGCTCTGATACCAAGTTTGTCACACCCCATCTTGGGAGGCATGACTGGCACTTGGTGCCACACTGGGATCTGAACTGACCTGACTGGATATATGCACTTCTGGTGCATGTCTGCTCTTCAAATCAAGAAAACAATGAGCTATATCTCAACTGTAAACACAACATCCGGTCGATAAGGCCGCATAGCCACGTATAAAAAGAAAACATCTAACCAACAACACGCAAATAAAGGATCCTATGCGGGCCGACAAGACCACCATACTGTCTAGTTATAGAAGAATGAAAATAGGTAGTCATAACTATACTATAGCCGACAAGACTGCTAACTAAAAGCTAAACTAGGCTCCACATGTCCATTACGCAAAAGAAACATACATAGGCCCTACACAGCCAACAAAAAAACCAACAACTGAGAATTTGTAGCCTGCAAGCCTCTAAGAGTGGAATAATGGTTGGAACAGGGCCCCAATCTACCCATAAACTGTACAACAAAAGAATAAACCTTCTAACTATCAACCCTGGAGTAAAGGAGCTGATTAGACTACTGACTCGGCTGATGACTAGGGAGATCCTGAACCGCATCTATCCGCACCTGCAGGCAAGTAATGCAACACTCCAAATATGGGTGTCAGTACAATATGTACCGTATATGTAAGGCAGTAAACGAAAACGACTGAATGACACTGATAATAAAACTGAAAACAATTCAATGGGAGGGATAGAGATACAACCTAGATAGCCTTACAACCTGCTGTATAACTAACAATAAGTAATGCAAGCAAGAACTTTACCTGGCCCCCATAAGCCCGGAAGATACAACCAGCATAGAATAACCCGTTCGAGCCCCCCATAAGCCCTGTCAAGCACACTTCAATCTATATACCCCTAACAAGGTCAAAATAAGTCAACAGGTATAGCAAACCTGCCTGTCCTTTGGGTCTGCAACTGAGCCCGCTTGGCTCCTATAGCTGTGTCTGAGTCCGGTGGACTCCTGTAACTGCACCCTGGGCACATAGGCTCGACGAGGGTCAGTGGTGTCGATACGACATAAAAATAATAGTCCAGCCATGGATGGACTGTAATATGGCCCTTGGGCCTGAGTATAGTCCCTTAGGACAACATATAGCTTCTTGGATCGATCCATATAGCCCTGTAGGTAATGACACACCTAGTAACCCTGAGGTTGGACAATGGAAGGCTATATAGGGTAGGGTCAGTTTCAATCTAAACAGAGAACACTAATCTTAAGCTAATAGTAGCAGCTAACTACAATATTCATATTCCTAGCTTTACAAAGATTTAGGTCGTATTATGATACGATAGGAATAACTTGCCAAAGGAATTCGCCTTAACATACCTTAAATATTGACTTTTGTTTAACCAGCGAGTTTCAACTTATAAACGGAGGTTCCACCCATCTTCAACCCTTATGCTGAGAGAATAGGGCTAATTTCAATACTAAATTCCGCAAATAACGATAACTTTCGATAATAATATCAACTATAATTCAACTCCAAATAACTCGCCCGAAAACCTATAATTTCTCGAGAGTTCAGAAGGGAGAAATGCTTAATAATTCATGTGGCTGTTTAAGATTTAATTTGGAGTAATTCTGACAACCTTTACTCGGTCGGGTTCTGATATATCGAGTGAATTTTCAAGAAATAACTCTGTAGAAATGCTCCCCGTAGGCCTAGAACTTGTTATCTTAAGTTAATTTGCGTTTGATAGCGTAATTTGATGAAAATTTGATGAATAGTGCGTGCTCTCTCTGGTTTAAGTCGTGGGAACTTTTGATGAATGAATACATTAAGTAAGGAGGCTTATGTATATGCATAGCCAGTGGCAGGGGGTGGTGCCCCGCGCTACCCCGTGTGCTGGTGGTGCTGGCGAGCTGCGCTGCCCCTTGCGCAGGCCGACTGGTACGTCGCCCTGGCCTCGCCTGACTCTAGTTTCGAGGCTTTTTTTGTATGCGTCAAGCTTCTATTACTCGTCACAAATCCACGCGCATGCACACTAACCGCTAACCTCTTACCGGGTGTAACAATTTATCTCTTATTTTTTAAATTTTATCTAATTCTTTTTTAAAAAAATTGTTCATAATCTAATATCATTAATTCTTTTGTTCTTTTTCTTTATTC
The DNA here is from genome assembly GCA_035772735.1 of Datura wrightii. Classification (NCBI taxonomy): domain Eukaryota; kingdom Viridiplantae; phylum Streptophyta; class Magnoliopsida; order Solanales; family Solanaceae; genus Datura; species Datura wrightii. The sequence continues at coordinate 31,834,290 of JASDFA010000014.1, forward strand.
TTCTTTTCAAATTTTTTGATTTCATTGAAGTCTCCTTCAATCCTCCATGATACCATGCTAATATATCTATCTAGTGGCATGGTATCATGAAGGACTACTTCAGTACTTCAATGAGACACTCTTGCAGTCCTCCATGATACCATCACAGTATATCTATATACTGACATGATATCATTGAGGTCTACTGCAGTATTTCAACAAGACTATCTTTAGTACTCCATAATACCGTACTAATATATCTATATACTGGCATGGTAGATCTGCTTTAGTCCTTCAATAAAACACTCTTCGGTCCTTCATGATGTCATGGTAGTATATCTATATACTACCATGAAATGATTAAAGTCTGCTTTAGTCCTTTAGTGAGAAGATTTTCAATCCTCGTGATTCCATCACAGTATGTCTATATACTGTCATGGTATCATTGAGGTCTCCTTCAGTATTCCAGTGAACACTCTTCAATCCTCTGTGATACCATGATAATATATCTATCTACTGACATGGTATCATGGAGGACTGCTTTAATACTTCAATAGACACTCATCAGCCCTCCATGATACCATCATAGTATATCTGTATACTAGCATGGTATTATGGAGAACTACTTCAGGCCTTCAATAAGACACTCTTTAGTCCTCCATGATAGCATCACAATATCTATATATAACATGGAATCATTAAGGTCTGCTATAGTCTTTTAGTGAGAAAATTCTTAGTCTTTAATGATGTCATCACAATATATCTATATATTATCATGGTATCATTGAGGTTTACTTCAGTCCTTAATGATACCATCACATTATATTTATATACTAGCATGGTATCATTGTGGTCTGCTTCAGTCCTTTAATGAAATTCCCCAGTCCTCCATGGTACCATCACAATATATCTAGATACTGACATGGTATCATCGAGGTATGTTTTCCTCCTTCAATGAGGTGCTTCTCAGTCCTCCATGATACTATTATAGTATATCTATATACTGGCATAGTATCATTTAGGTCTACTTCGATCTATCAGTGAGGCACTTCTCAATCCTCTATGACACCCATATAGTATATTTCATATACCGACAGGGTATCATATAATTTACATTTAATTTTGATATTTTAATTTTTATAGCAGTTTTAGCAAGTTAATTTTGTAAAAATAATTACAAAAAATAGAGTCATATTTTAGATAGTTTTATTTTCATTTGTAAAAGCAAAAAAATATATATATAAAAATAAACTTTTTATCACTTTATATTTTAATAAATAAACTAGTGGACTTGAGTATTTTCTTTTAGATTACTTTTATCGTAGTCTAGTTATGTAATTTTTATTTTTATTAATATAGAATAGTTAGTTCATATTTTAAAGAAAAAATAAAGAAAAGAAAACAAAATAAAAAATGAGGAAACAAATAATAAAAATGTTACCTAATAATATCTCTAATAAAAGATAAAAGAGACAAAATATAAAAATAATAAATGAAAAAAGGACAAAAGCAAAAAATTGAAGGATAAAAAAAGAGAAAAATAAGCACTGCTCCAGCCTCCGGCGTGCAAAGTAAGGGGACATTTTGAATAAATATTTTGCCCAAATAAATATCAACAAAATTAATATGAAAATAAGCAAATCAAAATAATTAATTTATTTTTATGAAATATTTTATGTTCTTTTCCCTAAAATATTTACATGAACCGATAAATACAGAGCACATATCTTGCATATACACCTCATAAGAGATTTAAGTAGTTCTAGTACTCTACTATACTTTTCTAATTTACTTTTTTCTGGCTTGTATTGAAGTTGCATCTAATGGTTAACCAAACCAACCAGCCCAATTTCAACGAAAGAAAGACAGTACTACTTTCTATAAGTACGATTTGAATGTTTAAATAAACTGTGATTACTTATTTTTAATCTTTTATTAAAAAAGAAAAATCTTAAAAAAGCATTCGATACCGTTATAATCTTATAACACACTCTCTATATATATATATTTGTATAAAAAAAGTTAAAATTTGACAACTAATTCAATTCAATCGTTTGATTTTGACTAGTTTTAAATTTTTTTTTACTACCACTCTAACGTTTGCTATATATTTATGTTATTCCTATGAACCGGTAAATGTAATAGTAACTTTTAAAATTTAATATAAATATCAAATTATAAATAAGTATTTTCGGAGTTGGATGAGGAAATAATTCCGTCTATCAAAAGAGGTAATGTATATAATCAATCATAATTTAAACAGAAAAAAAAATACTCTAAAATATCTCTAGCATGCAAGTTTATTTTCTTATCTATTAGGTGTAAAAATTGATGAAGACAAAGCGTCAGCACTCTATTTATAAGCTAAGCCTGCACTAACAATACACAGCGCATCAGCATATCTCCAATGGAATCTAAAAACATCAAGTCCTTCATGGCAGCGCCACCGTCGGCACGGCGGCGACAGGTGCCTCCACCATTAATATCCCCCAAGAAAGAGCCTCATGACACGGCTGAGAAACCGCCCATTATCAAAGTCACATTACCCACCCCAACGCCGAGACCGTTAGTGTCACCAGCGCGTGAAAAGGCTGCGGAGCATCATACGAAGGTAGAAGAAAGAGGTCGGAGGATAAGAATGCCGGCGACATGTGCCGCCAGAGTCTTCCAGCTTACTCGTGAACTCGGTCACAAAACCGAGGGCGAAACTATTCGGTGGCTCTTACAACGTGCTGAACCGTCCATCATCTCCGCCACTGGCACTGGCAGTACCCCTGCAATCGCCGTCTCAGTTAACGGCACCCCCAAAATCCCCACCACCATCACCACCACTGAAAATAATAACCCTTCAACGCGGAAACGCAAATATTGCAGTTACAGCGATCAATTTAACGACGTCAAACAAAGTAATAACCATCCAATTAAAACAATTAGGGAAAATGAAGCAAAACTACCTAACAGTGTGACAACTATTTTGGCTCCGGTGATGTCGATAGTACCAAGTCAGACAATAATGCCAGTGGGATCAATTTTGGCCGTTCCAGCGAGAATAAACTCGAGTATGGCGGCACAGTCAGCGGTTTGGTTAATTCCGCAAACACCGTTGTTACCATCAAGAAGGCAAAGTGCAGCTCAGGTGAATCGTGTTGGTGTTAGGCCAGCAGCTGCTTTATTGGATATTTCAAGTGTGTCGATTATTCCTGTTTCTCAGTTACTGCTACCAACGTCTTCTCCTTCCACTCGTTAGGACATTGTTGAGCTTAATTCGTTGTTCATTGGCCACAGGAATCTAATGCTAATTAAATAATCAATGGCCACTGCAAGTAAAAGACTAAGCACTCGAAACTGATTTGTCACTTTGTTCGAGAAAAGTTGCAATCCCAGATACATAGATTAAATAGTTCATCAAATTCTATAAGTATGTGGCAAATAAGATGCACATGCCCTCAGATTAAATAGTTCAATCTATAGCCAAAATTCACAAATTGTTGTTAGCTTGTACAGACTCTCAAAATCATCAAAAAAATAAAGAGCAATTGTACAATTTCTACTATACTCAACACTGTCACCATCTTCCTCTGCCTAACTGTTAACTGTATGAATCAATAGGAAACTGCTTTAGATACCAATCAAGAATGTATAATTTTCCTCAGGGTTCAAAAATCACAACGAATAATATCAACAAAAAAAAAAAGGGGAAATCAAATGGTAAGATTTTCTTGAATTGCCAAGAATGATCCTATTATGTTTCCACCAACATCTGGAAAATTTGTACATCCCGGAAGATTCTTCACCTTGCCTTTGCGATCAACTTCAACTGGGTATTTTAAGAGGTGCCCTTTCATTTCTGTTACTTCATCAGCTGCGAATTGCTTCCAGTTAAATTCACCCATGGACCTAACCCGTTTTACACATTCTAATGACTCTGGATATCTGAAGCAATCCTCAACAACTCCAAGATGCTCAGCCCACAGAGACATTCTATATCCATGAATCTGCAGAAGATAAATTTGTGCAGACAATGGCAAACGGATCAGATGCGCATGCACAGAGACACACTCAAAAAAAATCTTTAAGCTTCTTAGTATATACATAATATACATATAACCTAGGTCATAGAGAGTGTGAATGCATGTGCAATCACTGTTTATATGATGAATCCGCCTCGAGGTGATTTTATAAAAGTAGGGGGAATCACAGAAACATTATTTTGCAAATACTCCAAGTAATATGTGATTACATTTTCTAGAGCACAGCTATTGCAACAAAAAATAACTCAAGGTAAAGCGCGGAATAAGAAAACGTAGGAGAGATGGAGCAACTTAAGCTTTGCTCCACATGTTAAAAGAAAAGTCCCAAGGCTTGGAGGATTCCCTAGCAGATATGTTTTTTCGGTCTCAGTTTAATTTTGGCATGGCAGAAATGCGCATTGTAAGGGAAACTGGATCATTTATTTAACAATGTAACTTTGCATTATGCAAGAGACTGAGCAAGCATAGAAAAGATATATTTTGTAAGAGAATAAACAATTGGTGAATGAGGTCACAGACCTCATGATTAAATTATTTGTTCATTGATCATGCCCCCAAATGAGAAAGGAGATTAAAGAGTTTGTTAATCTTCTGACTATACAAAGGCTCAAAACGATGAGATTACATGAGATTGTGGTGAGTAAATGCAGATGCTAATATATCTAAACTGTTTTCTCCCCCGGGATAATGGCATATTAGGCTAAGACGTTGCACAAAATTAAAACCGAACAGGTGAAAAAGCGGAATGCCATGAAAGTGCTATCCAATAAGAAGATACCTACTAAAGAAGCCAAATCTTATAAAACAGTATTGAGACGAGCAAATGCTATATCCGAATCAATGTTGGACCTCTGTGACTCAATGAACATGAGGTGTGTGATTGAAATGAAATATTAAGATAAATGAGTGGTCATAAAATATTAGACAAAATTAGATGATCACCCAAGAACGAGCAAGTCTAGTTTCAAGATGTTTTTAACAGTTAGGGAAGAGTTCATGAGTGAAGGAAAGCCCAACTATAGAGGATCCTAGCTGCTAGCAAGGCAAGTGCCCTATTAAGCTTAGCTGTTCAAGCTCAAGAATAGAAAGAATATACCGAAGAATTCAAACCCCCTCCCCATTTCTACCATTCTCAGTCATTTGGTCGATTGTCCAGGAAGCTTTGATAGTACAGTTACACTCTAGGTTTACCTCCAAATGCACAGGTTCATAAGTGCAATACCGTGATGATTTTGTTTTATGCCCTGCTACTAAATTTCATTACTTCTATATGTCTTAAAAAGACGAGAAAATAACAACCAATATTGTGAGATTGAAGTGCTAAAATGGAAAGAGATCCTAAAACTCACTTGAAAGGAAGTAGTCTCAAAATACGTTTAAATCTCTCGGAATCTATCTGGACTTAGTTACAAACAAAATACAATGGAAGCAAAAGTTGACCATATATATGATACATATTGATCGGAATTAAAGATTAATTCTTGTCGTTACACTTACATTAGATCTCATGTTTTCCCAAGTCTTTCTAGAGTGAAAGATATTGTATGTCAATATAGGAATAATTGTTAGATAGTATCTAGTTTCATAAAACACTTAATTTGTCGAGAAAGACAAATTTTGGGTAATTATATAGAAAGGGCCCAAATAGAGCAGAAATAATATCTATTGCGGACCTCATCTATTTTAGGTCAAGTATAGTTATTGATTGATTGATTACAACAACAACAACAACAACAAAAAACTCAGTGTAATCTCACAAGTGGGATCTGGAGAGGGTAGTGTGTATAAAGACCTTACGCTCCTACCTTTTGAAGGTAGGGAAGCTGTTTCCAAAGACCCTTGTCTCAAGGAATTGATTGATTGAAATTTGAAACTAGTAATTGACTGATTGATACTAGGCACATAAGCAAGAACTGTTGCAATTCCTCTTTCTCAGAGTGCATAAGTTGGTTCATTTCTATCTACAATATTAGCTAGTGCACACATCCAAAAAGTATCATATGATGTTTAATTCAATATTTTTCCTGGATTGATAATGTAACCAAATTATTCAGCACATATATCGAATTTGCTAATCACCTGGCCATAAGGTGTTGACTGTTTTCTTGCCCATGTATGATGAGGCTGATATGCTCCCATTGCAATCTCCGTGTCTCTAGTGCCCTCCAGAGAGCGCTGGTTGATGTTCGCAGATCCCAATATCACATACTCATCATCCACAATCATGCCTTTAGAATGAACATAAATCATGAATCTACGGGATTTTCGGCTGAACGCCTGCAACGACATATTCAAACCATTAACTCTGTAAGTGATCAATAATATTCAGTGCACGACAAATCGAGGGCACAGTTTTACAACATAGGAGGAAATTTAAGAGACAAAACTGACTGCCTAGTAATTTGTGTTTTAAAGTCTGTCCTTTAAGGAAAAAAACCATCTTGCAAAGGCACAATTAGGAAAAAGAAAAGAAAAATTTAATAAAATGAAAATAAAGAGAAACTTCAAAGAATATGTAAGTGGAATAACTGGTCGAGACATAAATAGAATTTCGGAATTTTTCAAATTCTTTTTTAAGATAATGGAGGTCATTGCAAGTACCTGAGGAGTGTTTGCAGTGCCAGGACTCTCATTTCCTCCAACATTACCAGCCTCACGGTTACCGAGACAGTAGAAGTTCAAATAATCTTGTGGAGAGTATGAATTCTCAAGCCCAACCTCCTCTAAAGCCTTGTAAATAGTCTCATACATCATTTGCATTGTCTTGTTCTGCAAACCAACAGAGACATGAGGTTTCACTAACACAACTTGTAATAATGTGAAAACGGTTGATTATTTGATAAGCTGAAAGCATATGTTAGCATACTTAGTATGGCACGATTCTTCACTGTCAACTCAGCAGTTTAAGTAGCTTTACCTGCCAATAAAGAATTCTCTGTGTAGCAGCCCCAGTTGGATTACCCTCTGGCCACATTGGAAGGACAATATATGCTGCAAACCTCTCATGCGCTCTAATCTTTTCAGCTATTTTAAGTGCAATTTCCATGGGAATCAGATTATTTGCACCTGCAGCACACAGGTAATTCAAATATTGGAATTGCTTTGACTACCAGAAGATAGCTATATTACTTTCACAGATATGTAAAACTGATAAAAGGTAGAATCATTTTGCCAAATAAAGATGCACCATTAATGTTGGATTAGCGGAATACCACTTTTTCTTTATAATCGAGAAATCCGTCTGGGGCCAACTCATAGGACCAACCGCAACCTTCGAAACTCGGGATAATGGATCCGCCTCTCCGTCCTTCTCCACCTAAACACTAGGCTTAGTTCGCAAGACGCAAGGCTTGAACCAGTGATGTAAGTTGCAAGTCCCTCAACCTTTGCCACTTAAACTGAGCCTCGGCGGACTAGTGGAATACCACCATACTCTCTTTAAAGATTTTCATGATAAATGAGTTGTTAAAAATGTAAATAATTTACAGGATAAGGGATGCCACCGTGTTGTATTCAAAAGACTTCAGGAACATGACCTATCGCTAACTAAACCCTCCTCGGCTCCTCCAACCCCCAACCCCCCAGCCAAAAAAAGAAAAAGAAGAAGGAATATGCCTCTTATACTTTTTCTTTCATTCATACTGAAATGCCTTCTCAGTTGTCTTTCCAGAATATATTCACTTCCCTGTCTTTTAGAATTATGCTCAAAATGCTAATTAATATCCTTATATATATGTTGAGCTGAGCTTAAATTCGTTTGATGGTTAAACAAACAACTACAGAAGAACTAATTTTCTTGGAGTTACTAGCTATGCTGCTAACTGGACTGCAGGAGTGTTATGTAGATACCGAAACAACCAGATCTTCAGAAGACTGCTGATCAGAAGAAGAGAAGCTGATTCTTACTGCAAGTTGGATTCCTTGAAGAATTTGATTTATGGGCCACACACGTTGCATCAAGGAATTCGTGAACAACAAGGAAATATTGATGCACTTGCAGAAAAGGGAAGAACTTAATAAATAGGAGAAAACGTGTGGAGGTCAAAGCAAATAAGGAAACCAAGTCCAAGTAGAATCGGATTCCTTGAACAAAACAGTGTTAGTTTTGGGGAACAAAGTGTCGAAAAATTCGGCCAACCTCACTCCTGTATAAAGCACCATATTGTTGATGTCGGAGGCTAACACTATTTCGCGCAAATACAAAGATTACTCTTGACAAATAGCAGTCACAGCAAGAAGGTGTTGATTCAGGCTACTCAACAAAAGAACCTTCCAGAAGAAGCTGGTTAGTTCTTGAGTTGGTTAGGCTTGAGTCTTTGGTTCTAAAGTGTAACCAATTTTGCTTTTCAGAAGTATTATTATAGGTGACCAATTGTTAAGTTTATTTAGCTTTCTAGACTAGGAGTAGTTTTGAAAGGGATTGCTACACTTGGGTCGATTGTAGGGGTTCAAGGTACTAGAGTTTATAGTCCCTTCGAATATAGAATTGTAACCTAAAACTGCTCGTGAAGTCAATGAAGTTTTGGAGTAAATCCTACGACGGCAGGTCATGTTTTTTTACTCCCTTGATTAAGGAAATTTCCACATAAAACTACTTGTGTACTTCAATTTCCACACTTCACACTCTGCTTGCGTCTAGTTTACTGACGTTTAACTCGCGAAAATCAGGCAAGACACAATTCACCCCCCTCTTGTGTCTAGGTACATTGCTAAAATAACAAATAGGCAATAGAAATTTCATTAATAGAGTACCAAGAAGGTGCTCCAAGAAGAAGGAGATACAACATTGCTTGTTACCATTACATTCCCAAAAAGTCAAGAAAATCAAAATAATGAGTCATACTATCTTCCATACTACTCCTTCACCAAAAGTATGGATTTGTAAGAATCTATTCTTTAGGGGGGAAATTATGTTTTTGATCTTCAAAGCATCTCTTATTCCTCTCTGCCAAATAGTCCAAATGATGCAAAGGGGAATGGTCTTCCATCTGTTTCCATCTTCTATTCATTTTTTCAGTCTGCCAGCATTCCGTCACACCAATACTTTGTGGCATCACTCAATGCACCCCACAAATGCTTTGATATAAGTCCCAAATGCTAAGTTATATCCTTATATTTGTCTTTCACTTAATATAGGGAAGCCTGAAATTCTATTTAACACGTTAATCTATCTCATCTGATCTCGCAAGTATAAGAAATTTTTGTCACTTCCAGAACTCCCTCAGCCCAACCCGTCCCAGCCTAACAAAATAAAGAAGACAAGCATACAAAAGGATTAGGAAGAAGATAATATATTAAGCATAACATTGAGCTGGTCAGGTCAAATGAAGTTATTTACATGATTCATGCAGGTGGTGTCCATAAGTAATCTTTAGGATCTAAATCAACTTCCGAAAAGAGAGAAAATTGGTAGATTGACAACAGATGGCCTTCGTCAAAGGAAGGCAGATCATATGCTATTCGATTGCAAATGAATGTGGTCAAGGCAGGCGGAGGAGCAATTTGCCATGAAGCCTATGTAAACTAGGTTTCCAAAAAGCTTTTGACCATCTAAACTGGAACTGCCTTCTAGAACTATTGCAGAAGATGGGCTTTGGTTTCAGGTGGATCAAACATTGTATCAGGACAGTCAAATTCCCAGTACTGGTCAACAGAGCTCCTACTGGTTCTTCTCCTCCTATAGAGGCTTGAGACAAGGAGATCCTTTGTCTCCTTTTCTATTCATACTAGCTATGGAAGGCATGAGCAACATGATACAGACTGCAACAGTAAATGGATGGGGCAAAGGTTTTCAGGCAGATCCCAGTAGATTGAGTGGCTCAGAAATCATCCACCTGCAGTATATTGATGACACTCTGGTTTTGTGTGAGGCTTCCAAAGAACAAATTCTATGACGCGGAGCGATTTTCATCCTTTTTGAATCCATATCAGGTTTACACATTAACCAGAAAAAGAGCTACATTTATCCTATCAATGAAGTGGATGATATTCAAGCTCTGACTGATATTTTGGGAGGAGGGATTAGGAACTCTTCCTACTAAATACCTGGGTATGCCTCTAGGTGCAAAGAGTAAATAAGGGATATGGAATGAGGTGTTAGAAAAATGTGAAAGAAGGCTAACCAACTGGAAAAGTCAATATATCTCTATGAGAGGAAGATCAACAGTGTGCTTGATTCTTTACCTACATACATGATGTCTATCTTTCCTTCCCCTGCCACTGTGACAGAAAAATAGATGCCTTAAGAACGAATTTCTTCTGGCAATGCAATTATGACAAGAAGAAAATACACCTGGCTAAATGGGTAACTTTGAACAAAAGCAAGAAGGAAGGGCAAATGGTAGTCAGGAACATGATGATGCACAATAGATGTCTGATAATGAAGTGGTTGTGGAGATTTAACACAGATGACAACCAGCTTTGGCAACAAGTTATTAAAGCAAAATATGGAGAAGAGGGGCAATGGACAACAAGGGAAGTGACCACTCCCTATGGATGCAGCATATGGAAATCTATCATACACCTTTGGTTAATCTTCCAGACAAGAATAGGTTTCAAAATTGGAAATTGAATGAAAATGTCCTTTTGCAATGACATCTGGATTGGAGAAAACACACTGAAACATCTATTTCCAGAATTATACAGCTTATGTCAACAACAACAAGCATCAGTAGCTGACATGTGGACAGGCAAGGATGGAATCTCAATGTTAGAAGATTTTCGAATGACTGGGAAATGGAAAAGATAGCAGAGTCCTACCACATTCTATCTCAGTTCAATGGTTTTTCAGAAGAGGAGGATAGCTTGGTTTGGCAGTGTGATAGCAAAGGGAAGTTTCCTGTAAAGTCTGCTTACAGAGATCTCACCTCCAACAATCAGATGGGTTGTTGGCCATGGAAGATGATCTTGACAGCAAAAATTCCTCACAAGGTAGCTTGTTTCACATGGCTCTTGACCAAAAAAAAGGTTCTGACAAATGAAAATTTGAGCAAGAGAGAGATACAACTATGCTCCATATGCTATCTTTGTAATGAACAGACAGAGATAATTAGCCATTCTTTCATTGCACTGCAAATGGACAGATCAACTATGGAAGATCTTCATCAAACTTGAGGAAGACTAAGTGGGTTATGCCTAGAAGAATTAAGGAAGTGCTAAACTGTTGGAACAGTGATGGCAATGCAGCTAACAGGGAGGAGAGATGGAAGATTGTCCCGGCATGTATCTGGTGGTCAGTTTGGACAGAGAGAAATCAGAGATGTTTTGGGGGGCAAACAGTTCAACATCCATTTCTTACTCAAAAAAAAACATTGCAACATCCAGAAGTTCAAAATGGATTGCTTAGCCCTCTATTATTTTTAGTGTAAACAAGAATTGTTAGTACAAAATGAAGATATTTTTGATGTTCTAGACAGTTTGTAAGTATTTTAACAGATAGGATCCATTTGTAATTGGCCTACTACTTTTGTGGGGGACTATACAGTTTTAAGGTGTATACTTGATGATATTGATATAATTGTTACCTTTGTCAAAAAAAGAAGAAGAGAGAACTAGTATATACGGACAGTTAAACGCATCCGCATTTACTATCCATACTCGTGTGCCTGCAACATCTTACAAAAAACATGTGGGAACCTATGCACGAACCCAACAGTTATTTGTTGCCAAAACTCTTATGTCTCTACCTAGTTCCAGTCCTATCCTTGCGGTGTGCCAAAGGGCCACTATCTCCCACATAGAGAGCTGTCCTCCCAAAGAATGCTCTGCATATGCAGTTGATTGGACTCGAAACTGAGGAATGAGCTTGACATTGGATCCATTAGTGGGTAACAAGGACGTAAAGGTATCATAAAAGCTATTGTGGGAAGTAGAAGAATCTAGTCAGAGATGCAAATAGGCCACGAATAATATTTTTTTTCTTTTCTTGATGATGGTGGTGCTGGACCAGCTTGCGCACCTCATTATCCTATTTGGTGTCTGCTACCTCCCACTAGCGCATACCGACTAACTCTGCCCACTAAGGCTTGGACAGATGAGAAGAATTCACCTAATGCTTTTGCCTCCGCTGAGCATGAATGATAAAATTTTTAATCTACTTCAACGGCCTTTTTTTCTATAATAAGTAGCTAATGAAAATTATGGATTTGCTTATTCGACATATTCAGACATTAACAAATGTTTATACACAGCATGAAAACAGCTTCTCACCAACATCTTTATGTTGACTCCAGTTGTACGAAGAACCAATGAAATATTGATTTTCAATGTAAATAAAGTGTTGTGCAGCACGAATGGCCTTCACATATGCTGTGTGTATGCTCATGTCAATAAGTACATTTTTCCCACACACCAGGTTCTGCAAGAAAGAAAAAAGAAACGAGTATACTTAAAATAGTAAACTAGTATTCCCTTTGTCCCATTTTATGTGATGCACTTTCACCACGCACCGAGTTTAATAAATTAATACTTTTGGAACTTGAGGTCTAAAACAAGCCATAAATATTTGTGGGTATAAATTACCTCATTAAGGACAAAATGCAAGTTTTAGGTTAAATTGTTTCTAATATAAAAAGGTAGCATTCTTTTTTGAAGATTAGAAAGGAGAGTGCATCACATAAATTGTGACAGAGAATGTATATGCTTTGGTGCATGCAAAACAATCCCTCCATCCCATCCCCACAACTACAACCCTCCATCTATCTTTCTCACCTTCATTGTAGCTTCTTTAGGATCCTTCGGAAAGCCTTTGACCGAGTTTGAGTCAATTGAACGAAATATCTGGTTAATGATTGACAAAGAATACATGACTCTAAGATCAAAGACAATACACGAATTAAAATTCTAAACTGTTGATATTAAGTTAATTACTCAACCTGTACATGCCAACCGTTAGGGTCATCACCGCTCACAGATGGAGCATCAGAAATACCAAGAATTTCAGGCATTCTTTCAATTCGGAGCAAATCATCATCATATGACGTCTTCAACTTTCTAATGCCATGAGGCTTTGAAGCCTTCAACCAGCGCTCCTCAAAGTTTGTGAGAACATCATATGCTGCTGGACCATCAATTTTAGAGTGTAAGTCATGCCATGGTTCTCTTGGACAACCAGCCACACTCCCCTGTTAAGTACAGATATGGATTACTTTATAAGCAACATTTTACTTGTAGGTGGAAAAGGGTAATTGATAAGAAGAGAATTCTTCATCCAAGAAATATATCAAAAGAGAAAAAAGAACACAATGAAAGGTAAGTAACAAGACAAAAAATTTCATCTGAAGATGCATTTTTCAACTTAATAATTGTGATTGTAAAGCCTAGTAAAACAAATTAAGTTGATACAGTTTACTAATGATCAGTATGTAAAATCTTATCCTGGTGCAAAATTGAATAACATAGACTAAGGATAAGTATTAAGGCAAGAAACTGAATGTCAACTGAGGAAGATGTAGAAAGACAAGTCTCATTCTCTTCTTTTGGCCAAAATTTTTATCTGTTCCAGAGGTTGAAAATGGTATAAGCTTGTAACAGTATTGGTCTAAATCACAGTTTTCCAGTTTCAAGATGTAGAAAGACTTCTCATTCTCTTCTTTTGGCCAATATTTTTAATCTGTTCCAAAGGTTGAAAATGGTATAAACTTGTTAACAGCATTGGTCTAAATCACAGTTTTCCAGTTTCAAAATTCTACACTGTACTTTGACCAGACATGGTCGTTAAGATGATAGTCCAAAATGTGTTTCTAATATTATTTGCAAATAAGGACAATGAGTCAGATCTTGAACCACTCCGGTGAAAAATGGTTATCATTTAACTTGTTGAATAGGGACATCAAAATAGGGGAACAATGATTTTCATTTTGAAATCAGGAAGAGATTTTCAGCTAGATGGTTTGTTACAGGAACCAAAAATGACAATAACCTGCTCTCTGGTCATTATCAGAATTTATAACAGATCATATTTTTAATAAGCTTTTAAAGAAGAAGAGATTCAGTAGTTGAAAACCTAAACTGCTTCAATTTCACACACACGAAAAATCCAACTATACCCATTATTCTACAATAGCTAGGATTGGCCAAGCTCAAAGATATTGAAGAAAGGTATTAATAACTCAGGGCAAGAGAATCTTAAAGAATTGAAAAATAACCAAGTTTTTTATTTTAAAATGAAAGGAAAAAAACATAAATTTTATACTTTACATGTTACTGACAAATCATATATAGTTAGAACTTGCAAGTTATCAAGAAAAAATCATACTTGTTCATATAACTACAATATGTGGTGGAAAATGAGAAAATTAACAACGGCAATCAATGTCATCGAAAACAAGCTAAAGGATATTAAGGATGAAAAGTTACAGCATAAGTAGGGTTGTGATAGTCCTCAGAGTGCACTGTCTGCAGTGTTCGAAATATAGGATGCTCCGGCGTATCATATCGCCCATCACACAAGTCAAGTCCTCCAACAAATGCTATGATTTTTCTTCGATTGTTGCCAGCATCAGCATCCACTATCACTGTTTTCTGATGATGTGTATAAATTACTCCAACTTCCTACGCACCAAAACTCACAAGACATTAGGATTATGGAGTATTTAAGATAATTAACTTAATTGAAGTAGTCTAGATATATAACACAGTATAATGTAAAAAATTTGCTCTAAAGACATCATTAAATGTACACCCAAAGTTCTCAACTCTGTTAACATACTGGGAAGAGGCATGTCATACAAAAGTAATATCAACAAAATTGTTCTATCCACATGATAGGGGACTTGGGGCACACCTTCAATGATTGGTACTGGGACATGCTAGCAAAGAAACATAGTGGGAAGGAAGAAAGAGAATACAGTCAAAAGAGATTTATTGTTCGAACAAACTTTACTTTGTGGGGGATTATTACTTAAATAGTCCTTGCATAGAATAGGCAATATGGGATTAATACTAGGAGAAACTATAAGCTCAGTAAAAACCGTATGGAAAAAGGGAAGTTATCCATCTGAACGAGGAAGCTAATTCAAAAATGATATGCAAGTATAAACATTCATGGATGTATTAAAAAAATGAATGATGCTCAATGGCAAGAATTCTAATATGCAAGTACTGATCTCAATCAACTCTTTTTGATAACTGGTCACATATAACTTATCACACAAAGAACTATTGAAACAAATGTCAAAATCTAACTTACCCTCTGCTTGACCCAACTGTGACGCTTCCCTGCTACTCGAGGACAAAGCAGCACTTTCACGGAAGAATGCTTGAAAAAACTACGAGTCTCTTCATCATGGGTTGCCATAACACCATCCTGCAGCTCAAATTTAAGCATTAAAAACTACATCTACATGACGCCTTTGGACACAATCTAAAACAAATAAAAAGAAGATAAAAACCGAAATTGGTTAGAGTACCACCACCTATTAGCATTGCAGAAAAATGCTAAAATAGAAATCCGTCATGAAATAATCTTATTGAAATAAATGGATATCTAGATATGCATAGGCCGTAAGTATAACAGAATCACAAGCAATCTCGCATGTCCAGGACATGGATGCTTTCCAGTTGTCTTAGTTGATACACTAGTTTTACAGACTGAAAAAGATAAACATGCCCTTGACTGTAGTTTGACTTGGCATTCACAGAACATTAACTTAAAGCGGGCTTCTCATTTACTTTATTAATAAATTGTCTACGAATGTATAATGGTAGTTTAACTGATTAATGATTAGAGTTCCGAGTAACTAACAGCATATATGCAGATGATGTGTGTATCAGGATACATGTATGATTTCACATAATCTTTTCTCCAGACATTTTAAAAGATCGTTTGGAAAAGGAATATAAATAAACCTATATCTGAAACATGTTATTAATAACAACTTAACACACTGAAATTTAATTTAACATTTAGATGATGCTCGAGTATTTATTTTATGCACATACAAAAGTCAGAAGTTCATTGAAACTATGTATTATTTACCGTTTTATAGCCAAGGATGCTTCTTGATGTAGGGTCATCCCATATTAGAAGCAGTACCCTAACACCTTCTTGTGATTTTGACTTTAAAAGATCCCCTAGAGTGTAACTTTCAACAGAAGCATCATCTCGAACAAGTTTGACTTTGTGCCATACTGACCAACCTGTAATGTAGATCAACCGTCGGGCTTGGCTCATGGCGTCAAAGATGTCACGCCAACACTTCCCATGTACATATTGCATTCCATAGTCAAGCATCAAATTAGGAAGGCATCCATCAGGCACATGAGCATCTTGATACAAAGTAACTGTTCCACCCATCCGCAGTGGAAAATAAGTTCCAAGAACCCCATAATATTCAGGACCAGCACCAACTCCATGATGGTAGATACTTAATTTATCCATTGGATAATATTGGACTGATATCCTCAAAACTGCTCCAGCCTTGCAAGGTCTTCCACTACTGTTCAGGATCGGAAAGAACCCCTCTACTTTACCCCCTCCATATATCTGTTCTAGCGGGACAGCCACTGTCCCCATAAGCTGGGAACCTACTATATCATCATCCTTCACAAGAAATTGTACTTCCGCTGCATAGTGTGCAACAGGGACATTAAAATGTTGCATCCACACGGGATTTTCATTATTGTTTATGACATAAGTCCGGCCAATCACTGCATCAGCTATATTAATTGAGACGTATGGATCACTTGTGATCTTATTACTCATTTGCCCAAACATATCCCCAATGGTTTTGTGGAACATGTCCATGTTTGGGAGATTCTTTGCTTCGTATACCCAAATGTCCAGATTTCCATGTAAGAGCAAAACTTTTAAAGAGCTTTTAGAAGGCATGAATGGTACAACTTGCATAGCTTGAGTATTCTGTGGTTCAGCACATGAAGTTGGATAGGTTGGTTTTGCAGACTCTGCTTCCCACCTTGAAAAGGAAGAATTAGGGTGTCCATAAATATTCCCTTGAGCATTGTAGTTTGCGGGAACAGGGTTCGGCCCCAAGTTATAAGTTGCAGGGGAACTAGGAACTGATCCTGATGCAGGGGCAGGTGCAGAAGGGTGATTATCAGACAAATTCATGTTTGCTACGAGATCATGTATTGGTGGATAAGCTGAAGGGCGAGTGGAGGAGTCATCTTTGCCATGATCATAGCTTGTCCCAGAACTATTAAAAGATGAAACACTATCTTGGCGATGGAGAGAGTCATGAACTTTGGATGGCTGGCTCCCCAAAGGCCTTTCTGGCCAGGAATGTTGATAATGCTGAGGTGCAGCATATTGGAAACTGCCTTGACGTTCAGGAGTAGGCACAGTAGATGTTGGGGGAGGCGGATATGCATGGGGTGGATAGGGAGGAGAGGCACCATGTGATGGTGGAGGGTAACCATAGTCTAAAGAGCTGGAGTGATGGAGAGTGGGTGCTGGAGGTGCTGATGGAGCTGATGGAGCAGGTGGATAGGGATGATAGTTATAATGACCAGAATGTTGAGTGTTGTAAGGCGGAGGATATTGAGGGGATTGATGAGGATATGGGTATGCACCAGAACCTGGTGGAGGATATGCACCGGAACCTGGTGGAGGATATGCACCATAACCTGGTGGAGGGGGGTATGGTTGATTTGAAGGTGGCGCAACATGAGGACGATACCCATAACCAGTGTTATATGGGTATGAATGTGAAGAATTGTTATTGTCCATTAGTATACACCACCAGATTGTACTATTCTTATTCTTTGGTGCACACTAACATACAAACTGATCAAACCTAATAAATAGATCAAGAGGGTCTGTTCAAGATTCTGAATTTTACCCAAATTCAATACACCATTAAAAGAAACAAGCTTAAACAAACTTCCTTGCCCCTTTTGGGGGGAGGGGGTGGGGAGTGAGGGGTTTAAGATTGCCAAAGATAGATGTTCTAGAGGAAATACACAAAATTGATCATGTGAAGAAGACGATATCAAATGGGGTCCTTGAATCTTGAAATATATTCGTAATCTGAAAGAAAAATAATAACTAATTCAGCAAAGAAATGCAAAAGATCAAGAAAAGAAGATACCTTATACAGGGTTATGACTAAATACTTAAAAGAAAAAGAAGATCACAGCGTATAACAGGATCAGGTGATTAGGAGGAGATTCCTAAAAGACAACAATTGAACTTTGTGCCAGAAAAGATGTCGAATTTGTGCGTGTATGTAACGCGTTTAAGGTAGATTTTACTGTTTCTGAGAGATTGAAGAATGACAGGATTTAGGGGGGGGTTGCCGTTATCTTGACAGAAATAGAAAGCTCGATTTGACGGTGACAGACTTTTTCTGTTCAAGAATCTGGTAAACCACTCTAGCTTAATTGTTTATTGTATTTTTAATTAGGGGTCGTTTGGCAGCTGCTTAGAACCCCAGATGTATTAATACATGAAGGTTAGTCATGTGGATTTAAATTATTTATATATTATTTTTTTAACTTTATATTATGCATAAAATAATACATAGATTTCCTCATAACTTATACAAGTATTAGTTATACAACTTTTTAAATTACAAACTAAACATCATATTAATTTTATACACGAATAACTTACTTTCTAACTAACTACAAAATGATGCAGAATCTAATACCTATATATAATTAATATAATATTTAATTTATAATTTAAAAATACATATAACTAATATATGTATAAATTATGAGGGAAATATATAAATTATCTTATGCAAAATAGATACTGAAATAATTTATATATAAATAAATAGTACATAAATAATTAAATTTTAATAACTAATCTATATATATAAAATAATATATAAATTTTTTATATTAATTTATATATTATTAATATCTTCGTAATTTTAACCAGCTACCAAATTACGTTAGATAATAAATTGTTTTTGAGTTCAACCAATCTTAGACTTTTAGCTCTAATTACTTTTGGTTATTAAATTGTTAAGATTTACTTAAGTGGTGTAATGGTGACGTTACTCTATGAATATGTGGACTTTTCTTTATTTTAGGCTGATCAACGGCAATATGATAAAAGTAAAAAGGTCATTCGCACAAATAATAGTTTTAACTTTTTATTTCTTAAAATTATTGGTCTTAATTTTTATTTTTTGAGATTTTAAATAATAAAATTAATAATAAATAATATCTTTAATATTAAAAAAATCACAAGGCAAAAAAAAATTTATAAGATATAAGTCAATTAAAGTTATGCCCTAGATATAAGTTTAGTGACACAAGTTATGCCTCAATGCATTAAAAATTATGCCAAAAACATAAGTGCAGTCAAAAGAAATTGAGTTCAAAGCACAAATTATGCCTTTAGTAGCATAAGTTATGCTCTAAGGCAAAATAAATTAAGTAGGCGTTTGGACATGTGATTTCATATCGCGATTTAAAATTTTGAGATGAAATAGCATTTGGACATGCGATTTCATCTGATAGTTTCAAATCATGAGATGAAATCCCAAATTCTCCAAAAAGCTTGATTTGGGATTTCAAATCATGAGATGGGAATTTTCAAATGTAAAATTTAACCCACAAGTTTATATTTTGTAAAAAAAAAGTCTATCATTTTATATACCAACTATAGTTACCAACCATTTATTTAATAAATATAAACAACATTTGCCAATTTATATTATCCCTAAGGAGATTGTCAGTACTATGTAGGAGGATTATATTAAAGAGTAGTACACTATAACTCATGTTTAATTTTTACTTTTTATTGAATTAAAGTTCGATTTTTAAGTTGTATTTTTTTTTAAATGACTTTGTGATAGTGTATTATATTTTATTATGAACTTTTACTTATTTGGTAAGATTGTATAAGAATTTGGGTAATTTGAATAGTTTTTATAACTTATGGGGTTCGTATATTCATGAGGAAAAAATACAACTCAAAAATCGTAAATTGCATTTCCAAACATGCAGTGGCATAAGTTATGCCCGAAGGCAAAAGAAATTAAACTCAAGACATAAATCTAGTGGTACAAGTTATGTTCAAGACAGTGATACAAGCTATGTCACAGGGCAAAAGTTCAGTAGCAGACCTTAGGTTCTCTAAAAGTTTTACGTTGTTTTGGATATTATAAAATTTATGCCCCAAAGTAAACCTTCTCTAAAAAAATTCTGTCTTGCGAATTAATTTTGCCCATGAAATTAGATAATAATTAAGGATATTTTGACTCAAAAATTTTCATCAAATAAGCAATAAAAAATAAAAATCATAATTTTAAAAAATAAAAATTAAAAACCACGCTAAAATAAAACAATATCAGCAAAACCTGAAAGTGAAATAGCTGTAAAAGCTAAACTAAAGTGTATTAGGCACGATTTTTTTAATGATTAGAAGTTTAGAATTTGAACACATATGATTACTAAGATGTTATACTAAAATTTAAATAAAAAGTAATCAAGAACGTTTATTTTCTCATTCGAATGTAGAAATTTGTCTTTATTGAAAATTAATAAATATATAAATTCGAATAAAATACTAATCAATCTAATATTGGATCAATAAAACATTAGATAAATAAAGTTATATAGTAGTTACTGCCTTAGTGATGACATCTAACTACGGGGTTGTGGTTTAGTATCTAATGGTGATGGTGATTGATGATAATTGATCGTAATAGTTGATAATTGTAATGGACGATGATAATAACTAATAATAATGGTGATAGTGATGGTCAATGGTGATAATTATAAATAGTTGTCAGTGATTTACGTATGATTGATTGTGGTGATTGACGATAATAGTGATTATGATTGAAAATGATGGTCTTGGATGGTGGATAGCAATAAAAGTGAATGGAGTAATAGTGAAATTTCTAATTTGAAAAAATCAGTGAATGAATATTACTTTAATAGTATTATAACTTTATTATATGTATTAATTATTTAAAAAAAGGACATCCCTAATTACTGAAATATAAATAATTAAAATTCAAACTAATAAAATAAATAAACTTAATAATTAAAATTTAAATATCCTAACATTGAGACTTTCATTAGAGGCACGCAAACGATGCGAAACAACTATAATAAATAAATAATGTACCATGTCAAACTTTGAAATGAGATCAATATTCTCTTAAGGAAATGTGATAAAGTGTATATCTAGAGAAGTTATCTGTCAAAATTTGATAAATTGTTTGCAGTATGAGTAAATTGTCCTCGATCGTTAGAAAATCATGATATACCAATTAATTAATTTTCCGTGATACTCAGATAAAATCGAGTGGCTCTGCAGTGAAATAGCAGGAGCTCAAATGTCAAATCCATTGAATGTTTCAGAGGTTAGGCTCCTTGTTTAGCCAATAAGGTCAGTTTTTCTTCTTTTCTTTGAAACTGCAATACAGTATTTGCTTGAACAGCTCAAATATCTCTCCAAGGAGACTCATCAATTCAATATTTATGCTCTTCTTGAAACAAGAGCAAACAAGAGAAAAAAGAGCAATGACCAATGAGCCCTATGAACTCAAAAGTAGTTAAGCAAATAACATTTTAATTCAACTAGTTAGTTTTTATTCAGAAGAATACATTCTCATAGACATTTTAAAGAATTGGATGCTGTCATCAAATTTTCCCTCTTTGAATTACTGCCATGTGGTAGCAATGGGACTTCCAACTACATGTGTTCTTGAAATCCAAATCAGTGAACCAAATGTTGAATCACCAGGACTCCTTTTTCCCCTTGCAACAAAACTCACTTTGTATCTCAGTTTCTGACCCTTCTTCTGAAATTTCAGAAATTTTGGCTTCACGGTGACTGATACTCCATAAGGTGCCTTCACTTGTACAAAATAAGTACTCGTAGGGGCCCCAACGTTTGTTACAGTTCTTTTAAATGTCTGGATCAGATGTTGGCTCTTGCTGTCAAAAAGTACAGCGAAAGAAGGGTAGTTAAGATCACCAGGTGAATGAAATGAATGACTAGGACAAGTATAATTTTCTCTCAACAAAAGGGCTATTTGGGAAGAGTTGTAGTTTAGGCTACAGATATACTGCAGGTAATCCTTGGTTGAGATATCATAGATAAGGCCTGGATCAGAAGCCCTTTCGGGATCAACATGTCCCGAGCCAAAGGCGAATGGTGTAGCTGATATTGAAGTCTCGGAAACAGCATCTGCAATTGGAGTTCTTTCTTTGTCAAGTGTATAAGCAGTTGTCATTAGTGCTGACTTGATTGCTGCTGGTGACCAATCTCTATGGACAGATTTAAGCAATGCAGCTAGTCCACTGACATGAGGGCAAGACATGGAAGTGCCAGAAAGAATGTTGAATTGCACGCTTCTCTTATCGCTCTTTAGCATTGATGGGCTGATATTTTGAGGCCAGGCAGCTAATATGTCCACTCCGGGAGCAGTAACGTCCGGCTTGATTATATCTGGTCCAGCTGCACTAGGTCCTCTAGAGGAAAATGCAGCCACTATTGGTGCGCGATTGCCATAAACTGTCCCTTCGAATTTGATTGAAGCTGTGGCTGTTTTTGTCAAGTTAATGTAATTCTTGATAGCAATGCCAGCTGAAGCACCCAAAGATGTGGCAGGTAAGACATGAGCATCCGCATAAAGTTCGTCGCCTTCTTCAACTCTATTTACCATAATCATTCCAGCTCCACCAGCTATTTTAACTTGCTCTCCCTTTTCAGCTCTGGCATTGCTTCCTTTGTCACAGACAACAATCTTGCCTTTGACTAATCTTGAAGAGAGTGTCCCATTGGTACAAAATTGAGCTCCTTCCCCACCTGCTGTTCTGCCATAAACAAGTGGCAATTGCTTTGTAGGCTTGCCTGTGTACAGTGAAGCCCCTTTAAAAACACGTCCATCTCCAAGCTTGACAATAGTTGGAAAGCTGCGGTCCAACGAGCTCGCAGCAACTGTCATAATCCATGGTGCTGCATTGCCAACACTTGAATTCAAAGGCCCTGAATTTCCTGCAGAGCATGAAACAAAGACCCCATGTTGGACTGCACCAAATGCAGCAATAGCTATATTATCTGCATAAAATGGCTTTGGTAAGCCTCCTAAAGAAAGTGACAATACATCCACCCCATCAATAACAGCTTGATCAATAGCTGCTAAAACGTCAGAGCTTGAGCAGCCTAACATGAAACAAGCTTTGTAAACTGCAATTCTTGATCCATAGCTCATACCACCAGCCAAGCCTTTAGCCAAACCAAAAAGGTTTGCACCATTGACAAGATTTCCAGCTGCTGTTGAAGCAGTATGCGTTCCGTGGCCTTGTGAGTCACGCGGTGATCTATAATCCTCTTTTTCATTGATTTTCCCTACAGCAGCTTCATATGCTTTGGAAAAAATCCTTGCACCAATAATCTTCTTATTACAATTTGATGGTGCAAATTTTGTTCCAGCTTCACATGTTCCTTTCCAGCGAGAAGGCACCGGTGGCATGCCAGAATCGCGGAAACTTACATGTTCAGGCCAAATTCCAGTGTCAATCACGCCAACGATCACATCAGAGGTCAAATTTGGAGCACCCCAAAGTCCTCTGCCACTTTTGAGCCCAAGAAACTGAGGTGAATGAGTTGTGTGTAGGCTTAGCATTTCTTCTGGCACAGCTGTCAGGAATCCATCAACTTGTTTTAGTGATTCGAGTTGTTTCTTGGAGAGTTTTGCTGAAAAACCAGAAACGGACTTTTCATATACATAGAGAAGCTGAGGAGGTTTTTCTTCTTGTTCCTCTTCTCCGTCAGCAGAGAGTTCAGCAATAGAACTAATAACATCTTCGTACCATCTTTTAGAAATTCCAAGATAATTGTGTAATGATCTGACTTTGGTCTTGTCCATGTGAACCACATATATGTCTTGTTCTGCTAAAACAGATGAAATCACTGCAGCTGTACATGCTAACAAAAACATGTAGATCCTGAACTTCATCTTCACTGCCAAAACAGGGGGAAAATTAAACAAATATGAGAACAAAAAAGAGAAAATTCTTGTTTTTTTTTCTTTCTTTCTAAAAAAATTAAGGAAAGTTCATACATACAACACTTTATTATAACACGTTATGGATTCTAGTGGGGATTTTACTGATAAAGGTTGGCAGACGGAAAAATTAAATACTCCGTACCAAAGCATTGATACTTGAAGGATTTGCATGAACAGAGTTACTGTGAATTTCAGTCCCTTCTTGTGAGTAAAGACAAACTAAGCACTCTAAATATGACAAGAGAATGACTCCCCATCTGAATTTAAGTGACAAAGTTTAATACATGCAACTATACCGGGCAGGTAGAGTTACCCAATATTTATACTGTTGTTCACGTAACAAGTAAAGGTTATACATCAGTTGAGGTGGGAGCAAGCTGGCCCGACACCACCGTCATATCTCTTATGACAAACTCAATTTGCTAGCATATACTCTTTGGAAATGGAAAATTAACTTTGAATGAGCAATATTTCTTATAATGGACCATCAAAGGTGGTTCAAGAAAGAGAATTGATGAAGCCATACTCGTGAAGCAATAACTACAAGTACCATGGGAGCCAACCACAAACCACTTACATCAACACTTCTTAGCTAGTTAAAAGCTCACATCTGAGGTTGAAAATGTGAAGCCATTAAAGCAAAACCAAGTTGTACTATACTAACTATAACGTGAAACATTTTAATTGTATATCACGTATATTTAGACCATAAAGGAAATTGGTACCTGTATTTAATTTCTACCTAAAAGGTTACCTAAGCTGTGTACCGTAGCGACTCTAGAGCGACACAACGAGCTTAGATATAAATATAGCTTGGCACATATAAAAGAACAGAACGAACTAATTTTAAATTTTAAATCAGCCACTTAACACTCGTATTCATATATTAGATAGTCATAGTGTGCATGGTGTTGTAAACATACACAAGAGAGGAAGAAATTAAGAATACAAGGAGAAAACATACCTTTTTTTTGGGATATTAATTCAGCCCAAGGTGAAGGAATATTACTGAGGAAATGCTAAAGGTTGGTGGAGATTTTAAATAGGCCAAGAGAAAGAATGTGACAAATTATGGCACTTTATTTTTGCTAGTAATTAGCAATAAAGAAAAAAAGAAAAGCAATCTTTTTATTTTTAGAAAAGAAAGAAAGGTGGAAAAGCTGCTTAAACAATTGAGAACAAAGAGAGATATGATGGAGTAATGCTGGCTTTTAGGAATTGCTATAGTGCTACAATATATATAATACTTTCTTGCAATCATTGTTCAAAGAAGTTGTATTTCTTATTTATTGGGTCACTTAAAATTGGCGATTCTAAATATAATTAAATAATTAGACCCACACCAATAAAATGTTACTTAGCTTCATCTTGTTCATATTATTGTCTTTTAAGATTTTTGTATGTTACTTAAGAAAGATTTTTAATAGTTTTAAACATAATAATATTTATCTAAATTATCATTTATCTAATCCCACACAGACGTTTCACTTAATTAACATTCTTACAAAATAATAAATAATTTTTTATTTTTTTTTAAACTGGTCAATTATTTTGAAACAAATCCACTTTGATAAAATGACTAACTATATTATTTAAGATAAAATGTGGTACTATTTTGAATAAGGGGTGAAGCTATATTAAGAATTGACTTGCACTAATTTGGGTCAGATAATAAATTTACGATCAATAAATAAATTTGATTGACGAATGATTTGGTTCAAATTTTATATTTATATTAAAATATATTTAACATATATAAATAATTTATTCAAAATATAATAAATAAAAGAAATTATAATTTAAAACTTATAAACTAAAAATTTTTGACTTTTCGTGACTTGAAAACATGGGTTAATATAATTTTTTTGCTTAATGTTAAAAAGATGAGCAGCCAGAAAAACATTCGGTGACGGCCCTCATAAATGTGGCAATCTAATTGCTGTTTCGTAACTGTATGTGTTTGACTTAGAGGTGTTGCTTCTTTTTCTTTTTCTTTGTTTTTCCTTGTGTTATGACCAACCAAAATGTGAGATACAGGGTGTTTTCGGTAAAAGAGAAAAATATTTTTCTCGCATTGAGTTTATTAAAATTTTATAAAAAATATCTATTAAAACAAGGGAAATAAGTTTTTTCTTTTTTATTTTTCTTTATATTGATTGTATTTTTCTTACTCTCCAGCATATTTCATCTTCATTCTTATTCCCATAGCCTCGATATCTATTATCCCGCATTTTGTCCAAATTATTTTTAAATAAGAAAACCTACATATTTTTTTATAAAATATTTTTCTTCCATAAATATAATCATGTGCGGGGGCAAAAACATTTAATGCTGGTAGGCGAATTTTAGGTTTTGGTCAGCTCCCAAAAACTTGCATTCTTACTTGTAACCAATTATAAGGCTGAAAATGTGTATAATTATTGTTGACCTCTGTTGCTTGAATTGTATTTTAATAAACCTTCAGTGTGGACTGTGGAATGGTACTTTAATTTCAAAGATTTCAATTA
The DNA here is from genome assembly GCA_035772735.1 of Datura wrightii. Taxonomy (NCBI): domain Eukaryota; kingdom Viridiplantae; phylum Streptophyta; class Magnoliopsida; order Solanales; family Solanaceae; genus Datura; species Datura wrightii. The sequence goes on from JASDFA010000014.1 coordinate 31,860,753, forward strand.
TATATGGACAGCAAGCAACAAACCGTGTTTCTTCTTTGGGTTGGTAAAAAATAAATGCGATGCTTTAATAGTAATTCATGCATATGCTAAGTTATACTAACAACGGAAAATGGTTTATTCGAAATAATTTTAAAATGCTCTTTCTTTTTCTATTTATGAGATTAAATTTATCCTTTCTTCCTCTTACTTTCACCAAAATAATTTAAGTCTAAAATTAATTTTTCTTTATCAGAAGTTAATATGAAATATATAATTTTTTAATTAAATATGTAACATTATTTTTACTGGCCACATGTTATTGAATCCACATTCATTCACAATCCAACCCAAACCCATTTTAAAAGATTCAACACTTCTTTCTTATCATCGAAAGGACTTTAAATGTAGAGGAATAACGGTGACTTTACCTCTTATTAAAAAACATTTATTATGTTCAAACCTTCAAGAGCATGAAGGAGTATAAGAAACTTAAATATAATTAACTAAAAAGGATAAAAAGAAAAATGTAGTGATAGATGATTTTTGCCTGTCAAAACCTAACAGCCAAACCCCAAATTATCAAAAATAGTGATTCATGCTAAGGTTGTAGGTTCCTAACGCAAGAAAGTTACAGATTCTTCGTGCGATATTTTTATCAAGGCTGTTAACAACTAGATGATAGAAATTTGTTCATCAAAATCATTGAAAATCCTCGTGTCACCAGTTCAAATTGGTTCCTGACACATGATTAATTTGTATGGGTCTACTGGTCGGAGGAGAAATTACCAAACGTATAGCATTTCCTCACGCTTGGCGCCAATGGGGTTTTTATTTGAGAGAAAAAAAGGAAGACTATGACAGTCTTACATATTTCTAAGATTAGTCAAAGATAGACTACATATGATGGATTTTTTTCCCTTTTTTTAGAGTAAATATTTTTGTGGTCGGTTCATTTTCAAAATGGTTTTGTTTGGTATTCAACCTTATGAAGATTTTTAGATCCTGCTAATAGATGAATTGTAGGCATAGTTAAGGTCATATATTAGATGAAGGAAGAAATGTTGAGTTTTTGAAAAATAATTTTCGGTTAATGGGTTGGATTGTGAAAGGATTTGGGTTCAATGCAGAAAAATAAAAATAATGCCACATATAAAATTATAATATATTTTCCAAATAGATGGACGGAATGACAAATTTGATCCAACGGGTAGAAGAAGGACATTTTAAAACCATTTATAATTCATTAAGGGCATTTTGACTCTTTTTCCGTACTAAAAGTAACCTATTCAAAATATAATTATTATTTTAAAAAATTAAGATATAATTAATTGTTAGTCCCTATCTTTATCTTTACTCAACAAATATAAAGAGAGTTTATATGATGAAAAACAGACTAGCATTAAATTAAGATTAAGAATAAATAAGTAAGAACAATTGAATTAAATTCTCCTTTAAGTTAGTATTTTTTAAAAATGTGTGTGAAAGGAAAACATTACAAGTAAAATAGACAGGAGGGAGTATTAACTGCACACTCTATGAGATTGTTTTACACGAATATATCTATATTAGTATTCATGTATATGCTCGTGTATATTGCACACTAATAAATGAATCTGTAACAGCAACCTTAATATGAATTAAAGTTGGAGTCACTCCTATAAATGGTTGAAACAGTTGTCAGTGAAGAGAGTCACAAAAACAAATTTTAAATGTAGAATTAACATTCAAAATAGGGTCTTTTTAATATATCTATATATATATATATATATATTATACGCGCATATAAATTGTTAAATCTCTTTAATATTAGAATTTTTTTTTTTCGAATTCCCGTGTTTGAATTTCTAGCTACGCGCCACTGATCCTAACATAGAGATCTTGTAAACATATTACGACTTCTCTTTCTCATATTAGAAATATTAATCTGATAACACCTTTTGTGAAATTATATTGAATACGTCACTAATAGCACGTACTAGCTGTGATTAGCTGATACCATAAAATATAGATAGCTTGGTGGCATGTGGCAGTGGCACCGAAGAAGTTAGTAGGATAAGAAGTACAAAATTAACGCATGCTTGTTCGGTTATGCTCTAGAGAGTTGAAAAATGTGAGTGCTGCCAAAAATAAAAGAAGGCTCTTGATTTTTGGACCATAATTTTGTTAGTGCACCTAAAACCTAACCCTTCTTTTCTTTTCATCATTTGCATGCCATCTTTGGCACTTTTCTTGCACTGCACGGGTGTCAAAAGCATGACACTCTTTCTCCCTTTTTTTGGACCAAAATCATAGCTCATCACAGGGCTAAGAATGAATTTATTTGTCAGCTATGATTTATCTATTCATGGATTTGCTCATTTGAAATTCCAATAAAAATCGCAAGCAATAATTATGAGCTAGTATAATGTAAAATAGGATATAGATGATACCTAACACTAGACACTATAGTGGACTTGTTTAGTGTTGCGCATATGGACACAATCATTTGTAATATTCTGTTCAGTCCACTTAGAAATTATATTCCCTTTCTTTTATGCTGAAAAGAATCTACACAAACTTTGTTGCGTTCAGAGAAAAGCATAGAATTGGAAGTGTTCCAATATGTCACTATTGGTTGTGACTTGTGGTGGCCTATCATTATCTGTGTCTGACTCTTGTTTCTTGTGCACTTGATTTCTCCTCCTTTTTTTTTTTTGGTCTGTTTATTTAGATTTGTGGAGATTAATTGCTGGAAGGGGGATGTGGAAAAGTTGAGTTTAAGGGCATAATTGGTTGGATTATCAATCAACTATCTCTCTGCATGTATATTCCTTCTATTTCAGTTTGTGTAACACACTTTTTTTAGTCACTTTTAAATAGAATGAAAAATATTTTCATATTTAGTAACAATTTTAATTTTAAAATATTTATTTCTTAATAAAATGGTTATAGCCTCACAAATACTGATGACTTGTATTAGATCACAAATTTCACAAATTCTTCTTAATTTTTTTTAAATTTTATGTCAAGTCAAACAATAACGAATAAGTTGGAATGGAGGGAGTATTTGGATTAGTCAAGGTGATCAAATATATAAATCTTCTATATTCATTCAACAGATCTTCTTCAATATAAATACTCACACGATTTACTAATTACTATGCTTAGACTAGTTTTATGTTGGCCTACAACCTACAGTAACCTTTCTCCGATACTCTGTTATAAGTTTAGAATCGGCTATGTACTCGCATATAAAAAGATTTTATAGAGATTTATTAGATGACATTTTAAATGTTAATAAGAGTTTAGAGTTTATAAATCACCTTCTTCAGAGGTTATATTGCTCAGACTCTTTAAAGATGTCATCAGGGTGTGTCGAATTTTTCAAAAATACTGCATTTTTTTAAAAGAGCCAATATAAAAGCTACGACTTTTCGAAGAGTACGAAAAATTTAGGTCAAAGGGGTGTTGATGGTTACTAGTTCATACAATTATTTTTCATACAATAGAGAAATGAAACAATCGTAATGACTTTATGCTCCCCTAATATACACTATGACTTCTAACCATATTTTTATTAAAATATGTTTTTTTAGCTCTATCTAATTACAATCTACATATAATTAGGGGTGAACATAGTTTCGGCCAATCCGAAATTCAAATTAAAATATGAATTTTTAGATATTTGGGTTTGATTTTTAGATTTCATTTTTAAGATTTATGGATTGGATATAGGATTTAGCATTGTAGATTTTTGGAAATCCAAAAATCTGAAATTTTTATACTTTATATCTGACCCTACTCAATTACTCATATTATATGTGTCCAATACTAGTAACCTTAGGATTTTAGGTAGTCCTATGCGCATTAGGATTTTAGGTAGTCCTATGGACATTAGGATTTTAGGTAGTCCTATTCCTATGGGCATTAGGATTTTAGTTTATGCCTATATATAGGCACCCCCTTCCCCATTCTAGATAATTGTATTCAATTCTCAGTTAGTCTTTTTTGATTCTTCCTTTTCTTGTTCTTCAATAAAACCCTTGTTATATATCAACATGGTATCAGAGCCAGGTCCATTCCGTTTGGGCTCCTAGTCCACACGCCAGTCGGGCCTGGGTGTGAAGGGGAGTGTTAAGGTGGGTTAAAAGTCCCACATTGGTTGGGGAATGGACCGATGGTTTGTTTATATGGACTTGGGCAATCCTCCCCTCATGAGCTAGCTTTTGAGGTTGAGTTAGGCCCAGGTGTCATATCTTTACAAACTCATAATGCGACAGTAATAAGCATTGAGAGTTTGTCACACAAGATACGAAACCGAGACGTCGACTGAGCCTTCGTAAAAAGGTCAGCAATCTGCAAGGCTGATGGAACAAAAGGAAGCGATATAGTCCCGAGCTGGAGATGATGACGAGTGAAGTGACAATCAATCTCAATGTGCTTCGTCCGCTCATGGAAAACAGAGTTCTTTGCAATTTGCATTGCACTCTTGTTATCACAATGTAGAGAAGTAGGCCGAGAAATGTGAACCCCCATATCTGCATGAAGCCAGTGTAACCAAACAATCTCAAACAACGATAAGAACAAAATACCAACAACGGCGTCCAAATCAAACCAAACCAACAACAGCAGTAACAATAGATCTAAACGAATCTAGCGGAAGCAGCAAACCCAGGCAAACATCAATTCGAATCCTGAACGGGGGCGCGCTGCCCCCCATACCCCCCAACTAACTCACCGCGGAGTTCGATCCGCGCACGTGGTAGTTGCTACAACTAGGGAAGGATCGATTTATTTGGCTCTGATACCATGTAAAGATATGACACCTGGGCCTAACTCAACCTCAAAAGCTAGCTCATGAGGGGAGGATTGCCCAAGTCCATATAAACAAACCATCGGTCCATTCCCCAACCAATGTGGGACTTTTAACCCACCTTAACAAGTCTAATTTTCAAGATGCAATAGATTACTACTTACGGCCCATCACAATATTAAATCAATATGAAATTTGTTATTAATTAAATATTTAAATGTAAAATATTTCATGAGTAAGTAAAGTTTAATACACGACATGAGCGGTAGAGTCACCTCAATTCTTGTTAATTGTAGAAAGTTATAAATTTCAAAGAGCAAACTATTAGGTGGATTGAAGTTGGTAATTATTATGATCTACCTAAAAAGCTCAAAAGTCAAAACCGAAAATCCAAAAAATACAAACCAATTAATCCGAAACTGAACTTAAAAAATCCAATCCAATCCGAATTTATTTGGATTGGATTTGGATTGTATTTTTTTAAATCCGAAAATCGTATAACCAAATAAAAATTCTTATATCTAATCGGATGGCCCGAACACTCACCCCTGCATATAATCTATCGGGGATAGTGGCTTCATTTGGTTATCTCTGGGATGATAAAAACCTATATTAATTCAAATCTAATATTAGTTAAACAGTACAATTTATGCGCAATCATTCTAGATAAGGCTTGCATCCACAGGAGGAGAGAGTTAATGTGCAACTTATATCGATCCAAGCAATTTCTAGCACAAGTATTCAACTACGTAATGCCGACTTGTCTCTTGAAGTCATTAGTTAATGGGAGTATAATGTTGCAGAAATGATTATAAAAATAATATGTGAAGGAATATACATGGAGAATCATTCACAGATGTCGCATCTGATGTTTTTCAAATTCATTCCCGTGCACCCCTACCCTGCCCTCACCTTCAATTTCACTTATCATCTCTGTTTCTTAATGTTCTTTTGTGCCTCCTCTGTATCTTTTTCCTCGGAGACTATGACATTAACAACTTAATCAAAAACCTTTGGATTATATATGACTATAGGACTTCTTACAATGTGCCGGGAGCTTTTCCAAATGACTGAACCTGACAATATTATAGCATTGGACATTGGTTTTGCCTTCACAACAACCTTAAAACTTCTGTTCTGCATAACGCGCGTGAAGGAGAGAGTCATCGGTTTTACTGTGATATCCACTCCCTTAGGAGCTCTGATAGTGGCATTATAAACAGACATGGCTTGGCCAACATTGGTTACTCTCCTCCTGAAAATTCCTATGGTTGGTTCTTGATCACTCTTTATGCCAAGCTGCATTGTGGGATAGTTGATAGCATCTTCCCCATTTGCAGGAATCAATGTGGAGCAATTTACCCGTTGTCTAAGTAAACTGGACACTGATGATGAGTTGTAGCCTTCATGGCATAAGAATTGGATATATGACATATCATCCATGTCATAGACTAATCCAGGGCTTCTTGCTCTCGCCGGATTAACTTGTCCAGCACCATACGCGAACTCTGCTTCCCTGTCCACCTTTGAGCTCATAGGTCTTGCTTCAAGTTCATAAGGAAACAGATCAAAATTATAAAACTACAGTCTGAATCCAACTTGCTTGGGATTGACTAGTATTTGTTGTTGTACAGTCTTAGGTTATTTGGTGCTCGAGTGAACTAATCTTTTTTTAGATACATTATCTATATAATTGGTTTAGGGGTGTTGAGTCTTTAGACCAAATGACTGTGAAGAACAAGATTTTGTTGATTTACCTGTAGTCATGATGGCAGACTTAATAGCAGAAGGAGACCAATCTGGATGAAATGACTTTACATAGGCAGCTGCACCACCAACATGAGGGCATGACATGGAAGTGCCAGACATGAGGGTGAACTCTGAATATTGAGTGTCGCCTTTCAGACCGGTGAGTGATTTCATTGGGGTGTAAGAAGCCAGAATGTCAATTCCTGGAGCTGCAATATCAGGCTGTAAAATGCTGCATCAGAAAGCTAAATTTGGAAATTAACATTAACAATGAAAACTGATTTCCATCTGTTTTTACCTTGAGAAGGCGTTTCGTTCCCGGATTTGGACCTCTTGATGAAAATGATGCAATGAATGGAGCTTTGATCTTAACTTCCTGTGATTTGTAGATTACGGCTGAAGGTAATCTGCATTTTTCAAAAGCATCACATAGCTAAGTAATAACAGTATTACTTTCAGTTTTGAATTGGAGTAAACAGGTTATAACATTTCTACCTCTCTGAATGTATGTAGTTATTAATGCTTTTGCCTGTGCTGGTATTAACTATTGTTGCAGGAGCCATAAAAATTGGGGCAGAATCAAGAAACTGATCACTCTCAATGATGGTGCCAATCCCTCCAAGTTCTTTTATAACAGAATCAGCACCCCAAGAACCCAACTGGCAACATACAAGCTTTCCCTTTACCTTTCTAGGGTCCATTGATCCTTCAGTACAGTACCTGTAACTGTGTCATTTTACTATATGCAAGGCTACTTTACAAGAAAGAAATGCCTAATAGTAACCTAATTATTACCTTGAATTCTCTCGAGTATCGGAGCTCTTGGCTATATCAACTCCCATCACAAGAGGATACAATTTTTGCTTTGGATCAAACGCGCTTACTCCAATCCCCTGCACAATGCTGCTATTAGTAAATGCATAAATGATAAGGAGATACAATTCAATCACCCCAATGATTGTAAAACTTTGAACTAAAGCAGTGACTAAATAGACTAGCTTTTGCTCTTTCGCATACTTAAGCTTTCGTTATATCAATAAGCGGCTACAGAGGACTTACTGAGACTATTCTCCCATCTCCCAACGCCACCTTACTCCTGAACTCCCTATCAATACCACTAGCTGCCACAGTTAGCACCCATGGTGCATGGTTCGCGACAGTGTTGAGGTTAGGTCCATCATTTCCAGCAGAAGCCACAGTAAGAATCCCTTTTCTCATGGCATGAAAGGCCCCAACAGATATCACATCAGTTGTATAACCCCCAGTAAGACCACCAATTGAGATGGATATAATGTCCACTCCATCACTAATGGCAGCTTCAAATGCAGCTAGAATGTCAATATCTGCACAACCTGACGTCGCCCAACAGACTTTGTACATCGCCACTCTAGCAGAAGGAACCGCTCCACGTGCAGTCCCTCGGGCAAGACCAAATAAGCTTGCATCAGGTACCAGACTACCCGCTAGGGTGGATGATGTATGTGTTCCATGGCCATGCACATCAATTGGTGACATTATGTCATTTGGATCAGGAACTTTGTCCAGCTTGAAGTATCTTGCCCCTATAAGCTTGCTTGATGATCAGAAAAACAAAACATGCACAAAAATTATCTCTTGCAGGTCCATTTATGTAAGTTAGGATATACAGGTAAAGAAAATTTCTGAATCAGAAAAATAATAAGCCAATGGCTGAGGCTACTATGTCTTCAACCCTAGTAAAACAAACTGTTACAGTTTTAGTAATATGTTCTACATGTGAGGAGCAGATGCAGGCTAAGGGTACCATGTGGGCAGCATAAGAAGATATTAACTTTAAATTTCTGACACACTTTTTGAGTTGCGGCTGGTTGGTTAAGTGTGACTCAGTGCTACCAATTATTTATGTTAAATTTTGTAAGATTTTACATGTACTCTGTTATGCTTCTGGATAAAAAGTAGATTCCAAGGTGGATGTCAATGATGTATAAGACAAAACTGATGACAAGGACATATATAATTTACTTGTTGCATCCAGAAAAATTTGCAAAACGGTGACAACTTCCTTTCCATTTTGCTGGAGGAGGACCAAGACCATCATCCTTAAAGCTTTTTGATTGAGGAGTTATCCCTGTCAAAATATTTTCAAGAAAGTATGATTTCTGCATTCTATTTTCTTGGCCAAAATGAAAAAAAATCCAAACGATATTAGACCTGTATCGAAGACGCCCACAATAATGTTGCTCTCCCCTTTCAATCTTCTTTTTGCTGTTCTAGGCAGACCAACAAATTCCCATGATCTGGTAGTATGCAGCTTCCTATATGTATTTGGTATGACAGAAACCACTTCATCCATGCCTAGAGAAGAGGAACTCAATTTTTAGTATCAAAGAAATTAGCCAAAGACTAACTAATTAGAGTTATAGCAGAGGGATCCCACTTACTGGATAACTTGTGAACTTCATGTTGAGATAGCTTTGCTGCAAATGCATTGAAGATTTTTGTGTAGCTATAAAGATGAGATTCTGTTGCATCCCTATTATAAATTACAGCATAAGAAGTCGAGAAAATTCCTTACAAGAACTGCATTGCTCTTGGATCACATGAGAGAATGACAAGGACTAATTTAACTAACCTTCCCTTTAAAGATGACAGGACATCAATATGTCTCTGAAATGAAGATTCTTCGTTCACCGGATGATCTTTCAAGAAAACAATGTAGAAGTCCTGCAATGGAAATGATTACATTAATAAAAAGCAGAATCAGCACAACCAAAAACATGATTATGAAAATGCGCACTGGTGTAGAAAAATAGTACTTCTTTTCTTTCTACTTCAGCAGCTTCAATGCCAATCAAGATCAAGATTAGAAGCAAATGATAAGACAGAAGCCAACAGAAGTGATTGTTCCTCAACATTTTCACAAGACACAAAAATCTGTGTGTCAACAGTGATATGGAAGGTTAGGTGTCATGCAAAAGTGGGAAAAAACTCCAGGATAATGCAGAGTACTATTAGGTACAATAGTAATAGCAATTAATGTGAAGAAAGATGATCTGAAGGATTACTTTAACTTAAATTCATATTGAGGATTTTGATTGGTTGTCTTAGAAGAAAGCTGGATAAAGATTGGTCGATTATTATGTGCAACTTGCTGAGAAAGAAAGGAGTAATATTTTGTTCCAACTTTCTTTTTTCTTTTCTATTTTTCCTTTCTTTCTAGTTACTGATTCTATTTAATTTGTTAGTCACTTTGTGAAAGAACTGAGCAGAGATGAGCCAGTTAGAGTCTCAGAGGTGCATTTGCCTAACATTTGCATGCCACCATATGAGCACCGCTATAAATTCAGGGACGGATCTAAAACGGGTTCAACTGAACCATTATTTGCGACTCAAATACCATCGACAGAGAATTTTTGCTTTCATATACAATATTTTCAATGATTACTGGAAGCAACAGCAATGGTAGTAAACTAAAACACACTTATAGAATAAATCAACTTGTGAGAGTGGTTAGACTATCACTAAGTTAACATATTTCTTTTTCTTTTTCCTTGTTTCAGGTATTAGCCAGAATATTTTTAGTTAATTGAATTCTTGAAGCATTTATATACCAAAAAATATAATATCCACAAGAGAGATAATATGTAGTTGTATTGCATGGAAAGATGTGGCTGATAGCCAAAAGCCATTACATAAGGAAGCCCCTGGCTAACTTGGATTTAAATGCAAGTTTTTCACTTTGTTTCCATTAGTAGCAAAGTTAAAAAGCTTGAAATTTAAAATGATTTTCATCTGATTTTTAAAATTTTTGTTGTGAGAACATCCCATTATCCAGGCCAGCCAATTGACATATACATATTTCCAAGTGGGAGCGGCTTTTTCTCCAACTCTATTAATATGAAATTTTTTATACATAGAACTGTTTTTTTTTTTTTTTTTTACTTATTTGTTTAATATTTATGAATCATTCAACAGTATTTAAAAAGTTAGTTGTATGATAAGATCATACAATTTAATATAATTAATCCTAACATCCTCAACGTCTAATATTTCATCACACATAAATTTTACTTTCAAGAGATTGATTGATCCTTATCTGTCAAAAGAAAATTATGGTAATTGACTTCGAATAGGAAAAAAAAAAAAAGATTGAGACAACATAAAATGAAATCTCTCAATTTTTTAGTTAACTTGGAACTTTCTTTATCTTGTATTGCATTTTCAGCCGACAATTAATTAATGAAATATATTTATTTTCGTTAGTGGTACCAGTTCCAACGTTTTTCATTTTCCAAAAATAGCCTTAAGAATTACGGTTTGTAAACAAAAAGTTCGGAAGAATTCTTGGCTTTTTCATTCAAGAAAAGGATTAGTGCTCCTACTTATATTAACTTTATTTACACCCTTTTTAACTTTTCCTTGAAGCAATATTATATTACCACTAGATTATTAATCTACTCTAGTGCTCTAGATGACAAGTAATTAAAGCAAGATAAATATATCAAATTTACTATCTACGGCTAGGGCGTTTGGATTGACTTAAAAGTTTTTTTAATTTTTTTTTGATTTTTTTTGGAGTGTTTAGTAAAATAAAAAAGTGCTTACCAATTAAGTTAAAAATTGGCTTCTCGAACTTTTTATTATTTAGTTCAAAAGTCATTTTAATTTGATCAAAAATTTTATTATTTTATTCTTTTATATTTTTTTCAATTTTAATATTACCCTTATTACCATAAAATTCTAAAAGAATCTCTTTTCTCTTATTTTCTGCGGTCATTTTAACTTTAAAAAAAAGTGCTTAACAATATTTGTGTATCTAACATATTCATAACTTTTTTTCAGTTTCAACACTTTTATCCAAACACATAACTACTTATTTACAGAAGAGTTAAGGTCCAAAAAACACACCTGAACTATATTGCTTTTGCTAGTTTAGTACCTGACCTATACTATGTCTGCGTTAGTTATCTGAACTATCACCCTCAGGTTATAGAAACACACCTGAGTGTTGACTAGACCAAAGTCGTATGTTCAATCATTCCCGCGCTCGCGAGTGATATTTTAGCTATTAAAAATCACCTACATGGCATTATAACAGCTATAATTTGCTGAGTAAGCATTCTTTTAAAAAGTTTTTTCACCTTTTAATATTGTTCTTCTTCTTCATGTCTTCTTCATCTTTTTGCAAAATTGCGGATTTCTTCCCTCTTCTTTTTCATCCTTCTTCAATTTATTATTCATTTTGTAATAACGCATTCCTTCTTCTTAAACAGATCTAGTTTTCTTTTTCAAGGATGATTGTACAATTTTTGATAACAAATTGGACAAGAGAAAATAAATCTTAACTTAGTAAAAATCATTATTTTTTTTGAGTAAAAGAGGTCATGCTAATTGACGTTTGTTTGTTGAATCAAGTTATTGTGTAGAACTTTTGCTTTTAGAGCAGTACATAGTTGGGTTTTATTGAACACAATAATCAATTCATCTTCCACACTTTCAATTCTTCAATTAATAATTCATTTATCTGATTATTTTCACCCAACTGATAAAAGAACAAAGAAGACCCAATTGATAACAAACTAGTGACATGGTTTATATGGGAGGGAGATAAAAGAAAAAGAAAAAAGAAGAAAAGGAAGGGGGAGGAGGGCTCAAAATTAATATAGTAATACATGGACAACCACCTGACATTTTTTAAAAATAAATTAGTGTGAATATCAAATGGAAGTAATATAAATGTTCAGGTATGTTTCTATAACCTGATGATGATAGTTTACGTACGTAACAGAAACTTCACATAGTTAAGGTACTAAAGTAATCACTTTGATTCAATCATACATCCTCCGTTGTTGATACGCAAGTGCAGGTGTGTTTTTGGATCTTAACTATTTATAAAATGTACTTTAAGCGTTTATATTTAAAAGTCATTTCTTCGGCTAATTCGAATTGGCTCTAAATACACACACACAAAAAAAAAAAATAAATAAATAAATAAATAATAATAAGAAGAAGCTATTCATAATTCATCTTTTTATTTTTTAACTTAAACTTAGAAACAAGAAAAAAAAAATCATCAAATCTTTCAAGTTTACTCAAATTTATCAAAGTTAATGCTTCCTTCTCCTAATCTCATTGTCTTTCTTTATGATCTCAATAAGCCGTATTTTGTTTTATTAATATTATACTATTAAAGTTATACACAAACGCACATTTTATAATTATATATATATATATATATAATTATAAAATATAGACAATATTAAAATGATGTAACATTTTTGTATGGCCAATATTTTTGTTTATTTATTCATTCTTCACTCATTCTTTTCAATTCTTCCTCCTTGCCGATGGTTATGCCAGGAGTTATTTGGCTAAATTTATACTCCATCTTAACAAAATTTAATAATTTTAATAAAAGTAAAAACGATTAGCGTTTGCATTAATTGTTAATTTTAGAACTCCAAACTCCTATTGAGGAAATTGCTCATCTGTATTCGGTGGGGAATTTACCCGAATTCCTGTGCCCGTCACAATGCTCCGCTTAGTCTCCCGCCAGAAAAAGCAAATCTTCTCACTCTCCGCCACGCGCCACCTGTTTTCCACCACCACTGCCGCTTCTTCAAATCTCTATTCAAAATACTCCTTTGTGCCCCCGCAGTCACTTAAACCCCAAAACCCTAGCTCTATTCAATCCCACTCTCACTCACCCCCCAAGAAGCAGCCCAAACCCCGGTACCGTCCGCCGTCGTCATTGGACCGAACTGGTGAGAAACCGCTTCAGTCCAAATTGCCCTTCGACTTCCGTTTCAGTTACACTGAGAGCAGTCCGGAGGTTCGGCCCATTGGGCTTCGCGAGCCCAAGTACTCACCTTTTGGGCCTGGGAAGTTGGATAGGGTGTGGACTGGAGTGTGCGCACCTGTAGTTGACCCAAAAGTGGGGTCCCCAGAAGATGAGAAAACGGTGGAGGAGAAGAGAAGGGTCGCGAGAGAGAGAATTCAAGGAGAGCCTTTGACGAATGCGGAGAGGAAAGCCCTTGTGGAAAGGTGCCAGAGGCATAAAACCAAGCGGCAAGTCAATTTGGGTATTCAAAATTTTCTTTTAAAAAAAAAATCATTTCTTTTTTGATTAGACAAATTATTTCCCATATTGGCATGTCGATTTTGGGGCCAAACAAATGGACATGGCTGATTCATATAGCCAATTTCAACTAGTTTAGGTGATTGATTGATCATTTCTGTTGTGATTAGACCCCAAAGGTTTGGTAGTGTGTTGGATGAGACGAGCTTTGGTTTATTGTCCTTTACTGTTATTGTGTAGTATTTCAATTTTTGCAAAAGTATTTAAGTGGAATTGAGAAAGCAAAGATTGGTACTTTGCCCGTTCGTTAACTTTAGTATGCCATGGTGTCGATTCCAAAGACTTTGTGGTATTGCCTTACATTATTGTATTGTAATTGTGTCAAGTGAAAAGTGGAAGTCAAATTCTGCATAAAGATTTGGGCTGGTTTGCTGACCTAAAGGTGGTGCTCAGCTGGATTTGGTATTAACTCTTTATTGAAGTGCCATGGTTGTACTGTTGTATATGTACGACTTGAAAATAAACACCATTTCATAATGAATTTGGGAAGTTTGACAATTCAGGAGTTATTCTACTACTTATTTTCATTTGGCTTTCATTCTTTTCTCGAAAATGGATCCTTACAAACTAACCACCGCATGAAACTTGTTTGCTAAGCACACATAATTAGATTAGTCAAAGAAGTCAATGTTGATATCTGATGGCTTTAGTATTGTTGCATCTAGATGCATATAAAAATGCTTTACGTCGAATTCAACTAACCATGTATCTAGCATGAAGAAAGGGAGTCAAAAATAGGATGAATCAAATGTGTTACGAGGATTAACTTTTAATCCTATATGGTTATAGATGTTTAAATAATAATCCGTAAAGTTTATTTCTGAGTAATGTTTTCTAGGGACATAGAGAAGCTCTGAAAAGTTATTCATTGCCTAATATTTTATAGAGGGCATTTGGTGAAACAATTTAGTAATTTAGGCACTAGGCATACTCCTATCAGTAATCCAGTTGTCCTAAGCTCTTGTATACAACTGCTTGTTACACATTACATCTTTGTGTTCTTTTATAATGCAAGCCATGCTTGACTTCTCTTATTAGCATTTAAGTTTACTGTCATAGACTGGGAAAGTTAGTGATGTGGAGCAACATAACATGTTGTGTTCTTTTATAATATAAACCATGCTTGACTTCTGTTATTTGCATTAAATATTACTGTCATTGACTCAGAAATTTAGTGACGTGATGTGCTCCATGCCTCCATTTGGTAATAGGGTTTTAACCTTGTAATGACATCAAACACTTTTTTCCTTCTCTACTTTATTGAGAAAGATGTTGAAATGACTGGACATAAGTTTTATAATAGTGCGATTATAATTGCACATTATCTAAATGTCTGCTTGCTGATTTCCATCATGTTTTGCTTTGCAGGGAGAGATGGCTTAACGCATAACATGTTGAATGATATTCATAATAACTGGAAACATGCAGAAGCTGTAAGAATAAAATGTATGGGCGTGCCTACAGTTGATATGAAGAATGTTTGCACTCAGTTGGAGGTATCTCCGTCCTTCAAATCCAATCATCTACTTCATTCTCTTCATAATCCCGTCTTATTATTGTTATTCTTCAGAATTAAGTTGCTTGAACAGGGATCTTTTTACTCTGTTCAGGGGCTTTATCCTCTAAAAATATGCTTCACTCAACTTTGAATTTCTAATATATGTTTTATTGTGTTCTTGATTAGTAATGTGGGTTATTGTATGTTTTCTAGGATAAGACATTTGGTAAAATCATCCACAGACATGGTGGTTTACTTGTGCTCTACAGAGGAAGGAATTATCATCCCAAGAAGAGGCCTGTTATCCCCTTAATGCTATGGAAGCCTCATGAGCCTGTATATCCTAGGCTTATAAAAACTACTATTGATGGCTTGAGCATCGAGGAAACTAAGGAAATGAGAAAAAGAGGATTAGCTGTTCCTGCATTAACAAAACTAGGTATCCTTTCTTGTCAACTGTTTTTTGTTTGGTGAAGCCATCTAGATTTGGTATGATACATGTATGCTATTATGCAGCCAAAAATGGTTACTATGGCAGTCTTGTACCGATGGTACGAGATGCTTTTCTCACTGAAGAGCTGGTCCGGATAGATTGTAAGGGCCTTCAGAAGAGTGATTACAAGAAAATAGGCTGCAAACTGAGGGTGAGAATTTTCTCCTTCTATTTTGTGTTGGACTTGGATTTGTGCATATGGAATACCTTGGTGCTACTAATAGCCATAGTTTTTTTTTGTATCTTTCTTGTGGAGTACTATGATTTACGAGAAGAGATGCAGTTTCTGTTATTTTTTAAATACAACAAGCTACTTGCAATGATAATATGTTTGCTGAATTCTAGACCTCTCTGTTTTGCCAAAGCTCCAAACTTTTTTGGCCCAAGTGTTTAGAAGAGGATGGGCCTGAGATTTGGGTTTTATGTGTGGCATAAGGGGCATATTTGTGGTTGCAGTAAGAGAAGACCCGGGTTAGTATCCATTGGGGTTTGACTGCTGACATTTGAATTTTAAATCTCCAGTCAAAGACAGTCAGATCATGCGGGTCCGTTTTATTGACAGTTCACGGAAAGAGGCCTTTCCCCGTGCTTTGTGAATGGAACAAAGGTTTTGTTTTCGGTAACTTTTCCGGTGACGTTGCTGGCTGGTGGAATAGGCAAAGCTGGCCCAGAAGGAGTTTCTGAGTGTATGTAGAGTGATTCCATCCAAACAGGGATGACCATATAGATCTTCCAAATTCGATCTCAACAAATTAGAGGATTTTGTGAAGGGGAGATTTGACTTGGATCCTGACCCATTCAATAAAGATTCGGTCACTGGTGCAGTGGTCGTTGGCTGTGAGTCTCCTAAGAAGTTTCCTGACCTTGTGAAAGAAACTTCCCTGACCAGATATGAAGAGGAACACCACTGAGTCTGACCCAAGTGTTTTCGTTTTCTCCCGATTCTGCTCTGAAGCCAGTTTCTGAAATCCACCATAGCAGATGAGCAGGAAGCTCTTATCTCTGTTTCGCTTCATTGTTGAGGTCACAACCTCGGCAAAGGGACGTCCCATGAGAAAAGAAGAGCCTTTTATTTCTCTAACCAGTATGGTGGATTTCCACCAGCTGTGGTAGGGGAACTCCCAGCCAAACATCTCATGAGATACAGTTGTCTGGACTTGGTAGACCTTCTATATTAAATGCTATTTGAGTGAAGTTCTAAACTTAAGGGATGACTTTGGGTGTTTTCCCTTAGAACATTATGGATTATGTTGAACTAGCTGTTCACAACTTTTAAGAACTTGTAGGACTATCAGTGCTTATCTTGTATATTAAGGACCATTTTGATTGAATCAGACTTAACGGACTATTTGGGATTTTCCTGAGAGAAAGCCTGTCAAGGAAAAACTCTTGTACACTTCCTCTTTTAATCTTTTATAATGATAAGAGGGGCTGAAAAGTGTCAAGCATAAACTACTTCAAACTATGCATTGGTACCAAGTGTCCAGTGTGATTTGTGGACACCTGGTACACGGTATGGTATCATTTTTTAATTATTTTTAGGATACAAATGTCCTTATTTTAAGATATAATTATCCAAAAACCAGGTATTTTGAGGTAAATTTGATATGTTTGAGTGCCTGTGAAATCTTAGAGAGAAGATAGAGGGTCTCATTTCTAATGGATATAGCGGCCTAATTATTTATGCTTAAAGATGTAGCTAAGTTCCTGGATAATATCTGGTAAGCAATTTATAAGAATGATGTTGGATGACTTCATAGTTTATATTGTTAAAATTTGTTGACTTGATAAGATGTTTGTTCTTTATGTTATTTTTGTTTTCAATAATTATTAATGCTGCTTATAGTATTCTTTAGATTGTAAATGTCTAACGAAAAGTATAAAGAATGTATATATAGTCCTGTATGCTTTTAACACCGAGTTGGTGTTATATTAGTAATTATTTTTACTTGTCAGAGAGAGATGAATGCATTATAGGAAAGTTTTTGGGCCCCTATGCTAGCGGCAGCGATGTCCAAAGCATGACGGATCTGATAAAATTAGAAGCTTGCTATGGAGATAGGGTTTTGATTTTTGTACCGAATATCCACATGGCAACTCCATTCTTGAGTCTTGGAACCACAACACTTTTTTATTGAATAAACACAAGAATTGGTTGATAAATTCTTTTCCAATAATGAAATAATAAGAAAAATTTCACTTTATTTCGAATATACGAAAATCACTTTTTTCATATTTTGCTAGCTAACTCAAGCTGGTAACAGTACTCACATTTGTACCTGTGCGATGTAGCTATTAATGTTTCTTCTGTTACTTTTCGTTTTTACCCCCTCATTGAACAACTGATGTTTGCCTCAATTTAGTCATCTTCATCGTTGATCAGAGGTGGTTTTTCTAGTGGTGAGAGTCCTTTAGGAGTCTGAATCACCAAGGAAGAAAGTGGTGAAAACCACTCTTGGCCCCTGGGGATGGGGGTTTGGAGGGGTGGGATTTACCAAATCACCGAAAAACAGAAGAAAGAATCATGGTCATCTTCTGCTTGTTTAGTTCTAGAGCTCTTTGCCTCAGGGTGGTGGTGGTGGGTTAATATTCCTATAACTGCAGTTAACTGCACAGTTTACATTTGCTGTTTGAAATGAAGACTTCAATTAAGAAGAGCAAAATGTTTGGAATATTGCTGTGATATCCATTTGGATGATATAGAGATTAGCATGCTACTAAGACTAAGATGTAATTGATGTTCAAATATTGTTCTGATACCCATGTGGACAGTGTAGTGATTGTCATGCTGCTAAATCCTATGCTTGTTAACTTGTGTCTGGCAGAATTTGGTTCCTTGTACACTCGTGTCATTTGATAAAGAGCAGATCGTGGTATGGAGGGGTAAAACCTACAAACCTTCTGAGGATGGATTCTTTCTTACAGAAAGAGAATCATTTGATGATTCCAGTAATGATTCGGATAATCACGAGGTTGAAAACGCAAGCGGAGAAGGAATTATGGCTGACAGTGATTATGATTCTAGCGACAGTGATTAGATCATCTTTTGATGAATTCGCTAAATATT
The DNA here is from genome assembly GCA_035772735.1 of Datura wrightii. Lineage (NCBI taxonomy): Eukaryota > Viridiplantae > Streptophyta > Magnoliopsida > Solanales > Solanaceae > Datura > Datura wrightii. The sequence goes on from JASDFA010000014.1 coordinate 31,879,448, forward strand.
GATGGGCTTCAAGCAGTTATAGTTGACGCAAGTCAAGCCGAGGGAAAATAACAATACACAATACACAATACAACTACCAAATACAAGGTAAATGGGTAGATATATGTGCTGTCTTCCATTCTTATCTGAAGGTTACCTGACTATAGTATATTAAATTGGATTATTTACAGAAAGCACTTGCACAGCTTGGGGAAGGATCAAGATATAGATGATTAAAAGAACTTCACTGCATGCGCTGTCAATGACTGTCATTCATTGTTTTTGTATATATAGATAGACGGCATGTATTATTCACGTCTTGATTGGCACATGGTTTGCTGGGAGTCAAGAATATCACGTGCTTGCTACATTATGGTGATTATTTAAGTCCCAATCTGTTACCAACTTAGGTGGGAAATTTCTGCTGCTGTATTATAGTAACCTGACAAATGTTCCTTGTGGATCTCAATGCGATCAGATCCCCAAAATCACTAGTTTATTTTGCACGCTTCCTAATGGTCCCGTGCTTTCCCTGCACGTTCGTCTGGACTCTTGGATTATACTTATTTGCTTATAAAGTTCAGTTGCGACCCTATATCATGCATCTGTTGATTCCGTTTAAATATGGAGTGCATATAAGTTTTTTCCTTGGTCTCCCACCTACCGTAACTACTACTTCTCTTTTAGCCGAAAGTTAACCGCGGTCTCGTATTTGGATTGGACGTTTTGAACGTGCTTTAGTACCTACTTGATTATGCTACATGCTTGGTGAACTCCTTCTCCCTTAAATTGTAAAACAGTAGTACTTAGTTGTGGAAGTAATACCTGTGGAGAAAACGTCGATTATTAATTTGAAGTATTCTCACTGATCCAAGAAGAATGAGGGGAATAGAGTATGAGATGTCAAACACCTTTAATTCTTGGTGTTTATATATTATTTTTTCATATTAAAAAATATTTCAAAGATATTTGACAAATAAAATGTGTACGTTCGAGATGGGAACAGGTGTACATTTAATGAAGCCCGAAAAATGAAGACAAGTTGTGGTTAAGATGTTTTCTCTAAATTTAAATATTGAATGGTTAATTTTTGCTAAACGTCTGAATATAATAATTTATTGATTTTACAATATAATAACTATATAACTTTAATTAAAAAAATTAACTATTAGAAATATATAAATTTAATAAAATTATTATTCTATTAAAAATAGAATATTAATGTTCTTTAGTGATGGTTAGTGTTATTGGTTAATAATGCTAGTGACAATAGTTATGATGATAGAGGTGGTTGATGTTGTAGTGACTGACGTGATGGTAGTGGTGTTAGTTGTGATGATAGATGTGGTTGATAGTGATGTTAGTTGTGATGATAGATGTGGTTGATGTTGTAGTGACTGACGTAATAGTGGTGGTGCTATTTGTAATTATGGAGGTGATTGGTAGTAAAGATTAATTGTAGTGATGATAGTGGCTGATGGCAGCAACAGAAATAATTATAATAATGGAAGTGGTAAGTGTGATAGGAATTGACATTAGCGATCGACAGCAGCGGTGATTGCTAGTCGCGATTTTGATGGCAAGATTAATTGGCGGTTGACTATAATAATAATAAATATAATGATAGAGATGATTAATAATGGTTGGTCGATGAATGCAAATAAAAATATAGATTAATCGAAATTTTAAGTGTGGACATTAAACCACGAGTGAGGAAAGAAAAAGAAAACCAGAGAAGACTGCGTTGTGAGAAACGGAAACATCGGAGGGTCATCAGATGCTATAAGGTGGTGGGTTAACGTTGACAGGTTGATAGGCACGTACAAACTATGTCTGTGCTTTCAATTATCAATTTTATCATCATGTCATGTCCTTTTGTACACGAACTTTAGTTGAACACGTTAAGCATGCTTAATGAACACGGTCCCCTTATTTGCCTGGCCTCTCAACTTTTGATTGATACTCTATTATACTACTGGATGGATGGTGACTTACCTAAATTTGATTTTTAAAACCAATAATGTGTTTTCTATTATAAAATTTCACAGGATGATGATTTATTTTCCTCGATTTGTTAAAGTTGATAAATATTTTCTTAGCAAATACTCGCTTCAAAAATTCTCTAATAAACACGTCAATGCACATGTGGCTCTTTAAAATAGGATGGCTTTTGGTATACTTTCATAACGTGGCTGAATATTTTTCTCTCTATTTTCGTCAGTTCTGGGATTGGTCCAGCTAGCATGATTGATTATATAGATTTTGTTAAAAAGTTCAACATCTCGCGTAAGATTCTTGACACCCAACAAGGCCAAAACTAATTAATACTCCTTTTATTTTTTAAATTAGTAAATTTATTCGCGCCAATCCTATTAAACTTATGAACTATTTCTATCATTTATATTTCGAAAAAGTAGAGCAGACGTTAATATGAAAAATATGCTAAAATAGTCAAAATAAATGAACACGTTCAATTCAAAAATCAAAATAATAAATATTTTTAAAATTCTTTTAAATTTTCCACTTTGAAAAAAGTATATTTCAATTTTAATACATTTTATTATTTACACTAATTTTTATTTCATTAACTCTTCATCTATTGACATTAGCTCCTAAAAATTATATCAATCAAACAAAGGGCCAAAAATATTCTTCAAATTAGCACCGTATAGTATCACCTATTTTTTTATGTTGTAATCATAATTTTATATTGTTTTATTTTTCACAGCAGTAACATTTCATAACTCTCCAAACAAACAGAATGTTTCTATGGTGCAAGACAACATTCAAGACTCCATGTGGTAATGAGCGTTGGAAATAATGGGAATGGGAAAAGGTACTGATTGGGTAAATGCATATAATATTGATAGATATTGGCTTGATTCTTATGATTTTGATAAAGAGACTGGTTGTGCTGCTACATGTGATTATCACGGCTATTATCATTCTGATAAATGTGCAATCAATTGTGGACAATCTACTCAACGTTGGTATCATGTACCAAGATCTTTCTTGAGCAAGAGCGACAACAATTTGGTGATATTTGAGGAGTTTGGTGAAAACCCAAAAGGAGTAAAAGTTCAAACAGTTTCACAAGAATAGTCTCCCACATGGATACTTAGTTTATCTAGTTTCTAGTATTTATTTGCAGATTAGATATTTAGAAAAAGTTTAGCAAGATTTGAGGAATTCTGGATATTTTCCATAATATGTTTTCACCATAATATATATGGAATTATTATTTGTTATTTTAAAAAACAAAATACTAAATAATTATTATGAAATTTTAATAAAGTTAACACTGTATGAAGTTATAAATATTCAAATAAAAAATATTTATCTTTACACTGCACATAAATTCTTACAGAACAAAATTGATATTAGTCATGGCAAGACCTGCAAAATAAGACATTTTAACTGAGAAACAGAACAAATGATATTATTCATGGCAAAAGCTGGAGCCTAGAAACTCTAGCCATGGTGAACTATTTTTCTTCTATCATTCTCAGAGTACGAGGTAAACTTTCTAGTAGAAGGAAAAAAAGGTGCACCCCTAATTCCTGAAATCTTCAGTTTTCCGTCTCCAGTTAGGAGGAGATAAATGGAAGGACACCAGCTTATGATTGATTATATCCTCCATGAGTTTCTCGGGGTCGGGAAGACAATGTAGATTTTTATAAGAATTAATTTGGGGCTAAGATGCATAAACTTCAAGACTATCAGTATAGAGATTAACTCCACCTTTCTCCCCTACTCCTTGGGTCCCATCAACTTCACACAGTAAGAGAAGATATATCCCATGACTTCTTCAACTATTTTATTTTTAAAAAATTAAAGATATCTTGGAAGAGAATTAACAATTCCTATTTGCACACGTCAAGCAAACCTGAGGAATTATATGTTGCATTGCCCACTTTGGACCAAATTCTTCTGCGAGACGCTTTAAGTTATTAGCAGCAACATCTCTAATTGAATAAACATGTATGAAAGAATCAGCAAGAAAGATATTAGCGGCAGATATCTTGTCCCATCAACTGATTGATAAAAGTAAATTGCGTTTTGACATTCATCAATAGATAACAGAAGAAAACGTAAAGTAACTATCATGGAAGAGTTGATGGTAATTCCACTCTGGAAAATGCCTAGACTAATTTTCCATTTGCAATAAGAAAGAAAGTGGAAGAGAAAGACTAAGAAAGACAGAAATAACCACCACACAGACAATTATCACCAAAGTTTTCAATTAAGGTGCTCATATATCAAGATCAACATTTTATGCTTCCTCAATTTTATTTGAAAATCTAAATGCCAGTTTATCGAATATCAACCTTGTTAACCATGGCATGCAAAGGGCACCAAGCTTATCATAAAAAAATCTTATATCCAATTTCTGGCATGTACAACACATAAGCATATTAACTACTACGTCTCAATTCCAAACAATAATTTACCAATTCTTTTCATGTTTTAACTATTTTTCAGGCATATTAATGTTGTTGTTAGATTTGAAAGATCAGAAACTACATAGAAGTAAATTTACATGCAATGATCTTAAGCTCTGCAAGTGAATTTGGAAGGCTAATTAATCTGCTAGGTTCACTGCAATGAGTTCTTCTCCTGATCACAGGATGGCCTTTGTATATGCTAACTCTAAAAGACATTCGATCCCTAGTACTTTCCGAGTTGTGCTTTTTCTCTTGTTCGCGTCATTTTTGAGCAACTTCATCCATTGTGTCGCAGACCATAATCCTGTGTCCTACTTTTCGTTTTTGCAGCATGTCAACTAGGTTCATGGTAGAAAGCATGTACTTTAACCTATCATTAATCTCAGCTCCATTCATTAAAAGTAGCTTTACCATGTCTTCAAGGTTTTCTTCTAACGCAACTTGAATAGCAGTTGATCCATCACGATCTTTTGAGTTAACTTGTAATCCATGTTTTAGGAGTTCTTTCTTAAATTATTTTTTCTAGCTGCTCTGCATAAGAGTTCACCAGCAATATAGGGATCAGAGACAGAAGCCAAATGGTGCAACACACGAAATGTTGAATGGTGTTTTGCTGTTATACTTTCCCACAACGCAGTGTGACCATTTACATTTGCATTTTATGGTATGATCAAAACACTGCGTAGCCAATTAGCCCTGTCAAACATTCTAGCTTGGTGAAGTTTACAATAAAATATATCAAGGATGATTACCTTGGAGGTGTATGCTACATCCATGTCTAAGGAGCACCATGACACACTCTTCGTGCTCTTTTGATGCTACAATGTGCTGATGAATCAGAAAGAGAAACATAATGTCATAAACTGTGAAAGAGAAAATAATGTTATTGGCATCACAAACATGCAAGATGAAAATAAAGTCTTCTTATTCGAGTACATGTAGGCCAAGGGACATACCAGTGGGGTTCTTCCTTGGGCGTCTCCGATATCAGGGTCTGATCTTGCCTTGAGAAGTTCATCAAGGAAAGTAGCATTACCTGTAATGGCAACAGTTAGCAAGTTAACATACGTGTTCAGGTCACCATTTTCTTCCCCAACTCTATGAAGTAAATCTCCAAGCCTTAAGCCCTTGAGATTTTTGTGATGCTGCAATTACCACACCATAGGCACAATATCAAGATTCAGCTCTAAATTGGCAACTGAAAATATCACAGAGTATTTTGCACTAACCTGAAGGAAGTTCTTAATCATGATGATATTATCTTCTTGTCCGATTTTTATTGCTTCAATCAAATTACTTGTTCTAATCTTCAAAAGCAGTGAAAGTGTCTTGGTTCAATATAAGATTCCAAGTCACAATTCAAACATCACTTGCACAATGAATCTAGTGTTTCGTACAGAAACACTGAGAAACCAATAACTTCCTTATTACATTCATGTTTTTGCCTTTTGAAATTCTCAACTGATAGAAATAAATTAATTGCATCAATTAAAATAAACTTAAATGTTCTTTATTGATAATCCATTTAGTTAGTAGCAGAAATTAATTCAAAAAATGCAAAAAGAAAAGGAGAAAAATGGAAAAAAACCACAAAAAAGAAAAATATGAATGAAGTTCAAAGAGGCATGCCACATCAGCATGCCTCTAAGTCTCCTTTATATATATATACTAGTGAATATGATTCGCGCGATTACAAAAAAATATATATTATTAAATAGTGGAATAATTTTTATAAAGTGAAACATTCTTATTTTTCATTAGATTTTCTATTACGTACATAGAGTGATAAGTAATGATAATTTTTTTCTCTTGACGATAAAAATTGATCGGTAATCAATTAAACAATCTAATCGAAAAAATACAATTTGTAGAGTATGATCTTAAAATAGCATATACGACAAAATTTCTAAAGATGTTATATATATGAACCTCTAATTTATGTCTAATCAATTTTACTTGATAATGACTCTTTAGTAATCATTTTCATATTGCATTACAAATATTCATCCCAAAAGTAAAATTTTCTTATAACAATCAAAAAATACAAATAGTAAAATTACTTTAATTTTCTATAAAGAAGACCAAAGTTATATCTAATATTTTAACTCTTACACTTTAATAGACAAACAAAGTGGCAAAGACTATTGAGAAAAAGAGAAGATCACGCAAATAAAGGCTCAAAAAGGATCATACTATGCAAGTGTGCCAATGTATTCCTAGCAAAATAAAAACAACTATGTAAGTCAACTGAATTATAGCTAAAATTGATTAAAAAATATATAAATGAAAAATAAAGAAGTGATAATGAAAAGTATAGTATAAGCCTATAAAATGCTAAGACATAGTGGATAATGAAAATATAACCCTACAAAAAATAGGAAATTATAGAGCAATGAAAAAGAAATTATTATGGAAGTATATTTAATTTAAACTTTTAAAAATGGTTAGTTTTGCAAGCTACATTTTTTATATAAAACGTGAAAATTTGAGTAATTAAAATGTTACACTGGTTTAGGTCATCTATAATATAAAAAACAGACTTTAACTTTTTTTTGGTCATAGAAATATGTATCACATAATAACCAATAACAATTGTGCTCGTCTTAAAAGAAAACATATTACTAACCAAAGGTGAACTTCTTGAAATTCATTAATATGAGAAGAAGAAATATAAAAGAAAATAATATAACTACATAAACACCATACTTTACTGCCTAAAAAATTTGTTGTCACTATTTTTATTTGTTTAAAAAAAAAAGATGAAGATATAAAAATAAAAAGCACCTCAATCCATCAAAGCTATTTATTTTCCAACTAAAAATTATAAATCAAACTCAATTAATTTTATTTTTCGTCCTTCCGTTGCCATTGAGAGATTGTTCACGGTAGAATCCACGATTTTCATCTTCTGCTCCTCTTGAATAGTGTCCATCATTCAAGTTCTGCATAAATTTTGAGAGCTTGTAAAGAGGCCATGGTATGAACTTTGATATGCCAAAAAAATGAAGTCCTTCGTAGGAGTGAGTAATCAAAACTTGAAGAGCGACTCTATCTATCTAGCAAATAATCTTTCACATAAATAATTGATCCGGTGTTATTACCGTTAAATGTTGGTATATAAAAATTAATAATATTTAAAAAAAACTCAAATCCAACAAATACACAGGTCGATCAACCTGCAAAAAACGACAAATCTAAAATCAATAAGATATGAGAAATTATTATAAACACAAAAGGAATAAAGTAACACCAAAAACTAAGAAAACAGAGAGGGAAAAAGGATCCGTGTTATGGGAGGAAGAGGAAAAGGTCATAACTCAAATCCAGCAAATACACAGACCGATCAACTTGCAAAAAATAATAAATCTAAAATCAATAAGATATGAGAAATTATTATAAATACAAAAGGAATAAAGAAACACCAAAAACTAAGAAAACAGGGAGGGGGAAGGATTCGTGTTATGGGAATAAGAGAGAAAGGTCATAACTTAGTAGAGTTAATAGAGAATGTATTTGAGTCTAGAGGATTAATGACATGTTGGTTACATAAGATATTTAAGGTATAACTATTTATAAATAAATGAGATAACTGGTAAAAATTGAGCAACTATTGGGATTCAAATCCGAATTTATAATATTCTCATAATTTTAATTTTTATTTAGGCTCATGGTGTGAATATTTTTGAAATCTGCATCAACTTACAAAAATTTATTATAAAAAAATAAAATAAAATAAAATAAAATAAAAAAAAGATTTTAGTATAATATTACTTTCATAACAGTGATTATCTTGAGATATATCGTTGTTACAAGGCCATATATGAGATCCCTTATGTAAAAGAAGACCCAGCACAATGGGTACCAGTAATAATTTATTTTTCCAGCTCACACGGTATATATATTTTTTAATACTTCATCAACTTTGTACACATAAATAGAAAAAAATAGGAAAAGATAAAAAAGTGGCAATAACTTGAGTAATTTATCACATCATTAAATGGGTAGAAATTTTTTTTAATTTAAAATAAAAAAAATATTCAAAAAAACAGAAAAAAAGATAAATGCAAATGAAGGCTTTAGAAGTATGCCATATAAGCACATCAATATCCTTCCTTTTGTTATACCCCGTAGAATTCCCGGCACCTAAATGACCTATTCGCACGTTCGTTAAGCATATTTGAATGCCATACGTGCTAGGGAAAGGCCCGGAAAAAGATCAGACGAGAAACCTGTCGAACCATCGCGGAAGGAGTCGAGGCAGAACCCCTCCGCGATGGCAGCGTATCACGGAGGAGAGGCCTCCGCGTTGGCTCCGTGACACGTTGGCTTGTCCAGGCCCAAGTATATAAAGCCCACTTCGGTTTAAAATCATTTAAACACTTATTAACTTCCAGAAAACAGAGAGTAAGCAGCAGAGAGAAGGTAAGAACGAAGGAGATATTATAATTTTCGTCCGATTACGCTGCTAAACGTTGTCCAAACTCAAATTAACTTCAGATACTGAGGTATTTAGCAGCAGAGAGCATTCCTACGGATTCAGTTTCGTGAAATACGGCCGACGAATCGTCGAGCCACCGAGCTAAGGTAAGTGGAATTGCTCTAAATTAGTGTCTATGTGTTCCTAGCTGTGAAGTGAATATTTCTCCCTTCTGGACCTCTGAAAAATAGCAAGTTTTCGATCGTCTTTCGATAAGCCTAAGTTTAGGCTATAAACTATATCGAAAGTGACGTTACTCTTTAAGGTAAAGCTGTATTTAGTATTAATTGACATATTTATGAATGCAGTTGGGAGGAAATAGTTGAAGTGCTGGCCGAGCCTCGTCCGACAGCCGGATAGTTCGAGAATAAGGTATGTAAAGCTAGTTCCCTCGGCAAGTTAGTAATCTTGGTACAGTACAGTAATTTAAAGGCCAGTAGAATATTCATAAGCCATGTATGATGTTTACTATGAATGATGGTACGATATTAGAAACGTCATGTTATGATCAGCGCGAGACTTGCTAGCACGATATAGATTTTAACATAAGTGTTAGGAACTGCACAGCATGCTCAGTATGTGATGTGACACAGAATGTTAGGATATTATTGTATTCAGTTGAAACCCAGTAAAGCAATGTAATATCTATAAGACATCTCAGAAATAGAACGATAAGTTAAAGTGAAGCTAGAAAGCATATTAGAACTAGTAAATCATGTTACTATAGAAGCTCAGTATACAACATAGTTTTCAGCAGAAATACTATATCATGTTCAGCATTAGACTCAGTACAGTATGGCAGGAGATTATATCTACATATATATACTATTATCAGTCTCATCATGTATTAAATACATACATATCGCTATCACCAGTTCAGCATGCAGTATGTACAAACACTTTATTATCGTTAGCTTCAGTATGTGGGACATGCAGATAGTATTACTAGTTGAGACTGTTGTATTGTTTAGGGTTGGACTACCGAGCATCCATGACCGTCCAGGGTTGATAGCTGTATCGACTCGTCCGCCAGAGGACGAGGATACGTCGCTCTACGGAGTGGCATGCCGTCCCACAGGGGACGAAGATGGGATGCCAGTTTTCCCCATATCGTGCCTTGGTCGGCCCTTATACACCCCCGTCGAGCGGATACGCCCGGGGTGTTGATTCAGGAGTCCTCCGGACTCAGGTACAGTTATAGTCAGGGGCTCAGCGAGCCCAAGTGCATACCCAGGGGACCGACAGGATGCTTACAGGGTTATAGGAGATGGGATGACCGGGGTAGGGGTATAGATTATGTGCTGGTTGTACCTCCCGGCTTATGGGGGCCGGGTAAGGTTTGTGTGTGCTATGTATGTTATGATATGTTATACTGTGTTACAGTAGATACGAGTAGATCGACAGTAGAACGATAAATCCTCAGGTATGACTCCTACTCCTTCCAGTATGATTAAGAGAAGGTATGACTTACATTATCAGACAGTTAATCTATTCCTTCTACTTCAGTTTCATCAGTTATATTATTGTTTCAGATATTTCTTTCAGTTATTGCTTTACATACTCAGTACCAGCGGTACTGACGCCTGGTGGGGCGCTGCATTACTTGCCTGCAGGTACTCATAGACGAGCAGGCGATACTACGTGATTCCTGTCAGCGATCGAGTATTCAGCTCCTGTTATCCGGAGACTGAATTCTAGAGGTGTATTTCATTTTCTTTTGGTTGTATAGTACGGGTAGGTCGGGGCCCTGTCCCGATCATTTCTATTGCTATTCCTAGAGGCTTGCAGTTTGTATATATTTCCCTGTGGTCAGATGAGCCGGTCGTGTGAGGCCGTGCAGTTGTATAACTGTCAGTACTCTTTCTTTCTTTTATGTTGGTCGTGTGGGGCCATAATTTGCCAGTAGTGGTGACCTTGCCGGTCACGTAGCTTTCTAGTACTTCAGGATTGAGTTATAGATAACTAGACAGCATGGTGGCCTTGTCGGCCCGCATAGGATTCCCTAAATTGCTATGTTTCTGGTCAGCTGTCAGTACAGGTACAGGAGGCTATAGGCCAATGGGCCGGGGGTTGTGTTTACAGCCGTTATATAGCCCTCTGTTTCCAGAAATGTGAGTTAGAGCCAGCCAGGCACTAGATGTGCCCAGGCTTAGCAGTCCAGCAGTACAGGTCCTAATAGGGCACCAGGTGCCAGTCATACCCCCCAAGGCGGGGTGTGACACCTTTATATATGTATATAGATTTATTTTTATTTTATTTAGTGGAGGATTAAAATGGTAATGCAACTTTGAATTTAGGAATTTTTTATTTTTATTATATTTTAATTTAATTTATTTTTATTGTTATTTATTTATTTTATTTAGTAAAGTTTGTTTAATGACATAACATTAAATGACATTAATTAAATAAATGAAATAAAAAATAATTTTAAAATAAAAAAATTTAAGAAACAAGAAAAAAAAAGAACGAAGGCGTTAAAAGCATGCCACATCAACATTGTATATATATATATATATATATATATATATATATATATATATATATATATATATATGATTGATCAAAAATTGATATGACGTATGGGTTTTAAAATTAATAAATTAATTGGATAAAAATTCTTTTGTACCTATTTAATACTAAATTAATAAATACAATATATATTATTTATTTAATTATGATTAATTAATATATCACTTTAATTTTTAAGTGATTAAATTAAATTATTTAATTTAATATAAATAACTTTATGTAATTAAGTATTTACCCCTATTTGTCACTATTCGCGGCCAACCTATCACCTATGTGGTAATCCACCTAAACAAATGAAAATTACCCATTTCTCCGACTTTGTCGCCAATAAGCTTTTCCAATAAAAGGAAGATTAATAGCCACATGATTCGTTATTTTGTCTGAGACTTTTTTCCCTTTACTCCCTCACCCATTCTTTTCCCTCCCATTCTCCCTCTCTCTTTTTGTCCCCCTCTCTACTCAGTACTCTCCGCTTCCGGCCACCGGCAATCTTTTTTCAGGCAATGTCGGACCACACTATATTCGCTCCTCTTTTACCTTCCGGACACCTCCCGCACTCATCTGACGGGGACGATCATGAACACGCGCCTGAGCCGCACGTGATCCTTACCGTCGACGACGATGGGGCACATCAATTCTCAAACGGCGATCAATTGGGCACCCATATTTCGGAGGTGGATGATAACCCATATGCGTTTCTTGGAGCGAATAGGTTCGACATGCCCGGATCCACCACAGTTGACCCGTTCAAGAACAATACACCCAGAGTCGAAGGGGTCTATGAATGGTTGAAGATTGTCGTGTGTTTGCCGATTGCCTTGGCGAGGTTGGTGCTTTTTGGGTTGTCTTTGTTGGTTGGTTATGTGGCTACACGGATTGCTTTGCAAGGATGGAAAGATAGAAACAATCCTATGCCCAAATGGAGGTCTAGATTGATGTGTGTTACCCGGTTTAGCTCACGAACTATCCTCTTCTCTTTCGGGTATTTATTCAACAACGACCTTTAGCTTTCTACCATTTACCTGTTAATTTGGTCAGAGAATACTACTTTGTTTAATTTGCTTGATAAAATAAGATTTCTGTTAATCTCCAAGTAGGATTTCTTGATTTGTGTTGATAAAGTCCCTCTCTTGAGCAAGACAGACGTGATTTTATGGGGAAAAGGGTGAAACAATAATTTATCTATTTTTGGGTTACTTGTGAAAAGATGAAAAAATATTTATCTATTTTCTGGTTATTTGTGAAAAGGTGGAAAATTTATCCACTTTTTTCTCAAATAGAGCTGCTAAGTTAGCTTCATCTCTCTTTCTGTGTCATTGTGATAGCACCTGTATTACATTGAACCTTCATTTATTAAATTGATCCTTCATATGCCTCGAGTCCTCCACAGACCCAGTTGGGGACGGGTGTGATATGGGTTTGAACATTTCCTGTGGATCATCATAACACACTAAACAAAGAGCTAGATTTACTTGCACTGTTTACTTACACACACCCCTATTGAATATCTAGCAAAGACGAGACCAATAAAATGGAACAGTACTATGACTGTCGAGAGATCAAAGTTTTCTCCTACTTTTGAGTTGGACAGGATAGAATTTTAACTTGCAGTAAGTATAAACCTACAAGCTTCATTATTCTATTTCTAGAGATTGGGGAAGTTTCCCAAAAGACATTTCTGCTAAGTGCTTAATAATGATTTTGATTTTCTTCTTATTTAATTTTGTCACAAGTAGCATCAAGATGATGCGCCTGTATGCATGGAAGAATACTAAGACCACACTCAAACATCAATGCATCATACATCTGATTTCAGTCATGGAGGTTTTTCCCTTTCTTTTTTTTTGATCAGGTAACTTTTTCCCTTTCTTAAATCTCAAGGCTCTGAAATCTTTTCATTTCAGACAGATGCCTAGTTCTTATCTTTCTTATCTCCAGTTATAAGTGGTAACATCCATTTCTGGCAATACCTCATAGAGCTTTTTCCTGAAGTTGAGTTAGACTCTTCTCTTACTTCCAGAAATTTCTTTCATTGACAACATTGTCGTATTTCACCTCTTTTTGACTTGCAGCGTAAACCTGTTTTTTCTGGATGCAGCTCAGAATTTCCTCAATGGTCCAGAAGTTGCCCCACTTTTGTGCACCTAACTTACCTTGTGCAGCTCTTCCAGCTACTCCTTTTAGGTCTTTCTTGGTGTGGGTCGTTGTCATCCTTCTGTTACTCCGCCTTTCCCATATTGTTCGAGGGATTTTCGTAATTCCTTTTTGTCACAGTCAGGGCTTCTCTCTGTCTTTGTTTCTAAATCAGCCTTTTGTTAGTATTAGATGAAAATTAATCCCTTCAATCTCAAAAAAAGATTATGATGCTTGGAAGAACTTTTCAATCTGAAACGACTTGCTTTGCTGCTAGTTTTCCCATTTCTTTATTGGATATGTTAATATCTATTCTGTTGTATTTTTCTTAATGGCCTATTGCTACTTGGTGAAGATATGTCTTTCCTTCTCCTGCTCTTAGTGTTTTGATGAAAACCATTTGTTACCTTCTTTTAATCAAACAAGATTTTTTCTTGATTGGATGGGCTCTTTATGCCAGTCATTTATCTGAATATTCTCCCCCTTTGTTGGCACAAATTCTTTGTGCAATTAACACTCAAACCTGAAGTTTCAGATGAATAATGACTGTTAAAGTATTTTTTGAAATGAAAAATTCATTGTTCATTAAAGTATTGAGTTGTCTCCTTTTGCAAAATTGCTTGTTGGTTTCTTCTTTGTATACTGTTTTCATCAACCCTATTTCAAGTGACATTTCTCAAGATGGCTGCTTTTCTGAGGTCAAGTGGAAATTAATGCATCTAGTAGGAGAGTGATAAAATAAAGTATCAGTCACAGTAAGCTTGAGAATTTTGTTCTAGTCTTTCATTCTTTGTTCTTTTCTCTATTGAAGAGGTGGATGGTGGCGATAGAGGGGATGAAAAACTTGTGATATCATGGGGTGATGGAGGGGATGGAAAACCTGTGATATTATGTAGCTTGCAGTTGTTGGAGCTCTGGGGAACATGTGGGTGTTATGTAGCTTGCAGATGTTGGAGCTCTTGTGAAATTTAGTGGCATGTTTATGTTATTAAGTGAGACTACTGGCCTAGTTTACTCAATGAAATAAGTTTTACCCTTACAGGACATTTTTTTGATTGTTAAATATACCCTTATAAAACTTCTTACAAGTATTCTTTTCCCAAGTATTGAAGTTATTCTTCTATTGGTCTTTTTTCCTTTTGTATCTTGTAACAATATTTAGTGTACATGGATTGATAAGTTTATGGTTTCATCTTGTATGCAAGAGGGGTAAAGCATTGTGGAATTCAATGTGAATAGTAGCTTGTTAATTGATAAGTCAAGCATTTTGTGCTGTCCAAGTTAAACAGGTAGTTGCATGTTAAAAGTGGTCATGTAAGCTTTTGTCAAAGTTAAAGGGATTTATTTTATTAGATTCTCTTTCAGTGCATTGTGTCTGACGATATATTTCTTCTTGTTCCTTTCTCCTTTCCTATTTACTGTTCCAGGTACCAATGGATAAGACGAAAAGGAAAACCCGCACCAAGGGAGATAGCTCCCATTGTTGTATCTAATCACGTATCGTACATAGACCCTATCTTCTTTTTCTATGAATTATTTCCTACAATTGTTGCTTCTGAGTCCCATGATTCCATGCCTTTTGTCGGAACCATTATCAGAGCTATGCAGGTAATGGATACAACAACACTATCTTAAATTTTCTTTCTACTTGTTAGCCTATTGGTGCTATTACGTATAATTTATGTTTTGTCCTTTCTAGACAGTCTTTCTTCATTTGGTTCTAGCTTCCAATTCTGGATCCAGTTTATTCTGCCTCAGCATGCCTGATATATATATCTGTAATTAGGACACTGAACTTGTTTATCCTGTTTCCCATTTTTTGCAGGTGATATATGTTAATAGATTCTCTCCCACTTCAAGGAAGCATGCTGTTAATGAAATAAAGGTAAATAGTATCTGTCTTTGGTACCTTTCTTTTTCTTTTTCATAAGATGGTCCCTTGTTTTTCCTGTCGATACTATCGGATGATAAGACTTCTTGTTAGTTATAATGTTAGAGTATTTCATTCTAAGGTTAGTAAAATCTACTTCTTACACGTAGAATGGCTCATGATCACTTGTAGCTGCATTATAGATGTTTTCAGAATGTGTTGTTGAGTTTTATAATTCCATGTCTTGTGATCTAAGGTTGAGCTCTATATTATATATAGATGCAGATCAGTTGAAGTCTGGAGGTAGTTTTTGAGAAATCTTTTCTTGTTCATCCACTTGCCAACATGCTAACGATTGTAGAAGATCAGCAAATTAAACTGTCTATCCATAAAAAACTCTTGATCCTTTTCATCAGCAAGTATGTTTCCATTTCTAAAGCCTTAAACTTCCAACTGGTATATCTGACTGCCATCATGGTAATGACTTCTTTTACAACTATTCATTTGATATGATGTAAACCTTTATTTAGAATTAAGCTGATACATGAGAAGTTGCCACTAAGAGAAAAGAAATGTCAGCAAAATTTTTATCGCGGAAATTTTATGAAGTCCATGTAATCTCTTTTTCGGTTAATAAAAAGTTCTGAAGAAGTAATTTTCCCTTTAGCAATCATCTATATAGCTCCCTTCATGAGGAGTACTTGGTGCATATTTATATGCATAACTACAAAAGTTTCACTTTGTACTCTGCTAAGAAATACAATTAGTGAACAGCTCCGTCCGTATTTGTAAGTAGATAGTCTTTCCTGAATGTATAAATATGAAGATAAAGTGTTTTAGCAATATATAGCTATTTGATACAGAAATATGCTTTCAAGGATCTGAAAACAGAGAAAGGCTTCTTGCGATCAATTTCCTCGAGTGCTTTTATTTCCTGAAGGGACTACAACCAATGGAAGAGCGATTATTTCCTTTCAACTTGGTGCATTTATCCCAGGATATCCTATCCAGCCTGTTATTGTGCGGTATCCCCACATACATTTTGATCAATCATGGTATACTCTTCCTTCTCATCAAGTACTTTGCAGCTGATATGTTTGTTTTATTTATTATCACCCTCATGTGGGGTTTCATTGTCGTGCAGGGGGAATGTTTCCCTAGCAATGCTGATGTTTAGAATGTTCACACAGTTCCACAATTTCATGGAGGTACATATGACTCGCAGTGAAAAAAAGATGTGATTACTGTTCATGGACGTGTATGCACTGCTCAATGTGGTGACTTCCTCCAGTGTCAAGCTTCAATCTATTATATGCTTTTCTGCTACGATTCATACGTCCAGAACTGCTCCCTTCTCATCTGAAAGTCTGCTTCTTTACATGCATATGCATTCATTAGGGCTCAGTTATTAGCAGAATGACTTATCAATATGATGGTATATAACTGCCAATATTTAGCTGTTCATGGCCTTATAAATTTTTTAGCTGTTAATGGAAACTATGAGTATTCTTCAGTTCCAGTGAAATCTGGGGATTAATCTGCTGAATGTGACTGAACTTTGGTACACTGGCATTATTAAATGTGTGTTATCTTTGTATGAATCTATGTCCGGTATAGTCTAGACAAACTTATCTTCATTATGTTTAATCAAGAGACCTGCCGGTCTTTTCCAGTTGTTGTAGCCCCATCTCTCTGGTTTATTAGCTTTTAAGTATTTTATAACATGTTCTTGAGTCTTTGAGAAGTTGTAGGCCAATTTGCACTGATCCATTAGTTGTAGATATTAAATAGGAACACGTTATTATGTGCACTGTGCTTGTTTCATACTTTGCCTTTTCTAAACTGTGCCAAATATATTCTTTAAAATGACAAATATAATTTTAAAATATGACCTACTGTGGAACTCCGGAAGTCTTAACTACTACAACTTTGGGATTCCATTAAACTTTCTGCTTCCCTAAAACTTTTTTGGGTTCTGCTTCAGTTACTTTTCTGGCTTCATATGCTTAGTTTATTTTGGCAACCATGGCTAAATTAATGTCTCTCTCTTTTCTCTAGAGCATGATTACATAATCTAGTAGTAAAATTCATTTGCACCCAAAAGTTGAACATGGCTTTTCTCTGTTACCTTTCAATTTCTGTCTCCATCTTCTTTGCTTCCTCTTGTAGTGACAATATTGGTCTGGGGAATGGATTTAGTGACGTGATTTGTTATCCTTGGATATAATTAACTTTTTCTTTTACTGTTAAGGATATTACTGTTGAACAATTGTCTCACTTTGTTTAGTAATGTGCAGGTTGAGTACCTTCCTGTTATAACACCTCATGAGGATCGGAAAGAAAGTGCTGTATGGTTCGCTCAAAGGGTGAGTCGGGTCTGTAGTAGAATTTATGCTTCTGTTAACTGGACAAGAATTTATTTTTTCATGTGTTGTGTGTGTTGTTGGGCGTATCAAAACTTCTTGGATGAAAAAATATGCTGAATTCATGATTGTTTCTAACTTCTTTTAATTAATCTGCTTGTGTTTTCAATTATAGAAATCCTACCTGGTAAATTGCTGCACATTTCTAGTCAAGCTGTTCATTTCTTCTTCTGTTTTTTTCCTTCCACACTGCCGGAACAAAAAATGCAGTCGCATTGTTCTTGCGTAGTTGAGTGTGACATGTGTATGAGTATTTCATGTCGGATTCTTTAAATACACTAGAGTTAGCAATTTCACATACGCATACCAGATATTACATATTTGTAAACAAATCCATGTAGGATATGTGAAATCAGTGGTTATTCATTAATGCGACATTTTTAGAGTCTTTTTTGAAGCCCTTCACCCAATTTATACTTATCCAAAAGAAAAGGTTGATGTCCGTTTATTGCCTCGTGTATCACCTCTCTCCTTTAGGGTACTCTTTGTATGGTTTCTTCTTAGTTGCTATAGCTGCGTATGAGGTCACTAAAAAGGGACAAGAGAGCAGAGTTAATAATAGTCGAACATGGGGACCTTTTCTTTTTAACAGTTTTAAGACCTGATTCATCTAAATGTTTTCCTTGCAGCTTCTGTGGTGTGGTTCACATTTTTTATAGGTAAACTATGGTTCACATTTGAGTGATGAATAACTTATGTTTGTTGTACTTGAAAGACTCTGATATTTACTTAATGCACAAATAAAAGAACAGAGTTTGTGTGCTTATGCAGTTAAATGTCATTTTGATTGATAATATATGTGGTTAAATGTTACAAAATGTGTGAGCTTGTCAAGTCAGTTATCATCCTTTATACGTCCTACTTACGAAAGGTTGATCCTTAAATTAAAACCTTTGATCAATACAGACTGGTCATGCTGTTGCAAGTGCCCTTAATGTGGTACAAACATCTCATTCTTATGGCGATGTGCTGCTTCTTTCTAAAGCATTGGAGGCCAATCAGGTATGTGGTTCTTTTCAAGAGCCTGCTAACTAAATCACATTGATAATTTTTATGTTGATGTATTGATTTTCTTTTCTTCCTTTTGGGGTATCTTAGAGAAACTCATGTTGGAATTTGACTTCTTAGCAGTACTTCCGGGAATGTTTCTTCCTAAAGAGCACATGTAGCCTATTCGAAACTAATATAAACCTCATATGCTGTTAGACTGTCAACAAATAGATGTTGATGCATGAAGCGCTGCTTATAGTACTCCACCTGTTGCCAATCTTTTAAATGTCTAGTCCCAAGAGTTGTATGGTTACCTCCAAGAGTGCCCGCTTGATACCATAATATCATTTTTGTTATCTGGGTTGCTGACAGCACAATGGGATTTCTGGCCCAGAAGCATGCCAATTTTCTGTGCATTTAGAAATTCTTGTGGTCTGCCTTAATTTTAATGCCATTTTGACATGGAATATTCATATTTGACGGCAGAGAAAGAGTTTTAAGTTCAGTCTCATGAAAAAGGCTACTCTTTTCTCTTGCCGATGTTCAATTTTGAATCAATCAGCATAGGTGCAATTTTTTTGAGTTTTTTTCTATGTGTTCTTCAGCGAATTGCTTGCTGAGAAAAAGATGAATTCGTTCCACTTGTTAATCAAATTTGATTTGTAGTTTGCTTGTACAAGGGGTTTCAGTTGAATGTATTACTCTGGAAGTGATGTCTTTTTATCCGTTTCCAGGAAAATCCCTCGCTCTATTTGGTTGAGATGGCAGGGCTTGAAGCGGTGAGTTGACTTTAATTACTTCATCTCCTGAGAAAAGCAAGTTCACCTTTTTCTAAGATAATTTCTTAGAGTATGATGATTTTGAGACATGGTGTGTTTGTAAGTTAATTGTGAAGCAAAACTGGGCATGGACTAGTACATTGATGTTTCTTGAAATGCAAAATGTTTAGCCTCATTGCATCTTAAATTTGGTTTAATGCTCAAAGTAACCTTTACTTTTGCCCCATAAGTTTAGAGTTGATTCAGTTGGTACTTTTATTTGGCTGCTTCGGATACTACAAGGAAGTTGACCATACAGCAGCTTAAACTGAGAATACTCCATTGTTTGTTGTTTGATATACTTTTAGGTACAGGTAGTGTTTCGGTTAATATTGGATGACTTATATGGAGAACAATACATTGTATAGCTCCACTTTGTTGTGTACGTTTTGTATAGTGGGCTTTCCCCCTTTTTGCTACCAATGAGAACACATACTTACCATAATATTAGTGCTTTGGGTCTGATGTGTATCTAGTTTCTATGTTTAGTTAGAACATTTGGACCTGGTATTTCAGCATTTGCCAGCTAAAAGTTCTTTGGTTTCTTTACCCAGGAGATATATTTATATTGATATTTTCTTTATATCTCGAGGATAATAACATTTTCATTGTGGTGATATAATGTTGATATAGGTGGGTAGAACAGAGAATCCGAGCGACATAGAAAGAACCTCAAAAATGGCGTGAACTTTTGCGTGAATAGAGTTACAAAACAGAGGACCTCATAGTATCGTACCTGTTGTAATTGATGATAAAAAGATGTGATTCAAGAAATAATTGGTTAGCCTTCCTCGATTCCACACACCCGTAACTGAAATATAGTAAAATTGTGTGATTATGTACATCATTGAACTATCACAAAGAAAAAAAAGGGTTTTCCCATGAATGAAATACCATTTTTCTGAATAAGCAGTCCAAAACTTGCACCGAGTAACAAAATTATTCAGTGGCTTATTAAGATATTTGAAGAAGTATTACAGCCTAACTTTACGCAGATTTTTGTGCCGTTGCAGCGAAGTTATTTTTTCAAAAATGTGGACTGAACATGATAAAGTATATATGATCCTTTTCATTTCTTTTTTAGGCATTTCATTTGAGCTCTTTGGAGGCTGTAGATTTTCTGGATGTTTTCCTTTCAATGAACCCAGACTCCAGGTATGTCATTTTTCTTGTTTTTAAGCATTTTGTTTGAGCTCCTTGGAGGCTGTAGATTTTCTGGAAGGTTTTCTTTTCAATGAACCCAGATTCCGGTTTTGTTGTTTTGGTTTGTGGGTGGAGCTTGGAATTTCTGTCTCAAAGAGTGTCCCCTTCCTGTATGTTACTCATCTGGTTATTATGAATTATTTGTCAAGGAATTTAACACCAGTTGAGGTTGTGGACTTCGGTAATTAAGTTGAACAAAACTATAACAATAAAAGTTAAATGAGGTGTAAAACTTGTCCTTAAGCATTGTGGCTTTCGGTCAAGAGTGTTATTGGTGGACAGCTTCATTCCTCCCGAGACTATATAGGCATTTTTTCATGGGTACACTTGAACTGATGATGCTAAGCAACACAACTTGTTCAACTTTCTAGATCTAGTTTCTGTCGTTATAACTCTTTAATACATTATTACATGGAATATCCAACAATATTCAAATGTAAAAGTTGACGGGGCTGATGGCTCTGGTAAAGTTCTTTTCCGATGGCCCTGGTAAAATTAAAATTATTGGAAATGTTGGATTTCATTTTGGCGGGTTCTCAAATCTCTTATTAGCTAGCTATGAACAAGTATATGCCTTCATATCACACAAGGGACTGCGAGCTGGATAAATTTCTGGTAGCAAGGGCCTGATTGTATGTATTATGCATGTATTTTGTTGACTAATAACTTTAGGTGTTCCCTGTTACTAACTTGGTAAAATTTAGATGGCTGTCTTTAATTCTCTGTTGTTCAATCCATACACTCTATATGTAATGTATAAATACTGGAAAGAAAAGTACCATCAGTTTTGGTATACTTTTCCTGACCCTTTAAAAGAGAAGGTGTAACATGTCCTGATTTATTTTTGTTCCTCATGGGTCTTTGTGTAAATACGCGTTTTCTTTGTTCGTGAACTAATTTAAATCAGATTAAGTCTGCATCTCTTTGCTCAATTTCATTTTCTCTTGTTAAATGACTATGCTTAAACGTAATTCTTTCACTCACAATCTCTCTTCATTGTGAGTTTCTCCCATTCTTTTGTTGTAGGGGTGTTTTGTGGGATTGTCCTTATTCCTTCCAAGTTTATCTGGTCTAGAGACAATTTGAAATTTGTGGTTTTCATAGTATTACAATGTGTTACTTTTTTTTCCTCGGCTGATTGGGTTATTGGGATTTGTAGTTCTGCTTTGATGCTATTTTTATATTTGTAAATTGTACTTGCAGTAATATCCATTGTGTCTGCAGGGGACAGGTTGAGATTCGTGACTTCCTCAAGGTCTTAAGACTGAAACCGTGTACTCTTTCTGAAAAGGTAACAAATAATGGCTCTGATTGTAGTAGTTTGGGACTTTGAGCATTTGTCCTCTTATTGCTGCTTTGATCATTAATTCTCTTGCAGCTGTTTCCCTGAAAATTATGGTTATGTTTTTCACTGCTTACGTAGTTCTATGCGTTTTAGGAGTTACTTTCTAGGGCTTGTAAATGTCTGTTCTGACTGCATCATTGTGTTTGCTATCATTGGATATCAGCTTCTGAAAAGACTACTCTACTTGGTGTCCTTTTTTGTTCTGATGTCTTTCAACTTTATAAACAGATTGTAGGTGGTAAATAGAATGCTGGGAACTGGACTAAACTTTGGATGCCAACTTAGCCAATGTGGGATTATATAATCATGTTGCAGGTTGGGGGAAGATTGTACCATCTTTAATTAAAATCTCACGGGGTTAGATCCTGATACATCATTTTGATCCTCAAACATAAGAAGAGAAGGGTCAATTTTCACCATTGTTAAATTATGTGAACCACCTCATCAAAAAGCTTAATTTTAAGAAAGGGATCACTCTTTTTTTAATCTTAGATACGCATCATGCCTTTTCATGTGCAGGTTTAATTCTTTTTCTTCGAAGTGTGTGGTCATCTAATGGGTGGCGTGAGACTCAAGACCAAGGACAAGGATCTTTGCTTACTTGAATACCACGTTGAATTGTGTGGACTGCCCCTTGTAAAAAATTAAACTGAGATTAAGTAGCTAGAGAGGGTCCACATTAGATTGAAAGACATTGAAAACAAATAAGGATACCAAGTAGAATAATCTCGGGTCGAGTTTGACAGCCACCCTTCATCAGATTAATGTCCACATGCTTGGTCCACATAAAAGAATTAGCCAGCACGTGAGGGGCCGTAATTGTGATATAATTAAGTAAATGAAAGTGTAGCCTCACTAGTAGCTTAAGCTTTTAGATGATAAGGCTCACATACTTCAACATTGATGATCAACTTGACATATCAAACATTGCAACTCTACAAATGATCACTTCTTTACAGTCCTATATACTAATAATCACAGGATTATCCAGCTTTCAACTAAATGCCACATAAGAGTGAAGATTATTGTTTCTGAAATTCATATCAGTTACTGTCAAATAATAGGAAGCTTAAGATATGTCAGTGAGGTCCATTTTACTGGTGAAGTACAATAATTTTCTTTAAAAGATGCCTATTTTGTTGAAAGAAATTACTGATAAGAAAGTATAATAAATTACTTCATCTCCCTGAGCTATTCTTGTATTGCAGATATTTGGCTTCATTGACGTGCAGAAAAGCGGTAAAATAACATTCAAGCAGGTGCTCTTCCTCCACCAATTACTTCTGAAATCTAGCTGCTATCTGCATACTAGTTGTATCCTTAGGAACTAGATTCAAGCAGGTGCTATTCTGGCTTTGGCTCCGGTTGTAAAATGAATGAAATTAAGCTATTCATTTTCTGATAAAATGTACAAAAAAGGGGGTTGGATGGGGATCAAGAGGCTGATTTTTTGTTATTAATGGAGCTGTAGACGTAGAATTCATGATTGATCTGTATCTGCCGCTTTCAGTTTTTGGTTGGGTCAGCTCATATCTTGAAGCAGCCATTATTTCATCAAGCCTGTGAATCAGCCTTTACTGCATGTGATGGTGATGGGAAGAACTACATTCTGGAGCAAGAGGTACTATCACTTTCATTTGTTTTGTTTGATAGCTCTTGTTATCAGCTTACTACCTATATGACCTGTCCCTATAATTTCCATATGCTTTTTCAGTTTGGGAATTCTCTTATGCTATCGGTTCCTGGCTTGAGTAACAATGAGGTGAGTTGTTAAAAGGCTAGTCTTGGCGATCTAAAGCCACTCAAGTATTGTTGTTTGGACTGGATATGTAACTGTACTATTTTTTGCATGTAAACTAGGTCAATTAAAGTCTTACAATGCCCATCTGTGTTATTGCTTTGTAAAATCGAGGGGTTTGTTTAACCTGTAAGAAATGTTTAATGAATGAACTGAGGTGGAGATTCAATTTGCCAGACAAGAAAATGACCTGAGTGGATTACTCTGCTTAAATGCTATAGCTAACTTATCTAGAAATTAGGTGCTTAGGTTGTAAAAAGTGTTGTGGTTTTTCTTCGTATTGCTATACATCTTGTTTAAGCTTCTTTATCTTGACTGTTGCAGATCCGTGGGCTCTTCACCTTATTTGATACAGACCGCGATGGGAATATCAGCAAGGACGATTTCATTGTCTGTTTAAGAAGATATCCTTTGTTGATTGCCCTTTTCTCATCATGTGTATTGCAACAAATTTGCCCATAGCTGGTCGCTAGTATGAAGAAGTCAATTAGGTTGATGGGCACAGGCACCATCAATTGGTGGAGAATCCTTTTAGTCCTTGTACCAGAAATATATCTCAGAAATTTTGTTGCTTAGATAGTGTGTTTTGATCCTTACAAAAATGACTTGGGTATTATTATTATCCCATATGAATAGTAAAGTTCTTGGCCAATAGATGTAGTGCCTTGGTTTTTCTTTTCTTTTCTAAGTTCTGGTTCACTTTCTCCAGGGAGGTGGAAGTAAAATATAGGTTCATGACTAATATTAATGTGTCAACTCTACTGCAAAAGCTAATGAAATTGTGTACTTTCGGAATATTTTGTATATTTTTTAAATTTATGGATTCGAAATATAATACCTTTTAAATTGTAGTGATTATTTTTATATTTATATTCCATGTCAAGAGTATTGATTTTTGGCGAACCCGTTACTTATTTATATATTAAAAAAATACATATTTCGAAATTAGGCCTTGGTTTGCTTCTTCTTAAATTTCTAGCCCTTTGTTACTCCCTCCGTTCTCTTTAGTTGCTACAATAAGATTTATATACTATTTTAAAAAATTAGTAGGAATTGTAATTTGATTAATATAACTTTATTAATTAACAGGTATTTTTTAAAAACATACAATAGTTGTTCTTTTCAGATTTTAGGGTGATTTAAGTATAAAAAATAAAGTTAAAAAAATGTGATCAATTTTTTCTTAAATTTTTAAATTAGCAACTATTTTAAAATAAATATTTTTAATATACTTTACATTTTAGCTGCGGAGAGAGTATTTCCCTGCACATATATATCAATCCAAATCATCCACCAAACATATTACGACATTCCAACACATAACTAAACCCCACATCTCTCACTTTCCATCATATATAATATGGTTAATTGAGCCGCATATAACCTAAACAAATCTTCGTAAAAAAAGTAAATAATAATAATACAGTAATAATATACTGAGTGTAATAGAGTGGCAACGACGTATAAAAAAAGAAAAAAATTTATTATAAATATATTTGTATTATAGTGAATGTCTATAAAGGTATTTATTGTAGTGAATACATGCGTTTATATTATAGTGAAAGTCTATCTTTTGGAGAAAAGTTAGGAGGAATTATCCCTATAAAAAAATAGGGGTTCTCCTTCATTGTATTTATCCCATCAAGAGAAATAAGAACTTCTCTCATTCTCTCTTTCTTTACAATATTCTTGTTCCATCTTTATTATTTCATAACACGTTATCAACACGAGTCTCTGCCTTGAGCACTCACTTTGGAAGATCTGAGGTAAGAAAAATTAAAATTTCTTTTTCGAAAGATGTATTACTTAACCACAGCAGTGATATTCCTTTGGTGATATTGTTGTTCTACGACTCTACTGTCTCAAAATTTGAAGGCCAAGGTATTATTTTTCTCTTTCTTTTAATATGGCTAACCTTACGAAACTTGATTTCGCTGCCCTTCAAAGTTCAGGCAAGAACTACCTTTCATGCGTGTTGGATACTGAAATCCATATGGATGCAATGGGTCTTGGAGACACCATTAAAAGTGAAAACAAAGCATCAAATCAAGATCGTGCTAAGACTATGATATTCTCGCGTCATCATCATGACGAAATTCTGAAAATTGAATATCTTAGGATTAATGATCCACTTGTTTTGTGGAATAACCTAAAAGAAAGGTACCCAAAGGCACGATATGATTGGACCCATCAAGACTATAAGTCTGTTCATGAGTATAGCTCATCAACGTTCAAAATTGTTTCTAAGTTGAAACTATGTGGAAAAACTATTAGTGATGTTGATATGATTGAATATGTACACAAAATTAATTGAGAGCTCCAGAAGAGCTAATGTATTACCACCCGAAGGAATGAAATTATTGTAGTAAGTCTCAAAAGAAAACTTATAAGTTTTCAAAGATATTGAAAAAAAATTTGAGACTATAAATTATGGGAAAATCGAATATCTTCATATTACTACAATTGAAGTGGGTTAAATATTTATGTAAAAGATTATCCACCATTTTTTTATATTTGTAGTACATAAATATGGATATGATGATGAAATCACATACGAAAGTAAACTAGAAGTTTACTAAAATAAGTTGGCATAACTAGTCGATCATCCCGGTTCAAGTGTGATCCAAAAATAATTGAGAATTCACATGGCTATATGTTGAAGAAATAAAAGATTCTTCAAGAATTCTCTTGTGTTGCTTGTTCTCGTGATAAAATGATCTTGATCAGCTAAGATTGAAATTATATTTCCTGAAATTTTGGAACTTATAAAAGGGTGAATATGAGCCCATTCACCTGTCATGTGAACCGTTTGCTAATAGATGCATCTATGGTATGGTCACATGTGTTTTGATATCAATTTGCAATTGATTTTTGTAAGGTTATTGCTCGAATTATTAAATTAAGAGCATCGTTCCAAATTATAAAATCATGTTGATAATGCTGGTTCATATCTAAATTGGTTTAGCAAAAATTGTATGCCTCCAATTATAGCTCAACCATTGGTTATGAGAACAAAAATCGCCAAAAAAAATTGGTATGAGATATGTTTATTTAACATATAGCAACACTTGAATGCATCAAGCCAACAAGGTTCTCCCATCACAATTGGTGGTTCAGGGTCAGGAACCAAATAATTTTATCTAAAAAAATTTGAATGTGCGGTATATGATTCAATTACTCCACCACAACGCACAAAGATAGGTCCCCAAATGAGCCTGGGGGGTAAATGTTAGTTTTCCTAACATTAGGGGGAGAAATGATTAGCAGCTGAAAATTGAGTGTGAGATGAATTATCTAGATCCTCGAAAAAAAATGAGAATTTAAAGTTCAAGAGATAATTCACTTGCAAAATATTGCAAATCAATTGCTAGATGTTTTTGCTGCCCCTATTTTATAGTTCAGTTGCAAATGCTCCAATGAAAGGTCCTTGAACGACAGGGTCTATGAGACGCTTGAAGCGTGATAGACCAAATGGTTTCAACTATAGAACTCCTTGAAGAAGGAGAGGAGCAAATGATTAAGATGGTCATAATGATGAAGCAAGTGCTTTAAGAAAGCATCACGACATAACACTTCATAAAACCTTGTTAAAGCTTCAGGTACCTGAAAATGATGAAAATTGAAGAGATCTCAATAAGTTATGTCGCATTGGAACTGATATCAAAATGATCGTCGACGATACTTTTGATATAATGTAGCGCTCAATATTATAAATATTGAAGAGGATCTTGAATTCAAATCTGTCAAAACACATGGACAGATAAATGATTGGCCAATTAAAAATACGCAATTCAAGTATAATGCCAGTGGATATAAATGGATTTTTGTGGCATAAATATTTTTCATAAATTCTGACATTATTATATGGAGAGGTCCTCTTGTGGTAGATGCAATTATTTTGAGGTTCCTCATAAGTCTGGCAATATATGAAAAACTTGATATGCGCATAATGAAATTATTTTCATGTCTAGAGAGACTGAAGGATATATGAAAATTCTTGAAGGATTTAAAAGAACAAGGAAATTCTTGGTCCTGAAGATATAGTCTGCTCCTACTAAGAGACATTGAAATGGGATCAAACACATAATGCGGTATCTAAAAAAGACTACCGATATGAGCTTATATTATTCTAACAATTGCAGTCCCGATCTTGTTGGTTATGCTGATATTGGGTATTTATCTGACCCACACAAAACTCGATCTCAAACTGGCTACGTGTTCATATGTGGAGGTACTAGCATATCTTGGAGATCTACAAAACAGTCTCTCGTAGCTACTTCATCAAATCATATTGAGATAATAGCTATTCATGAAGCAAACAGAGAATGTGTGTGGTTGAGGTCCATGATACATCTCATTAGAGAAAAATGTGGTTTGAAATGTGATAAGTTACTCACAATTTTATATGAAGATAATGCAGCATGCATAGCACAACTAAAATGAGGATTCATAAAAGGAGATAGAAGAAGCACATCTTGCCAAAGTTCTTCTACACACATGAGCTCCAAAAGAATGGTGATATTAACGTGCAACAGATTCGTTCAAGTGATAATGTGACTGATTTATTCACCAAATCTCTATCAACTGCAACTTTCAAGAAGATGGTGTACAAGATAGGAATGTAAAGATTCAAGGATGTTCTAATTAGGGGGAGTTAATACGTGTTGTACTCTTTTTCCCTTACGAGGTTTTGTCCCACTGGGTTTTCCTTGTAAGGTTTTTAATAAGGCAACCAAAATCGTATTATTAGATATGTATACTCTTTTTCCTTCACTAGATTTTTTTTCACTGAATTTTTTTCTAGTAAGGTTTTAACGATGTACATTATCTATCAAATAGACATTCAATGGGGAGTGTTATAAATATATTTATATTATAGTGAATGTCTATAAAGGTATTTGTATTGTAGTGAATACATGTGTTTATATTATAGTGAAAGTCTATTTTTGGAGAAAAGTTAGGAGGAATTATCCCTGTAAAAAAATAGAGGGGTTCTTCTTCATTGTATTTCATCCCATCAAGAGAAATAAGAACTTCTCTCCTTCTCTCTTTCTTTAAAATATTCTTGTTCTATCTTTATTATTTCATAACAGGCCAATATAATTATATGACGCTGACAAATTAAGCTTTTGCACATCTTCGATCGTTAATCAGACTGCCATCAGAATAACTGCTTAAATACAAGAAAATTAGTTTTTAGGTGTTAATAAATATGTAATTCATCCCCCTGGGGATGACTCAGTTGGTTTGGAGGTTATCCACACAGATGACCCGAGTTCGAGCCACCTTCAATGCATTTTGAGTCGAGTCTGTCGCACAGGGCTTACTTAGTGCGGTTTACATTCCCTGTGTAGTTTGCAGGCTATTGCACAGTGGGGGTTTAACCAGTGCGCACAAAGTGCTCACCACAGAGTGTTCACCTAAAAAATAAAGGTTGTGACTGAGATTATAGTGGCTGCGGGTTTTTCTGAGAATTCCAAAAAAAATATGTGGTTCACTGATAGAAGTATTGCATCACATGTATAATCTAATTCCATTGCGAAATTCATCTCAGTACAATAAGCTGCTTTGAATATCGATTTGAACAACTGAAATATTGATATGAAAAAGATTGGGAATTTAATTTTCACTACTCCTTCTACATCAGTTATTCTAATCCCATGAATTTTTCAATCCCTTCCACATGGGTGGTACGATATTCTCACCTGCCCAAATCACTCATTCACACAATTTAAATATTTAATTATCGATTTATTAACTTGGATTTGTTATTTAAAAAAGTCATTAATTGAAACCATGTTGAATAGCCACATCTTCATCGTCCTCTTAGCTTTATTACTCTTTCTGAATGTGGGAATGAAAAAGGGATAATTACACAAATATATACTTTATAACATTATATCAGATAATCGAGTTTTTAAGATTTTAATCGCATAATTTATAATTTTTTTTAAAGTAGTGATTAAATATTTGGTATACAATATTATATATCTATATATAATATTATACAAAAATTTTATATTTTTTTTCCTTACAAAAATGACTAAAAACTCGATATACACACCCAATATAGAAACATTATTATTCTAAGAAATATTTATACACTCATATACATTATTATACAATATTATACACTTATACAAAAACTGACATTGCTTTCTTCATCGATTTCAAGCACTAAATCAATTCAAAATATCTCAAAAAACTACACCAAATTATCCTAAATTTCAGATCTAGCCTCCTTAATACGTACCCGATGTTTTACAACAATATCCACTTAAAATAGAGCTTATTTACAAAAATCTAATTTTCAAACTTTAAAGTTTCGAGCTTCAACAATACACGCCTATGGAGTTATGTTTCTGATTACAACAATACAGATAAAAAAAAAAAGGGAAGAAAAAATGAGATTGCAGAGGAAGAAAAACGAGAATGGAGGAAGAAATCAATATTTTGGGTCGTTAGGATAAGAGATTAAAAGTAAGTTTCAATTTATATAGTCATTTGACTAAATTAGATAAAAAGTTAAAACATGAGCTAAACTTAATAGCATTATTTCCTTATGATATACAATATATATATATTTTTAAAAAAAAAATAAATAGAAATCATGGCACTGTACGTTTCATCAGTGTGCATAACTTTTGTTCCTGGTAATATTCATTTTTCATAACCAAGTATTATTATGTTACTCATAATTTTAAATTTGAAAATTTCTAAATAATTTAAAGTAAAATAAGGAGATTATAGGTGATGATTGCAGGAAAGTAAGAAGGAATCTGTGGCAAAAAACTACTCTATATATCTATATTTCATGAATGTTGTATAAATCAAGAACAAAGTGTATTATCACTTTTAAAATTTGTGATATTGCGGGGTATGTATCGAGTCATTCAAAATTAATATATTTTTAAGAATAGACACAAATATAATAATATTATTTTAGAAAATTCGAATAACATGGCTCATCGATAAGGTATAGGACTGACATATAGAAAGAAAAGCATAACGTAGTCTTTATTCCTTAAGAATGTATATTTTATTTGAGAAAGAAGGAAATATAGGGTTTAAAAAGAAATTGAGGGTGAAATTGTCCTTGAGAAGTTTTCTCTAGTCAATTGTACATATTATGTATAGAATAATATAGGGGTCAATTTGTGCATCAAAACTGTTGAACATGATAAGTTTCCAAAAAGGGGTACACATGAAGGAATATTTTCATATCCTCTCTTAAAAGCAATTACTATATTATTATAATCACCTAATATTGGTTAATTAATTAAGTGATTAAATGGTCCCGGAGAGAGAATGATATTTATTTAAAAAAAATACCACAATAAAAAGCACTGGCTAACAGGTATTTGGAATCATGAAGTAATTGGGCATATGAATGCACCTCTCGAGATATATATTTTAGTTAGGATTAGTGAATAAAGGATTAATTAAGAAATTAAAAGTACTAATCCTACAATTATTTTACATTGGAAGGGCTTTTTCTTTTTTTTTTTTTTGAAAAAAAAAAAAAGTTGTAGTACCGACATCTGTCACCACAACGCACCCACCATGAGGGTTAGTACTAAATCCTACAATTATTTTACATTTGGGACCACTTTGGGGCATGACTTCACCCAAAGTCACAACTCAAACACAGTTTGCATTATTCTACTCTCTCTGATCATATTTACTTTGGCATATTTGTCTTAATTGTAATCAAAATTTGTTTCACCATTTAACATTTACCTGTATTCATAAGGTTTGTTTGTGACTGCGATGCTTCAATGTCATTGCTCAACTGCGTCTCAATGTGATATAGCTCTTCTATTGGGCTTTCGTTTTGCTCAAGATCTGAAACTTTGTCCAATACAGATAGAAATTGATCCGTATGTATTAACACACATCACACAAACAGACATCAGTCTCTACTCACATCTTATTTATGATTGCAGGTCTTCAAGGATAGCTTGACACAACTCGAAAATTAAGCATATCTATCGAGAGGCCAATCATAGAGCTGACTTGCTGGAAAAAATTGAGAAAAACTTAGCTCCTTTGAAAGAACAATAATTTTGAATATCGCTACAATATCTCGTACCTTAATTCGAAATATGTTTTTAATGCTTTTAATAAGATTGTTTTGAACCACCTTCGACAAAAATAATCCCTACTTATAATTGTACTTCTAATTTTTAATTCATGTAAATAAATAAAGCATCTTTTCAGAAGAAAAAAGAAAATCTTAATTTCGTTATTAAAAGTGTTTTGAAGTTTACTGTTCTTTCCTCCCAATGTTTTTTTTTTAAAAAAAAAAAAATCTAATATTCAATCTCCTTATTTTAAATAAAGAATTTATGAATATAAAAATGTGTCAATTCATTTGAAACGGATAAAAGTGAAAAGAATGAAAGTACAATCATATTCTTACTAATTCTTCATTATCTTTTTTCCAATTATCAAAGGTTAATTAATTGATTAACTTCCGAAAATAAATTGAGGAGAAAATAGTCCATCTTCTGAAATAAATAAAAAAAAATTGGATATTAAATTTTTTATAAAATATATTTACTATAAATAACTTTTCTTAACAGTATGACAAAGGATAAAAAGATAAAACTTTTCTTCTTTTTTTGAAATAAAGAGAGCTGCAACTTTTTCTTCTTTCCCTCTTTTGCGTCATGAATATTTCCTTTTTTACTGAATCTTCGAGCAATCTACTAAACAACCTTTAGTGTCGACAAGTTCACGAAATTATTAGTGAATATTGCTTTTTCCTAAATATATTTACTTTATCATATCCTATTGTACGTGAATACATACAAAAATTAAAGATGAGGGAACGACCCCACCATCATTTAGTTCGCGGACTAAGTTATTTTGAAATTATAATATGTGGATTAATTTATTTCACTTGGGAGGTTAAATAAAATAAGATGGATATTCCATAATTAAGTTTGAGGTTAAAATTTATACCTTATTTGATTGATGATGTAAATTTATATAAAATAGAATAATATAAAGTTGAATAAAATCATATGAGATATTTAGAACTAAGGTTGAGAGTAAATTTATACTTTACTAAATGTGTTTTCTGTAACAAAAAAAAATTCTTTTGAAACGTTTAACAAATGACCACTATTTTCGCCTACTCCCTTCGTTTGATATTTACTTCTCCAATTTTTTCTGTAGTATCCCTAAAAAATCATAAATTAAAAAGTATTTTTACTAAAAAAAATTTAAAATTTTTAATACACTTTTTTATATGCCTTATCCGTTCAAGTATGCTTGTCCCAAATTACTTGTAGAAGTATAAAAGATGCAAATGGGCCGTGATTAAAAATTTAGGCAATTAATGCACTCTTTTGAATAACTATATACGTGAAAAAGATTAATAACAAAAGAATTTTGTTGGAACTTTATAACATTTATGTGGGTGATCAATATTGTTTACACTTTCCAAAAAAATAAAATAAATATAAGGGTAAAATTAAAAAAATTAATTAATTATATCTTAATTATATAATTTGCTAAGTAATTTGGGATAAATATTTTTAGTACCATTGATAAGTAATATGAGACGTAGAGGCTAATTATATAGCATGTCGCATTATATATATAATTTTTTTTTATTCCTCCAGAAATTTTTCTCTTTTTTACTCCATTAATAATTCGAACTCATAATTTTAAAATTAAATGCGAAAGATGCTTATCATCTGAGCAATTCTTTCGTTATTATATATATACACACGCTCTGGTGTCCTTATGCTAAAAAAAGGAAAAGAAAAGGAAATTAGGAGAAGAAGAAAGAATGAAACATAGGGTATATAAGTAATAACCTATTTATTTCGGAAAGTCTTTTCTTCCGAAAATAGAAAATCCTCAAATAAAAAAAGACCTTTGTGATAGTACTATTTCTGGGAAAAAATAGTACTACTGGTAGTATCTATAAAGAGGATATTCGAGAAAAAAAAAAGACAGTCTTGCCATGGATATAGTAAATAAGAGTTTTCACATCACAAAATTAAAACAGCATACAAATAATTAATAGTAAAAACCATCAGAGAACCAATGCGTTTTCTATTTCTCATTGGAACGTACTCCTCTTGACATTGACATTGACATTGACCTACAATTCTAACTGGAATATTGTTTTTTTTTTTTTTGGGTTTCCGCCTTCCTGGAGCCCACCGCGTGGGGCCGTGTAAAATTCATTAAAGGAAAAAAATCTTTTACATCTAAATTTTTTTATTCAAATCCAAGTATATTATTAAGACATTAGATATAGCGAGAAATCATATTCATCTCAACACAATATTTAATAGTGGAATATTAGCTACCCAAACTGGGTTTTATCATTGCACTCGTTAATTTCGTTTTACATCATTTTGTGTTTTAGGATTGCTCTTTAGCATTTTGAACTTCATATTTAATCAAATACCGTTAAAATGAGATAATTACAACGAGTTGGAAAGAACATGCATGAATAACTCAATAAATTGGGGTTGAAAATCAAGCTGAACTGTTTATTAGTTGTACATAGCAAATTAGAGTCAATTATTTTGGACTAATTAATTTTATTTACTGACAGTTTAAATATGCTTTGCACAGTTAGTTTAATTATAACCTAATTATAGATTATTTTCACACTGTATTCGTTACGTGTAAAACACATCAAATTCAAAAAATAATTTCATTTATTTAATTGTACGTTGTATAGTTGTGACTGTGACCCACAAACACATACGATACACATTTCAAACATGTCTAACATGTTAGAAATTAACAAGCTAAATTGTCAGGTATATTAGCCTCCATCCTTTTTTTCCAGCCACAATATATTATATTTTGCTGGCTTACTACCTTCTTTATTTGATAGGAATAAATATTACATTACACCTCAAATAAATGTAAATAGTTTTTGACCGTTCATCATATTTATGCTGCGGCAACATACCCATATGATATCATAGGTGAATTCGTACATTAAAATAGGAGAAGAAAGTTAGAAATTTTATAAAAATGAGTTTAGAATTTATATTGAAGTATTTTTTAGTTGCTTATTTGGTCAAACTTCTGAAATCAACTTATTTTAAAAGTATTTTTGGTGAAAATCGACTGTGTCTGACTTTGAAAAAGTAATTTTTAGCAGCAATTAATATTTGATGAAACTTTTAAAACATATATTTCTGAAAAGTAATTTTATTTTTGAACTGACTGGGGGAAAAAATGATCATGTAAATTGAAACGAGTAACAAATATGATACAAAAGGATGGCAATTTTATTGCCTGCTTCTAGTGGGTGGATGAAAATAAATTAAATTAAGAAAAAGTCGATAGTTGAAGGACAAATTTTGAAACTTTTTTTCATAATAAGAAAGCTTAATTTGATTAATTAGTAGCTCTGATAAAATAACAGCACTCGTGATAACAATAATATTATCTCTCTCCTGTCTAACAAAGAATTAAAGAAGAAAAGAATCAAACACGCGTACTAACCTATTTTCAGGTCTACATTTAGAAATGGCTTTTCTCCAAAAATAGAACTAATTCCCCAATAAAACCTTATATATATTCCTTACTTATAATAGTGAGGATATATTCGAGAAAAAAGGCAGTACATGAATGTATGTCATAAAAAGAGATTTCACATTTAAAAATTTTAGGACATTAAAGTTTCGCAATAGATCTCCAATCTTATTAAGCCCACTCTGAATGTATGTCATAAAAAGAGAAAAAAGAAACATATGTCATTGATATTCAAAAATAGGAGAATTTGCTTGAAATGGTGCAGGTTTTAAAAAAAAAAAATACAATAAATGAGTTTATCAGATTTTTCATAATCAAACTGGTGAAAACGCATAGGTAGTGGAACACTTTTAGTGTGCAATTTTCACGTCCAAAAATAAACAGATCGTTAAATATATTTACACTGAAGGTGCTCTACTATTCATGAGCCATCAGTTAATATTTTAAATTTTCAAGAGCGGCTCATACCTTTTAAAGCATCTTCGGTGTTATTTTAATTCTCTGAAAATCTGAAAAAGTTATTTGTTTCTGCACTGATGTGACTATTTGATACAACTTTTATTGATTTTGAAGGCTCATACTTAGTAAGGCACCTTCAACTTTTATTAATTTTGAAGGCTATGCCTGGTAAGACACCTTCAATCAATTTATCAAGACGCCCTCACTAAGATGAGTTTTAAATTCTACAAAAATTGGTGTTCAATGAATATTAAGTTTCTTGAAATGTGGTATAAAATATGTTATTTATAAATTTATTTTTCTATTATATTTAAGTTCAATTAAATAAAAATTATTGCAATAAAATAATATAATTAAAATAAGTCAGGTTCATTCATAAGCAACAACCGATACAATTGTTACAAATAAAAGAAAATACATACTACAACATATAAATAAAAACACATTTTAACTATTGCCTACGGTTATTATTTGCACGTTCTTGGTTTGAATAGCTAAGTTTGTCATGCCCTGTTTGTCTGCAAATTCCATAAGTTTTTTGAGTATCTTGTATGCCCAATATCCATCTCGTTTGGAATATGTGTGGTTCTTCTAGCTCCAATCTGCCGGATAAATGACTCATTGTAAATTATTTTAAAAAGGAGCCTCCGGCCAGTATGCCTCATCGCCAAGTGATTAAAACACCACTCGATATGTCTCAAAATATTTTACCGTGCAGTAGTATTCACTTACCAAATCATCTACAACCATATTCATCTCCTAAGTAACTTTCAACATGTGTGAATAGGGCATGTGGTACGCTTGTCACTTTTGACATTCACATGTGTTTGCACTAAATTTAATGATATGTTTTCTGCCTCCAATGAAACCTATTTCTCTGGTATAAGTTGTCACCTTATGATTTTAGGACTTCACTTCATACTTCAAAAACATTTTTGCAACCACAGGAGGCCACAACTCTTTTTCTATTAATATGTCCTTGTGGATACTGCTTCCCGAACACAAATCTTTCCTCAATTCGGCCATATGTAAGCTTAATTATTGCAGTAATTTGATGACCTCGAGATTTTTCAAAAACCCATTGAATGATTCAGAAAGATTGATTGTTAAGATGTCCTATCTTCTACCACCATCACGATGAATCGTCCACTTTTCTAGTGGAATTTTCATTAGGTAATTGTATGCCTCAGGCTTGGCATCTTTCAAACATTGCATGAGAATTTTGAATTTACGTTCTTTATATTGGATAGTAGCCTGCCACATCAATCCCTCCGGCTATTTGTTAGGAAATTTAGACAGAAGTTACTTTTCACATGCCTAAGACAAAAATGATGATATGCATTCGGCTCATCTAACTCAACCAAATCATTAAAGATTCTAGTATTCCAGGAGCTCGATCATATATGAATGTAACACCTCTACAGATGAGCTACCACATGAAAACCATGAAGGTGTCTTACTAGGCATGAGCCTTCAAAATCAACAAAAGCTGAAGGTGCCTTATTAAGAATGAGCCTTCAAAATTAATAAAAGATGTCCCGAATCATCACATCAGTGCAGATTCTCAGAGAATTAAAATAACACTCAAGGTGCTTTAGAATGTACAAGTCTTTTTGAAAATTTAAAATATTAACTGAAGGCTCATAGATAGTAGGGCACCTTCAGTATAAATATATTTAACGGTCCATTTGTTTTTGACGTGAAAGTTGTACACTAAAAATGCTTTGCTACCTATGCGTTTTCACCATTTTGATTATAAAAAATCTGACAAATTCATTTATTTTATTTTTTCCAAAACTCACATCATTTTGAGCAAATTAAATAACCCAAAAAAGTATGCTTTTGGTTGTATTTGGTAGGAATAAGTGAGTTTTTACTTATTTCTAGCTTCTTTTTTTTTAATAAATAAATCTTTGCAAAAGTATATAACTTTTTTAAAATTTAGTAGGTTTGAACCCCCCTTCCCCTGCTCTTTATTATTGGGGTGAAGGTGTGGGCAACTCTCAGATAAGCTACACTCCACTTGGGGGCTACAAAGATGGGTGTTGGAGTGTGTTGAGGAGACAATAAATATAAAATGATAAGTGTGAAATTTATTTTTTCTATTTTTATTAGTATTAAAAAAGTCATTTATATTTTCCTCCACGACAAACACACCCTATTTATGTATCTCAACTTTTCAAATCATTTCTTCTTAATTATCTTTTTTATCTATTTCTAAAAGTTTTTATCTTTATGCTCGTTGATTACTTGAATTCACAATCTTATGACCAGTGCTTACCCTTCGAAAATTAAAAATCAGCTCGTCAAGCCACATGAATAATAAAGGAATTAAAGAGAGCAGAATTTTTAACATCATTAAAACATGAGTCGTCAGTATTTAAGAAAGCAATGCGTTTTCGAAATATGATTGGAGCGTACTCATTTGACGCGTTCAAACATGTGTACAAACTTTCCATTTTTATTACTTACTACTCTTTATGGTTTTGTCTTTGGCATTCTTTACTGAATAAATAATTTCTTTTTGACATCTCATTTTTTGCTATTTCTAGTTAACTTTGTAGGATTACCAAAACTAGCTAAAGGATGAGGGTTTATTTGGTACTCCACAATTATTATTATATTCTTTCAGATCTTTTTCTTTTTTTTCACAGTGGGGTTATGAAGGAGACCTCAAGAAAATGAAAGAAAGAGAGAGGGTGTACAATAACAAGAATAAGGAAAGAAATAGAAGTCTGTGGCTTTGGCCCTTTGTTGCTTTTGATGATACATACCATAAATTGGGGCTGAGAATCAAGCAACAAACTTTGCACTACCCTTACTTACCCCCCTTCAGCTTTTTGTTTCTCTCTCTCTCTCATTCTCCTCTCTTTCTTTATCTCTCTCTCTCTCTCACACACATAAACACATATATCAAATTTGTATACTTCCTTTTCAGCTTCAGTCTTTTTGCTTGGTCTCACTTGCAACCAAAATCTTCTCTGAGATTTTTCTAAATTTGTAAGTCCTCATTGCTACTCAAAAGTACATGTACTAGCTAGTTAGACCTTGTAGTACCCCTTGAATTTTCTTTCTTCATGACTTTTTCTTGCCTCATTTCTTCTATTTGATGTATTACTGTTTAAACTTGCAAAAGCATCCTCTCTTGTTTATATATATATATTGTATGAAATTGGTACTTGTAACAATATTCCCTTCCTCAGGATTTTAATTTCTAGGTGATTGCTTCTTCAATCTTTTGTTGATTTATATATATATTTTTTTCTCTTTTGTGTTGAAAAAGGGGGCTGAATTTAAGGAGATGGTGAGAGGGAAAACTCAGATGAGGCGTATAGAGAACGCCACAAGCAGGCAAGTCACTTTCTCCAAACGCAGAAATGGGCTGCTCAAAAAAGCTTTTGAACTTTCAGTTCTGTGTGATGCTGAGGTTGGTTTGGTTATTTTTTCTCCGAGAGGAAAGCTCTATGAATTTGCCAGCTCTAGGTAACATTTATATACATATACCTTTATTTCTCTTAATTCTATGTTGAATTTTCTCTCACTTTACATCAGCCTTCATGTTAAAGATTGCATCTTTATGGTGTATTTTAAGTTTTCCCATCGATCTTCAGGTCAAAGGTTGCATTTTTGTGGTGTCTTTCAATTTTTCCCATAAATCTTTATGTTAAAGATTGCATTTTTATGGTGTATTTCAAGTTTTCCCATCAATCATCAGGTCAAAGATTGCATTTTTATGGCCTCTTCAACTTTTCCAATCAATATTCAGGTCAAAGATTGCATTTTTATGTTAATTTTTTTTGCATCCTGGAGTGGTGTGATTTTCTTGCAGATCGTATCAGATCTCATCTTTGTACCTGGAAAATCTCGAATCAAAAGTGATGATGTGAATGATATGTATATATATATAAATAGATAGATTTAGATCCAAGCCCTTTTAATTACTACAGTAGTTCTTTATTACCTAATGCTTAAACAAGAAAATGAAATACAAATTTACAGAAGTAAATGAGTTGACTGATATTCTGTCTTTTATCCTAATTCATGAAGAGGTACTTAAAAAGTTTCTCTAAGCTAAGTACTCCATGAAGAGGTTGCTACTGTAATCCATTTAGATACTTAACCCTAGTTAAAAGATTCCTCTTAAATGACATTTTATTAACAGCATAGTAATCATATCTATATATATATAGTACTATTAATTTATCCATGTAATTTTGTTTCTATAACCTAAAAAAAGGAATAATGTTAAATCTCATAGGACCAAAGTTTTTCTTGAGTAATTAGACAACAGAAAGAGAACAATATTTTGTTTGTAGCAGTAGTACTTATAGTTAAATGGTAAAGAGGTATCTTGTGAGCTTCAAAGTTTTTTCAAGTACATATGGGAGCCAGTTGTCAAGTTAGTACTCTCTCCACCCCAAATTAGTTATCATGTTTTGCTTCTCGCTAGTTAAATTGATCAATGTTTTACAATTAAAATTTCAATATTCACAGTACTATAAGTTGCAACTTTTTTCATGTTAATTTGATGAAAAACTATATTTTAAAATGTTCATCAAAATTTACATAGTTTGACTCTCTAAAAACGAAACATTGACAATTAATTTAAGACGGAGGACGGAGAGCAGTAGTTGATTTCATGCTCCCTCCATGTTTTTGCTTAGTAAAGTCTATACGAACTTGGGCTGTTCCCATTATACCATATCTTAAGAATCTTTTGGGCAGAGAGCTATTTCTGTACGGACATTAATCCCCAACGTTGCAGTTTTGCAGATTCCAAATCACTATGCACTCTATATGCCTTGTGCTTTATATATTATTTGTACTATGATACTATTTCTGTCAGTAAAATCATCTGTGTTCTTTCTTTTCTTCATTAATATATGGAGTGCTCCAGTACTTGAAGCATACCCATGTTATTACCCACTATGTTACTACCCATCAACTTTGACAACCTAGTAAAAGGCATGCTTCCATAACTACCAACAAAGAAACAAATTACAAGATAAACCTGATAGTTGTACATGTCTCCTCACTTTATTATTTTTTGATTGTGTTCGTGTCACTTTGCAAGCATCACCATCGTCCTATCAAATGCTTACTATCTCCCGAAAGTAACAGGCAATTTTGATTCCTCTACTAAATCTTTGAAAGATGGAGAAAAATCACCAAAAAACCTTTTGAGTCTGATGGATGGCATTTGCCATTTGTCCAAATGATAAGGACCTTTAGATGAATACATGACAATCCTAGCCACATTTTAGCCAAGTAGTCTGCAATCTTATTAGCCTCTCTTGAGCAATGTAATGCTCTGATGTTAATTAATTTGTTGAATCTAGTACTTGCATTTCCTTCCTCCTTCAATCATTTGGAAAATGGCCATCAAAT
This sequence comes from Datura wrightii, assembly GCA_035772735.1. Lineage (NCBI taxonomy): Eukaryota > Viridiplantae > Streptophyta > Magnoliopsida > Solanales > Solanaceae > Datura > Datura wrightii. The sequence goes on from JASDFA010000014.1 coordinate 31,920,825, forward strand.
CAATCTCCAAATTAAAAGAAATGACTTATGTTCATATTTTGTTCAAAATTGGCAGCATACAGGAGGTAATCGAACGCTATAAGAGGCATACCAAAGACAAAGTTCAACCTGAAAATCAATCTGTGGATATGCAGGTAAACTAACTATGCCTTGTTTTTGCGTTGTAGTCTCCTTAATATATATATATATATATATATATATATATATATATATATATATATATATATATATATATATATATATATATATATATATATATATGAATGGAAAGCAATTAGTGTCTTTGCAAATAGTAAATAAAGACTCGGACAAGATATATTATATGAATGCAGCATACGAAGCAAGAGACGGAGAATTTGAAGAAGAAGATAGAGCTCCTTGAATCATCTAAAAGGTTCAATTAGCTATAAGTTATTTCATTTTTCCCAACTTTCATATCATATAAGTTTGAAATTAAAGAACTTGTAAATGCAATTTGCAAAAAATGATGCAGGAAACTCTTGGGAGAAGGTTTAGAGTCGTGCACCCTTGAAGAAATACAACAAATAGAGAAACAATTGGAGCGGAGTGTCAGCACTATCAGGGCTCGAAAGGTTTATTAATTTCTTCGCACAAGCTGCAATCATCTGTTCAATTTGAAATTTAGGGGAATTAAATTATTTGTTTGTTCTATTCTTCTTTTCAGATGCAAGTCTATAAGGAACAAATGGAAAGATTGAAAGAAAAGGTAAGACTCCCTGCAATGTTACAATTCATCATGTCAACCTATATGCTAGCTAAGTTGTTCGGACTTTTAAATATGCCAGACGAGTGGCAAAATGAACGAATGGGGTATATAAAATTAATTTTTCTTAAATATATATAGTAGATAATGAACCTTTTGAGGAAAGTCCTGTCTCGAACAGTGAGTAAGTCTAGTTTTAGAGGATTCATCATTGGTATAATATTTTGGAGAGTCCAAACAACTGATCATGATTTTGTTGCTTGTTATGGTTAGCGCTGTGCAAATTAATGCGTTAAATCAAATTGGGTTATTGGATTAGTGATTCGTATTATTGATTCAACGGTTTGATTATCAGTTTACTCTCCTAAATTTAGTTGGGCTAGTTGTATATGCGCTTTCTCTTTTCGCTCATTTTTTTCTAGCTAAACATACTTAAGTATGACTTGTGAGATTTTTCATGTGAGATCTTAACGGTTAACTCGATAACCGAATCGATAATGATCGATTACCAATTAAGCAATAATCGATTAACTGATATCTTAACGGTTCTTTAATTTTTTACTTAGCATATATACAAACTGACAATCGATAAGTAGAAGCGATAACTTTTAAAACCGAACTGGCTACTGACAATCGATAAGTAGAAGCGATAACTTTTAAAACCGAACTGGCTAAAAAATTAACGTGGTCTAATTGTTTGTTTCGTTCTTTCTTGTCTAATTTATCCAGGAGAAATCCCTTGCAGCTGAAAATGTGATGCTGAGGGAGAAGGTACAATATCTCTTCCTCTTCCTCTTCCTTCTCCGGTGTCTGAGTTGCACATTTAGTTGGGAATGCCAAACCAAATTTTAGAAAAATAAATTCTTTTCCTCAATTTTCTTGAAAAACATTTTTCTTTTTTACCGAACACAGCTTATGTTTGAAATTTTTTTGAACTTGAGACTCGTGAGTCCGAAGTTAATTTTTTAAGGGGCTAAAACTTGAAAAACTTTCTGAACTTCAATTAATTGTGCACTAATAAAGGTCCTCAAAGTGGCAATTATATTGTATATCTATATGTGTGTCTAATTAGAGTTGTACGTTTGTTTTAGTTTGGAGGGCTTCAAGAAAGAACAAAATCAGATGTTTGTATAGAAGGTGGTAGTGATAAATCAGATGTGGAGACTGAATTGTTTATTGGACCACCTCATGACTCCAGAATAAGGCGCACAATTCATCATTAACTCAACTATCCCTTTTTTTTTCTTTTTCTTTTTTTGCAGTTTAAAAACACGTATTATAAATTTTGAGCAATATATACATGTGGTGTATGAGTGGTTTATTTTCTCCCTTTTAACTTTGATCCCTTTCTGAGATGCAATTTATGCTTACTGGGATTTTGTATATTACAAACTCCTTTCTTTATGAAGTCCAACACACTTTCATATTATATTTTCTTTCTCCTACTAAACAATCAATATATATATACATCTTTAGATTTATCGAACAACTAGAAAGAGAATACATTTGAATCTTAACGCTAAAACAGTTAACAACGAGGTCAGTTACTTTAGCTTAAAGTGAATAAACTAACCAAATACTCACGATCTACTTTAGGCTATCTAAATATTCACTGTAATTGGTCCTGTCAAGAGAAATAGAATCTATAATCAAAACACATACATAAATGTTATGGTTGTAAATTTTTTTGATATTCGATAGTCATTAACCTAGTTTAACACTTGCTGCATAAGATTCATATATTAAGAGAAAAATCGCTCCCAATCAAAGGTTATTTTAATTCTTTGAACTTGATGAAATTAATACTTTTGATTATGGGTAAGAGGATCTCATCCATTCCGTAACGTTGCTTTCGTAATACTGCAAAATGCACCAGCTAGCACGCATGTGGTATCCCTGTAACAATTGTCCAGATGAAAATGTAGCCTCTCGAGATGAATTTTTTTTTTACTGATAAACTAAAGACTGTTTGGATTAATTTACAGAGGATGAAAGAAATTAATAGTACTAACCCCATAAGTTGTTTAAATGAGAGGGGCTTTTCTTAATTTAATCGTACTGCTGACATCTGTCTCCACTTACTTTTAGCATCTTTTTCTTCTTCTTCTTATGATTTCGTACAATGGTTTTATTGGTTTTATGATTTAGGGACCACTTTTGAACATGACCTTTTACCTTTAAATTTTAGTTAACCACACAATAAGAGTACTTTCATCAAATTATTTTGTTTGATTTATTATAGCATATTATTCTCAAAATGTTTTCTGATAACAGGAATTTTAACCTGATAAAATTGGAACGATACTGAATTAATGATCAACTATTTAGAGCACCGAACACCAAATAGTTTCATCGTTTTCTAAAAATAAAAAGAGGAGAATTACTTTGAAATAAAAAGAGTCGTAACTTTTAATTATTTATTTCCCGTCCGCCTCATTTTTATTCATGAATTTATCTAGGGTGATCTAAAAAATCTTGCCTTAAGTTTATCGTCTTCTCAAATATTCAAGTCTTAATAAATAAAATTATTTAATATTAATATTATGTAACCTGATAAAATTAATGCAACCAGATCGAAATACTACCTTCATGAAATAACTTATATAAGGTGAAATATATAATACTAACTTTTATCCAACCACAGACACATTGAAATACTCCATTTCATGAACTTGAACCAAATATGTATATATATCGTCCAACAGGCAATTTAAATATTTTTTCGTTTAGAGTTAAAGGATACCGGCATAAATATCAGTTGATTATAGTAGTAGTAATTAAGCACAATGAACTGACAAAGTTAATAACTTAAATGAGGGTTTCTTGACGGAAATTTGTAGTCAGAATGAAACAAACTGAGTTTCTTGATTTGTTTAGAGTGATAATTAAAGCTATATCTAGGAGCCAGTTGTCAAGTTACTAGTCATTGTCTTGCTTAGAAAGACCAAACTCTTGGCCTGTTCCCTTTAAAACACACCCTCAGAATCTTTTGGGAAGATATATATATATATATATATGCACACACACTACTTGTACGATTATCACAAATCACTGTGTGCTTTGGGAAGATGTTTCTATGTGTACTGAGGCAAAACCAAAATTTCACGATTAAGGGTATTATTACATACAACATATTTATTGTTATTCATGAAAAAAAAAATTAAAAAAATTAATAATAATGATCATATTCATCGACTCTGAATTAATTATTCAATAAAGGTTATTGCATTTTAATTTTTGGAGTAAAGTTTGAAATTAAGCATTACTGGAGATCAATATTTCCTCATCACTCTTAAAATGCAATTTTTTAAAATTTTTTTTATAAGATTGCAAGAAAATATGCATTTTAAAGTTTGTAACGATTAACCTAAGCTGCTTTTTGGAAAACAAATTATAAAACCCTACTTAATTTTTTGTTAAAACTGTAAATTATATTTGGATGGCAGACCAAGAAATGTAGCAATGAGCAATAAGAAAATGATTTATTTTTTAATTAGTATAATATAAGTAGCATTTTTTTTTACGAGTTATAATCCAATCATCCCGTGGGTTCACATATATGACGTTGAACTTATTTTTTTTTCTCTAAAAATTTGGACAAACCTCAACTTTTGAAAATGAGCAATTTCTTTTATTTTAAAAAAAAATATTACTTTTAGCTTTCAAAAACTTATCAAACAGGCTATTAGTCTTTATTCCGAGGATTTCACTTTCATTTGACAAAAGGAAGAAAATATTGGAGTTAGAAGAAATAAAGGGTAAAATAGTCTTTCAAAAATTTTCACCAGTCATTTAGACGAATAATTGAATATAAAGGTCAATTTGTGCATCAAAAGAGTTGAAGGTGATAAAGTTTCCAAAAAGGGTACCATTCACAGGAATATTAGCAATCCTCCTTAAAAGGAATTAAATTAGTCAAACACTCACCTAATTTTGGGCAATTAACATATATAATCCAACTGGTCCCCGAGTGAGAAATTAAAAAGTTTATTGAATTATTAAAAAACACATACACACAAATGCATCTGGCTAGCAAGCATGGTGGCTTCTCGAGATGATTTTTTTTAAATTAATTTATAAAATTAAAGTCTTTTTGGTTAATGTATAAAGGATGATATAGTACACTAAAACTATTAATTAACTTATAATAGACGAGTTTATTTAAAATAAAGCTGGCGTGCCGACACCTGTCACCACCATCCACTAATTGTTGCGGTTACGGCCTGTTTGGGTGCCCACTTACTTTTGGCATTTTCCTCATTTTTGTACAAAGGTGGTGTGATTTTTGGGACCACTTTTGAGCATCACTTCCTAGTTCCTACTCTTCAATTTTTAGATATCCAATCAAAACACAGTTGTACTTTTCTATTTTTTTTTTTGGGGGGTCTAATGGATATGACCCCAGGTAGTATTAATCTTTGTTGGGTTTAAAATAACAAATATAGTAATAACTAAATAGAAATGGAGTATTAAATCTTACACGCAATAGATCTATGAATAAAAATACAAGATTTGAAAAAAATAACTTTTTCATTCAAATTATAGAAAGAAAATGTTGAGTGAGTTGTGCTAAATATGAAGTTTTGGTGATTAATAAGCATAATAAATATTGTATAAGAATTAGTTTCTAAATATGTCTTGAGTAAAGATCAATAGTATTAATATACAAACAACTATTGAAAATGATCAATTCCTTAACGTGGTTACCGAAAGAATTGGATTACGAGAGTACTATAGATAGAGTGAAGGAATCAAGTCCTTCGCAGTAGATCGGAGAAAACTGTTGATCAATTGACGCAAAGCAAATCCCGAGTGTAAGAAGAATTTCTGAGATATTTGATTTTAATTTACAGATGAACTCGTGGATTAAGTAATAAGAAATCAAGATGAAAATATTATCATAATTGCACATATGAAAAGAGCTTTGGAGATAGAAGAAAATGTGTAGAAAGCCGACACAAAGAAGAAAATCAAGTTTGAGTTGGCTTGGGTTCTTGAACCAATTTTTGTTTGAATTTGGAGTAGAAGGAAATGACTATTCCAACTCCTATATAAAGCACCACAATTGATGCTATTGAGGGAAACACTTTTTGACATAAGTCGGAATTCTAACGGTCATAAGTCGGAATTCTAACGGTCATAAGTCGGAATTCTAACGATCATAAGTCGGAATTCTAACAGTCATAAGTCGGCTTAATCATGTCTCCACAAGCCCAACAATCTCCCACTTGGAGGCATGATAATCTTCAACTGCCATCCACTGTGAGCACCTGTACGTCTAGTAATCTCTTCCTCATCTTCCTGGTTGCAGCGACCTTTTCATCAGTTAACCTGAAGGCCCGTTGAAGCTTCCCTAAGCTCCAACATCAGTCACGGCTAAAACTGCCCCTGACTCGTCCTCTGTCCCTACCGACTCCCACTTGCATGAACTGCCGAATCCTAGGATACTCTGAGAACAAACGACACTCTCCATAGTTAGCAGGTAATCATCCGGAGAGACTTTGACAGCTGGAACACTGGTTCTCTTAATCCACTGTCTGGTGACTCTGGCTGAAGCTTTAACTGGCTGACTACCGGTGCTCCCACTGCCACGAAAATCCCTGACCGGTTTACCTGAACCTTTCCAAGCACGTTCAACCTGAATATGACCTGTGGCTCTGGGTTTATTTCCTGCAAAACGAACCTTTTTCTGCCCATGAGACTCTGTGAACTGAATTTTGTTTCTCTTCTTAACTGGGACAGTCACTCCCTCAGACGGTAAATAGACCATATACAACGAACTCCATTTCTTTCCTCGAGCTATGACCAAGTTCCCCTTTATCACCTTCCACTGCCCATTTTCGAACTTAACATCGTGTCCCTCATCGTCCAACTGCCCAATAGAAATCAACCGTTTCTTCAAGCTTGGAATCACTCGGACATCCTTTAAAGTCCACGGACCGACTGAAGTTTTCAGAATCATGTCAGCCATGCCCATTACATTAAGAACTTTATTGTTCGCTAGTCTTACCTTTCCAAAATCCCCCTCTTTCAGATTCTGCAATGCTCCACTGCTGTGGGTAGCATGAAATGAAGCACCAGAATCCATGACCCAGGAATCCACATTGCTCTCCACGCTACATATCAAGAGATTATTATGAGCGTTGTCTACTGCAATGTTAACTTGTTTATTATTCGGGCATTGATTCCTGAAATGCCCACCTCCTGGCACGTCCAACACGTTACACCTGAGCGATCCTGAGTCTTCGACTAACTCCTCCTTCTATTCCTGCTCCCACTACCTCTGCTATTTCTCCTGCCTCTGCTGACATTAAGCAATTCACTCGATGATTCCCCAGAACTCCTTCTTCTGACATCCTCGCCTAGAATGAGATCACGAATCTTTTCAAAAGTGAATCCATCGGGTCCTGCTGAACTGGTAACTGCTGTAACCGTTCTGGACCAACTGTTAGGTAATGACGATAGCAGTAGTAAGGCTTGAACTTCATCATCGAACTTAATGCCACTGATGTAAGTCTGGCTAAGATCTAATTCAATGTATTGATGTGCTCGGTAACTGAACCGCCTTCCTTCATTTTTATGTTCACCAATTCTCTAATCAGAAAGACCTTGTTTGCTGCAGATGACTTCTCGTACATTTTAGACAGCGCTTCCATGACACCTTTCGCTGTCTTCTCCTTCAAAATGTTAAACGCAACATTCTTGGTCAACGAGAGTCAGATAACCGCCATGGCTTTCCGATCCAAACCTGCCCACTCTGCATCAGGCATCTTTTCCGGCTTGTCACCCAATACCATGTCTAACTCCTTCTGAACCAGCAAATCCTCAATTTGCATTTTCCACCAACTGAAATCTGCACCATCAAGCTTTTCAATTCGATATTTCCCATCTTCTGCCATCTCAAATGACTAGATGAGGTACCCGCTACAACTGATCTCAGGTCTTGGTAATTTCAAAAGAAAAATTGACAAAGTCAATATGCACCAACAAAGTTAACTCGGACCACCACCAATAAGAGACCAATTGGAAAAAACTTTTCTGCCGGAATTTTTTTTCCTCCGGCGAAACAATAATTTTCCGGTGAAACAGTATCTGCCGGTGTCTTTTCCGGCGACTACTTCTCGATCTTCTCGTTGGTGGCTGCTGTCTCTCTGGTCGGAGACTGCTACTCTTCTCCGGTAGCAGATCTGCTGCCCTTTTCTTTTTCCTTCTCCAATTTTTTTTTTGTGACTCTCGCTAATTTTTCGTGTGTTATAACCTCACTCTAATACCAATTGTTGGGTCAGCGGAACAACAATAAACACAGACACAAATTAACTGCGAGAAAATAGAGAAAAACGGAATACAAAGCGATACACAAGAATTTACGTAGTTCGGTCTCGCGACCTAGTCCACAGTTGCAACTGGGAGGAATTTTATTGCTCTCTCTTGTGGTGTATAGATTACAAGTACAAACTATCTATTTATAGAAATAGATTCGGGCTATTAAGAATTCTAACGGTCATAAGTCGGAATTCTAACGGTCATAAGTCGGAATTCTAACGGTCATAAGTCGGCTTAATCATCTCTTCACAAGTCCAACACTCCTATATAAAGCACCGAAATTGATGCTATTGGGAGAAACATTTTTTGACACAAATTAAAATTTATTCTTAACAAGTAGTAATCATCGCGAGGAGTGCTTTGTAAGAGTTTAGACCGTCAATAGTACAGACTATCAATAAAGAGAATTAGTTACCAAGAAGTTATTGCTATAGTTCCCTAAGTTGTTGTGTTGATTCTTTGGTCTTGAATTGTAACCTTTTGTTTTACTAGATATTTTGTATTAGATGTTGTTTCTTGAGTTGTAAAGACTTTCAAGATTGGGGTAGATTTTAAAAGGGGCAGTTACAACTAAAAAAGGTGAAAGGTGCTAGAGGTAACCCCTTTGATTATAAAGTTGTAACCTAAAATAGATCTTGATTTAGTGGAGATTATTTGAAGCAAATCCTATAGGGGTAAGCCATGATTTTTGAATCTCTTAAGCAATGGGTTTTTCATGTAAAATTCCTTGTGTTTTACTTTTTCGCATTTATTTCTTGATTAACTATTGCAAAGAACCTGATCTTTCAATGTATTGGTGACAGTGTAAAATAATAGAAAACGCATGAATACCCTCTCAAATTATAGCCGAATTTTTAACTACAAGCTTATTCTTTGCAGTGCGGGAGTCTTATTGCCCTCTTAACTATTTAGAACTGTGACATGTTTATCCCCTAGATACTAAGGTGACATAGAGTGTGTGTTGAGAAAAGCAAAAAACTACAACAACAACAATAACAACATACTCAACATAATTACAGAAGTGAAATTTGGGAGGGTGGTGTGTACCCTTACTTTATCCTTACCTCCTTAAGGTAGATATACCGTTTTCAATAGACCCTCGATTTAAGTAAAGCATTTCAAAATAGGTATAAAAAGAAAATATAGTATTGAAGAAGTCATGATGAATAACACCAATAAAGTAATACAACCATTGAAGCAAAAAAAAAGTAATAATAAAAATCAAAGAACAAGATAACATGGGAGTGATAATAAAATTACTGATAAGAAAAGCTAGACAATATTCCCTGCTTACAAACTTTTCTATCCAGATCCTTGATCTCTATACTCCTATCTATGGTCATGTCCTTGATAAGTTGCAGGTATGTCATGTCTTGTCTAATCACCTCTCCACAATACTTCTTAAGCCTACTTCTACCTCTACCTCTCCTCAGTCCCACAATAGTCAACATCTCACATCTCCTCACTAAGTATTTGTCAATTTTCTCTTGACATATGCGAACCATCTCGATTTCACTTTTTCTATCTTGTCCACCGCGGAAAAAAATTATTTTTTATTTTTTTACCTTCTGATTTTCTTTAACTTTTCCTTCACTTTTCCGGTGAAGAATATGAATGTCGGTGACTTTTCCGATAAAAAACATGAATTTAGGGAGGGACGGAATAAATATGTAATTAAAAATCCAACTATAATTTAGGGAGAATGGGAATAAATGTGTAATTAAAAATCCAACTATAATTTAGGGAGGAGGGAGGGATTATGAATTTTTTCAATTATAAGAGGTTATGTTGAACCAATTCACCGATCATCCATAGGCGCCGCCGACAGTACATGGCGACATGAGGCCTATGAATTAATTTGTACGTTTCCTGGTTTGTTTACTTTGGATGTCATATATATAAAAATTATATCTCTTATAAAAATATTATAAAATTAAAAAAATTTATATATATATGCAACTGTTTTTGGTGCATTTAAAAAAAAAATTCAATGCAAGTAGTTACATTGACAGCTCCAATTAATACCGATAATTTAACAACTTTACGCTCTAGCTTGAAGAGTTTATTAATTTTTGGTCGAAAAAGAATATTACTATTATATAAACTCAATCTGCATTTTACAAACTGGGGAGAGATTTGGCAGTTATCTATTTACATTAATTAATAGACTATACGTACGCACGTAATAACCCTATGAAACAAAGTTCAGAGCTCTTTGCAATGTAAAATAAAAACATTAATTCAATATATCTATCATATGTTGATTCTTCATATATATATATACACACACTTTAACCTTTTAATTTTAAGAGGATAAATGTTATGGCTTGTGACATATGTACTTTCAAAGTAGAGATATACTTTTCTTTATCCTTTTTTTTTGTCGATAGAAAAATGTTATTATTTCTAATTAAATAGTAGTATAAGTAACTTCAAAGGAAACAGAATCTCTTTGATTTTGATAAATAAATCAAGTAGACGTCTGGAGATGAATTTGAAGTCATGATTTGGAATAATATATTTGGATAAATATTTGACTTAAAATTAAAATTGTGTTTGATTAACATACAAGGGTGGCAAAATTAACACATGAAAATATAATTCATTTAAATTTGGGCTGATCGATTATTATCTCACCCTAATTGAATTTGTCTAATTTAAAGTATTTAAAAATTGGGCTGACATATAGATCAAAATTGACTCATAAAAAATCTGTCAAAGTACTTTTAAAAAAGACATCTTTTTTGATACGTTATTTATAGTCATAATGAACAATTTTTTTATTATTAGGTACTTACATTTTTAAAAAAAAAAAATTAAAATTTAGTAAAACTAGAACATGTAGAATTTTGATCCATTTTTAGCTCATTTCAATTCAAAAAACTTTTGGGTTGGTCATCAAGGGATTCTTTTCCACTAGATACAAAAATATGATAATATTTACCCGCTTTAGCTTGATTTTTGCATTTCCAAAACGTAGCTAGAAAATCTTTTATAAAATTTATATAAATCCCATCAAAAGATACAATTTAGATAAAATTTGCATACGAAGGATATTCCCAATAATTTGTAGTCACACTCACACCTAGGCCTAGGTAAAGAGTCGAGTCGGTTCGATTTGATTTCAATTAAATTTTAGTTCGACTTGGTTCGACTCGGTCAAAGTTCAGGTTCAACTGAGCTGGCTCAGTTAGCTCAATTTAAAAAATAATATCCTTTCATTAAATCAATTACTAAGTATATTACAAATTTAAGTTAAAATACTATATTATTTTAACATTATATTATAATTAATATTTATTCACTATTAGTAAATCATTAACCACGATATAACTTAAGTCTACTATATGAGTATGGGTGTTTATAGTTCAGTTTGGATTAATTTTTTATTATAATCAAAATCAAATCAAATTTTATTCTTTCATCACGCTAAAACTTATTTTTAGTTGCAAACAAATTGACACTACTAAAAACTGATCAAAAAACGGGGGAAGAAAACTGACAGATAGGATCAGTCAGACAAAATTGAGGAAAAACTGAACTTGTCCTTTCGTTATTCTATCTTTTGTTAAATTTATATTTAACTTTTTAGTAAGCCTTCAGCGTCCCTCAATTTTTACGTCGGTATTTTTCACGCATTATTGCACGAATAATTTTAATCAGGATAAATTTTTATTTAATCCGACGTATAATCAAAATCAAATCAAATTTTATTCTTTCATCACGCTAAAACTTATTTTTAGTTGCAAACAAATTGACACTACTAAAAACTGATCAAAAAACGGGGGAAGAAAACTGACAGATAGGGTCAGTCAGACAAAATCGAGGAAAAACTGAACTTGTCCTTTGGTTATTCTATCTTTTGTTAAATTTATATTTAACTTTTTAGTAAGCCTTCAGCGTCCCTCAATTTTTACGTCGGTATTTTTCACGCATTATTGCACGAATAATTTTAATCAGGATAAATTTTATAATCCGACGGACGTCGTCGGATTAAATAAAAATAATGATAATTAATTTACGTATCCGTCAGACAGAGTCGTTCCATTAATTAATTATATTTTTTAAATAAAAGTATAGAAATAAATTATTATTTTAAATAATTTTGAAAAACTGATGGACAATGTCATTTTGTCCGTCGATTTTTTGGTCAAGATCTGGTCAATTCATTTAATAGATAAACCGACGGACTAGCCAACCCTGTCCATCGGTTTGTCTAATTAAATCATATCAGAAACCCCAAAAAACCCCATTTCTCAGTTCCTCCTTTTTATTGTTCCCCTCCGGCGAAAAATTCCTCCCCACCATCCCATTCCAGCGGCATTCCTCCGTCCAACCACCGATGTCGTCTTCCTCTCTTCGTCGCTGCCCACCTCCCTCCTCACTGTTTAAGCCCAATTTTTAAAGGTTAGGATTTTTTCTTCTTCATGTTATTTTTAGATTAAAAATTAGTATGTTTGTTAAATTGTTAATGTTATTGTTAGATTTGTAATGTTATTGTTAGAATTATTAGTTAGAATTGTTGAATTTGGATAATGTTATTGTAAATTGTTGTTAGAATTAGATTTAGATAATGTTATTGTAAGTTGTTGTTAGAATTGTTTGATTTAGATAATGTTATGGTATGTTAGTTGTTGTTAGAATTATTAGATTTAGATAATATTATTGTAAGTTATATATTGTTAGAATTGTTAGATTTAGATAGTGTTATTGTTAAATTTAGTTGAATTCTTCATTGTTAGATTTAGTTGAGTTCTTTCATTGTTAGATTTAGTTGAATTATTTCATTGCTAGATTTAGTTAGATTTCATTGTTAGATTTCAAAGTATATGTTTTTATTTATTCTCTAATTCGTATGAAATTGCTTGTGAATTTAGAAATTCAGAAACAAAATTAGAAATTTAAACTTATATATTTGACTTATTTTTGGAGTGATTGAGTTAGAAATTAAACTTAGTGATTAAGTTAGAAGCGAAGTCAGAAATTTATAATGTGTAAGAATAAAATAATTAAAATTATAAAATAATAAAATTTAATTATTAATATAAATTAATTATTAAATAATTCAACCATTAATAATTAAATTGAATTATAATATGAATTAATTATGAAATAATTCAATCATTAAATAATAAAATTGAATTATTAATATAAATAATTATTAAATAATTTAACTATTAAATAATTTAACCATTAAAAAATAAAATTTTAATTATCAATATAAATTAATTATTTTAAATTTATATGTATAATCTAAAATCTATTTTTATAGATGAATCATCATTTGTGGATGTATAATAGAACTAATGCAAATCGTAGGGCATGAGAGATGAATTTATTGAAGGCATTAGAGGATTTATCAACCATGTAATGTCACTATACCCTTTTCAAATTGATGGGTTGATTAGATGTCCTTCTAAGTGAGGCAATTGCATGAAGTTTTTTAAACTTGTTAAAGTTGTAGTTCATATTTTACCGTAATGGGTTTAAGTCTAAATATTTGTATGGACTAATCTTGGTGAGACTGATGGAGAGAATGGTATATTTTATAATATGATCGGTGAAAGTAGTAGGTCTACACTTAATCAAAGTAGCGTTCAACATGAGAGAGCGCATGAAATGGTCAATGATGCGTTCAGAATACAATATGGGATGGAACCTGAACAGTATTTCGAAGAAATTCACAATGAAGAAGTGATGCGCTTCTACCAACAACTAGAAGAGGCTAGTCGTCTACTATGTGTAGGGTCCGCATTCTGAGTTGTCCGTTGTAGTTAGACTAATCAATATCAAATCAGATTGGAGTGTTCCTCAAGCTGCTATGGAATCTATGGTTGGTCTCTTGGGGAACTAGTTAACCCTAAGTTAAACATACCTAAGAATTTCTATCAGACAAAGAAATTGATTTCCAAGTTAGGATTATCTTATGATTTAATTTATTGTTGTGAAAATGGTTACATGATGTTCTATAAGAATGATGGGGATCTAGAAAATTATAAGTTTTGTGGTCATGCTCTTTTTAAGCGGACTTCTAGTGGGAAGATGATTTCAGTTAAGGTGATGCATTATTTACCTCTTTTACCTCGGTTACAGAGGTTGTACGCATCGATAAGTTCTGCTCCTCATATGAGATGACACTGTGAGAATAGAAGGACTCCTGATGTTATGTCTCATCCATCAGATGGAGAAACTTGGAAACATTTTGATAGAACTTATCTTGATTTTGCTAGTGAACCAAGAAATGTTAGATTAGGCTTATGTGTAGATGGTTTCACACCATTCTCTGTTTCTGCTGCACCCTACTCTTGCCGACCTGAATTTCTTACTCCGTATAATATTCCATCTGAAATGTGTATGACAAGTCCCTATATATTTCTAAGTTGTATTATATCAGGTCCCCGTGATCCAAAAAGTTTGATTGATATTTATCTATAACCTTCTATATACGAGTTAAAACAGTTGTGGTTTGAAGGTGTAGTGACTTATGAAATATCAACTAAGCATAATTTCCTTATACGTACTTGTTTAATATGGACTATAAATGATTTTTTGGTGTATAGGATGATGTCTGGTTGGTTGACTGCTGGAAAATTAGCTTGCTCATATTTCATGGAAAATAGTAAAGCATTCACATTAAAACATGATTGTAAAAATTCATGATTTAATTGTCACCGTCGGTTCTTGTCAATGGATCACGAGATTAGAAGAATGAAATATGCTTTCCGAAGGAATAAAATTGAAAATAATCCGCCACTTTCGTTCTTATCAGGAAATGAAATTTGATATAGAGTTTGTCACTTGCCAAATGTTACAACAACTACACCTTCTAGACTTCCTAAATATGGTGTTGGATATAATTGGACAAAACAGAGCATATTTTGAGAGTTGCCGTATTGGAAGGACAACCTTCTACAACACAATCTTAATTTGATGAACATTGAAAAAAAATATTTTCATAATTTATTCAACACCATGATGGATGTTAAGGATATGACAAAAGATAATCCAAAGGCTAGAATTGACTTAAAAAAATACTGCAGAAGAAAGCAACTATGGCTGCAAGAAACACACAATAATAAACTGTTAAAGCCCAAGACGAGCTTTTCATTCACATTGAACGAAAAATGTGAGATTTGTGAGTGGGTTAAGAATTTGAGAATGCCTGAGGGCTATACTTCAAATTTAGAAAAGCGTGCAAATATGAAAGAAGGGAAGTTGTGTGGTATGAAAAACCATGATTCTTATATTTTCATGGAATCTTTGATTCATATTGTATTTAACCGACTATCTAATAGGATATGAAATCCAATCACATAGATAAGTTTGTTCTTCAAAGATTTGTGTAGTAACACTTTGTGGGAGAATAACTTAGAAATAATGGATCAGAATATTCCTGTGATTACTTCTAAGTTGGAAAAGATCTTTCCGTGCGAATTTTTTAATGTGAGGCAATATTTATCGATTCACCTCGTACCTGAGGCGCGCCTTGGAACCCAGTTCAATACAGATGGATGTATCCATTCGAAAGATACTAAAAATTTGACTTTGTACACAATGAATTTCTTTTTTTAAGTTGGTTTTTATAATTACTAACATCAAAATTTTATACAGAACTATTAGCAAGTGCAAAAGAACTATTAAACAGAGATCTTTGTAAAGCCTATCTTGCAAGAAAAACTTCTCATTTTTGTTCTTACTATTTCGAGCAACAAGTGTCAAGTTTGAGAAATAGGCCAACCCACAATAAAGACGGTTATATTGATCCCATCCACCCCGCGATTTCAATTTTTAATCAACCAGGTCTGGATTCTTAAATATGAGCCAGATGAGGTTTGAGTAGTATGGACATGCAATCTATTGTGACACATGTTTTGCTTAATTGCTCCGAGATACAACCATATCTTAAGTAAGTTCTAAATGATGTTATTGAATAATATCATTTAAATACTAAGGGTTAAACTAATGAAAAATCTAAATTTATTGAACATTTACTTTGTAGGACAGTGGGGTAATGATGCCATATATATGAGGTTCTCTAATTGGTTGAAAGACTATGTAAGTATTCAATATCATGTAAATCATATAAGTACAACATAATCATTTAGTTAAAGAATAATTTTTTTAAACACTACATATGTTCATGATGAAAATAGTGCTATTGAACATTTGCAAATTGTCAGTGATATTACACACGGGCCTAATAGTCAAATTTAGTCGATGAATAAATACTGTGTCAATAGTTTTAAGTTTCAAGCAGAAGAAACTTCTAAGTATAAGAAAATCAATAATAGCGGAGTGTACGTTAAAGGCGATATAGATGGTAATGGACAAACCGTTGATTGTTATGGTGTGCTACAAGAGATATAAATTTAAGTTAGGTATGATGGATGACCGATGAAAAAGATAATACTATTTCGATGTAAGTGGTTTGATCCATCACACAGAGGTACTAGGGTAAATCAACAACATAATATAACTGAAGTTAAGCACACCAGACAGTATGATCGTTATGATCCTTTCATCACTGCACAAAATGCTAAGCACATGTGTATTATGCTCCATATTCTCTGCGTAGAAACAAGGCTAATTGGTGGGTGGTTATAAAGACTAAGTCCGTGGGCCAGATAAAGATTGATAATGTGTTGGATATGACATACCAAAATGATTTGGCAGTTGCTCATCAAACTGTCGATGCTGAGTTAGAACAAAGTTTAGATCATCCTGAACAGATATTAGAAGAAGTTTATGATGATGAGGTATTAATTGAAATTGCGAATGTTGAGGACGAATCAAATAATGAAACTGGACCAAGTGGGAGAAGAATCAAATGATGATTATGAAACAAGTGAAGAGGAAGAATGAGAGAATAACGGTAATGAAACAAGCGAGGAGGAAAAATGGGAGAATGAAGATTAACAAGTAACTTAATTCTTTTAAGTAATTATTATATTTAATACTTATATTACTTTTTGAATTATATATTATAATGTAAACTTGTATGCAGATGTCGTCAAGTGATGCTGATCGAGGTCATGGTAGTAGGGGTGGTAAATTGAATGAGAGTAATAGGAAAACACATAGGAGACCACTAGATTCTAGTGTTGCTTCGGGTGGTCTTTCAGCTACTCCACATACACATTCTTCTCCACCTATCTCCTATGTCCTCTATGGCATCGGACATCCTGTACATTCTTCTGTGCCTCCATTTTCTATTATTTATCAACACCTGGCATTCTTTTACCATGAAGAAACTCGACGTATTCATCATCCGGTACTCTTTCTCCAAGTGGATCATCTCCTTGCTTATCCAGCTTGCGACTCACAGATAGTAGCTCTGAGTCAGACTCCACAAGGTACTTTAGTACTACTTCACCCTTGACCCAGTCATATAGAGCACCGACATTATCACCGACACCATCAGATGGAGAGTCACCGACAGGAGATACAGACAGTCTCGGTAGACTGGTGATTGTGTCTGATGGATTTGGGTAAGTTTGGTTTTGTTTTTGATTTAGATTTGTAATATTTTATCTTAATGTTATATTTATGACTTGATATGTTTATTGTCATTTTTGCAGGTTTCATCTGGGAAAAGAGAGCGAAAATGCTATAAGGGAGAGCATTCTGAGGCTTTATAATGGACCTTATTCAAGTTGGAGTGAGATACCACATTGGGTACAATAGGGCATATTTAATCAGTTTAAGGTATATAAATTAATTATTATTTGGTAAAATTACTCTTTGACTATTGATTATTATATATCATATAATACTGTTAATCATTGATTACTAATATTGTGTACTTGGCTTCCTCAACACGACAAGTTATAACCATGAACTTCGAGAGGAAGGGCAGTTCCAGGATGTTAAATTGGTTTAGAGATGCCAGATTAAAAAATAAGAAGCCTGACTGGATGCTACTTCATCTTTACGAGGCACTTCAGAGAT
The DNA here is from genome assembly GCA_035772735.1 of Datura wrightii. NCBI lineage: Eukaryota > Viridiplantae > Streptophyta > Magnoliopsida > Solanales > Solanaceae > Datura > Datura wrightii. The sequence goes on from JASDFA010000014.1 coordinate 31,938,820, forward strand.
ATTGAAGCACGTCAGAATTTAAGGTAAAGTGTGAACAAGCGAAGAAGGTTAGGAGTGAAGGGGGAGGTGGATCGTTGCACACTAGGGGTGGAAAGAGCCAAGGAACGATAGAAAGAGAATTGGTAAGTAATTATTATATTCAATACTTATATAAATTTAATTAAATTTTATATATTGGCTAACTTTGATTACATTTTATTTGAAGGCCAAAAAATTGGGTCACGACCCAACTCAGGAGGAGCTATTTCGGACACATGGGTCGAGCAAAGAGTTGAACAAGCCTATGTAAGTATATACAACTTATATATATAAATAGTAATAAAATGTTAAGTTGAATTAAACAACTATATTATACTCACATTTCTTTTTAATTATGTAGATGGATTATAGTGGCTCTTGTCTGAGTACAACCAGACTCAGGAAGCCCAAGGTGGGTTGACTCAGCCTCAGCCGAATGTCGCTACCCAGATTTGGACTGAAAAAGTAGCCGAGTGGAGGAAAAAGGGGAGAGTTTACGGCCTAGGATTTAGGAACCCAGTTCGACGGATTCATTCTAGACTAGAGGATATTGACACTTCTAGCCAGGTCAACACGATTGATGGTGTTCAAATCGCTGCTATGTCGCAGAAGATCGAACACCTTATACGTGCCTTGACAGATGTCGTGGTAAGACGCATTGCAGAGAGTAAGACAATATGTCAGACCGTCGAGACTCTAAAGGCACAAGTGAATAGCCTCTTTTCTAGTGGAGTGCATAGACGATGACGTGCCCGTTCACCTGTTTTCTCAGATGACGATGAGGTTTCGACAGATGATGAAAATATCAAAGAGATACCTTAGTTGTTAGGATTATTGAACATTGAAAACAAACTTTGTAAACGTTTTGACATTTTAAAACTTTGTTGATAATTTTGGTGGACATTTAGTGTTGTTTTTGATGTTTTAACTCAATAATTACTATGTTATTGATGTTGTTGTTGATTTGATATTATTTTTCCAGCAATTAGTGTTGGATAGTAGTTGTAATTGAATTGAAATTTAATTTGGCAGGTGAAAATGCAGAAACTACAGATTTCTGTTGTTGTTTTTTTTGTAGAAAACCGACGGACAATATAGGTAACTCCGTCGATTTTCTGGAAAATACTAGCAGCACAAACCCAGAAAACCGACAGATAAACAATACTATCGGTCGGTGTGTTCTTAGTTATGAAGAACATACCTACAGACACCATCGATATGTTTAAAACTTTTTAATTAAAAAAAAAGATAAATAATTGAACAAAATCGATGGTGTTCGTCGGTAATTATTTTTTCCCCTTGGGTGGCATTCAAAAAATTCACCAAATTAATATTTATTGAATCGGTGGAATTCTGTTGGTAATAACCAATGTTGTCCGTCGATTTTTCTTTTCCGAAACGCAAAATTCTTACGATTCTTTGTCCGTCGGTTTTGACTAAAAAACCGACGCTGTCAGTCAGATTTGGACTTCGTTTTTTGGCCAGTTTTTTGTAGTGTGACATGCCCAGTGGGCTTCACCTCTTCTCTCATGAATCAGATTTGCAAATCTGAAGCCACAAAACCGCATAGATGGAAGCTCCATTTTTGTAGGTACTTCAAGTCTCGTCTTTGAGTTTCGATAAGTCTATAAACTCCAGACAAACCTTGACGTAGGGGCATGTAGACATTGAAATTTTGTGGTATGAGCTCAACCCCTGTTAGGATTCTTGGAGGTTACTCTATCCTAAATCCTAGCTTATGCCTATAAAAGAAGAATGCATATTCCCTTGAGTAGTGATAATCTCAAATATCACGTAACTCTATGTGCAAGGAGATCAAAACATCAAATAGTATCTTTCTTAAAGCTGAAGTGAGCATCTCGAACTCCATGAACTCCTACGATATTCCGAAAGAGATCAAGGCACCAAATACTGTCTTTGTTGAAGTCGACACTCGATGCTTCTAGCGAACAAATACACCGCAAGGAGATCTAAATCATCCTATATTTGAGAAATATGCTATGAACGTCCCCCATAAAATTTAAAAAGAAGAATCACAGATTTATACTCATGATAATCTCGATAAATAAAATCACCTTTTTATTTATTTTCTAATTATAATTTATTTTTTATATTTGAAAAAATTTGTTGCAAACAGTGTTTTTCCATCACAAAATAATGTGATTAAAAAATTAAAATCGTCACAATTGAGATGAGTTAAGGACGGAAAATGCCGCACAAATTTGTGACTGAATAATTCTGTCACAAAATTATATTTTATCTTAAAATATATATTAATTAATTAATATTTAAGTAAATTTATGACTAATTATTTTATCAAATGCCGATGAAATTAATAGTAACTTAATTAAATAATTATATTTTTAAAAATTGTCCATTTTACTCCATATATACCGCCTTGCCTTCATATTTGCTTGTCACACTAATTTTTGTGACAAAATTTTTTATCACAAAATCTATTAAATTTAATTAAAATTTATATTATTAAATTATTTGTGACAGAATAACATATTTCTCATATTTTATGATGAACGCATATGTCATAAATTCTATTTTTGAAATAAAGCAATTATCTTCAAAAGATTTGTGACGGATTATTTTGTTCTTTGCAACTTTTTGACAAATTTGTGATAGATCTTCATTCTCGTTACAAAGTTTTGACAAATTTGTGACAATTCATTATTTCTGTCACAAAATTGTAAGAAAATTGTGATAAATTGTTATTTTCGTCTTAAATTTTTGACAAATTGATCATCATATCTATCACAAATTAGTTAATTCTGCACGAAATTCGTCACTTTTATGAGGAAGTTTTCTATCATAAATATTTTGTCACAATTTTATATTTTTTATAATGTAATATTTTTTAAGGCACATGCAAGAAAAAATATGACAAGCGAAATGAATTGATAGGAGTATGTATAGTGTAAAATCGACGTATATAGAAACTAAAAGAAATTAGGGAAGTTTTTCTAACAAGAGCTTAATAAATTTGCAAATAAATTTCATTTAGACACTCGAATTACGGGTTATTCCAATTGAGTATATTAACACATAAGAAAATATTCATATTAGATTCTTTCGGTTTAAATTTTGAAATTCTCTTTGCACGTGTTTGCTTGTATTATTACGTAGATAAGTTAACAATTTAAAATATATTATCTCATTTAATTATAAAAATAACATCTGCTATTAGAACATGCCCGAGGTCTTATAGTTTATAGAAACTAATTCATACCTTAGGGTCGTTTGGTTAGAAAACAAGTTATCTCAGGATAACTAATCCCAGATTTAATTATATCCGGATTATTATCCCACGTTTAATAAAGAATAAGGATTAAATATGAGTTTATTTCATGTTTGGTTGAGATAAAATGTCGGGATAACTTATCCCGAAATTAGTGGTTAACTTATCCACATAATGGACATGCATTTGAGAATACAAAAAAAAAGATGGTATATGAAGTATTCAATAAAAACACGTTATTACCTGTTCAGATAAAAATATAGCTCGGTGCATTAAAACTTTTACTATGCTCGGAGTTCGGAGAAGGGCTTGTATTGTACGCAATTTTATCTTATATTTTTGTAAAAGACTGTTTCCACGATTATTTAAATCCATGATCTCCAAATTACATAATAGCAACTTTACTAGTTTAGATGCTCAATTGAAATAAATAGTAATAAATTTTTTAAAAAGGAAAAATTAGAACAGAATCCCTTGGGTAACTGATTTTGGAAAAACTAAGTGTATTCTCTTACTATTTAAAGTGAGGATATATTCGTGAAAGAAAAAAAGAGAGAAAGAAAGGATAGTTGACAGATGAAGAAATGTGAGCCATTGATACTGAGACAAAGTAATATCTTATCAGCTACACAAGCTACAATAAAGGAAAATACTTAAAGATAAGAGTTTTCACATCACATCAATGAATAAAACTCCTCATATGCAACCAATGCGTTTTCGATTTCTCATTGGAACGTACTCATCCTCTCCCACATTTTACATATTTAACGTTGTACGAACTTTCCTCTTCTCTCGTCACTCTTTCCATCTATATTTTATACTATTCCTTTAGTCTCTCAATTTACACTATTAAATACCAATTTCCATTGATATCAAATAAAAAAATAATACTATTTTTACATGAAAAAATTCACAAAGTTTTCCACTCTGTTTCCCATCATGTGCTTTTTCAATGAACTGGCTCAGTAGGAAATGAACGGTAAAATCATGTTTTATATCACAAATTTTTTATTGATTTGCGGTGGGAGTAATCTCTATTTCTAGTAGTGTTATGTAATTTATTTTAGTTAGGCACAAAATTTAAAAATAGTGGGATTTTTTGCAAAATTTATGTTCTAAAATAAGTTATAAATGTTTGTGTGACTATAAATCATCTTATTAAGAGTGAAATGAGTATTTTAAAGTTAAATTATTACTAATTATAAAAATGTGTAATTCTTCTTAGAACTGACTAAAAAAAAGCGTGTCACACAGATTAGGATAGGAAGAGTATAAAAGAGACTCTTGATTTTAAAAAAAAATAAGTTATAGATATTTGGGTGATTTATAAATATATCATTAAATGTAAAATAGATATTTTAAAATTACATAGTGGCTAAATATAGTAAAATATCATTCTTTTTTAGATCAGTTAAAAAGAAAAGAACGTGACATAAATTGAGACGAAAAAAATATTATTTTTCTTGCAAACTTATATTGCTGGACAATATTCCAATCAACAATAATAATATATCAAATATAATTTCAGAAATACAGTCTCAAAAATATAAATACAAATCTTATAATCTCTATCTTTAAAAGGATAAAAAAAATATACTTTTCATACACTTCTGGCTCAGCTCAATTCAGCTCGAAAACAAATTTGAAAGAAAAGTCAAGAGCCTGGTTTAATATTTGCACTCATCTCTAACATCCTTTCACATTTCATTTTTCTGTTTTTGTTATGTTTATAGGTTTACCAAAACTAGCAAAAGGTGATGTCTTCGTCTTCAACTTAACTATTATTATATTCACTACTATTTTGGTTCTTTTTTTTTTTTTTTCATTGTGGGGTACGGGGTGAAGGAAACCTAGAGAAAAGGAAAGGGAGAGAGAGAAGAGTAGGCTTGAAGAATTAATATCCTTTAATTTTTGTGTACGATTATATAAATGAATTTCTACATTAGTAAATCACCTAAAAAGTGGTTAAAAATAGTTCAATTGTTACTTCCTCTTTTACACGTTATTTGATATTGTTTGACTCAGGTGTCAATTTTAAAAAGTATTTTTTCTTTTCAAATTTTATAAGTTTAAATATATTAAATATCTGTGGCTATATCTAAGCTTCTTGTTACGAAAATACATAAATATATTATTTTTTATTTTAAAATAGATTAATAAGTAAATAATGTCAAATAAAATATAAATCGAAAAGAATACTTAAGAAAATAAGTTAGTCGACCTATTATAACAGTTAAATTAATGTACTATACAAATAATATTACATTCATTTCAATTTGATTGTTTTACGTAATCTATTCTAAAAAGAATGTTTTTTTCTTTATTAATTATTCTTTAATTTTAACTTTTTCGTTTTCACGTGATATATTTAAAGATTACAATATGAAGGAATATTTTGATATATTTTATAAATTTTTAATTTAAAATTAATAATATTTAAAAATATTTTTTTATTTTTTTCAATATTATGTCAAATTAAAATGAGATAAATAAATTAAAATGACGGGAGTATAAAAATTCTTTATTGTACGACTGTATGTAAATCAAATCCTAAATGGAAAAAGGAAAGTAAGTACCCTCCTATTTGGCTTTGTACCTTTCTTTCTTTTAAATACTATATAATATATATATACACGCACCATAATTTTGGGGCTGAGAAATGAGTAAAAACTTGCACCTTTTTACCCTTTCAAGGTTGCTCTTCCACACACATCAGATTTGGGACTTCCCCTTTTTAGCTTCACTTCTATATTTTGCCTTATAAACCTGCAACCTGAAAAAGCTTCCGAGTTTTTTAGCCAATTTTGTAAGTTTCTAGATGGTAACCCTTTAAATCCCCCCACATCTTCTTCAATACTTCTCTCTCTCTCTTTGTTTCATCAATTGGAGCAAAAGCTAAGCCAAGTCTTCTTTTTACATTTTTTCTTCATCACTTCATCCACATCTCTCTTGTTTCCTTTTGTGTTGAATTTAAGGAGATGGTAAGAGGGAAAACTCAGTTGAGGCGTATAGAGAACGCCACAAGCAGGCAAGTCACTTTCTCCAAACGCAGAAATGGGCTGCTCAAAAAAGCTTTTGAACTTTCAGTTCTGTGTGATGCTGAGGTTGGTTTGGTTATTTTTTCTCCGAGAGGAAAGCTCTATGAATTTGCCAGCTCTAGGTAACATTTATATACATATACCTTTCTTGCTTTCAATTCTATGGTGAATTTTTCTCTCATTTTTACATCAGCCTTCATGTTAAAGATTGCATTTTTATGTTAATTAATTAATAATTACACACCCCCACAAGTCCATCAGTCTTCTTGATTAATGAGTTTGTTTCTGTGAGCTGAAACTTACAATGCTGAAATGTCAATTTTCTTCCATATTTGCATCAGATCTCATCTTTGTACCTGAAAAATCAAGAACCATAATTGATTTTATAGATACTTCTTTAGATGATGATTTAATGCTTAAAGTAACAAGATTCTCTTAACTAATTGACTTCACTCTTGTTATCTGTAATTTATTAAGTAAGAGATCCAATTGCTTCAATAACCTTTGGTACTATCCATCTTAACAACATAACCCTAGTTAAGAGAATCTTGTTAAATGACATTTTATGATCACATAAGATTAAAAAATAAAAAGAAGTAAATATATCGTTTAAAAATAATAATTGTTATGATCAGTGGTGTCATTGTTTCCCATAAACTTGATTTAATAAGAATAAATCAGCTGACAAAGTTGGTAGCAAGAGGGATATGCTTAACTGACAAAGTTAGTAAAAGGAAACTGAGTTTCTTGATTAGTTTAGAGTTAAAGAGGTTTATGTGAACTTCAAAGTTATAAGACTGTGAGCCAGTTGTCAAGTTGGTACTTGATTTCATGCTCACTGTCTTGCTACTCTTGGGCTGTTTCCTTTGTAACACACTTTCAGAATCTAGTTTTTGCCAGAAATTAATTAATATTTGTACCAGCTTCAATCCACAACGCTTTTGCAGTTGATATTTATTGCTCCTGTACCTATGTTTTTTCAGTCATGTTCTTTACTTTTTGGGGTCATAAAAGAATCAACTTTGACAACCTAATGAAATCCTTCCAAAAATTAATTCATGAGATAACGTTTGCCTAAGAGATGATAATTCATTTCCTCGATCAATTTGGGATGTTTTGATAGAAACAAAGATAGAGGTTAGAGGTAGTTCACTGCTTCATTTATAATAAAATTTTAAATCTTTTTGACTTTTTTGGTGTGTTTATTTCTTCAAATTTTAAATACTCTTTAGTGCAAATTCTAACGCCCACATTGCTCACTGCTGCATCTGTTTGGGCTGCTTTCTTATGTAATTTCATCTGGGTGATATTGAAATTCTGTCATTACCAAACACTTCTTTCGTTTAGTCCCCACTGTCACAAGAGGACCTTAATAAAATAGATTTTCCTAATAACAATATTAATACAACTCTCTTGATTAGCTTCTTGCCAAACGGGACTTTAACTTCTTATGTATATGTATATATATATTTACTCCCATTTATGTTTACTAGAATCGTTTTCTTTCCTTAAGAAATTGTCTGATTAAGTAACAAAAATGGATCAGATATGGACCACTGCCGCAACACATTTTGTTGCTGTTCCATGTACTTTTTGAACTATATATTACGTTATGTGGAGTCTTACATAACCTCATATGTGAAAACATTAGTACAATCCATTACCTAATGCATAAACATTCTAGTACATCACTACTCCACCACTTCGAGTGGCACATTATGTTGTTTCTTTGTAAAAAATGGTGCAACAGAAAGAGTTAAGAAATATTAAATGACAGAGCGTTCAAAAAATTTAAAACAGACTGAAAGTGTCTCTCAATAATTTTATTAAAAATAAAAGGACTTTAAATAATCAAACTGGAAATATAACCTGCAGAAAATTTGCACTACAAAAATTAAAAAATAAAATAAAATATCTCAACAAACTAAAATAATCTAACAGAAAATTCAAATTCAATCCTAAAACTAAGTAATTTATTATACTAAAAAATTAGTGCACCAACTGAAAGCTAATTTTACTTTCAATGTCAACACATTCCTTAATAATGCCTCACGACATTATTCATATCCCCTTGTTGGTAAGTAAGGTGTAAATGTGTATAATAATGTGTTAATACCATTTAATCCTTATCGTGCCATTACTATAGTTTACTAAAATGGAGTTCGTGAGTGATCTAGTTGGATAGTTTAATTATTAATATGTAAGTGATTATTAATGAAAAAGACATTTGTTCTTATATCGAAGATAATACTTTTAAGTAAATAAAAGTGAGCTTCTTTTAATGATTTAAACTTTTAAATGAGATGATTACGCACTTTAATATTATAACAGGACAGATAGAAATTCTGAGTTCTAAGTTCAAGTCTTATTGCCTTCCATTATCAAAGTTCTTTTCTCATGAGAAACAAAAATTATGGTCACACAGATGAATTTTCCATACGTATTTCTCAAAGAATCAATGGTTTAAACTACATATTTAATAAAATATGCAAGGAACTACATATTTAATTTATGAACGTTGTCGAATCTTCAAAGATTATAGTAATAAGATTACACAAAAATTACAACAGTTAAATTTGGGTAACTGTGGTAACAACCTTTTTATTATTACACTCTCAAGGCTTTTTCTGTTCCCAATGATTTTCCATATTCTTCTTTCTTTTATTATCAACTACTATCTTCTGCTCAACTTATCATTTTGTTGTCTGAAGATTCCATTCATTTCAATTTATTGGTTTCACTTTTTGTTTTAGACTGTTTCAAAAAAATTCTCTCTTAGGCAATTTTGTAATTTTAAATTTTCACATGATGTGTTTAAGCTCATAACATTAAAGAGAATTTTTGTACATTGTACATATCTTTAGTTTAAAATCACATGATTTAAAAATTTTTCTTTACTTTCTTAAACTTTATATCAAATTAAATCAGACAAACAAATTAAAACGGATTACGATATTATACATTGGCTAAGAACTGAAAATGATTCTAAAGTTTTTTCCTCACATTTCTTCCGTCTGCTCTAAAGTCTAAACCTTCTTTCTCATATATCTATAATATATATGTATATTGATAAAAAACTGGAGTAGTTATATTATGTTAATAACATGCATCATCACATAATGGTGAGTATTTCTATAGCCTAACAAAAGTAGTTCCTTTTTGTCTCCTTCCTCATATGTACAAATGCTTCCTCCCATCACCACAAAACATTTGAAGATGCAAATAAGTTATGAGGAAGATGACAACATATATACACTTAATTAAAGATGCAATTTCATTGAGATAGAAGTAAGAGATATGAAGATTTAAGACAAAGAAACAATTTTAGAAGATAAACTATCAGAATAGTTTACTTTGTACCAATGTTATATGTATGCTAATTTAGCTTACATATATATACTGCTCTTAGCCGTTAAGTTATAGTTGTTTCGAGCTATTCCACCCTTTGCCTTGAAATGGAACATGTATTAATTACATCCATGTAAATAATTGATTTTTACCTCCCTCTTTTTTCCTTCTAATATTTCATTGACTAGTTTTGGGTGTGCTTTAACTAGACCTGGTAGTCGACTTGTCATATCCAAATCTGATACCTAGATCGCAATAAGACACCCCACGAGCTACTTCTAAGCTACACATGCGAATAAATAATGAATAAAGAGAAATTATACTAAAAATCTCATAATATAAAGGTGAGTGTAGAAGCAAAAGATAAATATTGAGTCTATCCATAATTCTCATAATATGTCTAACTAATGCAATTACTAGTCTTAATATAATATTACGAAACACGAACTCGGAATACTACTAAGTTAACTAAAAAAGAAGAGTTCGCCATGGTCTAATGACGAGTCATGAAATATCAAGCTTACTTAATGGTGCCTTACGTAGGAAAATGTTTTCATTAAAAATAAATAATTTCTTATTTATTTTTTAGTGTTTAATAAATAGGTAAAAACTATTATCTCAAAAAAGTATTTTTTTTTTATAATAAAGGTGAGGGGTAAAGGTGGTGGCGGTAAGAGCTATAGAGGTGGAGGTTAAATCGAGTGTATTGTAGGATGAGGAGAAGAGGAGTGGAGTACCATTCAATTCATGCATGGAAATTTGTTTTCTAAACTTTTACAAAAATTTATTCGTAGAGATTATATTTTTAAAAAAATTGAACCAATTAAACATAAGAAAAATAAAAAATACTTTATACCAAAAATATTCTAAATATGAAATTTATAATCTTAAAAATAAAATAGATTAGTTGCTACATAACTAAAGATACTTTAATAATATAATAAATGTTTAGTATATTATAACTTAAGCTGTTTTTAATAATATGCAAGTGTTTATCACTTCTTGATTTCCATACTCCCACTCCTAAACATCAATTTTCTTTGAGGACCAACTTTGGAATTCCCTTTTGTTATTCACGGAAAAATACTAAGTTAAAATCCTGAAATCTTTTTTTTTTCCATGAAATTTCTGTCCTCTATTCACTTATATCATCATCAGATAAAGACTTAAAGGAATCATTTGATAAGCAGGATAGGATAAGCAAGCATATCTCATGAGATTATTTTATACCATCTTTTATATAAGTTAATAATTCCATCATTTAGTATAATTAATGGAATAAAATAATCTCGAAATTAGCTGATACCTTAAATTAAACATTGGATAAAGTTAATCATAAAATTTATCTTGATATTATTATCTTTATCCCATGTTCCAAACAATCCCTATGGATGTCGCCTAGTGATCTTTATTCGAGAAAGACTCAAAGATATGGTCTAATGATGGTAAAAGAAGTCGGAAGAATTTTAAGTCTCGAATTCAACTTCTAACGGAAACAAAAATATTAAATACTCTTTTCCTTTTCTCTCAAGCTTTGATCGACAAAATTATCAACCACCTGTGCTGATCAAAGGTAGAGATAGCTGCACAAAATAGCCCAAACACCAATATGACTATTTAATTTGAAGACATTTTAAATTTGCACTGCACTTTTGCCACATGTCGGAGCTTGTACTCTTTCAGCTATACTAATCTTAATAATTACAGATTTTTAATTCATAATTACACCCGAGAGTGATGAAAGTTTGCTAAAGTTCAAATGAATAGCACCGCATCCAATAAGGTAGGACCAAAATAAAATTCATTGTATCATCTATACACTATTAACAGTACATCACCAAAAGTTATAATGTGATAGGATAAAGATTCTTTCTCCATTAATTAAAGATCTAAAAAAACATACAATATTAACTTTATATCAAATAGATAATCAATAAATATATACATGAAATTGAAGCTAGGGGGAAGCTTCCCCTTCCTTCAAAACATCAATGTTCCTTTCTCTCTGAACAACCATAGGGTGCAATCCAGTTCTAAAGTTTTACCTCAAAGTTTAGGCATCACTGCTTGTAAAGTATCGAGAATTTTAGAGATCCGGTATTGAAGCTTTCATGAAGGTTTGCAAGTTCCCTTGATCATAATCTGTCATGCCCGACCCTAAATCTTGGCGTGACTAACATTAGATGTCACTGGTGGCCCCAGCGAACCACGTAATATAACATACATGAGCATACATCTAACAAAAGCGAAATATCAATAGACTTAAGTTTTCAAAAGTGAAAAGTGCTTAGTTTATGAAAAAGACTTGCCAAGTTTTCATCAACATGTGAATAATAATCTATGAAGCCTCTATCATAATAGAATAACTGTTTTATCGGAACAAGGCACCCAGCATACCTCTAAGACAAACGCTAATAAAGCTGAATAAAATGACTAAATCCCATTATCTGAGCACCTGAGTTTGCATTATAAAACAATGTAGTGCCCCGACAAAAGAAACATGAGTACATAAGATTGTCTTGTATATAAAATGGCTCAATGGAATATAAGTATAACTGATAATAGAAAAGACAACCAGGAAACAAAGACATAGTATGAAGGAATCAAGAATCCAAAAGAAAATCAATAGGTGGACCTTTTGATAAAAATCATCTTTTATCATCATTCAATAGTTCACTGTGGAATATTCTTACTTTAACCGACATAAATCACCATGTGAATATGGAGTCCGATCTCTGATCGATCAGCTAAGCCAACGCATATCTAGCCGGGATATGAGACATACATACATAGTTTGCTAGAAAGGATCCATAATAGTCCATACTAGAGGAGCATGGGGAGGCACCTGAACAAGCAAAAACGATCCATATATAACCTATGTTGGCTTATGTAGTTTTAGGTATGAAGCCTTCCCGATTATTAATGCTACTTTTCTTTCATTACATAGTATGATTTACTCAAAAATATAATTTACCAATTAAATTCATAAGTCATAAGTCATCATCATATCATAATCAGAGTTCATCATTGTCAGTCCATAAAGTTTGACACTTTCACAAGGGATTTATTGAACTCATGGAATAACCAAGAATGATCATAATATATACCTAGGAACTTATGGAATTTTGAAAAACATACAATTCATCATAGGCATAATGTTCTTGACCTTAACCCTACAATTTAAGAAGTCTTAAATTTCATGAAACGTATCATGGGAAATGAAACAAAGTGTCCTAGCATGTGAGTTAGCATTTCATACCTTAATTGCGATCAAGCAATTGGAGAACAATTTGATTCTTGATGAAGAAGGCTTAACTTTTGTCTAATTCCTCGGAGTGAGGTTTTCCCTTGAAACTCTAAGATGATAGGAGATAGTCTTTACATGTGTTATCGTAAATCTCTATTAAAACACATGAAAAAGCTTGAAATATGCTTACCTTCACATGGGAGGACTTAGGGAAGAGGAGTATTGAACAAGGTCCAGAGAGAGGTGAAAAAGTGGAAGAGAAGCTGAAATGCGTATATATAATGGGCTGCATTGGACGACTTATGGAGGGACTAGTACTAGTTACGGTACTGTAAAACTAATCTACGGTTCTTAAGTTGGACGGTAGATCAACCCAGAAATCTTTACTCCCCAGTTACGGGTATCACTCACTGTTCGTAAGACGAATCTGTGGCCCGTAGATTGGACCGTCTATCAACACCAGACTTTTTCCTTCTGTGAAGTTCAATCTACGAAACCAAGGTATGGTTCAGAAAATCCTTTTACGGTCTGTCTGTTGGATTGTCAGTCGATCCCTACCTTGCACGTTTTTTTGAAATACTTCTAGTCTGCGACACAAAATACGGGCCGTAGATTCTATCTACGATCTGTTTGTTGAACCGTAATCCTTTCCACTGCTTTGGACAAATTTGGCCTCCTCCGTACTTTGACATACGGCTCATAGGTCCATTTACGGTCCATATGTCATATGATGTACCTGACAATGAATTTTGCTGAAACTTTTACTCTTTGATATTTCAACTCTCGAGCACTCTCATACTTCTTTTGAATACTTCACATATTACCTACACCCCATTATTCAGATGAATGACTACGTTCTCATAGTTAAAATTAATTTCTTATGTAGTAAGATCGAAAATTCTTTTCCAAAGACATGAGGTGTTACATAATCAACTACTACATTAGAGTTCAATTCCTAGATAATTGAGTCAATTCTGCTTTCTTCGCACCGATGTGTACCAAATTTGTTGGTTGTGTCTCACCCATGTTGATGGAGCAGGAGATCGTAGAAACAGTGAAGGCTATAGTTACCATTGTTCTCCATTATGTTCTCTAAGAATACCTCTTGCTCCAGTCTTGTTGGTTCTGCTCATAGAACTGTCTTAGTGTTGAGTTTGAAATTTTAAGGGGGTTTCAACCAATGGACAGGAAGCATCTGACACTCTATTAGGATGGTTGTTACGTATGTTTATGTTATCGTATCATATGTGTTGTATTGTATCGTACTGTATTGTTTTAATAAATACAACGTTTGGATAGATTATATTATTTTCTGTTGTTACACAATGTCACACATCAATAATTTGGAGGATAAAAACTACAAGGAAAATAGGATATGGGTAAAGCTGCTATTAAAAGGTAAGATTAATTAATGATAAAATAGGATCATTAAATGATAAGATAAACTGAGAAAAAAAATAAGGTAACGATGCGATCACACCAAATTGATCATTACATAAAATAAGATTTTTCATTATTACCTGATAATGGATTTACCGATACGATACAATAAAATATAAATAACAATCAAAATAAACATTATATTTAAACTAACGACACAACACAATATAGGTAATAACCATCCAAACATGCTGTAGTCTGTATTTGTATCCTTCTATTATGTAGCAAATCCTTTTCAGTTAACATACAATGAGATATGACCAAATACCATTCTGAGAGTTATGAGATTGAAGATCTCATTAATGACACTACCCAAGGGAGTTGTAACTTGACCAAATATACCTTTGAGCACATCTTTTTTTTCTTTTCACAGTTGCCAACAGATTAGGAGAGGGAGAAAGTTGAGGCAAGATTTAACACATAGTTATCAGTGTGCTTACTCCACCAACACCACATATGACTTATGAGTGGGTGAGTATTATATGTGATTCCCAGGAAGTTGGCAAAGAAAGCCTAGACTTAAATGGTGTGCCAACAACAATTTTAGATCGACTATAGCGGAAACTGATTCTCTTATACTCACTAAATGCATTATAGGGGAATGTAAAATACCATCTAGGATACAGACGAACGTTAAAGAGATTCAGAAGCTCTCAGAAATACATGATTTTTCCATCGTCACTGCTTTAGGGAGGCCAACAAACCAGCGGATAAACTAGCTGCCTTTGAGCCACAACATCGAGGAAACTCAAGAGTACAATACTATAACGGAAATTCCTCAACAAGTTAGAGGCTTGTTGAACATGGACAAATGGAACATGCCCTCCTTCAGGAATAAAAGTACAAAGATGTCCTTGATATATTATGACCCCCCTGAATGTCTTACTAAGTAGATAGATTTTGGTAGGAGTAATGCCAATAGCTACAAGAAAAAAGAGCTTTAACGAAAGAAAATTCAGTCATTAAAAGTTAAAATTCAGTCGCTATAAGGTAATAACGATGAAAAAAGATCCGGTCGCCATCGATTGCTAAAAGCCTTGATGTTAAAAGTTAACGACCGGATTTAAAATCCGATCGTTAAACACCTTTAACAAAAGCTAAAAATCCAGTCGTTATACCTCTTTTTAGCGACCAGAGTTTCCGTTTGCTAATTGAAAATTCAATCGTTAAAAACCTTTGGTGACAACAACAATTTCGGTCATTATAAGAGTTTTTAGAAATCAGATTTACCTGCTGTAATTGTTTCCTAACTTCTGCAACAACTAGACAATAGTAATAATCCTTTCAAATGCTTTCACATATACAAAACGATCATTATTCATATAAATTTTCATAGTTAATTACAAAGAACTAAATCTATCACATTACAAAAAATATACTCATCCAACTTGTACTACATTACATTTGTCAATTCCTACCAATAAGAGGAAATATAATTATAATACATTTGAGAATATCTTTTAAACAACCCCTAGTTAATAGGTTCCTAATTGCCAGAAATATGCTGCTCAGGATGGTAGAGTTGCATGTATGCCCCAATCTCACTTCATCCACAATAATAGGTTCCAGATTAAAAGATACAACTCTGCGCACATGTTTATTGCTGCAAGTAATATGTCACTGCAAGGTATAAACAAGATGCTTAGGCATAAATAATTCAGAATTAGAAGCAAGATGGCCATTATTTCTACAATCAGATTGCTCCAACAAAATTAAATCTTGTATAAAGCATAAAAGAGTAAATATGTTAAGGAGATCTCAACATTCAGGCTTTGAGTTCATTAAAGCGATTGAAAACGTATTAATTCTCCGAACGAATCTACAATTCATTCATTAGTCCAGACCATCTTTGAAGTCCCCATTAATATTAGAATTCATATGGTCTCAAAACCAACCAGTTGCAAAATGTAGTAAAGAAAGAGAAAGTTAGGTTTCAATGGAATCATAACATGACATAGAACATAAAACTAGAAAAAGACTTTATAAGGAAAAAAATATAAAAAATATTGTGTATTGCTAATTTTACTTTTATCAGCCAAACAAAGGAAGTATTTAATGTTATCCACTTTATCTCTCTCTCTTTTCTTATTTTTGCCTTCTTTCTCTTCAATTTCCTAGATTGTAGAATTAGAATAAAGCTTCACTGGAGAAATATTCTAATAAAAATACTTACGTGCAGCGTAATATTAATTTACAGATTCATCTTGCAGAATCAGTTGCTTCCCTGCAGAAAAGAGAGAAAGTTTGCCTGTGAGATTTTATAAAAAATAGCAAGACGTTGATTCTTCTATCTGTTTTCCTTTAACTCAACAAAAAGTTAGTTACTTAGGCAAAGTGCAATTACTAATTTCAACAAACCATCAGGTAAAAAAGGCAAGATCAATTATACATCCCTTTTAGAAAACAAGCATAACTCTTAGTGCAAAATGATAATTATATATAGAGTATGAACACACAAATATGAAGATCCTTTTGCATTCTTCTATATTGAATTAAAATAAA
This sequence comes from Datura wrightii, assembly GCA_035772735.1. Taxonomy (NCBI): domain Eukaryota; kingdom Viridiplantae; phylum Streptophyta; class Magnoliopsida; order Solanales; family Solanaceae; genus Datura; species Datura wrightii. The sequence continues at coordinate 31,955,660 of JASDFA010000014.1, forward strand.
GAAAAATTTCTTTTTCAACCATAATCAACACTCCGAATATCTAAATAACTAGTGCACCATATAAAGGCTTGGACCATATACGCTAACAATAAATATTCCAACTAAGCATTATAATAGTAGAGCAGAATATCAAAACCACCAAATAGGACAAATTATAGCCCCTTCCAAACCTAAAATACAATGTTCGTCTCATGAGTCTATTTCTTATTTATGTATTGGAAGACAATAACCGAATAATCAATCAAAGACTAAGTAGATGCTCTTTGAAACATTGTGGGACATCATGATTGAAGGATAACAATTACCACAAAACACTAAGACTTTAGTCGGACTAACTTCTACTGAAAGAAATCATAAACATATCGAACAAAATGCAGCAAGAGCCTCTAAGTTCTAAAGAACAATCATAATGATAGTTTATGGTCATGTATTTCTTACCCTTCTTATTCGATTCATTGAAGTAGACCTTAAATTGCTGGTATCTGTTTTTCAGTCATCATTCTTATAATTTCAATATTTCTATCTGACTTAACATTGTCATATTGGTGAATTCGGGCAATGACTCTGTCAAGAATATACCATTAACATCTCCCGTTGCATTCCCTCTTTTTATACTGTAAAGGAATATCCAACAGTTAATAAAGTATTAGAACAAATATATGGTGTAAGACACACGCCTTCAAATTACTAATAAATTTTCTTGTTGGCCAGAGACTAAAGTATAAAGAGTGAAAATGATCCTTTAACATATGCCTCAAGTTCTTTCTTTAATCCCAACTTCCATTTTCTCTTTGTGAAATACAGTCAATCTATAACATTTGTTTTTAAATGATCCTTTACACATCATAGACCAATTTGGGATATATATTAGAGAAATTCAAATGTTAGTCACCCTCCACATCCAACCACACAACTGCCACCTTCCCCATCCCAAACTCCATATACCTCATACCCCATCCCTACACCATGCAAAGTACTCATCCCTTCCGGCTCCCCTCTTCCCATCTTCCTCAGCACTTCACCAGTCTCTTCCCATTTTCAGACCAACATCTCATTGGCACCTATTTTCCTTAGTCTTCTTCCACCCTGCTCTTAGCCCTTTGTAACCACCCTTTTTCCAACTTCAGGTCCACCATCGCTGTCCCCGCAGTAACCTCTCTAGAATCAATTTTTTTTTATAAGGTCAATCCTTTATGCTCATCTTTGATCTTTTCTCTCATTTTTAAATTTTAATTCAATTGACTAGGAACTTTTAATCTGATGTTAACCACATTAATCTCACAGGCCTCTCACATGTCAATGGAAATTGATCTCTGGTAGAACGAGGAGAAGAACCATCTAAACACAAATGGAGACACAAAATATAAGAAACAGAAGTTGGAAATGATTTCTATTCAAGATTTTACTTGGAGATTAGAGAATGATTAGTCAGAAGAGATATTTTCCCTTCTATTCTTTTTGGACAAGTAGTCACTGGAAATAAATAATCTAAGCTTAACTGTCAAAATTAGAAGGTTCATTTTAAAACAATCAAAAGATAGAACAATGTAAAAGAGCTTCTGAGATCTTTTTTCCCAAAATGCAATCATCCTCTAAGTGGAAGATAAAACGAAGACTAGGTTCATCTTCTGAACATGACAGGAGGTGAAAGCATAAGTCATACACCTTGATTGCTACTGGTAAGGTTCATGGTTCTGCTATATAGTTATATTGTCTTCTATATCAAAAACTAACTCCGCCATCATTGTGTATTTACGAATTTACACTACCACGTCTATTGTTTTGTCTTCTCCTGTAATGTAATGAGTTTTAGCATGTAAGAAACATAATACTTAAAACTGCTTAAGCTTAACGATCTACATAGGCATAGAATTAAAGAAATTCTCTCATCACCCCCTAATTTGAAAACATATGCTCTCTCCTATTTGAAACAAATGAGATCAACTTTGTCAAACATAGAATTTAGTTTAAACACTTAATAAATCTGAAATAAGCATCTGCTGATTAACATGAATACAAGAAGAGCTACCTTATTCTCAAAAAAAAAAAAAAAAGAAGAGCTACCTTATGTCAAACTCTTCTGATTTTTTAACTGCTTCTTGTGCGGCTTTAACTATTTGATTTGTCATTCCAAGATTTGAACAAAAGCATTGCTAAATGTTGAAAGCCTGTATCAGTAATCAAGTTATGAGAAATAGCAAAAGTTCTTAAGGAAATTCAATTTATGAAAATAGTAGTTAAAAGGAGAATGGTGTTTTTTCTCCTTCTTTTAGAACAATAAATTTCACCATGAAATCCCCAACATGTATAGTTCCCATTTGGTCGTTTCCACTGATTGATCCATCTCAAGCTCTAGCCTGTAGTTATTTCATTATGTATTCCTTTGCTAGGTCAATTTCCTTCTTTCTAGCTCCATTTGCAGCAAAGCAAATTTCTATTTTCAACCCACAGTTTCAAGAAAGCTCATTCATATTGAAAGTTAAATCAGGAATGACAAAAAGTCTTAAGTTTTACCTTCAAAGTTTATGGCTTGTCTTCTTGTACGTCGACAAGCAATATATAAGCAAGCAGCCAATATAGCATTCTGGTTCCTTCCTGTACTAGTTTTTGATCTTCTGCCTTCTTGTATATCTCATTAGCTCGGTCCTTTGAACAGAATGTAAACCATTATACTGAAATATTGAACAAAAAATATTCCTGGCTTTTAATGTAAATTGTCAAATTACTTTACTTGAAGTATAGCAACATCTTCAAGTTCATCTTTTAGAAAAAACATAAGGTACTTGGACTGGTCCTTATTCTTGTAGATGTTAAAAGAGAATATCCTAATAATGTAGAGAAAACAATACTGTGAAGTAAACTAACAAAAATTGGCAATTCCTACCATGAGAATTCTGGCAGAATGTCAAATATAAGGTCATAGGACCAAAGACGAGCTCCAAGTTCTAAAAGAACATACTACACCATTCAGGTAACAAGCAAACAATTATTAAGAAGTACACAAAAAGCTTCCAATATTTTATATTTCTAGCCAAATGATTCCGCTTCTAGTAAAAAGAGAACTTCAACATATATATTAGCAAATACAAAAAAAAAAAAAAAAGATCATCTACATTTATTCACATAACTTCAGCTTATATCTTGCGCTATTCTAGTATTCAGGACAATTTGTTGCTCAATATAAATAGAATCCTCAAACGATATTTATTTCCACAAGATATATACATTCAAAAGTTAACATGACAGACAATAGACAAAAAGATAAGCTAAATAATTGGACCGGATTCCAGTAGCTGAGACCTCCTAAGTTATTAGAAAGCTAGGGATCTTGGGTTCATACTCGATCTAGGGTTCTATAACTCTAAAAAACCCAAATAACTCAACCTCTTATACGAAATTGATATCAATCCAAAGAAACTGTACAGACTGATTTGCTCGGGTTTGAGAAATTGGTTTAGAAATTGATTGCTAAGGTTTTACTTTTTTTTCTCTGCTAAGGTTTAGGATACAAAATATGGATGTTGGTCGAGAAATTTTAATGGAGAATGAGAGAAAGATCGTGAATGAGCTGCCAAGCCTGGTACAACTGGGGAGGGCTTTTCTTGTTTTTTGGGGATGGGCATGGTTATGCCCAAAAAAAGTGCAGGGATGGAGGTGAGCGGAAAAAAAGTTGGCACTTACATTTTATCTTACACTTAGCTACAACGACCGGATAATGTATTTTTTTAGCAATTAAAAATTGTCCTCTCCCTATTATTGAGCTTAAAATTCACTTTCAATGAGCGAAAACAAAATTTAGTCACTAAAAGTGCACTTATAACAACTGGATTCATGTTCCTTCGCTAAGAGATGATTGTTAAAAGTCAAATTTGTTGTAGTAAAAAGTTTGGGTTACCAAACTTAATATATATCTTTTTTCACATCAATGATCAATGGAGACAAAGTTTGGGATTTAATAAATAAATAAATAAATAAAAAAGCCTAGACCTTCCCCAAAAAGGTGATGTGAAGTCTCTGTACAAGGTATAGGGGAACAAGTGCATTTGCAGACCACTTGAGAGTGAGAGTATCATTCCTTTGTCTATATTTTTTAATGGATTCTCTAGTCACAAGTAAAGACTTCATTCTGAGGGAACATCCAATAGGACTGGTCTTTGGCTTCTTTGTTGAAAATTAAAATGTGCTGGATGTATTGGTGGAGATTGTGAGGTATCATAGTACGAAGATTAGTATCATTCCTATTGTGCTTTGATTGGAATTTCTTTACTTGGACATTTCTCTGAGAGAGATTAGCACTGATAAGGAGAGCAAGTGGATCAATACCAGTCCAGTTGTCACACCAAAACAAAGATTACCCTTCATTTATTTTCTACATCATATATGGTTCGATGTTCTTAATTCTTAATTTCCATTAGCTCCTTCCACTTTTAGATTATCCACAGGTTCTTTCCTAGCCACCATGTTGGTTCTTCTGTAATATTTGCCGTTCATGAATCTAGTCTAAAGATTATCTTGAGTTCTAAGTTTCTACCACCGATTCGTAATGGTTACATTTAATCCTACGCTTTAAAATAAAAAGTAAAGGTGCAAAAACACATCTGAATTATACTATTTTTGCGAGTGCAGTACGTGAACTATTTGAAGTTTGCGTTTAGTACTTGAACTATCACCCCAAGCTTACAGAAACACATCTGAATATTTATATTTCTTGCGTGCGATAACTTGCGAGTTTACTTTTAAAAAAATGAAAAATGATCAAAATTGGGCCTGAATTATGCGAAATGGATCATATATACCCTCTGTTATATTTTTAGTATCAACAATACCCTCGCCGTCCAAGTATAAAACCACAAATACCCCTAAAGTTAATAGCACTTTTTTTTAACTGACGTGAGACTTTTTTCTCCATCTAAGCAAGCTAACTAGGACTAACACTACAATAAATATAATTTTTTGTGACAACATTTTGTGGTGACTTGAAAAGCTTGTCAAAAAAGATGATAGTTTTACGAGCAACATTAATAGTTGCCACTGAAAATAATATAAAAAATTTATTTATAATGAATAACTCTATGTATTTTTATTTATTTATACAACACTATAATATAATTATTAATACATTTAATATATTAGAAATGAGTATTCATGTAAAAGTAGTAACACTTTTAATAAAAATTATTATTAAAAGTAGAACTATTAAAAATTACACTTTTAATTCATATAAAAATAGTAACATGTTTTATTAGAAATAGTATAAAAACATGAAATTAGCAATAATTTCTAATAAAAAATTATTATGTATAATAAATAACTCTATATATTTTTATTTATTTATACAACACTACAAGTATAATTACTAACACTTTTAATATATTGGTATAGTAATTATATATGTTCAAAGTACTCTTAAATACTTATTAGTAATAATTAATAAGATCACACATAAAATTTGAATACACATACAGATAAAACAAAATAATCAGTGGCAACATAAAAGAGTTTCTTTACTATTTTTACTTTTAACAATAATTTTTATTAAAAGTATTATACTATTTTTATATGAATACTCATTTCTAATATATTAGAAGTGTTAATAATTATATTATAATGTTGTATAAATAAATAAAAATACATAGAGTTATTTATAATAAATATTTTTTTTATTTTATTTTCAGCGGCAACTATTAACGTTGCTCCTAAAACTATCACCTTTTGTGGCAAGTTTTTCAAGTCACCACTAAAAGTTGTCACAAAATTATATTTCTTATAGTGTTAGTCCTAGTTGGCTTGCTTAGGTGGAGAAAAAAATCTCACGTGGCTTGCCACATCAGTTAAAAAAAGGTGTTGTTAATTTTAGGGTATTTATCGTCTTATACTTAGACGGCGAGGGTATTTTTGATACCAAAATATAACGGAGGATATATGTGATCCATTTCGCCTAGTTCAAGGAAAATTTTGATCCTTTTCCGTTTAAAAAATTCCACGTGTATAATTATTTCCACCATGGTAAAGCTTAAATAATTGAAAAATAAATTTACAAAATATTTTATAATTACTCTTTTTTTATACTAGATAATAAAAATCCTCACCATTTTAAAAGAACCTACCAAGATTTTTCACACTAGTACACAAAAAACTATAAAATCGAGAAAAAATGCCAACAATTTTTTTTTTTAAAAAAAATTAAACAGAAAATCAAATATTTAACAGACCTTTTAATTGGTTTCGAAGATTTAATGACAATGGACAAACATAAAACTAGAGCTGTTTAAGAATAATGGATGAATTATTATAAAATAAAGAATAAACTAAAGAAAGATGAAGAAGAAGAGGGAAGAAATCTAGAATTTTGCAGAAAAGATGAAGAAGAGGAGTAATTAAAAGTGAAAAGATTTAAAAAAAAAAATGTTTCCTAAGCAATTTATAGCTGTTATAATGTTATGTAGGCGATTTTTAATATCTAAAATATCACTCACGCGTGAGGAAGTGTTTGAACACACGATTTTAGTCCGGTCAGTACTCAGGTGTGTTTTTATAACCTGAGGATGATAGTTCAGGTACCTAACACAAACTTCGCGTAGTTCAGGTACCTAACGCAAACTTTGCATGTTCAGGTACTAAACTCGCAAAAACAGTATAATTCAGATGTGTTTTTGAATCTTTACTCTAAAATAAAATATTGTACAAACTTAGCAATATAATCCAACAAAGGTTGGGGTCAATCCCACGAGAAGTAAGAGTGTGTCAAGGTGTTCAAGACGTGTGAATTTGTTAATTTCCTAAGTTAATATTCAAACCAAAAAGTGATTGGACAATTGCTTTTAAAACTAAACTACGTTATTGAACTAGAAATTTAATCGAACATTTGAAATATTAGAAAAATATTTGTTTTTTATTTTTAAAGGGACCAGAATAATAACCTCAATATAACATATCTTTTAGAAAATACCCATCGATTTTTCTATACCACGCTCGAGGAGCTTATTTCAAACCATCCAATTCCTTTTTTAGCTTGTAGACCTTTGCTTCATCACCCTTCTTTATGAGACCTTGTGGTTGTGCTACGTAGACCTCTTCTTGTAAGTCTCCATTGAGAAATGTCGACTTGATATCAAATTAATAAACTAGCCACTGTGATTGTGCAGCCAATGCTGGAACAAGTCTCAGTTTCAAACCGCAAACTGGTGAAAAGGTTTCTTCAAAATCGACACCATATTGCTCCGCATATCCTTTTGCCACAAGACAAGCTTTATGCTTCTATAGGCTCTCATCCGCTGCAAACTTTGTCTTGAGCACCCACTTCAGGCCAATTGTATTTTTGCATTCTGGTAATTCCACCATCTCCCATGCGCCATTTTTTTGATAGATTTCATCTCTTCTAACATCGCTCTCCACCACTCTTCCTTTCAACTGCTTCTCTATAATGTGTAGGATCTGAAATAGCAAAAGAAAATTGACAAGTTTTATACATGTTATATTTGGGGTCCATCTTTGTAAGCCTTATTGATCTTCTTAATGGAATTGGCTTATTTGAAGACTCTTCAAGAGTTGTAGATGAAGAGTTTCTGCTCAGTGAAATTGAACAAGATGAATCTGGAGAAGTTATAGAAGAACTAGCTATTGTAGATGTAGGAGTTAGCAGTTGAATTCCATCAAAAGTGATTTCAATGGACATAGGACTTTGTTCTTGCTTCTTCTCATTGCTTCCACTCAAATTCCAGCTTGCCATTTCATCAAATACTACTTCCCTTAAAATTAAAATCTTGCTACTAAGAGGGTTATATGATCTATATGCTTTGTATTATGTACAATAACTAATAAAAATGCATTTTAAAGATTTTTCATGTAACTTATGACGAAATTGAGAATTTACACCGAAGTATAAGCAATATAACCGAAAATTCTTAAATAGCTTACAGATGGTTTTCTATCCTGCCAAGCTTCAAATGGAGTTTGATGCATAATGACATTTGTAGAATAAAGATTCAATAAATGGACTGCTGTAGCCACAGCTTCAGCCCAAAAATGATTTGGGAGTCCCTTCGTTTATAACATGCTTCTTGCCATCTCCATAATAGTGTAATTTTTTCGCTCAGCGACGCCATTTTGCTCCAGAATATAAGGTGTTGACAACTCCTATGGATGTCACTTTCTTCACAAAAGAGATTATACTCTTTGGACAAGAATTCGTCGCCTCTATCAGTATGAAAAGGTTTGACACACAGACCACTTTGCTTCTCAACCTTGGCTTTGAAGTGCTTGAATTATTGAATATTTCTGATTTGCTTTCCAAAAAATAGATCCAACTCATGCGACTACAATCGAATAACGACTCCCACCAAAAGATGTAGTACGCATAGGTTCACATAAATCAGCATGTATTAATTCAAGATACTTTGAAGCCCTCCAAGCCTTTCCAATGGGAAAAGACTTTCTAGTTTGTTTTTTATAAATTCACCCTTTACACAATTCAATAGAATCAATTTTAGGTAGTCCAAGAACAAGACCTTTGTCCACTAGCAATTTCAGTCTCTTTATGTTGAGGTGACCGTACCTCAAATGCCACAACTTTGATTCATCCTTTGTGCTTGCAGCGAGAGCAAAATTTTTTATATTAGAAACATTCAGTGAAAATATCTTATTTGGCGTCACGGTGATATGAATCTTTTTGCCTGACTTCTTGTTTGTAATGACACAACCATCATCATCAAACCAAAGATAATATCCATCATTTATTAGTTGTCCTACACTCAGCAAATTATATCCTAACTCAGGTATAAATTGAACGTTATCCAGCCTTTTTTACTTTGTTGTGGCGAGTGTCGACACCTACAGAGATAATTCTCTTCCTCGTCTTTTGTTGCTGCAAAATTTATTTTTTGATCTTTATACTAGCAATTAGCCTTTATATACCCATAGCGCTGGAATTGATGATATTGAATGTCATTCTTTGTGTTACCTTGCTCGTTGGACTGCATGTGCCCATTATTCCTTTCTGCCTCTTTCATAACCACAGCCTCGATCACCGCAGAATCTTCCTCTTCCTCGACCTCTTCTTGTTGGACCATTATTTTCTCTATATTTAGTGGTTGCGTCTTCCACTTGGAATTTCTTCTCTCTGTTCTTTTCTATAGATCGATTGAGTCTTGACTCATGAGCTTGAAGAGATCCTATCAGTTCATCGAAGAAAAAAATTGATAAATCCTTAGACTCTTCTATAGCAGCAACTACATGATCAAATTTTGGAGTCAAGCTTTGTAGCATCTTTTCCATTACGATCTGGTCGTAACTTTCTTACCATAAGATCGCATTTTACTGACAATTGCCACTATTCTGAACAAAAAATCAACAATAGATTCTTTACTTTTCATCATCAAAGTCACGTTGAAGTGACTGCAATCTCACCACATGACCTTTGAATCACCTTGAAACTCCTTCTGCAGAATGGACCAAACTTGCTTTGATGTGGTTGCTGCTGCAATCCATGAAAAGAGGTTATCATGGTCAGCCTATTGGATAAACACCAATGCCTTAGCATCTTTTTTCGTGTTGTCTCATAGTCTAGTTTCTTCATCAGGATCTACAAATCCTCATTCTACCAAATCCCAAAGATCTTGAGATTTGAGTATTGTTTTCATACGAATATCTCAGAATTCATAGCTTTCTCCCTTGAAGACGGGAATGAGTGGTGGTGCGACACTCAATGCATTTTCATTACTTTTCATGGCTCTGATACCAAAGATGTTGGAGAAAATAGAAATCAAACTTAAATAACAAAGGTTCAAAGTTAAGAATACTAGATATATGCTGAAATCTTAGCTTTTTTGTATATTGAATCAAAGCAAAGTACTGTCTTTATATAGGCTTACAAATAAACAAACTACTAAGTCACTAAGTGGACCACTAGTACAACTAATTGAGCAACAATTAACCAATAACAGTAAATCAGAAAAGTAGTATACCATAACTTTCTAACAGCCCGAGAATATAGGACATTACTAACGAATTAAATTGACCAAGTCATACTTTAAATCAGATTTCAATTCCATGTGGCCCACTCAGTTTTTTTTCTCTTCTTTGCTCCTTTAGCCACTTTTTTTTTCTTTCAAATTTTGACCTTAATGTCCAATTTTTCAAGTATTTGAACTTATTCCAATACTCATACTCTTCAAAAGCTCCGAAAATTTAAAATTAATCATTCAAATCATTATTAGTCTATTAATCCACAAATGAAGCATGAATTTATCATTAAAAAATAGCATTATTTTTTCAGTTTATGACTATTTTTTTTTAAGACCCCAACCTGTATATCACATCCAAAAAATATTTACAAGAGGTAGCTTTTTATCCGGACCTCCTTGAATTACAGTCGAGATGAAAAGAAAGATTACCTATGCTAAGACAGGGAGCAAAAATATTGATCGTTCTTCAGAAGAGTTCTAACTTCACAAGGTAAAGAAGCAACTTGAGTGAAGATGATTGACCTCCCGGATATCTCTCCCAGTTAGCAAGTTTGTCAGCTGCCATATTGCCCTCTCTTAAGCAGTGTTGAAAATAAAAGTTTCCAGAGGCATTCAAAGTCCAGCTTTGATGAATGATATCCATGAGCTGCCAGAACGGTTTAATATCTCTCTTGATCATTTTAATAAGGATCGGAGAATCAGATTCAACTATGGCATGAGCGTAGTTGTTTCAGAAGTACCATTGTACTCCTATGAGGATGTCTTTATCCTCAGCCAGGTTATTGCTCCCATGGCCATAGTAATCAGAGAATGCCATCACTGTTTGTCCCGTATGATCTCTTAGGATTCCACCTCCTCCAGCTTTGCCAGCACTGCTCTTAGAGCATCCATCCATCCACATTGAGCTTGAAGAAATTAGTGTTTGGTTTCTGCCACTGCACCATTTTAATAGAAAGCTTGAGTTTGCATATATCAATACCTACACACAACTCAAATCAATTCTTATAAGAGTGGAGATATGGAAGTTCACATTAAAGGACTAAAATCTTAAGTTGTCTTATTTGTTGGATCAAAAATCACTTAGAAATTTTGATCCCATCAAATATGTAAGCACATTTGCTCTTCCTCATTTTCCAACAAATAATAGTAGGTAAACATTGAATTAAAGCGAAATACCACAAGAATCAAAGAAGTATTTTCAAATTTTCATGGCCAAATCACTTTTAATAAAAAGATGTTGAACTATTATGCATTTTCTCTGAGAACAACAACAATAAATAGATGGGTCATTAATACCAAATCTATCAATTTCATCATCAATGGGAAGTTCGTTATTCAGCATTCTCATCATGAAAAACGAAACTTTAAAAGGGAGCTTCCTATGCCATGTCTTGCAACCATTGAGGGAGGAGGGATGATGCTTTCTCAGACTCTCCCAAGCAGATTTGCAAATGAATTTTCCTGATTGAACAGGAGTCAAGACGGCTAAATCCTTTCATTTCTATTAATGGGTAACTTGATGATGTGTTGAATGATTTGAATAGGAAGGAGTTGTTGTATTCTAACCACATTCCATCCATCATAGTAGAAAAAATCAAAGACTTTGACTTCAATAGATTTGGTGCATAAATTAACTAGATTGGCCAGAGAGCTAAGACCAGTCTACTTATCCCATCAAAAAGAGATGTCACCATAGCCAACTTTTCAAATGATATGCTGCTCAATATTGTCCTTAATATTAAGCATTTGTTCTCGAAGAATGGGACTGAAGAAAGTTCTTCTGAGCACAAGGGTGAATCCTCTTGCAATATTTGGAGCTAAGAAAAGAACTCCAAAGGTTTTTTTGAAACTCTGAATTCCACCAGAGTTTAGTAGAAAAAGCTTTGCAAATATTTTCAATAGATCTAAAACCAGCACCCCTATCACAAGTAGGAAAGCATAACTTTTACCAGGAGATGCAATGGTATTTGTTCTTACCATTGTGTTTGCCCCAAAAGAAATTGAAAAAGATCATTTCAATTTGCTCTATCACTCCTTCAGGGGGGTACACACATAGAGAAGGTGAATGGGGACAGACTGCAAAACATATTTAATAATAGCGGCATTGTCACCAATAAAGAACTTCTTACCTTGCTACCCTTGAATTTTTTTAGCAATCAGAAATCGTCTCACTAAACAAACATCTTTTTTTTCTTATCAGAGTAGATAGGACATCCAAGAAATATCATGGAATGCTTGGAGTACTTAAAACTAGTGATGTTCTTGAGATCCTGGATAGCAGAGTTAGTAATAGAGGAACTAGTATAAAAGTAAGATTTATCTTTATTTGACATTTTGGCTAGAAATTGATTCATATATATTAAGCTTGTCCATCATAGCATTGAGAGAGACATAATCAGCAGAAGAAAAAGGGATGGTGTCATCAGCATAACAAATTCATATCTGTGAAATAAAGAAAGGGGAAATTTATTTATAGTAAAAAATTCTGTCATTTCAGTTATTTCTCAAGAAGAAAGGCTAGAGATATTAGGGGAATTAATATCAACATTGTAAGAAATGAACAGATCAAAGTTCAGCACCAATAGCAAAAAGAGAAGAAGATAGGGGATCACCTTATTTAATACCTCTATTGGAGTTGAAAAATTCATGTCTAGTGCCATTAGCATTAATCGAATATCAATTGTTAGCTAGAAGTTTTCAAATCATGTAAATCCACTTAACAGAGAAACCAAAACAATTCATAACTTTAGAAAGATAATTCCAAGAAACCCTATCAAAAACTTTGGTCATATCAAGATTCAGAACAATGTTATTATTTACCCTTGTTAATGTTTTGGACAAGTTCTTGAGTAAGCATCACATTATCAGTGATGGCTCTACCTTTAATGAAATAAGCTTGGTTAGGAGAAATAAGGGAGTTCATAAGATTAGATAGCCTATCATTTAAGAGTTTGTCTAAACTCAGAAAAAGTCTTAGGACTCTTATTTTTAGGAAGAAGGAAAAGAAAAGTATGAGTGAAGGATCTAGCCATATCATTTCCATGAAAAAAGTCAAAAACCATGTCAAATAAGTCAGAAGCAATTATATATCAACAAGTATGATAGAATTTACCTGACAAGCCATCAGGACTTGAGGCTGAGTCAGGCTTTATGGAGAAAACTACCTGTTTAACCTCTTCTAGGGTGGGAAGAGAGGTTAAATGTTCATTGTCAGCAGCAGTCACTTTCCTAGGAATGCAGTTCAAGATGCTCCAGTCCACTTGATGGTCCTTTTGTGTAAATTGATTTTGGAAGAATCTGATTGCTTCCAAGGTTTCTTCATCTCCTTTAATCCAGTTTCCTTCATTATTCTTGACGGTTTTGATCATAAGTCTCCTTCTCTTACTGTTAATCACAGAATGAAAGAAATTGATGCTGCAATCTCCTTCCTTGAACCATTTAATTCTAGCCTTCTCTCTGAAGTAGCATAAATTGACAAAAATATCAAACTTATCACATAGCAAAGGATATTCTGATGTAACTTAAGCTCTTAAAACTAATTCCTCCCTCATCCTTAGGATAGAATTGTTTTCTATGATGTCCAACGATAGATCTTCTTGACATTACTGTATCCCCAGTAGAAGTCAGTACTTCAAGTACTTTCAATTTAGGCCAGAACTGGTTTTGGAGGTCCAATTGTTGCTAGGAGATACATTGTGTGAGAGTAAAGTATTTGCTGTATGATCACAACTTTTCCTCCACAGGACAATAGGTTGCCTTGCCATTATATTCTTTAAAATTTTTGAAGTATTTGTTGTATCTCAATATGCTAAGTACGAGAGTGAGGATGTAAACATTGAAATCTGATAAGTATAGTGACCTCCCTTTGGAGAGTTCATCCAAGGAGAGCTTCGCCTTCTAAAGATATTATGTTACTATGGTGTCATTTTTCTAAAGGTTTTGAAATAGCATATGAAGGTTTAAGACTCTAGTATTTAAGGAAGAAGATGAAGGCAACATTTAGAGAGCATACCAAATTTCTTTTGAGGTGTCCAAACCAACAACAATTGGAAGAATTTCTTCTAAAAGAGGATAAATTGGTTTTGTAGTATTCAACTCATATGGCTAGGATTCAATTGGGTAGTATCTGATCCTTCGACAGAGAAATGAGAGGGAGGGCATGGACCGGATCCATCAATAAAGCCTCAAAGGAATAAATGGAGGAAATTATGTTTTTCAAAAGAGATAAGTTTTGGAGATTAGTTTGACGGAGATTAAATGATAAGCATGGTAGAGAGGGTACGGGGAAGAGAATATTAAGAAAACTGTTATGGTTTGAGGAGTAGAAAGAGATGGAGATAGAGGAAAAAGAAGATGTTTGCTCTGATACCATATCAAACAAGAGTTACAATTTTTTTTATAGATTTAACTAGTCATCAAAAGGAATACAAAGGGGGACTTGGCCCTGAGCTATTTATCATAAGATTAGAATGAATTTGTTAAATTCAGTTCTTACAATTCAACCAACCCAAAATAAATAAATAAATAAAATAAGGAGGTACTTTTCTGTACATTGAGGTTCACAAAGAATGAACAAAGTATACACCTTAGTATTCACAATAAACAAATCAACTTGGACCAATGATGAAGTTACATTTTTTTTAACTCGCATCTTGAAGTTTGGCCTCCCCTTTCCATTATTCTTTATTGTGTAGAGTTGTAGCTTCAGTAAAAAATATGATTTTTTTCAATAGATTTTGCAAAAGAATGACAAGGTCTGCAATTATATGGCTTCCACTTACATATGTTGGAACTGAAATTTGAGGATCCAAGCATATCATAGGCCATAAGTTTCTTATCTTTTCACTGTTATTTAGAATGAGAAGATCTTTAAATTCGTAAAAACTTAAGCTTAAGAACTTCATTCATGATAAGTAATCTTAAGAGACTTTCAGAAAATCCACTCTTTTTTTCGTTTAATCGGATGTAATTACCTATATTGCTCTCTCCTCTGTGTAGAAAGTTACTTCGATTCGCCACTATTCAGCCTTCTATATATATATATATATATATATATATATATATATATATGTTGGAATTGAAATAGGAGAATCGGCATTTTTTAGGATCCGAACATCATAAGTTATAAGTTCCTTACTCCCCCGTGCATGCACCCTTTTTATTGCATAATCGGGTGAAATTTCGTGTATTGCTCTCTCCTCCCTATAGAAGTTACTTCTCCTTGATATTATCATGTGTCTTCATTATTGTTGCCAAAGGAAATAGGAAAGTCATATTGATTGACTTTTTTTCTAAAACTAATACACCATTAATAAGGCTGGGGCTGGAAAAGTAAAAATCTGGAGGGTCAAATATTATCTTAATAATCCTTTTAAGAGATAAAACTGTTAGATTGCTGGTTTTGATGATGTCAACCTCATACAGTGATCAGATCCCTTGTGCTGATGTTGATACTAATTTGAACTGGGCGGGAAAACTTTTACAGCTGTAAAAGTGCTTTTTGGCAGTGAGTTGGTGAGTGCAGCGGTGTGCAACAGTGCAACAGCGAAGCATAGCAGCAGCCTAGGTCAAGTAGATCATATGTACTTGACCAATGAGAGAGTTTTCTTGTTGGAGTGAGCAATACTTTTTCCTTTTGCCTCTTGGACAACAAATAGGTGGAAAAACTCAACAACTCTCTTATCTAGAAAAATATACCTTAACCTAGCAGATTCTCTGCTCTTCAAGTCACAAGTGTTCCTCAGCAGAGAAGCAGATTGACGCAAATCTTCTCATGACCTAAGGCTGCTATTTGTGTTGGGAATGAGTTGTTGTAATAGATAGAAAAACATGACTCTTGTGTAAGCTTGTTTTTGAAAGTTTAAATCTTTGCTTCTGTCAGCTAGAGTTAGTTGACATTTCGGCTAGAGTTAGCATTGTATTTCCACTTGAGTTTAGCTGGTATAGATGGCAATGGAGTCATTGTTTGAAGTCTTGTAATAGAGGTGTTACAAGTGGGAGATTAGGAGGTTAATCTCTTAGTTCTTACTAGAGTCTGTAATCTTGTTGCTCAGATCTAGTAGAGTGGTTTGAGAAATCCTACGAGGTAGGTGGTGGTTTTTTACTTCCCTTGAGCAAGGAGGTTTTCCACGTAAATATCGTGTGTCACATTTTCTACTGCTTTTTTTACGTGTGTGTGTGTGTCAGTTATGTGCTACCTAATAGAAGGACCTGGTCCTGAGTATGGTGGTCGACCCATATAACTTATCAAAAACCTTTATAGCAAGTGAGCAAAAAATAAGAACTAGCAAGAAACAAGTAAATTATGATCACCATAGAGTTTATAACACACTCTTTGATGATATAACAAATGAAAATAGTTTATAAGTAATTAAAAATAATATAAAAGTCAAGAAGAAAGTTGAGTTATTACATAAATGTGATCTCATAAATGGAGTTTAGGGAAGGTATACGCATATCTTACCCTTATCTTGAGTAAGATAGAGAGGTTGTTTCCTATAAGACCTCAAGAAAAGCGCTTTCAAAACAAGTTTGAAAATATCAGAATAAAAAGCTACTCCCTCCATGTCAATTTATGTGATGTACTTTAATTGGACATGGAATTTAAGAAATATGAGAAGACTTTTGAAACTTGTGGTTTAAAACAAGTCATAGATATATGTGTGACTATAAATCTTCTCATTAAGGGTGAAATAATTATTTTAATATTAAAATTTTAAAAATATAGAAATATGTCATTATTTTGGGACTAACTAAAAAAAAAGGTGTATCACATAAATTGGAACAAAGAAAATATGATGTAAAGATTGAAGAGGAGAAAGTATTGAAAACAAAATAATAGAGTAACCAAAGTAAAAGGAACAGTAAATATTAGTAACATTAAGGAATATGATAATACTAGCACAATAGTAGTGAGACCAAAAAGAGAGAAAACGCTTAACTACCTACTAATGTTATATTCTAATCTTTGATCTTCATGCTCTTCTATCTAGTGTCCTATCCTTGGTAAGTTCAAGATGGTCATGTTATATCTAATCACCTCTTTTTAATTCTTCTTTGATCTATTTCTATCTCTCTTTAAATCAATCACTGCTATCTCTCATACCTCCTTAGTGGGGCATTTGTGCTCCTCCTCTTCACATGTCTAAACCATCTCAGTCTGCTTTCTATACCTTATCCATCATGGAGGTCACTCCCGCCTTGTCTCAAATATCCTCAATCCTAACCTTATCTATTCTAGTATTTCCGTACATTCATCTAAGCATCCTCGTTTCCACTACTCTCATCTTCTAAATGTGTGAGTTGTTAACTGGCCATTACTCTATGTCATACAACATAATTGGCCTAACAATCACTCTATAGGACTTACCTTTGAGTCTTGGTGCCACTTTCTTACTACATAGGATGCAGGATACAAGCCTCCATTTCATTCACTCCTCTTCAATACGATGTGCGATATCATCATTGATCTCTCAATCTCCTTGAATTATGAAGCCAATGCACTTGAAGCTACCTCTCTTGGGAATAATATGTGCATCAATCCTTATGTCCACATCCACCTCATGTTGGTTCATCACTAAACTTGCACTCCATGTACTCTATTGTAGTCATGCTCAACATGATACCTTTAGACCCTAGAGTTTGTCTTCAAACATCTGATCTTCATTAATTCTATCATGTATCTCGTTAATCAATAAAATGTTGTTTACAAGTCTTCTTCTTCAACTCTATCCAACACCACTTGAACCTTAGTACTTATAAAAGATTTTGGAGAGAGTGACTTGCTATGCAATCCTCATCCGGAAAGATTCTTCCTTCTTTCTCTGGTGAGTTTTTTACTTATTATTATGTTTGTCGGAAAACTAGGGAGAAGAAATACTCTCAATAACCTAAATTCTTTCTTGAAAATAATTGGAGGAACATTTCTTTCTTTACTTCACTCATTTTGCTTACATAATCAATATTTTTTTTAAAGACAAATGAACTTCTACCGACTTGACTTATATTTTTCCTTATCCTACATTGATATTTATAGGTATTCTTCTAAAATGTACTTAACCTAGTACATATATCTTAATTTGATTTTAAATTTTTCCTCTTTCATAGTTTATGCATAATATATGTATCTCAAAATATTAATAATTCCAATACATGAACTAAGGAAGTTTATGTAATACACAAATCAAAAAGTCATGTCTTCTTCAAAGATAAGGTTCAACCTTTTAATATCCTCTTGAATTTTGAGGTTGAAATTCACAAAATTCTTTAATTTTTGAAGTCTTTCTTCCTGAACTCTTTCAAGATTGCACATCAACATTCATCTTGAAAGTTTGAATAATTTTCATCTATCTTCTTCAGAAGATTCTTGCCTTTATATCTTCTCAGATCTTCATTTTCTCAAGAGATGTTTCCTTGAGATTGAGGTTGTCAGTGTAGTTCTTCTTCATCAATTTTCAATTATCATATTTATTGTAAGAACCTTTTTATATTCTACAATAATAAATAATTTTGTTGAAGTGTTCACTTTTTCAAGAATCACTTTCGTGTATTTTTCATCAAACTAATGTTACTGAATTCGACAATATGTTTTCTTATATTTACAATCATAATCATCTCCATCTTCATCTTCTCTTGGATTTCACAACATGAAACGTTTTCCGACATCTCTTCATTATTTCTTGATAGATGAAAGTGTGAATTTTCTCAGTCATCTTTCTCGCAGCAGCAATATCATTTGTTACTTCTCTATTCAAGATTCGACTCTGTACAACTATTTTATAAGCAACTGTTTCATCAAGATTGGCATCCTTCTTAGGCTCCTTGCCCTAAAAAAAAATTCTTCAAAAAGCTTTTTTTTTTTAAAAAAACTTTTGAAATATTGGTAGTTCCACCTATCAATACAATTTCTTCAAGTTGGTGCTTCTCTAACACAACATTCTCATAGCTATATTAACTAATCTATTTCGTATCTGTTTCTTTTTAAAGAGTCATTTTTTCAAATCTTCTGATTATTCGAATTCTCCGTTGGTCTATCAAGACAAGTGGCGCTGATACTAAATGTTGAAAACTAGGGAGGAGAAGCACTATGATATTTCTTTACTTCACTTTACTTGCTTATACAATCAATCATTCTCTTTGAAGGCAAGTGGATTTCTATCAACTTGGCTTACATTTTGGCTTATCCTACAATAGATATTTATAAGCATTCTTCTATCATGTACCCTAATCTAGTACATGTATCTTAATTTAATTCTAAATTTTTCATATTCCCTAGTACATGAATGATACATGTATTTTAATACTCCATCTCAAAATAAATGTTGTTTTAATCAAAAAAAAAAAAAATTATCCCAAAATAAGTAATGCTTTAAGAATTCAAGACAACATATAGTAATTGTTTTTAGCTATACTCATATACATTGAAGAACTACTGTTTTTTATTAGTGTTCAATTCTCAAGAAACATCTAATAAATCGGGATAAATTATATCATATATACCATTCATTTTATTTTAATTGTTAGAATAAGATTTGCACACTCATTAAGAAAAGATTAATGAGGATTACAGTTTGACTAATATAAACCTATTAATTGATAGGTACTTTTTGGAAATATCCAATAATAACTTTTTTCACATTTCAGAATAATTTTAAGTATTAAGGATAGAATGGAAAAAGAATATAGTCAATTATCTTTTGAATTTTGAAACTAACAATCATTTTGAAATAACTATTTTAATATAACTAGCAATTAAAATGAAACAGAAGGAGTATTTACTAGTTTTCTTAATAGGCATAAAATGAGCTTATTTACTTGTTTTCTTAATAGGCATAAAATAAGCTAAATCTATACTTATTTTGAAACGAAAAGAAGTATTTGTTTTTCTAATACATGACTTTTCACACAAATTAAAAAGTCTTTTCTTCCTCCAAAGACAAAGGTTCACCTTTTTGGTATAGGTTAACTGTTTTCGTCTAAGTTACAAGTTTCTTCTTGAACGTCTAAGCCACAGTCTGCTGCACGAACTGTCAGTTGAATCTATTCCCAAAATGAAGTCCCAAATAGAATGAGAAGTGCCAATTCTGCAGCAAAGGATCTCAGACAAATAACTGATATTATTATAGAACTGCATTACCTGGAAATATATACCTGCAAAAAATTCTTCTTGAATGTTTGAGGCATGGAGCACTCAAGCTTGAAGAAAGCAAATGAATGCTCGCGCGTGTGACGGAATCTTATGGGGCAACAAGGGGGTGAGCGCCCCATCTAAAGCTTCAGAGGCTGCCAAAGGCGCCTAGAAGGACCTGGCACATTGGCCACAGACTTGAGGGATGCCATAACCGATCTTAAAGATTACTAGGCAGTAAATAGGAAGGGACTCCCACCATTTCTAAACAACTAGTGAGCGAGTCAAACTAGAAAAGTCAGTCTACTAAGTGAGGTGTTCCAAGTGTGTAGTGAGTCTTGTGTTGAACACTTGTAAATCAAAACAAACTTGTTTCGCTACACTCCGGAGTCTTCTCTGCTTAGATTCATTGCCATCTTCGCACAAACATAGCGAGCTTGTCGGGTGTTGGCACTTGCAGGAGTACTCAAGCCACACTTCGGAGTAAGGCTTAACCTAGCGTTTATCAAGGGGATACTCTTGCTAGGCCAATGACACTATGCTGCCGTCAACATTTGGAGCATGATGGTTCCACCCTGTTGTAATAATCCTTTTCTTCCTCCTATCTGCTAATAAAGTAAAGGAAGAAAACGCAAGTACATTGCTTATGAAATGATTAGTTGTATGAAGGGTATCGTTGATTCATTGTTGTGGCCACATGTGATATTGTCCTTCCTATATATGAAATATGTACCAATTTTAACCAACCCTCAACTACTTGAGGTCTGAGGAGTTCCAGATTTTCTTAAGTTCTTATCAAAATAGTTGTCTTTCAAAATTCTTGTTTGCTATTTGCCTGTGGATTTACTGTTAAAAGGAAATGGAAAGAATAACATGGAGAATTTGGCAGCATGCCGGAGATAACAGAACGTTATAAGAGGCATACTAAAGACAGAGTTCAACCTGAAATCCAAGCTGGGGCACAAAATCTGCAGGTAGAGCTTGGTTTTTTGTCTCCTCCTTAGGATGAATCAACAAGCAAAAATTTAATAAAGGCCTTATTCTAGCTTACACAACAATGCAGTATATGCAGCATGAGGCAGCAAGTTTGATGAAGAAAATAGAGCTCCTTGAAACATCAAGAAGGTTCGATTAAACATTCTTCCAAAGTTTGTTACTCTACGTTTATCTCCCTTTCCTAGTTAGTTTGAATAAATCCTTCTAAAACAAATGAAATTTTCATCAGGAAATTCTTGGGAGAAGGTCTGCAGACCTGTTCCCTTCAAGAACTACAACAGATAGAAAAACAGTTGGAGCAGAGTGTCAGCACCATCCGGGCTCGAAAGGTTTCTTGATTGAAGTCCAACAAATGATCTGTTCTTCTTTTGAAGTCTCAAGACCTTGAACATTTATCTTATCTTGTTCTTTTCAGATTCAAGTTTTTAAGGAACAGGTTGAGCGACTAAAAGAAAAGGTAAGGCCACATTAACTGATTTATTTTGAGCTTCAATTCCTATAAGTTAACCAACAATAAATGCATAATGCAATTGTTTAAACAGTGAATTCAATATTACTTTGTCCAATGTCAATGTCTTTGTCCAAGAATTTCCAACTGCTTTACTACTTGTTTACTTAATGCTTCCTTTCTAACAAATCCAGGAGAAAATCCTTGCTGCTGAAAATGCACTACTGCGGGAGAAGGTATATTTTTCATTTACTTGGATGAACCTTAGTATAATCTTCTTTTTCGAGTATAAAATTAACTTATCAAGTGTCGATGTTTTAGTTTGGTGGCCTTCAACAGAGACAAACACCAAGTGGAGAGAAGGAAGGAGAAGCTGTTTATACAGATGGTAGCGAAAAATCAGATGTTGAAACTGAATTGTTTATAGGACCACCGGAGTGCAGAGTAAGGCGTTTCTTACAGAATTGATTGGTGAAATATCTTTTGGCCTATCTGCAGTTAAAAGGGGTATATAATGAATTGTCATATAGTCTTCATGCTAAATAATTTTGCTATTTGAGCAAGCAAACTAATTAGGCTTACGTCTCTTAGATGCAGCTGATGAAACTTTTAATCACTTCTGAAATGGTTTGTACTTGGGATGTGTATTAGTTTTATTCCCTTTGATTGATAAACTTCTATATATATAATTATCTGCTTGTTGCTTTCAAGTTTGTGAGACAACTATATAACTCCTAACAATATTCTGATTGTTGTCTATTGACAAGAAAATCTTAAGAATCATGGCTATTGACTGCCTTGATTGACTCTGCTGATTAGTATTACTACTCAGTGAGAGATTTTTGCCTGCAAAATTAAGTAATTCGCTGCCTTAAGTGGAGCAGGGTATATTTCTCACCAAGAGAACCAACACCTTTTGTCTATGGAAAAAAGGCACTGATTTAAGACATTTTTTAAGTTAGTACTTAGTCATGTTAGAGTCCTATGTTGGTCGGGGAAATGAACAGGTGCTTTACTTATATGGACTTGGACAATTCTTCCCTCATAAACTAACTTTTGAGGTTGAATTAAACCCAAAATGTTATATATTTACATGGTGTTAGAATCCCGCATTGGTATCAATTTCCACCAAAATAGTTTACAAATAGCTACAGTTTTTCAAATAAGTAAATGCCCAAGAAGGTCACAGGTATAATAGCAAATAAAAATTGTTTTTAAGAAAAAGAAGAATTAAGTGTTCTGGATTTTTCTATAGAATTATAGTTTTGGCAAACTTGTCCTCCTGATCACTTGCCATATTAAGTTTGCTAGATTGTATATGTTTGCTCGTTGTTGACTTGTTTGTAATGCATTAACAATGAGTCTCAGGTGTTGAATAAATGTGGATGTTCTTTTTCTACTAGACTGTGGCTAGCATGATTTAGTTAAATTGCACTAATTTATGTTAATAATTTTGACATTATAGGTGTAACAATGCGACTCAATGTGTTTCAAATTCTTTTTTTTTTTGTGGTTTGATATTTACAAATGAAACAGAGAAAACATATTGTTGTAATTCTTCTAACTAAATAGTAGTAATAGCCAAAATATCTCCATTAAAATTTAAAATTGATATAACAGAGCCTGTTGGAATGGGCTTTTTTAAGCATAAGTGGGGAATCTCTAACTTTTGACAGAATCAAAGTGTTTAAACACACTTTTTAATCTTACTTAAACATTATAAAAAAAATATTAAAATTATTTTGACTCGAGAATACTTAGAATAAACTAATCCAAATAGGCTCAAAGCTTTCAGTCTGCTCCAATCTGCAAATGTATTATAATGAAACCCAACTTCAATTACTTACGAAAAAGAAAGTAACTCCAGTGCGAAGAAAATGAAAACCCGTAATTGTTGCACTTATATTCCCCCATTTCAAAATTTTCTTTTACACGCCCCATAAAAAATATTAATTAGCCTCCTAAAACATGTTTTTTATAACATGTGTAGCATAATAAAATCACGACTACAAAATTTCGAATCTAGATACCCTCATCATATTGAGGTTGAAGCAAAAAAATTAAACGTGCGCGCACGCATTCGAGCAGAGCATTCTCATCCATAGGACGTTCCACATTCAACTCTTGTTCCCTAATATCAAGTGTGTCATAAGGATGAAAAGCTCTAGTGACCCCTTTTGAGTTTACACTCGCAGTTTGAATCCCACTTCTACGAAAACCCCCACCTAATGAAATATATAATGACAATGCCTTCAACACCAATTCTCAGCTTCTTCTTCATTCATCCCTTTTTTCCATTTTTTCTCCAAGAAATTATTCAAATACGTAAACCCATATCCTCCTACACCAAAATTGGACTTCTCCATAACCACCCCACCAACACTTATCTCATATAGTTTCTTTCCTCCACCGATAATAACCCCAGTTTGTAACATATTATTATTTGTCGTGTCGTTGATGTTATATGCGGACAACATGGTACCGATAGTGTCGGCCGCGACCATACCGCTTTTTTCTTGATCAAGAATAAAGTTTAGAGCATCTTCTAGCAGTAGAAAATATTAGCAGCGAGTCGTGTGGTTGTGTCTGTGGAACCAAGAATGACGCCGACGAGGGTGGTGGTGTTTGAGGGGTGGAGCTCGTCGGAATGAACGAGGAACAAGCTGGACATCTTTCTAGTGTTGAGAGAATTGATCAAAGCTAAAGAAAGAATTAAGAATATTAAAGATCGTGTGTTGGTGGATTAATTCACTAAGGGGCGTTTCTATATATAAAGAATAGTTATATACTAGTTTGATTCGGAGTTGGAATCAATTAGCAGGACTAAATGTGTTAGCTTTGTTACCAGTTCAATTAGGATTATGAAGAGGGAGAGTTTCCTAATATATATTTAATTATGGAAAAGTTTATTAATTTGTTATTAATCGCAACTTCCTAGTTTTGATTTATTTATTTTTTTCATGAGAATACGTAATATTTTTCTGTTTCTCAAATGTCATTAGCGAACCCCTTACACTTCTAAAATTATGAATTTAGACTCTAATATATTGATATTTTAATAATTATTTACTTATATGTCAGATTCAAATGTTGGGTTAAGTTGAACCTAATAAAAATGCTCTAATCCCGCCATTTTCTATGTAGATAGGCTCGTTCTTTACTACAAATATTGGGTGTAAAGCTTTGTAAGCTTCACTCAATTAAAAATTAAATTAAAAAATTTTGTCTGATGAAGATAACAAAAACACCCGGTAAGTCCCTCAAATGCATGTTATTTCTAATACAATAAACATAACAATCAAATAAAAAATAATATCAACATAATTAATTTTAGCATAACTTGTCTTCAAATAAAATGACTCCTAAAAAGTTTCTTTTGATTTGTATGATGAAATAATAGACAATTCAACGCGAGCAGAGAAGGATGATTGCGTCCATTACTTGCTTTAACATAATAAAATCTGATAATTTTGCAATACCAATAGCACAATACAGTCCTCTTTCTGAAAACGCGCTCTGTCCAACTTAGCACATAAAAGGACAAGTCATTCTGTTACGGTCGGAGTCACCTCCTAGAAAGATCTAAAGTAATGAGATGTTTAAACATCATCGTCATGTCCAAGAGCGATGAACGTATTAGCGTATACATCTATTTTTGTTAATTCAAGAAGGTAGGAAAAGAGATGAAGAAGAGGCAATCACCAAGTCAGAGGGATCAATCGATTTGGATAATATTCATTGGCCTGGGACTGCTCGATCTCATCCTCAATTCTCCCCCACTTTCACATTCGAGAGTTCTCCAAAGCAAACAACTAGGCGATGGGAATAAATTTTGGTGTACCTATTAATTGTTGGAATACTGCAAATGTTTGAAATAATCTCAATCACTAAGGAGTCGTTTGGTTGCCTGAAATTGGAAAATTAATATATAAAAATTTATTCGAATCAGATATTTCTGTTAAATTGATATAACTAATTTTTAATAAAGTGAATATACGCATTAATTAACTATTATTAAGTAAAGTTATTATATATTTATATACATGCCATGTATCATTAATTTGGTGTGAACATTCTGTTTTTCATAGTCCTCATTAAGCATTTCATCTTGTCTGGGCTTTCATATCCAACTTTGGTTGACGTTCGTTTCATTATTAAACCTAGTAAACAAATTTATTTTAGAATAGCTACGTACAGTAATAATTTATTAAATTCCACCAAAATAGTTTGAAAATAACTACAGTTTTTCAAATAAATTAAAAGCTAAAGAGGGTCACTCACCGGTATAATAGTAAACATTATTTATACGAATTTAAAAAAAAAAAAAAAAACAAGAACGCATACTTAAAATCATACAATGTATACTACATTTTAATATAACAAATCAAATACTCAACAAAAAAATAATCCTTGCTTTATAATTTTTACATTACTAATAGTCTGTTTGGCCAAACTTTTGGGAGCTAAAAATGCTTATTTTTTCAAAAAATAAAGTGTTTGGACAAACTTTTGGGAGAATATAAGGGCTTTTAGGAAAGTAGCAAAAGTTATTTTTCAAAAGCTAAAAAAATAGTTTATCTCTAAAAGCACTTTTGAGAAAAATACATTTAAAAACACTTTTTAAAAGTTTGGTCAAACGCTAATTGTTGCTACAAAGTACTTTTTAAATTTATTGATCAAAGAAAAATTATTTCTCACCAAAAGTACTTTTTTGATAGGCATTTAAAAAAAAAAACACTTTTCAAAATAAGTTAATTTTAAAAACATGCAATAATTCTAATATATTACTTACTCCTTCCACTTAATTTTTTTTAGAAAGATGCAAAAAGAAACTTTTGAAGTTTATATTTAAAACAAAATAAATAAGGAAGTATAATATCGAAAGATAAATTAAAAAGAAAAGTATAAATTATAAATTGAACAGCTTCTAAATAATTTTGAAAGGATCGTGAATTCGAACAATTGAGAAAATGACTTTAATAAATAGTAAAGATAAAGAAAAAATAATAATAAAGGTCTATGTCATGATGGCAAGGAAAAAATTTAGAGACCTCTATTTTGATTTGATTTCATAATATTAATACTTCTTATAATTTGTGATGTTACCCTTACTTTCCTATTTTAACTCTGTTATTTACAACTGAACCCACCTTGTTCCAGCGAATTACCACCATGCCAATTTCATAAGTACCAATGCTTTTATCTTTAATTGTCCCGGCAGTGCAAGTGCTATTAGGTCAAATCACAAAGGATTTCTTGAATGATAGGTGGTGTTTAATTTTGTTTTTACAAATATGAACTTTTATGAGTTAAAGCATTTTTAACAATAAATTAGTTTTGTAAGATAAAATTCTCCCCAACTCATGTAGTATATAATTCGCAAGACATAAATTTAAAAAAAATATATAATTTTATCGGTTCTAAAACTAAACTTATACCTCTGAATAGAAACTATAAAATATAATTTGTGGGTTATACACTTTTTAAGTTATAAAGTTGAAACTGAACTTATGCTCTGTAAAGCATAATTTGTTTCTTAGGATTTTTGCCTTGTTAATTTTTCGTTGCAAATTTTTTGTCTTGTAAATACATAACTTATGGGTCATGAACTTCTTAAGGCATAACGTTTTGAAACTGAAGTTATGCCTTGTAAGGATAATTTGTGTCTTACATATTCTATTTCTTGTGCTTTTTTTTTTTTTTTTTTTTGATATCAGAGGTATTTTCAGCCACATTTATTTAAACTGCTCAAGGATAAAAATTAAAGACCACCAATTTGAGGGGGGCATATATCAAAGACCAACTCAAAATAGGGGTATTTGGGCGAATAATCCTAAAAGTTTTGAGTTTTGATTAGGGGTGTTCAATGGGCTGAGATATCTCACTACTAAGAAATGCCAAAAACCGACCTCAAGAGGTCAACTTTCGGCAAAAATCAACCAAAAATCGATCTCAAATTGGAGGTCAAAAAAAAATCAAACTCGAGAGATCGATTTTTCAAATTTAAAAAAAAAAAGGAGAAATACTGACCTCATGAAGTCGGTTTTTTAATTACAAAATAATAAAATGTATCAACTGGGGTTTAAACCCCCATCTTCATTGTGATAGGATACATTTCTACCACTAAACTATTGATACATATTGGTTTAAACCTATATTTTTTTTATTTGTATTCTTTAAATTTATATTTTTGTGAAAAAATCAACCTCGGAAAGTCATCTTTTTGGCAAAATCAACCAAAAACCGATCTCAAATTGGAGGTCTGAAAAACTTTTGACATCGGGAGATCAATTTTTTTAAAAAAAGATTTTCTTTTTCTTTTAAAAAAATACCGACTTCATGAGGCCGTTTTCTTTAACTACAAAATAATAAAATGTATTAGTTGGGGTTAAATCCCCATCTTTATTGTGGTAGGATACATTTCTACCACTAGACAATTGATGCTTATTGTTTAAGCCTTTTATTTATTTATTTATTTATACTCTTTAAATTTATATTTTTATGAAAAAAAATTTGACCTCTCAAAATTTGTTTATTTGCAATTCTTTTAAAAACCGACCTCAGGAAGTCAGTTTTTTTAAAATTAAAAAATAACTTCCGAAAGTTGATTTTATTTAAAAAATTAAAAAATTAAAGAGGTGCAATCAACCAAATAAAGAGGACTATAATTACAACAAAATCCTATCCAAGAAAGGCGTAAGAATTTGATAGATTTTGATACTCTCACAAGTCTAATTGCTTTGTATTCATGAACAATACTTCTTTATAGTAAATTCATCTCACAAGTGTAGTACCTTTCTGCATATTACTTCCGCTATGCTGATTACTGTTCCAACCTTTGGAACAGATTCCAACCTTTAGAAGCTGCTATGCTGATTACTATTCTCACAGTAACTATCTTTGTAACTGGTGAAAAAGTCTCATGATAATCCAGTCCCTCTTGCTGATTTACCCCTTTGCAACCACTCTAGCCTTATATCTCTCTACATCCTTATTTTCCTTATATTTGATTTTAAAAATCCATTTAGAGCCAATAGCATGTTGACCAGTGGGTAGAGGAATCAGCTCCCATGTGTGGTTGTCTTCCGGTGCTTGAATCTCAAGTTCCATTGCCTCAATCCATTTAGGATTAGCTGCAGCCTCCTTGAAGGTTTTAGGTTCCACTTCAGCTGAGAAGGACTATAGATAAGCCTGATATTTAGCTGACACACCATCATAGGACAATACATTCTCAATAGGATACAAGGATGAAGAAGCTGCTCTTCTGCTAGAAGAGGTGACATAGTCCTTTAACAAGATAGGTGGATTACCATGTATGGAAGATCTTCTGAGTTCTACATCCCTATGTGGTAGTCCGGCAGGAAGTATATTGGAATTTGAATCCTAACCAATTGAAACACTTTCCACTTCTGGTTCAATTGTTCCAATACTAGCATCAGTAGTATTATCTGTCACCACTGGAGTTGTAGTCACTGGAATGATGGGATTAGATGGTGTAGGGGAAATCTCTTGCATTTCAAATACATTCTCTGACTCCTTATATTCACCACTTTTGAAAGAGAATGCATCTTTTCTAAACACTACATCCCTACTCACAAGAAAGGTCCCTTACTCTAGATCATAGAGTCTATACCCTTTTTGTGTTCCTGAATAACCAATGAGAGCAGTCCTCCTAGCTCTAGCTTCAAATTTACCCCCCTCTGGTAAAGTTGAAGCAAAACACAAACACCCAAAGACCCTCAAATGATCATAAGCCGTTGGTTTACTGTATAGTACTTCATAAGGGGTCTTTCCTTGTAACACTGGGGTAGGTAACTTATTGATCAAATAAACTGCAGTTTTGACACAATCACCCCAGAATCTACTTGGAACTGAGCTTTGAATTTTCAAGGATCTAGCTACCTCTAGGATGTGCCTCTGTTTTCTTTTCACCACCCCATTTTGTTGAGATGTGTATGGACAAGAGCTTTGATGAATAATTCCAAAGGAAGAAAACAACTCAGAATATTTAAATTAAAGAATTCGTTCCCATTGTCTGATCTCAAAACCTTAACAGAAGTCTGAAATTGATTTTCCACTTTGAGTAAAAAATCTTTCAACACAACAAACACCTCAGTCTTATGTTGTAGTAAACGTGCCTAAGTATATCTACTATGATCATCCACAATTATAACAAAGTAGTATTCTCTGTCATAAGTAGGGACTTTATAGGGTCCCCACAGATCTACATGCAATAATTGGAAAATACAGCTTGTACTGGTAGTGCTAAGAGGAAATGGTATTCTAGTTTGTTTGGATAGTGGACAGACCTCACAAAATCTATGTGCATCCTTATTGCTTCTAATTGTGGGAATTAGATCAAGGGCCTTCATGGAATGATGTCCCAACCTCCTATGCCATTGCTCCATCACCATCATGTGGTTGTTGAACTAATGATTATGTAGTGCAACTTGTGACTGAATCATCTTCTAACAAATATAATCCATTGTTCTCCTTACCAATCCCCAACACTCTGCCAATATAAAGGTCCTGAAAAATACAAAATTCTGGATAAAAGGATACTGAATAGGATAGATCTCTGGTCAATTTAGATACAGATAATAGATTAAATTTGAAGTCTCGAACATAAACAACATTCTTCAATCTACGACTTCTCAGTATTAAAGTAGTTCCTGCCTGTGTGACTTCACTTTTGCCACCAGTGGGAACCTGTACCTTGTTATTCCCTTATCTACTGATCCTTATAAGATCATCCAAACATTTCTTGTGTGAAGTAATATGGTGGGATGCTCCTGAATCTATTATCCAATACTGAGAAAATACATTGGACAACAGTGTGAGTATACCTGACATATGAGCTTGGAAATCACCTGTAGTAGTGCTCTTGTTCTTCTGCCCAATGAGCTGTTGGTACTGCTCTTCAGATACATATCTTCTTTGTGTTTCTTCCTAATTATTCACTCTTGTTTCCACTGCACTTCTATTGGCATAAGTTCTGGAACTGGTGCCTGCACCTATGTTTCCCATTTGTGCTTTCTTTTTGCTCTTGAAATATAGTAGATACCCAACCAGCCTATAACAATCATCTTTCAAATGTCCCTTGTATCCACAATGCTCACATACTATACCTACTAGTGGTTTCTTAAAGTTGTTGTAATGATTAGGATAAGTATGGTTCTGATTAGAGTTAACGAAGTTGCGACTAGGACCTGGGTAATGTGAACTGCCATGATTTTGAACTCTAGATTGGGAAGGTCCACTAAACCTTTGATTCCTTCCTTTCATCATTGTTAAAGTATCTTTGTGTTCAGCTGCCCCTATAGCTCTCTGACTTTCCTCTTAAATCACTAAGGCATATGCCTGATTAACAGTTAGTACAGGTGTTCTCAACAACACACTACTTCTCACATGACTAAAACTCTCATTGAGTCCCTTAAGAATTGCAGTAAATGTTGATTTCTCAACATTTCTATTGAAGGCCTCGATGCCTCACAATTACAGCCACCACTAGGGACTAGTTCATCCCAGTAATCCCTCATTTTCAAAAAATAAGTAGTGACTAAGTCTGTACCTTATGTTAACGTAGCAATGTCCTTCCACAGCTGATAGATTTTGGTGAGATTTGATTTGTCAAAGCGTTCCTTAAACTCATCCCACACCTTTTTCGTGTATGATGCATATATTATGCTCGAAACCAAATCTGGTGATACAGTAGCTCCTATCTAGGACAGCACGATCACATTACACCTCTCCCATAGATTCGCCAAACTTCCTGTGTAGTGACTCTTCCTGCATCTACCATCGATGAATCCAAGCTTGTTCTTCCCTAATAGAACCAATCGCATCGACTTGCTCCACAATGTTTAATTTTCTGGACTTGTTAGTTTGATTCCAACCAAGGTCAGCCCTGGTGTATCTGATGATGACAAATAAAGCGGATGATGACAATCAATTTGCTCGATTTGCTCTTCTGTTTCTTCTACTCGATTAACCTCTGTCATTGTTGCTTCTGCTTTGAGTTTTGATTGGAGATGAATCTTCAAATAATCTCCAATCGTTGCTTTGATGCTTTGTATTTTCATCTCACAAGTGTAGTACCTTTTTTCACATTACTTTTGCCTTATAAAAAGTAAGTAACCGACATTGCTAACTACCATAGAAAAAGACTTAAAAGCCCCTATTAGAAGCTAACTAACTAACTAATCCATATTGATAGCTGGTCAATAACTAACTCAAATCTGATTAGAATTTGACCAACAAATTCTAATTTCAACAAAAAATTCTTAAAAGACCGTAAGAAAAATGAGAAAAAGCATGATTTCATATATAATTTTTTAATGTCAATTTGACATATAATTTGCAACTTTAGAACTACAAAACAAAATTACAATTTTGAATTATATTAGAAAAAAAAAAATTCTATCAGTGAAACAATGCATTTCCAATTAATTTTGTGATGGAGAAAATGGAAAAGCGTAAAAAGTTAAACAGGAACACTTGCTCAAATTATAAATTTATAACAAGCACTTCAAATCATCATAAATATGTCGCTTAGGTTTTTAGTCTGAAAGACTTAAAAAGAAAAAAACTTGTACTGTATCCCCATAAGTAGAATTAGAAATCAAAGACCCCAGCCATGGATGATGTTGCTCTCAACAGCCATGCTCCTTGATCCTGAGGGTCCATCTGCAGCCATATACTGTTGATACCTGCTAGATTACAATTACATTTTTGATCATCAAGATGATGCAGATTAAAGCACCTTTCTGTCTATTGCTTATTCAGAATTACTAATCTTAAAGTCAAATTAAATTAGATCAACTCAATATTTTAAATATGATCAAAATTCACATAATTTAAATTCAAATTGTCACATAATTGAAAACAAGTATTGAGTTATATGATTGACAAACAAAGTATCCCACCTAGGGGTGAACTAAAGGGGATTCAAAAAATACTAAAATGATACCGTTAAGAGTGCATAAAACAAATTAATCTATACATAATATAATTTTTTGCCAAGAAGATTCAGTTGACCACTCTCTAACTGATCCCACCATAGTTTCCACAACTCTGAATATAAGTTTCATTCGATGATATACTTAGACTAGAAAGGAAAGAAACCTCACAATTTACTCCACATTTTGATTTTTTGTTATAATAAATATAATTTATTTATGATTCAGAAATACGTCTGAAGTTAATCATAACTCTCGAAACTCGAGAATAATATGCTCATCCTTCTATCTTTTCTCACTTAAATACTAAATTTAATTTAATTAACATGTGACTCAAACTTGAGACCTAAGACATAAATATCTCTATCTTTGTCAATTGAGCTAACCCTAGGACCGGGAGTCAAAAAGTTCATAAACCACCTCCCCACAAACGCACACCCAAAGGGAAAAAAAGAAGAAGAGAGAAGTTGAAATTTTAATCAAAACTAATTTGATGAGTTGATTTGGTGAGACGGTCACTCAATTTAAAGTAACTGATCATTAAAATCATCTATTTTTCTTTTTTGTCTTTCAAAATTCACTTTATTTTACCTAATTAACTCGACTGGTCATCTTCACATAACTTTGTACTTTTTCAGTGAGATTTAATGATACGATAAGTTTAATTTAATAAAATAATTAAAACGCTAATTAAGAATCTGGACCAATTTAAAATCCAACCAAATCCGGAACCAACTCTAGTACCTGACCAAAAATGAGCTTGGGCATATTTTCAAGAGTAAAAAGGCATGGATCGAATCAGATATATTGGGTCGTTTTGGGTTGAGTTCTAAATTGGTCCAGATTTTTAATTAGTGTTTTAATGATATTTCCTTAAAATTAAAATTTTCACCTAATTAAATCTCATTGAAAAATATAAAATTTATTGATAATCATTGAAACCAATTAGGTAAATTGAAATGACTTATGGAAGACCGAAAAAAAAAGAATGAGAAATGACTTTGATAGCCAGTACTTATGTCTAAAAGTTGAGTGATCATACGAGCAATCAACTCATAATTTGACGAAAGAAATGTAGGTATACCCTATTTGAAGAACTGGATCAGGTTGTTCACAGTCCATGTGATTTGATTGAGAATGGAGGACATGAAAGGTGCTGCTTCCAGCTTCTGCTGATGCATTAGAACTCCATGGAAAAGGAAGAGCTCTCAGTCCTTGTCCTTCAGCCTCAAACTGCCAAAAATAGAAAAACCAAATATATGTATATATAGACTTAACAAATCAGCAGAACATATGTATGTTCTTGAGTCCTATATTGTTTTGATTCTCCAAATATATTGTCATACTTGTATCGAATCCTTTAAAAATATACTATTTTTCGAGAATTCGACAGACACTATGGAGCAACATATAGTGCTGTTCAAGTGGAATAATTACCGATGATAGTTCTAGAGAAACCTTAATCTTCAGCTGCTTGTTCACATCACCAAGATGACGCTCCTGATAACATATAATAACCCATTATATCATGTCAATAGATAATTACAATGTATATATGCTACTGCATTTTTCTTAACATCAATTGTTGTTCCTCACCAGCCCTGCTAACTCGGAATTCAGAAGCTAGCATTGAAAATGAGAAAAATTAAATACATGTCCATATATCTCTTGTGCTTGTGGTGATAAAACCAATTAGCAAGATGCATGTATTTTTTTAATCAAAAGTTATCGACCTGAAATATGCTTCAGTACCAAATAAATAAAAGGTGTAGTCACAATGTAGTTGGGACTTATCAGTCACCATGCATGACAAAAAAAAAAAAAAAAGACATCAAAAGGCTCAGTAAATCCTTTACAATGGGTACAAATTAAACTGTACACGCCTCCTCAAGTGTGCACTGCACTCATTTTCTTGAGATTCAAATCACCAATATTTTGCATCCATTCCACCTTATTTTATAACAAATTTTAGATGATCAAGAAACTCAAAAGTAAACTAGTACTAGTATTCTTCTTTCTGCATATTCTATCTTACCTTTCTACGAAGCTCTTCCATCTGTTCCGTCATTATTTGTGTCTACACAATGCAGAAACCAGTGCTTAGTTCCAAAGGTAAAAAAAAGTTCTACTATCCTGTAGGAAAAAGAAGATTATTTTTTGACTCACCACACTAGTTGTTTGTATTCCTTTTTATCTCATAAAAAATGTAGATTCAAATTTGTAGACCTAAAAGTATAAGATTTGAGTCCACTTTTTCGTGAGACAAAAAGGAGCCTCACGCAAATAATATCAATTATGTGAAGCACATAATAAAGTTTTTAGTATCGTATGTAACGATCATAAAAGATGGCAAATTATGTACAAATCAAAGCATTCTGAAAATCGTATCATACATTTTACATTTTTTGTCCTTGCTTCTTGTGTAAGTCAATGGTGTTTCTTTGTGTTAAAGTTTGGGCCTTTTTGTTTTGTATCTAAACAAATCTAAATAATGTGTATACACTTATTTACATAGAAACACTAACAAGATGCGGTAGTGAAAAAAGAAAAAGAGAAGAGTAGTTTAGATTAATAGTTGAATACAGTACCTTTCTTTGCCTAGCTTGTGCAAGTGCACCTTCAAGTTGTTTTTCAAGATTTTGCAACTCCTTCACACTCAGTGCCCCAATATCTTCACCAAGCAAGTGCCTTCATGTATTAGCAATAACATCTCAGAAAATTTGACACACTTTTGCAGATGTGAAATAATATTGT
Organism: Datura wrightii; assembly: GCA_035772735.1. Lineage (NCBI taxonomy): Eukaryota > Viridiplantae > Streptophyta > Magnoliopsida > Solanales > Solanaceae > Datura > Datura wrightii. Next base: position 31,990,904 of record JASDFA010000014.1, read on the forward strand.
CTATCGTCAAATCTCAGTAGCTCAATCAGTTGGCCTTTAATTTTGAGACCCCCAAAAAAAAAGAAAAAAAAAATTCCAACAAGTATCTGAATAAGCAATTGACATAACCTTTGAGTTCTTTGAAGGGCTTCGAACTTGGCCTTTAATTTTGAGACCTCTTGGTACCAGCTCTAAATTTACATTAAAAATAAATAAATAAATTATGCCTAGGAAGAATTAACCATAATAAATTATCACAAAAGTTACAATCTTTTTCCAAGTTAAAGTTAGTACAATTCTAACTGTGATAATATTCTTTTGTTTTGTTTTTGGAAACAAAGAATATGAAGCTTCAAACCTGTGTTTCTCTTTCACCACAATTGTCTTGAGGATTAAGGCAACAGCGTTGGTACCTCTCAAGGGTTTTAGTGATCCTGCTAACAAAAGAAACACAATATACAAAATATTACTTTTCTTTCCAAATATATATTCTTATTGTTTCAATTAATTAAGTGAGACGTTTAAGGAGAGATAAAGGATAATTAATTAGACAAATATCCTACCTATTAAGGATATTAAATAATGCATGCCTTCTGGAGTGTAAAAACCTTAAAAGACAGATAATATTACATAAAACATGGAGAGACATCAACATACAATCATGTACAACATGATTTTGCACAGAGGTCAAATACGAGGTGGTTTTTTTTGGTTCTTCACAGAAAAAATTATCTGAGGAGTAAGTGTCCTGAACACAAGTAACCAAATGATTTAGAAGAATAATAAGTGTGTGTCTGGCAGGGAGGGAAATATTTTTCAATTTTTTCATATTTAATAGGTTTAAAATGTTGTAAAATATTTCTTTTAGAAAAACAAGTTCTTTAAATTTTTATTTTTTAAAAAGAACATCCTCGTAACATAAGTAGACAAAAATAAATTTCATAAATAGCATTTTAGTGATCTCCATCCTCCAACATATACCTTATCCCACACCACTATCCCCACTTTACTTCTCGTATTATTTATTTAAATTATATACAAATAGTTTTGTGATTATATTTTTTGTTTACTTAACAAACATCAAAAAATAAGTAAAAAGTTACTTAATTTCTAAAAAAATATATTTTTTTTAAAACATTTTCCTTCGTACTAAACACACCCTAAATGTTCAACTAAAACCTTAAGGAAGACCAACAAAAAGATTTTTACTAAAAGAGAAAAGGATTTAGGCTCTTGTATGTTCACTACTTTTATTTTTGGTTTTCCACCTCATATTTGATATTTATATTGAAGTTCGATTAAATTTGAATTCGCGCATTATAGAATTCATATCTAGGGATGGCGCTCCCAACATGGATTTTTTTATTCTCATAAACTCAAACCCAAAACCTCTATATTAAAAATGAAAGTATCTCAATCATCTATCACAATTTATGTTAATTTTGTATACTCACTGCTCAATAATGTGTGTGGCAATCTAACCTTCCAATCCCCATCCCCCAAAAACCAAAAAGAAAAGAAAAACAAAAACAAACTGACTTTAAAAGAAAAGAAAACTATTGAATATATAATGGGCAAAAGGGGGGCATATATGATACAGCAGAATAAAAAACAGTAAAGGCAAAAACTGGAACAGTACACAAAGATTAAAATAGCAAAAGTCTTCTCATTTCTATTCATTTACACCATTTAATTTTATTGGCTATAAGTACAGCATGAGCTTGTCTTTTTCCTTCTTCCAACCTTCCATATTTGGAAAGTGGAAAAAGAAATTCATTTTGTGGCAATTCCTTAAGCATAATTAGAAACATAAACAAAACCATTTAGGCATTAAATTAAGGGTTACGAAAGCTTTTTGTACTTCAATTCAAGGATTTAAAACCGCCAATCAGGTTTTCTTTTTTGTCTTCAATAACAAAGATCACATTTTCTCCATATATACAAAACCCTATTTATAAACTAAGGTTTTAAAATTAATGTGATTATGAAAGACAAGAATTTTGTAGTTGGCCACTACATTTTTTCTTGGAAGATTACAAAAAAATTATGCAAAAGAGGACTCCTCTTCAACACTATGCTATTACTCCTATCAAAGATGTTAGAAACAAAGAAAGATATTTTCTTTAACAAAATCATTCTTGAACAAAACAAAGTGAGAACAAAGGAATGATGTCAAAAAATTGAAGAGATCTATGAAATATAACATATGTACATACATAACATTTGCAAAGAAATCATAACCAAAGAGGATGAAAAAGATTGGACCTGCACAGTGAGAAGTTTAAGGCTTTGGATGGGAATAAAAGTAGTCAAGTTTCATAACACTTGCTCAAAGAACATCATGAGTTGCTAATATATGGAAAAGCTCAAGAATTTACAAGGCTCATCAGTTACACTCTTAAACCAGCTCTGCCATTAATAAGTTTCACCAAAATGGGAAGAAGAAAAAAGAAATCTTGATCAGTTTTGGGGGGTTTGGGAATTATTGAAACAGAAAACTCCTTTTCTTATATAGAAAGAAAGTAGCAATCAGATCATACTACCTGCAAAATCTCAAATATGAACAAATTCCCTTCTCTCTCAGGCATGCCACTCTTTTTGCAGTGCATAATGCTCTCTTTTACACAAAAGATTTTTGTCACAAAAGAAGAAAGTGTATGAGTGTTATAGCAGAAATCACTGAAGAGACCTCAAGATCTGAGAATGAAAAGGTATAAGAAGACAAAGTTTGAAACTTTATGATGTTTTAGAACCATTGGACTAATAGGTGCTCCAAGAAACTGCAAGAGCATTAAAGAAAAAAGATGAAAGGGAATAGTAGGAACAAAATGGAGAGAAACCCTAGATCTTGCACTGTAGTTGTCCAAAAGGGTTGGAAGAAGTTTTTAGGACTGAGTGAGACCTTACTCTGATCTCTTGTTTTTGTGGATCGAAGGGAAGCTCTCTACTCAAAACCCATTGAAACGTGTCAATTCCCCATTGGTAAAAAAAAACCTTATCATATAGATTCATCATCACATGAGAGAAGAAAGTAAACTCAAAAGAGATCCAAATCTGAAATCAGAACAAACTACTCCACTTAACACACCATAGATAAAATAAGTTGGTGCTTGTGTAAAGCGCTGCAAAAGCCAATACCAATTTAGCAAGTCTATTTCTCCACACCAAAAAAAAAAAAAAAAAAAGGTCAATAATTAAAGACTTAACCCATCCATTCTCCCACATAAACAAAAATCAACTGACCTCACTCTGTCTCTCTCTCTCTCTCTGGTCATCTTTCTTTATATATAGAGATATATGATGAACCCAATATGAAAAAAAAAACATAAAAGTTGTAATCTTTCTGTGATTTAGAAGAAACCCATATCAAGAATTAGGCATTAAGAGCCACAGAAAGTAATAAAACAGTTGAATGAAGCTTTAGCTAGTATACCCTGCACTACCAAACTCATAAAGCTTTCCACGACTAGAGAAGATGATGAGAGCAACTTCAGCATCACAAAGCACTGAAAGTTCATAAGCTTTCTTCAACAAACCGTTCCTCCTCTTAGAGAATGTCACTTGACGGTTGATTTTGTTCTCTATTCTCTTTAGCTCCACTCTCCCTCTCCCCATTTCTTTCTCTTCAGTCCTAATAATTAGAAATATTGAAGGAGATAGCAAATGCTATGGGGATATATATATATGTTATATATATGGAGGAAAATTATGTTATGAGTAATGAACAGGAAAACAAGTAGAGGTGGGGTTAGCTAGCTATAAAGTAAATTAAAGGAGGAGTGCAAAAATTCCCTTCTCCCTTATAAATGTGGAAGCTGAGTAAAAGGCTCAATCTTGGATCTCCTCTTGCAAGAAAATGGTAACCTAATAATTCTTCTTTTGCTTCAGTCTTTTATAAAAATCCTCTATTGTTGAGTGTCTAAGAAAATAAATTTGCTCTATTTTTTCCTGAAAAACTCTTTTCTTGCAGTTGTAAAAAACTTTGTTACCTTCTCTTTTTGGGGTAAAAGAAAGAAACCTGGCCACAGACCACCAGTAATTATTTCATGAGAAGCTGAATTAAAAGGGAGAAGGAAGGAACCTTTTAATTTCAAAATGATGATAATGAAAAAGTGATCAATAAGTGGTCCAACAAATTAGGTTCAATGAATTCACAAGCTCAGGTTTCAGATAGTTTCTCTGTTCATTTGAGTTAAGACATAACAAAGTTTGATAGTAGCAGCCAACTAATATTTTGGACCATTTTATTAATTGTTGAGACACACCAAATGTACTCATTTATTCAAGATTCAATTTGACAAGATTTTTTTTTTTTTTTTGGAAAATGCATGGGCTAATTCAGCAACCATAATTTCTTTTAGGGGCTTAGGTGCCGTTTGGACACATAAACATGAAAATCCCACAAGTTATGAAAATATAAAAAATTTCTCAATTCTTATACAATCTTACCAGATAAGCAAACTGTAGTTCATAAATAAGATATTGGTATATCCTAAGGCCCCACATAAGCAATGATAAATCGCATATCTCCATGTGCTTTTTACAAATAAATATTTACAATTACAAACTTTCAAATACATAAAATTTTATAAAGATCCACTAGTCGACTGTAGTTGTAATATTAATATAATTCTTTCACATGGTATGAACAATCTCTTCACGCCGAGCATGAGTTTTTTCTTTTTGGAAAAATTTAAAATGATGGGTCTTTTTTCATAAAATATAAACTTATGGGTCAAGTGTTACATTTTAAAAAGATTAAAATTTGAAATCATGTTTTTAGAGAATTTAAAATCTGAAAAATTATGATTTCATATCGCATGTCCAAACGATAATAAATGTGATATTTGTTTAGAACTTCATGCCAAATGTGGTTTAATTTGTTGCATTAGAGAAGACCAATAATTGCCAAAATGATCCTAATTATCTTTAAAAAATAAGAAACCTAGCTTGTTCTATTTATGCCTAGTGACAGCAAAAGGTTGTTAATCAAGAACTTGTCTTGTAGTGGGAAGTATTTGGGAATTCCTAGGCGATTGTGGTTAGCTAATCAATTAAGGAATCATAAATCACAATCAAATGGACATGTCCTATATCTTTAAGAGAAATATTTACCATATTGCACTTTATTTTTTAATTCAAGTCAATTTAACTAACATCATTTATAAAATTATTGAGTTTTAACTTCTACACTAAACAGATGACAATGAATATATTTTTTATACTATCAAGTTAGGATGATCTATAATAATAAGTAAATTTTTATAGCACCTAACTTGGGTATTTTAAATGTAGTGGATAACCATATATACAACATGTTAAAATTTATTAATACTATGAAAGTTTATAAATTAAAATTCTAAATTAATCAATCAATATAACATTAACTGTCTATGTTGTAGTTTTCCCCAAGATACCATTCAACATGTTAAAACTAAAGCAGTATTGGTATTAAAAAAAAGAAAAGGAAAGAATAGAATTTATAAAGTGATGCTACAGGTCATTCCTGTTATAATATGTTGGGAAATTTGAAAACCTTGAATTGTTGGTAGGTATGATGATAAGAAATTTTCACATGATCACATGGTGTATTCAGAATAATGGTTTCTCAAATATCTACAGTATTGAATTTGATTTACCTATGAGAACAAATATGTTGATGAAGAAGTGCTCTAATAACTTGAAACTCAAGTACATTGTGAAAGCTACCTCAAACACATTTAAAAGGAGCCAATGTTCTTTTCACTCACTGCTTCATACAGAGAAGCTAATCAAGTCACAGATTCTTTTGACCAAAAAAAGCTACTACAAATAATGACAGGCCCTTATATTTTTCTTATAAAGGATTTTCATAAATAAGTTAATAATCTGTTTCAATTTGATATGTGGCAACTAGTAGAGGTGTACATGAAGGTGATTTTTAATTAAGAAAATAACATAAAATATGAGACAAGTGTTGATATTGTACTAAAATATTCAACAAAAAGATAATGAAATCACATAAAATAAATTTTTCTAATTAATAAGTCATAATGAAAAGAAAAAAGTTCAAATATGTCATTGAATTTTCAGAAATGGCTCAGTTATGTCATCTGTGAATAGTTGAGCTTATTTATATATGACTGTGTGAATTAAGAGTATGTATGTGTTTTGGTGGTAGAATTTAGGATATTAGAGTGGTTGGGGTGTGATGGTAGCTTGAAAAAATGACCTAAGTTATAAAGTACATATGAATGTGTGAATTAAGAATATGTATGTCTTTCATTGTGAAATTTGGGGTGTTAGTAGTGGTTGAGACATGATAAGAGACTAGGAAAGGCTCAAATATGCCGCTAACTTAATGAAATGATTCACATACGCCACTCGTAAAAAGGGGTGGGGCTGGTAAGTAATGAAAGACTTAGATAATGTCACATGGTAAAATATGGTAGTAGTAGAACTCTGTTAATAATTAGTGGCACAAATAAACCAAATGTAACACTGTGATAGCATAAATAAGCTCAACTATTAACGGATGGACATAGCTGAGCCATTTATGAAAGTTCAATCACATTTTTGAGCTTTTTCCATAATGAAAATGATCGTACTCTAGAAGTACTAGTCAAGACAAACTAAGTACGGCTAATAAGTATTAATTACTTCTAAATATTTTTAAAAAAAATTAAGTTATGTATTTTCACTGTGTAAATTAACAAATGCAAAACTAAAAAATAGATATTTAATATTATTGTCAGTCTTAGTGTTGAAATTTGATTTGATTTTGGTTTGGAATTTGTTTGAGTTAATAACATGCATCTATAAGCTATAAAACTTATCGGATCATTTAAAATTTTAAGTCCAAGCGTGAAATAATATGTTAAAAGACAAAAACTATGAAAAAGTTTAAGAAGTATCTATAAATTATAAAAAATATTTATAAAAAATAATATACATATAATTTGAGGTTGCTTGGTTCAGTTTAACTTTTTTTTTTAGTTAAAATCAAATCAAAATTAATTATTTTTTTTTTAGCTTCGAACCAAATCAAACCAAACCACAAGTGAAATTTTTTTCTCGATTTAATTCGGATTATCAGATTAATATGATTTGTCAATTTTCTTTTTACAGCCTTAATGTACGTGTTCAAACTTTAATAATTAAACACAAAATTCTTCATAAAACCTAAAAATTCATAAACTTTATTTAATTTTAAAAATTTTCAATAATACACTACATCAAATTTTAAGAAGATAAAAAAAGTTTAATATATCTTGAGATATGAATATGAAAGAAAAAATAAATTAACACATTTCAATAACACTTGATAATAAATTACGCATTATTTAAAGTATATAAAAATGGACGCACTACATAGTTTTTTTAAACTTCGATCCAATGAGAGAATCATAAATATTTCTTGAAATGTGTTTTTAAAGAAAATCCTATATAAAGTTTTTAAAATATATATAATGTCAATTTGATGTGTTCTTTTCTTACTCAATACCAAATCAAGCCTAGTCATTTTTTTTTATTGATTCGATTTGATATAATTTTCCATTTGATTTGTACACTACTAGACCGGAAATTACCTACTTTTAGAAGGAGATTTGAAATATGTAATTGTTCGTTTAGCTAAATTCTTGTTTGTAGCTTCAAGAGTTTTTTTTTTTTTTTAAAAAGAAAATGTATTTCTTCGGCTACTTCACCTGTTATCTTTAAGTAATTTTCAGTTGAATATTTTTCAAATAGAAACGTGTTAGATCTGGTTCACTTTTTACCACCTTTTTTTTCTGTATATGTCTCCTAAGAAAAAGAAAGAAAGAAACATCATCAATGATTATGATGGAGTGGTAAGTATTCTTTCATAATTAATTAAAAATTTTAGATACGAGTCTTGAGTATAAAGTCATTTTTATTAGAAAGCGTTTTACTTCCATAATAATATTTTTCAATGCAAATTCAAATTAATCGACTCCTAAAGCGCGTATCAAACACTAAATGAATGGGGAAAAAAAAAAAAGAGAAAGCCTAATAGGAAGGGAAAAGACAAGCCCTTTTGTATGCTCGTGGGACGAAAGAACAAGTCAGTAGTACCACACACACACATATATATATATATGTAACATAACATGGTTGAATAGGGAAAATTGATTTATAGGTACATATATAAGTACTGATATTTTACCAATCTTGTTTTTCTTCTTTTCACCACTTTTTCTTTCTTTAATTTGTTTACAAATTAAACTAAGGGTAGACAAGTATGATAGGTTTGGCATGAATCTTGGGACAAACATAATAGAGGGAAGACTGAGATATTAATACACATAGAAAAATATTGGCTGGCAATGGCAGTGTAAAGTCATGTGATCATACTGTAAATATTTCTGATTTTAGTTGTTTCCAGCAGCAGCCCATTTTTAAACGCTTCTTCCTATATTTGGAAACTTTAATCCTTCTCTTTTCTTTTTCCAACCAAATTTTCACACTATAGTTTTTCAAGGCTATGAAAGGGTCATGACTAAGAGTTCGTTTTGAATTGGCTTACTTTAAGTGTTTTTTAAAGTTAAAATAGCTTTTAAGTAATTTTATTGTTTTTAAGGTAAAAGAATAAAAATAAGTCAAAAGTTATCCAAACAGGCTCTAAGTAGCTACTATATTTCCTGTAAAAGTAATATAGTTGGTCGTTTGATAGGATGTATATAATAATAATGTTGAATAGAATATATTAGTAATGCTGGTATTAACTATGTGGAAATTATTTCTTATACATTATTTTGGTTTGATGTGTTAAAAGTAACATTCATTGTATAATTTTTTTGAAAAAATTATTTGTTTATAAAAATACTCTCCACAAACAAGATAGAAAGGATGGAAAAAATGTTTTGAGAGGCAATTGTGTCTTTAACCATGCTAATGTATGTATTAAAAAGCATTGCATTTACGAATTAATAAAACATTTTTCATGTATTAGTTATACATAGCATAATAACAAACAGAGTGTATAACTAATTAATTATACATAAATTGAAAAAGTGCATCAAATTAAATATTAGCAAACAAAAAATTAATGCATATATTATTTTTTCGAATTCATCCTATAAAAAGTGAATAGAATTCTTCTATAGTACTATTAATACTTGAAAACATTACTCCTTTTAACGAGCTTTACGTGACACAAATCTAAATTAATAAAAACTCTAAAATAAATACAAATAACTGATGGAAACAAAAGAAAAAGGTTAAGGTGGACAAAAAGAATTTTAGGGAATGCATTAGTTGGAATTGGTTATGTTAATAATTCATTTTTATTTTATTGGGACCCGTTTGCATTTCAGTATATATTGATATAAAAAAGAATATCATTTATAACAAATTAAGGTTTCCCTTAAGATTATGATAAGTTCTATAAATCTCAAATTTAATCCGTGTTACAACTAACATCAAGTGTGTTACCAAAGCTAGAAAAGCTCTTGACAAACATTGAATCTAATGTGACTAGCTATTAATTACACATCTAAACCATAACCCTAATTAGTTTGTTACTTAACAACATTGAATCCATTAATTATATATATGAATCTTTTGCTATCTGTTAATTATATATATGGATCTTTTGCTATCTTTCTGTTCTATTATTTTTAGCTAATATTCGTTCATAAATTTAGTTAAATTATGAAGAAAAAAAATGTGCTTTTGAAATTGTGTTTCGATATATATTAAAATCTTAAAATTTTGTGAAGGTAAGTGAAATTTCACCCAAAAATTGAAATTTGAAAATTTTTTGTAGATAAATATTTTAAAACTAATCAAATTCTATAGCTAAAAAATATTTTCAAAAAACGGGAGCTTCGCTAATAGTACTTTAATATAAATATATACTTTTAAAAAAAGCTTACATTAATAAATTAAGGAGTCGTTTGGTAGGGTGTACAAGAATATGTATTGAATAAGGTACTATAATAGTAATGCTAGGAAAATGATGGGTATTTACAAAAAAAAAAGAGTAATAGTAATGTTGGCATCAATTATGCTAAGATTATTTCTTATGCACTATTTGAGTTAAGTAGTGGCTTTTTTAGTCTAACAAAAAGAGTTTCATCCTTGTCTGCTTCTATTTTGTCAGCAATAAACACCAGGGGGACTTCCCAAGACACAAAAGAATTAACTTCCTGCATTTTAAATCCCTCCTTTTTTAGTACAATCTCTTTGCGGTCTAAACAAATTTCTAGGGATATCAGTGTCCTTGCATTGTTAATATCATGATTTGTCATGTATTAGTTATACATAGTATAATATCAAATAAAATATGTAATTAGTTATACATAAATTAAAAACATATATCAAACAAGATATTAACAATATACAAAACTAATATATATATTAATTTTTGAGTGAAGAGTGAAAAACATACCTAAAGTATCATGATTTTTTGAGTTTCATACTCGAACTATCAAGTATGTAAGTTTCCTCCCTGGGCTATCACCAAATATTTATCGAAACACACCTCAACTATAAGTTGCTCAATTTTGCTACCTGTTATTTCAGGGGAAAAAGCGAGTAATTGATAGTTGAGATGTGTTTTAATAACGTAAAAATAAACACATGATAATTAAAATAAAACACTTAAAAATTTTAAATACTTTAAATGTGTTTTAACCCATCACTTTTAATTTTTCTAATTCAGCCCAAAACGACCCATAAATATTGAAGCAAGACAGTGAACGTGTCCGTCCTATCTCTTAGCATTATAATGTCACATTTGAAATTGAACAGTTGACGTACTCACGGCTACTAATGAATGGGGACCAATAGAAATACACTTAAATTATAATAAAATTATTAATTACATACTTAAACTATGTAGAGATCGTATTCTCTTAATTATTTTTTTTCATATTATTTATCCTTCATTATATTACCTAATAAAAAATTTAATTAAAATATAATATATATATATACACATACACGCAGTTATTACTATATAGTGATAAAAGATGTCCTTGCATAGTGCACATCACATTATTTCTAGTAGACTCTCTTGATCGATTCCACGTCAAAGTGCAGTCTATCCCTTTCACTTTCTCTCACTGATATGACTTTATTTCTTCTTTTCTTCTTCTTTTTTTTTTTTTAATAAACAAGGAAATATATCAATAGTATTTAACATGCATCAGTACATATAAGTGGCAGAGCATCTAGTCTGCTAGTATTAATATTAGAAGGAGGGGGATAATATTACTACTATTGTAATCAGAGCCTAATTCAGAATTTTAATTTTATGGGTTTAATTTTTAAAGTTTTTAATATTAAATTTATTATATTTTTAAATTTGTGCATTTATATTCATTATTTATTGCAATTTTAATAAATTTTTATACATAATTTATATCCCACATAAAAAGTACTGGTTTACATGAATGCGCTAACCATAAGTTGCATTTGCCTTTGATTATAACTATACGAGTTAACTGGCTGTCTTTTTAACCTAACAAAAATAATTTCATCTTTACCTGCTTCTATTTTTACCAACAACAAGTTGATAAAACTTTTCAAAGACACAAAAAATTTAGCGCATTTGATTTGGCACCAGAGCGAAAAATAGAAACCCAAAGTTAAGAATAAAGAAGATAAATATAAAAGCTAGACACAAATAAAAGAATTAATTAACAATAATAGCTATAGAAAGCTAAAATCTTCAATTAATTGAACTTTACAAGCACCAATTCTATAAAGATAACCCTCAAGAGGATTGAATCCTCAAGCAAGCCTCAACTCTCACAAAAGTTTCACTCTTTCATTTCATAACATATCAAAATTAATCTTCCTAATAAAATGACATAATGTAGTATTTATACTAGGCTAGGCTAAGGCTAAAGACTAATATTGTTTATTAGAAAAATACCCTAAATGAATTAAGGGCCTTCTTAATCTACTAAAATGTCCTCAAACTACTTAGCTCGACTAATGTGTAAGATCTCGATAAAGCTCGGCTTGTATCAATTTCCTAGTTCAAAATCACATGCTCCTTTTAGAAATTCTGAAGAAGATTATAACAGAATTGGCATGACCATGTATAACTCCTTTATCATTTCACTAAAAAACCATGAACAAACACAACCGAGAACCACAATGAATTACTACACAAGGTTGCCAATGTAGGAGAAAAGTTAACAACAGCACAATCTTGCAGCAAAAAGAGTGGTGCGGGGCAGTAAAATAATTAAAACAATAGTATATAGTAATATCTTTCCTAAAGATAATCTTTGTATGGTGACGGAAAAAGATATTATAAATTTTAATTAGAATATATAAAGATTTGAAATTTGAGCTCTCAAAATAAAAAAAATTAATTGAGTTAATAAATTTCGAAAAAGGAATGTTTATATATATATAGAAAATAGTAATATTAGTAAAAAATAGTGGAGGCAAATTGCTAGTCTGTGGTGATGGTTAGATCTTTCCCTGTATAGAAGGTTTTAATAGGCTGGAGCCCCTATAGCATTTCAATGTCCTATTTCCCATTTCTTACCAAACCTTGTTTATTGTTTTTTAGCAGCTGAGGTTTAAAGGCATCATTTTGTACACGTTCTTTAAATCTTCATCATCTACTGACCAGTGACTAGTGCGAGGACCAAATTCAATAGTTCCACCATTTTAATACAGTAAATTATTTTATATTTTTCCATTAAAAATAAAATTTTAATTTTAACATATTAAAAAAGATATTTTTTGAATCTGTTTTACTCTTAACATTAACTAATTATTTCAAATATTTTTCAATCTATTAAAAATTATTTCGATTATTAAACATATCATTTGATTCGTTGCTATTAGAATGTCACAGTATTTGTCTTTAATGTTGAGACGGTTATTGGAAGAAAAGTAAGCGGTGAAACTTATTTTTCCACTATTTCTTTTCCTTAAAAATATATGTATATATTTTGGTTATATTAAAATGGTTTTTAAGAGTGAAAGTAACAATTATCTCAACAAAAACAAACAAAAAAGAAATTAGAATTTAATCAGCAATACCTTCGAAACATCATTTTATGGCATGAGTTTTTCATGGGAAATGATCCAATATCTGCAGCTCATGTGGGGACTATTAGGTGCACGATTTGCTATTTAAACGGATTAAATTTTCTTTTTTATTTTTAATAATTAACTTTATATCTAACGAAATAATTTTTTTTTTAAAATATAGGTATAATTTATAAAATATTATAATAAAAATATAAATTTATATCTCAAAATAATTATATCCGTCTTAAAAAATAAAAAATAAAAAATCAACACAAATAAGACAAAGTGCAAATGAGATCCAATGTAAACAAGGAGGGGGGGAGGGGGGAACCAAAATCTTACCAAAACTTACATCACCTATACTTATATTTCGCAGGAAATGAAATTTACCAGAATTCCATTTAAACAGCAAAACATGCAACTAAGATAAAGAGTTTAATGCTTCAAAATCCTTTTAAATTTCTTATATTTCATTAATTTTATATTTAAATTATAAGATATTGCTGTTATTTGCCATTTTATATTTATTTTTCAAATTAATTGTTCTTATTTTTATTCTTTATTTTTTCTTTCTGATAAATTTAGTTAAAATAATACAATATTTATTTTAAGTGAGTTTTATTATTCAAAATTTCCAATTGAGTTTATTATTATTGAGTAAATATTATTCTAATTTGTAATTAGGTTTGTTTTTACTGATTAAATTTTCTTATTTTACTGTTAGTTCAGAAATATGAATTTACAATTATAAAATAATTTATTAGGATTTTGAAGAAGAATAAAAAAAATCAATAAATTTAAATAAACAAGAAGAAATAAAAAATAAGAAAAAAAATATATGTTTTAGTGTATGATTTTTGATTTTTTTTCTTTGTTATTGTTTCAGCATTATTAGGGGTGGACATGGTATGGTAAAGGTCATATATTATATCAAAATTAATTTTTTTTTGATAATATAGTTTTAATATTATGATACTTGATATGATATATGATATGCATTGTTAAAAATTTAAATATCCAATATTTATAAAAAAAATATTATATCAAGAATATTACATATATAAATTATACAGGAATCTTATAACTCCTCTTAGATATATTCTTTTTGGTATTATTTACCTTCTTAACTAAGTACCTAATAAAAATAAATAAATTAAAACGCAACATATACAAATACACACTTATTGAAGATGTATTTGCGTCATGCTTTATTAGAACTATATATCCTCCGGGGACAACTCCATGTTGCTTGTCTACATAAAATATACGAAAAATAAGGAAAGTATACATTAAAAAAAATTTATAATATGTATTTTTCTGCTTGTCCGATGCATTTGGGAGCGTATTCAATTAATTAGCTAGGGGTTTGTTTTAATTCATAAATTTTAGCTTAGGTCATGTATATCTGTTACAATATTCATCAAATATATATATAATTAATAGATTCTGAACCTAATAAATTTAATGAAAATGTTAGAATTATAAATTTGAATTCATAAAATTTAAATTATAAATTTATTTTTAATACACAATAATAACAAATTACTATAATTTAATAATTAATATATTAAATTTATTGTTATTGTACGCAAATTTACCCCGCGAAGGTAAATTTATAGTAATCAGTGATATTAGATGGTGGAAGTGCATATAAGTTTTTATACGGATTGTTTTATTTTAGGGTAGGCTTTTAATTTTAATTTTTTAAGTTAATGAAACTTTATATTCAAAATCTCCTTAAATATGATCTAATTTCGCAAATCAAAAGTTTAATCAAACATAAATTGTGTAGTATCTCATTCGCAACGTAAAATTTTTGAAAAATTTTACCTTAACCGGCAAAGATTTTTAAAACTTTACCTCTATCAGCATAAGTTTGTATGAATAAGTTATGTTTTGAAGGACATAACTTATGCCTTGTGAATTTTTTTTGCCTCATAATTATTTTTATTTTTTAATATCAAAAATATTTTTAGTCATATTTTTATTACTTAAAATGTTAAGAATAAAAATTAAAAATCTCCAATTAAAAATGTTAAAAACTAAAAATTAAAGACCCCAAAATGGAACATTCTTGCGAATGACCCAAGTGCGTACAACTGATTTCCCTCGCAGCTCTCAAAACTCAAATTTACAGTTGGGCCCAACCCAATTAGGACGGGCCTTTTTTCGGGAATGATTTTATCAAATAGCCACTTATAGCTGCTGCGCACTGAATGAAAATCAGACACGTTTTAAACTAGTTGAAACTGGATCTCTTTAATAAGTAGGTACTATATCTGAATAATAATATTCGGATCATTTTCATCTTTATTTCTATTTTGCGCTAAGTTTTAATTTATACCCCTTCTAACAAAATATTTTTGCAGAGTATAAGTGTATAAACTCTCATTAGCTAAAAGTATAAACATTTGGCACTAAGGTGAGAAATTCAAGAAAAAAAGAAAAAAAAATTTGAGTTAATAAGTACAAAAGTGATGGCGAAAAATTTTGGGATTTTTTTCTTTTAAATTAGTATAAAGTATTTCAAATATATTACTATAGTTTTGAATCATGGTATGATGAATATTTTAAAAATAAATTATTTTCTTATATTTACTATAAAAAAAAATTAAAGAGCCACAGAGGGAGTGATATTTATACATTCATTAATAATAGTTAAGCAAGCGTATTGATTATATATTTTAAAAATAAAATTTAAAAATATCTTTAACTATCTATTTGATCATAAAATTTAATCAAAATTTAAAAATTCAATCTTTAAATAATTTTTTAAAATCTCAAAAATCGACTCATTTTTGAATTTTTTATGCATAAAAATTTATTTATTTGTCACATTATATATATATAACTTTAAATTTTGAAGTTCACAATTTCAAAATTTAACTTTAAATATTATTATTAAATGGGAGTTTAATGTATGACTTTCCTAACCATTGAGAGCCGCTTAGTAGTTGATTTGAAAATGAGTTAGATATGTATTAAATTTTATATAAATAATATTATATTACTAGTTAATTAGAAGATAAATTTTTTATATATAAAAATTAAAATAGTATTTGATTTATAATTTAAAATTCTGATAATTAATACATATATAAGTTAAGAATTTATATTTTATCTTATGCAGGATAAAAGATAAAATAAATTACATAAGAATATATAATTAATTTCAATATAAAATATATATAAATTATTTAATAACTAATTCATATATTACTAATATCTGCAAAATTTTAACTAGCTAAGAAACGAGCCCTAAATAATTACAAGTTGCAAAGTGTGGTCCGTGTCGGCCAAACAACGACGTCGTTGATGCATACATTATCCAGTCTCTTTTTTTTTTGGCGAGTATAAGTATTTCTTAAACCAGAAGAATAATAATCGGAAATTGGAAGAGAGAGAAGATAGAAGAGAACAACAGAAAAAGTAAAAAAAGAATTGTATATTTATTTTTCTCAAACTCGAATTTCTCAGATCTCTTTCTTCTTCTTCTCTCTTTCGGGTACCAATTTTCCCCTTTCATTCAGATTCTCTAATCACATTGTGATTTCAGGAGTCACCAACCATAAGACCCAAATACCCACGCTTTTCAATTTTTTTCTTTTAGGGGTAATGAACTTGTGCTAGCAAGAGAACTATCTTGGAAGTCCCTATGTAATCTCTCTTTCTCTTTCTATTTCGTCTTTTAGGATGCATTCTTTGATGGGTCATTGTTGTTTGGTTGAGATTTTTTGACACTTCTTTTTGTGCTTAATTTTACGCCTTTATTACCTATTTATGCTGTAATTCCAGTGTGTGCTTATAAATTTGTGCTGTGTATTTCTTTCTGGGCATCACCTTTGATGGTTGATTCTTATTTTTCATCTTCCTTTATGGTTAGATTTGTGGGTTTATTAGAGATTTATTCCGTAATTGTTGTAATTTCTACTCGTGTTTCTTCTCTTTGATGGATAATTCTCAGTTCTGTTTTGTTTTATTGACTCTTGTTTTTGGGATTGAATGTATGGGAACAGGATATGGCATTGAAGAGGGGATCATCAGGTTTAGGCAGCCAAAGAAACAGAAGCACCGGATCTAGCTTCCCGATTGTGATTCTCATCTTCTGTTCATTTCTTGCTCCCTTGATTTTCTTTGTCGGCCGGGGCCTCTACACCTCTACCTCTACTTCAATTGGTTAGTTGATATTCTCTCATTTTTCTGGGTTTTGATTACCTGCCGTTTTAGTGTTTATCTACTGAAAGCTGTGTTTGATTCAACTTAGTGCAAATTGGTTATAATGTATACTTGGTTAAATTGGTAAATCAACTATGTGTCAGTTACAAGTTAGTCGGGATTGATTATATGTTTTCTTTTGTTAACTGCATACTTTTTTTTTGGATAATTAGTAGAAATTTTATTAATCACCAGAAATTTAGCATTACAGAACATGGCTAGGCTATACACAGCCAGACCTTTTAACAGAAAAGAAACTACACCATAACTATAAGCTAGAAAACTAAGTGTTGTACTCGATTCCTCGTCCTTGTAGGGGTTCTAAGACACATTATGTAAGAAGAACTGCATACTTTCATTATACGTATTCAACCATGTCTCAATCTCAAGTTGGATTACATTTTGCTTTCGTTTTGGCGTAAAGAGGAACTAGTAAATGAAGCAGAATCAATATTTTAGCCTCTTAGAACCTGTAAGATTGGGAAGACCGAAAAAGATTCTTGCTTTTTCTTTTTGCTCACTTGTAAATACTGCAACACTTCCTTAGTGCTAGCTTTTTAATAAAACCCCTTTCTCTTTTTTTTAAAAAAAAGTTCTTTGTTAAATGTGTGACAATCTATTTTATTTGAGGCTAAAAAGTTTGCTGAACTCTTTTCATTGAGTCCATCGATTTTGATGGTGGTAGGATTAACTAAGCTTTGCTCCTTCTAGTTGGAGACCATTTAATGTAAATGGCACACAAGGTTATTTTCCTTCGTAGTGCAAACTCACTCTTTGATTAAGAATATCATGTACCTGTGCACTTCCGGTCAAAAAATATACTTGTGCACTCTACGGAAAAGGAAAGAAAGAAGAATATCATATACTATGCTAAAGTGTCTTGATGCTACATGTTTATCAACCGTCTATGGATATTGGCCAATTATGCAGGCATATTGATTTGGGAAATCTGAAGGCTTTTCAATTCTTGAAGTGTTCGAGTGTGATAAATTTTTTGGTTAGTTAGCCCATTTCTATTGAGACTTGATAGAGGCGGTAGTGGAATTTGATTTGCCTAATTCTGCTGCAGCTGTGATTTTTTGACTTCTTACATGGAGTTAGGGAGTACTAGTACCAACCCTCTTCTACTGAGGGGTGGTGGGGCTTTCATTCTCACTGTGTTAATGGATATATTTATTTTTGTGTTGATGTGCATATGTTGTACTAATACCAACATGTTCTTGCTGAGGTTAAACAAAGAACAGTACATTTGTTTATTTTAGTTGAAATCTTTTCAGTTGCTCTGCTTTTGGCAGAGAATTATGATGATGTCTCGTGGACACAAATTTGGCTTCTGATTTCAGTTTTTCCAATTCTATTTTAGATCCACCAGAGAAACGGCACACTGCATGCTTTTGAGTTATCAATTTAGTTTTAGATTCATAGGAGTTGACAGTATAGTGTATTGGTATTAGTCTAAGCAATTAGAATACTCGCAATGTGTTCTATGTCATTAGCTTTTTAGTACAGTTTCCATCCCATTATATGAGGTTTTTTGATTGGACACAAAGGCTAAGATGTTAATTTGACTTATATATTATATTAGTAAGTGGAAGTAAATAGTAAAGTAATAGTTAAAAGGTTATTTTGATAGAAAAAAATCATATTGAAGTTTAGAATTTGAATAGTTTAATGTTTTTTTTTTTGAAAGGTATGTAAGTCTTTAGAGTAATACTGTTAGTGGAATATTTTTTAAATGTTTCGGCATGTATCAAATTGGAAAATGTCATAGACATTGGTACTTGACTATGGAGGGAGTAATATTAAATCGCTGACTAAAGTTCCCCATAAGGTGTTGATGGTGTATGATAGATGTAGTGGTGATCTTCTCTTTTTTTTCTGGTTCTTTTCCTATTTAGCTTGGCTTCTAGGTATGTCTGGGCGGTGTTTTCGCTCTTAATGAATCTCTTGTAAACTAGGTGCAAAGTGGGATTAGTGCCTCTAATTTTCACTTTTTATTCTCTCTCTCTCACACACACATTCACTCTCATGATTGTCTCCTTGACCAAACCCCTGCCTTTTCCTAAATGGTTCTAGGTCATGCTTCGTATGTAGTTACTCTTTGGAATGAGCTTTAGGACCTCTTTATTTTGTTGGTATCATCACCATCCTCTTCCCTCTTTTTTTTTTTCTTGTCATTGTCCTTGTTCTACTCGTTGTTATCCTTGCCCTCCCCATCATCGTCATCTTCATCCTCATCATCATCTTCGGGCTGGCTGGGTGGGATTTGCTTTGGAAATTGTAACACTCCTCCAATTTCAAGTGTCCTACTTGGAGTGGAGATGATATTTATTTGCTACTCCTTTGATGGTTTATTTTCAAAGAATTGCTGGAGATTGTTGGATAAAAACTTCCGTTTTAGTGAATTGGATTCACTTTCGCAACAACCCAATATAAAAAGGACAAATAGTTTGGTATAGAAAGAGTGGTATGTTTCGGAAGTGATAATAAGTGGGGTCAGGGGTGGACTCAATAATCCTTGAACTAATACATTTTCTAATTCAAATCCTCCTTATCCTTTAGCCAATGAATTAGAACTTAGAAGTTCACCCATGGCAAAACAACAATGGAAAAGACGTGCCTCTGTTAGTGTATATCTCTCCTCCATGTATTTTACTTTTGGATATTAATATGCTAGTAGAGGTTCACGAGAGCATCCCGTATTCATGCAGGGTGCTTGACAAGGTAGATTTGGTCAGATTAAAAAAGTTATTAGTTATTCTGCTGTACTAGGAACAGTGATCCATGAAGGAGAGACTGATACCGCATTTTTGGAATTTGGAGAACATAGTCACAGTCTTGTTTTCTATGTATTATCCTCATCAAGATGTGCATCCATCACAATCTTCCTTGTTGATGTAAAGCATTGTGAAGTCCTATGGAAAATCCACTTTCTGCTTTCTTCTGCTTCTCATCATAGTCATTTTGTGCTATCTCAATTCACAGGCATTTTGAGGTGTTGCAAGGTCATATTTGCAATTCCTATTCTTAGCTCTGTGTTGTATAATACTGGAATAGAAGTTTGAGATGGATAAAAATTCGAAAATAGATGGAACATGGATGCAATTCAAATAAGCTACAACACTGAAACCAACTTATTTGAGGCTAAATTTGGTAATGGAAGGTGGAGAGCCTTGGTGCAAAGATAATAATTGCCGTCGTCTTATAAGGAGGTCAGAGGTTTAAGCCGTGGAAATAGAAACGTGAGGTAAGTTTGCATAAGATAAGATCCAATGTGGTCAGTCCCTTCCTCAGAACCCCCCTTAGCGGGAGGTTAGTGCACTGAGCTGTCCTTTTAGGATATGAGCTGGATTTTTTTTCTTTTGATAGTGATAGTGATAGCAAAGGGGATGATGTTTCTTGTATGCTTGTCGTTTTTTGGTTATTAAAACAAATGTATACTTATCATGTTTACTATAACCATCTACGAGCTTAACGTCTAGCTTGAACTTGGGAAGTTTGTATTGTGATGTTTCATTCTTGATCAAAGGTCAATTATACCTGATCTGCTTTTGCATAGATATAGGGAGTGTTTGGTATGAAGAAAAATATTCTTCATGGAAAAGAAGTGGGTATTATACTTATTTTCTAGTGTTTGGTAAGTAAGCAAAAACATATTATTCCAACAACATTTATATGCAATCTAGCAAAACACTATGGGGTTGGGATGGGGTGGGGAGTGGGGGTGGCATGGTCAAGGAGTGGGGGTTGGGAGTTTTGGGTGAGTGGGAGGAGATAATGAATTTTGGAATGTCACTTATGAAACTTGTTTTCCCTACTTCCGTTAGGGAAGTCATTTTCCTTAGTTTTAAAGAACTTATTTTCCTAGAGAAAATGTTTTGAACCAAACATGGAAAATTTGAGCCCATAGTTTTGTATATTTTATCTCAGATTTCTAGTTTTTCATTCTGCTATTCTGTACTCGCTATTTTTTTCCTTTTTCTGGACACTAGTTTATTTTAGTTGGCTAACTTTCTTGTCTATCAATTTCACAAGATCTGTGAAGTCAGTTAGATGGTTGACTCTTAACATTCTCTAAAATCATGTCAGATATTTATTATATTTTAAAGTAACATTTTGAGATTGAGGAACTGAATTTCAGATATTGCTAACTAATAATGGTATCTGAGAGTATTAAGAATTTTAAGACTACTTCATTGGACTCCTTAAAAAGAAAGTAGGTCACTTACAATTTTTTGCTGGAAGGAGAGCTTTATTCTTGTTGGAGGGCTTGAGGTAACCTGCACTAGTTTGATTGTCGTCAATTGGCATCTTATGAGTGAGAAAGCTAAGGTAACTGCTGCATGAGTGTCTGTTCTTACTTCTACATGGGTATTTATTATGGTACTTGTGGGTTGAAATACTCATGATGTAATTGTTATGACTACTGCTGTTGTCTCACATATTTATCCTCCCTGGGACTGTGTTAGTTGTTATAACTCAACTTATTGTTCTTCTGCAGATCATAATGATTTTTCAACCACTTCAAGTAACCAGGTATCATGCTTTGCTAATGTAGTGCCTGTCGATTAGAATTTCGGGTTGCTGAATGTAGTTGAATAGGGAAACTTTTCATTCTGCTGCAGGATCTAGATTGGAGACAGAGGCTTGCACTGCAACAAATCAAACCTTTGTTAACAAAAGAGGCAAGTTTTATTTTTTGAATTTTGTAATTAATTTTAGCACTATCCTTTTGGTATATTATGAGGATAATTTCTTACTCTGGGTAATTATGCATACCTTTCAGGTGATTGATGTCATCAAAGCCAGTACAGATGATTTAGGACCTCTCAGTCTTGATTCCTTTAGGAAGAACAATTTGTCTGCCTCATGGAAATTTGTTGGGCAAGAAACCGTAGCAAAGAAAAGTGCAGTTGATGCGAAGGTGTGGATGAAAGTCAGGCTAAGCTTGGATTTTTGTAACCAAAATTCGTGTCCTGAAAAATCATGTGACTAGCAAGATACTGATTTTGTTATCTTTTTTGATATATCACAGGTAAATAAGGCAAGTCAGATGGCTGCTGCAGATTCCAAACCAGAAATCACCAGAGGAAAACACGATGGTCCTGTTGATGGTAAATAGTTTGTTACAGGTCTTGGTAATAAATTTAGTGCCTCACGCACATATGAATAATCAAGGACTATCTTATTTTCCAGGGGATCATTCCCAGTTTCTGGATTCACCTGCTAAGTTGGCCAGAAGGGTATGTATGATTATCAGATGATTTAGACTTGCATCGACTTTATTTACTTCTGATCTTAGTATTTTGAGACTTGTCTTGTGTCCATGAATAACTGAGTTGTAATTATTTTTCAACCTGCTTGCAGCAATTGCGAGAGAGAAAACGTGAAAAGCGTGCTGCTGATTTAGTGAAGCGAGATGATGATGTGACTGTGAAGCTTGAAAATGCTGCCATTGAACGCTCCAAGTCAGTTGACTCTTCTGTGCTGGGAAAGTACAGCATATGGAGGAAAGAAAATGAAAATGATAACACTGATTCAACAGTGCGCTTAATGCGAGATCAAATGATTATGGCAAGGGTGTACATAAGCATTGCAACAATGAAAAAAAAGCTTGACTTGGCCCATGAATTGCAGACTCGGCTTAAAGAAAGCCGGCGTGCGTTAGGTGATGCAGGCTCTGATGCTGATCTAACACACAGGTGCTTTTTCTTGACTTCTTAGCATGGTTGCTCACGTTGATTTTGTCTCTGCTTCATATAGTGAAGAGTAACACATTCATGTTCCCCTGTTCAATAGTGCACATGAGAAAATGAAAGCTATGGGCCAAGTGCTATCTAAAGCTAGAGAGCAGCTCTATGACTGCAAGCTCGTGACAGCGAAACTGAGGGCAATGCTGCAATCTGCAGACGAGCAAGTCAGAAGTTTGAAGAGGCAGAGCACTTTTTTGAGCCAATTAGCTGCAAAGACTATACCAAATGGGATTCACTGCTTGTCCATGCGTTTGACTATTGATTATTACCTCCTTCCTCCTGAAAAAAGAAAGTTCCCTAGAAGCGAGAATCTGGAAAATCCTGATCTCTTCCATTATGCCCTATTTTCTGATAATGTTTTGGCTGCTTCAGTCGTCGTCAACTCAACTATCGTGAATGCTAAGGTGAGTTCTGTTTGATATTTTGAAGACCACCATTCACATTTGTCTTTAAAGATTGTTTTGTGTCTGAGAGACTTTATTTTAATTTTCGGATTGGTACTTGCTGGTGTGCTATCACTCTCATCCAATCCATGACAACAATTACCAAACATTTTTGAAAAATGCTATAGTTGGGGTACCCTTGAATGTATGTCGCTGGCTTTGCTTGTTTCTGTAGTTCATCATCTATTCTGTTGGCTTTAACGAGATTAGCAACTATGTTTCTAGTGTATTTCTAAAGAACGCAAGTTGATATTTTGCAGGAACCAGAGAAACATGTCTTTCATCTAGTCAGTGATAAATTGAACTTTGGAGCTATGAACATGTGGTTTTTGTTGAACCCTCCTGGAAAAGCTACAATCCATGTTGAAAATGTTGATGAGTTCAAGTGGCTTAATTCTTCATATTGCCCTGTTCTGCGGCAGCTAGAGTCTGCTGCTATGAAGGAATACTATTTCAAGGCAGCTCATCCCAACACCTTATCTGCTGGTTCTTCTAATTTGAAGTACCGGAACCCCAAATATCTTTCAATGCTTAATCACCTTAGGTTTTATCTCCCTCAGGTTTATCCAAAATTGAATAAAATCCTTTTTCTTGATGATGACATTGTTGTTCAGAAAGACTTGACAGGATTGTGGTCGGTTGACCTTCATGGGAAAGTGAATGGTGCAGTTGAAACCTGTGGTCAGAGTTTTCATCGTTTTGACAAGTACCTAAACTTCTCAAATCCCCATATTGCTAGAAACTTTGATCCAAATGCCTGTGGGTGGGCATATGGCATGAACATATTTGATCTTAAGGAGTGGAAGAAGAAAGATATAACAGGCATTTACCACAAGTGGCAAAACATGGTAAGAATTCATGTACCTTTCCATCCATCTTATTTTTACTTGGTTATTTTTCAGATTTTGGTTCTAAATTGTTTTTATACCAGTGTGGTATCACATGAAGGATGTAAATAACATATGTACTAAAGCTCGGTGTTTCTCCTTCCAAAATTGGCTTTTCACCCATGTAGATATTTATTCTCCCCCCCTCCAAAAAAAAAATAGAAGATATTTATTCCCTGAACCCAATATTTCCCTAATATATAACTGTACTTGATATTTGAATTTTTTACTAAGTTGGATTTTGATTCTCTTCTATCTTTGCATTAGAATGAAGACAGGGTCCTCTGGAAACTGGGGACTCTACCTCCAGGGCTGATCACATTTTACGGGCTGACACATCCACTAGAGAAGTCGTGGCATGTGCTCGGTTTAGGATACAATCCAAGCATTGATCGGTCAGATATTGAGAATGCAGCTGTGGTACATTACAATGGTAACATGAAACCATGGCTGGAGTTGGCAATGACAAAGTACAGGTCATACTGGACTAAATATATAAAATTTGACCATCCATACATGCGCAGCTGTAAACTAAGTGAATGAAAGTTCAATCCAAGCAGCAGTACAGTTGATCTACTCTTTTGTCTCTGCCTTCTGCGCGACAGACTCGTCACATTTCTATAATTTGATTGTGACCAATGAGCTCTTCTATGCCTGCATTTGTCTTGTCTCTGTTGTGCAATGTCACCTAATTCTTTATTCTTACCGCCGCGAGTCAAATATATTCATTTTTCAGTTTCTGCTGTCTGATCCGAACAAGTCCCCTCTGCTTGGAGCTATGCTAAATTAGGGCAACAAAGAGTTTCTAGTTTTATTTACTCCAGTGTATTCTTTGAACAGCAACTGACTTATATTCCAGAATTAAATCCAAGTTTTAACCACTTGATCGGGTGTTTCCCTTTCTCTAGTTTGTTTTTTTGGTTTTGAAATATAGTTCCTCTGGTGAATTCAATGTGATAGTGCCATTGTTGCCAGCATTTCCGATAGGTTTGTAGTTTTTCCATATGAAATATAGTTTGATTGTAGGGGTAGTTGATGCAGAAAGGAAAGTTACAAAACAAGTAATTACATTACCAGATCTAGTATAAAAATACATGACAAGTTGATGCTAAATCCACTCATCCCTCCATATATAAAAAACTGATTTTGTAATGTAATAGTTGACACTGTGGAGTTCCACATTCTTTTTAGCTTCATTTATATGTGTCTATGGTGATCCTATAAGGTAGTACATATTTGTTTCTATGGTTTCAGAAAAGTTACAAAGAGAAAAACAGGAAACAAATGTGAGGGAACATGGCCTGTTGCCCCCCCCCCCCCCCCCCCTTTCCGTTTACTACGAGCCACTGATATAAATTTACTACTCTATTACCTCAGATTACCGAGTCGATTTTAGATTATACTATAATAATTTAAGTGATTAACTTTAGAAATTGACTCGGCTAAGACTAACAAAGTTACAACTCCATTCCCAAATTACAGACTTTATACTAGACAAATCTTCCATCGTTCAACTTGATGTTATGAATTCTTCACTAGTATAAATTTTATCTGCAGATTGGAAAGTGACAAGTGGACGCAATTTCTAGGAGAATGTAGAAAAGAAAGATTTAGTAAAATGTAATGTCATGTATCTAATTAAAGAGAGATATTATGCACTTGCATGTATAATTCTAATCTTTATATTTGTAATTCTTAATTAAATCATTTGCTTATGCAATGCGGGTTTTGTTAAGACTTATGAAGAATTCTAATTTTAAAAGAATAAATAAATGAAAACTCATTTTCACATTTTCAAACCGTTTTTTGTTAATCATTACCTAATTAGATGAAAGTAAACATCAATCACTATCATCGTTTGTCTCTAAATATTTTTGGGATTAAAGAGAAAGAGACAAGTGTTAGTATAAGTAACATTTATTATTTATCTAAACACTCTGTATTATTCTCTACTCTTTTAAGTTTTGCCGCACGTTAAACATAGATAAATCCAAAAGAATTAAAAATAGCTGCAGGTACACATACCAATAATAATTATTTTTTTGATAATAAACCGTGAATATACTACTATAATCAACAAATTATTTTTAAAAAAATACTTTTATTTAGAAATTTTATATACATAAATACGTTTTTGGTCCTACCAAGACAGTGAGTCAGTATTCACCAAAGGTATTTAATAAATTTCTGAACATACACACATATATATAGAATCAGGACCAAAATTAGTGAATTTGATCAAACAAATTAAAGCATATCAATTAACATTATGCTTCATATATATTTTAATCTGTGATTCTTTGTGTGTCATTTTGTTTGTCTTAATTCTAGTCTTTGATGAAAGTTACAAACAAGCATCTTCATCTTTGTTAATTTTATACTATTGTCAAAACTCAAAAACTTCATGAAAATTGCCATTATAATTAGTTTAAGGTTATGTGCAGTTCTACTTGTCTGTTTTTCTGAATTATTGCATATGTCCCAACTGTTTATTATAAATCTTAAAATAATTTTTTTTTTTTAAAAACGTCATTTTCGTTGCCATTAACATCTAAAAAATTTCTTTAGCATAGCTCCTCTGATTTGTTGTGAATTTATTCATCAAAATCTTCAGCCCTTAATTGGTCTTAGCTAGCTAAACCCTTTGTCATAAAATCTTTAAAAAAAAAAGAAAAAGTTTTTGGTTTTATTTGGTTAGCTAACCAACAGAAAGAGAAATAAAAGTTGGGACAAATTAATGTTTCACTTTTCTGGCATGTCAAGCTTTTCTTGTGAATTGCTCCAACACTCGATCTTACTTTCTACCTAATGTTGCTCCTTTAACTAATACTTTTAAGCTAGTCGTTTCACCATATATTTCGAAAGAAGATTTTAATAAAACTTCTATCTTTAAATATTCTTGAGTTTCTAAAAATTAGCTTAGATTAGTTTTTGAAACTTTTACTTATATAATTGGAATTTTTTTTTAAATCAAAATGAATAATCAAACGTAACTTCAAATTTCAGAAACTCAAATTTTCAACTTTAGAATCTACGATCAAATAGAAACTGTGAATTTATAGTTTTTAACTTTAACTCCATAAGAAAATATACATTTTCAAAGTCCAAACTCAAAATTTATAAACTAACTCATTAAACTCACTACCAAAAAATATAAAAAATAAAAAATTATGGGCAACTTTTATCGCTACACAAAAAAAAATCTATTGCTAATCTTATTAATAATTAATATAAGCAAGCGAAGAATTATTTAAAAAAAAATATTCATGTTAGTTATGGCCAATTAGCGAGTGATGAAAAATCTGTAGCTAATTAATCCATATCAATGACGTTATTTACAAGAGTAGACATTAATATTTGTGCGCTAATTAATTTCTTATGCATCTACATAACTAATATGAATAACTCCGGTCTCTAATGCTTATAATTAATTGTCTGCTTTAACTCAACGAGTCTCATGCAGTACTGAGTTTAGGGGTAGGCATGGTATTAAAAATTTTGGCTCCATAACTTTAATTTTTAGTTTTTAAAAATTTTATATTATTATCATATCAAATTAGTTCGGCTACGGTTTGGAAATTTCAATTTTGGTATCGATATTTTGTGGTAAGGTAAATTGATAATCATACTTTATTTGACGTCGACTTTATATACTCGTATAATAAAGATCTATGACTTTAATTTTTCAAAAAACGTCTCAATTATATTAAACTAATAATTACCTTGATTTACACAAAAAGGATATTTCAATCACGGTAGAGTAGTTAGCAATTCTCTTGAACCTATTATATTTGGAGTAGGTCTAAAGGACCAAAACTATTCAAGAAAATTTAGTACTTTTAGATAAATGATTAATTTTAGTGATAGAATTTCCTATTAAATATAAATTAGCATTAAACTAAATGTGATGTAGTTTTATACTACTAAACTAGTTTATGTATTTAATAATATTAAATTTAATATATATAAATTGTATATATTATTATAAAATTTTGATGCAGTATTTGATATTTATAAAATAAATACAGAATACCATACCAAATATCAATTTCAATAATGATATTCAATATATATCATAGTATACTCAACCCTACTTAACTTATTATCCATTAAGAAAACATTTCAGATGGTAAATGATGTTCAAACGTTTTTATAATAGTTATTAGAATTTACCATAAAAAAAATTATAGCGCCATAAATTAAAGTGCTATTGTAGTTTTATATAGTATGACAGTAATAGTTTGTTTAGTTAATTTTTTTTGAGATGTTAAAAAGTATTTTTTTTTAAAAAAAAAATTATTATAAAAATTGAGATATTTGGTTAATCTTTTGGAAATAGTACTGTAATAAAAGTTGTTTTTGAGAAATTGAAAAAAGTGATTTTTGAAAAATATTTTTGAAAAAAGTATATTTAGAAATACTTTTTAAAAATTTGGTCAAACACAAATTGTTACTCATAAGTATTTTTAAAATTTATTGATCAAATATAAATAACTTTTCACGAAAAATACTTTTTTTAGAAATACTATTTAAAATAAACTAATTTTAAAATTTTGATCAAATAAACAGTGAATTTAAGGTACTATCAGACAAGACATGTGCAAGCTATTGAATGAAAGAGCACCCTAGGAATATTTTTTTTTTATTAAACAGGATATATATATTAAATAGTTTCCGACATATTTATCAGTACAAGATCGTCATTATTATTGGCGATTATAGAATGATTTCCAATCAAGGGAAATAATCAGCAGTAATGGAGCAAGATAATATGGTATGGATTTGACTAATCTCAATATATGATTTTAATTATGATTATATATTTATTTTAAAAAATTTATTTAATATATAAAAATTATTAATATAAAATTTAATGACTTAAAATAGCTAAAATTTTAAATTCATTAACTTTAATTTTTTGAGTTCGCTTCTAAAGATAATTGTAATAAATAAAGTGGGAAGATAATTAAATTGTTGTAGCCGCAAATAGAATGTAGGGTAAGGAAAATTTGGTTGGTTTAAAAATATTATTTTCCATCTCGTGTAGAACAGTAGAATTAAAGCAGACAATAATATAGTAGAAAAAACAATAAAAAATTCAAACATTTCATAATAATATATTATTCTACAATTATTAATTTCACATCTAAAAGGTGACTTACGTTGTTAATGCATTTCTCCTGCAAAACACCCTATTCATTACTCCCTCCGCGTACATATATATTAAAAATAATTATTTTAAAATAATTATTAATTTTAAAATTTAAAAGATAATTGATCATATTTTTTTAATTCTATCTTTATTACTTAAAGTTATTCTAAAATATGAAAAAAATTATTATTATATATTTTCAAAAAATTAATAAAGTTATATTAATCAAATTATTATAAATATTAATTTTCTTTTAATGAAGGTAAATCTTATCTTAATAATTAAAATGATCCGGAGGAGTAGATACTACTTGCATCCTCACATATTGCTACTTAATTTTTAATTGGAGGCAATACTTTATTGGGTTGTACTTGTTGTAGCACCACTTGTATGATAATGAATAGCAAGCAGTTTGTCCATTTTTAATGGCACTCATTTTCTCTACACATGCACATAACATGTCTTATTGCCTTTCTAAGTTTTTGATTATCCATTTATTCCATTGTAAGCACAAATGTGGAGTTACAATTCGAAGTTTATGAGTTCAGAATTAAGTTATTCAAGTTTTAAATTAATAATTTATATGTCTTTAATAGATTCTTTAAGATTAATTCGTATTCTAATTCTGCTCCTGATTGTAAAATTAAAAATTAATAAATGATAGATATACCCCTATGTTGGGCCCCATATTAAATTGTTCACACTCTGAGCGTGAGGTGAAGTGTTGAAGAGTCCCTCATTATTAGATAAAAAAGAGATGAGTGGTCATCTTATATGATTTCGAGTACTAATCCTCCCCTCTCAAGTTAGGTTTTGAGTTATACTAAGGTTCATGAGTGCTGCCACGGACCATCATAAGTGACAGAGATCCGCTCTTCACTGGTCAATTTTGGAAGGAGCTCTTTCCACTTTTGGATTAGGAGTTGCACTTTTCCGCTAGCCCATAAACGGATGGCATAAATGTCATATTTGAGTTTTAGTTGAGGCACTTTTCCCTTTATTAAGATGAATTTGGTGTTCAATGTACCTATCTACTCGCTCTTGAAAAAGAAGAATAAATTCATTGACAGGGTGACTAACCTTGGTGGTGAAATTCTATATTTCTTTTCATTTTATCTATCTTCTAAAACAATGAAAGTTCTAATCCAAGTACATCCCAATTGTCATTAAGGTTACTAGAAAAAACATAAATTCTGGTGTACATTTCCTTCGGGAATTTATCAAAATTTTGGGATTTTTGCGGAAAGAAAAAATTGATGATTGAAAATGTTTTCAATAAACACTCAATCAAGATTTGATTTCACATTTTTTTAGTAGTATCTTTTCCGAGAGTAAAAGTCCATTGAGACAAGAAAACAAGGAAATCACAAAGAGGTATATGCCGAATCATTATGTTATCATAATAAAAAAAATTTAAAAGAGAAGAAAGTATATGGAATCATTATATTATCAAGGTACAAAAATCTAAATAAAGGAAAGATGCATTTTGTCTCTACGATATAACTTCCCATGCAATGTTTCTTTTTAATTAATAGTATAAATAATAACTTGATATTTTCGAACTTGTCGTGTTTCTAACATTACCTGCACGCACCAAACTCTAACTCCAACCAAACAAACCTTAAATTTCATTATGATATAAATGATTGCTCTTTTATGAACTTGCAACACTACTGGTGATGGACATAGTAGGGCAAACCTCAGTGATGCATAGAAGGGCGAACAGATTTCTAGACAGATAAGCTTAAAAAGAAGAGTGTTCGTGATGTTTTAAGCGAATTCCATATTGAAATAGGAAATTGTAAGTAAGTTGTAAATAAATTCACATGGTACGCATGTTTTTGAAGTCGATGATGACATAACTCAAGAAACAAATTAGTGGATCATACTTGGCCACATAGAACAATATATTACGTAGTCAAGTGTCAACAACCAAACACTTGAAAGAAGCATATGTATGTATATATATGTGATGGTATATATTGGTCAATTGGAGATTGGAGAATATTGTGTCACTTGAAGCAACTAAGTAAATGGCCCTCTTGCAAACTTTTAAAGTTGTTATGTATGTAGTCAAATTCAGATGATGGAATTGAAGTGGAACTTTTTCATCTTCCTAATCTCTGATTTCATGTTTCTCGAAATTTCTTGTCAAAGACTTCATTTTCCTTCCTTTTTTTTTTTTCAAAAAAAAAAGAAGAAGAAGAAGAAGAAAAGATATATGCTGCACTCTTCAAGATGCTTTCACCACAAATCTCAACTTTTTTTTTTAATAAAAAAAAGTTAGTCATTTCACTTCAAGTTATTGCATTGGGTTTGGACAGTTGGAATATTGAAGTTCCCACTACTTGATTGGCCAATTAAAAAGCACAACTATATACTACCTGGTCTCGCACTTAATTAATAACGGGTTCACTTTGTCATTTTCGAAAATAAAATAGAATTAATGCAGTACTTTCCAACCAGCTGAATTTATGCTCGAAAATTTTATACTGACGCTTTTTTTCTATTATTTTTTTTGGTCATATTCTTAGTAGTGGATTGATTAATTACACCTACAATCGAAATGAAAAATCAAGCTTTCTTGATTTAAAAGATATTATATGTCGAATAGGAGCAAAGTCATTGGATGTGATACAATTTATGGAGAAAAGAAGTACATCATGAGAGCTAGAAAAATGTTACACTTTAGACATAAAGTGTCCATGAACAAATAGAAAGTGAAGAATGGTCCTAAAGGCATTCGGCTTTCCAATATTTCTACGATGGTAAAAAATTTAGGCCCGTTGTATATGATTTGAAATCACATTGATTTGAAGTTGAAATTTTATTTGAACATACAATTTGAATTCCTTAAGTTGTATTTTTATTTTTATAAATACGAAAATTCTACAAGTTGCGAAACCTATCAAAAATTTTCCAATATATTCTTATATAACATTATCAAATGAGCAAACCATAGTTCATAAACAAGATATTATAATATCCTAAGACCCCATATTGATGAATCGCATATATCCATATTCCTTTTATAACTAAAATATTTACGATTAAAACTTTCAAATATACATAATTTTATAAAGATCCACTAGTCAAAAATAACAAGAATTAGTTGTTATTTAATATAATCATTTCATATGATACGAACAATCTTTTCACGTTGAATATAAATTCTTTTTTATAAAATATAAACTTATCGGTCTTTTTTTTTTAGAAAACCATTGGAGGAAAGAAAGCTTTTAGACGGCTTTTTAGAAATGATCAAGGATCATCAAATAAGAGTTAAATTAGCAAAATAAATAGGGAGGGTCGAAACAGAATGTCTACTTACTGTGAAGCTTATCAAAGACGGAATGTCTACTTTCTGGCAAGTTTATCAAAAGAGGAAAGCATATACTATTATGTTTGTCGGATTATTATTAAAGATTGTAAAATATTTGTTGGAAGCAAATAAGGCCACTATTATACACATTGAAGGAAGGCAAACAAATGTACTAATTTTTTAGTTAATGAAGGACATAGACAATAAGAAGATTTGTTAATCTTGGAAGATATTGTCACCACTCAAGTTCATTACTTCGTATTATTCGATTTGGCCGGGCAGGCTTCACAAGATTTGTCACTTGAGCTACTTTTAACATTGAACCTAAAAGCGTACGTACCATGTGAATCTGTGCTATTCATTTGCACCTCTTCTCTTCATCCGTTTATCAGCCTAGAAATCTGTCAATCCTTCTCAGTGATTCCCGCCCTTTGTCATAGACTCATAGGCATCACAGATACACTTAATTAAAATAAAGTTTTTTACTCCTATCGACGGGATTTAAGCCACTTACGTAACTCATGAAAGATTGTAAGAAATTTTGCTTTTCCCGGTGTACCAACAAAAAAAAAAGTGACTCTGCAATTACCACACATACTTGTCTATGATGTATAAACTCCACATGATCATTCACTTGTCCTGGCTTATCATGTCACAAAACAAAGTTGAATGTTTTGACGCCAAATATGGCAATAGTCAACAAAGGGACAAATTAGGAAGAGATGAAAAGCCAGACACACACACACACATATATATATGATCATAGGTAATACGTACTATATATGTTACAACAAGCTAAGATTCTGTTTTGGACAGAGCTGTTAATTAATAGCTGTTTTGTTGTAGCAAAATTAAAACTTTAATAAGAGTAGAGAAATGATATTAATATAATTATGTGTTAAGGAGGAGCCAATGCAGAAAGGCATCAAGAGTATTTTTGTCAGCTCTGTAATGTTTCTGAGTGAATTCAAGAAAAACCGGCCATGTGAAATCAGGGAACCTGCTTGCTGGATTTCTAGTAATCAACTCTTTTGGTGGCCTTACTATCTTGTCCTTGTTTGGACATAGGAAAAATGCCAATGACTTCCTTGCCCTTGTACAGTTTACAACTGCTCTGTGCAAGCAACTCTTGTATGTCCCATTTGACATTACCTGAAATAATATTAACAATAACCATGTTCAATATAATTGTGTTAGCACCAAATCTATAATGGACAAATTAAATGGTCATGTGGGTCGGGCTTCACATTCCCATGCCTTTGTGAAGGTTTTTTGGGACCATAAATATGTACTTTCATGCTTGTTTTGTCAAGGTTTTTGAGTTACACATTTGTTATCTTGTGTGGTTCTCAAAGCAATAATCATCCTTCCTGTATCCCTCTTTATTTTATCATGAGTTGAAATTGATCTAAAGCTAGTTCTTTTAACTATCGGAACACTTATATATAAAATAGTGTTGATTTTATATGTACAATGTAGTTTTCCGGCAAAGAATTTCCTTGACACAACAGGGTTAATTTAAAATATTATGTATAAGTTAAATCATCCTTACCATGAATGTATCACCAATGTTGACGACAAAAGCATTAGTATTTGAAGGAATAGAGTGCCATTTTTGATCAACAAAGACTTGAAGGCCACCAACATCATCTTGATGGAGGATGGTTAAGGAAGTAGGATCACAGTGAGGTCCTGTCCCTAGTGTCAAATCAGGCTTTTGGCAAATTGGGTAATAATTCAATCTCATTATTGAATCATTCCCTTCAAAAAATTCCCTGAAATATGCTCTTCCCACTCCAAGACTCTCCCCTAGAAGCTCCATCACACTAAGTGAAAGCTTGCTCATTTCTTCACAGTATTTTTGGTACACATTCCTACAAGTAAGCAAATTTAACACGCACAATTATGCTCATTTATTAAGTAGTAAAACTTATATATAACAATTAATAACTCATATCAAATAAAACCATCTTGGTTATAATATCAATATTGCCCCAAATTAATTATCTTACCCAAAATGAGTGTACTCTTGGCCCATGACATTCAAGATGTAACTTTGGACAATATGATCAGAATAAGGGAACTCAGCAGAATATCTAAAAGAAAGTGTTTCTTTCCAAGGAAGATTGCAAGAGAACCTACTAGTAAAGCTACTAGCATAACCACAATAATCACCAACTTTTCTCTTAGCTCTTTCCTTCTCCACAAGGGGTTTACCAAAGAAGAAATCCATATTCTTGTGAGCTTCATCGATGAGCTTCGAATCGATGCCATGGTTCACGACGAGGAAGAAGCCATGCTTTCGACATGCCTCATTGACAAGGCGAATGGCGTTGGAGACCGCGAGGGGGTCGCCGGAGAGGTAGTCATTCAAGTCTATTGGAGGAACGTGTAGTGGTGGTGGTGGCTGAAGGCATGGCTTTTCATCATCCGGCCATATGAATTGTTGTGGAATGTTTAAATTGTTTTTAAGGAAATCAAAGACAAGAGATTTGTCTTGATCAACTTCATGTGTTTCATCATGCATTCTTGTTGTTGCTGCTGCTGCATATGATGAAGAAATCATTGAAAGTGTGTTTGTTAAAATTGACCTTTTTTTCTTCTTTAGTAGACCATCTTGTAACTACTAAATATATATAGAGAGAGAGAGAGATGAGGGGATTCTGAAGAGGGCTTAGAGGAAGGGGTTAGGACAATCAAATTTTGATAGCTATTTATATATACACTAAAATCATGATAATGTTTGTTTGAAAATTTTATAACTTTTATAACAAAGTATTGTTATATATTTATATTGGCATTTGAAGTTTAGATTTTATTTAGTTGTTATAAATAGAAATATGCAAAAATCTAGTTTACTAATTTTATGTACTAATAAGGAATGTATTTAAAAAAAAAAAAGGCAAACACTTATGACAATCATAATTGGTGCACATTATTTTAATATAATTTTTTCTTTTACATATTCGGATTTGAAATTTACTATATGCGTGATAATAATGATGATTACCATAAATATTACATGAAAAATCAGTTCCGGAGAAAATTAGGCCGTTATAATGAAATATTATTATAACGAATGATTGTTTTAACGAGGTTTGATTGTATTATCAGCGAAAGTAGTAACCTAAAAACTAAATCACGTAGGGTGTGTTTGATATGTAAGAAAATACATATTATCCTAAAAGCATTTATATATAATCTAGATAAATAATATGAGAGGTGGGAATGGGAATAAGGTATGGGGTAGTGGGGAATGGGAACTATTGGAGGTGCGATGAAGATGGGGTGTGTTAGAGAATGAGGAGGATATAATTAATCTAAAATATCACTTGTTGAACTTGTTTTCTATACTTTAACTAAGAAAGTCATTTGCCTCATTTGTAAGTAACTTATTAATTTAAAAAATATTTTATAAAATTTTCAATCAATCAAATATAAAAATATTAAGAAAATATTTTTCTTAGCACACCCTTAATCTTTTTGCAACCCGTTAAATTTCAAAAAATTATTTACACTGCCACTGAATATAAAATAAACCCAATCAATTATGCAGTGTATACTCTATTTTGGCAAATTAAAGTAAAAGTTACTACAACAAAACAAACTTTGTTTAATGTTAGAAAAAGGTGATGTATCTTTTTCCTTTAAATGGTAATGTTGGTCTTAACCGGAAGTGTTAGAGGTAAAAGACAAAATGGAGAAGTCGGCAAAATGAAAAGGTTGGAATCTTTAAGGGGTTGTTTGGCCAGAAAATAGATTATCTCGGGATTAATTTTGAGTTTATATATTTTGATATTATTATTATTTTATATTTAATAAAAAATAAAAATAAAATAAATTTAAGTTTATTTCATATTTGATTGAGATAACTTATTCTGAGATAATTAATTTTAAATAATTAATATTATATTTATTATATTCTTAATATGAAATAACTAATTTCGAAATAACTTATCTCGATATTTTATTTAAACTAAATCTGAGATAAATTCATATTTATTCCTTAATTTTTTATTTAAAAAAAATAACTGAATTTAAAATAACTTATTTTCAGACGAAACTACCCCTAAAAGTAATATTTGGCACTGTTGCGTCGTTCGCACTAACTTGAATCTTTACGCTGTCCATTCTCGATACCAATTCAATGCCTTTTTGCCCCGATCTACCGTTACCCGCCCCTTTTTCTTTAACGAAGAAATAGAGAAGGAAAATAAAAGATTTAATAAAATTAAAAACACATTTTTGTCCCTATCTACATTTACCAGCCACTTTTTTTAATTAACTGGGTCTTCAGGCTTCACCATTACCTGCTTATACTTTCATGCAAGTATAACTTTGTCCATGGGTACTAAATCTACCCCTTTTCTGCTTCTTCTAGATAAAAATATTTTTTTTAAAATATTTTATTAATTAAATATTAAAAAAAAATTAAAAGTACTTTTTAAAACAGAGCCCGATATTCGTATATTAATGAAAACATTAAATTGTATGACAATTCCAATAAAACGAATAACTTATTTTAATTCATATTTAATTTATTATCGTTATTTTTAATTCTTTTTTGTTAGTTATGCTTTTAGCAAATATATTTATTTAAATTTTTTATTCTTCTTCTTTTCTTTTTAACTGTCTTCTATTTTCATTCTTCTTTCTTTTTTTCCTTTTTCTGCTTGTTTTTTAGCTTCTGTCTTTCTTCTTTTTCTTCTTCTTTCATAATTTATATATTTAAATCTTTACAATTTAACCACTTATTTCGTCTGAATAAATCTTAATTATTAAATTTTTGAACGGAATCTTAATATTATTAATAGGTATGTTTGTGTAAATAATTTTCATCATCACTCTGTCCACAACCACCAGTCACCACCATTAACTACATCTATCATCATAACCGCCACCATCATTAATTACCATCACCAACCACCAGTCACTATCACCACCTACTAAACCTGCCACTATTGTTAACCACCATTACCGTCACCAACCACCCCTGAGATCACAACAACCACTAACAAGCACCATTGCTGTCAATTACTACTATCAATCGTTATTACACATATCACTCCCATCATTATATTATATTCACCGCCACTACTGCCCCGTCACCGCCGCCGCCACCTCTACCACCACTATCTCTCACTACCTCCACTTCGATCAATCCCTACTACCAACCACCTTCACCATCACTACTAGCATCGCCGCCAACTACTACCAATACATCGTCAACCACCACACATTCTTCAACTACCACCATCAATACTACCAATTCCTAATATTAACCAACTTCACTATCACAACCACCACTACCAACGGTCACCATCACGTCAGCCACTATAACACCAACCACCCCTATCATCATAACTATCGCAACCACTGTTACTAGCAACTACCATCACCACAATTACTAACTACTAACACCAAGCATTACCATGATCACCACTACAAATCATTTCCAGCATGCATCACTATAGAACATAAATATTTTATTTTTTTAATCAAATAATAATTAATTTTTTTTAATATTTAATTATTTTTTATTTAAATTGTATATTTAATATATTTATAAATAAATAAACATGCACATTCAGATGTTGATAAAACAAACAGTCTTTAATCATTCAATGTTCAAATCTAGAGACAACATCTAAGTCATTCAAATGTGCATTCAGATCCAGTCGTCTTAATCTTAATGAAAACAATTGATGCCTAAATGTATAAATATTATACAATATTGTATAATGCTATATAATATTGAATAAAGTTATACACAGTATGTATGAATACTGTTGCAGAAAATTCTTTTGGCTATGTGAAAGTAAATTAAAAAAATGGTTATGTGGATGTAATATTTTATATTAGAACGTATATTTCTAAAAAAATTCTATTATTAATTGGATCGGTTTATTTTATTTATTTTAGGAAAAAAACGTAAATAGCATTATCTGTGCTCAGATATACGAAAAGTAGCGAAATTTTAATTTATTAGGGAATAGCAACATTTTAGTTTCAAAACATAGCGAATTATATTGTATCTGTGCACATAAACTTATCAGTGAAATATATTGTATTCGCGAGCATAATAAGTATATCTATGCGTATACAATATCTCTGTATGGGAATATATTGTATCATGTATATGGTAATAGTGAAATGCATTGTATCGCGTGCTTAATAGATGTATCTGCGTATATACAACATCTCTATCTATTGTACCTGTGAGGATAATGAGTATATCCACACGTATTTGCTATAAAAAGGCCAAATTATTATTGTATATGGTAATTATTTTTAATGTACCAATATTTCATGTAATTAAGGGCGCTAAGAAGCCACACAATTTTCACTTTATTATACTCGTTTTGTTCTCTTTTACTTGTCACATTTTGCTTTATGAGAGTTAATTTAACTAATTTTTGAAGCTTAATTGAATTAGATTAATTTAATATTTTATATTAAAATTTTAAACATTCAAAAATTATATGAAATATTATAAATGAAAATCCTTTTCATATTAATAATATATATATCTTTAAATACTAATTAAAATTTATATAATTTAATTTTTTAAAAATAAAATATAACAAGTAAAAATAATCGAGAGCAACATATTTGTCTGAAGTCTTCCTGCTCACCTTTTTAGATCGTTAGTCTGTTTCTGGTTAACAATAGTTTAAAACTTTAGTTTATATAACAATAAATAATTAATTTGTTGTCATTAGGATACAAACTCAGACCAGAAACAAATAATTACGTACTAGAATTTCAAGAGACATTATCAATCCTCGTACCTAATAATGTTGTGTCAAATTATAAAACAATCATTATCTATTTACCAAACTGTTGACACTACATTATCTACTTATTTAGAAATCTTAATAAGCAATTAGGGAACATAATTAAGAATACTGGATAACCATTTCACACTTCTTAAATTGGTCTTGCCTATATTACATGTTTCATAGTACAGTGATTATATCCAGTTATACACAAAATATACATAAATTTCCTTATACAAATAGGTGTTATACATATTAGCTATTTTTAGTTTAACCAATTGGATGAATATAAAAAAGTACTACATGTTTTTTTTTCCCTTCTCCTTTTCTTTTCTTAATGTGCTCTGTCCAAGATGAGTACAATCACTTTAAGCTTAACAAATGATAATGCCCCTATAAACCGGTCACTTTTGTCCTAATCTTTAAAGTATATATGCAAAAAAAAAAAAAAAACATCTACGCAGTGAGATTTATCCAGTGCACATAAAATGCTCATCACAGAATGCTCATCCGAAGAACAAAAGTTGTGACAGAGATTGTAGCAGCTGCGAGTTATCCTGGGATTTTAAAAAAAATAATTATCTTATATTTTATACTACTAATATAACACCTATTTAGAGTTTTTTTTTTGTCTCACAAGTTAACAAATTAAAAATATAAGATTTAGATCCATCAATTTGTGAGACATAAAGAAGTCACATAATAAAGGTTTTTCGTGTATATGAACTTTTTATTAGGTTGTCATTCAAATTTTGTTTCAATTTTTAAAAGTTATGCAAATATAATCTTTATGAAGTTGTCCTTTTAAATTAAACGGGTCTTATATTTATTTATATATTGCTTAATTTTATAAATAAAACATTATTGTCTCACGTTTATATTAACTTTTTAAATTTTAAATTATGGTATAACATTCTTCATAAAATTTTCAATTGCTCAAAAAGATTAATTAGTCTAAAAGATCCAAAAAAAGAATAATTAAAAGTGAATTATTTACTAAACTATCCCCAAATAACTAAATGAGGGCCTACTTTTAAGGTCCAGATGATAGATGCTAATGTCTTCCTCGAAGAACAAAATCTTTCAAATAATTAAACAGACAAGCTAGATTACAATAACATCATACTCTGGATAATTTTACAAGTGAAATTTAGGAACGTATGCAAATTTTATTTTTATTTCTACGGAATAGAGATATTATTTTTTAGTAAATTCTTAACTCAAGGAAATTATATTTTTCAAGTAGTTTAAAAACAATGCAAGCGTAAAATGCTATGATGAAAATATTAAAGAAAGAAAAAGACTGATCCCAAAAATTAATAAAGATAATCAAAATAGAAGAAATAACAATAGTAATAGAATCGAGAATAAGATAATACTAGCACAATAATACTACTACTAGTGAAGGAACACATAGGTGCTCCAGACTAGGACCGTGCTCTACTTTTGTGAAGAGAGAACGTTTGACTACTTACTAACCATCAATCCTAATCCTCGACCTCCATGCTTCTTTCTAGGATCACGTCTTTGGAGAGTTGAAGATATGTCACGTCATATGTCTAATCACCTCTACTCAATTCTTCCTCGGTCTACCTCTATCTCACCTCAAACCTATCACCGCCAACCTCTTATATCTCCTGACCGAGACATTCTTTCCCTCTCTTCACATATTTGAATCATCTCAATCTCGCTGTCAACATCTTGTCCACCATAATATCTTCGTTCCTAATGTCCATCTAAATATCCTCATTTTTAAACATTTTCACGCCGTACAATAAAATTAATCCAACCACAACTCTACAACAACAAGCTAAATTGACCCTCAAAAAACTTAGGAAACTGCATTTTTACGTGTCCCATCAAATTTATTTCCATTTTGAAACTAAACGAAATCTGAACTGCTTGCTTCACAGTAAATTTACGTCGCATCTCTAACTTTGATTGGTAGCATGAGTAGTGAAAATCATTATTCCCTCCGATCTTTATGGAATGATTCGACCCCTCACTCCTAGCATGCTAAGCCGTAGTATATTTTTTAAGAAGATCCTTCCCAATGTGTTAAGCCCCCTCCCAACGCTCTTAGGCCATGGTCTGGGTCAATGAACTAGTTTCATCCCTCTAACCTAAGAGTTTTGATTATGACCAATCGAAAACAGGTTCTCTAGATGCCTTATAATCGTTCTTTTTGTCTATTCCCACTGTTAAACTACAACTAATCACACACATTTGGAGATCGATTGGGGCAGAATTACTGCCATTGCTAAGTAGAGGAATTCTCATTGAAGAAGAGGAAATTTACAGATTGAAGAGGGAAAGAAAACTAACTAATTCTTCCTATCTAACACCTTTTATAGGTGATTGGCTAAGGACTAATGACTAAACTAACCTCTCATTTTAAACTAATTAACTAAGGCAAAATATGTGTAACTAACTTTAACTACCTTTACTAACTAACTTCTAACTAACTTGAATAACCAACTCTAACTAACTTGCAAATCTCAACACCCCCCCTCAAGTTGAAGGTGACGACAACTTGCCAAGGAGATTTGAGTGATTTGGACCATTCAAAGCTTTGGTTAATATGTCTGCCAGTTGACTGGTGGTGGGAACATGGTGAAGCATAATGAGGCCTTCTTGAAGCTTATCACGAACAAAATGACAATCTACTTCGATGTGCTTGGTTCTTTCATGAAATACTGGATTTTTCGCAATGTGAATAGCAGCTTGACTATCACAAAACACATTCATAGGTACTGGAGGAGTTCCAGTTAGTTCCATCAACAGTCTATGTATCCAAACCAGTTCTCCAACTACCATTCGTATTGCTCTGTACTCTGCCTCTGCTGATGATAAAGAAACTGTGGTCTGCTTCTTGGATTTCCAGCTTATAGGGCTGTCTCCTAAGAACACTATATAACCACTCACTGATTTCCTTGAATCCAAACAAGCAGCCCAGTCTGAATCGCAGTAAGCAGTGATGTTGTATCCAGGTTTGTTGGACAAAAATAAACCATGATCTGTGCT
Source organism: Datura wrightii (assembly GCA_035772735.1). Taxonomy (NCBI): domain Eukaryota; kingdom Viridiplantae; phylum Streptophyta; class Magnoliopsida; order Solanales; family Solanaceae; genus Datura; species Datura wrightii. Next base: position 32,033,460 of record JASDFA010000014.1, read on the forward strand.
TCCCTTGAGATATCTGAGTACATGCATAACTGCTCTCAAATGTGTATCTCTGGGAGCTTGGAGAAATTGGCTGAGATGCTGCACACTGTAGGCTATATCTAATCTTGTGTGTGTGAGAAAGTTTAGTTTTCCTATCAACTTCCTGTAATAACTAGCATCTTCAATAAGCAAACCATCATCAGATTTCAATTTAACTGTTGGATCAAGTGGTGAAGTTGTTGGAGTGTAAGCAGAACAATCAAAATCTCTGATCAAATCAAGAGTGAATTTCTTCTGTGAAATAAGAACTCCACTGCTTTGGTGGTTGATTTCCATTCCCAGAAAGTAATGCAGCCTACCTAAATCTTTGATCTTGAACTGGTTGTGCAGAAAAGACTTTAATGATTCAATCTCTGTCTTGTCATTCCCTGTTACAATGATGTCATCAACATATACTGCTACAAAGATTATGGAATCCTCTACTTTCCTGAAAAATAAAGAGTAATCACCAGAGGAGTGAGTATAGCCTCTGGAAGATAAGGATGTTGCCAGCTTTTCATACCACTGTCGACTGGCCTGTTTCAGTCCATACAGTGATTTATTTAGTTTGCAAACTGCTCTATTATCTTGTACCATCAACCCTCGAGGCAAGGCCATGTACACTTCTTCATTCAAATCCCCATGGACAAAAAGCATTGTTTACATCTAGCTGGTATAGATTCCAACCTGCCTTAACTGCTAAACCAATCAGAAGTCTTACTGTAGTCATTTTTACAACTGGTGAAAAAGTCTCATTGTAATCTATTCCAGCTTGTTGTGTGTATCCTTTCACAACAAGTCTGGCCTTGTATCTTTCCACAGTTCCATCTGCCTTATGCTTTACCTTATACACCCACTTGCAGCCTACAGTCTTCTTTCCAGGTGGTAGAGTAACTAAGTCCCAAGTATGATTTGCATACAAGGCCTGAAACTCAACATCCATGGCTGCCTGCCATTCAGGGTGGAGAGCAGCCTCTTCATATGAGGAAGGTTCATGATCATGTGAGTGTGTCTGCTGCTGAACAATGGGAGTGAAAGATGCAAGAGAGGTGGAATGTGTAACAGGTGAAATAGGGGTGATTGAGGACTGGAGATTGGGTAGCTTATATGTGTAGTCTTTTAGGTATGTAGGTATGATGTGTGGTCGACTAGATTTCCTAACAATTTGGTTAGAAGGTTGAACAATGTAACTGGAAGTAGTGGTGTTAATAGGTGAAGTGGGAACAGCAATGTCATTGCTAGGTGAAAATGTAGTAGCAGGTGAAGGTGTAGGTCTGGAGGTATTAGTGGTGGAATGGGAAGTGACTGGAATGGGAATACAATCGTCCAGGCCTAAACCATTACTAGAGATATTATTATTATGAAGTAGCAGGGTAGAAGTGGGATCAAGTTTCTTCAATACAGAACTAAAATCAGAAACAGGAAATGTTAAGCTGAAAGGAAACACATTCTCATGAAATAGAACATCTCTGCAAATGTGTATTTTCTTAGTACTCAAGTTTAAGACCTTGTACCCTTTTGTATTGAAAGGATATCCCACAAACACATGAGGAATAGTTCTTGGTGAAAACTTATCTTTGTGAGGTTTAACATTTGTAGGAAAGCAAAGACATCCAAAAGATTTTAGATGGGAATATGTAGGCTGTTTCTGGTACAATTTCTCAAATGGTGTACTGCCTTGTGTTGAGGCTGAGGGTAATCTGTTTATCAAGTAAGTAGCAGTGAGAATGCACTCACCCCAATATTGCATTGGAAGTTTAGAATGGTATAACAAGGATCTGGCAGTTTCAAGCAGGTATTTATGTTTCCTTTCTACTACACCATTTTGTTGTGGTGTATAGGGGCATGTTCTCTGATGTAGAATTCCTCTCTCATTCAGAAAATCAGAGGTTTCCTTATTAAGGAACTCTAAACCATTATCAGTTCTAACACATTTTATCTTTGTAGAGAACTGATTTTCCATCAAGTGAACTAGACCTTTAATGGCTGATAAAGCATTGCTTTTGCAGCTAAGCAGCTGAGTCCAGGTGGATCTGCTGAAGTCATCCACAACAGTGATAAAGTATTTATAGTTATCATGTGTTGTTGTGTGGTAAGGACCCCATAGATCAATATGAAGTAAGTCTAGTAATTTGGTTGATTGGGAGGCAGCCTTGGAAGGAAAAGGTAGTCTGGTTTGTCTAGCCATGGGGCAAATGGTACATAAAAAGGGTTGTTTGGGAGCAAAGGAAAAAGGTATGGCAGTGATATCTTTCATTTTACTGAAGGGCACATGTCCTAGTCTTGTGTGCCATAAGTAGTCTACACTGTTTGCAGTAGATGTAATATCATGAGAAGTTGCATCCAAAAGATTAGAAGCAGAAATTGCAGAGACAGATTCATTCATAGAACAAGCAGTTTTATTACTTGATGCATGGGATCTTACAGAGGACATATATGATGGAATGCAATCTTGAGTAGCTTCAGTAGAAAAAGAAGAAATAGGAGGAAAAGAACAACTACTAGACAAAGACTGGTGAGAAAAGTTCACACAGCTTGAAGCTGAATCTGAAGAGGTATGACACTTTGGACAAATGTAGTACAATCCATTCCTTGCTCTACCAATTGCCAGAGGGCTCTTCAGTGAAGGGCCCTGCATAAGACAAGCAATGCTATTAAAACTAACAACTCCTTTAAGTTGAGTGGCCAAACAATGAACTGAAATCAAGTTGAACTTAAAACTAGGCACAAACAATACTCTTTGTAAGGTTAGGACTGGACTTAAATGTACTTCTCCCATTTCAGTCACTCTTACTTTGTAGCCATTTGGTAATGTGATTAGAAAAGGGTGTGGCAAGGTTCTAATTTTGACTAGAAGGCTCTTATTGAATGTCATATGGTTTGTAGCTCTTGAATCTATAATCCAAGAGTCAGCAGACAGACTTACACATGCACAAGATAAGTCACCAATCTCAGTTATAGAGGAATGACAAGCTATTATACCTGCTAGATTTGCCACTACTTGTCCAGTTGAATGACCCTCCTTCACCTGGATATTTCCTAGATATTTGAGCAGCTTGTCATATTGGTCTCTGGTCAGATCAAGTTCACAGTTATTATCTTTATCATATCCTTTGGTTAATGCTCCCTCACTGCTGCTAGGTTCATTGATTGATGCAGTGGCTGCTGTGCCTGAGTGTCTGCCTTTTGTGAACCTGAAATCTTGTGGGAATCCATGCAGTCTGTAACACTTGTTTTCAGTATGGCCTTGCTTCTTGCAGTAGTCACAAAACAGAAGAGACCTGTTGTTGTTATTGTGTTGGCCTCCAGTCCTATAACTACCTTTTCCACCATTCCTTTGAGTATAGTTGGTCCTGAAATCTCCTGCATTTTGCTTCAGTCCTTGTGGCCTATAGTTGTTGAATCCATTTACATTCCTAGCTGCATTATTGGTTCTTGCATTTGCAGTTAGTGAAGTAGATTCCAAAGGAATTCTGTTGTGTGGTCTGAGTTCTCTTTGCCTTTCTTCCTGCACCAAAATGGAAAAAGCTTGAGCCATGGTTGGCAAGGGATTCATCATCAAGATGTTCCCTCTAACCACTGTGTAAATGTCATTTAACCCCATAAGAAACTGGATAAGTCTTCTGTCCTGTTCTGCCTTGTGCATTTTTGCCTTGCCACCACAAGTGCATGCACACACACACTGTATGTTTGCATCTAAGGTACTGAGCTCTTCCCAAAGTTTTCGAAAGGTTGTGTAGTAGGCTGTTATGTCCAAATTTCCTTGTGTTTGATCACTGATTTCCTGCTGCAGTTGGTACAGCTTCGCACCATTTGTCTGATCATATCTTTCCTCCAATTCATCCCATAGTTCCTTCGCATTATTTACATACTGCAAGCTATCACTCAAGTCCTTTGACAGAGAGTTTAAGATCCAGCAAGTCACCATATCATCACACCTTTCCCACTGTGTGAAGCATGCAGAATCAACACTAGGTTTCATGATCTTACCATTGATGAAACCTAGTTTGTTCTTCACAGATAAGGCTCGTAAAACACTCCTCCTCCATGATCTATATCCAGATCCATCAAAAAAAGTAGGAGTTGTGGATGTCCCAGCATTTTCTGAAGGATGAACATAGAAAGCATTGTTGAAATCTGTAGATGTCCCAGCATTCTCTGTGGGATGAACTTCAGATCGACTTTCATCCAGATTGTTTTCCATGATCAAGGCAGACTGAGAAACAGAATGAGTGAAGAATGACAAATAGATCAATTGATCAACCACAACAACAATCCAAATGTCGAACCAGAACAAGGAAGAATCAACAAATTTAAGATCAAGGATCAGGAGAACAGGGCTAGACTGAGAGAAAGTTAGAATGAATTTGATATATCAACTAACACCTATCAAACAGGTTGTAAACTATCCTCAATCCAGCAGTCTTATGCTGCAGCATTTTATATCAAATCCACACAGAAAGCAATGAATATTACTGGACAAATCAAAGGTGAACAGAGAACTGCTACTGGGCAGATCGAAAGGAAGAACGAAAAAGAACAAAAAAACAGATCAAAAAAGGGCTGAAATCTGGATCGAAAACTGCAGATCCAGCCAGTGATTAGGTTGCCTGAAAATACAGCTCGGTTGCCTCATTGTGCTTGATAATTCTCCATCAATCAGCCTTGCTCTAATACCATGTTAAACTACAACTAATCACACACATTTGGAGATCGATTGGGGCAGAATTACTGTCATTGCTAAGTAGAGGAATTCTCATTGAAGAAGAGGAAATTTACAGATTGAAGAGGGAAAGAAAACTAACTAATTCTTCCTATCTAACACCTTTTATAGGTGATTGGCTAAGGACTAATGACTAAACTAACCTCTCATTTTAAACTAATTAACTAAGGCAAAATATGTGTAACTAACTTTAACTACCTTTACTAACTAACTTCTAACTAACTTGAATAACCAACTCTAACTAACTTGCAAATCTCAACACCCACTTATGCGTACTTCATGGCTGATAGACCTACAGACACTTGAGACCCTAGAATAGCATCATTAAATCGAGGGAAAAGGGTGAAAATACCTAGCTACTTCTACTCTGGAAATATTTTCCATCATGCTTTTGAAGTTATTCATAATCTTATGCCTGGCAAATTTTCACATATTTTTCTTTACCAAAATATAATGGGCGATAATTTTAAATCATAGTCAAAAGCAAAGTGATAAATATGAATCTTTACCGAAATATTTTGACACGTGAAATCTACAAATATATTAACATACGCTCGAGTTCTGTAACAAGGGCAAATACAGGATTATAATTACAAGAATATGAATGATCCCAAGTACAATCTAGAGTAAAATTAAAACATTTCATATAGTAAATGGACAAAATTAGAAATTTTTTCCCTTTAATAGGCAAGATCTGATCAAATAGTTAAACTTATTTTCAAGCCAAAAGCGAGGAGAAGTTGCTAAATAATCTGGAGTATAAATATCTGGCATCCGATTATACAATTTAAGAAAGAGCATAATTGAGTTTTGGGATTATTATAAAGGAAACATAACATACAAGTTTTAAGTAAACTGACAATTAATTGAGCAAAGGTGAATGCCTGAATTTTCATAACTATGTATTGAAGCTAACAACTTATTCTCGAGCTACCTTGATACCTCTACTGAATATATAGAGATTTCCAGTTTATCTATATTAAAAAAAAATAGTGTGTACAAAATCTGTAACTTCACTTGTGGCATTAGGAAGATGACAATCAACTGAAAATTCTCTTTTCACATAAAAAGTAGAAACCCCATATCACAGAAACCACACGCTGAAAATGGAACCCAAACACTGGAAGTGAAATTCTAACACCAAATACCTGCTACTATATTCTTGACATGTAATGTCGATAAAAGATGTCAGTCATGAAAATCCTGAACATTGACTAGAATAATCATGCATCTGCTGACCCCAAGGCAGACTTGCCAGATGAATTTGGCATAACTAAACAGATAACTAGCAACTTTCTGGGAGATGCAAATATGTGAACGGGTTATGGCAAATAAGGGGGATGAACTTGTTAAATCGTGCATGTTTCGACATAAAGATATTGGCAAACATAACAATCTTTAATGGACTTATCTTTGCTTTTTCCAAGCCTCAGAAAAAGCTCTTCGTTTATCAATTTAAGATACATCACTCATTTGCACGCCTGCATGTACATGGCATAAAACAAATGGCTTCCGTCCTGCAGAGTTGTAGTGGATGAATCAGATGGCTTCGTCTATGGTTATAGCACAGTGTTTTTCCATTTCTAATGGAAATGCTTTCCAAATCCAATAACCACCAGCTTCCACTAACAAGTAGGTTAAGTAAATTCTTCTCAAGTGGGACAAAAAGCAGAGTTGCATTCCACTTTGGCAGTGGATATCCAGAATGAGATGTTGATAACTATCAAGGCTGGTCAGAATATAATATGATCTCAAGGTTGAAAATAATATCTTTTAGTCATCCAAAACTGGAGAAAGCAAAGGTTTGTTCAAGAAGAAAGCTTCCAAATTCCCTGATGTGAGTTCATATAAATCTCGAAAAGATTCCTCCGTTAAAAAAGCAACATGCTGTGACAGCACAACATTATCCAATGAAAGGAGCTCTTCAGGAACATTCGGTTCATTCTCGAAAACATCCAACCCAGCACCTGCAATTTTTCCCTGTACCAAACACTGAACCAGTTCCATCTCTTTGATTATGTCTCCTCGTGCAATATTAATGATTATTCCTTCTTTTCCAAGTGCCAGTAGAACCTCCTCATCGATCAGGTGACGAGTTTGGTCTGTCAATGCACAACAAATGACAAGGACATCACATCTGGTCGCTAGTTCATGAACATCAGTATAAAAAGGGTAGGGAACAGGCTTTTTCTTCCTCGAAATGTATGATATAATGCAGCCAAATGCTTCAAGCCTTTGTGCAACTTTTAGACCTATACTTCCTAGCCCAACAATTCCAACTTTCCTGCTTCCCACCTGCCATCATCAACCACCATCAAGAATATGCTTTTTGTTATGCAAAATCCATACAAAAAGATTTGCAAGGCCTGAAATCTTAAGCACAATGAAAATCCAATGAGATTAGTTAATGAAAGATTAAACCATGACCCACTGGCATATTGAAAGAAATGTAGTCCAAACTTAAAGTCCAGTCAAGGGGCATGAACTATACTCAGAATTCCTCACTATTGGTCAGCCACCCAAGCGCAGCCAAAAAAAATTATTCGCAGCCTCATCAATATCAAGTATATCTTGATGCCACTCTTTCACCAACATTTGGATTTTGTCCCCACAGTTTCAGCTTGAGTATCAGAGTCTACCCAAGAGCTCAGTTTTGTCCTCTTTGTAGCTTAAGTCCACTCATGAAAGCATCCCATGCCTAAGGCTTGACACTAAACCAGGGATAATTGATGCATATGACCTTTCAATCCCCGCTGCATAGAACTGTATTCGGGATAAGGAAAGGTCTAAGCAATGAGATAACATTAGTAAGTTGAACTCTAATCGAATGCATTACTGATTATTGAAGACTTGTTATCAGCCCTCTTTACCGAAGAACACAGCATGACCAAAGCATAGTAAATTATGCAGCAGAAACCAAACCTTAGCATCAACAAACATTAAAAGAGGACAATTGTAGTTTCAGAAATCATAATGACATTTTCCTTCTCTCTGATTTCTAAGGAAGTATTCTGCAGACAGTTTTTTAGTGAAAAACAATTAAAATCAGAAAACTGCCTTACACCGCATAGATGTATTTTTGCTACTCCGGTCTCCAAAATGGGCATCCAAATTTTGGACTTCGAATTATTAAAATAATTCAATTTGTTGGTTTGATTACTTTCTCAAAAAGAATTGTCAATTTGATTATTAATAATGTTTTAAGGATATGTTTCTGAGAATTGACTCTAATACATCTTGAAAGTCAAACAATGTCCATGCACCTTTTGCCGTGCAATAGTTCCTCAGTGTCTAAACTTTGCTCACTTCAAATGTCGAGTTCCCGCTGCGATGCTAAATAAATCATTTACAGACAGCAGAGACAAGGAATAAGTTATGATGAAGGGTGTCAATTGCATTAATTTAAATGTTGTGGTTAGCCCCACACAGTACCCATTTCTAAAATTTGCAACGAGTCTGTTTGAATGTCCTTTCCAGCGAGCTCACACGCTAACTAAAATGCGCAAACAGGAGTATGCCCCTTGCTAAGTTGTTCCTACTTTTGCCTTGCATTTTGACAAAGATTAGAAGGGTGTTGCAAGGAAGTATAAGAGAGGAAAACACTTGAGCAGCCTAAATGAGAAAAAACTTCTGAATAGATAGTAGGAGTAGGGAGGGATAAGAGAAGCTAAATTCAATACGCTAACTGATTTGAATCAAACATGAGCAGGATTAGTCGCATAAAGAAATTTGTAAAGCAATTGCACTCCTTCCATCTCATATAGTAGTCTTTACACCTTTAACGGGAAAAAGTGCTTTCTCTGCATTAATACTGGACATAATTCACCTTTAGGAAATAAGATCTTGTTTCCTACTTTGGGGAAGTAGATATGCAAAACCTAATACGTTTTTAATGTACCTACTTGTTCTTTTTGGTCAATGAAAGAGCTTGTCAAGATGGATGATTTTCCATACCACAAACTCAAACAGGTTATTTTTTATGGATATAAACCACAATAATAAATGCATCAAAAAGCAACAAATTCACTTGCTTTCTCAATTTTTTCCTAAATGCGCAGCACACAATAAATTCACTTGCTTTCTAATTTTTCCCTAAGCTTGGAGGTAATTCTAATTAAATCACGGGCCTTTGAAACTGGAATAGGAATGAAAGCCCTATCCTGCTACCTAATATGAAATGTGGGTTGCTAGGGTAACTACACTTCTTGATTCACATAGATAATTCTTTTGACAAATACTTAATGGTCTATTTGGACCAAAAGGAACCGCAGATGTTTTGATGGAATAGCAACTCCTAATCACAGACAACTTTTTTTGTATAGCTGGAGTAATTTGTCCCCTATAAACTCCCCAGACAACTTTTTGGATTTTGTTAGCTCCTTATCTTTAGTACAGGGCTCACTATAATGGAGTAACAAACTAACTTTTGTTCTCACTCTCGTTTGTACTATTTGCATCTGCTTGATGCCTTTAATGAAATCAATTACTTCATCCCAAAAAATAAGAAGAAGAAGAAGAAGAAGAAGCAGAAGAAAAAACGGCATACCATACATTAAAAACTCAGCTAGATGGTTGATATTATCAATCTCCATATATCAATCAATTAACAAACATTCTCTAGAATTTCTCTTAGATTCAAACCCATAGCTGATGATAGAACTAGAACAGATATATTTTACTTGCACGAGCCCATATCCTTGCTTTTCTATCAATTTCTAAGTCTGATCTTCCTCCCCAATCTGATATTATGGTTCTGGTATAGACCGAAATTCCATTATGGTCCAATTCTGATAGGTAATAAATAACTACGCCTTGCCTCAATAACTATGCAAGCTCAGATGAGATCAATTTCCATATTGAGACAGAAAAAGAACTAGTACAGAAGAACAAAGAGACAGTACCTTTGAACAGAGGGGGAAGTCCCCCTGAACAGGCCAAAGTCCATTCTTAACAAACCGATCCGCAGCAGAAATCTTTCTAAGAACATCAATCAACAATCCAACAGCAAAATCAGCAACATCCTCAGAGAAAACAGTTGCAGCGCTAGCAACGGAGATTCCGCGGCGGCGGCACTCAGCGAGATCAATATGGTCAACGCCAGCGCTGGTGGTAACGATAAGACGGAGTAACGGGAAGAGCCGGAGCAAGGAGGAAGAAAGCTGGCTGCCAATACCTTTAGGAGAGCACATTACGGCTTGTACGGATTGAGCATGCGTAGATATGAATTGGTCCAGTGGAAGTGAAGATTCCCAAGGTTTGAGAATTCGGAATTTTTGGGATAACTGTTCGTCGTACAATTGGAAAATCGTTGGCCGACCGAGGACTAATACCTCCGGCAACTCGGTGTTTGGTTCTGCCATTAATGAGTGTTGAGAGTGTGACCTTGGAAGACTTTTCAATTAAGTAATTAGTTAATATTACATCATTCTATCGGAACTTTTTTATCTTATATTATTTAATTTCACTTAAAAATATTAGTCTTCCGAGTTTAATTTTCTTTCAGACTTTTTTTTAAAGGCTTGCTTTCTTAAATATCTTACAAATTTATTTAACTTAAAATTCGTGTATATTTATTTTGATCTTTTTTTTAAATTAATTTTATTTGAATTTGTATGAATTTAACACCATAATACATTTGTAATGCATAATTTATGACAGATTAACAAATTATTTTAAATTATTTTATTAATAATTAGTGATAAATTTAACATATATATTAATTTAGGATATTTTAATAAACTTACTAGTTATGATATAATATGATACAGTCAAACTAAATAATAAAAATATTATTAAACAGCAGCAAATAATACAGCGTATTCAAATATTATATTTACATTATAATACAGTATAATACTATATAATCCAATACCGTATGTTATAAAATCATGTACAAGCACAAGCACAAGTGTAAAGGTTGTGCTTTTGTTGTTTTAGTTTGAATTTTTTAGTTTAACTGGATATTTTATATTAAACAACCCAAAAGCAGTAGCTTCACAAGCAGTAGTGGTAGGCTAGTAGCCATATAAACCGAACACACAACATTACAAACTGAGGAGGAATTGGGAGCAGGCACAGTAGAGTCAGTAGCAGCTATATTAGTAGGTAATACACTATTTTGAGGATTAAAAAAAAGGTGGTTGGAGACCTCTGCTGATCCGGCGCAGTGATGCTTTTCCTAATATGTCAGGCGTGCAAAATATCAACTACATTCATGAAGGGGCGGAGCTACAGTATATTATAAAAAGGTTGTTACCAATCTTTGTCAGAGTTTGCAAGTTATAAAATTTGGTGGGGCAGTTCCGATAGTCTGACCCAGATTGCTGAAAAACTTAGCTGCCGCTGTAGATGTCACGAATTTGGGTTCCCATCTCCTAACCATAAGAAAGTGATTCAGATGAACCACGGTCTATCTTGGAGGGCATGTAGCACACTTTCTTCCTTCAAAAATTTTATGAGGAAGAAATTATTAGTCCGCAAGGGAGAAGGATTCCCATGGTTGCCAAAGGGATTGAATTTTCTTGTTAAGTAGTTGGTGCTCAATTCGTTTTGACAATTATCGAGTCCCTCGCATTCGTTGCTAGTGAGGTGGGTTGATGAGGACGGAGGAGTATTTTCTTCCATTTTTTGATCAAATGAATATTACTAGGTGTTAGATGAATTTGTCAATTTAATAAACAAACAACAACAATAATATGTTCAGTGTAACACCATTAAAGTAGATAGATTTGTCAATTTAATAAACAAACAACAACAACAATATCTTTCGTGTAATTTCATTAAAGAAACTATTTCTGAAACACCCTCAACAATTTATCAATTTTAATAAAACACTTATCTTTTACTCTCTCCATTTCAATATTTTTATTTTCTTTTTCTTTTTAATGCATTTCAACAAAATATTTCTTCTCTTTCTTAACAACTCTTTTATACTAACTTTTTACCAGATATATTTGAGACCACAAAATTAATAAAAATTTTGATTCATTTTTTATTTTTAGTTTAAGACAACAAAATTTGAAGTTTCTTTTACTTAAACGCTGTATCAAATCAAAATTAGAACAATAAATTAACACAACGTGAGCAACTTTTTCATTTGTGCATGAATTCGTTAAAATTTAATGTAAAAATTTATTTTACGGGGGATGTTTACATCAAGGGTGTGTTTGATAAGAGGGGAAGTTTCTTAAGCAGATTCACACTCCACTTTTGCAGAGTATCCAGGATGAGACAATAATATGAAGATAGATCAACATAGAAATTACAATACAGATCTTCCAAGTTGAAAAGAACAACTCAGGCATCCAATACTGGAGAAAGCAAAGGTTTGTTCAAGAAGAAAGCTTCCAAATTCCCTGACATGAGTTCATATAATTCTCGAAAAGAATCCACGGTTAAAAAAGCAACATGCTGTGACAGCACAACATTATCCAATGAAAGGAGCTCTTCAGGAACATTAGGTTCATTCTCGAAAACATCCAACCCAGCACCCGCAATATCTCCCTGCACCAAACATTGAACCAACTCGTTCTCATTGATTATGGCTCCTCGTGCAATATTAATGATTATTCCTTCTTTTCCAAGTGCCAGTAGAACCTCCTTATCAATCAGGTGACGAGTTTGGTCAGTCAATGCACAACAAATGACTAGGACATCACATTTGGTTGCTAGTTCATGAACATCAGAACAGAAAGGGTAGGGAACAGGCTTTTTCTTCCTCGACAGGTATGATATAATGCAGCCAAATGCTTCAAGCCTTTTTGCAACTTCTAGGCCTATGCTTCCCAGCCCAACAATTCCAATTTTCCTGCCTCCCACCTGCAATCATCAATTACTTTCAGGAAGATGCCATTAGCAATGCCAAAGTCATCCTCACAAAAAAATTTACTAGACCTGAAATCTTTTGGATAATGAACAATCAATGAGACCAGTTGATGAAGGATAAAACCACAGTCCGCAGGTATTAGCCTATTGCAACAAGTACTATTCCAAACTTAACCAATTGAAGTCCAGTCATGGGACATGAGATAAACCCCAAATTTCCTCCATTAATGCCCAGCCACCGAATCCCAGCATAAAAATCTTTAGAAACAGCATCCGCAATATAATGTAGAAATACCACTGTTTTCCTAACATTTGCGGTTTCCCCTGGCAGTTACCAGCTTGACTCAAGCTGCTTGAGTATCAGACCTCAAGAACACAGCCTTGTTTTCTTGCAGGTTAGGTCCACTAATGACAGCATCAAAAACCTAAAGCTTGGCTCCGGAACAGGGAAATTCATTATGCCACCTTAAATTGCCCATTCTATGGAATTCTATTCAGGATGAGGAAAATTCTAACTTCGAAGCACATTAGACCTGACAGCCTGAGATAATGTCAGTAAATTGAAACTTCAACCAAATGAATTAATGATTACTAAAAACTTGTTACACGGCCTTGTAGTCCTCAACTTTGTACTCATTTTAAGAGCAAGGCATAACCAAAACATACTCCCCATTTCAAAATAAGTGTTATTTTAGCCTTTTGATTTTGTTTAAAAGAAAAAAAACACCACGGAGAGAGATAAGAAACAGTACCTTGGAACCGAGTGGGTAGTCCCCATGAACAGGCCAAAGTCCATTCTTAACAAACCGATTAGCAGAAGATATATTCCTTAGAACATCAATCAGCAATCCAACAGCAAAGTCAGCAACATCCTCCGAGAAAATAGTGCCAGCGTTGGCAACGGAGATTCCTAGGCGGCGACACTCGTCGAGATCCATATGGTTAAGGCCCGCGCTGGTGGTAACGATAACGCGAAGAGAAGGGAATAAGCGCAGCAACGACGGAGTAACTCGGGTCCCGCCGGAGCAGAGCATAGCCTGTACGAATTGAGCATGTGTAGTGATGAATTGGTCTAATGGAAGTGAAGATTCCCATGGCTTTAGGAGTCGGAACTTTTCGGAGAATTGTTCGCCGTAGGGTTTCAGAAACGACGGGTTGCCGAGGACAATAACCGCCGGCAGCTCGTTCTTGGGTTCTCCCATTGATGACTTTGATAGAAACTCACTGAGCTTGGGAACATTTTAATCCCTCATATTAGTTGCAACTTGCAAGTGAGTCGTCATTTTGCAAAATCAAAATATAATGAATTCTTTTTATTTATTATTTTATTCATAACATTAATCGATTCTTGAAAGTAAATAATACTCTCTCCGTCTATGTCTTTTTCCTTTTTTTCTTTTTCTTTTTGAAACTCCAGAAATATCTATAGTCTCTCACTCCATGATGAGCATTTTATAATAGCTCATAAATTATATAAAACATATAAATAGCACTAGATAAGTCTAATATGTCAAGCTCATGATTGAGCAGACATAGGCTCGATTTGATCTCATGTCTCTCATATAGGAAGTCTACCTCCCACCACTCAACCATGACTTTACGGGCTCTCCGTCTATTTCTAATTACTAGTTTTAGCATTCGCATTTCACGCGTATTTCTCATATTAATGAAAATAAATTTTTAAAAATAGCATGAATAATATTTAAAATATGTGTTTGTGTAACATTATAAGAATTTAAAAAGAAAATTATGAATTTTAAATTGATAAATAATTATGTTTAATAGTTTGATCTAATTTAATAGGTCTTTTTTCAGTTTATTCTAATACTTATTTTAATGAACAAAAACATTATAAAAATAGCATATGACTAAAAGGTAAAAAAGATCATTCGCTTTTACATAGACACTAAAATGCATGTATTATATGTACATTTCATGATAATTAGTACGAAATTTCTATTACTAAACTATTGACAGTTTAATATATAATACAAATATTAGCATTACGAAGACACATTGTAATATAAATTTGTATAATATAATAGAACATATAGTATAAGTTATTATTTTAAACGATTAGTTACGAAATCGTATTATAAGTTATTACTGACTTGTTTTGACATTAATAAATTGATATAATATCATAAATGCATTTATTTATTTGTAATTAGTGGTATAAAACTAAAAAAGGCTCATCAAAGTTAGTGAAAATAGTCATGCTTGTATTAGAGTAGACTGTTTATATCACACTAGTTGGGGTATGATCATTCTCCAAACCCTTAACACGGGATGCTTTGTGCAACGGACTACCTTTTTTTCATATTGTATTTTCAAAAGTCCCAAACAGAAGATTGATTACATTATAAGTACAATTTTATTCAACGTGTAATTATTTCTTAAAAGATAAAATCTTAATCACTTTTTTAAATTTCTAAATACTAATATATTTTTTATATATTTCAAAAAAAGAAGAATTTAATACATAAAATTTAGTTAATTTAAAATCCTAAATATTAGAAAAATAGTTAAATAATTATTTTGTTAAATGTGAACTCTATTTTTAAAAGGGTAAAAGGGTGAATCATATTTTGCTACGAGGTTTTGTACTTTAAATATTTAGTAATAATATAATTTTAAACTTTTCATTTTATCCTTTCTGAGATAATTCCAACCCAATTTTTTCTCTCTGTTAATCTATATGTTTTAGTCAAATAATTTTTACATAAATTGAAAGTAGATTTAACTAAAGAGAGTGAATACAAGAGCATTCGATTAATTGAAACAACTTAAAGCATATTGTGTCTATTTTCTTTTCTTGTTTACTATTATATAATTTTTCTTTAAAAGAGGAACAAGAAGAAGGAATTCAACATATTGATGTATAATAAAATTACACTCTTTAATTTATTTTCTCACACTGTGAGTTGAAAATTGTGATGGATAATTAGTTAGTTTAATAAATAAATAATTGATATAAGTTAACATAATTGTAATTGATTTTAAATTCTTAAATGTTAGGATTTTAATATAATTCAAATAAAAAAAATTAAGCAGCAAAATTTTAGTCAATTTTAAAATACTAAATATTAGGAGCTCTTAACTTTTATAAATAAATAAAGATTTAATAGTTATAAATTTAATTAATTTCACAGTTTTAAATATTAGTATAATACTTAAATAACAATTACTGAAGAAAAATAGCAAATGATAATTTTGTCGTCGAGTCTTTTAATGAAAGACAAAAAGTTCAATGAACATTTTTAAAGGTATTCACACTTTTAATATAGTATAGATTAAATATTAATTTGACAATCCAACAATAAATAAAATGATTATTTTATTATAAAAAATTTTATACAATTTTTTAATATCTTTAAAAATGACGTTTGATTAAGATGACATTTCAAAATATTTAACAATTGATTATTATAAAATTATCGTGTTATTTTAACTTTATATTGAATTTTAAAATAATTAATTCAAAAATAACTTACTTTTTAATTAAATAAATTTTAAATGATAAATTAGATTTTAATTTCTTTAAAATGAATAAGTAAAAATAGATATAGATGAAGAGAATATTAACTAGATGACATAAAAATTATAAATTTGAAGAGTTCAGCAGGTGACTATTTATGGAAGTTATGAATATTGAATTATCAATAAAATTAATTTAATTTTATCTATAGTGAGAAATAAGAATAAATTAATAAAATAATAATTTTCAATTTATGGGCAGCGTGCAAAAGAGATGATCTTAGTGAAGGCAAAAGACATGATTGGGGTAAATGGAAATGGAACGGATCATATCGAATATAAGCAAATTAAAAACTAGTTAGACAAAATAAATAGAATATTCAGCACTTAATAGTTAATACTGATTAAAAGAAATCCATACCACAATATTATATGGGAAAATAAATGAAAATAAAGTAGTAGGGAAAAGAAACCTTAAGAAAAAAGTGAAAAGGAAATACAAATACAGAAACATTTAGGCTTCTGCCGAACAAAATACCAGCGGCTAAAGTAAATTAAAAATTAAGAGATATATTATTAACAAATAATTACATTAGTGTTATTATAAGTTTATAACAATGTCATATCATTATTCTAGTCTAAGTATTTTTTCTATCAGAGGGAGAGAGAGAACTTTTTACCGAAAAAATTAATTTTATTTTTATTTTCTATGTATAAATAAATTTATTTTTAAATTTGAATTATAAATAAGAAGAAATTTTATTTTATTTTTCATGATTGCATATGTTCAAGTTCGACTCTATTTTCTTTTAAATTTGAACCATTTATTTATCTGTAGGTACCATCCTTAAAGCATGGACCATGTTAATCTTTTCGTCTCTTTCCAACTTCATGTGATGTCTCCATAGTCCAACAATTGCATTTGACTCCACAATTTTTACCCTTAAAACAATTGTATGATTTCACAATTTTTATTCTTATCCATAAATTTTTGTAATCACATAAAAATATTGTAAATAAAATATGTCACATTATAAATTTTAAAGATCTTATCATCATATAAATGTTATTACATATTTTAAATTATAAATTTAAAATTTTCTTTTACTTCATATTTAATCTAATAAGAACACATAAAATAAAAGAAAAAGGGACTCAAAAATTTCCCTTTTGGTATTTCAAAGGTGTAACATAGGCAATGAGAAAAGCCCTGATATTTTAATTAGAAAAGTGATTATTTAAAATGAGATAAAGCTATTACAAGAGGATAGAATAAAAAATAAAATAAAATAATTAAATAATAAATAAAAATAAATGAGGAAAAGAAAAAGAGATAACAATATAACAGCTATTACACAAAATAAGATATTTCATCTTTTACCTAATAATGAACTTAACATCAATATAATACTTCTCCGCTTCAAAATAAGTGGTGTTTTGGCCTTTTGATTTTATTTCAAAATAAGTGATGCTTTACCTAATGAAAAAGACATTAATGATGTTCATCCAATTTTGCCCTTATTTAAGTGGGGGGAGTTTTACATAATAAAGAAAATATTAAAGAGTTATATCTTTTTCAAGATATTTATTAGGGATAAGTGGATAAAATTATTTTTTTTTTCTAGAAATAAACAGTTTTCTTAAGGAGTACTGAAAGCACCACTTATTTTGACACGAATAAAATAATATAAATAATTAAAACAAATATTATATTTAAATTATTAACAATAAAATACAATTCAAACACAAAGGGTACCAACCATCCAAACAAGCCGATAGTTTTGATTCAGCGCACCCACACATTTTTCGGATTTGAAGGAATCTAAGTGTCCAACTATCGACTTTTTTTCCGGAATTGTATTATCACAGTGGAGCCAAGAATGATGTTAACGGATATCCATCACTTTTCACGGGTTAGAGAACCCGTCTTTAATACATTTAACTAAAGGAATTTCGCATGAATCATTGTGATTCAAGTGATATGTCAATTTCTTCCTATTTTCCAACGATCAAGCAGAATCAATAATTTCCATGGATCAATCTGAGGTAGAAATTGAGCTCCCAGAGCTCTTAGTCATTCATCCGCCTCCGGTTTTCATCATCCACCACCAACAATTCTCACAAAAATTCAAACTTCTCAAAGCTTACGAATCTCCGCTCTCCACAGATCTCTTCCTACAGACCCACGCGCAGTCAAGGCCGTCATCTGCTACGGCAAAAGCCCAATCACTAGCAACATACTCCGTCTTCTCCCTTCTCTTCAGCTCGTTGTCACAGCTAGCACTGGCTTCAACCACATCGATCTCCCTGACTGCCGCCGCCGGGGCATCGCTGTTGTTAACACCGGTGATGTCTTCTCCGAGGATACTGCTGATACTGCTGTCGGATTGTTGATTGATGTGCTTCGGAGAATTAGCGCCGGTGATCGGTTTGTTCGCTCTGGAAATTGGCCTACTAAGCTTCAGTACTCTTTGGGTTCTCAGGTATACCTTTGATCCTATCTTTATCTTTCTGGTTAAAACTATTCATTCGCCGTAATTAAATTATTAACTTTCTTAGGTCCAATTTTACCCTTATTCTTTCAATTTGGGGATGCAAGTATTTTTTGGTAGAGTAATATATTAGTAGCATCGTAATTTCAAGATTATAATATTATTACGAGAAAAGAGTCAAAAATCCCTCTGAATTAGCCAAAATAGACAAAAACCTTTGTCTTCCGTCACGTTTTTGGTTCAAATATTTTATTGCCCTTAGTAATAAGTAATAATTTAAACCAAATTTCCAATTAACAGTTGGCCTTGGTTAACACTTAACAGGATTGATTTGGCTCTTGCTCATTTACAGTTGGGAGGTAAGCATGTTGGGATAGTTGGTTTAGGCAACATTGGTTTAAAAGTTGCAACAAGGCTAGAGGCATTTGGCTGCAAAATTTCATACAATTCCAGGCAAAAGAAACAAGTTCCCTACAACTTCTACCAAAACGTTAGTGAACTTGCATCCAACTGCAACATCCTCATCATATGCTGTACGTTGACTGTCGAAACTCGTCACATGATTGACAAGGATGTTCTAAAAGCATTTGGGAAGGATGGCATTCTCATCAACATTGCTCGGGGACCTATAGTTGATGAGAAAGAACTGGTGAAATTCTTGGTTGAAGGTGAGATTGCAGGTGCTGGCTTGGATGTGTTTGAGAATGAACCAAAGGTTCCTCAAGAGTTGTATTCAATGGATAATGTTGTGCTTACACCACATAGAGCTGCCTTCACTGAGGAAGCTTTTTCAAGTGCTTTCCAAATTGTTCTGGCTAACTTAGAAGCTTTCTTCTCAAACAAACCTTTGATTTCTCCGGTCATAGATGTAAATATAGAAAAATAATAAAAGGTTAGATTGATTAAACGATTCAGAATACTAATGTACCTCGTTTGTACACTTGTACAACTACTTTCTTCATCTTTAAATATATCTTCTATATTTAATTTAATCCGTTGTATTATCTTTTAAATTTTAATGATGTATATTTAATAAGAAGAAAAGACACTTCATTTTTTCTGTCGACGCAGTTCTGCCCATTTAACTCTACCCTTCGTAAAAATAGATGGAGTAACTCTTTCCCTCATAAATACTCATTCAAAATGTGGGACAAATTGAAAAAACTTAATAAATTTATCTTAAATATCTAAAATGATAAATAATTTAAAATAGCTTTTTATAGCTAAAACGACTATTATTTTGGAACAGCGGGAATAATTATTAAGATCCCACACGCTATATAATTAATAATTTTTAAAATACCATTCTTCAAAAAAAAAAAATTCTCAAAATTTTTATGTCCAAATGCTCACTTAATTAATATCTCACTGTTAAGAGTCGGGTCTAAGGTGGGGTGTCAGATGTCGAATTTGGATAGGTGTCAGAATTTGGGGTTGGAAGTCATGGTGGGGAGTCGGGGCCAAGGGTCGGGAGTCAAGTAGTGTCTCGAGGTCAGGATCGGGTCTCGGGATCGGGTTGGAGTCAGGTTTAGGCGTTGGATCGGTCTCGGGGTTGAGGTCGAGGTCGCGGTCGAGTTTTGAGGTCAGAATCAAGGTTAGGAGTCAAGGTTGGGGTTCGGGAATCGAGACTCGGGGTCAAGTCTCGGGATCGGGATCAGGGGGTCAGGTCTCAAGATGGGGGTTGGGGTCGGGTGTCAGGTCTCAAGGTCGGGTCAAGGGTCGAGAGTAGGGGTCGGTGTTCAGGTCTCGAGGTCGGATCAAGGGTCGGGAGTAGGGGTCGGAGTCGGGAGTCATGATCAAGGGTCGGGACGGGTCTCATGGTTGGGGTCGGGGGTCGGGTCTCGAGGTCGGGTTAAGGGTCAAGAGTCGGGGTTGGGCTTGGTCTTGAGGTCAGTTCAGGAGTCAAGAGTCTAGGTCGAGGGTCCAGTCAGGTCTCAGCGTTGGGATTATGGTCAGGATCGAGTCTCTGTTCGGGACTCAGGATGGGGGGTCAGGTTGGGTCTTGGGATTAGGGTCATAGTTGGGAACGGGTCTCAATTCGGGAGTCAGGGTCGAGTGTCCAATGTCTGGGGTCAAGTCAGGTCTCGAGGTTGGGGTCAGGGTTAAGTCTAAACATTGGGGTCGGGTCAAAAGTTGAGAATCCGAGTCGGAAGTCGGGTTTGGGGAAAACGAGTCATGGTCGGGAGTCGTTATCGATTGAATCGACTGGATAATCATAAATTTTACCTGTTTTGCCAACCCTACTTAATTTAGTTTCCAAGTAAGGTTGTCGGATCTTGTCCTTTTATTCCTAATTAGGTATCAACATTTCTATTTCGTTAGGGATTTTTCTTTTAACTTCTCTCTCTCCTTTTCACACTCTTTTCCTTCGGCGATTCCAGCGCAAGACGATAATCACTCTCTCCGTTTCTCCTTCTCTTTCTCTCTTCCTCTCTCTCTTTATCTTTCTCTCTCTTAATTTAATCTTTTCTATTTAAATCAACAACAATACAACATCGTCGGCAGCGGTGACAACAACGATTTCACGACAATTTCAACGACTTGGTACAGATTTGCGATTGCAACGCCAACTAAACAAGGTTTTATTTTAACCAAAAACCTAATTTCTTATATTCCTTAATCAATTTAGGGCATATCATTCTTCTAATAGTAATAGCAGGGAAGGGGCCTAGTTTATAGTTTCATTGTCAGATTTATCGTGCAATTTCAGAGGAATATCACAATTATTTCACTTAATTTAATATTTTTCATTTGATTTTCATTTTGTGGTAAACAATTTCTTATTCATCCTTTTAAGACTATCATTTTGTTTAGGTGCAATATGATGATGAGTTCGAAATCTAATCGGTAAAAATTTTAAATCAAAATGTCAAAAAGATAAGCCGGAAAGGAGTGTGTACTAAATGAAGCAAGGCGTGGAAAACACAGAGCCTCATTTTTTACCCCGTTATGCCGTCAGGTTGTTCTTCTTGATCGTTGCAGTTGCCACGACCCATTGTTATAATTTTTTATTTTTTTTTGTGTGTGCGTTTTGTTCTTCTTGGTCGCTGGAAGAGCTGCGACCATTGTTTCTTTTTCTTTTTTCTTTTCCTTTCTTGGTCGCTGGAGATGGTACGAACCTAAAAACAATTCATTTTTCTTAACTTTAGCTAAGTTGGGTGCCTTAGGAAAAGAAACTAAACAAAAAACACATACGAAGATTGTACAAATAATATGCTAGAATTGATCAACCATAAGATGTTAATTATTTATACTAGAGATGTTTGACTTACAAGATACATTTGAAGGATTCATAAGCATAACAATGAATAAGATGAGCATCAGGAAATGCATATGAAAGACATTTAGACACAAATTAAAGTATTAAACTACAAAAAAGATAGAATCTGTGGGTAGTGAGTATTCATGTCAAATCCTACATCATTTATACTACAAAAAAGATAGAATCTAATTCCTACCCTTTTGGAATTAGATTCCGGACTTATATGAAGATACTCCTGGTGTCTTTACTAGATAGGTATTAAAATCTTTTTTTTTTTTTTTGGTGCATCTTTCAAAACCCCATAATTACTATAAACAGGAACTTTTGTAATTAGTGACTTCATATTCCATCTAAAATTTTCGTGCAATTAATTTGTCACGGTTGTGTGTGATAAAAAAGATTGATTTGATTTGAGCAATCTTCTGCTATAAATTAAAAAAGTAAAGAAGTTGGTTCAATTAATTACTTTCTTAAAAAACTATTTTAAGTGACTTGTTAATTTTAGTAAAATCTAAAGATAAAAATTTGAATGAAAACACTTTCGATTCACACTATCGTCAAGAAAGTTTATCAATGTTACTTATTATTACTTAAAATATTCATAAATCGATGTTCTTAGTTGCACCCTTCTTTCTTTGTCTAAATGTATCTATTACACAAATGATCCTAAGAAATAAGATTATATGGATAGTACTAATTCATAAGAAATGAATTATTTCAGACAACACTGGATTAAAGAGGAAAATAATATGTCTAATGAAGATTAAATGTATCAAAAAAAGTTTTTTGAAAATAGTTAGGAGTCTCTTTGTGAGCAAATGAAACTATAAATAATAATTTTATCTTCAGGATTTAACTAAGTCACACAATAAGTAGCATTTAAGAATATTACTTTTCTATTTTTGATCTTTAATTTTACCTTTTCATAAATGACTCTAAAATATTTTCAAAGAAAAGCATTTTGAAAGTGTTTTTTCTTCTTTTTCTTCAAAGTGCATTTCTTTTATAAGAAAATATGAACTATTTATAAAATAAAAGTTCTTGTAAGATGAGAACTTTCATCAAATAATATTTATTAATATGTTCATAAATTTTATAAAATAAATGTATCTTTCAAAAGAACCTAAAGCGTATAAACTAAATGAAGCAAAATTTATAATTTCACCTTCATTCAATCTGAAAATCAAAACTCTTATCAAATGTATTATTTTGACAACTAATTGAAACATTTATTCCAACTTGTCAAAAAACTTTTGTTTTAGCTCCAAAGTTTTACAATTTTCAGTCAGAACATACTTATAACCAAGCACCACTTCATCTCATATCAAGCTCCAAAATTCTGAAAAATTGTATTTGAAAAAACTATTTTGTTTTCCAGAGAGAATATTGAATTCTTTTATTTTATCAAATCAATGGATCATGGAAAATTGTATTCTGAAAAAAATTATAAGAATCATTTTTTAATTCTTAAATACATATTTATTATTTAGTTTATAAATACTCCTTGATATTCCAAATTCATGATCTGTCATAAATATGATTCTAATGTTGATAGGTCTTTATTAATATCAATTTATGCCGTTTCAGATAATGATTTTTTATTTTTCAAGCACCATAGATTATTAAGAGATAAAAATTGGTGTTAACACCAAATTATTTGCTTAAATTAAAAAGGGGTTATATAATTAAAATGAGAAACCCCTTCGACTCTCCATCGTTGGTGTGATAGACGTTAAACAAATGGCTGTCTGACAGAGTGAATAAATCAACTCCCCCACTCACGCACGGTCCCAAGAGGAAAAACTATTAGTATACATAGACAGCATATAAATAAAGTTGCCTAACCAAATATGCAAAATAAGATAGAATACATACTCTAGCATTCAGGGAGATTTGTTCTTTACATAATATAACACCTAGATAGATGCTAGATGAAGATCAAAAGCGACTAAATACACTTAGGTGAAAAAGCCAAAACGAGAAAGGATATAAAACACAAACTTAATAACGAATTTACATAACAAAAGGGGAAATCAGTTAGGTATATAGGGTTCAAAGAGTTTCACACAAGGGTTGGGGGCATACTGCATTATTTCAGCAGCTCTTTCGAATTCTTCCCTCAGTACTCTTATGCTGAACTTGTCTACCACACGACCAAGATCATGAGAAACCTCAAATGGATCCTCTATGCATATCAGATGCCTGTCATTCCCAATCCTCCTAGTCCAGTCTTTGACCCGCTTGCTGTACATAATCACACAGGAAGAAAATTAGCAAGCAACACAAAAGTGAGAACCCCACTATGACAAATGTCATTTACTTTGACTAGAGTAAGCCACAAACCCTTTACCTCAGCGTGCTTCCTGTGCGAACAGAAATAACATCGTTTGCATAATCATGACAATATGCCCAGTAGTTGAAGAATGCCCACACCAACCGAGCAAGACTTTCCCCATTGTGAGATCCAAAACCATAAAGCTTTTCTACTTTATCAAAGTAAGCACATTTAATGTTGTCAACAGTAACACAGTAGGTTGCTTCCATTCCCTGATAAGAGGAGACGGGAAATGAATGTGAAGACTACAAAGCAACACGTACAAGTGCCCAACCCCTCTCTCCTCCACCTTTAATTTTTATTTATTTATTTTGGTTTCCTCAGGACTACAGCAGCAGAAAAGTATTTCAGTATACATCAAAGGCAAGGTGACAGTGTCCCAACCAGTTTGCAAGGCTGAGGAATAGCACATGTAAAGGGTAAATATTCCAAAACAGTGTTATGACACATTAAGGAATTGATTTCCTTTTTCAATATCGAATTGATTGAACAACGGTGGTAATGAACTATACTTAATTCTTAGACAGGGAAGAAAGATGAGAATGGCAAGTGCCGTGCTTCTTTTATGGTAAATGCTAAAGCATATTGGGGAACCTCGTTCTTTTTATTTGCCCCATGTGCACAAATCATTTATATTCTTTCCTTCATACTTTTTTAAACGAATCTTTTAACATACAGAACAGAATGAAGACCTAATTGCAAGATTTATGTGAGACTATATTAACTAGTGCAAAATGATGAAAAGTTAGATGGTATCACATGCATGTCCTCAGTTGATGAGCTACAGGTGCATCCATACTGGACAATCATACACTGAAGATTGAAGAGAAGGGAAAATAGAAAATGCAGCTTTACAATTCCCAGGCAACTAGTTCACTAGACGTATCAAAATCTCCACATGACCCTCCCTCCCTCCCCCCCCCCCCCCCCAAAAAAAAAAAAGAAAAATTAAACTCTAATAAAGGGAAGAGGAGAAAAAAAAAAAAAGAGGGGGGGGGGGGGGGGACCTGAATCGTTCTCTAATTGAAAGAAAGCAACTAGACTATGTCTTTCACACTCCATAGCTCTGGCTCTAAGACAAGGATTTGGTTATTAACCTGAAGATGTGTCGTCAACAGCCACGCCAAAGTCTTAATATGAAATTAAATACAACTACTATTCAGGATTTTCCCAAACTAGCATCTGGTTAAGCAGAAAATAGATATTACAGATCCCAAAGAAGAGAATTTCAAGCTTATTCTCAACATAGAGTAAGAGAAATTGCACAATTGAACACCCCCCCCCCCCCCCCCAAAACAGAAAAAAGGAAAAGGAACAAGAAAAAGGACTAGCCTATAAGGATGATGCACCTTTTAAGTTTTTCTTCCACAATCTAGAATCACAACGTAGAAACCAACAGTTTGGTTCCTCAAAGAAAACTATACATGCTTAACTGAAAAACATGTGAAGGAAAGAAAGTACATGTGACTAGAATAGACCGACCAAAGCAATTCGAGCTCAATCAAACAACTAAGAATTCGCAGTCATTGACTACGGGAAGAAATTATAATTGATTGAAAAAAAAGCTGTCCATGCTCAACCAACAGATATTTTGCAATGATGCTTTACCAATCAAACAGTTCAGGTAAGTGTGCACAGGTTACAAGTTTCACATACAATGCATACATCATTACATCAGGAGCTGAAGAAAACACACCTGTAGGCAAGGAAGGATGGCAGGTACTCGCTGCTGTAGAAAGTGAATGCACATTAACACATACCTGGAAGAAGAAAATAAAAGTTAGCCTAATGAATAAGAGAAAGAGAGTGAAAAAGGAAACAGCAGGAAAAAGTAGGCTTACGCAGAGCTAGATAATGTCCCCTGGTAAGGGGTGAATCGAATAAGAAAAAGAGAGAGAAATAGGAAATAGCAGGAAAATGTAGGCTTACGCATAGCTAGATAATGTCCCCTGGTAAGTTTCATTCACCCCTCTTGACTTAGCCCAGTGTTTAACAATAAACGCCAACTGTCTTAATCGTACATCTATTTGTGCATAATCTCGAAGTAGCTTCGTGTTAACAACAGCCAAAACATTATTCACACATATATCACAAGATATCCCAGTTTCTGGATCCATAAGTTTCACTATAGGAACCCTAGCACGTGTTAGCGCCTGCAAGGAAACGTGAGTCAGAGACCATGCTGGAACAGAAATCAAATCTGCAGGAAGCACCATAGGACAAGCAATTTGCCACACAACTTAAGGACCTTACAAAAAATCAGAAGCATATAAGATTCTAGATCCACTCTGGATTGAACATGAAAAGTGGACTTAATCTAGTCCACCAAGGGGAGGCCAAGGACCGCATGATCCCTGTCCCTTACTCTGATGAACAGGACCTGCCTCAACCTGAATTACGCGGACTTCAAGCGGGATGGCTTGGGGCCCAAAGAAAAGGTCGGATCTGATATTAATATTTAAGTTCTTAAACTGACCGCCATATATTACTGAATTTTGATCCTGTTGTTAAGTAAAATTTTGAAATTTTCCCACAATGAGGCAGAAAACTTAAAATCCATGTTCTCGTAAATGGAACGATCAAACCACCCAACAGCTTGCGTTAGCTAGATCTCAGAAAAATACATCAAATGAAAAAATAAAAATAAAAAAATATAAAATAAAATAAAAAGGGAGAACCAACAAACAAGCATAAAATTATGCCAGTCCAAAGTTTCATTCTTGCACCCCCTAATTTTAAGCATACATTTAAAATATTAATGAGAGTAATCGTTATGAAGTCAGACATACCTTTTTAATGGGATTATAAGGATAATAAAATTTAGTTTTAGACTCATCAAAAAAAAAAAAAAACACTAGTTTTAATTTATAGAATCAAGAAAGTAATAATTCAAGCGTAGATCTAAACAACTTAATAAATGAATTGTTTAATAATTTTCAACCTATAAGTTCAATCACTCTCAAATCAAAAAGAAGTTACAATCAGCTATAAGACTCCATATGCGTTCTGCTCTGTTTATGTATTTTATCTTTTAAGTTAGATAGTCATTCAATAGAACTAGAAGTGTTCGTTTATAAATTATCCGAAAAGAATTTAAGGTATTTCTTTAATAGATATTTGAGTATACATATATATCAATTATTTCCTTTATAGTCTCCAAGATCTATAGGGCTTAGGGCTTCTCTCTACATAGTCATGCCCAATTTCCTTTTAATTTCTTCATGAAATTTACTTGCAATGTGCAAGGACATAAATAACTTATCAAATAAATAAAAAATTCGGTCTTGGACCGGACCCCTCCTGGTCAGTCCTGGATTGGTCCGCCCTCTCCTTTGGCTGAGACCGGCCCTAGAGCGCTCCAAGCCCCTCTTTAGAGGCCAGCCTGGCCTGTGTCAGACACTTCATCATGTATACTCTGGATATATATGGTGCATAAATGAACGTTATTATATAAATAGAAGTGTAGCTAAGTTTTTCAAAATACCTGCACATTCTGGAGATTGCCCGACTGCAACATGTCAGCCAACTTCAATAATACCTCTGATTTATCAATATTTGCATCCTCTATTGCAAGGCAAATATCAATATCACTTTTAGAGAATCCAAAAGAATTGGCACATGATCCATAAACATAGAGCCGAGCATCAGGCCATTCCTTGCTAACAATTCCATCCAGCAGTGCTAATAACTGTTTCTGCTTTGACTTTTCTTCTTCTGGAGGTATTAAGGACTCATATGTTGCTAGAAAAGCACCATTCATCCTATTAATGTCACCCCGACATGCAATCTGTCTTTTCATCATCCTCATCCTCTGGGCAAGCATAAATACTCCTCTCTTGTCTGATCGGTAGTCCTGATGAAGTAGCACAAAAGTGAGTCAGTAACAGTATGTTTGGTTTCAAGAAGTATAGGAGAAAGGATAGAGAGATTAACTAGTTTTTAAGGGAGAGACATTAACTGGTTTATTTTGAACTTGTGAGATATTAGCGATTTACTTGTTGCCATTCTCAAAAAAATAGAAAAAGAGATATCAGCGATTTACTTCCAATTGTTCAGGGCAGTTGAAAGAAAGTAAAATCATTATACTCCTTCTTTGCAAGTTAAGTTTATTGAAAGATCTTACATGAAGGAAACCTTTCCAGCTCCTTTTTTTCCTTGATTAACAAACAAAGGGAAATGAGTCAAATGACACATGCTCCTCACTTTTACCTCGATAAACAAACAAGGGAAATGAGTCAACACTTGTTTGCCTTTATTAATAAAATAGGATTGTGTAATATGTTTTTAACTGCTTCTCTTTTCGACATTCAGGCGCCTGATACAATTGACGATGCTTATGTAATTGTGGAATTCGACAATGGTTGTTGTGGCATGCTTGAGCTCTGTAGGTTTGCTGAGGGAAGTAAAAATGAGCACGCAAGGTAATGATATATCACCATGCAGAGGAACCCAGAGTTTTCACTTGATCCAGGATATGTGATGTATATGCCATTCTGGGTTTTTCAGATATGATTAGCCGAGGTCTAGACAAGGCATAAATATTTGGGATTGAGGCATAGATGAGTGATTGATATTCATTTGGTATTTCGATGTTGGATTATACTGCAGATGATTGATAGGGGTTCATTGAATATCTTGATACTGGATTATACTGCATTTCTAGTTGTAAGCTTCAAGACTGGTACAAGCTCAACCATTTTAGGAAATCTGGGCCAGTTATGAATAGGTCCAGTGTGACCAGAACTAATATATATGTGATCGTTTCTTAAATGAGCAATTACTTTGGTGTGAAAGGTGTTTTATATTGCAAGCCCCATTTTGAGTAGCTCTTCAGGGAGTCTTGCAACTCCAACAAGAACATTCAATCACACGTCTTATTCATTTCTTGCTCAAGAAAACTGTCTAATTTATCTCATACAGGCTGCATATTAAGCTTGACAGTTGTGGAGTTGAGAAGTTAACTCCATCCAGAACTGGTCAACTTAAAAAAATAAGAAAAATGATTAAATTTTTTGAGATCTTTTGCACGACTGAGGGTCTTATTCTCCCTCTTGCTTTTAGCTGCATCAGAACTCAGAAACAAGGTAAGAATAAGTTCACTACAAAATTTTTAGTACAGCTTTTACTAATATATTAAAAAATATATATAAAAAAAGAATTATATATCTCTTTTAATAAAATGCACATTTTGATATGTATAAAGAAAAACCCTATATTATTATACATATAACATAGATTTAATATTAATTCGAAATAATTGATCAGAGAAATATCTTTTTACTTAAAGTTGTCTAACGACTAAATATTTTCCCTACAAATTAATTACTAAAATAAGAACACAACTATTTAGAGGAGACTTAAATCAATAACTTTAATAATTTTTTTGTTTAATTAATAAAGAGTTGTGTCTTTTCAAAAAAATAACAAATCCTTTTAAAAAATAGCTATAATTAACCAGGGGAAACTCTTCCCAAAGAGTCTGAAGTTTGGGCCTCCTTTTAGGCTTTTTTTCAAAAAAGAAAAATTGAAAGCGTCCGAAGGCAGACGTCTCTTCTTTTGTCACAAGACATTCAACGGATAAGAACATTTTGTGCTAAATAAGCAAAGTGAAAACAATTTGATTTCAGAAGATAAACATTGCCAATGATTTAACCAATAATAAATGGACCGATAGTAATAGTTCCAAAACTCTAATGTTCAAGTATAAATTCTTTTAAAATTTGGATAGAAGTGACATATGCACACCTCCAACTTACGGAAGACATGCCCCTGCATAGGAAGGTTCGGGGGACGAGGATTAGAGTAGAAGTTCAGTAGGTAGCCAATGTTGTAGCGCCTTTATGGGGGAGAGTCGAGGGGCTAGTCTCCTCTTCTCCTTTCTCATTATTAATAGTATTACTATTTAGTACTTGCGTGATATCTTTTACTTTGTTTTTATTTATTCGTTACATGTTGCTTCACTAGTTGTGTTTATCTTGCCACTTTGTTGCCGTTATTTTTTCTTAGCATGTTTTAGTGATGTGTTCTTCAATTCGCACAACTACATGTTGCTTTATTTGCTCTGTTTATCTTGCTATTTTGTTGTTGTTATTTTCCTTTCTATCATGTCTTTCCTGCAGTTTTTGAGTCGAGGGTCTATCAGGAATAACCTCTCTACCTCGGGTTAAAGTTTGTGTACATCCTATCCTACTATATTGTTATTGTATAAGTGTTGTCCAACGAAAAGCATGCGAAAAACTTGGACATATAAAAAATGTCACCAAATGACAATTCACAAGTCTTTCTAATTAACCCTCATTAAAAGTTAAATAGGGTAATTATTTTTTATTAGTTTAGTAATTGGGGTATTGAATAAAAAGGGTATTTTAGATAATTCAACTTTTTAACTTTCGAGGTACCTACTTTTAATATAGTAAAGTTTAGATGTAGATACATGAGTCAACCTTTGTTAACTCCTCACTTGATTGCCCCTACTAACAAACAAAGAAAATGAGCCAAATGACACACACTCCTCACTTTTACTCCCCCTCCTCTTCATCCCAAATATACATTGCTCAACTCTTCGGAGCATTGTACCAGAGAAACCAACAGAACACAATATGCTAGAGAATTAGAACACAGTTACGAGTTTTTTAGAGAATGTGCCAAGACACATACAGACAGTCCAATCTACCAGGTAAGAACTAGGACCACAAATTTGTCATCACCTTGTGTGTTTGTCTTTCAACCAAGTAGATGTCCTCTATGAACAGAGTAATGATTACAAACAAGGAAAGTATCCTTTGACAGTTGGACTTGTTTTAAAAAAAAAAAAGGAAACTAATTATGATGTTACATCTGCTATGAAACAAAGTAGAGGGTGAAAAAGTAAACATCATTTTTATAATTGGACACTTTCTAGCTTTGGACTAGACGTTGGTCAGAATGTCCTCAATCCTCAATAAAGCACATATGCCTATTTGCTGAAAAATACCCCTCAATGTTACCCGCAAAGTTAAAAAAATTCACAATTTAAACCGATGTGCTTCATTTCAGATTTAAGCACCATGCAACTGGGGTACCAATTATCCTGAAACTCTAAATTTAAGTCAAGTTAGTTCGACACACTGATCCATGTTGTTAGGGAAATGGCATCCAAAATCAATCTGAATTTCCAAGTCAAAGTTGAGTTGCTCTCTAGGTATTTTGATTCAAAATAGTAAAACCAGAAAATAAAGAGGTCGTTTTAGTAGCATTTAACATACACCTTTGAACGCAATGAGTTAGCAATTCAGCTAGTCAGTGCATACGGTTGCTCACAGTCAGGGGTTTATCAGTCTCACATATATGTGCTGTCAAAGCAGATAACTTGTTGATTACTTTCCCTAGGACCCCAAAAAAATGAGGATCAGTTAATATAATTCCAGTCATTGCACTGGAAGGAAACCAATAAGCTGTATTATTATAATAGAATTGATATCACCAAATGTTAAGACATTGTAGCATAAATGGGAAAAGGTTAAACAATACGTTACTTTTGCAAATTATAAGCACTTAAAAAGTAACCTTAAATCTTAATTTGCACGACAGAACTTTTAAACATATACAAGAGCACAAAGACATGCATTAAAGCTAACAAACATTATCAATGCCGTGTACAGTTCCATCTTATATTAACAATTTGATTTCTTTAAACCACTATAAATCGCAAGGAAACCAAAAAAAGGAACTAGGAGGCACATTCATCACACCAAATCAAGCCCATAAAATCTGAACATATGTGGGCAGTGAATACCTTATCACGAGAGGCAGGATGTTTCTTTTTATCATTTCTTTCATCTGGTTCATCCTCAAGTCCAAGAGAACTGATAAGATGTTCTCCCAATTCATCCAATTCACTTTGGTCTTGAGCAGAACTCCTACCTAAAATATTCCTCGTCCCAGTGACAGTTTCTTCCCCACTCTCAGCATCCTCACCATGTAATTCCAACATAGAATCCTCAACATCAGAAGCCAAAACAGAGTGAAGTTTACTTCCTGATGGTGGACCGGGTGAATCCAGCTGACGAAAAACCCCTTGACCATCTGAACCGGTAGCATAATTCTTGCCATTCCTGGGAAGATGTTTACTTTCCCCTTCATACTTACGATTCAAGCCAATACCCCTATGGTTCAACTCAATAAAATTGTTCTTCTCACTATCCGCATTATGCTCAAAGTCCCTGCTCCTCGGCTTGCTTGAAAAACCTGATGGTGGCACAGCCCCTCTTACAGTCCCACTATGAAACTGTCTTCCCCGCCCCAAACCTCCACTCTCACTCCCACCTCCACCATTAGTATTATTCTGTTGCTCAAGACCCCTTAAATTCCCGAAACATTCCCGCTGTTTCCGACCTGAACCAATAGCATTCTCAAGATTACCCTCCACACCATTCAACATCCTAACATTCTTCAATCTTGATTCTTGGTTTTTCTGTGCAAAGTTACCAACTTTACCAGCTAAATCATCACTGAAACGATCGTTTAGCATACTCACATTACCTTGAACATCTCTACGTAACGATCCAAAAATCAGATTTTGATCAAACTCGTGATTTGAATTACTGGCCTTGGCATTGGCACCGAAAATACCCAAATTGGCCATGTTTTCTCCGCCTGATCCAAATCCAAGTGGGCCAGCATGTTGAAATTGACTAAACCCACTTGGGGCAGGAGGAGATGAGAAATGGGGGTTAATAGCATGGCTAGGGTTAGGGTTTTGGA
Organism: Datura wrightii; assembly: GCA_035772735.1. NCBI lineage: Eukaryota > Viridiplantae > Streptophyta > Magnoliopsida > Solanales > Solanaceae > Datura > Datura wrightii. The sequence goes on from JASDFA010000014.1 coordinate 32,066,333, forward strand.
GAAACCCTGGAAGGAAGAAATTATGGGGTACAAGGAGAGGAGGAGAGTGAGGATAGGGCAGAGCAGAAGGGCTTGCAGGAGTCTGGAAGAATGGCGGGAAGGACATACTGGGACCTACTGCTGCAACTGCTGGATCATGTGGCAGAGTCTGCAACTCCGGCCGCGGTGGCGGTGGTTGCGGCTGAGAGTGACGGTGGTGTGGATGATTCTGAAGCAATTGAAGAAGGAACTCCCCGCCGTTCGCTGCCGTTGACTGTGAGGATAGCGGCGGCGTTGCTGCGTCGCCTCCTCCGCCTGTCATGGTTAGATAGACACTAATGCTTGCCGGAGACGGCAGGAACTTAGTAGAGAAGTCTTACCGACACTTCTCTCGATCTAAGAAATACTACAAATCTTTACCTATTCCGTATGTTGATTGGATTTCTTTCTGGTACAAATCTTTAGCTATTCCGTCTGTTGATTGGAATTCTGGAGAAAATAAAAAGATAATAATGAGTTTTTAATAAATTGTATGAGCACTTACATAAATAGTATCGAAACTAAAAAGAGTCTGTGTACTAGCCTACGAGGATGTTTACAGCTTGTTTACATGGTTGTATTCTATTCTCGCCTCTCGGTTAGTGTCTTTTACTTGTCCTCTATATTAAAATAGCAGTTATTTTTAAATATTTATTAATTAATTAATAATTAATTATTTTAAAATTAAAAAAACACATAAGTAGATAAATATTAAAAAATATATAGATCAAATTACACTCTTAATAATTTTTTAATGATTGTACAAAATTTTATTTTTACAAGTTACGACTAAATGGGAATGAATGGAATATTATATTATTAATTTAAATATAATGTTTGTTTTGAATGTTATAAGTTTTATTATATCGTATCATTAAATTCATTGTTACGTAAGGATGAAAAGTCACATTTTATGCAATGTTTGATGTGGTGTTTTCACGTTATTTATATTATTTTTTTCTTCTCATTTTATTTTTGTTTATTATCTAATAATCATATTTTATCATTACTCCTACATTTTTATAATAGTTATACCTCGTACCGTATTTTCCTTTTGGGCTTGTTCTACAAATTGCTTTTATGTGGCATTATGTAACGACTATGGTTGTGCAAATTAACGGTTTACCCGAACTAATAATTGAGTTAAATAATTCGTATTATATATTGCTTTAATGATTTGATTATCGATTTATTATCCCAAGTTATTGGATATTTATTTCGGTTCTTGGTTTGACCTTTTTTTTAACCGGTTAATCAATAACTCGATAGTACTTTATTAAATTACAATTTACTATAAAGTATCCTAACAAGAAAATGAATTAAGTGTATGTTAAACGTAAAAAAAGGTTATTCAAATCTAAATTATAGTTGGTTTGCTTTAGCTAGACTATTCCATTTGTTATTTCTCTTTTCACTCATTTTTTTTATAGCTAAATATACTTATGATTCATGAGATTTTATGTGTAAGATCTTAATGGTTAACCCGATAAACCGTATCGATAAAGATCAATCAATTATCCAATAGCCGATTAACTGATTTCTTAATAGTTCTTTTAATAGTCTAACATGTCTGTAAAAGCGATAATCGATAAGTAATACCAATAATTTTCAAAATCAAACAAAACCAACAATACGCAACCCTAGTAACAATGAAAAATGATATAATCTATTTAAATATTATATTCATCGAAATAATATAATATAATTTAACGCAACACAATATTATACGATATACTATAAAATAATATATAATAATCATCCAAACAAAGTGTTAGTAATTATAGTATTATTAGAAAAATACAAATATGAAAGAACTTTTTTCTTTCAAATTTTGATACCTAAAAAGTTTTGATAAAAGAAAATAATTATGAAATAATAATCAAAAGTCACTTCATAATTAATGCACCGCGATATATATGGACGTAGTATAATTCGAATTAATTTTTTTATATGATCATTAAATTATATATATATATATATACTTTTTAATAATAAAATCATTATTATTTTATTTAGAAAATGTAAGGCACGTACTTGACATGACATATCATATTAAGTTTTTATTTTTAATAATATAATGCATTTAATCTGTAATCCTACTCATTTAATACATCGAGAAAAAAAAAGAAAAAAACTTTTAAAGTTCCTTGCCTATTCGGCCCTGATGTAATACCTCTGACATCATTACTGAACTTCTTTCTACAATACCGATCGCAACAAATTCTTTATGTTCCTCTTTAAGACATATCATAAGGGATTCGGCTTTTCTCCATTTTTATTATGTTTATTTTTCTCAAGTTTCTATTTAAACGAAGAATACATAATTATGAATTAAAATTAATGATTAAAATTTAACTAATTAAAGTAAAATTCTAACCAGGGTTCGGACAATAAATAATTCATATATTTGCTTCTAAAAATTTTAGTAATTCCACTATTATAGCTATATATTATTTTATTTATAAATATATTTAAAAATATTTCTCTCTCTTCTCTATTTTCGTGCTTCTTCACAATTTATCTTCCGATTCTCTATTAATCATTAGGCACTTTCTCTTTGTAATTAACTATAAGTAGGAATGACGACACTTCAATATTTTTAATAATTAGTATTTTAATTATACTAATTTATTATTTTTATAACAGTATGGATGATGCTCAAATATGTTGCTATAATAATTACCTCTAATTATATATTCGTATTCACGAAAATAAATTTTCTCTGCAGCCATCTTTGGTGTTGCCATTTTTTATTTTTTATTTTACAGCAAATGTTGTTTTGGCAGGAAGAGGAGAATTAAAAGGAGATGAATTGTGCAAGTTAAGAAATCTGACAAAAGGAGAAATAATTGGAAAGTTTTTAAATTGATAAAGATGTAATTATTATCCAAATCATAGTTAGGATTTTGATTTAGTCAATTAAATCTTAACCATTAATTTTAACTCATGTCATGTGTCTTTCATCTAAGTAAGAACTTGGGGAAAATAGAGAAAATAGAAATGGAGAGGAGCCCCGTACTAATATAAGTAGTTTGGAAAGCAAAACAAGTATCAATATTTGATGATATAATGATTTATAAATTTAATTTTATAGTATAAACAATATATTTTAATTTTATTGCAATTGTTATTTCTTAATTATTATTTTTCATTTATGTAAAATTGAATTTTAAGCAGAGTAAAGTATGAAAGAAAAAATTAAAATATTTCACTTTCAATTTTCAGTGTCTAAGCAGAAATTAATTAACCGCAATATGAGATTACCAGTAATTTTCATACCGTCAAAATAGTTTAAAGTCTACTTTTAATTGGTAATTGAAAGTATTTATTTTTTAAATTGATAGTCATTTCATTTCACGATCAAGAGTAAATGAATGCTACGAAAGAAAAATTCAAGGTCTAGATAAGGTGTTAAAAAAGTAATTCATGGGTTAAATAAGTTTTATTATTAAAAAGTAAAATTTTAATTTAATATGGTATGTTAAATATGTGTCTTGTATTTTTTGAGTCAAAAAGAAGCAATTGAGTGACTTTATTATGCTAAAAAAAATAAAAATAATTTTAATAGGATATCTCCATAAGCTCGACACCATATAAGGAACTAATTCATATAATTCTTAAGCTATATTCAATGAATTTGTGGTACTTAATTTGTATAAGTCATTCATATAACTTTTTTTAAAAATCATTTTCGTTAAAAAGTATTATTGAGATTTCAAAAGCTTTGGATTAATCATTTTATTTCTATTATGAATGTACAAGCTGATCCCCATCTGTTTGATTTCTAATAAATTAATGTTCATAATGTAGTTTTTGTTGATTGTGTTCTTCTTTAAATTTATGTCGTGTCAATATTATATAAAATAATGTTCTTATTAGAAAAAATATATAATTTGAAGTATAACAAAATAAAAAGTGTTTCTAATATGTCAACCATGATCACTCTCCATGTTTTTTATTGGGGAAAGAAATTTATTGGTGAAGATGAAACACAATTTTTTTTCGTGTATTTTTAAAAACTTGATTGTGCTGTTTCTGATAATCATAATCTCATTATTATTATTATTATTATTATTTGCTATCATAAAATAGAAAATTGATGCCATAGCAAAATTATTGCTCAAATAAAATGTGCCTAAAAGTATACATTCTATTTCAATTTACAACGTAATAATTGAATCAAATAATTATTCTTGAGGAGACACAACGGCCATTTAAGTGTTAAATATAGTTTATCATAAGAAAATAGATATAATTGTGTAAATGTACAGTCCATAATACTACGTTTGTATCTATATAATTAAGTTTTTAAATTTTTTGTTAAATAGCACTTTTTTTTAAAGCAGTGGTTAAAAAATTCGACACAATGTTATACACCCATTATATAGTGTTATACAAAACCTTTATCTTTTTTCCCTTTATAATATTATTTAAAATTTTGATATACAATGTTAAATATAAGAAGTGTTTATACACTATTATTATAAATCTGACTTCATCTTCTTCTTTAAATCCAAGCACTAGATCCATCCAAAACTTCTTTAAAAACTACTCTAAATCACTCTAAATTTCAGATGTAGGCGCGGCCGATCTCAGCTCGGACGCGGCCAAAAGGTGGATTAGGATTAGGGTTATTAGATAAAGGAATAAAATGAGGTAAGAATTGGGGAAGAAGGGAATGGTTTACCTCGGCCTCCTTCGTGTCCAATTCGAGAAGGGGTAGAAGAGGGCATGATTCGAGTTTGGAGTCATTGGAATTGAAATCAAAATCTCACCTCTGCCTCTGTTGGAGAAGGCGAAAAATGCAGAGGAAATGCAAGTGGATGGGGCGGTTGGGGTTCAGACTGATAGAACAGTGAGAGAAATGAAAAAATAAATTTAAATTATATATAAAATCGATAAAGTTGGATTAAAAAAAATAAAATAAAAATTAATTTTAATAATATTATTGCCCCAATTGATGGAGAAAGTAATTATGATAGAATATCTATCAATATACTACTGTCAATTATCATGTACTGTAATAGATAGTATTCACTTCGAATTAATTGACTCTAAAGTTAGAATTTGCCTATAATCCTGCATTTGTGACAAATATGAAGCCAACTTTTAACCTTACATATATTTAAACTTATAGCATGAAAATACTCATAGTTTGTTCGGATAAGCGGTTTCAAAGTTAAAAGCGTTTTATTTATTTATTTTTAAGTTGACATGTTTGATTAAATTTTTGTCAGAGAAAAAATAATATTTTTTTAGTAAAAATAAAAGTCGGATAAAGTAGCTTTTCTTAAAAGTAATTCAAATTGATTAACTAAACACAAACTGTTTTTATTAAAAATATTTTTTTTAAAAACACTTTTAAAAATAACTGCGCAATTTAGCATGAATTTTCGATTACATCAGGAAGCCTGATGAAACTTGCAACTCCACAAAAGTTATTTGCATGCATTTAATTATATACTTCATATAAATAAGAGTTAATAGTCAAAGTACACGTGAAGTATTTCGATTTTTCGAGTTTTCTATCTGAACTATCAGATGTTTATTTTTTCTATATGAACTATCATCAAATATTTATCAAAACACACCTCGATTATTAATTGTTCTCTTTTCGTATTTAAAAATATCACCATAATTCAAATAGGAAAAGAGAACAACTAATAGTTGAGATGTGTTTCGATAAATATGATTTGGCAGAAAACTCGCACACTTGATAGTTCAGATATGAAATTCGAAAAATTGAAATACTTTAAATATATTTTTTACCCTTCTTTGACGAACTTAGACTTCAACTAAGCATACTATGCGGCACTTGACAACTCACTCACGAATCTTTTACGATATTGCAAGTTCAAGTAAATCTTTTCAACAATATCTCGCTGAGGAAATGTTGGATAAGAAAGACGAGAAAATTAGTAAAAGAAACTTTTTGTAACGTAGAAAACTTGATTGAATTTCTTTTGATGATTTTATAAATGAATGACCTCCCATTTATAATACTCATTTATGAGCTAATATGCAAATGATAATAATTGTATAAGTCCCTACATATTTACAAATAAGTTTAATTCTAAAATTCTCTATATACCTAAAATATTTCAATGACTTTCTTCGAAATCTCATAAGAATCTCAAACCTTCCAGAAAAAATCTCGGTAATTTTCTAGAATATTCCATCTAATGTAGAATTCTTACTTGTACAAACTTTTACATCACAAAAATATATTCCAAAAGCTCCTACACAGCATGATGACATGAAATCTCATCACACTACACTCTATAATTAAATAATTATTTCCAAATGCATCATTGACCCGAAATTGAATCCAACTCAAATTTGTGATTGTTATTAATACCGTAGAATGACATTTGTTTTTATTAGACATAAAGTAGCATATGTAGATCAAAGACTCACAAAATTTTGTAAGAAAAATGTTCCAAATTAGACAATTTTATTGATGAAAAAGAAATTCAACGACCTTTACTGCATTAATTTTTAAAAATTTTAAATATATTTTAACTTCACACTTTATCACATGGCAGATTTGCCCACAGTTTCATCACAAGTAGATTTGACAAAAACCTTTATAGAATCATACAAATCTTGAGCACTTTTTGGATCAAATATCTCCACACCATGATGTCCTGTTTCAAGAAATTGAGGAGTCACGTGCACCCCATGTGACTCCACCATCTTAGCAAATCCCTTCTGCCTATCAACCAGTGGGTCCCCTGCATACCCTCTGATCAAACACCTCGGCAGTCGTCCGATTTTCTCTTTCAACTCCGCTTCATTGATCCACGGATTAGAATACTCGTGATCGCGATCTGCACCCTCAGGCAATGCGAGCGACCACATCAGATCATTCACATGCAAAGGCACAATCTTATCATTGATAAACTTGAGCTCGGACTCCGTTCTCTCAACCCCACCGAAGTAGGGTTGATTGATTATCAGCCCTATGATCTTGATGGGATCAAGATCGATATCGAGTGCACGTAGACCTGCATTTAGAGTGAAATGTTAATTTATAAAAATACTATTGACGGGTTTAATTTGTCTAAGTTTAAATTAATTAGAAAAAATAATTTTATCATTTTTTTTTTAGATTTTAGAATTTTTGTATAAAGAATTCTATTTTTACATATAAAAAAGTAAAAAATATCTTTTTTATGTAATTTATAATGATCAAGAGAATTTGTTTCCATCTCTTATTTTGACCTGTCCAATTTAATCATCTAAAGTTGAATTAATATGTAATTTAAATGAATTTTATGAAAAATATTAAATAATTAAATAAATTATACATAAAAAGGAGTTAGACAAGTCAAATAATAATTTATTGTTTAACGTATTTTTGAATTAATTTATTTTAGCCTACTTAACTTTGTCGTTAATTTTGTCATGTTAAATCGCTCAAATTCAATTCTACCTAACCCAATTTATTGACACCCATACCTGCATTGTACGCAATATTTCCTCCAGAACTACTACCCATCAAGAAAACTTTAGAGAAATCAGCGAGCTCTTTCAACCACGGATCACCACCATTAATAGCTTGATCTTTAGCCCATTTGATGGCATCCATGGCGTCGTCATAGGCGGCGGGTAGGCGCTGTTCGGGGGCGAGGCGATACTCAACGGAAGCAATTAATGCGGGGAACTGAGCTGACATGGCACAACAAGATTCATGAAAAATAACAGAGCTCACACTCAACACCACAAATCCACCACCATGGAAGTATATGATGAGCGGCAATTTGGCATTAGGCGGCGGAGAAACTGGCCGGAAGAGGCGTATGAAGGTGTTGGTGGTCGGGTTAAGAGATATGTCTTTGGAGAGTGAAATTAGTTGATTTGGTGAATTTGGATCAATTTCTGGGTTTGAAGGTACATTAGGAATTGGGGGTTTTCTAGTGAGAGAGCCATCTGGATTTCGAGTAATTTTGAGGAACTTGTAAGCATCTTCCATGGTGGATTCTACTATATTCTTTTGCTCTGCCATGATAAAAGGAGCTCTGTTTCAGTTATAAAGGGGGGAAAATAGAAGGGGTAATTAAGATGAGTAGTTGAGTTAGGTGTATGAAATTTATTTCTCCCACTAACTAAAATTTCCATCCATAGAATTAATTGAAAATATTAATTGAAATTTATTAATTTTTACTCTTTTACTTCATCTTCTTCTTTCCTGGTGTGGCGGTTTAGCATAGGCAAATATATATATAGGTTTTTATTTTTTTTTTCTTTTTTTTCGAGGGGTAGGTTCGTGAGCAAAATGAACCCAAATTATATTCTAAAAGCAAAGAATATATTGCACGTTTCTGAGAGGTCTTGACATCAAGGAGGAGGCCCTAGACTACATCCCGCAAATGGATAGGCGTGCCTTGGACGTCACCAAAACCAAGGCACCCGACACCACTCACGGGCCAGTTCTCACACTAGCCGTCTTTCAATGACTGTGCATATGTATCTTTAACATGAACAACACTAGGAATCATTCAATAAATTTACCCTCTTTGTTGACATAACGCAGAACGGCAGAGAGAGACATCCTTAGCCTCATTAACCGATATCGCAACGTAATTCCCGGTTAAGTCTTCAATAGTTGCTTTCACTATTTCTTTTGCACAAGAACTCACAATGTCTGCTTAGACAAATCACAATGTCATTTGTGGAGCATTTTCTAACATAACTTTTTTTACATCTTCTTTCTCATCCGCATACCACTTTAAGTGATTTAAAAAGTTTTCTTCTTGTAGAAGTTTCACACACATCATGACCTTGAAACGACAATCCTTCTTTTAAAACAAATCTTGCAGCACTAATCGAAGCATTTAAACAAATCCGATATTCACTTTTAGTTTTCTCGTATTGCTTGTCAAAAGGATTTAGAATAAATTATGCTTGATTATTTAAATCTAACATCATCTTGAAACACCGCTAGTGACCACTATTTACTTCACCCACATGTTTATTAAGTCTTTCTATATCTTTATTCCAACTTCTAAAGCCTTCCTTTGTGAAATGATCACTCACTAATTTTTTTCATATCCTCCTATTTCATTTTTAAACAAGTAATAACATAAGTAAAAAGTTGCATCTTCTTAAATGTTGTATTTTAACGTAACCATTCAGAATATGAAGTGTCAAACCAATCAAAATTAAAATGACGCGATTTTTCATCAAAATTTCTTGTCAGAAAAAACAAAATGTTCATCAGGTTTACCAGGCACCTTTTGAATGTAATATCTCCTCATTCTATCACGTAGATAAGAAGGATATTCTGAATTATTTTTTTTTGCAGGATCAGATTCAAGAGGACGCAAATTCAACATTTTATCTTTATCTAATGATCGACACGGATTAATATTATTAAGAATAACTGAATATGAAGGAGAGCTTAGTGAAGGAGAATCTAAAGTGATTTGAGCCTTGAAAATTTTTGTAATCATCTTGATTCTAACTTCACAATTTTAACCTATTTAAATACATAAGATTAATTTAAAAATAAATAACTGAAGCCCAATAAATTAACTTCTAAAATAAAATATTATAACTTAAAGAATTAGACAGTGATCAACGAGAGCAAGAAGCTGCATTTGGAAATAGAAGTTCATTATTTACACAGTCTTGTTTTCATGATTTGCTCTCTTTTTCCTCTTATAATTAATATATAACAAACTACACTAAATCTTGATAATTAACAAGTTAAATACAATAGAAAAATAAAAAAATGAATATAAGAGCAAATAAATAAAAAGAGATTGTGGGAGAAGTATGTACCGAGGTACTGTCGACTATCGAACATGAAGAAGACTGAAGCTTAGTCACTCAGTCACTGAAAATTGAAAAAAGAGTCAAAATAATTTTTTAACCCTAAAGTTTTTCTGATTTCTCCTTTTTCTAATTTCAAATTAGATTTGAAATATTGAGATTTGGGGGATATATATATTAAAAAAAAGAATGAAAGAAAAAACATGAAAAAAAAAGAGTTCTGTGCAGACAAAGCGAAATCTCAAGAGCCCTTCTTTTCCATCGCATCAACCGTCCATTTAGTTATGAGCTTCCTGAAATTACTTATAGCTTTCAAATATTTTTCAATATAATTATAGGATTCACGATAGTCGGTTCAAAAATTCACATTCGCTACTGTAGGGTAAAAGCTTACCCACACCTGGTGTATACACCCAATATAGTTAAGTTAATCATAAAAGATAAACTAACATTTATTATAAGTCTTATTTTAAACACATAGTTGTTAACTGTAATTAAGTAAAAATAATTATAGTTAAAAAAGGACACATGTCATTTTTTTATTGATTGGATGTATACTGTAGATTCAACTCTATTTTTGAGATATAAGAATTATTTTTTCAAGCAAAAGATAGTTAAGAAGTTTAAGAAAATTCAAAGATCGGATTATACAATCCATCTCACAGAAAAATCATAATAGCTCAATTGATTGATTACTTAAACTTTTATTTTATTGGTAAGAATTCAACTTCTTACTTTATTAATTTCTCTTTTTCAACCCTAATCCAAAAAATAAAAAATAAAAAGGGCAACCCAGGAGTGGTTGTAATTAATTACATGCTTGCTAAGATGGACTTGAGAAGAGATCTAAACGATCAAGTGAAGCTGTGAATTGTAAACACATATATAAACTTTTTAAAGTTTGCATTATTATGTGAACACTTTTTTTATTTGAACTATTAATTATTTATCAAAATACATTAATTATCAATTTTTTTTAATTGAACCATGGTGATATTTACTTAGAAAAAAAAAATTGATAATTTAGGTGTGTTTCAATTAATATTTGATGATAGTTCAAATAGAAAATTCATACACCTGATAATTCAGATATAAAATTCGAAAAAATCCTAGTTTTCAAATATCCAATTGCTTTTAATTAATGTTTACATCATCAAATTTTAAGATTGCCAGAGAGATTTAGATGGAAACAGAAGTAAAAATTTCAAGTTCACAGTTCCGATCTAAATAACCAATAGCTATTTCTTCTCGTTATGATATATAATATAATAACATAAAGAAAAAATTTGGTACTCCTTTGTTTGTGATGGCAATGCAATTGGGAAATATCATGCTTGAGCCAAAAAAAATAAGATGGAGAAAGATGTAAACGAATTGTTAGCATGTGTAATATTGTAACAAATCAATCGAGTAATAGTTCTCTTTATATTATAAATTAGTTAAAAAGAATTGTTACAAATAAACCAACATAAGAGAGGTAAACACAATATTATAAACCACATGAAAGGCAAGTGTTATGAAGCTAAACATGACGAGATGTCTCTAAAATCATCTCTATCTTTATTGTGTAAATCTTGAGATACATATTTCTAAGATTTGAACGCGAGACAATTTTAATGATGACCAATTGACCATTAGCAAATCAATCAATCAACTATGATTCGTTTTTAAATAAGTTAGGATGGACTATATAAATTTTTTAAATCAATTTTTGGTTACCTCAAATCCATAAAATATGGTGGTTACTGGTTAGGCAGTTATATATCAGAAAAATCCAATGCCTCATAAATATCTAGATGACACACAAACATTTCATATGATGAATCCAGAGGGCTATAGATGATGTGGGGTACCCTGCAAAAGAGGAAAGGATAATCTCAAAATCATGATGTTTTTCAAGACCACCAACGTGTCTTGTCTGGTTTATCATAAAGCATTGTGGGTCAATGGTTTTTTGAAGGGACATGTTATGTAAGCAAAAGTAGGAACTTTAAGGCCAGTTCATGTGTTAGAACTAAAATTTGAGTTGCTCCTCTTGACAACATGACAACTTTTCAGTGACCTCTACAAAGAATGTAACACAAATATCTTATCCAACTCGTCCATTAGTTGATGACCGTACAAACATTACGTGATGAAAACTAAAACACAGGTACAACTAACATCTCAAAATTTACATCTGTGCTTCAAGTTCATCATATGTCAACCTCAAGTGAGATGAAGGACTAACTAATTCAATCTTAAATCAAAGAAGTTACATGATAAACGGAAAGATCTAAGGGTTCACAAAAGAATTCTGCTATATTTACCCGGAGAATTGGACGGAGAGTTGTCTGCACAAGGTGATATAGGTACCTGAGATATTGTACTCATGATGATACGCGGGCTATTAGAGTATGTCCAATATAAATGACCTCCATGACTCCATCAATTAAAGGAAATAACTCACATCCACATTTGAGAGATCGATTCTTATGTACTTCGTTCAACATATCAAGAGACATAAATACAACAATGTAGGTTGCAAGAATAACCAAATTCCGGAGTACTTAGTACTCAGCTTCTCCTCATCTTTGATGATACTGTTTCACTGTTTAACTCACTAACTATTTCCAGTACCATTTTGGTGTCTATATCATTTTTTATTCTTAAACATGGATGATCTATATGTCAAACATCTATATTATATAGGTATTCATATTCTCTTAGCTCCTATGAACAACCAGCTGTATACACATAAAGTAGAACAGCAGTCATATATATCAACTACGGTAACACCAAACAGGCACTTGCTATTGTTAACCTTCTCGTCTTGTTGCTTTCATTATCTCAAGAAACTCAATATAACATTGTTGCTTTTCTCTCTAATGTCCCCAAGCACATCATTTGTTTTGCAGTATGAACAGTTATAAGTACATATTTATACTAGTACACTGTATAGGGTCACAAGAGATTACTTAGATAATACATTATTAGTGAGTACAGAACAAAAATGCACTTCATGTATTCCTTAGTAATTACTCCTGGGACAATGGGCTAAGAGGGGTTTAATATGTAATGCAGTAAGTAAACTGCAAACAAGTTCGTCCTACTTTTAAAGGCAACAGACAACAAACAGTCAAATATTTTCTGGGACCCAAAAAAGTAAGTTGTGAAAGCAATAAAGCGAGCTCCTTATAGTTCAAGGTCACTGAATTTTATAATTGCTGGTGGACTCACCTTTTAGAAAGTGGAAGCAAAGAGTCATATCAGATACTTTTCGCCTGGGATTCCTTCAATTCAGCTAGTTGTGGGAGCAAAAGCCAAAGATAACTAGTGTACTCATCAATCATAACACAGCAGAATTGATAAGAAAATTATGACATTTTGCTTCCATTTTTGCTTTTCTTCTAACAATTTCTACACAATAATACATGAAGATTACATTGAACAGTGCAAATTAAGCTACTGTCAATGAAATGGTAATCAAGCACTCAGTGAACTCACCGGGCCTTTTTCCCGGACTTGAAAGGGAAATTGGATGGTGGTGAAGGGGAAAACTCAAATGGCAAGTGGGGCGGCTCGGAGTCACCACAAAGCATCCCAACGATCTCTTTCATTGTCGGGCGCTTGTTAGGTGATCTCTGTAAACAGAGTAGTGCAATTGTGATGCAAAGCAATGCTTGTTCTCTATCCAGTAACTGAATATTGGGATCAACAAGATCCAAAAGCTTGCCCGAATGAGCAAGCTGCCTAGCCCATGAAACCAGATTAGCCCTCTCAAATTCTGACATAGGAGAAGCTGTAACTTGGAGTGGCCTTCTCCCTGAGACCAAAACCAATAACAAAACACCAAAACTGTACACATCGCATTTCTCTGAGAGCTGTCCTCCACCGCCATACTCTGGAGCGATGTAACAAACTGTTCCTCTCATACTGGGGGTACTACTCACACCTCCACTCTTGGGAATATCGCCACTGGCAAAATCTTGACTACTTCGTCTTCCAATCCGAAATTCTCCACTGAAATTATCAAGCCACCAATCAATGCTGGTCCTACTTGCCCTGCTTTTCCTCCTCTTTCTTTCAGGCACTAACTCATCATCCCTTTGCCACCACATTTCTCCCCTTTTGAGATCCCTTTTCTTATTTTTCTTGGCTAACTCCTCACAGAACTCCTCTTTCCACCATTCTCTTGGCTTCCTATTCTTCCTTTCTCTCCTAATTTTCTCCTCATCCAAAGATGGCCACCATTCAAGCTTCTTTCTTTGTTTCTGTTGCCCTCCTTTGGAAATATCTTCTGCTGCACTTGAGGTTGCGATCCAATCCTTCTTAGGCCTCTCTTTTCTGATCTCACTACCAATCCATTCCATCACGTAGTCCTTAATCCTCCCAGAATCTGATCCACCATTCACATTGTCCTGTTTCCACCACCAATCTCTGCCTGATTGACTAGTTCCCCTCCCAATCCCTTTCAAAATTCCACTATCCACACTAACCCCGTCAAAATAACCCTCAGAAACACTAGTTTTTTCCATCCCCTCTGATGGAACTCCCACCTCAGGTGACAACCCTCCCGCTTCCCCATCCAACACCCTCACACAACAACTCTCCGGCAGCTGATCCACATTTATCACAACCTCCTCTGTGACCACACTCTCATTTCCTTCAAGAATCGACCTATTTTCCTCCACGTTCTCAAAAACTTCTCCTTTTGCGCCCTTTTCGACTCTCTCTTCATCTTCAATGAAAGACTCGACAACTTGATAATCTTTAGTCAAAGATTGTGCTAGGCCAAAGTCAGCTATTTTTGCATCAAAACCGTAATCCAACAATATATTAGACGGCTTGATATCTCCATGTACTATAGGAGGATCACACGAGTAATGAAGATACTCAACACCCTTTGCAATGGAACTTATAATATCAAATCTCTTTCTCCATTGCATTAACTCGGGACATTTTCGATCTAACAAAGCATCTTGGAGGCTCCCATTATGCATATACTCATATACAAGAACTAATCTTCTCTTCCGAGTAGAACAATGGTGTTTATAACTATGTTCATCAGAGGAGAAGCCAAGGATAGGCACTACGTGGTGGCAAGATGTAGTGTCTATCCTCGAGGCGAGAGTGAGTTCATTGTGAAACTCCCTCTCGCCTTGGAGGGAGCCTGAAGCATCCATGAGCTTCACAGCTACTTCCTGTCCAGATGGAAGGACACCTTTGTAAACAGACCCAAATCCACCTTGGCCAAGACGATTAGCAGCTGAAAATGACTCAGTAGCCCGGCGGAGGACAGAGTAGGTGAACTTGTGAGGTGGTGGAGGTGACTTCAGATCTGCAGGAACTGTCCTGTTGCGCGACACTTTGCGGTAAATGATGGCAGCAATAATGAAGAACGTTAAGGCAAAAGCAGCTGCTATGAAGGGTGGGATGAGAGGGGGCTCAGAATGGTGATGGTGGGAGGGTGGTGGGGGTGGGGGTGTGAGGTAGGTGGTGGGAAAGACAGGAAGGGGGGTCAGAGGAGGTGGAAATGGATTTTCTGGAGGCATTTCTTGAGTAAAGGTGTGATTTTGGAAGAGCTAACCATGCATATTTGCAGTGAGACTTGTTATTGGGATGAGAGAAAATTGTGGAACAACAAGTAACAAACAACAAGGATTACTGGTGGGAGTGTGGAGTCTAGTGTGACTGTCAGGGGTAATGTTGGAAGAGTTTTTAAGGATGAATATTAGAGAGATTTGTCTGGGAATAAACAGGAACAGTGACTGGTGGGGTTGTGGAGCCTCATGTGAATACTGTGTGCATCTCTTGAGGAAGAAAGGGGTAATCTTGGAAGTGTTTAGAGATGCATATTTGCATAAAGATTTGTTATATACGCGGATGAAATAAATGGACGAAGAAGAAGGAACAAACAAGAACGGTCATAAATAGTACCATTACGGGTGATGTTGAAACAGTTAAAGATGCAAATTTGCAGACAGATTATGAAATTAAGAAAATGGGAACTACTCAGAATACTGCGTGCTTTTCTGAGGAAGAAAAGGGGTGATCTTGGAAGAGTATCAAAAAGAAGTTACAATGGGGATGAAAGAGAAACGGAGTAGTGCGGAAGAAGAAGAACAAGAATGGTAGTATTTCGTCAGGAAGAAAATAAAAAGGGCGATGTTGGAATTAAGAGTAGTTTGCTAGAGATCCATACATATTTGCAGAGAGATTTTTGTTTGTTTGTTATTAGAATGAATGAAATTACAAAGAAAAGGACTAGGCGTGGGGAGGAAGAAGGAACAAAAACAAGAAACGGGGACTGGTGTGTGTGTTTATGGAGCCTAGTGAGAAATGTTGATGTGGAGAGATTTGTTTTAAGGATGGAGAGAAAGGAAAAGGACTAGTGGGAGAAGAAGGAACAAACAAGAGACTGTGTTTGTAGTGTAATGTGAGCACTGTGTGACTGTGTGTAGTCTTTATCTTCTCATCTTTCTCTCTCTGGAGTCCCTGTTCTACTAATACTATGCTACTGGGTGAAACACAAAAAATAGATCTGTTCTACTTTTTGCTGAGTCAAAAACTAAACTCACGGGACCCGTGACGTAAATCTGGGCTCCTCAATCCTCTTTTTCTCTCTTTTCTTGTTAATTTTTTTTTTAAAAAAATATGAAAATCATACATATTTAGAATGTAGGTATATTTTATTTTTATTTTTGTGGCTGAGATAGAAAAATCTTCAATTTAAAAAAAATATTTTAAAGCAAAATTGGAAAAAATATAATAATAAAATAACAAATACAAAATAAAATAAAGTAGAGATAGGTTTTTATTTGGAGACAAATATAACTAATTCATTTTTTCTTTCCAACAATGACCTTGGAAAAATTAAAATAGGACAATCAAATTGGGATGGAAAACGTTATAATCACCCATGTCTTATTTTAATGTATCATCTACCCCGTTTGATCAAGTTTCTCAAATCAGTTTATTGTGAGAAATATTTTTTTTAAAACTGTTTATTAAAATATTACTTTTGGTGAGAAACAGTTTGTGTTTGACCAATAAATTTAAAAAACATTTTTTTTAGCTTCTGAAAAATGGTTTTTTTTACTCCCTAAAAACACTTATTTTCTTTCATAAGCTTGGTCAAACACCACATTTTTTTAAAATAAGCACTTTTTTAAAAAAATAAGCACTTTTAGCCTCCTAGAAGTTTGGCCAAACAGGCTAATAGACTATTTAGCCAAGCTTTTAGGAGGCAAAAAATGTATATATTTTTTAAAAAGTGCTTATTTAAAATTTAAAAAAAAGAAGGTGTTTAGCCAAGCTTTTTAATAAAAAATAAGTGCTTTTAAAAAGTAAAAAAAATAACTTCTTCTCAAAAATACTTATTTGAAAAATATTTTTGAGAAAAAATATTAGAAGTACTTTGAAAAAGCTTGGTCAAACACTAATTGCTGCTTAAAAGTGTTTTTAAAATTTATTAGTCAAACACAAATTATTTCTCACAAAAAATACTTTTCTTTTTTCTGATAAACACTTTAAAAAAAATACTTTTTCAAAATAAGCCAATTTAAAAAGTTTGACCAAATAAACTATTAATTAGGTACATATTTAAAAATTTAATACTGAACTTTGACTTTTTATTTTTTTTAAACACCGAAATTGAATTTCCTAAATCACGTGAAATAGAACTGAACAAAAAACATTATTGGTATAATGAAATGAATTAAAACACTCTGATAGGTAAAGAAAGAAATATTTCAAACATTGATGTTTCTAAAAATATATTCGGTTCTTTTATGTAAATTCGAAAAGAAAAACCAATATATCAACAATACATCTTGCCAAAAATAGATTCGATGAGGTCATGGAACTTTTAAAAGGATAAAATCCACAACCAAAAAAAAAAAAAAAATACTTTACTGAATTGATCGTCAGCTTCTAATTTTAGTGAATATGGACTCTAATTTCCAATTATATATGCATGTTGCAAAGTTCGGTTTGGCCTCGTAAAAGAATAAACAGAACTTTGTTTTTTTAATGACCAACTTATTAATGAAGATGAGACACTGCCCATAATTAAACGTGACCCTCAACCGGAAAAACACAACAAGAGATGCAAACAATAAAAATGGTCCAAACAGCCTTGTCGTGTCTCTCTTTCTTTTTAATAATATTTTTTTAAATTCTGATTTCACTGATGAGATTATATTAAAATGTTATTGTCGTTGTTTTATTGTTTTTGTTTCTTTTTTATTTTATTGTTTTGGTTTTATAATAAAGATAAAATATTAAAACCTAATCATTAATATACACACTTGTAAAGAAATAGATATTGTGTTTAATTCAATATCAAAAACTAGCTCAAAGGGTAATGATTGTCGAAATCATATTAAAGAAAATTGTTCATCTCTTAAAGAGCTGATGTAGGACTCCACACGTACTCCTCGTACTCATGACTGAACTTATGATACCTGAATAATTTAATATAGAAATTCAATATTGAAAATAAAAATTGAAATAAATTCTGCTTTTGTATCAAATTATTCGTGATTCTCTAACTCTTTAATAAGTAAATACATGAATAACCTGTCTGCGGTCGTCAATTATGTAAAATAGTAGAAAATCTATATGACTATATATTCGAATTAGCATATGTCATTCTTTCGTTTTTTAAAATTTTACAAAAGCATAAATAGATGGTCAATATTTATTTATCTTCTTAATTCCTACCCCATATAAAAGAAATTAATTAGAGAAAAAGAAAAAGGGAATTAAAGCAAAAATGAAGGAGCAAGCTGTGTGTAAGCAAAGTGTAACAATCATTTATTCCTTCCACTATTAAAATTAAAAATTTAAGTGCACTATCATATTTAGTCATATTGCTATTAACTTTTTCGTTTTATTTGTTATCTTTTGTTTGTTTAATTAATGCTTTTTAGGTAGTGAAAAGGAGGTTGACCAAGGTTGTACTTTCATTCTTACCTTACACGCTTTCTTACAGTACTACTTTTCTATTTTAAAAGGTCAAAATACATGACAATTATGAGCTTTTTTTTAAAATTAAAAATTACTTATTCAAACATATTATATTCTCACATATTTTTCGTTCAGGATATCAATACTAATCATCGCGGGTTCAAAATTTTCAATTAAAAAATTTAAAATTTTAAAGTAAATTTTATATCATTGAACCAACGATCTCTACTTTTATATTCAGAGAATTCAAAAGCTTTATAAAAAATTTTTTATCTTATATTCGGTGAACACCCTAATAACCCCTAAATTCGTCCTGGGTGGAAATTTCTTGAGGGATGAACTCTTCAAAAAAAAAATAATTCAAAAACACTACGTTCTCATAGATTTAATTAATTAGAAGTTAAGCCATTTTATATCCATTATCTTTGTTTCGAAAATTTTAAAATAACAGTAATTTCAAAGAAATGTTTGTTTGTCAAACTAGACCAATATTTCAATTTCAGGCTAATGAAAATATGAAACTGAAAGTATGAAAAGTATGTTTTAAAAACTTTTCAACATTTTCGATCATAAAATTTCCATTATATATATATATATATATATATTTTTTTTTTATTTCAAATAACATCAATCAATGTACAAATGCCCTACCAGAAAAAAGCTTTATATTTTATATTATACAAACCATCAGCCAATCCTTTGTTATCCTGCATATATAGAAAATTTTGTTGGACCACTATTATCATAATTGATTCTGAAATACATAATGTGAATTAATTGAACTACAATATAAATATCGACCGCGAAATAGAAAACAGAAAGACTCCTTTGTTGTTTTGTGTTTTGTATAATAGTACTACTATATTTGTGTTTGTTGTTGGAAGGTAGCTAAGGTTTACGAATGTGGTTTTTGACTTTGTGACTGCAGCATAGGGCATTGGTACGTGTTGCCCCTCTTTCGAGGACTCAGAATCATGTGAGTCTCCACTCTTTATTTTTGACCTTTTTCTTCACTAATTAATTAATTCAACCAATTTTATTCTACGTCCTCCCTTTCTTTTTATTTAATAGATATTTAAAATAATTTTTAATTTAAAAAATATTAATTATTTTTTTACTCTAACATGTGGATTTATTTAAAAATTCAAGAAATAATAATTATTTTTTTATTTTAAATTGTCAAAAAAATTAATATCATATATTTTTAGAAAGCATCTTTCAATTAATAGAGTAATATTAATTAAATTATAATATCTATTAACTTTTTTAAAAAAAATATATAGATCTTAATCTATCAAGTAAAAAAAATCAAGATATATTTTTTTTATTTTAAAATAAATATTATATTATATTAAAATTTTAAATAATTCAACTCCCAAAAAACAAAAAGTAATATAAGTAACTTTGGGACGAGGGGTGGCACTGTAGCGACGATGAGTTGATTGAATATATTTAGTCGTTTAGATTTGTTGCCTCCCCCCTCCCCCCCAACCCCAACATAAATAAAGCTAGATAGTAGTGAAGTGGAGAAATTTATTTGTTATTTGATTTTTTTAATTTCAGGCTCTAATAATAAATAAGTGCGGAAAGTATTAATCGGGTTGAACGTTTTTAGATTAATTTGCACAAGCTGAAAGATAAAGCTATAAAGAGTATCAATGAGAAAAAGAGAGATCATTTTTATTTACAAAGATAATAAAAAAAATACCTAATAAGTACTCCTTCCGCTATCTTTATTTGTCCACTATATTAAAAATAGATATTCATTTTTTAATGTAAATAAAATGATCAAAAAAGGCCTAATAAGTACTTCCTCCGTCTACTTGTTCATCTTGAAAAAATCAAAACATAATTTATTACTTTGTTTCTAATTTATTCTCATATTTTTTTTGTAATACATTTTTTAAAGTTGTGATTTCATTATATTCAAGAAGTGATAAAATAAAATTATTATTCTATTTATTGATTCTCATGAATTATCATAAATTAATACTAAATAAGTAAAAATAAGGGAAAGAAGCAATGACTGCGCTGTAGAAAAAAAAGGCTAAAGTGTTTAAGAATAAAATTGAAAGAGCATAAAGTGTCCTTTGTTTACAAAAAGTTGAAATGTGTGAAATTGATCAATTTACCTCATCAACAAGTAGGCGTATTAACGGTAAGGTGCTTACTTTGTCATTTATTAGATAGTCCGGCCAGCATAAATAAAACTATATTATTTTATTGTACATTATACATAATAGTTAAATTCAGTAAAAGTTGATATAATATACATATGTTCATGTTTCTCGAATAGCATTTTTTTAAGTCGTATAAATTCTTAAAAATAATTTTTCTTGTTCAGTCTACACATTAGTCAAATTTAAGTTACTTTTTAAATTTGAAGTTTGATCATAAAATATCCCAAATTGAAAATAATCAAAAAAAAAAAAAAGAATTTTGCGGTAACAAATTAATTTCAACAGTATAAGAATTGTAACTTTTAGGGATAATATTCATCTCAATATTGAGATTTTTCTTCTCAACCCCAAAACTTACGGTGGCATGAAAAGTTCATGTGGAAGCTGGTTAATAAGCGGGTTCTATTTATTTTTATTTGCTCATTATATTAAAAATAAATATTTATTTTTATTTATTTAATTTATAAAATAAACAGATTATTTTCTGAGGCATATGTTTAGTCGTTTAGATTTGTTGCTACTCCATATATATTTCACTATATGTATATAAAGAAAATTCAGTATCACATAAAAGAATATCTATGAAAATCATTTTAAAATCATATTAATTAATAAATTATAATAAAAAAAATTTCAATACTAATATTTTTTTTTGAAAAAAAATACTTAAATTAAAACGACGAGTACATATATAGAGAGAGAGAGACAGAAAATCCAGTATCTTTCTTCAAACATTTCTAGATCACAACATTAAGCACGCCTTGTCTGATGTAGCCAATCCCGCTTGGTTTTTTCGAGACGCATAAATATAATAGTCTTCTTTTAAAAAGGTAAACCCATTTTTCTACACACTTTAGTATTATAAAATCCTTCATTTGTTTAACCCATTGTATCAGCTTTCTATCTATAATCAATTTTTTAGTTCGAACTTGGTTCTTCACTATTATATTTTTGAAAATATTATTTTTAATTAAATATCTATCAAAAATGATTTTTTTATTTTTTCTGACTCTATTTGTGGGGTCACATGGATATGTTGTTTCTGAGATTCAATCTCCCATGACAACACTTCTTCTTTAATGAGGTCACGACGAGAATAATGAGTTCACGAGAAAGCTGAAACTTTGGCTGACTAATTTTTCTGACATACCTACTTCAATGCTAGCAAAGAAAACAAATAAATACTATAACATCTGGACATAATTTTATGAAAAATAATACTGTAATTAACTTAAACATGTACTGATAATCCATCACCATAAACAATTTCACAGATTGGCATAATTTATCACACCATTCTATCAAACACCAACTTAATTTCCATTATTCAAACAGAGCATATTGTAACATTAAAACCTGAGTTCTTAAAAATATGAAAAAAAGGCTGAGTTCTAGTTCACATCACTAATCAGTACTTGCAAGAACAGTCTTGAGAGGCTTTGCACCACCATTTTCTTGAACGGAATTTACTGGAGTAGAGGAACCACTCTTCTTTGAACTGCTGGAATGCCCAGTGAATGTCCTTCCCATAAATTTTCCAGCTTTGCTTAGGCCACTGCCAACAGCTCCAAACCCACTACCAACTATGCCTACACCAGCACCTAGTCCCGTTCCAACGAGCCCCACGCCTGCCCCAATACCACTTCCTACCATCCCGACACCTGAACCAACCGCATCCATTGTGCTCCCGATGACCCCTTCTGCTTTCAGCTTCTTCCTTTCTTCCAGGATCAATTTCTCTGCCTCCAGAGCAGCTAACTGCTCTTCCTTGTTGAACTCATGATACAACACCTGCACCACAATGAATAAGCTTTAAAAGACCCCCCCAGACCATCCTATCATCCTGGTGCTTAAAAGAGAGGAGTAAAGAAAATTTCTTACACAATAAAAGAATGTTAAACATAGCATAGTCAGTTCCAAACCTCGAAAAGGATAAGATTGCAGTAAATTGAAAGCTAGTCAAACTATGATGTAGCTGTAAAATACTGATATATATCGGATTCACGTAATCTGCCCCAACTAGTTTAGGATTCAGGTTTGGTTGGTTGATTGATAGTGTTGCTATATGGATTGATAGTGGCATAGCAACAATGGAACCTCAACAAACGAATTTGAATAACTCCTGTACCTTTATTGTGATAGTTCCCCGATCCTTCTTATCCTTAACTTTGAGCATATCAAGTTTTGGCAGTAATCTTAATTCAATTTCTTTGGCAGTGTCAGCTACTAGCTCATTCAGAGGCAACTTTGCGACGCCCATTCGCTGGTCTTGCCCAATGTCTTTATCAAAGACCTGCTCAAAATGATGTGAAGCTCAACTATCACAGAAAAATCCACTCAAAACAGCATGTACAGCGTCATTAGATATTCAAGACAGAGCAGAGCACAGGAATAAATGTCATAGTAATTGAAATCAAACCTCGACGATGAGGGATTGGGTCTCCTTGTCTTCTGCAATTAGCTCAAACGTCTGATCCCAAACAGGATTTAGATTGTTGTCAATGGTTTTTGTCTTAACCTTGAAAAGAGGCCGTATGTGTACAACAGCATATGGATCAGATTTTCCTATCATTTCGTGGTTCTTTAAGCCGTTAGCCTTGACTACAGTTACTATGAGCTTCCCTTGTGGCTTAAGCTCCAAATCACTACATGGAGGGAAATACTGGTTACAAAATGATGAAAAATAAGCACTACTATATATGCAGACATGTCAATGACCTAGTGTTTACATTCCCCATCCAACAACAAATTTGCTGAAGCTCTTGAAATAGAGCTTAGAAATAATAGCAGTAGGTAAAATGAAGAAGCAAATAAATACATTGCAAAGTGTGAAACAGCTTGATAAGAGTCAAACCGAAGTAAATTGCAAGCATTTGGAAGTCCAAAATAGGTACACACTTACACAATTGGACACGATCATAAGCCACTGCAAGACCTTTTACCTAATACAGTCTCAAAATTTTAGATATGCATATTTTACTGGATCAAAAACAACAGCACTTCGGTGTTCAATTACGAAAAGCCACTTGATCTATGTTTCCTCACATCTCTAAACAACTGAAACACCTGCATTCACATTGACACGGAGAAGGAACAGCAGTATGAATTGATTTCAAGCAGGTCATTCCTTGAGTAAATGCACAATCTTGGTTTCCGTTTTTTTGCAAGCATATTAGTAGCAAACAGAAGCAACCAAAAAACTACTTTTTCTATTAGCATATTACAAGGATTAAAAAGATAAGAAACTGATAAGTGAAGTGCTTGGTCACTAAAATATTTATAGAAATGACGATACCTAGTATCCACAGGTATGCCACCAATCGGAACAACAATTCTGTGCGGCCATTCTAGCATATCTGTCACTATTGTATTTACAGTGTCCTTCCAGTGAGAAACAACAGCATTGTCATTCAAAAATGGAAACATTTGAAATAAGAAAGAGTACTGCTATAGAAGATGTTAACACTCACATCAATCATATCTGAAAGTCCAGGAAGAGCTGTTAAGCTTCCACCAACCGCCTTCAAGACATAGTCAATTCTAGGTTTTGGCTGATTGAACAAAAACAGAATCATTCACTTTAACATAAACATCTTCAGATCAATAATCTAAATTTAGAGCAGCATAGTCATCGTCAAATAACATTGAACAAAAGAAAACCATGAAGCACATCAGATATAATGGGAGGAACATCAAAATAATGAAAAAAAGAAGAAAGAGATTAAAACTATACTGGCCAAGAATGTAGAAGTAAAGCAAGACAAGTCAGCGCCAAGAAGATTTATCATGCATGACTATACTTAAATGCTCCTGATACCACCAAAGATTTCATGTGACCCTGGAAGAAGGCATTCCCTTATCACGGTCCATGTCTTAACTTTAGACCAAGTATTTTGCATCCCAGTTCATATATGCAAAAATATTTCCTAATATTTCATTTTAAATATAAATTACCAAAATTTTAAAGAAAAATAATGCTTTGAAGATTTTACTTGAGAACTTTTTAAAGGAGATTGTGCGCAAAAGGCAAGAGTACTATTTTTACTTAGTGGTGGAAGGACCATTTAGCCCTATATTATTTTTAACTAATAGTTTGAATTTGGCACTTTGGCATGGTAATTTAGAAGTGATCATGAGAACATTGTAGTCATTCTAAGGGATTGGGTGCTTGAGTAGCACGAAATAGATAGGTAATATATCCACCAAGTTTATTCCTTTATCGAACAAAATTGCTAGAAACTAGGGGAGGTTTGGGGTAAAAACAACATTTTTTTTCAGAAAAAGGATTTCCCCATTTCCAGTATTCAATAAATTTGAATAGTGTAATCCAATTTAAATATTTTCCATCAAAAAGAGAAATATTACTTCCCTCCTTGAGAACAAAAACAATTTTCCATGACAAATATTTACTACATTTGTCTCAAACTCTCAAACAGCAATTACACCTTGTTCCATATCTATATTTACATCTATTCACCAAAATACGATCTTCAAACACTGTCTTACACGTTGAAATATTTTCATGTGTCACCTACTTCTATAGCCACCCAAAACAACGGAAAATGATCTAACAAATGGTTCCCAGAAGTAGAACATTTTCCTCTTCGGAAAAAAAAAGTATACATTTTCTATTGAAATGAAGATATTCAGACAAGGTGGGAGTGGCCTCGATGGAGGACAAGATGAGGGAAGTAAGGCTGATATGGTTCAGGCACGTGAAGAGGAGATGCAGAATGCCCCAGTGCGGAGATGCGAGAGGTTGACTATGGATGATTTTAGGAGAGGTAGAGGTAAACCGAATAAATATTGGGGAGAGGTGATTAGACAAGACATGACGCATTTTCTGCTTACCGAGGACATGCCCTTAGATAGAAAGTTATTGAGGACACGGATTACAGTAATAGGTAGTTGAGGTTTGCTACACTAATCCTTCTATTCTAGGAGTCGTAGTATTACTGTTGTAGTTTCTTGTCCTTAGATTTTTGTTATTATTTGTTCTTTCTTGTATTTCAATTTATCTTTATGGTAATTATTGTTCCTTTTTTTCAAATTGCTTTATCATGCTTTATATAGTATTCTGTCATGACTTCTTCACTAACATTGTATCTTTTTCCAGACTGCTTTGTTTTGCTTTTCTTTGAGCAGAGGGTTTATCGGAAGCAACCTCTCTACCTCCCAAGGTAGGGTTAAGGTACGCGTATACTCTATCCTTTCAGACCCCACTTGTGGGATTATCCTGGGTATGTTGTTTTGTATTTTCCATTGAAAGCATCTTCTTCCATACCAAATGCACCCAAAAAGAATAGCTCTACAGTTATTGAGTTAAAAGGTGCAGGAGAACATTAAGTAGCAAAACTGCATTAACGTTTTGACAGACATGTCATGACTTCTTACGCGTAATCAATACTTCCATCAGTTTCAACTTATTAGTTCCAGGGCTAGGTTAAAACATGTATTTCCTAGCTGCCTGTTTGTTATTGTACTTCCAGTATTAGTGCAGCTTCTTTGGAAAAGGAAAGAAATACTTTTACCTAGTATTTTTTTTGGAAGAATCTTGAATCCACTGGTCAAACACTCAGACTAGTTCATGCAGGAGCAACATGTTGTTTCCCATGGTCTAATTTTCTGTTAGTGGACTATTCTTAATTTACTTAAATCTAAACAAAGTGTTCAACCTATAATCTCGCACTAGAATTTCAACGTAATGACAATCATGGTTCATCATCATCACAAGCCTGTAGCGATTTTTCATTTAACAATTTGGCGTGGCTTGTGGAGGAATATACTGAAGGGATGAGATTATTTTAGTGCTAACATCTCATTCAAGGTAGGAGAAGGGAGGAGGGTTAGCTTTTGGGGACATAGGTGAGGCGGGGAGATATTACTAAAAGATGATTTTCGGATTTTGGACAGAATATCATGTCGATGGTACACCATATTAGGGGGACACGAAAGGGATAGAACTTTTGGGATTTGAGATTTAGAAGGGATTTCCACAATTGGGAGGTTAAATGAGTTTCAAAAGTTGTTGGCCCTACTTCATAGGCAAGTTACTCCGGTTGATAATCCCGACATTTTGTGCTGGGCTTTGGGGAACAATAAAGTTTTCTTTGTTTGTTCTTTTTATGAGAAACTTTTATTAAGGAGGAGATTGAGTTTCCGTGTAAAGCAGTATGGACTCCGCGGTGCCAAGGAAGGTGTGGTTTTTTCTCTTGGCTAGCTGCTAGAGGGCTGATCTTGACGGTGGAAAACTTGAGAAAGCAATAGATTGTCTAGATCAATTGGTGTTTTATGTGCAAGGAAGCGAGCGAGAACGCCGATCATCTTCTTCTACACTGTGATTTTACCATGAGGTTATGGTGGGATATGTTTGGGTGGTTTAGAACTTCTTGGTTAATGCCAAAAACGGTGAAAGATCTGATGTTCTATTGGAGAAGCAGGAGAAGGAGGAGAAAACGTAGGGCATGGAACGTGGTTCTTCTTGCGTTGATGTGAGTTGTTTGGAGAGAGAAGTAGGAGAGCTTTTGAAGGGTAGAATCGAGTTTTGCAAAGCTTAGAGTAGTCTCCAGTCACTTATTTTCTTTTGGTGCACTCATAAAATTTCTTGTTGTATAGAAGAATGGGTGGAGTTTGTAGAGAATCGTGTCTTTTATAGATTCTTTACCTTTTGGTTTAGCCTTTGTATATGGTCATAACTTTTTACAAATACTTTTACCTGATCAAAAAAAGGGCTGAATTAAAATTTTCAGTTCTATGGTGGAGTTAAATGACTTGTACTGGTAAGATTCATTGGGATTAACTTATTGATGAATCAAGTTTGACAAACATGTCATACTAGTCTGCATTGAGAAAACAAACGGCAGAGGTAGCTAAAATATTGGAGAAGGACGCAATAACAAAGGAGAAATGAAACAAAAGAATAGAGGAAAGCAAATTGACATAGAGAACTTAGCTATACCTCAGAAAGTAATGCTACAACAACAGCTGAGATGCAAGGGATTTCCTCAGTTAGTTGGAAGATAACTCGAATAACAGTGAAAACTTGAAGATTTTTCAACTGCAACCAATTTTGCAATGGTCAGTGCAACTCTCTTCCCAAATAACCAAGTAGTCAACATTGAATTGTCCAAGAAAAATAGACTGGTGGAAGTATTTAGGCGCCCACCTGAATAGGTATAGAAGCAACCATTGCAGCTTCAACACCTAAGACAATATTGGGATCACCACCCCATCGGAGGTCAATATCCATAGTGATTTGACCTTTTTTAAGGCTCTGAACACGAATACCTGCATTAATTAAGTATTAAACATGCTAAAGCAGTGTGTGACACCATGACACTCTCTTAAAGAATCTCAGACATACAATGACCACCAGTTTATCAACAATCTTGCTAGGAAGGTAACAATAACCATGACAAGATAAGCTCTTGGCAGATTCTTTGTTGCCATCAACTGCGACATGAAGCAAGTATTACCAGGAAGATTTTCTTAGACATACGACACAGAAGTTTAGGAGTTACAAAAAAAAAAAACCTTGGTCCCACTTCTTTTCACTTCAGTTTTCAATATAAGCAGAAGCATAACCTAAAAAGAGAGAGAACTTTGCAAAGACGTTAACCCAAGAGAACCAATATAAGCAAAAATGCAACTGACTAGATTTTCAGCGCACCCAACAAATAGTCTTACCCTTTCAGGAATACACAGTATTTTTTATTTTTTTTAAATAAATAGGCATTCACAATAATATAGGACTAATTATTAGCGTATAGCTGTAAGGCTTCAGAGTTTCAATCAGTTTAGGATTAGTTAGTTTAGTTTGAGTATATTTGGTTTATCATTTATATTTTAGTTTGTTATTTAATTAGGATATCTCAGTTGTTTTAGTTAGGAATCTATCTCTTTATTGTAAACTCTATTTAAAGAGTTATTTCTCGTAATTAATAAACATAACTTTTTCATCAACTCTCCAAGAGTTCATATGGTATCAGAGCCCTATACGCTCTAACGAGAACGATCCAATTCTATTTTTTTTTCTCTTCTCTCGTTCCCATCAATCTCGCTATTTAGCATCAATGGCCAACAACGGCAACAACAATGGCACAAATCCCAGAGTTGTCAATGCTGACGACACAACGGGTGGCAATATCATCATTCAATTCAACCCTGCTTCTCAACTTCCTATCAAACTAAACACCTGGAAAGCTCAGTTCTCCATGCTTATGTATGACTATAACCTCTTTGGCCATCACGATGGGACCACTCCAGCTCTCTGCCGCACGATTGAGAATAGCGCCAACAATCCGGCATTCCCTACTTGGTTCCGCCAAGATCAACTCATCCAGATTGCTCTCATGGCCTCTGTCGAAGCCACTATTGCCCCCACCGTTGCAGTTGCCACCTCATCCAAATCAGCCTGGGACGCACTGCACACCACGTATGCAAATAGATCTCAAACCTGAATATTTAGCCTCCGTAATCAACTTGCTCGAGTCACCAAGGACTCTCGCTCCATCACTGACTATCTTCAAACCATTCGGTCTCTCTATGATGAGTTAGCAACCGCTAGTGCCCTTGTATCCAACCCAGAACACATAGTCAAAATACTCAGTGGTCTAGGTCCTGAGTATCGTGAGATCTCTGCCGCAATTCGAACACGTGATACTCCGGTCTCTTATGAAGAGCTGTTTGAAAAATTACCTAGTCACGAACTCTTCCTTTGTCATGAAGATACCAAGAAATTATCTGATCCTATCACTGCTGCAATTACTACTCCCACCAAATCCAACAACTATAATTGCAGGCAAAATAACAATTCTCAGTACTGGCGCCAGGATTCCCGACAAACTACTCCACCACAGGGGCAGACTAACCCAAACTCTGCCGTCTGGCGCTCAAAGTCTCACAATCACCTTGCAGCCAGAGCCAACTATGCTGCTAGTTTCGTTGCAGCCACTAACCCTTGGATAGTCGACTCGGGAGCAACCCATCACATCACCACTGACTCACACAATCTCCAACCTTACCACAGTAACGAGGATGTCTCCATGGGTGATGGTAACAAAATTCTCATATCTCACACCGGTTCTACTCAATTAAATGCATCAAATAATGTTTTTAAGCTAACTCACACATTGTGTGCTCCAGCCATTAAACAAAAACTTCTTTCTGTCTCTAAATTTCACTAAGAAAATTTAAAATCTATTGAATTTTTTCCTTTTAACTTTGTTGTGAAGGATCTACAAACGCGGAAACCGCTGGTGCACGGTCGACTCAACAATGGACTATATGAGTGGTCTGCCCTCCATCCCCAAGCCCACATGACAATCTCATCCACTCCGCTCACTATCTGGCATCAACACTTGGGTCACCCATACTCTAGAATTCTTAGGTTTATTTTAAATAAATTCTCGCTACCATTTAATGAGCGAGACAAACTTTCTTATTGTAATTCTTGCTTATCAAATAAATCTCATCGTCATCCATTTTCTCAATTATCTTTGTGCAACACCAAACCGCTTCAAATTATTTTTAGTGATTTATGGGGCCCTTCACCAGTCTTATCCCTCGAAAAAAAACTGTATTACTGTATTTTTGTTGATCATTATACGAAATACACTTGACTTTATACACTTAAAAGTAAAAGTGAAGTCAAAGGAATCTTTCAAAAATTTCATCCTCTCATGGAAAAACATTTCAACACTAAAATTCTTTCCGTCTGTACCGATGGTGGAGGAGAGTATAAAAGTCTTGACTCGTATCTCTCACTTCACGGTATTGAACACCTATCCACCCCACCGTACACCCCCCAAAGAGTTGCACTTGCTGCAAGACGACATCGTCACATTATTGAAACAGCTAAAACTCTCCTACATGAAGCGTCTCTGCCACCTCAATTTTGGTCCTTCACATGTCATCACTCTGTCTATCTCATCAACCGTCTACCTGCTTCCCACCTAGAAAATTACTCACTATTCCAACGCCTATTTAACAAGTCACCTAACTATAGCTCCTTGCGGGTTTTTGGTTGTCTATGCTACCCTTGGCTCCGGCCTTATGCTAAAACAAGCTTGCACCGAAGTCTAACCCATGTGTCTATCTCGGTTTCTCACAATCCCACCACTGTCACCAATGCTATGACCCAACTTCCGCTAAAGTGTACTTATCTCGCGATGTACGTTTTGTTGAAAATATTTTTCCCTTCAAAACTTTATTTCTCAACTTCAAAATCAAGTCATCTAACCTAAATTGGGAACATGTGACGTTACCGCAAGCTTCACCCGAATTACAAAAAATTAATAATCCTCTATTTCCATATTTGCCTTCCCCGATACTCGCTGATTCCATTCAAAATCCAACACCGTCCCTAACCCAGTCCCGCACCAACTCGAATCCCACAACCCCTGCAACTGTTACTTCTCCTACTACCACTACAATTCTAATCCCTGCGGCAGTTACCTCTCCTAATACCACTACAATTCTTTCTTCCTCTCCTATTTCAATTCCCACTCACACTACGACTACTCCTCTTACAAACCAATCTCCCTCTCATAACTGACACATAAATAACTCCAAACAACATAAATTCTCCAAGCACTACAATTCTTTCTCCCTCTCCTATTTCAATTCCCACTCACACTACTACTACTACTATTACAAACCAATCTCCCTCTCCTACTGACACACAAATAAATCCAAACAACATAAATTCTCCTACCACTAGCACACAAATAAATCCAAACAATTTTAATTCTTTCACCCAATCAATACCGCCCCTGCACCCCCCTATATCTAGCCCTCCATCAAATATCACTATAACATCTACTACCAGCAAACCTCTATCAGTTTACCATCGACGAAACACAAGTCAGCAACCGAACATGGATTCCCAAATCACATATCCCATACCCGCTGTGGAACATATGTCGTCCTCTTCTCATTATCCTCCCACGATATCCCGTCTCTCCAAGAGTTCATACTAATAAGAAATAACCATTCCAGTGACTTTTCATAAACAGACTGAACATGAGCACATACTGCATTTTTGTCTTCTTAAACAATCACAAAACTGACACCAGCAGGAAAGCTCAAATGACCATGAAAACTATCACACGAAACCTTAATCCTATAAGGCTTAATTCAACTAAAACCTTTTTGCATGAATACTGAATCATTGATGAACTGCAGAAGATTCAAAACCAGAACTTAATTCAAGTTAATAGATATGAAGATTCAGATGAACCCCAGGAGTAGAAGATTAGCACGATGAGGAGAACTAGTAGCTGCATGGACGCTCCTACTAAGAAAACTGTCTTTTCTTTCCGAACACAGTTGATTGAAAAAGAGCAGGATAGCATGGGTTCTAATTTACTACTCTTTTTGCTTATCAACAGTTACACAACTAAGAGATAATTAACTTAATTGAAATGAATTATAAATTACTTTTAGATGGATAATATTTTGATGTTGCTACCTTCTATTTTAGGTGCCACAGTTCCCAATGATAATTTGCTGAACTTCAATGAAGTAATTCCAGGAGGTCGATAATCTTCTAAAAGAGGTTCAACAGATTCTCTTATAATAGCCTCTCCTGCCTGCATAGTGACATATTAAAGAGATTGGATCTTAGCTCACACAATACAGGAGTAGGAAAAGAAACATGGTTCACACACAATAATGAGACTAAAAAGATATTTTTCTGTTGATATGCAAGTGTAACCATAGGAAAAGTATGACCATTATCTTACTATTCTCTGTGAGGAACAACTGTCATGCAAAATGAGATATATAACAGTATAAACCAAATTCCATTTTCTTTTTTTGAGAAAGATGGAAAGCAAAAGTTCCATCTTATCAAATTTTGGGGGGGGGGGGGAGGAAATCATCAGTCCCTATTGTGCTCTCAACCAATCTTCCTAATGAATTTTAACTTCAAGGCAGAATCATGTCTCACAAAGCAGCTTCCAAGCATTAGAGAACCTTCAAAAGGCACTTCATATGGCTTGGTAAGAAGTCTATGTACATCCAAGAAACCTTAATTCTTTATGAATAAGGTCATATCAGCATGACATATGTCTGATGCTTCGCTATTGTATTAATAAGTTCAATTTTTAATTGAAAAACTTTAACACTGAGAAATAACTTCAATTTTGGGAACAGTGCTCATGGACAAAAGGTTTGAAGATCACATAAAGAGACAGTTTGGTCATTACATTAAAAGTCAATGACTGAGGCTCATCAAACAGTTTCTATGTTTTGTACAAAATTTTCTAATTTAGGCTTCACTATTCAAAAGAAGAATACTCCCTTGATGTTTCAAAAAGAAAGTCACCTTTACTTTATAATTCCAACATTCCCATTTACCCTAAATGACATTTCTTTATAAGAATAATGTGGCATGTTTAAGACTACAAGATTCAATGGATAATTTTTGGTATGTTATACACACCTTTAGTTTAAGATCACAAGATTTAAAAATCTTTTTACGTTCTTAAATTTCGTTCCTCGTTAAAATAAGACACATTAAACAAAATGAAGGAAGTAACAAACCACTCAAATGATTTATTAGCCTTCACCGTCATAATTCCTAAGCTAAACTTTGACTCCTGGTTTACTCTTTTTCAATCTAAACTATGAAATTTGAGCATGTGCAACTCTAATTTGGAGTCCAGATTTTGTATATTCTCCGATTAAGAACCTACTAAAGGCAAACCTCATTGGTACCTCTCATCATAAATAGATAGTTGGTCTTCAAGTCATCACTTGTGCTTGGTCTCGAGAAGCAAGTCTTTTTTTTTAAAACTGGGTTTTCTCTTAACCGTTAAAATTAAATGCCAACATGGTTGGAACATAAGTTCGAATTGGGAAGGGACCTAGCCTTTGGGCTTAGTTCAAAGTTCTGCTTTCTAAGTTTTTCCCCGATTATCTAAGCTTATTCCTTAATCAGGAAAAACCTTTACTCTTTGAGCATTCCAAATATTATAATATAAGTTATCTTTAATTGGTGAGGACAAATCTATAAGTAGAAGATCATGGTAATAGAGTATTTCTTTTAGACTATACGATAGGTATAATATTCTAATACTTCATTAAAAATATATTCTATTCTAATAGTTACTGACTCTAATAATAGTAGTTGGTGTTCAAAGGCAAACTCACCCCACAGTATCTTTTTCTCTCACCAAATATAAAAGTAGTTCACTTCCATCTGATAACAATGTTATCCTTTTGTGTTGACAGGTGATGGACCCTGTTGTTTGGCTACTAAGTGTTAACGACTAAATACATCCAACTAATACTTCAAGCATTACTCCTTATAGTGCTGAGCTGTACTACTACTAATTGTTTCTTGATTTAATTACTTGTCGGAAAAGCAGAATTCTAGTTGTACTTCAGTTATTTTTTAATTTTTATGAAATTTGATTGCATCTAAAGATAAAATTCAACATTCAAAGAAAGATCTTTGAAAAGTGGTATCAAAAAGAACTTTCTTGATTTATTTACTTACTGGGAGATACATGCATAGCTTGATAACATCTTCTTCAGAAATTGTGATGATATTCCTGTATAATGTTCAGGTTGGTAAGACGCTGTGCTTAATTAGTATCTTGTGATATTTTATTGTTTTGTATGCCCCAAGGCTTCCACTCATTGGTACGAGTGCAGCACATGACATGTGGATTAGGCGCATGTCATGGGTTCGACCTTGTGACGAACTAGAAGTCTGGTATCCCTTTTGTCCCATTTTATGTGACACACTTTCTTTTAGTTTGTCAGAAAAAGGGCACATTTTTATATTTAGAAACAATTTAACGTTAAACTTCTCATTTTATCCTTAATATGATGATCTCTGGCCACACAAATATTTATAGCTTGTTTTAAACTACAAGTTTCAAAAGTGTTTCTTTTGTTTTTAAACTTTGTGTCCAGTCAAACATTGTTGCATAGAATGGTACGAAGGGAATATTTAAGTGGAGATAGGCCTAGGTACACCAAGTTTTGAACCATGTGCCAACAGGCCCTCGAGGATTTCTCAGTAATAAAAAGGATATTTTTTTACTTTTAGTACTATGCATAGATACTCATGTTCAAATTTCCAATAACTTTTAAATCAATTTAGTTTCCTAGAATTTCTAATGTATTTCATAATTCGTAGTTGTTATTATATTTTTTTGATTTATAAAATTAAAAAAAAATTAGAATCAAGGATCCTAGGCCCCACACCTCCTGTCTTACCTTTTAGAACATTGAATAACATTTATTTAAAATAACAAAAAAGAAAAAATTTCAGGCTTTTGGTTTCTTGCATAAGAGAAAATTATTCCACCGTTAAGTTCTACTTAACTGATACAGCATCCAGTTACCATTTGCATTTCTTGCATAGCTAATGACATAATTTATGTAGTTATGCATTATCTTATGCGGGATAGAATGGTGTAATAAGAATAGTGTATTAGCAATAATCGATAAGAGCACCTAAAATGACAACATATTTTATAGAGCCAACATATTTTTCAGCTTTTCATAATAGGAATAAAACTCATGATCGTATTTATAGCAAAATTTCTAATAATTTTGAGTTCAATACTAATATTTATACATTGGTACTGATTATTACAGCTAATTCTTGGTTTTGGTGTAACACAATTTAAGTTTTGAAATATTTAAAAAAAGTTACACAAATTTAGTTACATTTGCCAAGCAAAAAGTTGCAATCTTATTTACTCTGACATCCTTTATTGAGTAAGATTTCTATCTGAGCATAATTTTTCAAAGTGACAAACGAATGATGCATAAAGTACCAATATTGACAAACAAGTCTAATCCCATGTTTTAAACCCCACATCGTATATACAATTCTAGTGATTGAGTGATAATTATTCATGTATTATAATCTTTGTGTAACTTGCCGTGAACCAAACATCCCTAAAATTTAAACACACACGGTAAGCAAAGTTTGATTACCCCGAGGGCTTTGGTCCAGTGACAAGAGCCCAAAAAGTGATATGCGGGTTAGGCGCACGTCACGGGTTTGAACACTGCCGCACAAAAAACACCGGTATTTAAGTGGAGAAGGGTAGAGGAGTGGGTCCATTTTCCATCAAGTTTCCTTCCGTACATCACCAACCCCTCGGGGATTTATCAGTTACCAAAACCAAAAAACAAAGTTTGATTATACTAAGTTACACCAAAACTAGTTTACAAAGCGAAAATTGCTTAGGATAGTTGAAGTGAGTAAGAAGCTTACTTCGGCAATGAATGGCCACAATTTGCTCAATTGTTTGTTCAACCATTTGACCTGCGCCCATGAATATAAAACAATACAAATTAACATTGACATGATCACTATATCAGTTTATTTCTTTAAATTGCATGGAGAAGAAGTTTGTGAAAACA
This sequence comes from Datura wrightii, assembly GCA_035772735.1. NCBI lineage: Eukaryota > Viridiplantae > Streptophyta > Magnoliopsida > Solanales > Solanaceae > Datura > Datura wrightii. The sequence goes on from JASDFA010000014.1 coordinate 32,102,653, forward strand.
CCAGAAATGCATAACCTCTAAGATTCACAACTGACATTGATAAGATATGGAGATTACTGTTTATCAACACACTTTTCCAGTCAACAATACCCTAGTCAAAACAGCTCATCTACTTAATATTTCCTCGTGTTCCGTCAGTGTATGACTTGACCAGAGGGAGTTGCTCAGGTAGTGAACACCCTCCACCTCCAACCTTAAGGTTGTGGGTTCGAGTCACCAAGGGAGCAAAAAGGTGCGACCTCCTAGAAAGGGGTTAAAAACGTTGTAGGTTCGAGTCACCAAGGAAGCAAAAAGGTGGGAGCTTCCTAGGAAGGGTTTTAAAAAACCAAAGATCTTCACTGACTTCATTTCTCAAGTAAAAAACATTAGTTTGTAACTAGAGCACGGTGAAGAGAGTTGCCTTTAAGCTTTAAGAGGAAGGAATTATATGAATCTTTGTTCCTATCATAACAATAAGCTAACAAGGACAGTTCAACAATATGAATAGATTGATTAACTTCAGCATCTCTTTCAAAGACCGGAAGATTTTCTGTTTGAAAATATATGTACTAATTCTTCGAGCTCTTCTTTCAAAGATGTTAAAAAATTTATTCACATTTACTGAACAATTCAGCTTGAATACCCATCGCAGAGTAAATGAGCTAAGTGTCACAAGTACAAGAGTCGATGTAATTAAAGGGAAGAATAATGAACTAAGTGTCATAAGAACAAGAGTCAAAGCAATAAAGGGGGGAAACTAAAACAAGTAAATCCATTCAACCTGTTCATAAATCGGGAATGATATCCATTCAGGAAAGTTATCGCCACAAACTTTCTTTAGATCATCCCTGCTGAGGCAGCCCATTAGTTTTACATCTACTGCCTGTAAAAGATGCAATATAACGAGGAAATGAATACCAGTTCTTCAGAAAGTAAATTCATATTAGAAATTTGAATGTTGTTCACAAGCATGATGATGAGCATGATATAAATCTTGGCACTAGCATTAAAGCAACAGCATTGCCCAGTTTTTATACTACTTATAGCAATTACCACAGGGAGCTATATCTGCTACCACCTCATCTGAGCAAAGTCAAGCATCAAGCAGCCAAATACTATTGCTTAGGCCGCAACCGTGAAACACTCTATCCACATCAATAGCAGAAACTAACAAACATTCCGCTATTAAATATATAGCTCTACATCTTCTAAAGTAACGCACTAACAAACCTATCGCTAGTAAAAACTTCAACTTAGTCGCCTAAACAAAATCACAAAATTATCACCATTTTCAGTGTGCTTTCCAAAGTTAATCTTTGCAAGCTCTTCTGGTAAAAAATAATGGTTGAAACTAATACTAACTACCTCACTGCAATGAAGTACGCACTGCAGGGCAAAGAGAAAAAACCTGACAACAAAAGTCTTCATCTTGATAATAATAATAAGTAAATCGTCAAAGAGAACTTCAAAGAAAAAATTTCCTTTCTCGGGTTGATACTTACCATAAGTCCATTATTTGCCAGAAAATGCAGAGCGGCTAGTGTTAGATAACTCTAAAAATTTGTCTTAAAAGACAAACTATTGAGTATTGGAATGAAATGGTTCCAGACAGAGCAGAGTGGTATTGAGGATTCAAATAACCAACCCCAACTAGTTTTGTGTTAAAATGTCGGGATTGAGGCATTGTTTAGGATTGAAGGGAAATTGCAGTTATGGCAAACTTCAAAGACATTAAAATCTGGATAATGGCAAGAAAGAATACCTTAGCAATTCGTTTGTTGCTCCTGTACCTCATCATATGTTTCCAAGCTGCCATTAAACCGATCCCACAGATCATCCCCATCAGAATCCCAGAAATCAACCCCATTTCTATTTCAGATCACTTCAACCCAATTTCCCTAATAACATTGAGACCTCAAATATAAGAAAAAACAATCCCAAAAAACAGAAAACTAGCAGAAAGCCCAAAGAAGAAAATAAGCTTAACTATAAAGTTGAAGAATAAAAAAGTTACTCCAAAACAAGCAAAACCCACCTCCAACAAAAAATATCTGGATGTGCAACAAAATTGAAACTTTTTGCTTCTCCGACAAGAAAATGATCACTGCTTCTTACTATCTTTCACTCTTGACCCTTTTCAGAAGTAGGTCACCATCAAAATGGTGTTGCTTGGCATCCCTTTCCTCCACAAAATCTTTGAGGTTTAAATAAGAAAAAGATATCAAACTTCTTATTTCATTGTACTTTAATGAAATGAAAGAGGATTTAACGTTGGAGCATTACATTTACTACCTACCTTGCTGAGGGTAGTCTTTGCTTTGTCTCTCTCTCTCTCTCTGCAATGAATTTTCAGATTTAAGTCTTAACTTTTGATTTTCTTTTGTCCGTTTCTATACTGTAGTAGTACTTTGGTTTTTGCAGGCCTGCCCCCTATATTTTGGGGTCACAAAATTGAATGTTTGATATTACTCCCTCCTTTTTTTAAATAAGAGATGTTTTTATCTAATGCACACCTCTTAAATAAAATTATTTATTTTTTATATTTTTACTCACTTATTTCTAATAAAAAAAGTTAATATTTTTTAAAATAAAAATTAAAAAATATTATTAATATCTTTTAAATTACGTAAAATATATTTATTTTAAAATAAAATTAAAAATTTAAAACATCATTTATTTTAAAAAAACATTAGAGTACTATTATCCAATATCCATATGTGATGTTGCCCAATGATTGAAAGATTCATCCATCTTTTGAAACTTTAGTGCCTAGTGGTACATATCCTACCACTTGGAATTTTGGATTATTTGTTAGGGGCTAAACAGCCATTTCCCAATTTGTAAAAATGTTTTCTTAATATTAAATCTGGCACAATAAGAATAATAACTTTTGAGATAAAATTTAAAATTTACTTTATTTTATATTTAATTTGAAGTATTAGTTAATCTCAATTATTTTATTTCGTTATTTATACTAAAATAACAACATTACAACCTCATATAAAAAATAGGATAATGCATAATAATATGTATTTGCATATATATATATACAAAATATTATCACTTAATAATTATTAATTAATGTATAATCTAACTTTATTAAAATATTTGATTGAGATAAGTTGAATTACTTTGACATAAATAGCGAGTAAAACAAGGTGGATGGTTACTCCACTTTGCCAGTTCCATCCTTTTGAGTTCTAACAATTTTTTTTTCTTTCTCAATATTGTTATGCATACACTTTTCCTATTTAACTACCTACCTTATGTCCTATCAATAAGGAGCCTATGCAGTAAGATAAAAGATAATTAGTTGAACATTTTTCAAATCATATGTATATATTGAATTTTAAATATTTTGTAACGGAATTTTTTATTTTATCGCTAATATTGATATATACTTATGAGTAACTATGTTCACTAAATCTTAACATGAGAGGGAGTCTTGGGTGTGAAAAGAAAATGAAGTAGATCTAAAATTAAGAAGTTGTATTAAATAAAAAAAATTCCAGGAATCTGTGCAGATATAGCAATAAATTGAGCAACAAAAGAAAGATCTACATAGAAGTTTTATTAGAATTTTCTTGGCTAAAGTCCAAGTAACACCCTGTGGTAAATACAGGGCAAGAATCACTAAATTGAAGGAAATATATGATAATATGTTAGAGTAGAAAAACCTGTAATAATTTGAATTAACCCCTTTTCTTTCACTCATTTCTAAACACTAAGATAGCTCCAACACTCAAGCTGCCTAAGAGCGAGCTATCCAGATCCTCAAAAGAACTAGGAAGTATAGCTTTCAATCTCAGACCAAATGCAACATCAACATTACAAGTACAGAAACCGCCAAGAAGCGCCCAGCACTGCTCCTGATCACACCACCGTTAGGGCTGTTGGTTACCACGGTGATAGGTGGTGACTCGGCTTCTTCGACTGTGGATGGTGGTTCCACATAGGGTGGAGGAGGAGGTTGGTTGAGGCTCGGAGGAAGTCCTATACCATGCCCCACTTTGATCTCAAAAGCCATGCCATTCAGGCACTGAGTCCCATCATCAGCATCAGAGAAATAGTATTGTTGGCCCTCGATGGTCAATGGAACAGCAATTGTCATCGCTTTCCCAAATTCATTGCTGCCTCCTTCATACTGAAATGTGTCGTCATCTGAAGCATAATCCATGGTGCAGTTCCTATATGTGGTCTCGTTGTATGTTTGAATAACTGTCTGGTTGGTGTTTGTACTAAATACTGAACACATAAATTTAAAACAAGTCAGAATAGCAGTTACTGTGAGATACAAAACTATGATAAAGCAGTGCTTGTTTCTACTTGTGGTTATTATGAGCCATATAAGTAAATTAAAAGCAGTTCAGAAACTCTCCTGCATAGCAATATAAAATTTGGAATTCGTTCCATGGTCGCCGACTGGATTAAAAAGAATAGTGAATGCAAAACATTTAATATGATTGGGAGACTGATGATTTTCGAGTGAAACCTGATCAGATATGGCATGTTCTGTTAAAATGGCAAGAACTATATTTATGAGGTTCATATTTATGATCACATACAAACTTACAATGCAGTCCTTTAATAAGAATTACTACTCAATTATGATATCCAAAGCTTTTTAAAATGGAACTGTCCTAAAATTTGTTAGATACGCCTCCCTTACACAATCAATTATTACAAGTAAACATGTAGACTATAAAGATTCAAGTTGAAGGCTTTTTTACCATTAGAAAATGAAAACTACTTTACTCCAGCTTCTAGATCACAGTAGTTGTGCACTAAAAATTGTAACTTTTGCATCAAGATAACAGACATGGAATAGGAAGTAAACCTTCATCATTAGTGTCACTATTTTCCTTCAAGGAAACAGTTGAGCAAGTCATTAACTATGTACCAAACTCCATTTCGTTTCAACTCACTAGAATGGTGGTATCGCAACCTACATATTATATTCTATCTCACTTTGAGTCTAATCAAATCACTTCACAGCATATTTGGAGATGGTGGATCAGACAACTTGACTGAAATAAGAGATCACCCGATTATATTTAACTTCATCTTAAAATATCATATGAAGACTCTAGCAAGAAAAGCAATCCAGGAGTCCATTTTTCTCAAGTTACACAAAATTTTCAAACTTGCTTTAAACAACAATAATTTACAGCAACATTTGTTTGACGGATTATGGCGGCAGAATGTTGAAGAAACTAATAAAAGTTTCATTTTTATAGTTAAGAATAGCAGTTAGTTTAACTCAACGTGATATTGAAAACTCTTGCTTATTCAACTGTACATCAGTAGAACAGGACAATGCAACAGTTTCTGGTCAGGGGAACATTGAACTCTCTCTACAATGCCCAAATCTGTTTATACTATTACCACATAAAAAAAAAGAGTAATCTAGCAAAACTTTTCAACCATCATTTTACTCCACAAAGATGTCTTTCCCAGACTTGAAAGCACATCCTCCTTCCATCAGAACCAACAATCTAACACATACTGTAACTTCTCTGGTCAGTGGTCTTTAATTTATGTACTAATTTTTGAGATCTGAGAAATCAAAGAAATGCAATGAATAAAGTACAAGATCTATCAACAACAAAGATTGTGAACCACTGATCTACTCTATCAAACAAAGAAGTCTATAACATGAGATAGGTGAGGAGACGTAGCAGCAGAAAATCAGATATGCTTTGCATTCTTCAGCTTATAAGCCAAAGATACGAACTGAGCATGAATATAAACATTTTTAGAAATTTCAACAATATATACTCGAGCCAGAGGCATAATACAGATCAGTCATTGTTTTAGATGATGTCTAATAACTCCAGGTTTTACTAATAGCTGCGACTATAAGTTCTTTAAACAAGTCTATCTCCCCCAAAATGCACAAGTAGATTCAACTCCTCCAACCATAATAATCCAAAAAAGAGTCATCTTTATCACAAAAAAAAAAGAAAAAAAAAACACCCTTCTGTCTCTCTCTCCCTAAAATTGCTCAAAAACTCAGCAACTTTATGGGAAGTTCAAATAGTAGAAGTTCCAATCTATATCTCCCCCACTGTTCCATACAGATTTGACTTGACCCACCAATCAAGAAACGACATTGACCAAAAAGGGTGCTCAAAAATATCAAAAAAAACTTACCCAAATAGTCACCAAGATTGAAGGTCTGTTTAGCAGCCCAAGCAGAGTAATCAGCGGAAGCCTTTCCAGTGGCGATGTTAAAGAACCAACCAGCTGGACCACCAACGGTGTGGTTGGTGTATCCGGTAGACTGTGAAGCTGCCGCGTTGAAGAACAGAGCCGCCGCTACTAGGAATAGGAAGACCATGGAGTCCACCACTGCCATGGCCATGTGGGGGTAATGGGCACAGTTGTTCTTTACGTTTGACGATCTGAAAAAAAAGTGAAAGATGATTGAACTTACTCGTGACATAGGTAAGGTATAAAGAATAATGCCAGATACGTAAATTTTTGTCGCAGCATATTATAAACAGACACTAAAATTTAATTTCAGCTATGGTATGGTATGCACGTCTAAATAATTTATCTAAATTAAATCCATAAATATATCTATCTTATATATAACATTTTGCGTGAGTGTGTAACTATTGAGTTAATTTAAATTAAATTGAGATATTTATAAGATATTTTATATAAGTTATGTGATATTTTATACTTATTTATTGAATTAATTTAAATTAAATTAAAATATTTTAAATATATATATTTTTAAAGTTTAAATATTTGCTTGTAAGTTAAAATTAAATTTTGATATTTATTTATATATTATTTCTAGAAGAAACTATTATGCGACCACATGGTACTTGGACCACAGTTGATGCTAAGAAGGAGGTGCTAGTGATGCTACTATGTTCATTTCTCACGTAATATATTTTATTTTAGTAAGCGTTCGGACATTAAAAAGAAAGTAATATTTTTTTTTTAAATGAAAGATAATATTTTAAAATTGAATTTTGTTTAGATAGGTAGTTAGTTTGAAATAAAGTTGAACTTTACAAAAAATTATTCTAAATTTTGATCAAATTCATTTTAAATCTTTTTATTCTCAATAAATCAGTTCAATATAGAATTAAACGTTGTTATCTTCTTCTTCTTTTTCCTGAGCATTATTTCCGAATAGATTTTATTCGGCGTGAATTAAATTAATAGAACTTTAATATGATTTGCAATTTAAAAATATGCATAACTAATACATAAAATTTCTCTTAATTTATATATGCATTAGTTGAGCGATTTCTAAATTGCAAATCAAATATCATATTAATTTTATACATAAATAATTTATCTCCTCGCCGGCTACTCTCTTAAAGCTAATAGTTTGTTACATCCCTAAAGTCCCTATGATCAGATTCGAGACTTGAAGCAGAAAACCATAAGAAAAATGGCACCAGGCCATTGTGCGACCCTCAAGACGGGTCATTGTTAGGATCAACGAGTCGTTGGTTGGCTCGTTGGTGGAGGGCTTCAGAGAAATGTCAAAATTCATCCAGAACTAATGAGTGGATTGTATGACCCATTATTAGATTGTACCAGTTGTTGGTTCTAGTCGTTGGAGCAAGTTCAGAGGGTGAATCAGAGAGGAATCAGGGAACAACGGATGAACCAGCGAACCATCGATTAGACCAACGATCCGTTGTATGGATTGTGGGTTCTGCTAGCGGGATTTTTAGTTCGGCAGTCCAGGAGTATTTTGGTAAAACCCTGTGCTTTTAACTTCTAAATAACATCGCGGAATCCTAAAGGGTGTATTAGAAGGTTTTACTTAACTTAATTCCTCATTCCTCTCAAAAACACCGAAGTTGGGAAATCAAGCTCTCAAGGCAAGCTATGGTTCTTCATCTTTTTCTTCTCAAAATCTCTTGGGTCTCAATTCTAAGCAAGAATTCCATCAAGCCAAGTTATGTAGGGGCATGAATAGGGGATTTCTTCCACCTCATGCCCAATTTCAAATCAATTTCATGATTTCAAGTCTCAAATCATGTTTTATAAAAATTCTAGGGTTAGACCCAATTTTGATGAAATCTCTCACGATCCTCTGTAAATTCAATTCTCTTTGATTCAATCCATGATTTATGATTATGATTGCATATTTTCTACTAAAATCTCTTATGAACCTACTTTTTCAAGTTATGATGATTTACTCAATCATGCATGAATTTCATGAATCTCAAACTTATGTATGATAGCCTAATCAGTGACATTGTTTTCATGGCTAGTTCACGTATATCAAGTATATTTATGAATTTCATGATTTTTAACTAACTCATGCAAAGTCAAGCATGTTTCATGATCATGACTATGAGTAATGTGCACATTCTGGGAGTAGTATTTAGCTCTGAGTAGGCTGAAATTCAGCGCATCCAGATCTCAGAACTATGTGTCACCGTAGGTATATTCATGATTGAGACCTCGCCATAGAGTGTTTCCGCCACCCGAATGGGCTCACAAGTGACATCACGCCTTTATCGTTCTTTACCCTGACAAGGCTTAGGATGACTCTGTCAACTTGAGTGAGAGAATTGGGCATCATGTGCTCATTCATGATAGTATCAGTTATCATAATCTCCCAATGTTCCTTGTGTTTTAAGTTGCACATGGTCAAGATTTATGATATCAGATTTTATAATGTAATTGACCCATTGATTAGTTTATGAGTTTTTACTTATGATTTCAAACATTTTAAACCGTATGATTTTTCTTTCAAAACCTTGGGTCATTATGCTTCAGTTATGTTGAACAACTCATGTCTATGACTATCTCACGATCATGATTTTAGCACGTTGTCTTTAATCTCATGTTTACTTATGGTACACACTTAGTACATTTAAAGTACTGATCACATATTTTTGTACTATATCATCTCATGGTATATGTTTAGGTGACCGGTCTCAGTCTCGTCGCTAGTTTCTATCCATCTCCAGCTTCAGCAGTTTTTGTGAGCCCTCATCTTCCGAGGACGTAAGTTTTGATGCATATTCTTTCCTTTATGTCTTTTAGTTCATACTTTAGTAGAGCTAGTTGGAGGTGTTGTCCCATTAACTCATCGTATGAGTAGAAGTTTTCTGACTCGATGTTAGATGTTTCAGCGATTTTAACTTGTTATCCCTTTTCATAGGATATCATAGACTTCCGCTCATGTCTTATGTTATGCTTTAAGAATGTTCCGCTTAGTTTATGTTCTAAAGTAAATTATGCATGTGTCTTGAGTTTGTTTGGAGTCATTCGTGATTTTAAATTTTGTATTGCGATCCGAAATTTATGCTCGGATCATGACATAATTTATCTCCACACCAGCTACTCTCTTAAAGCTAATAGAGATGTGTTTATTAAATTTCATATTAACAATTTATCGAAATAACTAAACACCTGACATGCAAGATAATTAACCTCTATGTATATTTCAAAAATCTATGATATTCATGATAACTATCTTTTTAAATCTATTGAGTCAGAAGTCCATATTTTCAACTCTATCTAAACAATTTGACGAAGACAAAATACCACCTACCAATTAAGTAGACCAAGTTTTGGACTACTTCAATTTTATATTATTTTTAATTTAATAATATAAGTTAGTACAAAATTATTATGATTAACACTAGGGTATTCATGGTTCGATTTGGATTAATTTTTTATCAAAATTAAAATTAAAATTAAATCAAATTTAGTCAGTTTTAAAATTTTTAATACTAAATCAAACCAAATAAAATAAAAACCATCGGTTCGATTCGATTCGATTTTTCGATTTATAACTAGCTAATGATAAATTGATAATAGTAAAACAATAGAGAATATTATGAATCAACAAATTTATCTTAACTATCAGAAGATGAATGTATCTTGAATCATTTATTACTTTTCTTATTCCAAAGCTTTAGCACATGTAAGTTGCATCATAGAGGTTCTTCCACTTCACATGTCTAATATCCACACAGAAACAATATACAACTTTAAATAGAATGACCAACCCTTCAAAAATCCAAGGGCCAAATGATTGTAGAGTAGATGGTTAGCAAAGAAAATTAAAAATCGGCAATACACGCACACCGCATGGACAATTAGACTTAGAGTGTTGTGTTTAGACATATTCTTTTAAGAAATAGAATTTAAAAGTGTTGTAGTGCATGTGAAATAAGCAGAGGCGGACCCACATGGAATGGTGGGGGTGCACGTGCACCCGTTAACTTCGAAAAAAGTTATATATATACACGTATATATACCTATAAAAGGATTATATATAAGTTTGTGCACTCTTAAACCCAAAGAGCTACTTGGTGCATTGGTTTAGTGGGTACATGCAATGTCTCTCTGTGAGGTTGGCAGCTCATGTTTGAATCCCCTTTGCTGCATTTTTTCTTTTTCCCTATTAATTAAAACTACAAATAAAATGCTTTTAGGTGAGTTCCAAACCGGGAACCTCAAGGTCTAAAATGAGTTCCAAAGCCATCAAATCATACATCAAATTGTGTTATTTAAACTCATTTAATTTATATTTATCAGTAGCACATCAAATTTTTTATTTGTTTAATAACATTTTCTAATGAAGCAGTGTCGGTGTCACATGGCATTGCTTCGACTAATATGCATCCCTTTCGATGGTGCCCCGTCATCTTCAAATCTTGGGTTCGCCTATAGAAATAAGTATAATAAAATTAAATTAATTATTATAAAATATAAAATATTCATAATTATTTATGAAAAACTAATATCATATATTCAAATAACTATAAAATTTATCAGTTTGATTTGGTTATTTCTTCAATTTTTTCAGTAGAACCAAAAATAAATCAAATCTTACTGGTTTTTAAAATTTAAAACCAAATCAAATCAATCCAAATCAAATATTAGTTTTTTAATCGGTTTGATTCGATTTGCGGTTTGATTTGATTTTTCACCAAACCGTGAACATCCCCAATTAACACACAATGAGGGGTATATAAATTTAAGAGAAAATAATAAATAATAAATACAAATTTATTATGATTAATTCACAGTGAGGACATTTAAATAAGAGGAAATAATAAATGATAAATACATGATCTAACGAAAGTCAATGATAATAATGTTGTTACATTTCAGAATACCCTCTAGACGTGACTAACACTCGCTAATATCACTCATCAGGCGAATCTATTTTTCATACACTTATCATTTCTATACTATTGTGTTACACCCCGTAAAATTCCCAACACATAGATGGCCTATTCGCGTGTTGGTTAAGAGTATTTGAAAGCCATACATGCTAGAAAAAGGCCGGGGAAAAGACCGGACGAGAAACTTGTCGAACCATCGCGGAAGGAGCCGGGGCAGAACCCCTCCGCGATGGCAACGTGTCACGGAGGTGGAGCCTCTGCGATGGCTCCGTGACACGTCGGCCCTGTCCAGGCCCAAGTATATAAACCCCTCACTTCGGTTTATTTCATAAATTCTTATAATTTCCAGAAGAAAACGTAGGGGAACAGGGGAGAACGAAGATTCCTTACCAATATTCGTCCGATTACGCCGTCAAACGCGGTCCAAACTCAAATTAACTCCAGATATCGAGGTATTAATCAATAAGAAGCATTCCTACGGATTTAGTTTCGCGAAATTCGGCCGGTGGATCGTCGTGCTACCGAACTAAGGTAAGTGGAATTGCTCCAAATTAGTGTCAATATAGTGCTATCCCTAAAGTGAGTATTTCTCCCTTCTGGACTTTCAAGAAATAGTGAGTTTCCGACCGTTTTTCGATAAGCCAAAGTTTAAGCTATATATATATATATATCGAAAGTGACGTTTTCTTTCAGAATATTGGTGTATTTAGTTTTAATTGACATATATGTAAATGCAGTTGGGAGGAACAGCTGGAGTACTGACCGAGCTTCGTCCGTTAATCGGATAAACCGAGGTTAAGGTATGTAAAGCTATTCTTTCGGCAAGCCAGGAAGTACAGTCTAGAAAATAAATAGAATAAAGGCTATTAACAGATACCCAGCGTACAGGAACTATTTCGGTACAATTTTCAGCAAGCATGCTAGTATATCATTACGTATCGTGCGATAATCAGAATAACGGATAGTCAGATGATTTCAGATAGTAATGTGGTATCCGCTAGTAGCTCAGCATGTTCTTATGTAATACCCAAAATGGAAGTTGTAAAAGCAATATAATGAATTAGCAAGGTTATAGATAGTATGTATTACATTTGTTGAGACTGTATCCAGTAATAGATGGCACAATTTTTATGTTATTGAGCTATATCCAGTTATAGATTGTATGTTCTATGTTATTGAGTTATATCAAGATATAATCAGATCAGTAATCAGATATAGAAATAGCTTCAGACACCGATATAGCTCTAGATACAGATATAGCTCCAGAAACAAATATGGCTCTAGAAACTGATATAGCTTCAGATCACGGATAACAATAATCAGATAAACAGATAAAGGCCAGGTAGCAGTTAGCCAACAATCAGAAACAGTGCAAAACAGAATATAACATCAGTTGTTTAATACGGACTGACCTTGAAATAAAAGAAGAGAATATGATTAGTATTTTTCATTTGAGCATGCTTGTTGTGTATGTGTTTTGCATGTTGAGACTTGTTATGGCATGTGGGTACCCTTCAGCATCCCCGCCGCCCCTGGGTTATAGCTGTATCGATACCAGATTCAGATACCGCCACCAGCTGGGCGATGCCGTCCGCCTAGAGGACGATGATGGTCGACCACCATAATAATACGGTCCAGATTACTCTGCTTGCAGGGGCAGTTCAGTTCACTTTGCGCAGAGCCAGATTACCCTGTTTACAGGGGCAGACTACTCTGTGTGCGCTTGTGGCCGGGGGCAGTTTCAGATACAGATTTTTATAAAATTACCCTGTTGCGTGTTTACACCCAGGGGCAGTTTCAGTCACAGATGCAACAACAGATTACCCCGTGAGTGCTTGCGCTCAGAGGCAGGAGTCTTCGGACTCAGACACAGTTCATTGTCAGAGGCCAAGGCCTGAGCTACGTACCCAAGGGGGCCCGTAGGAGGAGGTCACAGTTATCAGATGAGTGGAGTGACTTATTTTTGGTTGACTTAGACCCGGGTAGGGGTAAATAGATTGTTCTGTTGGTTGGCACCTTCCGGCTTATAGGGGTCGGTCAGGTATTGTGTGTATTTATATGTATATCAATATGTGCTATTAGATACTGATAGACAGTAGGACGACATGTCGTCAGGTACGCCCAGTTTAGTTACAGAATAGGCAAACTCTCCCCAGTTATCCTCAGCCAGATAGATTCAGCTACTTCCTGCTTATATTTCATGTTATTGTTGTTTCCCATTTCAGTTGTATATTTCAGTTTGCTTTACATGCTCAGTACCTGTGGTACTGACGCCCGCGTGGGCGCTGCATTGCTTGCCTGCAGGTACACATAGACGAGGAGTCGATTCCTCGTGATCCAGTCAGCAGAGTTATCAGCTCCTATCCTTCGGAGCTAGACAGTCGAAGGTTGCTCCTATTTCCTTTTTGATTACAGTTTGGATAGGTCGGGGCCCTGTCCCGACCAATCTATTATTACTTCCTAGAGGCTTGCAGTCTGTATATATTTCCCTGTGGTTAGTTGTGCCGGTCGTGTGGGGCCGCGCATATGTTTAGTTGTCTATATTGGCCGTGTGAGGCCTTATCCAGTCAGTAGTGGTGACCTTGCCGGTTACGTAGCTATTCCACATTTGTTATATTGAGTTAGAGATAACTAGACAGCATGGTGGCCTTGTCGGCCCGCATATGTTTCCCTACATGTGAATGATTCTGGTTAGCTGATGATACAGTACAGGTGGCTATAGGCCCAGTCGGCCGGAGGCTGTATTTACAGTCGTTATATAGCCCGTTGATTCCTTGAATCTGAGTTAGAGCCAGAGCCAGCCAGACACCAGATGTGCTTAGGCACAGTAGTCTAGCAGTTCAGGTCCTAATAGGGCACCAGGTGCCAGTCATAACCCCCCCCCCCCAAGGTGGGGTGTGACATATTGAAATGAAATATGTGCAACTCCAAACACATCAATAGTCATACAAATAAAATAATTATCCAACCAAAATCAAGTTTCAATTTATAAAAAGGCACATGACTATTTAAATAGTGTATCTCTAGCCCAAATCTCACACTGAGACTATGGAACATCTAATAGAGTTACATGGTTTAGTTGTCAGGCATGCAAATCTCGAGAAAGAAAAATATGTCATAAAGTATATAAAGCTGAAACGACAGCTTCCTACGAATCAATGCAAAGAATCACCTTAGCAACAGAATCTACGGGAATGGACTCGTCAGCCACTAGTCTCACCTCACAATGGTAGCTGCATAGGCATGCAAGTAAGGAGTGAGCTATATACAAATATAACTTAGTAAGATCCTCGACCAGCTACTTTAATACATACAACTACAACGAACATAAAAATAATATGTACAAAAATATATTTTAAAATATAATACTAAATGAAGTCCAAATAAATGTTCAATAGATCACTGTACAACTCAATACAACTCAAACTCAGGACTTATCATACAAAATGAAAGAGATCAACTTAACACCCCGACTAGTACTCGACAATATATACAATGCCCCAAATATATACTATGTCAGCAAGTACAAGGCCCCTAACATATTAGGGCAGCACATGTATGCCCCTAGTAACTATATCGTGGCAGCGAAAGAAGGAAATCCAATACCCAATGCCATGGTACGAAATCACACCACACCAAAGATCAATTATTAAATAAGTTTTACAAAGAATATTTTTCTCAAAGTAACATATTTGCGGTTGGTCAAAGACCACCAATTCTGCCCAGTACACGCTTGTTCCTACACATGGACCAGGTAGGCAAAATATAATATTTTAAATAAATAAACACCAAAGTTTAAAGTCTCACTTGACTCAAATTCATAACTCAAGCACACTTTTTAATAATTTAGAACTATGGTCTCGGGGTCTCTAGATCACCTCAAACTACATAAAAAATGGGTTTAGAATGGAAAAAAAATTCTTCGGTAGATGTTTCCTTAATTTTTAATAAAAATCAAATTCATGGTCAAAGGTTTGACTGAAAAAGTCAACTCTGGTTAACGATGCAGAATTCCCGAACTATGATCACCAATAGATCTCCTCGCAAAGAGAGTTCCAGAACATTAATCAAAAATGAATTTTGATAATGTTTGCCTTTTCAAATTGGTGATTTGGTTGAACAACCTTAGGACTAAACTTTCTAGATTCTTCAAAATTTTTCATGTTTTCACCATAAAAATTCACTTATAATCACATAAATAAACTTAAAAAGATTAAAGCCATTACCTTGAAACTTTCCATCGAAAATCCTTATTTTTCTCTCCTCTCTTCTTCTCTTTTTCTCCTTTTCTTTTCTTTTCTCTTCTGCGTGTTTTTTTCTTTATCCGAGTTATTTCGTTTTGTAGCTTTTCCATTAGCAGTTCCTGATTTTTAAGTCTTTAGTTCAATTTGGTTTTGACCCTTATTATTTATTATTATTATTATTATTATTATTATTATTATTATTAAATTCTTATTTTTATTTTATTTTATTGCTTAATTACTAAATAAGTCATTATTAAATTAGAATTATTACAAATGTCATGGTGCAAAATA
The DNA here is from genome assembly GCA_035772735.1 of Datura wrightii. Lineage (NCBI taxonomy): Eukaryota > Viridiplantae > Streptophyta > Magnoliopsida > Solanales > Solanaceae > Datura > Datura wrightii. The sequence goes on from JASDFA010000014.1 coordinate 32,118,293, forward strand.
ATAAAAATTTCACAATACAAAAAACATGATATTACTATACTTTCAACTTTTCGTAAATGTCACATATCTTAAAATCAAATAGGTATGTTTTTTCATATTTAATCTTGATTATATATTTATTTCTTCATCGTATTTCTTCTCATACTTCATGTTTCAAACTATAAAAGCTTCACATGACACAAATGTAAAATATATTTTTAATTTTTTTGACATTATAATAGTGATCAGATATTTATTATTATTTTTTATTGAGATAGAATATGATTTTTAAATAATATAAAATGATTTACAACGTAATATTTATTTAAATACTGTAAATTAGTAAGAAGAGAACAATTTGTGCATAGTTTGACGATAAAACTATAATCAATAGACACCTTACAATATAAATATTTGTACCTAATAGGTTTCAGATATAAAACAAATTATTGCATGTAATAGACATATTATTTATATTTATTTTTATAATTTATGATAATATTAATTGAACATTTCAATGAAAAATTTATATATTCAATTCAAATTTATTTGGAATTGAATTGTAACGTAGTTATAATATGAATTGTACATCAGAAAAGTTCAATAAATTAATAAATTTTTGACCATTCAAAATTGAAGAAATAAAGAATGTGCAAGTAGGAATAGTTATGATAATATTAATTGAACATTTCAATGAAAATTTAGTAATCATTTCAAATTTATTTATCTAAAATTGAATTATAAATATAGTTATAATACGAAATATACATGAGAAAAGTTCAACATGCCAATAAAATATAGACCATTTTAAAAAATTGAAGAAATAAAGAATGTGCAATTAGGGATGGTTTGGCAACTAGTTAAAATAATACAAAAATTAATTATGAAAAAAATTATATAAAATATTATTTCATATTACTATTAGTTCTCCTAATCAATTATTAAATATAATAGAATATTACGTAAATAAAATTTTAATACCTATATAATTTATATATTAATAAAATATTATTTAATACATGTATAATTCGTGCCCAAATAAGCATCTCTTAGCCCCCAAAAAGAGAAAAAAGAAAAAGAGAAAACAGAAAGAAAGGATTCAAAATTACGCAAATGGGCTGCTTATCTGACTAATCGAAAGGGTCGAAACCCATACCATCGTCACCAGGCTCAGTTGGCTAGCTCGGCCTTTGTCTCTCGCGCTCAACTTTCCTCCTATTTCGCTTCCATTCCCCCCACCCCCCTACCCATCGCTGATTGTTCATTTTCTTGATCTTTCAATACCTTCAATCCCAGATATTGGATCAAGGTTCAGAAAAGGTAAAATCTTGATTACCATTTTGTTTTCCCTTCTGCCTTCGTTGAAAAAAATGTTCTTGTTTCAAGTTTTTCCATCGTTATAGCTATGATACCGTATACAAGATTGTATTTTTGAGCATTTGGGTTTGCAGAATGGAAGAGGAGAAACCCAAAAATACCCAGAATGAACTGGGTGGTGATAATGTAGATAATGTACATAGTAATGTAGTCTCGAAAGGGGTTGATTCTTCTTCAGCTCCTTCGGCAGACGGTGAGCTATTCGAAAATGTTTCATTGAAATATCAAGACAAAATTGGTGGGGGATTAAATCAATCTCCAGGATCTGATAATTTAAGACGGTCTTCAGGTGGGACTGAGGACAAGTTTGAATTTTCCTTGGGGAAAATCCCATCTGGGGATGATTATGTAGACATTGAGGTGCACCATGAAAGCCATTTTTCGAGCCATAGTCCTGATAGGCAATTTATGGATATAGCTGAAACTAGACAGTCGTCTTCTTCGGTGGATTCTGCTTTGTATTCTTACGGGGATGATGCATATTCTCCATTTGGTTCACCACCAAAACCTAAGCCGAAACAGGTTGTGCCAAATGTGGAACCAGAACTCTTGCATTTAGTAGACTCTGCTATTATGGGAAAGCCTGAAGGCTTGGACAAGCTGAAAAATGTTGTTAGTGGTGTCGAGAGTTTTGGAACTGGAGAGGATGCTGACACTATTGCGTTTTTGGTAGTTGATTCACTTCTTGCCACTATGGGAGGTGTTGAGTCTTTTGAGGACGATGAGGATAATAATCCGCCAAGTGTGATGTTGAACTCTAGAGCAGCCATTGTGGCAGCCGAACTCATTCCTTGGCTTCCCTCCGTTGGGGATATTGCAGGTCTCATGTCACCTAGGACTCGCATGGTTAAAGGCTTGCTTGCTATTTTGCGTGCTTGCACCAGAAACCGAGCAATGTGCTCTACAGCTGGTTTGTTGCGTGTCCTGCTGCATTCGGCCGAAAAGATATTTAGTCAGGATGTTGCAACTTCAGAGCCATCAAGATGGGATGGGACTCCTTTATGCCTTTGCATTCAACACCTAGCTGCACATTCTCTCAGTGTAAGGGATCTGCATGGTTGGTTTCAAGTAGTCACAAGGACTCTTGCCACTAAGTGGGCAGCTCGTTTATTGCTTTCCTTGGAGAAGGCCATGAGTGGGAAAGAGTCAAGTGGTCCAGCATGCACCTTCGAATTTGATGGTGAAAGCTCTGGCTTGCTGGGTCCTGGGGAGAGTCGTTGGCCTTTTACTAATGGATATGCATTTGCTACCTGGATCTACATTGAGTCCTTTGCTGATACTTTAAATACAGCAACTGCAGCAGCTGCAATTGCTGCCGCTGCAGCTGCCACGTCAGGAAAATCATCTGCGATGTCAGCTGCTGCTGCAGCCACTGCACTGGCTGGGGAAGGCACAGCTCACATGCCACGACTCTTCAGCTTCTTGTCAGCTGATAATCAAGGGATTGAGGCATACTTTCACGCCCAATTTTTGGTGGTTGAAAGCGGTAGCGGGAAAGGAAGGAAGTCTTCTCTGCATTTCACTCACGCGTTCAAGCCACAGTGTTGGTACTTTATTGGTCTTGAACACTCTTGTAAACAAGGCCTCATTGGGAAAGCAGATAGTGAACTGAGGCTGTACATCGATGGATCATTATACGAGAGTCGACCATTTGACTTTCCCCGGATATCCAAGCCACTCGCATTCTGCTGTATTGGGACTAATCCACCCCCAACCATGGCTGGTTTACAACGCCGTCGTCGTCAATGCCCTTTGTTTGCTGAGATGGGCCCTGTATACATTTTTAAGGAACCAATTGGGCCAGAAAAAATGGCACGTTTAGCTTCTAGGGGAGGAGACGTGCTTCCTTCTTTTGGTCATGGAGCTGGCTCGCCATGGTTAGCAACAAATGACTATGTGCAAAAGTTGGCTGAAGAAAGTTCTGTTCTGGATGCTGAAATCTCAGGATGTCTTCATCTCCTCTATCATCCTGGCGTGCTCAGTGGCCGTTTTTGTCCAGATGCTTCTCCTTCTGGTTCAGCAGGTTTGACAATTCTGTTACATTTACTGCACATATCAATATCAATTATGATGTCCATTATCTTCTAGATTATCATCACAAGTCTACAAACTTGATGCTTAGAGTTGCTAGCTGATCCTATAAACTGCTTAAACCACACTATGTATTTCCCTGTCTATCTACACATATTTTAGATGGGGGTCAATGGGTTGGGCAGAGGTTGCAGTGTTATATTGAGAAGATTTCTGGTTAACATTTCTTTCTTGATTGTGTTGTTCACATTCCTATACTCCTCCTACTATTCAATAATTGAAGCTTTAAGTTTCATATTCTAGAGCCTCCTATTCAGTACTGGAGCTTTTATGTTTCATATTCTAATAAAATCATTTTGGATGAATGCATAATTGGCAAATGTTTTCTGCACACTAATTCTATCTGATAAATCCCACCCTCTCTGGCCCTCTCTTTATGTCTTTCTTTCATTTGGTACAGAGAAATGTAAGGAACCAGAGTCTTACCTTTTTTTACCCTCGCATGTTTATTTGTCTCTTTTTAAATGTAGCTTGAAGAATGTAACTGTTGTCTATCTATTATTGTTAATGATTCTGAATCGTTCAGGTGTGCTTCGAAGACCTGCAGAGATTCTTGGGCAAGTCCATGTCTCAACAAGAATGCGCCCAACGGAAGCTCTTTGGGCACTGGCGTATGGAGGTCCCATGTCCTTACTTCCTCTGGCAGTGAGTAATGTGCAAGAGAATAGCTTGGAACCTCAGCAAGGTGACCTTTCTTTATCATTAGCCACAACTGCCCTTGCTGCTCCCATATTCAGAATCATCTCTAGGGCCATTGAACATCCGGGAAACAATGAAGAATTGAGCCGTAGAAAAGGTCCAGAGGTCCTGTCAAGAATCTTAAACTACCTTCTACAAACTTTGTCTTCCCTTGATGTTGCGAAGCGTGATGGAGTTGGGGATGAGGCGCTTGTAGCAGCAGTTGTTTCATTGTGCCAATCACAAAAGCACAACCACACTCTCAAGGTGCAACTTTTCAGTATGCTTCTACTGGATCTGAAGATTTGGAGCTTATGCAGTTATGGTCTTCAGAAGAAGCTTCTCTCTTCTCTTGCAGATATGGTTTTCACAGAGTCATCTGTGATGCGTGATGCTAATGCCATTCAAATGCTTCTAGATGGATGCAGGAGATGTTATTGGACTATTCACGAAAGTGACTCTGCTGATACATTTATGAATGACGAAACACGTCCTGTAGGCGAAATAAACGCTTTGGTTGATGAACTCTTAGTTGTTATTGAACTCCTAGTTGTGGCCGCCCCTCCTTCACTAGCTACAGATGATGTCCGTTGTTTGCTTGGTTTCATGGTGGATTGTCCACAGCCGAATCAGGTAATGTGCAATCTTTTGTACATAAGTATGCTGAGTGGTGGGGAAGCTTCTAGGTTAATTAAGTCTCCTGTTGCTCTTTAGAAGAAAGCTTAGATCACCATTCCTTGTTGGTGTCTAGTTTTGACAGCTTATTAGATCTTTGTTTTGTACTTTGATTGACATATACATTTGACGGCTTATTACATCTTTGTCTTTAACTTTGATTGACATATATATCTATTATATTAAGCATTTATAGTTTGTTAGTCACTCAAGAATACACTCTTTGTAGTTTTCTCAAACTTTTTGATCTGTTTTATCTGCATTCTTCAAAGCTTATCAACTTTTTCACACCACGTTCTTTTGTCACATGTGATCTTCCTGTTTCCTAATTATTAACTTATTTTCTAGTTATCTGTGTCTCATCTCAGTAACTTTACACGCTCATACTGTTTGATGATACTATTTTTGAATTCACTCATAATTCTTCTATCTTAACAAGTGCAAAAGGACTAATCAAATAAGTTCTCATGGTTTTCTTTCTGTTGTAGTAGCCACAAAATAAGGACAGTATCTTATTCATAATGGTAGACATTATGGGAAATTTCCTAGATGTAGTAATTCCCTATTACTACATTAATCATGTCCTAAAATTTCTTCCCATTATCGAGTTAAAAATGTTGTAATTTGGTTTTCATATTTGGAAAAGAAAGAGGAACAGCTCTAATAGCATTTAGTAGTTTTCAAGAAACACTTCTCAATTGGAATCTGCAAATTTTGTTCCTTTTTAGTGCTCTTTCATAAAGTTTGTCCCAGTTATTTGATACTTACCATCTGCAGAAAGTTTTACTGAGAAAGTAACGATGAGCTAATGAAATCTGTCATATTCTTTTCATCATGCACATGCGGTAAATTCACCAGATAGCTAATAAACTAAGACATTTTGTGCTTTTTTGATACAGACTAAGACATTTTGCACTTTACTGCCCGTACAGCTGTAGTCTTTCCTCCAAAGCACCTCTGTTTTTTTTTTAATTCCCCAAAACACAAAAGGTGAGGCTTGTATTATCCTCAAATACCCTTCTAGTCTTTTCTGATCTGCATCTACTCCAGTAGCAAAATAACTCTGTAACTGTAAAGGCATGACTCATTTTCTACAAAATGTTTAGGGACACTAACCCCATATGGCTGTGTAGTTGTTGTCTTCAAACCCTTCTCCACACAAGTAGCATTTACTACCCTTCTCTTCTGCAATTTTTGCTGAATCAAGCAGTTTTCATTTACCATCAACAAACAGAAGCAATCCACCTTATAAGGTGCTTTAGTCCTCCATATTATTTTCCATGGCCATTGTGGAAAGTGAAAACCAGCAGTCTGTGAAAAATGGGGCGAGAAGTAAAACAACTTCGGCAACACGGTTTCACAGTGAACTTCTACCACTGCTCAATGCAATCCATAATAGAGAGTCAGCTTCTTCAGAGAAAGGTCAAATATACTCCAAATCTCATATAAGCTGGGCGATACTTCTACTTCCCAATCAAAATAATTTATTTTGAAGCTGATTGTCCACTTCCCTGATTGTCAATGAACTAATGTTGCTCTGTTTCTGCTGCAAAATTGACAAGTCAAGTTATCTGGTTGATGGAGTTATCTCTGAAGCGTGATTCCAAAGTTTAATCCTTTTTTATTTTCCAATTTAAACTGTACTTTTGTGGGAATATCTTCCCACTTCCTGATATGTTTCCATACACCTACACCATAAGAGCATGCAAGTTCTGTATAGCTTCCTTTCTCCACAGCGTGCATTTCCATTGTTATATTTCCATAACCATTTGTAGAACGAGCTTTGATTGTGTATTTTAAATTCTTCACCCCAAGTCCACTCTCTTTATTCATCGATGATATATCTTTTCCTCCTGTAACTAATAAGAACCAAAGGAGCCACATCCCATGTCCTGTGATTTCTTCTTCCTCTACCGAATACCCAACTATGCACCACAAACTTCACTATTCACGGCTTTGACCACTGTATTCCTAAAAAGTTCAACACTGTGCACCACAGATGACTTGCTACCTAACATTCACTAGTAATTGCTTCACATCTTCTCTGGACTTTTTGCACATGAAGTGCCCGGACTTCTATGTTATCTTCCATTTTATCATATTTTTGGTTATTAGGATCACCCTTCTAGTCAGCCATCACATGAAAAAGCATACTTTCCTTGTTATTTTAGGAATGTAGACATATAGGCATTGGAACCTCATGTCCTCTCTTTTCAGCAGCCTGTGGTTATAGGAGTTAACTGTGATTATTTCGTTTTCCCTGCCATTTCATTTCCAAGTGTCATGTTCCTACCCTATTCATGTTTGTATCCATAATAGTATGAAACATAGGTTGCTTGACTTGAAAAATATGTCATTTTATTTCTTAACTCACTCTATATACAGCTTCTATATACTTGGGAATAAAATCTTTTTCTTAAAAGAGAAATTTCTTGGTACTTCATTTTGTTAATCGACACTTCCCAACAGATTTCAAACTTCCTATTTAAATCTACTAATATACTTTGGTTCTTTCAGGTAGCTAGGGTGCTACATCTCATGTACAGGTTGGTTGTACAGCCAAATATGTCCAGGGCTCAAACCTTTGCTGAGGCATTTTTATCCTCCGGTGGTATAGAAACACTTCTTGTCCTATTGCAGCGTGAAGTTAAGATTGGAGATTGTGGTGATTTATCCACTTTAGATCGTAATGACACTGCTGCATCAGCCCGGGAAACTGAACTGGCTACTGAGGCGCATTGTCCCATGGGAGGTAGTCAAGTTGGTGAAGCAGGACTTACAAAAGAAAGAGAGACAAATTTGAGTGAAATGGAATCTGTACCTGAGTCCTTCAAAGGAGCGGGTGCCACAATTTCCACGAGGTCTACTATTGAAAAAATGCAGTCTATCCCAGAGAATGCATTTCTAAAAAACCTGGGTGGTATAAGTTTTTCAATAAGTGCTGAAAATGCTCGGAATAATGCATACAACGTTGATAAAAGTGATGAAATTGTGCTTGGAATAATTAACCTCTTGGGTGCCTTAGTTTCATCAAGCTATCTGAAATTTGGTACACATGCTCCACCAGATGTGACGAACAACCTTTTGGGGTTGCTGGAAGGAGGGGGTACCATGTTTGATGATAAGGTTTCCCTTCTACTTTTTGCATTACAAAAGGCCTTCCAAGCAGCACCAAATAGGCTCATGACTAGCAGAGTATACACAGCTTTATTGGGTGCCTCGGTATTAATATGCTTTTCCTCTTGATTTGCTGCTTTTTAAGTAACTCAGTTCCTGCCATTTCTTCTATTTCTTTTTGAATAATTTTTTTTGTGAAAATCTTCTTGAAGACGTTTCTAGGAAAATTTCCTTTCTTTGCTGTGTTTCAATAAGATAGTATACTTATCTTCTCATAGGTTCTGATTCTCAAATAAATGAAAAAAACTCAGTGTGTTGCATATATCCCTTGCTTGAAGATGATATGCATAGTTACAATCATATATATGAGCCTTTTAGCTTCTTGCTTTACATCTGAAATATGTAAATGCTTCTTTATTGGTGCAAAAACTAGACACCTCTCTATCATTACTGCTTTTGTTTTTCTTTTTCCCTTTTCTTGCGTAGCTAGTTTTGATATGTAAGCCAGAAAATGACATCCTTAAGTTTCTCCTTCTGCTTAGAATATGTTCTATCTCAAACATTTAGAATAAACTTTTTCTATGTGTTTGCCCTGGGAAGTCAACCAAGTTTCAACTCAGACTTCATATCATCATGCATTTCTGTTATGCAATATCTTGGTGCAATTCACCGTAATGTGTAATAGATACCTCTCTGGTCTCTGGTGGTTTTACAGTTCTGGGACAAGTACGTTAAGTGATGGGAATTGTTTTGTGTTGCAATCAATATGAAGGTTGTATATATCTCGGTTTTGATTAGAAAGATAAAGAAGCATTCCTTTTCAGCCATTTGGAATTTGGATGGAAAAAACTGAGTAATAATATTAGTCCCTTTTAGTTGCATAAACAATAATGTAAGTTAAGTATACTGAGGAACACTTCCCTTTATTCTATAAAATATGATGTTAGTGAATATCTTATGGAGAAATTATAAGTGTATAGACTATCAAATGAGCTATGTGCACTTTTCCCAGATTTGGTAAGGTACTTGCAGATGTTTATTTTCTACAAGTGTCTTATGGAGCATGATGGGATCATGACTTTGATTTCATTAGGTTTTGGAGATTCTTATGATAGAGTAATACAGACTATCTTCTTTTTGATAAGTAGATTATATAGCTAGCTTTCCATTTGAATAATCATCTTCTAGCAGTTTATGTACTGTACCGTTAATATCACCAATAAATAACTTTCTTAATTTATGCTTTATTGAGTAGAATAAGATTTAAAAATAGGAGATCATATGAATATAATCTGCTAATTAATATTAGTGCTATTTAGCTCATGAGTAATAAATCCGTATTTAATCATGTGATATTGATGTGAAAAATCAGTTTTAGACCTTTCTTTGCACCATTAATAGTTGAAGTTCTTTTATCGGGAAAAACCGGTTTTCGGTATCTAGGCATAGTTTATTCCACGATCTGTATAGGTGTTCCCGAATCTTGTTTGGGCTCATTTAATCCTTTTTGTGATTAATTTTGTTGCATGCCTCACTTTTTGGATTTGAATTTCCTCACTACTCATTCAGAGAGTCATTTTATTTATAGATGCAAGAGTTTTGGGGCTACTCTATTTATTATTGACTTTTCTGCCTTAAGCAGCATCAGTCTATCACAGATAAATCTGAAGCTTTTTTGCTCCTTCTGTAGATAAATGCCTCGTCAACGGATGATGGATTGAACTTCTACGATTCTGGGCATCGATTTGAGCATATCCAACTTTTATTGATTCTTTTACGGTCACTTCCATATGCACCAAAGCCATTGCAAAGCCGAGCATTGCAGGTATTGAATTGTGCCCCGTTTTTCCTTATTGGGCCTTACCTTTTTTGTACTGATGCGGATGTAGGCTCTTGGCACTTGATTATCATTAGGTGGGTGTATTAAAGTTTGTTCTCGGCTTGAATGATTGAAAATTGAGCATTTGGTTATCGGTTGGTTCTAGGTTCATTATAGAATATTTAACATCAAACTTCGATATTGGAACTACTTCTGTAGAATAAGGCAAATATAACGTTGCTTCTGACTCCTTTTGGCTCAACAAGGATCTTTGTGAGTGGTGAGGCAATTAGGTTATAGGCTGTGATAATAAGTTTCACAATTCTTTATAATAAGAATGTTACACAGTTAATTGTACAAGTTTTGCTTTGATGGAGGAATCGGTACAAGTCAGCTAATAGCTGTTTGTTAGGTTTACATATTTATTAGCTGATTTCTTTAAATAATAATTTTTTCAAATAAGTAATTCAGGGAGAGGAATCAGTACAGTCAGCTAATAAGTTCTTGTTTGTTGGATTTAAGTAGTTATTCAACTGATGTCTTGCATTTATTTTGAATAAGTAATTTGAAAGTTTATTGATTATCAAAAGTAGCATCACGCGCAGGGGTTTGGTTCAATGGTAAAGGAAGCATGACATGGGATGGGTTGTAGGAGCATGTCACTAATTTGAACCATGTTATGGACTAAAAATTGGTAAGTGGGAAAAAGGTAGAGGGACATGCTGATAATCCATAAAGAATGAACCTGTGCTTTGAGCTGGGCCAGCTAACCCGCAGGCTTCTTCAGTTATCAAAGAAAAAGAATAATGAAAAGTAGCACCATTCCCCAGAGGACCCACAAAATGCATTCTTGTTCTATGTTTCTAAATTGTTCTTAGGTCAGGGGTGGCCAGAGCGGGTACTACCTACAATTTGTAATGGTACAGCCAGAAGAGGAGTCGGAAGGCCGGCCAAGATCATGTCCTTCTGAGCGGATGAGGTCGGCTCAGTGACTGAGGGCTTGCATGGAGGCGCATTGTTACCACGAGCTTAGACATCACTGCAACATTTCTCTGTTTTTTGGGTGCTCGAGCCTTGAGTTGAAGGCATATTTGCAAACTCTCTCAATAGGGCAATTCAAAGAGGAGAACGAGGACAACTGACTATCGCTAAAAAGCAGTTATGTTGCTTGACCTACCTGACCAGCTCTGTGAAGCTTCATTTGGGAAGAAAGCATCGCTGACTTGTAATAAAATTTTAAGGAACATGTTCCATAATTTCGCTGCAGTAGAGCAATGCAAAAATATATGATTTGCATCTTCAAGCTCCCTAGCACACATGTAGCATCTTCAGGGTCAGGCAAATTATACGGCAATCCGGCTGAAGCTCTCAAAGAGGAGCCTTGTTCTCCAAATCATCTTCTAGTGCCAATTTTCAGTTGGACACTTATCTGCCGTTTGGCCATGAGAATTATTCACTTTTTTCCGGAATAATTTTTCACTTAATTTCAAAATCAGTGTTTGGCTATAAAATTTTCAAATCTAACTTGGAGTTGGATTTCAAATTTGGAAAGTGCTCCAAACATGTTTTCCAACTCTACAACAACAACAAAAACATACACAGTGCAATCCCACAAGTAGAGGGCTGGGAGAGTGTCGTGTACACAGCCTTACCACTACCTTGTGATGGTAAAGAGGCTGTTTTCCAACTCTATCTTCATAAATCCCAAATAAAGTTCTCCCTTCTCTCCTTTGCAAAAAGTATAACCAAACACAACTTCATCTTCAACTTCAACTTCATGAATTCCAAATGGAGTGAAAAATATTTGGACTATGGCCAAGCGCCTACTTAGTTTTTACTGATGAACTGTAGCATGACTTAATTGACTAAGGTTGCCTCTTGCTTGTACCCCATAACAAGGAGTAGGGGTTCAGGAGGCTGTTCATTAACCACTCCAGCTTCTTTAACATTGAGAATATCCTGTCAACCCCCCAATCATGGCAATTCCTTCTAAAACTAAGCTCCCGTCCATGATTTGTTTTACATTGTGCAATGATAAATGTTACATTTACAGCAAGATTGGGCAAGTCAGGGAACTTATCTTTGGGAATGTGTCCCAACCAAGCATCATGTCAGAATTTTTACTAATTTTCATTGTCCATTCTGAAATTGGTTCTGGCAAAAATTCATATCAGAGGTTCCTTATTTGCTTTGAAATATGTGGAGAAAAGAGGATTGGAGATAACAGGGGTCTGGCCAAGTATGAGGGCTAGACAAGAGGAGATTTTTTTTACAACACTATGTAGCCTTCAATTTTTATAGAATGTGGCAAAATCAACATGATTAATTTTCTGGTTTTCATTTTCTTGTTTGTCATTTTGGTCCCTGGTTGAAGGGGCAAGACAGAAAATTAGATCTGCCAAGAGCAAGAAACAAGGAAAGTTCAATTTCTTTTTTCTTCTGCAGTTGATGTTGGAGGGATGGGGTCTTAGTTTGCGAGACATCACAGACCAATTCTTTTGTCCTTCATGGTTTGGCTCTATTGATTGGTCGGTGGGGCTATTTTGAGGACACATTTGTCTCAATGTATTGCTTTCATATATTGTCTTTGTTGAACATTCTCTTCATGCCTCTCTCTCACTTCAATTTTCTGTTTGGTTTCAGGATCTTCTGATTATGGCTTGCAGTCATCCGGAAAACAGAATCAATCTAACCAAAATGGATGAGTGGCCTGAGTGGATACTGGAGATCCTGATATCCAATTATGAGGTAGCATTTCTTGTACTATTTCACAAAAAAATACTTTGCTTTCTTTTTGGAAGTCACTGTAAAGAAATACAAAAGAAAATCTGTTCTGTTTTTCACTTCTTCGATACTTTTTGTGCATGTTCCCTGCTGTTTTGCATTTCTTATGCATCTGTAATTCTGTATACAGGAATAATTTCCCATGTTGTCATTGATACACGTTTTTTTTTTCGCTTTGCTAACTTGAAAGTGGTGCTCATAGGTGGAGCTATTAAATGTCTCTTCTGACACTTCTTTTCCCTGTGAAGTAGCGGTTAAAGTGCGCTTTTTCCAATATCAGCAGAGGCTAAAAGAAACATTGAGACTCTGATTTTGATTCTTATGGTCTTTCCATGGCAGACAGGAGCAAGCAAGAATGCTAACCCAGGAAGCTTAAGAGATATAGAAGACCTCATACACAACTTCCTTATAATTGTGTTGGAGCACTCAATGCGCCAGAAGGATGGATGGCAGGTAAATTTTGGTAACCATTTTCTTTTCTCATATGACATCATTCTGCTTGGTTTTTGCTTTTGAAAAAACATTTAGAACATAGGTGCAGAACCAGTAGGATGCTAACTAACAGGGTGTATTCACTAAGATGGAGAATATTGGGGTGAATGATTCTTACTGTGAGGTGAGGTAGCAACTAAAGATATAGTTGAACATAAGAGATCTTATTAGAGAGCTGAATGGATATGTTGGTTGTCTTGGAATGATTATATCAGTTGCATTCTTTTATTCTTGGTTGCTTGGAATGGGCACGAAGGAATCAAATGGATACTTGTATGATGGAGATATGGCCGAGGAGAAGTTTCTTTTTCACCAAGACCAGAGCTTGGTTTCTAATGTTCCTCAGGAGACCTTCTTATAAGTTAGAAATCCACTATCTTTTGGATTTACCTTATCTGCCAATGAAAGTGGGAAGATCGAAAAACTACTCAGGTTTCAGAATGTTCTGACTCATAGTTAGCCCTTTGATAGCTAGCCTTTTCGTCTGGGACCTCCAGAGTGTACTCTATAGCTCCTCGTTTGTGCAGGTGAGACTGTGACCTCTTTCATGAGTTTCTCAGTGCTGGTTTTCTAATTAAATTCTGTTTCCTCATAGCTTGAAAATGTTAGCACTCTGCAGATAGCTCCGATCAACTTGAACAATTAAAAATCTTCACTTTCTGTTCCGTAAAACTTTGCTACCTGTTTTTCAAGGACCTCCCAAAGGGATTTCACGATGTTGGTTGGCTTCTTCGACCAGCATCCTCTCTTGCCTGAAAATTTTATAGTGCTCATCTTTCCCCTTCCTTTGACAGCAGCAATTTAAAATCTTCTGCTACTCTCTGTCCTTCACAGCTAAATTCTGCCGACTCTTTCACTTTTTATCTCTCTTCGGCTTTCACCAACTATAGATCCTCTCAAAAGTCACAACCATGACCTGCTTATCACAGCCTTTCTGCCCTTTTAAGACTTAAAAACCAAAACCCTCCTATGGGTTCTCAACTGGCTTATACTCAGTAGTCTCTGCACTCACTTCAATTGATGTATAAGAACCTTTATATTTGCAATGCCACAATGAGCAAATGCAATTGGCTACTTTTCACTAAACACTTGATGAATGTTCCTTCTGCTTTTTGCTGTTGTTACTATTCCTTTTGCACTTCCGTATTTTCTTTTTTTCAAATTGCTTTGAAATGCTTCCTTGAGCCAAGGTTCTATTGGAAACAACCTCTCTACCTCTACAAGGTAGGGGTAAGGTCCGTGTACACACTAACCTCCTCAGACCCTACCTGTGGGATTACATTGCGTATGTTGTTGTTTTTGTTCAGGTGTTGGATTTATTTGGTGTTTTATATCTTTTCTTATTGACCTAATAGGGTTAAGGAAGATTTTGTAGCTAGTTACTACTACTTTTCATATGTATTTCTAAAGCATTTTGCTCTTCTTTTTGTTCCTTGCAATAGCTGTTCTCCTCTTTTAATATCTACATCAAACATTTCATTTTGATAATTTTTTTTGGACAGGATATAGAGGCTACAATTCATTGTGCAGAATGGCTTTCCATGGTGGGTGGTTCTAGCACACGAGACCTGAGAATCAGGTACTAGCGTTGACAATTTTGTTGAATAGATCCCAGTGTTTGATTTTGCTGCAGTGATTTTCCTCTTTTAAAAAGGTTTTTTCTTTCATAGGGTTACATGTAGAGTAGTAGAGTGAGACCACCCCCCCTCTTTTCTGCGTAGATCTGCTCTGTATTGAATAATTTAGAGTATGTTGTTACATGTACTTCATGAATAATTCCTCTGGTATTGCAATTTTCAATCAGTTTAAATGAAGTAGAATGGGAATTCTGGATTATGGCTTAGAACTTCTTTAAGATAATTTTAGATAGTTAATGTACATAGTTAAGGTGTATATAGTTATACTTTGTATTAGAAAACATGATTATGTATAGGAAACATGATTATGTACTTTGTGAAGTGTGGATCTGAAGTGGACATATAGTGTAAGTCAATTGTCTTCATGTGCCTTTATTTTCACATGGTATCAGAATTTTGGTGAAAAGTTCCCTCCCTTTGCCAAATCTAGCAACATCTGGGAGAGGAAAAGATGGTCACCTTGTATTTTTCCTGCGACTTTCAGACCCACTTGTTTCGTGACTGTTGTGCGGAAATCAACACCACTTTTGGGAATGTGCTTTCAGACTCATTACCCTGCTTATTCCATCACAAATTTTCTTAACCAATTGTTTCCCTCACCCCTTGTTACCACTTCTAGAGGATGACAACTTGGATGTGTCGACTTTTTTGGACTTTTTGCAGAGTGTTTGTCCTTTCTATGATAGTGATTATTAGACTTTATTTAGGTTAAGCTGTTATTTTTTTTTTTCAAAAAAAGAAGCTTAGGCTGTTACTAAATCAGGTAACATAGCCTGAGGGACCATCTTAATTTTCATGTGCCTTGTACGATGAGTGGTCTGTAAAGACAACATCTTATTTTTCTATCCGAAGGCAATTTTGGGGTTCTCATTAGTTCTCAATTTTGCTTATCATTACATCCCAAGACGTGAAGAGTCACTGCCAATTTTCAAAAGAAGGCTGTTGGGCAGCTTGCTGGATTTTGCTGCACGGGAGTTGCAGGTTCAGGTAACCTTGTTCTTCAATCTCTGCTTTCTATGGTGAAAGCTGAAGATGTGACTTGTTAATTCTTTTTGTTTTTTCCTTTTCTCCTAATGACTTTTATCTTCAATATAATATCAGAAAGACCTGCTTCAGTGTGATTTTTGAACTGGGTAAAAGCAAGTTAGTACTCAAGGCCAAGTTTGTGCTACTTGAGATGTCACAAAAATGTGCTAGTGCTTTCTGTTTCAAAATTTCTGGCTTAATTTCGTATATTCATACATTTGTGCCCAAGGAAGGGTATTCTTTTTCTGTTTTATGTTCTTGTATTAACTGGGTGATGCTCATGTGTTCGTCATCTTTATTTGTAGATTTTGTTTGAGAACCACCACAAAAGGACCAACAGAGTTTGGGAGAGGGGTTTGTGTGTGGTGGGGAGAGAGAATTTTGCATGTTGAACTCTCTGTATTTCTTACTCCCTCTGTCTCAATTTATGTTATACTACCCTTTTTAGTCTGTCACCAAAAAAATGGTACCGTTCTATATTCAAAAACAATTTAACTTTAAACTTCTCATTATACCCCCCACAAAACTATCTATGACTTGTTTTAGACCACAAGTTTCAAAGATCTTTTACTCTTTCTTAAACTACATAGGGATGAAAATGGACTGGGGCGGGTGCAGAGCGGGTTGAGCCTTAACCCACAAAATTTCAATCCACTCCGCATAGAAATTTTGTGTGTTTTAAACCCACCCCATCCTGCTCTGTCCCGCACAGTTTTTTTTTTCCAAAAATCTAGAAAAGCTACAACAAAATTTGATACTACTAAATTATTTTTGCATCTTCCATTTTCTCTTCTCCCAGGTCATACAGAACCAAAGCCAACACATTTAGATAGCTTGTGTAATTAAGGATTATATATTATTTAATTTAAGTAGTATTATATGTACATAATTGTATTCCACATACTAACCAAGAATAACATGAGTTCTCGTAATTAAGTTTGTGAAAATAGAAAATGGTGACCAATCTCTTTGTAGCAGTGATGTCTTGGTTAACAGAAGATTCTTTTTTTATTTGATCTTATTATGTGAGCTATATATTTTATTTTTTTCCTATGTTAATTTATCCACATTAATGACTGCAAATTGTCAGTTCTATATGATAACGTAATTTTTATTATAATACTCCTTCTGTCCCATTTTAATTGTCGCTTTAGCTTTTCTCATGTCCATTAAGAAAACAATATAATATATAGTTTTATTAAGTTACCCCTATTTAGTGAAAGTAACTTGATTTCTTCCTCTTAAATACTATGCAATTAAGAGTATAGTTGGAAACAATTGTCAACTTTTTTTGTTGAATTCCTAAAGTGACAATTTTTTTGAGTTAAAGTGACTGTTACTTTGGTACGGAAAAAAGATATATTTACAGACATGCTTTTTTGGAAACTTGTTGCCTACTTTAAATTTTAATAAATTTAACGTGGTGATAATGATTTTTCCAATGAAGATGGAAGCTGCAGTACCGTTTCTTCTACATGGACGAAATCAAGGAACATTTACAATCCCTATGCTAGTAGAAGAAAATCCATCGCCTGCCTGCCCTGCACAAAATTTTCAAAAAGAATGTTTCAACCCGTCCCGCCCTGCCCTGCAACCCCATAAGGTCAAACCCGTCCCACCTAGCAGAAGATTAAACCCACCCCTCACTGCACCCTCTCCCCCCCGCCTCATTGCCATCCCTAAAGGTACACATGCAGTCAGGACACATAATTGTCAGAAGTCCCACATTGGCTATGGATGGGTAATTGGTCTCATTATATGGTTTTTGACAATTCTCACCTCATAAACTAACTTTTGAGTTTGAGTTAGACTCAAGGTCCATTTCTTATCATGATATCTCTACATCCATCCCATTAATTGGTTTACTTGATTTTGGGCCCCCATTTTATATTGTCCACATTCCAAATGTCCAGCTCTAGGCGTGTGGGGGTGTCAGAAGTGCTACTCATCCATGCATGGGGTAATTAGTATCCTTGTATGGTTGGACAATTTTCACCTCATGAGCTAGCTTTTAGGTTGAGTTAGATCAAAGATTTATTTCTTTACAATCACATGAATTGTGACAGAGGGAGTAGTTGAACTTTTAACTCTTACCAAATTTAGTTGCCTTTGTAGTTAGCTTGAGCATTGGTGTCACCTTGATCCTTTTCGAGTTGTTTTAAATTCAAAATTAACCTTCTTTTAGGGCCTCGTGCTAGTTATGATTTCTGTTAAATTCTGAGTATTTGATTAATGATGCACCAAGTAGGTGTCCATGCAAAAAATATTAAGCTCTCTATTTGCTTTAATATGAAATATGAATAGCACAAATATGGCTGCTTGTCTGTTTGCTTGTTGTCACTGTACTCCTTTTCAACACAATTTGTTTTAGCCCCTTCACAGCAGTTAAAATTTTTGTTATATTCTGAGTAAATTCATCCTAAACTTTTCCTTTTGACAAGTCAAAGTAATATTATTAATTGCATCCTGAGACATTAACACATGTGAAACAACAACGATGTCTACATCCCGCCTTTTCTTTTTCTGCAGACTCAAGTTATTGCCGCAGCAGCTGCTGGTGTGGCAGCTGAAGGGTTGTCAGCTAAGGATGCCAAGCTGGGAGCAGAAAATGCAGCTCAACTTTCTGTTGCCTTGGTAGAGAATGCCATTGTGATTTTAATGCTTGTTGAAGACCATCTGAGGCTGCAGAGCAAACTTTACAGGGCTTCACGTGTTCCTGCTGGTTCTGTGTCCCCCCTGTCAAATGTTGTGCCTGTAGGTAGTCAGTATGCAAGTGCAGTTGGTGGAGATGCTCTTGAAACTGTAGCTGATCGTAAATCATCAAATGGTTCTGGGAGACTGTCACTTGATGTATGTACTTATAGACTTATGTTTGATTTTAAGAATTCATCTTCTTCAAGTACTATCTGTTTATATCAGTCTGCAAATCTTGTATTTTCTTTTTTCTACCCTCTGTGTTGTGCATATTTTCCTGGCAGTCTTATTGGAGTTTGTTCTGCTTCTAAGTCTTGTCTGCATCTCTAGTTATTCTCTATTTCTTGTGTCTTCTATGGTTGCTGCATTTTCACCTACACCTACATGTAATTGTTTCGGAAAACGGCTAATCTCTCTGCTAACTGGGTTAAGACTGCAGGTATAATTCTTATCCGTGCTTGTAAAGCTCTCTATTGTGTTTGTAACCAGATTTATCGGACAGACCATGTCTGAATGCTTGTAACAGTTAACAATGTTATATTTGGTTTCTTGTTCATTGATCTTAGTTCACTGATGGTGGTCTCTACTAGGTTCTTGCGTCAATGGCTGATCCTAATGGACAGATATCTGCAACTGTGATGGAACGGCTCGCTGCAGCAGCAGCTGCTGAACCTTATGAATCTGTTTCTTGTGCATTTGTGTCATATGGTAGCTGTGCCTTAGATTTAGCTGAGGGGTGGAAATACAGGAGTCGATTATGGTATGGAGTTGGCCTTCCCTCAAACACCTCAGTAATTGGTGGCGGCGGCAGTGGTTGGGAAGCTTGGAATTCTGCATTGGAAAAAGATGCTGACGGAAACTGGATTGAACTCCCTTTAGTAAAGAAGTCGGTTGCAATGCTAGAAGCACTGTTGTTAGATGAGTCTGGACTGGGTGGTGGTCTAGGTATTGGAGGAGGATCAGGTACTGGAATGGGAGGCATGGCAGCACTATATCAATTGTTAGACAGTGACCAGCCTTTTCTTTGCATGCTGCGAATGGTGCTTGTCTCTTTAAGGGAAGAAGATGATGGTGGAAATCATATGCTAATGAGGCATGGAAACACAGAAGATGGGACATCAAGGGGTTTCCGTAGACAGTCGAGCAATCTTTCCATTTTAGACGTGAATGCTCGTACACCATCAAGAAAACCACGATCCTCATTGTTATGGAGGTATCAATATGATGACCTTTTCTGGGCTACTCAATTTTCCTTATTTTTTTGTTTTGTTTTTGTTTTTGTTTTTTTTTTTAAATCTTTTTTTAGGTTTTATATATTCACAGACTTCTGGTAAAGGTACCATGAATCACACGTGAACCTTAAGGGGACTTATTAGTGTGAGGATGAGATCACCAAAATTTCGGATTCTGAAACTGCTTGAAGCAAAAAAAAAAAAAAAAAAAAAAAAGAAAAAAGGAAAAAAGAAAAAAGATGCACTGAAGACTTGATGATAATATTGTACAAGACATACCTATTTATAGATATGCGGTGCAGTCTAACATTCTAATTTCATATTAACACTTAACACTACTATAACTTTTTAGCATGTTAACCGATTTAAAAATTTTTCTGAAGTAATTTCTATTTTTTACTAGCAGAAACATGCTATCAGAGCCATGTGATGATTTGTTAATTGCAATAACTCGTCTTCAAAAAAAAAAAAACCTAATATCTTCATTGATATTTGTGTAAATTTTGACCCACAACTGTCTAACTTGCCTAATTTTTTTGGTTTAGTAATATATTCATTTAAAGGTTAAAATGGGTAGAACCTGAATTAACCCATCCAAAAAGATTGGCAATTTGAGCACCCAAGGGCGCGGTCTAGTGGTCAATTAAGTGGGTTGAAAAATATTAGGTCTCAGGTTCATATCCCCATGGAGGCAAAAACATTAGGTGGTTTTTCCCCATCTGTTCAAGCCTTGGTAGAATTACCCCGTACCTATGTTGGTGGTTAGCAAGTACCCCGTAGAATTGGTCGAGGTGTGGGCAAGTTGGCTTAAACACCGTAGTTATTAAATAATTAGCAGATTGAATAACATTGATAACTCAAATTAGCCATACTATAATTTTGTCAAAAAAAAAAAAAGGAAATGCAAAGAAAAGAAAGAAGTGCTGAATAGAGATTATAATTTAATCTTATTGTAAAATAAATCATTTTTAGTAACAGAGATTAAAATTATAAACAAACAATGAAAAATGATCTTGAGTTGGATATGTTGGACAATGGCCTACTCAAATGTCACGACTCAATCCATTTTGATCAAGCAAAAATTGCCGGATAGCCTCCTGACTGATTCATCGCCTCAACTCATTTTAACTTGCCAAATTTGTCCTAGTCCATTTAACACCCCTAAGAGTTGCTATACTTGTTACACATCATTTTAACGTATTCTAGATGTACCCCTATATTTGGCGGCATTAGCTTCTAGCTTTTAGGTAATGTCAACGTATTTGTATTTTCTTTTGGTTTTTCTTGTTTGCTGGTTTGTGTTGCCAATTTTAAGCTTCTCCGCTGTTTGGCATACACCCTACTTGCGTAGTGGAATATTCCTATTTCACAAGTTCTTCTTGTGTCAGTACTTATAGCTATATGCTTATATTTCTTTTCATAATTACCCTGTCTTTTATGGCACTTAGGATGTGACCTAATGGTCAATGAAGTAGGCCTAGACCTTAGAGGCGAGCTTTCAAATCCCAGCTGAGGCAAAAATATTATGTGATTTCTTTCTATCTTGGTAGATAGAGTTTCGTGGTACCTGTGCTGGTGGGGGAGGTAGCATTTACTCGGTGGAATAGCTGGTCCTGACACCACCATTGTTAAAAGAGAAAAAGATAAAGTAGACTATCTTTTATCCTAGTTGTCAGCTATGACCACATGCTTGTTTAGTAGTAATAATTTTTTTTCCTGACATCTCATCTTATGCTAATTGGAATCCCACTCATACTCAATTTTTGTGCACAGCGTGCTTTCACCAATTCTCAATATGCCTATTTCTGAGTCCAGAAGGCAGAGAGTGTTGGTTGCCTCCTGTGTCATGTTCTCTGAGGTTAGTATTATATCAACCTAATTACTTGTCTGAGTCAGCAATTTATAAGGAGTTTTAAGATAGAAATCTTTTGTTCTCATAGTTTAGCTGTACATTTTTGTCTCCGATGTTTTCAGTATTTTGATTCATGTTTCTGTCACCTGTATGTTGCAGATCTGGCATGCTGTTTGTAGGGATCGAACTCCTCTAAGGAAGCAATATCTAGAGGTTATTTTACCACCTTTTATTGCAGCCCTACGGAGATGGCGACCCCTCTTGGCAGGAATTCATGAACTGGCATCTGCAGATGGTTTAAATCCTTTTGTTGTGGATGACCGATCATTGGCTGCAGATACCTTGCCCCTTGAGGTAATGTATATAGTGATGAAATTTCAGTTTTGAATTTTACTGTAATCTTCCTTCAGAGTTGGAGTTTGGCAAAAGAATCTTGAATTAAGTGACAAGATCTTTACTGTTATCCATTATTATTGAAGTATTTTCTGATAATTGATTAGAATCTGGCTCATCCAGCTTATGCCTTTGTGGTTGGCTTTCTGTTCTGTCACCATCCATATCTGCAGTTTCTATTTTGTCCATCGCTGAATTTTCTTTCTTTTATTTCTTTTACCACCCAAACATAATAAATTTTGCTTTTGTTTATACGGTCTTTCTTTCTTCAGCCACTGAAACGTTGGACCAACACTACCGCATTTTGTTAGTCAATTGCATCTAAGAACTTACTAAAGTCTTCTATATATGTTAATCTCCAAGAACTAAGATATTCTTTCATTCAGGCTGCTCTGTCTATGATCTCCCCTAGCTGGGCTGCTGCTTTTGCATCTCCACCTGCTGCTATGGCACTTGCAATGCTAGCTGCTGGTGCTGCTGGAGGGGAAACTCCGGCACCAGCAACAACCACACATCTAAAGCGGGATTCTTCATTGCTAGAGCGCAAAGCGGTTAGACTTCATACATTTTCAAGTTTTCAGAAACCTATAGAGGCACCTAGCAAATCTCCAGCTATTCCCAAGGACAAGGCGGCAGCAAAAGCAGCGGCATTGGCTGCTGCACGAGACCTTGAACGCAATGCAAAGATAGGATCAGGAAGAGGTCTTAGTGCAGTGGCAATGGCTACATCTGCACAAAGACGGAGTAGAAGTGACATGGAACGTGTGAAGAGATGGAATGTTTCTGAAGCCATGGGAACGGCATGGATGGAATGTTTGCAGTCAGTAGATAGTAAATCTGTCTATGGGAAAGACTTTAATGCTCTGTCTTACAAATTCATTGCTGTCCTTGTTGGAAGTTTAGCTTTAGCCAGAAACATGCAGCGATCAGAGGTCATCTTCATACACTTGCTTCTAGTCTGTTTCTCTGATAGGTCCATATAACTGGTCTCAGTGACATTGTTAATTTCATTACATGATTCCTTGTGTGTTTATATGGTTAGGTTGAAAGGCGTACGCAAGTGAATGTAATTACTCAGCATCGCTTGTATACAGGAATACGCCAATGGAGAAAACTTATCCATAGCTTGATAGAGATTAAATGTCTTTTTGGCCCATTTAGTGATTGTCTGTACAATCCTCAGCGTGTAAGTTACTTGCTGCTTTTGTTGTATTTGTCTGATCAATGGCTTTACAACTCAGGATCTAATGACTATGTCTATGAGTAGGTTTATTGGAAGCTGGATAATATGGAAACATCTGCAAGAATGCGGAGATGTTTGAGAAGGAACTATGGAGGGTCAGATCATTTTGGTTCTGCTGCAGATTATGCTGATCATATGAGATTAAAAGAGGGGGATAATCAAACAATCAGTCCATCAAAAGCCTCTCTTTTGGCAGTAGATGCTATTTCCATTGAGCCGGTACACGAGGATTATGAACAGGAAGATGGTCCCAACTTGGAAAGTAAGTTAGATGAAACGGAACATCATGGTGACATTCAGAGAAGAATGTCTGGAACAGCTGAGCAGCCACTGCAGACATCTTTGGAATCTAGAGATCCTCCAGTTACTAACCACCAAGATATGGTGCAGAGTCCTTCAGCTGTTGCCCCTGGTTATGTTCCTAGTGAACATGATGAAAGGATCGTCCTTGAGCTTCCATCATCAATGGTCAGGCCGTTGAAGGTTTCTAGAGGAACTTTCCAAGTAAGTCTGCATATCAAAAATATGCTTTTTACAAAATATTTCTTTTTACTAATAGACTTATTGGCTTATCATGTATAAGCTGTTAATTTTCCAATGATTGGCATTTGAAGTGCACATTTTTTGAAAGTCAACTGCCTTAAGAGAAGGATGACTGGAAAACTAGTGGACTGAAGAAGTTGTGCATTGTAACTCACCATCTTAGTGCCATCTTTCTGTGAATAATATTTGCATGTTAGTTGGAAAAAAAGAAATATTATTGAACTGAAGAAGGGTGTGAAGGTCAAAGGGGTAGTTGCTAACTGTTGAAAGCATTTGAAATCAAAGTTTTCCCCACTCCCCTGCTGGTGGGCCATTGCTGCCATTGCTTTTTGGGGAGTTGGGAAGGTGGGGGTTGAAAGCATCTTTAATCCAGTAAGTTCAGAATTCTCATGGACATGGTTTTTGGCATGCTCCTGATCCCTTTAACTAACTCAGACAATTCATAAAGAGTTAAATGCACCCGCCCTGGAAAGAGAGGATCCCAATTTTTTGGTATGTGAAATGTCCCATATTCATGGAGTACTACTAGGATACTTTATAGATATTTGGAGTCCCATGTGGATCGAAATATGACGAATCAAGTCAAAGTTACTACTCGCATGGTGCTTAAATATAAATTTATTCCATAATATGTCTTGCTTATTCCCTTTAAGTTGAATGCTTATGATTTTAATCAACAGAGATACATTTAATTTGTAGGCTGAACTATGGACGCATAACAAAGACTTCTTTTTTTGATCAGGTAATAACATTTTATAAACAAGGGTAACAAACACCCGCATACAAGGAGTATACACAAAAAGTAGAAACCCTTTAAAAATGGTTTCATACAATGAGTATACACAAAAAGTAGAAACCCTTTAAAAATGGTTTTCTATGAACGACAACCAATTTTCCGTACATACAGAGATCTCATGGGTGCACCAAAAGAAAATAAGGGATCAAATACTATGTCTCAAGTGTACAATATCCTTCTCTACCGATAAAAAATTCTCCTATTTCTCTCTCCATTTGGTCCAAATGGAGCAATGTTCCATGCTCTGCGCCATCTCCACCTCCTTGCGGAGGTTCAGCTAAATAAAACATCTTTTACCATCCTTGGCATCGCCCATTGAAGACCAAACCAATACAGCATTTCTCACCACAAACGAGACATCTTCACCCGAATTCTTTCACATGAAGCACCAACTGACACAAGTAATCTTCTTTTTCCTCAAATTATTGGCGGTCAATATTGCCCCTCTCGCGGTTAAACAAGTGAAAACACACTTTCCTTGGAGTCCTAGGTATCCAAACTGCAGGATATGGAACACTTGACTCCTCCCTGGTCAACAGTTTCTCATAATAGGACTTCATAGAAAAGACACTATTATTCTCTGCCCCCCATTTCCACACATCATGGCTACCCTGTGGAATACTCTGTTTGTGAAGCAATCCAATCAAATTTTGGAATTCTGTGATTTCTCAATCTTGCACATTCCTCCTGAATCTCAAATCCTATTGAACTTGTCCACCTTCTTTCTTATTTCTTTTTCAAGTGGGAAATGCCATCCTTTTTCTGTCCTTTTCATATGATGTAGTCTTAGCTGCTGACCTATATGTGAACTGAGTTGTGAAATCCTCTACCTTTCCATGTATAAGTTTCTAGTAAAATCATGCATAGTAAGAAGTTTTGTTTTTGATAACTTAGACAATAGACATTGGTTTGCAGACCGTGTCAGGCGACCCGCTTCTGTTGCTTATGAAAGTCATACAGGCATGCAAAATGGTTAGACCAAATAAAGTAGCTGGAGGATTAGAGATGATGAACTGCTTTATTCCGTCTATTATATCCTTTCCTTTTGTTATGCAAAAGATCCTCCATATATATCCTTAAGTAGGACCTCCTATTTTCTTGGACATTCCGGATCAATTTTTCATTTTTTCTTAGCCAAAATATACCTCCCTAATACCTTAGCTCATATGATGCGCCAAACTGAATATTATGAATCAACAACTAAGCCTCAGTCTCCCCCACTCAAAAAGGATAAAATAAAATAAATAAATAATAAAAATTAAAGAGTCAGCAATGTTGATAGGGTTCATCACATATGAAGGTGAACTTTATTGGGACTTGGAATCGGATGTGCAAAGCATACATAGGTGGAGTTCACATTTAATGATTGCAAACCATACTGTAGACACAAGCCTGATGTTTAAGTGGAGAAGGATATACGGGCAGGTCCATTATCCACTAGTTTTGAATTGTGCGCCACAGACCCTCGGGGATTTCTCGGTCTTAAAGAATACATTGTCTCCTTGGTGAAGAAGCTGTTTGTGAATGTATCTTTTTAAGTTTTGACAGGTTTTGTTTGGATTCTGAAGTTTGCAGTTGTAGCGTACAGATTATCTTTTTGAGTTAGGACACAAGTTTGCTAATGTTCCTCCCAACACAAGTGCAAGTTATTAACATGTAAAGTGATTTCTTGTGTCAGATTACTACGAGGAGAATAAATTTTATAATTGATAACATTGAGACCAGTGTTGCTGGGGATGGTCTTGATTGTAGCAGTAAAGAGAAAGTTAAAGAAAAGGATCGAAGCTGGTTGATCTCTTCCCTTCATCAGATATATAGTAGAAGGTGAGAGTAAATTATATTTCTGCTTAAGATCTATTTGAACATCACAAGGACAAAGTTATCTAAAAGAACCCTCATTTGATTGCTGCTGTGGTTCAATTTGAGCTGCTCATTCCCTTTTGTTGTTTTTACTATTTCTTTGACCTTCTACTCTGCTGGTTGAGGAGAAATTCAGTTTCTGTTTTATTATAAAGTCTAGAGTTCTCTAGTTTGTTGGTTATCAAAAAAGAGTTCTCTAGTTTGTTTAGACTAGGATACTGTTATGTTTTTAAACAAAAGCTGGAATAGTTATTCAAATTATATTAAATGAAATGGGATTCTGATGTTTATAAACATAGAATGGTTTACATAAGTAAATCATGAATGTCAAGGAGCATATTTTCTTTGATAATGTGTTTTATTCAGTTAGAAGCTTGAAAGGCCATGGCACACTTTCGCATGTTGGTCACATTTCAAGCTGGAAAAGGATTTGTGAGCACTCTTAGGCATTGTAATCACATTTCACATGCTGCTCCCTTTTTAAAACGTAATAGTCCCTTTTCCTTTCATAGATTCTTCTTTCTGTTATGTGATTTCTCCAGGGGGGTTCACTTTATTGACCCTATGTGTGTCGTGAAGTGATTATTTGATTAATCTGTCTAAATTTTCTCTGGAAAAATCACATGATTTTGTCTATTTAGAAAGCTGTTTTCTTTCTTTAGTCTCCATTTTGCCTGACCTCTTGTCTTTACAGATATCTTCTAAGGAGAAGCGCATTGGAATTATTTATGGTCGACCGGTCAAACTTCTTCTTTGACTTTGGGGTATAACCTTCTACCACATTGTTATTATATCATGCTCTATTTTCATTTTCTTACTTCTTCAAGTATTAGCTTAATTCCTTGGTTTTTGCACCAGAGTACTGAGGCAAGAAGAGATGCTTATCGAGCTATTGTTCAAACTCGTCCCTCTCATTTGAACAATATCTACCTTGCAACTCAGGTTTCTACTTCTCTGTAGCTTAGTCATCGGTCTTTGGCATATGAACAAACTTTGGTTTTCAGTTAGTTTGCAATAATATTTTTGGGCCATGCTTGGCATATTGACTTGTATCCATATCCATTTTCAAAATTTCACTGCACAAAGAGTTTGAATCTTCATGATCAAACAAGAGGTTCTGCTTTCTTTAGCATTTATCAATCTTCTATCCGTTTTATTGTTACCCCACTTCTCCTCTTGCAGAGACCTGAACAACTTCTTAAAAGAACTCAACTCATGGAACGTTGGGCTCGGCGGGAGGTATGTTCTGAAATTGGATTTTCACTGCTATCTATTTTGGAGAGAGGGGAAGAAGAAAATGAAATTCTGTTTATATATGTGTCTTAAGAGAGCAGAAGAGAGAAATACAACCCAAGATCTTGAGGCAGTTGGTGGAATGGGTAGAGTAGTCAGAACATTAAAACCTTTTGTAAATCCTTATACAACTATGTGGAGAGGATTATAGCATGCAACCCAAGATCTTGAGGCAGTTGGTGGAATGGGTAAAGTAGTCAGAACATTAAAACCTTTTGTAAATCCTTATAAAACTAATGTGGAACAAATAAATTTTATCTAAACCCACACATGGATTAATGATTTCTCTCCTTTTCTTTTGGATATCTTTCCTTTTATCCATCTCTCTCTCTCCCCCTCTGTTGAGAAGACTAAGTAGCTCAGCAGACTGAAGAATGCACATGTAGCACAGAGTAGGCTTAGCAGGTTGAAGAGGTAGGGGTCTGGAAAAGAGAGAGAGAGTAGTCTCAGTAGGTCAAGCAATGGACTTAAAATTGTTGTGAAAAAACAGAGGCTCCACATTTGACTCTAATACCATGTGAAAAGAATTTATGCATCAACGTGAAACTTAAGACAATTTACTGTTACCTTTCTTCAGAAAGAAAAACACTAAAGGTAATGAGTGGAATATCCCAAAGCCTATAAGAACCCCTTAGACAACTGGATGAGCCAAATATATAGTATAGCTTAACATCCCCTACATGTATAACCTGATATTGGGATTCACACGTGAAATTTATTGTGGACTTGGTAGTGTGAGCATGTGCTTATCAAAGGATGCTTACCACATGAAAGAATGTATTGATACCACTTGATAGAACCTAATCCTCTGACCAATACCTTAAGACAATGATTGGAGTACCTCAGGACCTTATAATAGTCCCTTTGGGAACCCTTATATAACTATTGAGTGAGAAGTGCATTTTCTCCCCATATATATGCGCAAACCCTTAGTTTCAAGTGCTTGTTTTCCTTTATCAAACTGATTCATTATCTGCTAATCCATATCTTTTCAGATCAGCAACTTTGAGTATCTAATGCAGCTTAACACACTGGCTGGGCGTAGTTACAATGATATTACCCAGGTACCATTTTCTCAATGTGAGGGCTCGAGAGGAACCATGTGCTTACTTGATAAGTTTTCTTTGGGTTTTGCAGTATCCTGTGTTCCCCTGGGTCATTTCTGATTATACGTCAACCGACTTGGATCTGGCTAATCCATCATCTTACCGAGACCTCTCAAAGGTTGGCATATATGAATATTACACGTGTCAAATCATCACCAGGTTGTTATATGGCTGACATTAGAAATGTATACTTGCAGCCAGTTGGAACATTGAATCCTGATCGATTAAGGAAGTTTCAGGAGAGATACTCTAGTTTTGATGACCCTGTCATCCCAAAGTTCCACTATGGCTCACATTATTCAAGTGCAGGAACAGTATGTGCTTTCTCTTTCATTTGGTTGTTCTAAGCCATTTTAAGTTATTATGTGTGATGACTTTACCTCTCTTTATTGTTAGATATCCTGAATGATTTAACGTATTAGTTGCATATTTTGAAATGTTACCATATTCATTTAGGTTTAGCTGCCTCAATGATTGATAGTTACTTGGTTGATTCAATATGGATAGACAGTCATAATGTCTGTAAATAATACTATATAAAACTAACTTCAACCTCAATTGATAGAAAAAACTACAACATACCCAGTGTATTCCCACAAGTGGGGTCCGGGAGAGTAGAGTGTATACAGACCTTACCCCTACCACATGGAAATAGAGAAGTTGTTTCTGAAAGACCCACGGTCAACTGAGAGGAACTGTTTCAACTAATGTCCTATTTAGTATGATGTAAATGTTTTCCTTGGCCTAATTATTTTGGGGTCACAAAATCATCAAGAACAATACTTTTTGACCAAAATGAGAAGAACAATTCTGCCCTTCTATAGTCATAAGTTGTTTTGTTCTTCTCTTCCTGAACCAGTATCACTTTCTTTTATCAATATTAAATACTTTTTACTATTTTCTACTTATGATTATCATCAAGCACCACCTGCATGTGCTCCACCCTACAATCCCCCTTACTGTACCAAATTTTGTTTAACCAAACACCAAAAAATGAGTTTGCGAAATGGTTTGTTTGAATAAAAATTTATTCTCATGGAGAACGTTTTATGCCATTCCAAACAGGTAAGTATCACTAGAAGTCCTCTTTACAGCTCAGAAGTCATGAATTTCCAAAACAGTTTGTATATAAATTCGTTTGCTTGCTCTTCCATGGCTAGCAGCACATTTTATCCATGAAATCTCTCCTTAGGTCTTTGTCTAGGAGATTTGACATGATTGTTCTCCTGAGAAACAGAAACTCTACCTTTGATAATGAATTGTTTCGGGCCTCCAGTTTTTTCTCTGTTTATTCTTCTACCAGATGCTCCAGACACTTGTTGGAACTAGGGACGAGTTCCATAGTTCAAGGCCACCTTGCTCTGGTTTAGCAGATGATTGACACTGCACGAGTTCTTTTCCACTAGGAGCACCAATTAATGTGAATTCTCCATTTCTTGAGGTTGTTTGCAGTCAATATTCAACTAAGTGGCTGTCTGTAGGAAAAATATTTAGCCTATTTGGGGGCATATCAGTAAGATTTATATGTTTGCTGCCAGTATCCCTTGTAATAAACCATGGTCAAAGGACTTTAGTAAGAAGATCTTTTTAGTATACTAATCAATATTACCACCATTGCTAGACACTTCATATTTGTACATCATATAGTAACTTTTTGATTCCTTTTATATGAAGCATCAGTTAAAGTGGGATATTGTGAATGCTTCTTGGTGTTTGCATTGCTTCATAGATACATTTGCAACAATATCTAAAGAAAGGAAACAGTCTGGTTATCCTTTATGGCCTTAAACCTGCTTTATACTTGAATGCACGATGATATTTTCCACCTCAGGATGAGTAACCACATTTACTATTTTCTTCAACAGGTCACTTTAACACTTAAGCAGAGCACAAACTGATGAACATAAAAATTTATGCATGGCAGAACAATAGAGAATATGAGTTTTATTATCTTCTTCAGCAATAGAGAATATGAGTTTTCCCGTGTCTGTCAGCATCCAATGCATACTCTACCAAGCAGTAATCTCTCTTAAGAAGCATGCATCTTTATTCATCTCTTGACCTTTTAACACTTACGCATAATTATTTTTCTGGCTCTGTTTGCTTCATAGATAATTCTACCTCTATTCTTTACTATATATATTGAAATTGAATATGCATAACTTGAATGTAAACATAGTCTGCAGTGGTTTTACAGATTCTGTTCTGAGCCTTTGGTATGAATTTCCCAGGTGTTATATTATCTAATCAGGCTGGAGCCCTTCACTACACTATCTATTCAGCTCCAAGGTGGCAAATTTGATCATGCAGACAGGATGTTCTCAGATATTGCTGCCACTTGGAAAAGTGTCCTTGAGGAGATGAGTGATGTTAAAGAGTTGGTATGAACTATATTACTTCTGCCAATACAATACTCTGTTACAATTTGAGTATTGTTATTTGACTTGCTCAATTCTTGAGAGGAAAGTTTCCGCTCCATTTCATTTTATTACTGGGCCCAGATTTAAGAAAGAAATGAGAACTTCTGAAACTTGACAACATTTATGTGGTATAAAGCTTTCGAAACTTTTTGTGTTAAAAATGTTATAACAAAGCTTTCATCTAAGGGTAAAATGAGAAGTTAAAGTTGAATTATTTCCAATTTTAGAAAGGGGTCATTATTTTTGCAACAAACTAAAAAGGAAATACACTGATATAAACTGAAACAGGGGAAGTAGTAAATTAGTACAGTTTATTCAAGTTGGATATCAACTAACTGTTTTGTATCAAGTGGGTCCTAAGTTGAGATGATAGATTAGTTTTTGTTCTTTTTTCATAATATTTAAAGTGTGAAGTATTCCATTTTGGATGCTAATGTGGCATGTCCTGGAAAGGGAACTAGCATTCAATTGGGAACAGAGGGAGCAGATATTGCTTTCAGCTTCCTAATGATTTGTTATCTTTTGCTGTTTCTGGAGTCAGTTAAAGCTTTTGCACCATGTGCTCATAAATTCATAATGACAAATCTTTTAATACCTAGGTTCCGGAGCTATTTTATCTTCCAGAGATGCTAACAAATGAGAATTCGATTGAATTTGGTATGACGCAGTTGGGAGAAAAGCTGGGTATGCAATATAGTTAAATTAATTATAACAGCATACAGAGCAAAATTTTGTCCTGGTCTGCAGTTGCCATATAATTGGCTTCTTATTTGTGTTCCAGACTCTGTGCGGCTTCCACCTTGGGCTGAAAACACTGTTGATTTTATTCATAAGCATCGGATGGCACTTGAGAGTGAGCACGTCTCTGCTCATCTACATGAATGGATTGATCTCATTTTTGGGTAGGTTTTGTCTATCATATGGAAAGATCATTTACATCTAGTTTTGCTTAGTAATTTACTGCTTTCCTTGAGAATTTCTAAGTGTGTGAAAGTTGTTTTGGGTTCATCAAAAGTGGCTATTTCCCTTAATTGTTGTCTCTTCTTTTTCCTTCTTTTTTGTTTGAAATAAAATTCTTTGCATATTCAGGTATAAGCAACGAGGAAAAGAAGCTATACAGGCAAATAATGTTTTCTTTTACTTGACATATGAAGGAACAGTGGATATTGACAAGATAACAGATCCAGTATGTTTCAGTTCCTGTTCTTCTTGCTTTAGTTAGTCCACTAACTTGAATACTAGTAATTTTAAAATGCTAAATATTGTCAAAAGGTCCAGCAGCGTGCTATGCAAGATCAGATTGCTTACTTTGGACAAACACCATCTCAACTTCTTACTGTCCCACACATGAAAAGGATGCCACTGGCAGATGTTCTCCAGCTACAGGTATTTCGCTGCATTCATAGTTCTCTCGTTTTAAGTTCTCAGAGTCGACCATAACATGTGTAAGAGTAACACCGAAGTTGGCCGAAATGAGCAGTAGTAATTTATCTTTTTGATTAATTTAGATGAGGGAACTTTGAATCTAGTACTATATATCTTTTGCTCGTATGGAGGAGTGAAGTATTTAATTGTTGTAGGTGGTGTAAATATCTCTTCAGGAAAAGAAAAGGAACTCAATGGGTAGGTTGAAGAACACAAGTATTCTTAGCCATTTTCTGCCTGTTTAATGAATAGGTTTATCTTTCTACCTTGTTGGTAGAAGATCACCAATGTTTTATTTGTTTGTGTCCCTGTATTCCTAATTCCGAGCCTCTATATTTTATTTTGTCAAACTTTCAAGTCTCACTTTTCCCCTGAACCCTTTCTAGGAAACTGTGATTTCTGTTTGTTTCTCTTGCTGTATCCTATTTATTTGAGCTAGTTCGTTTGTCGTATGAATCTAGAGAACTTATTGTTAAGCCTTGAAGTTCCTTCCTGCATGAAGGTCTGAGTATATGTTGTTTCTGAGACAATCTATGATGCAGTTTTTAGCGGATGGTATGACTCATTTTCAGTTAAATAGTAATACATTATCATAATAGGTGGGCTCAAATTTAACCTCAAGACTTCTCTCATTTTCACAGACCATCTTCCGGAATCCTAGAGATGCTAAACCATATACAGTTCCCCACCCAGAACGCTGCAACTTACCTGCGGCAGCAATGCAGGCATCTTCTGATTCACTTGTAATTGTTGATATAAATGCGCCGGCTGCTCATGTAGCTCAGCATAAGTGGCAACTAAACACACCTGATGGTCAGGGAGCACCGTTCCTCTTCCAACACGGAAAACCTGGTGCGAACTCAGCTGGTGGAACATTCATGCGAATGTTCAAGGGGCCAACTGGCTCTGAATCAGAGGAATGGCATTTCCCTCAGGCCCTAGCATTTGCAGCTTCTGGAATCAGAGGCTCATCGATAGTTGCAATTACATGTGACAAAGAAATTCTTACAGGCAAGCAGAATATATTCTAGTTATTTAAATGTAAAAAGATCTTAGTTATCGATATACTGTTGTGAAAGAATGATATTTTAGTTCATTAACCCAATTATAAATAAGCTTGCTTGTTTTCTTTTTCTTTTTGTTCTTTCTTTTGTTTTGGGGATAAGTGCATAGTTAGCATATTTCCATCTTATAACAACATTTTGATGGTGAACACTCTATTACATGCGGCAAAATTCCTCAGCCCATATACTGATCTTGATATTTTGCAAATGAGGTCGGGAAAAATTCCCCCTATTCCATTTGAAAGAATACCATCCTTTTTTAATCTGTTCCAAAAAGAATGACACCTTCCTATATTTGGAAACAATTTGACTTTGAGACTTCACATTTTGTTCTACATGCTTTTATAGCCACAAAAGTGTGATGACATGTTTGAGACCACAAGTTCCTAAAGTCTTTGTTAAACTCCATACCTAGTCAAACACCACGTCATAAAATCAAAAGGAAGGAGTATATATTAGCCGTCATTTTGTTATTTTCTTCATTCATCTCATTTCTCAATTTATCACTAATAGAGGCCGTGTCTGGAAATCATGTACCAGAAGCCTAGAACGAATTTGCTCTGATTTATGAGAGTGCCCATAGGTTCCTTAGTTGCCAGAGAAAAGAGTGGAAGGCAAAAGTATACAATAATTTGAATGCAAGACTTCCAATGAAGCGAAATTTGTATTGCATGCTTTATGTTGTTACTGAATCCTCAACATTCTGACTAATAGGAGTTTCTGCACTTGTATCTAGGTGGCCATGTAGACAACAGTGTGCGACTGATATCATCAGATGGGGCAAAAACTTTAGAAGTAGCCAGAGGACATTGTGCTCCTGTAACATGCCTGGCTTTATCTCCAGATAGCAATTATCTCGTTACTGGGTCTAGAGATGCAACAGTACTTCTCTGGAGAATAAATAGGGCGTCAACACCGCGCAGCAGCAGCATCACAGCAGAGGCTTCCACTGGTTCAAGCACACCTTCAACCAGTACTACACCAAATGGCTTGAGAGAGAAAAGTAAGAGGCATCGAATTGAGGGTCCCATACATGTCCTTAGAGGCCATCTTGGGGAAATATTATGTTGCTGTGTGAGTTCAGATCTTGGAATTGTGGTTTCATGCTCCAGTTCGTCAGATGTCTTGGTACATACTATAAGAAGGGGTCGATTGGTCAGAAGGCTGGTTGGGGTGGAGGCACATTCTATCTGTCTGTCATCTGATGGAATTATAATGGCTTGGAACAAATCACATAAAACACTAAGCACCTTTACTCTTAATGGGATTCTTATTGCTAGGACTCAGTTTCCTCTCTGCTCCACCATTAGTTGCATGGAGGTTTCTGTTGATGGACAAAATGCTTTGCTTGGAGTAAATCCATATGCTGAAAACAATGGACCATCGGATAACAAGTCTATGATGTGGCAAAAGCCGGGACATGGAGATTCTGATGGAGAATTAGATGAAAATAGTGAAGGAAATGGATTAGATATCTCTGTCCCTTCAATCTGTTTCATTGACATGTATACTTTAAAGGTAGAGCGGGGACTTCCTTTGGACCTTGTTTGTTTCTCTTTTCCTGTCCATGTCATACTGGCATCATTAAGTGAGGAACTGTAAGGCACACCATCTAGTTTGTTAATTGTTTGCTGCTTTGCCAAGTCTGGGTTGTCTATGCCTGCTTCTTAGCACCTTTTGACCACAACTTGACATCATTCTTTTTAGTTGCTTGATGATAGGAAGTACATCCATTTCCCACTATGCTTCACATATATGAACTAGAAGCTGGTGTTTCCCTTGCAGGTATTTCACATTATGAAGCTTGAAGTGGGTCAAGATATTATGGCACTGGCTCTGAACAAGGATAACACTAATCTCTTGCTATCGACAGCTGATAGGCAGTTGATAATCTTTACAGATCCTGCAGTAAGTTGAATACTCTCTTTGTTAAGTGTGTTTTGCTAATGCTGACTTTTGGGTTCTATTTTCTGGTTTTCATCCCTATCTTCTTCTCTTGTAAATATCTACAAGTGACTAGATATATGAAATGCTAATATCTAACGTCAAACTAAACCCAAGTTGGCAAGTTTAGTATCTAGTGATTGAAGGAAACATATGTTACAAATTTACATTGAAGGAGACATTATAGGCTACGCTAGTGCAGTTAGCTTCGCTATTTAAGCCCCACATGCCTTAATTTCATGTCAACTTGCATATATTAATAGGCCATGAAATATCTTTTTATTAATGAAAATGATGTGAGCTATATAGCCATTGAACATATAATATAGCAAGAAAGTTTTAGTCTACTATATCATCACTTGTCTGTGTCACACTATCTACGCTTTCACTGGAATTCCTTCTCTTCCCTACTTCCCATCCCCCACATAAAAAGAGAAGAACAAAAGTAACACCCAAGTTCCATTCCCTTCTAAGATAGAAGAAAATTACAGGATTACGAACTGGAAAATGACTGCAAAGAGCATCTCCCTGTTGAAATGTCAAATGAGTTTCATGGTGAGTATAGATGATTGGTGGCTTTTGTAGAAAACCATGTTTTGTTGGGAGGTTTCCTATTTTTTGGCACGCTTCTTGTCTACGTGCACATTTCTTGCCCTTTTTGTATGAAATTTATCACTTTATCAAAAAAGAAAAAAGGAAAAGAGTTCCATGGTGATAAGCGCTTCCCACTTGAGTGAGGGATTACTTGTTGCACAATCGCAAGTGCAAGTTTGACACTTAATTTAAATGGAGTTCTTTCTCTATATAAGTAAAACAAAAAATAGAAAAAAATAGCAATCAACTGACTCTATTTCTTTACTTGTTTTTTTTTTTTTTGGATGAAATAATTGATTTCATTAGAATCATCAGGCATCAAGAAGATGCAAATTACAAGTTAGGGCTATCTAGTAGCAGCAAAAAGCAAAAATCACCTTGTTAGCTTCCTACAGTCGAACTAACTTAGATACAGTTAGCTAACAAAGTCCAAAAAGTTTTCTGGTGAATCTACAGGGGAGGCATTTGCCGAACTATATAAATACAAAATGCAGTTTGCTGTCAAGGTTGGTGTTGGGGTTGATAATCCATCAATGCATCTTCTATTCCTCTCCTTCCATATGCTCCAAAAAATTGCAGCAGGTACCATTCTCCAAATCTTCTTGATGGTGTTATCAACCTCCCAGCTGCACCAGCACTCGAAAGCATCCTTGATATTATGGGGCATAACCCAACTGATTCCAAAAAGTGAACAAAACAAGTTCCAAAAATATGATGCAATTCTGCAGTGCAGAAACAGATGGCTGTTGGTGTCTGCATTCCTGTGACACATGTAACATCTATTGACTATCTGAAGTTTCCTTTTCATAAGGTTGTCTTGGGTCAAGCATGCCTCATAAAGAGCAGTCCAGCTAAAACAGATGATCTTGGGTGGCATTTTGGTTTCCAGTTTAATT
Organism: Datura wrightii; assembly: GCA_035772735.1. Lineage (NCBI taxonomy): Eukaryota > Viridiplantae > Streptophyta > Magnoliopsida > Solanales > Solanaceae > Datura > Datura wrightii. Next base: position 32,155,323 of record JASDFA010000014.1, read on the forward strand.
TCTAAGGCCATAAATCAGTAATTTCATTATGTTCCTTAATCAGATTATATCCTTTCTTAACAGTGTATCTGCCATCACCTGCACCTCCCCATTTGAACTTGTCTGTGGACTGTGATATGCTCGTTCAGTAGGATGTCATTCAGTGTGGCTAGAAGCCTGACTAGGTCTTCTATCTCCCAGTCCTGAAGATTTCTCCTTAGTGTGATGTTCCAGATGTGTCCTATCTTGTTTTGAGTGATAGTGGAGTCAGGATTACAAGCAATCTGAAAAAGGGCAGGATACTCATATCTTAAGATTGAATTCCCCAGCCATTTGTTCTTCCAGAAGTTGATTAACTGGCCATTGCCTGCTGAGAAGTGGTGGTTTTCTGAGAACTCACCCCATAGCTTGCATATATGCTTCCAAACTCCCACCCCGTGTGGTGCATTGGTTAGTTTGGTGCACCAGCTTCCTTGAGATCCTCTTTCCTTGTTTATTAACTGTAAAATTAACTTTTAGGCTTAACTGTTGGAACTTAGTTTTCTACGGTGAATTAGGTCCTAGCTTCACTTGTACCATTGTGTGCTAGACTATGCAAACACCAGAGTATGGAATTTAGTGATTAATAAATTTTATTAAAATCAAAATGGAAAAGATTTGGAAAATGCACATTTGATGTCATCAATTATAAGTTTTCTGGATTAAAAGTTTATCCTGATTAGCTGGCTGTAGTCAACAGCATAAAGTAATACAGTGCGAGATATGTAGTATGTGCATGTCACAAGTTCAAACCTTAGTTTGTGAAAGTAACCTATGTATTTAAGTGGAGAATGGTAAGAGGGGTGAGCCCATAACCCACCAAGTTCCGAAGCTGGAAACATTGGATCTCATGGTTATAACAGAAGTTTATCCTGATTAATATTTTTTAAAGAAATTGAATTAGTTCACTTCCCAAACAAAATTAATTTTTTAAGAAATTGAGTACCATGACTATTTCTTTGTTACTACCATCAGCGATGGAACATGCATGCTAATTTAGATTGTTTGAAATGAGAACTACAATAAAACAGAACATATGAAATAAGGATTGAATTTATTCTATACACATATTTTTTAACTACTTATTTGTTATTGTGTTTACGAATTTAAATAAAGGTGTTTGTTTCATATATATATGCCATATCTTAATCAAATGAGAACTGTGTCTCATCATTTCCTTTTAGCAGCAGACTGCAGTAACTCAGTAAGCATGACTTGGAAATAGTTATTCAAATCAGGGTCGGAGTTCTTTTCTTCTTAGAAGCTAATAGACAAGGCCTGCTTTACTAGTCTTGTTACTTTTAAACCAGTATTGATGATCGTAATTTGATTCCCTGCAATCTGATAACTGTGGTTTTCTGGACAAGAGTTATGCAATGTAATCTTGCTGTGTAGGTAAAACGTAATGTACTTGATAACCTGTATAGTAGCAACTACTGAAACCTGTGTGTGATGGGAGGATTATATATAGATTATAAACATCTTAGTGTTGACTCTCCATCCATATCGATATGCAGTTGAGCTTGAAGGTAGTAGATCAAATGCTTAAGCTGGGTTGGGAAGGTGATGGACTCAGCCCTCTTATAAAGTGAAGGTTTCAGATATTGGACTTCGATTCACCAAGGGTTGACCAAAGTTTCTCCTGATGAAAATCCATCCATATCTTAAAAGATGAAAGGTGCTATGTGTTGTACAATTTGGATGCATAACTGACACACGGCAGCTCCATCTTGACTGTATCATAATCATTGCGCGACAAGGATAACGTTTCATCATTTCGACATGTAACATGAGTGTACTGTATTAGGTAAACCACAAGGCTGTCCAGTAGTTTTTTTACTGTGTTCAGCATTTTTATTTTTATTTTTTCGTTTGAAAATCGACATAGTTGTACATGCTGTCCTATTGTGTGATGTTAGGGTATAGGAAATTTAGCCATTTCATCTTCTCTTTACCCCTTTCTCAATCAGTGTATTGGAACTTCAGTGTCATGGAATCACAGTCAAGATACTCCCTTGTAAATGTTCTCTTATAAGATATGCTTCTATATCTTCTCTCAGTTCCTCGTTGTTATTATTATTTTTTCATTTCTTTTCTTATTTTGGCGTTGAAATATAGTTGACTCACACGTGTCACACAGACACACACACATAATGTGTGTAAATTTGTGTATATATAATTTTCCAACGATCCTGAGTTGTTATACTGAATCCTGCTGGTCAGTGGGACTGAAGTTCTGTTGTTTATTGTCTTCGAAGCAAGTTAATGATGCAAGTTTAATGCCCATAACTTGGAGCAAAAATAATATAGAAGCTTCACCACTATTAAACAAAGAACTGTATTAACTTAACTACTTTATCATTCAACAACATATACTGCAATTTCACAAGTGGAATTTGGAGAGCGTGGAGTGTGCCAATCTAAACCCTATCTTGTGAAGATAGACAATTGTTTTCGATAGATCCTCGACTCAAATAAAGCATATCAAATCAGGTATGAAAAGGGAATATAGTAAAGAAGAAGTCGTGGAAAAAAATGAATAAAAAGACAATATCATTGACAAATAATACATAACTAAAGAAAAAAAAATGTAATACTAAAATCAAAGAATGAGATAATAGGATAGTAATTAATACAGACAAGAAAAACCAGATAACCCTCAACTAAGTAATTGTTAATCTTTTACCCTAATCCTTGACCTCTATAACCTTCTATTTAGGGTCATGTCCTCGGTAAGCTGGAGGTGTGCAATGTCCTGTTTCTTCGGCCTATCTCTGCCTCTCCTCAGCCTCATTAGTATCTACTCTTTACATGCCCGAACCATCTCAGCCTCATTTCCCTCATTTTGTCCACCATGGAGGCCACTTTCACTTCCCGAATATCTTTATTCCTTTTCCTATTTCTCCCGTATGCCAACAAATCCATCTCAAAATCCTCACTTCCACTACTTCATTAGTCACCAGAAGGTATAAAATCTGATGGTTCAATCCTTATGTGAAATTTCGTGTACAGCATATCTCCTGTGACGTTCAAGCAATTGGCATCTGAACCACTTTCAGCTTAATGAAGTTTCTAATAAGACCTCACAATTATTAACGATTAGGTCTCAAATTTTTGTGTCTTCCTGATTAGTTGACAAAATGATAGAATATGCTTACATGTTTGTCACTGGACACAAATGAGGCTAACCAAAAGGTAAGTGATAAAGATTTTATTGACAATGTAAGGTCAATTGCTATGTCAGTTATAGGTCTCCATTCATATCACATTTATATATTTTCTACTGGAAAACTCAAATTACGTCATGAAAACAGAGAGGGAGGAAGGCAAAACAAGGAAAATGTGTAGCAGTGATCCTTTTGGTCTGGTCAGTGTTATTTGATAGACTTAATACATTGGGGAAGAAGAGGACTAGCACTGTCATATTTGCTATCTTTAGTATACAGAACTCACTAAGTACACCCTAACATATTTATGGCTTTCATTAGTGGCCCTATCTGTGAAAGACACAAACATGCAGTCCCCCATCTATGTGAGATTGATTGTTGTCCTGTCGTTGACAGTCTTCTTTTCATCACTCGACTTGAAAACAAAGTAATGTAGCAACACAGCAGAGAATATCTTCAATCTGCCTGTAAGCAAACTGCTTCCCCTAGCCGGTAAGCGGTCCTGCCTGTTTTACCAACAGCAGAATGACTTAGCTAGTTAACGTAACAGTATAGATGCACTAAGAAAGTTGATGGGGCTTTAGCTGACCTGGAAAGCTGCTAATATGAAGGGCCTCTCTTGCCTGAATAAACCATTCCCATCAAGCCACCTCTCTGGTTTATATTCTTCTGCATCATCACCACATATAAATTTCATTCTTCCAATTGCATATGGTTGGTAACACACCAGGTCCCCTTTGTTCACGCTGAACCCATCTGGTAAGGCGTCATCCAAAAAGCTTATTTTCCATCCTGTAGTAAGAGGAAAAATGAAATAACAACTCAAAGCATAAATCTATTTGGCAATGCTGTATGATAAAAGAAGTTCTTTATTACCACTGGAACTGCAGGATAGAGCCTAAGAGTCTCTATCAATGCTGCATGAAGATATTGCATCTTTTCGAGTGTTACTGCACTCACAGTGGCAGTAATATTTGTTATGTCTGTTGCATCATATTCTTTCTCAGTTGCTGATTTCTTAATCTCTTGTACTACTTTCTCCTGTACATGAGGGTACTTGCAAAGCACATAGATTAAACCAAGAAAGGGTAGTTGACGTTGTATCTTTGCCTGCTGCAATGAAGTTCAATATTCTATCACGCAAATACTTTGAATCTGTTCCAAGTTATTTGCAGAAGCTTTGACAAAATGTCTTCTTTCTTCCACTGCAACTGGCAAAAGATTATAATGTCTCAGCTTCTATCTGCATTAATTAAAGTAGAAGCTATAAGGCGATTCACCTACAGATAAATCAGCTTCTGGTGTTCTCATCTGCTCCGTTTTCTATGGATAACTTTGTTTCTGATTAGATATTCACAGCTCTTTTAATCTTCCAAAAGATATCAACATATCTCGAAAGTGTCATTACACTTACATTGTCAAATGCATTACTAAATTTTTTGCCTTCTTCATTTGAACCAGATATGCTGTCTAGCTCAATGCCACAACCAACTCTCACTATAGAATCTAGAGTTGCATTCATGAATAAATCCTACATTAATAAAATTAGGTTTACTCGTCTGGTAAGAATAAACAAGGCTTTGTTCCGTGAAGTCAAGTCATGGACTTACTTGAATGTCAACTATATTGGTGGAATTGGCAGCTTTAGACAATATGTGGGCAAGATTTGCCACCTTTTTTCTGAAGACCACACTGCTGAAATCCCTCAAGACCCTCGTGGCTCGACAACTTCCTCTGTGCCCGCCAGTTATCAATTATGAGAATCCCATTGCCTAACAGGTCCTTTGAAATGCGGTAATGATACCATCCCTGCAGATTATATCAAAACTCATGTGGCAGCCTAGGAATGATTGTACCATTTTGCTGTCTCTCAATTTTGTCACTTGACCATTCTTTGCCTATCCTCATCCAACAACAAGCTCTTCATACATAAATAATGAGTAAAGGGTCAAAAATACACCTAAAGTATCCAGGTTTTTTAGTTTCCTACCCGCTCTATCATGTGTTTACTTTTCCTACCTGAACTATCACCAAATGTTTATGAAAATACACCTCAACTATCAATTGCTCACTTTTCCCACCTGAAATGTCAGGTAGGAAAAGTGAACAACTGATAGTTTAGGTGTGTTTCGATAAACATTCGGTGATAGTTCAGATAGGAAATTCATACACCTGATAGTTCAAGTATGAAGCTCAAAAGATCGTGATACTTTAGGTGTATTTTTCACCCCTCACCCTAAAATAATTCCCTTTTTTGAAGATTGAGAGGTCATTCCTCATAGAGCCAAAATGCATATCTTTTTTTCATTCAAAGAATGAGTTTGGAGATGGCTCGGTGATGGTGTTGACCAAGCTGGTTTGTTGTCTTTACCCGTAGTTTCACATTAAATTTTTTCTTAAAAAAAGCTATATATAAGGTGTAGCGATACTCGTAATGGAGTAATGCCTTTTGGAAAAATCTTACAAGCTTAGCCCATCTTAAGAGTATCTTGGGCTTATCCCAAAATGGAGGTCTTGAATTCTTTAAAAGAGGACTTAGCACTTGTCCGTGCATCAGCAATTTTTTAAACTCATTTTTTGTTTTACTATCAAGTTTTAGGACAAGCTCTTTTTGTCTGTTTCTCTCACTTCCTGTTTGTCTTTTTCCTTTCTTTCCCTGAAAAATCTCATGAGTTCACCTGTTGATTGCTCGTGAACAGTAAACAGCCACGGGATAAGTTAAAAGTTGATGCAACTTCAATCCGTGTTTTAGTCTTCAAAGCAAGAGGACAGTGCTTATTTTACTGAAAAACTCTGACTTGAAACAAGGAAATGCGAATGTGTAACAATGACTCCTTTCTTAGAGTACAGACCTAAATTTTCATTGTCTGGTCAATGTTACGTGATACACTTATTAAGGATTGTGATGGCATAAACATCACAGGAAGAAGATTACTAACATCATCATTTTTGCCATCTCTAATATACAGAATTCCATGAAGAGATCTGATATATTTATGGCGCTTTTTAATGGTCCGATCTGTGAAACACATGAATATGCAGTCCCCCATCAATGTGAAGATTAATCATTGTCCTGTAGTTGACAGTCTTCTTGTCATCACTCAACTCGAAAACAAAGTAACGTAACAACACAGCAGAGAATATCTTCATCTGCCTGTAAGCAAACTCCTTCCCCAAGCAGATTCGCAGGCCTCCCTGTTTTATCAACAGAAGAATGACTTAGCTAGTTAATGTGGCAGTGTATGGGCACTAAGAAAATTAGTAGGGAACAATTCATCTTCAGCTTTTCGACAAGTGATGTTAAAACTGATGAGGAGCTTTAACCAACCTGGAAAGCTGTAAATTTGAAGGGGTTCTCTGGCCTGAAGAAACCATCCCCATCAAGCCATCTCTCTGGTTTATATTCTTCTGCATCATCACCCCATATAAATTTCATTCTTCCCATTGCATATGGTTGGTAAGCCACCAGGTCCCCTTTGTTCACGCTGAATCCATCTGGGAAGGTGTCATTGGAAAAGCATATTTTTCCATCCTGCAGTAAGAGGAAAAAACAAAAATAACAACTTAAAAAATGCATCTACTTGGCCTCTGATGTATGATAAAAGTAGTTCTTTATTACCACTGGAACTGCAGGATAGAGCCTAAGAGTCTCTGTCAATGCTGCATGAAGATATTGCATCTTTTCTAGGGCCTCTTCACTCACACTGGCAGCAAAATCCATTATGTCTGTTCCATCTTCTTTCTCAGTTGTTGCTTCTTTAATCTCTTGTGCTACTTTCTCCTGTACATGAGGGTACTTGCAAAGCAGATATATGAACCAAGAAAGGGTGGTTGCTGTTGTATCTTTTCCAGCTGTTATGAAGTTCAATATTATATCACGCAAAAACTTTGGATCTGTACCAGCTATTTGCAGAAACCTTGACAAAATGTCTTCTTTCTTCCACTGCAACTGGCAAAAGATTATAGTATCTAAGCATCTATCGGCATTAATAGAAGTAAAAGCTATAAGGAGATTCACCTACAGATAAATCAGCTTCTGGTTTACCCATCTGTTCAGTTTTTCTGTGGATCAGCTTATAAACAAACTCATCAACAATTCTTATATTTTCTTTTAACTTGGCTTCTGAACCGATATTGAGAGCTCTTTTTATCTTCCAGAAGATATCAACATATCTCCAAAGTGTTATTTCACTTGCATCGTCAAATGCATTGCTAAACTTTTTGCCTTCTTCATTTGAACCACACATGCTGTCTAGCTCAACTCCAAAGGCAACTCTGAATATAGAATCTAGAGTTGCTTTCATGAATAGATCCTGCATTCGTGAAACCATGCATACTTGTCTGGTGAAAACAAAAATGGGTTGTTCAATTAAGTTGAGTCATAAAAACTTACTTGAATATCCACAGTATTTTTGGAACTGGCTGCTTCAGACAATATGTGAGCAAGCTTTACCACATTTTTTCTAAAGACCACACTGCTAAAATCCCTCAAGACCCTCGTGGAGAATTCATGGCTTGACAATTTCCTCTGTTCTCGCCACTTATCACCATCAACTGTGAAAATCCCATCTCCTAGCAGGTCCTTTAGATTGGTGTACTGATACCACCCCTGTCGATTATACAGAATACTCAAGTGGCAACTCTATCATCTGTTATAGTACACTAGTAGATTTGTTGGTTTTTTTAAGCGTTAATGATCAAAAACACACTTGAAATTTCATGGATTTTTAAGTTTCATACATGAATTATCAGTTGGCGACAGTGGGAGTTTCCTATCTAAATTATCACAAAATGCTTATCGAAACACACCTAAACTCACACACCTGATAGTTGAGGTGTGTTTTGATAAATATTTGGTGATAGTTCAGCTAAGAAATTTGCACACTTGATAGTTCAGATATGAAACTCAAAAAATAATCATGCTTCAGGTGTGTTTTTCAGCCTTCATTTTTTTAAAACATGGAGCATAAAAAAGTTTAAAACATTGAAACTGTGTCTCACTATTTTCCTTAAGCATAAGAGCACTTTACAATAACCAATTTACAACAAATAACTGCACAATTCCAAATTCAAAATATTTAAAATATCTCAATAAATTAAAATAACCTAATATAAATTTAAAATTCAAATTCATTCTAAAGTTAAACAACTTATTATACTAAAAATTATTGCAGTAACTGAAATAAGTTTCCACACTCTTCCTTTACTTCAGTTGCTGCAATCCAAAAAAAATTTCTCCTCATCAAATTCTGCTTCGAGGGTTGGTGCTGAATTTTTTGACTGCATTTGAACTTGCACATTTTTTAATATTGATCTTTCTCTTTTTTGTTTATTTGTTTTATGCTTAAAAAACACCTTCAATGATCTTGTCTTGTTTGAAAGCTCTTTTGAAAGTAGTTTAATTTGGACAATGATAGATTCTGTAATGAGAGTTGGCAAGGACCGTTCTTCCATTATAAATTATAAGTTTTAAAATATAATTTTATTTTTAATGATCACATCTAGTAATTAAAATTTTTTTTTTGATATTCAAAGAAAGACGACTGCTTGCCATATTTAAAAATAGGTTAAAAATTGGTATTGATTAAAAGTCGATATTGGTTGAGAATATCACTACGTGCTGAAAATAAGCACGGACTAAAAATGATTCAAAAATAATTCCTTAGATGAATGCACAGGTCCCGTAAGATTAATGAAACTCTTGATACCATTGAGTTGGTCTTTTTAAAAAAGATAATGCAACAAAAAGAGTAAAAAAGATATTGAAAAATATCTCTCACATATTTTTATTAAAGGAAAAAGGGGAAAATATGTCCATGCCGTTTATCAAATAGGGCAAATACACCCTTCTTGCTAACGAATTTTCTTTTTTGAATTAAAAATTATTTGTTTTTATATTTTTAAATGAAAAAAGGGGCAAATATATCCCTCAACTATGTGATTTAGAGCAAATATATCCCCGTTAAAAAGTGGTGCAAATGTGTCCCTGCCGTTTATCAAATGGGGCAATATATCTCTCTTGCTAACAGACTTTCCTTTTTGAATTAAAAATTATTTATTTTTATATTTTTAAATTAAAAAAGTCACGTGACTTTAAATTAAAGAATCAATCTCTCTTCCTCACCCTACCCGACCCACACCCGAACCCACTAAAATCCACGACCCAAACTTTAAAAAAAGAACTAAATTGAGACTAATTCTCACGTATTGCTAGAGATAAGCATTGACCTTGGGTTTTCATGTTAAAAAATGAGGCATTAAAATTGTGTGCGAGGAAGAGAATGAACTGGGTTCTTTTTTTAAAGTTTGGGTTTTGATGGGTTCGGGTGTGGGTCGAGTAGGGTGAGAGAAGAGAGACTTATTTTTTAATTTAAAGCCACGTGGCTTTTAAATTTAAAAATATAAAAATAAATAATTTTTAATTCAAAGAAAAGTCTGTTAGCAAGAAGGATATATTGCCCCATTTGATAAACGGCAGGGACACATTTGCACCACTTTTTAACGGGGATATATTTGCTCTAAATAACATAATTGAGGGATATATTTGTCCATTTCCCATTTAAAAATATAAAAATAAATAATTTTTAATTCAAAAAAGAAATTCCATTAGCAAGAAGAGTATATTTGCCCCATTTAATAAACGGCAGGGACATATTTGCACAACTTTTTTAACGAAAGATATATTTGCTCTAAATCACAAAGTTGAGGGACATATTTGTCCCTTTTCCCATTATTAAAAATGTGAGGGTTTTAAATAGCCAACTTAACTGCATAATTCAAAAATCTAAAATATCTCAACAAATTAAAATAACCTAATAGAAATTTAAAATTTAAAATTCATTATAAAGCCAAACAAATTATTATGCTAAAAATGAAAGCCGTAACTATTCAAAAGTAAATTTTAATAGCTGACTGCAACTGATTTGAAAACTGAGGCATCGTTGATCGGTTGATAGAACAATAGCAGATTTAGGAGTGCATGACGCAGATAGTGGGAGTGAGATTCCATTATTCCCCCTTTCAAATGTCCAAAAGAAAAGAAAAAGACAGAGCCTCAATGAACTGCAACTAGATAGTTGGTTGACCTTACATCGACTAATTTCCTATTTCCAAACTCCAAATATAATCCACCCAAAATAGACAGATCTGATTCACATTAAGCAAAGGGATTTATATAATTCAAAACATAGATCTGTCTGTCTACATCACAAAATAAGAACCTTTGAATTATTAAATGTACAAGAAACTACTTGTTTATCATTTCATTATGAATACAATAGTTGCACAAGAAAATTGTGTACCTTGCCATAGTTGTCAAAGTTTGATTTGAGAATGTACTCGACGTTAGCTGGGTCAACAGTATAAATCTCATTCCTGAAAGGGCTAATCAATCTGTAAGTCTTGTACTTGCCAGCAAGATCAGTCATGTAATGGTGCAACCTGTGGAAGTTGATGAGTTGATTGAAAATGGTGCCGCCAATTGGATGGTACCTCTTTTTGCCATGTAACTTTTTGGTCAAAAGATGCACTATGTACCCACAAAAGAGAAGTGAGAGAATGGTGGCTGTTATGGAGATAATGGAGCTCTGAAGAATATCCATGGAAACCACTGCCGGAGTCCTAGTGCATATTTGGCTTATAATATGTAACATGAGCCATGGGAGGAGAAGGTGGATCACCTAATGATTACATAATTAATCCATTAAAAACTATGCCTAAGTTAGATCATCAACCGTGAAAATGACAATCAAAAGTCAACTTGATCCATGTCATTTTTATATGTTTTCTTATTACTAATTAATAACATCGATTTTCTCTTGATCTCTACGGTTATCGAAAGAGTACGAAAGAAGCGAATACATGTCAGTATATATATATATATATATATATATATATATATATATATATATATATATATTTTGTATAAGAGAAAGCAAGAGGGAAAATGTTATCATACAGGAGAGACTAGAGAGAAATATTATTTGAAGTTTGGTAGCACTAATGTCAGTTTACGAATGCAAAGGGGTATATTTCAGATGCTAATTCACTTTAGTGTCACTTAGTTTAGCATCCGCATGTCTTCATTGTTATCACCTCCTTTGAAGTAGTTTATGTTTATTGTTAATTTTTGTTCTAAACTTGTTTCTTTTACCAAATCCAGTTAACATGTTTTAGCATTTCTTGTGGAGATCATTATGAACAGCTTCACTCACCAGCTATTTCGTAGAACTACTGTTAGTTTTACTTCTAAATGAACCTTTTCAGATGCCTGTTGATTACTCGTGAACAGTAAACAGCCATGAGATAAGTTAAAGTAGTTCATGCAACTTCTATCCCACTGAAAATCGCAAACTAACTTGGCATGGAAACATGGGGTAGGAAAGTACAACAAGGAAAATGTGACACCTTCCTTAAATGTTAGACCTAATTTTCATCATCTAGACAATGCTATTTCACAGGCTACAGGAAGAGACTAGCACTGTCGTATTTTCTATCTTTAATCTACAGAGCTTAAATAAGTACATCTAATATATATATATATATATATTATATAATGTTTATGGCTCTCTTTAATGGCCCCATCTGTGAAAGACAAAAACATGCAGTCCCCCATTGATCTGAAGATTTATTATTGTCCTGTAGTTGACAATCTTCTTGTCATCACTCAACTTGAAAACAACACAGCATGGAATATCTTCATTTGCTTATAAGAAAACTCCTTGCCCAAGCAGATCCTCAGTCCTGCCTGTTTTATCAACAAAAGAATGTGATTAGCTAGTTCATGTGACAGTATATAGGCACTAGGCAAATTAAGTATAGACTCGCATTCAAGGCTTTAACAAATGATACTTAAGCTAATAATGAACTTTGACCAACCAGGAAAGCTGTAAATTTGAAGGGGTTCTCTTCTCTGAAGAAACCATCCCCATCAAACCATCTCTCAGGTTTATATTCTTCTGCATCATCACCCCATATAAATTTCATTCTTCCCATTGCATATGATTGGTAAGCCACCAGGTCCCCTTTGTTCACGCTGAACCCATCAGGTAAGGTGTCATCCAAAAAGCATGTTTTTGCATCCTGCAAAAGAGGAAAAACAGAAATAACAACTTAAAGAATATACTTTGCCAGTGCTGTATGATAAAAGAAGTTCTTTTTATTACCACTGCAACTGCAGGATAAAGCCTAAGAGTCTCTGTCAGTGCTGCGTGAAGATATTGCATCTTTTCAAGTGCTTCTTCACTCACATTGGCAGCAAAAACTGTTATGTCTGTTGCATCTTCTTTCTCAGTTGTTGCTTCTTTAATCTCTTGTGCTATTTTGTCCTGTACATGAGGGTACTTGCAAAGCACATATATGAACCAAGAAAGTATGAGCAGATGATATCCTATAAAACAGGTTGCATAAACATGGCTTAGAAACATTGGATGCTTGACATTTTGACGGCCTCTTAAAATATAAGTATTGCAGAACCTCCCATTTAGAATAAATCCTAACACTTGGCCAAAAGATTATCTCATATAATTGCATTTTCTCTTTCTCAAAAATCAAATACCTAACTGTAGCAATTTCTATTGAATAACAGACCTACATTCTTTGGGTGGGGGGAGGGAACCAAATTTTGAAGTTATCTAAGCATTAGATGGACAACCTTATACTCCCATGAAGTACAGAAATGATACGCTATAAGCCAAATATGCACAAGGATTCGTTAGTGGTTTCCGTGGATAATTTTTAGAGCTCCATCTCCATAACAGCCACAATTCTCTCACTTCTCTTTTGTGGGTTCATCGTTCATCTTTTGACCAAAAAACTTCTGTCTAAACATGGAAAAAAGAGATACCATCCAATTGGCGGCACCATTTTCAATCAGCTCATCAACTTCCACAGGTTGCACCATTACATGACAGATCTTGCTGGGGAGTACAAGACTTACAGATTGATTAGCCCTTTCAGGAATGAGATTTATACTTCTGATCCTGCTAACGTGAATACATTCTCAAAACTAACTTTGACAACTATGGCAAGGCACACCGTTTCTTGAAATCCCATATAATTAATTTCTTTTTATGTTGTACTCCCTCCGTCCCAATTAATATGATTTAGTTTGACTAGCCATGACATTAAGAAATATGAGAATACTTTTGAACCGCAGATTCAAGAAATGTGTACCTTGCCATAGTTGTCAAAATTAGTTTTGAGAATGTATTCGACGTTAACAGGATCAGAAGTATAAATCTCATTCCTAAAAGGGCTAATCAATCTGTAAGTCTTGTACTTGCCAGCAAGATTGTCATGTAATGGTGCAACCTGTGGAAGTTGATGAGCTGATTGAAAATGGTGCTGCCAATTGGATGGTATCTCTTTTTGCCATGTTTAGACAGAAATTTTTTGGTCAGAAGATGAAGTATGAACCCACAAAAGAGAAGTGAGAGAATTGTGGCTGTTGTGGAGATAATGGAGCTCTGAAAATTATCCATGGAAACCATTATATGTGTCCTTGTGCATATTTGGCTTATAACGTATCATTTTTATACTTAATGGGAGTAGAATAAGGTTGTCCATCTATCCCCGACCCCCACCGTTTCGTTTCACACTCCCCACTACCCACCCCATCTCACTCCATAACCTTTTAGAATAATATTTCTTTCTTGCTCACCAAACACTATAAAATAAATAAGAAATTCACTTGTTTTTTAAAAAACATTTTTCATAAGAATTATTTTTTCTATACCGAACACACATAGAAAATATTTTCTTGAAAAAGATGTGAATTTCTTGCTTATTTTCTTGTGTTCAATACATAAATAACAAATATCATCTTAAAAACATTTATATATAATCTTGACAAATATCATAGAAGGTGTGAGGTGATGGGGATAAGAGTTACGAGGATTGAGGGTGAAAATAAAATGTATTGGAAAGTCAAGAGAACACAATCAATATAAAATGTTATTTATAAAAAAAATATTTTTAAAAATTTTGACCAATCAAATATAAAAAAATTCAAAAACATGCCTACTTTAGATTATCAACTCTGGAACTACCATGAAAGTGACAGTCATATTATTAAAGTCCGTTTGATTTAATTCATCTTCAAGATTTGCCTCCACCCACTCCCCACCCTCCCAAGAATGTAGGGTACTGTTAGGCAATGCAATTATAGGAGATAGTCTTTAGCCACGTGCTAGGATTTGTTCTAGAGGGAGGTTTTGCAATACTTATATTTTAAGAGGCCTTTCTAGCAGTGGCGAACATGACCACATGCAATGAAGGGTGACCAATTGAACCTAGCGTGCTGCTCGATCTCTTTGTGAGTATTTGCATTTGCATTAATTTAAATCCAGCATCCCCAGCAAAAGAAATGTAAGTACATATAAAATTGTATTGTATATAATAATAGAATGAAACATAATAAAAGTACATGAATTGAAAGGATAGACAAAGAATCATAAACAAAACATGGAAGCTAAGGAACTAAAGAATTCAAATCATAAAACTGATATTAACGTTCCATCTTTCATCATATACTAGTTCATTATGGGAAAGGTAAGCAAGCTCTTCACATAAGACAGTCTTTAAGAAACACAGTCTAAATCATGACTCAATGCACATGAAAAATATCTACATAAATCTAAATACTTAAATTTTTAAAAGAAAACTTTTAGCTTTTTGGTGGGAGATTCTCATTATTGACATACATGAAATACATAATAAGTTACTATGTGTATTGCATGGCTCCCGATCAAAACTCGAGCGACTGAGCATCTAGCCATGGTTGTCGTGTGGTCGATTATATCTGTATATAATAATATGATAAACATGATCCCAACTACAGGAATTTCAATGCGGAAAAAACTAGCTTACTGCTATTCCTTCGGGTTAGTCATAGTCCTATACCGACAATGTGTGGTTTCGGATAATGAGCATTTGCGACCCAGATCTTCTCAGTTTTTTGAATACTATCAAAATATTTAGAAGTCATAATTGTAGCCCATGGTGGCCTTTCATAAAGTTGTCGCCTTTGTCCTTTTTCATAGATCTTGGCACCTTCAGCCCTTTCATAAAGTTTGACACCCTTGGTCTTTTCATAAAGTTTGACATTTTTGGTCCTTTCATAAAGTTTGGCACCCTTGACCTTTTCCATAAAGTTTGGCATTTTTGGCCCTTTCATGAAGTTGTCATGTTGGTTTATTAGTCCTATTTTTAACTTTTGACGTCATTTCGTAAATCATAACATAAATAATGAAAAACTTTATTGAAATTATCTTGCGAACACTTCAAAAAATTCATAGTTTTTATCAATGCATCATGGAAGACTTCAAAGATTTCATAGTGAAGTGGCTCAATAGAATACAATATATCTTTAACATCATTCTATAAATCTAAAAGTAATGATGAAAGCTTTAGAAATATCATAAAAATGTTTGATGAAAAGTTATAAACTTCAACTATGTAAGTGGGTAGAAAAACATCATGAGAAAATTTTGTAAGGCTTGTTGGAACTTGGGACATTGAAACTACATACGTGACTTAATTAGTAGATACTCATGACTGCGAGAGTGGTTATGTGAAGATTTTGATATGTTAAGTACATAACCGATGAGAGTACTTAGGGTTTTCTAAATAAGAACATGTACGGATGATGACCATATTCGAAAAAGATTTATCGCAATAAAAAGTATTATTCAAAAAGAGTTCTTGAAATCTTTTACATGATAAGGACCTACTGAAGAGCTCATAATTCAAAACTCATGTTTTTGTTTGTATTTATTGTATCGTAATTCACTTTCACAGTCATAAAAGTCATATTATAAATAAGTAAATTCTTTAGAAATAATCACCAAATATAGGTTTTGAAGAGAAATCATACTTTTCATATTTCGTAATCTCATGATGGAAATCATAGAATTCGGGGGAATTGGAATACCACAGGATGGATGACATCCTAGAGGATTTGTGAAGTTCATAAGGATTAAGAACAAGACAAACCTTTCATCATAAATCCTGACTCATTCATAGAGAAAAATTCGTCGACATGAATAACGTAACATGGAGAAGAACAATGATGTTTCCGCACGTAGAGATAGTCTTACATACCTTTAGTCGCTCCTAATCTCTGAGAAAGATCAAGTCTTTGACGAAGAATGCTCAACCCCAAAAGCTAGCTCAAGGGGGAAAGATTGCTCGATATACAAGCAGATCACCGGCTCATTCTCCAACTAAGAGACTCTAAACCATTCTAACACTTTGTTCCCACTTAGGCCCATGGACTGGGAACCCAAATATAAGGATGAACCTGACTCTAATAATATATAAAGATATGACACTTGGGTCTAACTCAGACTCAAAGATTATCCCTTGAGGGAAAGATTGCTCAAGTCCACATTAGAAATGCCATTATTCATTTCCCAACCATTATGGAACTCTAACCCACTCTAATACTTTCCAACAACAATATTAGAGCCTCAGTAATAACCTATACCGAATCAGGAGTCACAAGTATGGAAATGTAATACATACATGGATTGCTATGCATTTGAATGCTGAGTCTAGCTGGAAAATCCCTTCTTTCTGGTCGGATATCTATGGCATCATTTTCTCAAGTCTGCCCCATTGTACAGGACATATATATAATTGAATCCAGCCATCAGGAAGAATATCATCTGCATCTAGCGCACTTGCCATCCTGAATATTAACAAATAACATGTTGAAATATGTCAAATAGTCACACAAGAGAGCTGAAATGGTTTTTTAGTAATTTGGTTTCAATTTTAAAAAATTGCAGTTTCTTGGACAAAAATTATACCAATGGGACTGCAGGGTATGGCCTCAAGGTTTCTGTCAATGCCGCATGAAGATAATGCATTTTCTCAAGGACTTCTTCTTTAATAGTTAATACTTACCACAAAATCTTCCACATTTTGTGAAGTTTGGTGGCACTAATGTCATTTGACGAATGCAAGGGGGTATATTTTAGATACTAATTCACTTTACTGTCACTTAGTTTAGCATCTGCGAGTCTTCATTGTTATCTCCACCTTTGAAGTAGTCTATGTTTATTGTTAACTAGTTAAATTGCTCGCGCTTCGCGCGATTATTTTAAAATAAAAGTTAATTTACTAAAGTGATTATTTAATATAAATTAATTTATAAAAAAATAAAAAATATAAAAAATACTCAACTAATTTTTATCTATAAAAGACATGTCTAAATTCTAAACTAATCAAATCTCTTTATAAGTAAAACTTGAAAGTTTTATAAAGTAATATCGAGTAAAAATACTTCCAAAATTATAGTAAATCCACACAAATAGACTCTTCTTCTATCGTTGCTCCCTCGTCAAAATGGTCTCCAAAATAATTCTAATAAACAAATAAAAAGATACAACAATCTTGGATTGCAAATCCACAAGCATAAACATAATCGTCTTTCCTCTCATCAGGATGGAAAATATATATGGCATATGAATAGCAATCTTATCCATAATATTTATAATTTTTTTTTAATATTATTGTTTCTGTACTGCCATCGATGCACCAAATTTGAAACATATTACCATATATTATCGATAAGAGAAAGCCAGTTAAATAAACAAACACATGAAAAATAAATACAAATGATGGTGATGCTAGAACTTCTGAAATCTCTATCCACTTTCAAGCAAAAAGAGATTTTCTATGAAAGATGACACCATGAAAAAAAAAAATTCTACAACAAATGAAACAAAAAAAATTTCACATGTTACATAATAAAATACTTGCTAGATTTCACTTTCTACTTCTGAGATATACAATCCTGAATGATTAGATTACATAATTTGAATGGATTGCGTAACCTTACATATGTATCTTTGGAATCGCTTTAGTGAGTGAGATGTTCCTACAAGTATCTTTTAATTATTTAGGCATGAAAAATGATATCATCAAATACAATTAAATAAGCGTGTGAACTGATTTTATTAATTAAAGTAAATTTTAAACACCTTAATTAGATAAGTATAGGATAAAATATCTTAAAAGTTTAAATGTAAAAAAAATATTTTAATATTAAATAGTCATGTAAAGTAGCTCAATATCAACTCAGGATGTTAAGATAATTCTGATATCCCGTAACAAATCATAGATACAATTTCAAACTAATCAATTGATGAAGAAAATATACTTGACTATTAAATTTTATATTGGCAAAAAAGTAGAGTTACTTTACAAAGTAACAAAAAAATTATACACATATACTAAAGTTATATCAAATTTGCAAAGGGGCCTGTTATATACTTATTACAAAGAAAAAGAGCATGCTTGGCAGGACGACCATTAATTATTACACAAAAGAAACTGTTGGATAAGCTTTTTTCACCGGGACTTGCATAGATTTGTAAGATATAATTATTACATAAACAAATCTAACTATATTCTTTTATCTTAATAATATTCTCCTCCAAAAGCTATATACTTTTGGAAG
Source organism: Datura wrightii (assembly GCA_035772735.1). Lineage (NCBI taxonomy): Eukaryota > Viridiplantae > Streptophyta > Magnoliopsida > Solanales > Solanaceae > Datura > Datura wrightii. Next base: position 32,173,974 of record JASDFA010000014.1, read on the forward strand.
ATCCAACACAATTATGATAGCATTTATGGAGGATTTGAGCAACATATGTTACAATCATAAATGAAAAGTGATAGGCACAGTGATGATTCGTATAGCTAACTTAAGTATATTTGGGATAAGGACTTATAGATGTTATAATGAGACATTATTTGTTGATGTACAATAATTTATCATAACATTATCAAGTTAAACTGGGAAAATACAACTTATATATTTCATACCTTACACAAAATAGAAAAACAAAAAGTCGTTATACAAAACAGAAAAACAAAAAGTTTTTACACAAAACGGAAAAACAAAAAATTATGATGGACTTTCTTGGTGTCCTAGTTCTTCCAACTTGAATTTTTAAAATGACTCTTGATTCAATTTTGTCTATTCAAGTTGATAAAAGAAACTAATCTTTTCTTTGAAAATCAATTAGAAATGACATAAATAGAAATATTTCATCAATGGCTAATTTAAGGCATATAGAATTTGAAAGGTCCATACTTCCAATACAAGAGTCATTCTTGTTCCTCTTTTTTATACTCCTTTTTTTGTTTCTATTAATAGAAATTCAAATCTTATTGATCACTTTAATTATTATATTTAATGAGTATATCATATAACCCCTAAATTTCCTGTAAAAACAATAACCAAGTAAGATAGAGAGTAGATGACCCCTAAATTGGTTACATAATAGTACTATTAAGTATTTACATTAAATATTTTCAAGCATATAAGTGCTAAGAATATTTAAAAGAGACATAGAGGAAAAGCAATTGATGAGATTAATGATCATGGTTAAAATTATTGGTGATCTACAAGAATTGGAAAATCACAAGAATAACATTCAAAAAGCAAAAGAAGAGAGTAATATACACTATCATGCTAAAAAATAAATACAAAAAAAGTCATTGCCTTGTCCAGATTTTAAGATAATTTATAATTTTTATGGGATTAATTCTCTCTATTGTCCTTTCATGTTCCTAATAAATCCTTCAAAATCACCATCAAAATCAAATATCATAACATAAATAATAAGAACATGTGTGCTTCTTCAAATAAGGAGTAATATTACCAATAAATAAGTAACCAAGAAAATTATAGTCCATCAAGCACGCACACATCATAAAATAGAAGACATAATCTATTATAAAACAGAAAGACAACAACAATTTAACAACTACATCCGATTTTTTAAATAAAACTGTCAAAAGTTACATCTCCAATTTTAGTCTTAAGAATAATTTTTGAGTTGATTTATAAATTTGCTTATTTTATTGTGATTAAGCAAATTTATAAATCAACTCAAGCATGCCGTGAAACAATGTTGTAGTAATTTTATTTTCCTACTACAAAATAAAGTGTAGGAAAAAGACTTACAAAACATAGGAGAAGAGAAAAATCATTGGTTCTCCTTTTTTATGATCGAAAGAAAAAATATTGACGTGTATTTCATCTTTTGCGCAGCATAATCACCCAAAATATATACATATAACTTGAGTAAAGAAAAATATTACTCACAACATGTCACTTGAAGCTTCAGGTAGAGACGCAAAGTTGGAAAAAAAATTACGCAGATATTTTCTTTTTTTTTCCCCATCTTCAAGTCATCTCTGAGATCCTCAAGTTTTCGCAAATCCATAAATTGTTTGTATTATCAAAATTTGAAGGTAATTCTACAAAAAAAAAATAGTAAAATGAGAAGTCCATCATAATACCATGAACATTGACAAATTAGTTCATAAAATTTAAAACCCAATAAATCGAAAAGTAGATTTCATCCTTTAAGAGTTGAAGCGTTATCTAAGAAATAGACAAAAATTTGTAAAGACTCAAACACGCATTTCTCATTTGCTCCATACAGCATGCTAGTCATTTATGAAAAATATCGTGACTTTTATTATAAGCTGACATATTCGATTGAAAGTTTTTGTTTGTTCGTTTGTTTGTTGGGAATATAAAAGTATAAATTTTGAATCATGAGTAATAGATGAAAAGGACATGAAGTTGATGGTAATAATTTAAAACTTTCATTGAAAACAGAGAATACATGTATTTTCATGGAGAGAGAAAAGACCTTCTAAGAAAAAGATTACGGGGAAAAAATATTATAATGGTTGGGGAAGTGCAAAAGATGGAATAGTGATGAATTATAAAGCATAGAAGTTAATGTAAGTGACTTTTGATTATTTGAGAAAGCACCTTATAAGAAAAAATAGAATTAACTCCAAAATATATGAGGAAAGATGCAAAGAAAATAGAAAAAAAAAAGATAAATAGCTTTTTTGATCAATGAAGTATGCTACATCATCGGATTAAGGTCTCTCCTTTATATAGATATATAGATATAGATATAGATAGATTGTTGGGGAAATGCAGAAGATGAAAAAGTGATGGGGTGTAATGAATAGGAGTTGATATAAGTGATTTTTGGTTTTTAAGAAAGTACCTTGTAAGAAAAAATATGATTAAAACTCCAAAATAATATGAGAAAAAATGCAAAAAAAATAATAAAAAAGGATAAATAGCTTTTCTGATCAATGAAGCATGCCACATCACCGGATTGAGATCTCTTCTTTATATAGATATATAGATTTTCTTGCGGAGATTATTATGAATAGTTTCACTCACCAGCTTTTCATACAACTACTATTAATTTACTTCATCGTCTGGACAATGTTATTTCATAGGCTAATTATTGATTCTGATGTTATAAACAGCATTCGGGAAGCAGAGAACTAACACAGTCATATTTTCCATCTTTAGTTTACAGAACTTCGTAAGTACATCTAATTAACATACATATTTAACTTATGGCTCTCTTTAATGGCCCAATCAGTGAAAGACATGAACATGCAGTTCCCCATGATGTGAAGAGTAATCATTGTCCTGTAGTTGACAATCTTTCTGTCATCACTCAACTTGAAAACAAAGTAAGGTAGAGAATATCTTCATTTGCCTATAAGCAAACTCCTTCCCCAAGCAGATCCTCGGTCCTGCCTGTTTTATCAACAAAAGAATGTGCTTAGCTAGTTAATGTGACAGTATATAGGCACTAGGAAAATGATACTTGAGCTAATAGCAAGCTTTGACCAACCTGGAAAGCTTTGAAGGGGTTTTCCTCCCTGAAGAAACCATCCCCATCAAACCATCTCTCAGGTTTATATTCTTCTGCATCATCACCCCATATAAATTTCATTCTTCCCATTGCATATGGTTGGTAAGACACCATGTCCCCTTTGTTCACACTGAATCCATCTGGTAAGCTGTCATCTGAAACACATGTTTTTACATCCTGCAAAAAAGGATGTAACACAACTGTTCATCATTTGCATCATTATGGATCAGTTCCAACATAAAAAGTGTTATCTGGGAGTTCAAGAAAATGACCTATCTTGCCGTAGTTTTCAAAGTTTGTTTTGAGAATGTACTGGATATTAGCAGGGTCAGCAGTATAAATCTCATTCCTAAAAGGGCTGATCAACCTGTAAGTCCTGTACTTGCCAGCAAGATCAGTCATTTAATGATGCAACCTGTGGAAGTTGAGAAGCTGATTGAAAATGGTGCCACCGATTGGATGATATCTCATTTTGCCATGTTACGCAGAAGTTTTCTGGTCAGAAAATGAACTATAAACCCACAAAAGAGAAGTGAGAGAATGGTGACTGTTATGGAGATAATGGAGTTCTCAAAAATATCCATGGAAATCACTGCCGGAGTCCTTGTTTCTTGGCTTATAATGTATACTAAACTCAATAAGATGTATATTAGCTTTAAAGGTGACTATCAAAGTGCCTTCTGCATTTCAGCAGCCTCCTACTAATCCTTATCTTGGAACTGCATGAACTGGAAACCCTTCATTGATATGGAGTGTAAACATGGTTCTATAAGTTACTTCTTTCCTTTCATCGGATAATTAGATCCTGAAGAAATGAAGAACAGCCGCTGCTAATATCTTCATTTGCCTGTAAGCAAAATCTTTGCCTAGACATATTTGCAGACCAGTCTGTGAATCAAGAAAACAAACAAGTTGCGGAAAGATAATAGTGACATTTTCTCTGGTTGTCCCTTCTTTGGGACAGATGCTCAGTAAATGATCCTCTTTTTGTTTTTCTTGCAACTTATGGACCTTTTAGACTACGATCTAAAGACCTCTTTTGAACAAACTGAAAATCTTAGGAGAAAAGATCAGACAATGTTCTAAAATTTTGTAAATTATCGCAACCATTAAATGACAGTCTGATATTTTGTGTGTAATGTCGAGCAATATATAAGCAAAAATTAAACTCGAGTTTAACATTGTCCGAAAGGTAACTTCTCAACGGTTAAGTTTGTACAACAGCTTAACTTCTTTTAGGTCTCTACTGAAACTTGGCATCTTTGAGAATAATCTCTTATTTTTGCAATATGCTTCCCAACAAATGTAGAGCCTCAATAATAACTACCAGTACAGGAATCACCAAGTATGAAGGTTTAATACAGACATGAAATGCTATGTTTGAATGGTGACTCTGGCTGGAAATTCCCATCTTTCAACCATCTTTCTGGTTGGAAATCTGCTGCATTATTCCCCCAGATATAAGGCATTCTCCCAGCATAGGACATATAATTGACTTCATCCCCCTTTCTGATGTGAAAGCCATCAGGAAGAACATCATCTACATCTGCGCACCCTCCATCCTGAATATTAACAAATGACATGTTGCATGTTTTCAATTTTGAGAAATTGCAGTTTCTTGGACAAAAATTGTACCACTGGGACTGCAGGGTATAGCCTCAAGGTTTCTGTGAAAGCCGCATGAAGATAATGCATTTTCTCAAGGACTTCTTCTGTCATACATGCCACAAAGTCTTCCAAGTGTTCCTTATCCTTCATGTTATTACAAATAACTTCTGTTATTTCCTCAACAACCTTTTTTTGTATCAAGGGATTCTTGAAAAGCAAGTAGAAAAACCATGAAGTAGCATTAGCAGTACTGTCTTTGCCAGCAAGCATAAAATTTAGTATTATATCTCTGAACTACAGATCACTCGTTCTCTCCGGATCCTTCTTGCTCTCTACCAGAAACCTTGACAGTACATCCTCCTAATCAATCTTTCATAACAGATAAAACATTCATAATTTGATGCATGCGTTTGGGTCTGGCATTCCTCACACACCAATAATCTCAAATTAAGGCTTACTTTGATGCACTTCTAGCTGTTTGCGCCTTGTTCTAATCAGTTCATCAACGAATTCGTGGAAGAATTTGATGTTCTTTTTCAGGAGAGCTTCAGAGCCGATATTGAAGTATTTCTTAAGCTTCCAGACTGGATCGACATACCTCCAATATATCAATTCATTGGAATCATCAAAGGCCTTGAGGAAATTTTTATCATCACCTCCTGATCCATCCAGGTAGTTCAGATCAACTCCAAAGCCAACTTTGAATATTGAATCCAGAGAACATCTCATTAGCAGTCCTAATAGTATGGATAGTTTTGTGATAACAACTGACGATTATGTATTCATTGTTGTAGTTCTAATATCATTATTTCTTACAAAATACTTTTCGCGAAATTGGCTATATAAAAAGTGATGGAGCTAATCCAAAAAAATCATAATTTATTCAAGTTATAGGGTTAATCAGAGAGTTTTTTTAAAATTATTTATTTATTCTATGACCATGCAAAGCGCACTAGTTTCTCAAATATGATGGGACAATTCTGTTTCAAGCTCAGTCTGTAAGGTGGCAAATTTGCAGGATTCAATGCGTGCAAAAAATCTTCAAAATGACATTGATCATTTGGTGGTTCAAGAGTTTCATCAGTAGTAACAAATTTTTTATTTTTATCTGGAAATTTATTGATAAGCATCTCATTGACAAAGTCATTTTTTGTTGTCAAAATAACAAGAGAATATGCAAAAGATGCATCTAATGTCATAAACAACATTCAGGCAGAATAGGACTGATACTAATATACATCATACATATTAATGTAAGTACTTCCTAATTGCCCTATCTATGAAAGACACGAACATGCAATCCCCCATCAATGTGAAGATTAATCATTGTCCTGTAGTTGACAGTCTTCTTGTCATCACTCAACTTGAAAACAAAGTAATGTAACAACTCAGCGGAGAATATCTTCATCTGCCTATAAGCAAACTCCTTCCCCAAGCAGATCCTCGGCCCTGCCTGTTTTATCAACAACAGAATGTGCTTAAACAGCAACGAGATAAGTTAAAGTTCATGCAACTTCTATCCATGTTTCAGTCTCTGAAGGGGACACAGTGATTATTCCATTGAAAATTGCAAACGAACATGGCATAGAAACATGGGGCAGAAAAGTACAAGAAGGAAAATGTGACACCTTCATTAGATGTTGTAGACCTAATTTTCATCGTCTGGACAATCTTATTTCATAGGCTAATTACTGATACTGATGTCATAAACAGCATCCCAGAAGCAGACTAACACAGTCATATTTTCCATCTTTAGTTTACAGAACTTTGTAGGTGCATCTAGTTAACATATATATATTTATGGCTCTCTTTAATGGCCTATCTGTGAAAGACATGAACATGAAGTCCCCCATCTATGTGAAGATCAATCATTTTCCTGTAGTTGACAATCTTGCTGTCATCACTCAACTTGAAAAGAAAGTAACGTAACAGCACAGTAGAGAATATCTTCATTTGCCTATAAGCAAATTCCTTCCCCAAGCAGATCCTCGGTCCTGCCTATCTTATCAACAAAAGAATGTGCTTAGCTAGTTAATGTGACAGTATATAGGCACTAGGCAAATGATACTTAAGCTAATATCAAGCTTTGACCAACCTGGAAAGCTGTAAATTTGAAGGGGTTCTCCTCCCTGAAGAAACCATCCCCATCAAACCATCTCCTCCCTGAAGAAACCATCCCCATCAAACCATCTCTCAGGTTTATATTCTTCTGCATCACCCCACCATATAAATTTCATTCTTCCCATTGCATATGGTTGGTAAGACACAAAGTCCCCTTTGTTCACGCTGAATCCATCTGGTAAGGTGTCATCCGAAACGCAAATTTTGCGATCCTGCAAAATAGGAAAAACAAAAATAACAACTTCAAGAATATAATTTCCCATTATTGTATTATAAAAGTAGTTCTTTATTACCACTGGAACTGCAGGATAAAGCCTAAGAGTCTCTTTCAGTGCTGCATGAAGATACTGCATCTTTTCAAGTGCTTCTTCACTCACATTAGCAGCAAAATCCGTTATATCTGTTGCATTTTCTTTCTCAGTTGCTGCTTCTTTTATTTCTTGTGCTATTTTTTACTGTACATGAGGGTACTTGCAAAGCACATATATGAACCAAGAAAGGGTGATTGCTGTTGTATCTCTGCCTGCTATTATGAAGTTCAATATTATATCATGCAAATACTTTTGATCTGCATCAGTTATTTGCAGAAACCTTGACAAAATGTCTTCTTTCTTCCACTGCAACTGGTAAACAATTATAATATCTAAGCATCTATCCACATAATAAAAGTACGTAGTACCTATAAGGCTATTAACTTACAGATAAATCAGCTTCTGGTCTACTCATCTGCTCAGTTTTACTCTGGATCAACTTATAAACAAATGCATCAACAGTTCTTATGTTGTCCCTTAACTTGGCTTCTGATCCGATACTGAGAGCTCTTTTTATCTTCCATAAGATATCAACATATCTCCAAGCTGTTATTGCATTTGCATTGTCAATTGCATCACTAAATTTTTTGCTCTCTTCATTTGAACCACACATGCTGTCTAGCTCAAATCCAAAGGCAACTCTGAATATAGAATCCAGAGTTGATTTCATGAATAGATCCTACATCGACAAACTAGGTTTACTTGTCTGGTAAAAACAAAAAAGGGTTGTTTAATGAAGTCGATTCATGGAAACTTACTTGAATGTCAACTGTCTTATTGGAATTGGCAGCTTCAGACCATATGTGAGCTAGGTTTGCCACTTTTTCTCCGAAAATCACACTGCTGAAATTCCTCAAGACTCTCGTGGAGAACTCATGGCTCAACAACTTCCTCTGCTCCCGCCACTTATCCCCATCAACTGCGAAAATTCCATCCCCTAACAAGTCCTTTAGGATGCTGTAGTTATACCATCCCTGCAGATTGTTTGGAAAAACTCAAGTGGGAATCCGAGAATCATTATACCATTTTGTTACACCAATTGGGAGATTCGTATAGCCGGCTTCCAGGAATTGAGACAGATCCAGGGATTCATTTGGATACTGGAAATAAGATTCAATTCACCCCAACGCCACCTGAAACTGACCCTAGCAGTGCTACTTATAACATCTATTTATCAAAATATGCAGATTTATAAAATTCTCTTTTATCAAAAAAGTATTTGTAGCCCCTACTGTATATATCGGTTCACAACACGAAATAAGAAACTTTGAATTATAAAATGTAACAATGCTCACATTTTCAAATGCAGATAACACCACTTGTTCATCATTTGCATCAATATGGATCAGTTCCAACATAAAAAGGGTTATGTGGGATTTCAAGAAAATGACCTACCTTGCCGTAATTTTCAAAATTTGTTTTGAGAATGTACTCGACGTTAGCAGGGTCAGCAGTATAAATCTCATTCCTAAAAGGGCTGATAAACCTGTAGGTCCTGTACTTGCCAGCAAGATCAGTCATGTAATGATGCAACCTGTGGAAGTTGAGAAGCTTATTGAAAATGGTGCCACCAATTGGATGATATCTCTTTTTGCCATGTTTAGACAGAAGTTTTCTGATCAGAAGATGAATCATAAACCCACAAAAGAGAAGTGAGAGAATGGTGGCTGTTATGGAGATAATGGAGCTCTGAAGAATATCCATGGAAACCACTGCCGGAGTCCTTGTGCATATTTGGCTTATAATATATCACTGAATTACCTTCTTTTGACTTATATTTTGGTTGTTACAATTTTCTGTGCATCAGCAATCTTATACTGTTTTCTGTGCATCAGCAATTTAAGTAAGTTGTTTTGTCTCTCTGACCTCCTGTTTGTCTTTCCCCTGAAAAATCTCATGAGCTCATCAGTCTGATGCGATGCTCCTTTTGAACTAATAGTTCAAATGTCAAAAATGGACAATCAAGTGGGGAATCTCCATGAGTCTCATGTCTTTTCCTCCACATAATGACACTGTGCGACTATCACATCATTCCTCACGCAACAGCCCGCCCTCTATTTTGAAAGCATACGAGGACGGACTTCTAAATCGTCGTCACCGTAAAGAATTTTTATTTTAAAAATAGAAGATAAATTGCTCTATATGTTTTATTTTAAAAATAGTCTGATAATTTGTGTGTAATATCGAGCAATATATAAACAAAAATTAGACTCGAGTTTAACATTGTCCGAAAGGTAATTTCTCAACAGTTAAATTTGTACAACAGCTTAACTTCTTTTAGGCCTCTACTGAAACTTGGCATCTTTGAGAATAATCTCTTAATTTTGCAATATGCTTCACAACAAATGTAGAGCCTCAGTAATAACTACCAATTCAGGAATCACCAAGTATGAAGGTTTAATACATACATGAAATGTTATGAATTTGAATGGTGACTCTGGCTGGAAATTCCCTATCTTTCAACGATCTTTCTGGTCAGAAATCTTCAGCATTATTCTCCCAGCATAGGACATATAATTGACTTCATCCCCCTTTCTGATGTGAAAGCCATCAGGAAGAGCATCATCTACATCTGCGCACCTGCCATCCTGAATATTAACAAGTGACATGTTGCATGTGTCAAATTGTCACTCAAGAAAGTAGAAATCATAGAGTAATTTGGTTTCAATTTTGAGAAATTGCAGTTTCTTGGACAAATTTGTACCACTGGGACTGCAGGGTATAGCCTCAAAGGTTTCTGTGAAAGCCGCATGAAGATAATGCATTTTCTCAAGGACTTCTTCTATCATGCATGCCAAAAAGTCTTCTAAGTGTTCCTTATCCTCCATGTTATTACCAATAACTTCTGTTATTTCCTCAACAACCTTTTTTTGTATGAAGGGGTTCTTGAAAAGCAAGTAGAAAAACCATGAAGGAGCATTAGCAGTACTGTCTGTGCCAGCAAGCATAAAATTTAGTATTATATCTCTGAACTACAGATTATAAACACTTGTAGATTTAATGAAAAGCTCTGTTTATTAATGAGACAACTAAAGTATCCTAATTAAATAATAATTCAAAATATAAGTAATAATCAAAATATACTCAAATTGAACAAACCATCCTAACCAACCTAAACTGCTAAGCTGTAAAGCTATACTCTAATATGCCCCCTCAAGTTAGGCTATGGGCAACTAAGCCTAACTTGAATAGATTGCGACAGCTTGGCGAGTGTGTCAGCAATCAGCACTATGTATATGAACAGCACGAACCTTGTTCGTTTCAACATGATGACGAACAAAGTGGAAGTAACAAAGTGGAAGTCAATGGCGGCATGTTTAGCTTTGCTATGGAGAAAAGAATTTTTGTTGAGAAAGGTGGCACCTAGGTTATCACAATTAATAGTGGGCAATTGATGAACTGGATGGTACAACTCTTTCAAAAGACCGGTGACCCACAATGATTCAGCAAGGGAATAGGCAACTGCTCTAATCGACCAAGGAACAATATGTAGCCAGATGTGGAGAATAGATCATTGATGTCACCACCCCAATCCGCATCTGAATATACATGCAGTTTAAAGTCATCTGTGGGAGTTACTTGGAGTCCCAGCTGGATAGTACCACGGAGATAACGAAGAATACGTTTCACAGCCTTCAAGTGAATGTATAAATTGTGACAATTTGTTGACTGCAAATGCTATATCCGATCTGGTGAATGATAAACTTCAGTCAGCTTAGAGCTGCGCAGTACCTCAATACCAAGGAAAAAATGAAGAGTGCCCAAGTCTTTAATAGAGAATTGAGATGCAAGAGATTTGATAACGTGATTAATGTTAACTTGGTTGGACCTTGTGACAATGATGTCATCCACATATATCAGGATGAACATAGTATCTGCTAGGTCACGTCTAACAAGGAGCGATGCATCAAATTTCGTTTTGACAAATCCCATGGACTCAAGGTAACCTACGAGAGCATTACCATAAATCGCAAAAGGTGGTGTCTGCAAATCCCGGAGGTTGAGCCATGAATACCTCTTCATCTAATGAACCTTGGAGAAAGGCATTATTAACATCAAGTTGTCGGATATGCCAGTTGCGGCGAACTTGACGACCGGACTAAACGTAGCATGAAAGTTAATACCAGGTTGCTGAGTGAATCCTTTTGCAACCAGTCTGGCCTTGTACCTATCCATGGATCCATCGGCATTGCGTTTAATCCTGAAAAGCCACTTACAACAAATAATATTTTTGAGAGGGTCAGCTGGAACAAGTTCCCAAGTCTGATTATTAATTAAAGCATCAAATTCTTGTTTCATTGCTTTACGCCACTCAGGGTGTTTTTGTGCTTGTTTGAAAGTGGTGGGGGTGATGGTGGGATTTAACTTGGCAAGGTAGTCAAATATATGTTTTGGCTTGGATATATTATTTTGTGAGCGGGTGACGGGACGAGATGGTGGTGTTGGACAATGAGGGGGAGACGGGGCAAGTTCTTCCATGGGAAGAGTAGGAACAACGTCCATGATAAGTTGACGTTCCGGTGCGCGTCGACGTGTGTAGACTTGGAGAGAAGGCTGAGCAATGTTCACAGGAGACACTGCCAGCAATGGTGAATAAATAGAGGGGGCCAGTGTATTTTGTAGAGGTATACTAGGAGAGGGAGATGGGTTTGTGGTAGGAGAAAGGGAGGGAGGCGTAGTAGGAGTGGGAGAGAAAACCGTCGGTGATTCCTTGGCAGTTTGGACTACAAGGGCTGGGGGTAAATCGATGGGTAATATTGCCTGGGCGGTGTCCAACATGGAATGGAAATTCGGAGGGGGGGACTGGGACGTGTGAGTTGTAATAGGAGAGGGAGAGAGAATTATATTGGTAGTGGAAGAGGGAGCAGCCGACATTGTATTTGGGGTGGTTGCTATATTTGGTAGGTTATTAGTTGGGTTAGGATTTGGATTAGAAGAGGGAGAGAGAGTTCTAGTGGGAGTATCTTGGACAGTTGGAACATGAATGGGAGGGGGTATTTTGGGTAGTATAGGAAAGTTTGGTAAGTTGGTGTTAATTTGTGGAAGGATGGTATTTTCCCATTGTAGGTTGGATAATTTAATTTTTAAGTGAGAAAATAAATTTTGGAAGGGAAAGATTATTTCAACAAATCGGACATCGCGGGATAAATACATTTTCGTGGAAATTGGGTCATAGCATTGGTGACAGTGATGGGATAGTGAGAAACCAAGGTACACACATGGGTTAGACTTTGGTTCAAGCTTATTTTTGGCATAAGGCTTGAGCCAAGGGTAGCAAAGACAATCAAAAGTCCGCAGGGAGCTATAGTCAGGTGACTTATTAAATAGTCGTCAGAATGGTGAGTGATTGTCTAGGTGGGAAGCGAGTAGACGATTGATGAGGTAGACGGAGTGATGGCATGCGAAGGACCAAAATTGAGGTGGCAGTGACGCTTCATGTAGAAGAGTTTTGTTGTTTCGATGATATGACGATGTCATCTTTCAGCAAGTGCGATTTTTTGTGGGGTGTAGGGTGGAGTAGAGAGATGTTCAATACCGTAAAGGGAGAGATAAGAGTCAAGACTTTTGTACTCTCCTCCACCAGTATAGAGGGAAAGAATTTTTATTTTGAAATGTTTTTTCATGAGAGTGAAATTTTTGAAAGATTTCTTTGACTTCACTTTTGTTTTTAAGTGTATAAAGCCAAGTGTATTTCGTATAATGATAACAAAACTATAGTGATATAATTTTTTGTCAAGGGATAAGATTGGCGAAAGGCCCCATAAGTCGCTGAAAATAATTTGAAGTGGTTTGGTGTTGCGTAAAGATAATTGAGAAAAAGGATGACGATGAGATTTATTTGATAAGCAAGAATTACAATAAGAAAGTTTGTCTTGCTCGTTGAATGGTAGCAAGAATTTATTTAAAATAAACCTAAGAATTCTAGAGTGTGGGTGACCCAAGCGTCGATGCCAGATGGTGAGCGGAGTGGATGGGATGGCCATGTGAGCTTGGGGTTGGATGGTGGGCCACTCGTATAGTCCATTGTTGAGTCGATCGTGCACCAAAGGTTTCCGCGTTTGTAGATCCTTCACAACAAAGTCAAAAGGAAAAAATTCAATGGATTTGAAATTGTCTTGACAAAATTTAGAGACAGATAGAAGTTTTTATTTAATGGCTGGAGCACACAGCGTGAGGGTTAACTTAAAGACATTATTTGATGCATTTAATTGAGTAGAACCAGTATGAGATATGGGAATTTTGTTACCATCACCCATGGAGAGATGCTCGTTACCGTGGTAAGGGTTGAGATTGTGCGAGTCAGTGGTGATGTGATGGGTTTCTCCCGAGTCGACTATCCAGGGGTTGGTGGCTGCAGCGAACCTGGCTGCATAGTTGGCTCTGGCTGCAAGGTGATTGTAAGACTTTGAGCAACAGACAACAGCTGTGCGACCAACTTTGTGACAAAGTTAACAGCGAATGATAAAGTTTTTGTTGGTTTCCCCATGTGGTGGAGGTGTTTGTTGGGGATTCTGGCGCCAGTGCTGAGAATTGTTGTTCTGCCTGCGTTTATTACGATTATAGTTGTTGGATTTGGTGGGAGTAACAATTGCAGCAGTGATAGAAGCAGATAATATCTTAGCATCTTCATGACGAAAGAAGAGTTCATGATCAAGTAATTTTTCAAACAGCTCTTCATAAGAGACTGGAGTATCACATACTCGAATTGCAGCAGAGATCTCACGAAATTCGGGACCCAGATCACTGAGTATTTTGACTATGAGTTATGGGTTGGATACAGGGGCACCAGGCAAGCTCGTCTGAGAGAGACTGAATGGTCTGAAGATAGTCTGCGATGGAGCGAGAGTCCTTGGTGACTCGAGCAAGTTGATCGCGGAGGCTGAATATTCGAGTTTGAGATCTATTTGCATATGTAGTGTGCAGCACATCACAGGCTAATATGGATGAGGCGGCAGCTGCGATGGTGGAGGCAATAGTAGCTTTGACAGAAGCCATGAGAGCATTTTGGATGAGTTGATCTTGGCGGAACCAAGTAAGGAATGTCGGATCGTTAGCGCCATTCACAATCGAGATGGCAGAAGAGGTTGTAGCCATACATAAGCATGGAGAACTGAGCTTTCCAGGTAGTGAAGTTGTGACCACCACTTAGTTTGTTAGGCAATTAAGAAGCAGGGTTGAATTGGATGATGATGTTGGCACCCGTTGTGTTGTCAGCATTGACAACTCTAGGATTTGAACCATTGTTGTTGCCATTGGTGGCCATGGATGCTAATAGCGTGATTAATGATGGGAACAAGGGAGGAAAAAAATAGGATCGTTCTCGTTAGAGCGTATGGGGCTCTAAAATCATATAAGCGCTTGTAGATTTAATGAAAAGCTCTGTTTATTAATGACGATAAATAACTCTTTAAATAGTGTTTACAATGACACCTAAAGACAACAGAAATATCCTAATTAAATAATAATTCAAATATACTCAAATTAAACAAACCAATCCGAACCAACCTAAACTGCTAAGCTGTAACGCTATAGGCTAATACAGATCACTCTTTAAATAGTGTTTACAATGACACCTAAAGACAACAGAAATATCCTAATTAAATAATAATTCAAATATACTCAAATTGAACAAACCAATCCGAACCAACCTAAACTGCTAAGCTGTAACGCTATAGGCTAATACAGATCACTCATTCTCTCTGAATCCTTCTTGCTCTCTACCAGAAACCTTGACAATATATCCTCCTTATCAATCTTTGAGAGCAGATAAAACATTCATAATGGGATGCATGCGTTTGGGTCTGGCATTCCTCACACACCAATAATCTCAAATTAAGGCTTACTTTGATGCACTTCTAGCTGTTTGCGCCTTGTTCTAATCAGTTCATCAACGAATTCGTGGAAGAATTTGATGTTCTTTTTCAGGAGAGCTTCAGAGCCGATATTGAAGTATTTCTTAAGCTTCCAGACTGGATCGACATACCTCCAATATATCAATTCATTGGAATCATCAAAGGCCTTGAGGAAATTTTTATCATCACCTCCTGATCCATCCAGGTAGTTCAGATCAACTCCAAAGCCAACTTTGAATATTGAATCCAGAGAACATCTCATTAGCAGTCCTAATAGTATGGATAGTTTTGTGATAACAACTGACGATTATGTATACATTGTTGTAGTTCTAACATTATTTCTTACAAAATACTTTTTGTGAAATTGGCTATATGAAAAGTGACGGAGCTAATCCAAAAATATCATAATTTATTCAAGTTATAGGGTTAATCAGGAAGTTTTTTTAAAATTATTTATTTATTTCTATGACCATGCAAAGCGCAACAAAATTCACTAGTTTCTCAAATATGATGGGACAATTCTGTTTCAAGCTCAGTTTATAAGGTGGCAAATTAGCAGGATTCAATGCCTGCAATAAATCTTCAAAATGACATTGATCATTTGGTGGTTCAAGAGTTTCATCAGTAGTAACAAATTTTTTAGTGCTATCTGGAAATTTATTGATAAGCATCTCATTGACAAAGTCATTTTTTGTTGTCAAAATAACAAGAGAATATGCAAAAGATGCATCTAATGTCATAAACAACATTCAGGCAGAATAGGACTGATACTAATATACATCATACAAATTAATGTAAGTTCTTCCTAATTGCCCTATCTATGAAAGACACGAACATGCAATCCCCCATCAATGTGAAGATTAATCATTGTCCTGTAGTTGACAGTCTTCTTGTCATCACTCAACTTGAAAACAAAGTAACGTAACAACACAGCAGAGAATATCTTCATCTGCCTATAAGCAAACTCCTTCCCCAAGCAGATCCTCGGCCCTGCCTGTTTTATCAACAACAGAATGTGCTTAGATGTTAATGTGACACTATATAGGCAATAGGCAAATTAAGTATAGACTTGCGTTCAAGGCCTTAACAAATGATAATTAAAGCTAATAAAGAGCTTTGACAAACCTGGAAAGCTGTAAATTTGAAGGGGTTATCTGGCCTGAAGAAACCATCCCGATCAAGCCATCTCTCTGGTTTATACTCTTCTGCATCATCACCCCATATAAATTTCATTCTTCCCATTGCATACGGTTGGTAAGACACCATATCCCCTTTGTTCACACTGAATCCATCTGGTAAGGTGTCATCCGAAAAGCATATTTTTGCATCCTGCAGTAAGAGGGAAAAAAAAATAACAACTTAAAACATACATCTACTTGGCCAGAGTTGTATGATAAAAGAACTTCTTTGTTACCACTGGAACTGCAGGATAAAGCCTAAGAGTCTCTGTCAATGCTGCATGAAGATATTGCATCTTTTCTAGGGCATCCTGACTCAGATTGGCAGCAAAATTGGTTATGTCTGTTCCATCTTCTTTCTCAGCTGTTGCTTCTTTAATCTCTTGTGCTACTTTCTCCTGTACATGAGGGTACTTGCAAAGCACATATACGAACCAAGAAAGGGTAGTAGCTGTTGTGTCTTTTCCAGCTATTATGAAGTTCAATATTATATCACGCAAATACTTTGGATCTGTACCAGCTATTTGCAGAAACCTTGATAAAATGTCTTCTTTCTTCCACTGCTACTGGAAAAAGATTATTAAGTCTAGGCATCTATCCGCATTAATAAAAGTAGTAGTAAGGCGAAAAACTTACAGATAAATCAGCTTCTGGTTTACTCATCTGCTTAGTTTTTCTCTGGATCAACTTATAAACAAACGCATCAACAGTTCTTAGATATTCCTTTAACTTGGCTTCTGATCCGATATTGAGAGATCTTTTTATCTTCCATAAGATATCAACATATCTCCAAAGTGTCATTGCACTTGCATCGTCAAATACATGGATAAATTTTTTGCCTTCTTCATTTGAACCGCACATGCTGTCTAGCTCAACTCCGAAGGCAACTTTGAATATAGAATCTAGAGTTGCTTTCATGAGCAGATCCTACATCCATAAAATCAGGATTACTACTCTAGTAAGAATAAAGAAGGTATCGTTCTGTGAAGTCAATTCTTGGACTTACCTGAATGTCCACTATCTCGTTGGATTTGACAGCTTCAGACAATATATGGGCAAACTTTACTGCATTTTTTCTAAAGACCACACTGCTAAAATCCCTCAAGACCCTTGTGGAGAACTCGTGGCTTGACAACTTCCTCTGCTCCCTCCACTTATCCCCATCAACTGTGAAAATTCCTTCCCCTAACAGGTCCTTTAGGATGCTGTAATTATACCATCCCTGCAGATTATTGCGAGAATCATATAGCCTGTTGCAACTTATTTGGGAGCTGAGGCATGTTAACTTATTGATAGACTGACAGATTTTCGGGGATGCATTCAGATGCTGCAAAATAGGTTCAATTCAACCCCCATTCCCTAGAATGAAGAAAGAGCTTCAATGAACAACAACTAGATACTTTGAACTTACACCCATAAGGAAAAGTCAACTAGTTTCCAATTTCACAACTCCAAATACTTGGGATTTACCCAAGATTTGATGCTACTATAACATCCACAGACTAAACTATGCATATTTATAATATTCTCTGTTATCAGACAGCAACTGCATCCCTACTGTATCAAATTGCAGATAACAGTACTTGTTCATCATAACTTTACTTAGGTTTAGTCGTGAATGTTTTACAAAAAAGTCACTCGAGCCTAACTCAACTCAAAAATCCAGGGAATCAGTATGGAACTCCAATTTATTCCAGTACCCCTTCACATCCAAGCCCAACTAGAGCTTGGACCGGATATTTCACTTGCGCCTAACTCAACCCATAAGCTAGCTCATGAAGGAGGAATGCCCAAATATATATAAGCAGATCATCAATTTATTCTCAAGCAACGTGAGACTCTGACAAATGCAAAAATTACTAAAACAATGGAACTTTTTAGAATCAATCAAATTACTCCCTTTGTCCCCAATTTATGTGACACATTTTTTTTTATAGTCAGTTTCAAAAAGATGATACCTTTCTATATTTAGTACTCCCTCCGTTGCAAAATACTTGTCACGGTTTTCTTTTTGATAGTCAAATGAGATGAACCTTGACTAACATTTTAAGATAGTATTTTTCATCATAGTAATATGAGAAAAATTGTAATTTATAGTATTTTTCTATAGTTTTTGAATATATAAATTTTAATTTTAAACTATCGCATTAATTATATCTAATTTTAGCTTTAAAAATTAGCCAAATTGACTGAAAAGCCAAACATGAAAACTATTTTGGAACGGAGGGAGTAACAATTTAACTTTAAAATATTGGTTTCACCCTTAATGAGATATTTGTAGCCATCGGAACATCTATAACTTGTTTTAGATCACAAATTTCAAAAATCTTCTCATATTTTTTAAATTCCTACCAAATCAAACTACGTCAAGGACGGAGGGAGTACAACATAATAAGAAATTATATGGGATTTCAAGAAACAGTGTACCTTGCCATAGTTGTCAAAATTAGTTTTGAGAATGTATTCGACGTTAACAGGATCAGAAGTATAAATCTCATTCCTGAAAGGGCTAATCAATCTGTAAGTCTTGTACTTGCTAGCAAGATCAGTCATGTAATGGTGCAACCTGTGGAAGTTGATGAGCTGATTGAAAATGGTGCCGCCAATTGGATGATATCTCTTTTTGCCATGTTTAGACAGAAATCTTTTGGTCAGAAGATGAAGTATGAACCCACAAAAGAGAAGAGAGAGAATTGTGGCTGTTATGTAGATAATGGAGCTCTGAAAATTATCCATGGAAACCATTAATGTTTCCTTGTGCATATTTGGCTATCACTAATATACTTCATGGGACCAGAGGATGGTCCATCTATTCCTTAGATAATTAATCCATGGGGGCAGTGTCACAATGAGAAATTTCACAAAAAGTGTTCTGACATTTAATATATATGTATGAAAAATAACTTTTAATATATATACTTCACATTCGCATAATTTTCTGTATACATACTATAATTTTTTGACGAACAGTATTTAATTGGCCACCCTGTAGTATATGTGGCTATGCCGCTGCATTAGGGACCATGTCAACAAAAACCAAAAATAAGGGTGTGTTTGGTACCAAGGAAAATATCTTTGTAAAATATTTAATTTTTTATTTTTCATTAGTTAAAATTTTTGAAATATATATATATATATATATATATATATATATATATATATATATATATATATATATATATATATATATATTAAAATTTCCTTAAAAATGAAAATAATAATTCCTTAATGAAAGTAAAAAAATTAAATAAATTTCATGAGTGGCATTTCAAGTTCATTATGTTTGTCCCTCAGACTCCTTAAACCCTTGACTATCCCAACCTGAATTCCCACCTCTTCTCACTCCATATTGTTTTTTTAGATTAATATAAATATTTTTAGAATAATTTTTTTTTTGTTTTGTTTACTTATCAAATACTAAACAATAAGTATTAAAAAAAGTCACTTGTATTTTAAGAAACATTTTTCATGAAGATCATTTTTTGTCATACCGAACACCCTCATTGAAAATATTTTCTTGAAAAATATGTGAACTTTTATTTATTTTTTTGTGTTCAATATATAAGTAAAAAATATTAATTTAAAAATATTTGTACATAATCTTGACAAATGTCATAAAAGAAGTGGGATGGAATAGGGCTGTGGGGGTAGTGGGAATAGAAATTACGAGTATTGAGAATGAAAATGAAGTGCGATAAAGAGTGAAAAGAATACAATTAATATAAAACATTATTTAAAAAACAAAACAAATATTGTTCAAAAATTTTAACTAATCAATACTCCCTCGATTTCAAAATGAGTGATATTTTAGCTTTTTTATTTATTTCAAAATAAGTGGTGTTTTACGTAATGAAGAAGACATTAAAGATATTTTTCTAATTTTACCTTTATTTAAATGGAGAGAGTTTTCCATAATAAAAAAAATACTAAAGAATTACATCATTTTCAAAATATTTATTAAGAATAAGTTGATAAAAATATATTTTACTTTTTAGAAATTAAATAATTTTTTTAAAAGATATACACAAACTAAAAATACCACTTATTTTAAAATAAAAAAATATAAAAATATTGAGAAACAATCTCTCAGCCGAACACAGCCAAAGTTAGATTATCAACTTTGAAACTATCACGGAAGTGACGCAATATCATTAAAGTCCTTTTGGTTAAACTTATCTTCAAGATTTGCCTCCACCCCCCTCCCAAGAATGTAGGGCACCGTTAGGCATTTGACTTTTGAATTTGGACTTTTTTGAGAAATAGAAAATGCAATTATAGGAGATAGTCTTTAGCCACGTGCTAGGATTTGTTCTAGAGGGAGGTTTTGCAATTCTTATATTTTAATAGGCCTTGTTAGGTACTTTTTATAGGTCGTGGCAAATTAACGGTTAAATTAATAATTTAAATTGATAATTAGATTATTAAATTATTAATTTAATAATTTAATTATCAATTTATTATTTCAAGTTAGTGGCTTATTGGTTCGGATATCAGTTTGATCATTCTTTTAACGGTGAATCGATAACTCTATAATCATATATTAAATTATAATTTTAACATTCAATATATAAAGTATTCTAGTAAGAAGATGAATTAGGTGTCAATGACAAGTGAAGGTGATGTTATTCAAATCTAATTTAAAATTGATTGCTTTAGTTGGGCTAATTCTATATGCTCTTTCTCTTTTCACCCAATTTTTCTTGCAAAACATATTTATGACTTATGAAAATTTTTGTGTGAGATCTTAAAAGTTAACTCGATAACCGAACCGATAACGATAAAAAACCAATTAACCAGTAACTGATTAACCGATATCTTAACGGTTCTTTAACGATTTAGCATGCTTACAAACAGATAACCAATAAGTTAATTCGATAACCTTCAAACTCGAACCGACCCGACCGATACACACCCCTACTCTTTTGTTTCTCTCTCTCTCTATCCTTTTTTCGTTTTAATTTATTTTAAAAAAATATATTTTTAATAATTTTTTATATATTTAAAATCACAAAATTAAAGATATTTTGATATATTTTTAATATAAAATTATTAGATTTAAAAGTTATTTTCATTTGGTAAATTTTATATCAAAGTAAAATTAAATAAATAAATAGAAACGAAAAAAATAATTTTGTGGTGAAGAATAAGTCCAGATGTTAGGAAAAAAAAAAAAAGGCACAACCAATAAAAGGTGCATGAGGGTACTTTACTTTTTTGATACGTGAATAGTTTAATACCTACATTGTACTTCCATAAATTTTCTCGGTTGATTTTTCTTTTCCTAATAATCCTTTTATACCACAGGTTGAATTTTTAAAAATCATTTCACATCTCAAAACAAGTCCAAGAGTATCTCTAAATTGGTCCGTAATTTTATTTTTTTTTCTGTTTTCTCCAAAGTTTCACTAAAATGTCTTATGTTCTTTCATGAGCAAGAAAAAATATATCCGGATATATTTTATAATTACGCTTAAAAACATATTTTGTTCCCTTAGGTAAAACATGCATAACTTCTTAAATTGGACTCGGATCAACGAGTGGTTAGGTGCTTGGAAATTCAAATACCAGTACAGAGTCAAGCATGATCATACTTCATTAATGTGTGGGCGTACTAGAAGTGATAGGATTAGGAATAGAGTTATCCCAGATAAGATCGGAATGACCTCCATGGTGAACAGGATGAGGGAGGCAAGATTGAGATGATCGGGTCATGTGAAGATGAGACGTGTAGATGCTCTAGTAGAGAGTTATGGCTACAGTGGGTATAATGAGAGGTAGAGGTAGGCCGATAAATCTTAGGGAGAGGTGTTTAAACAAGACATAACACTTGCAGCTTACCGAGGACATAATCATAGATAGAAAGATATGGAGAACAAGAAGTAGAATAGAAGGTTAGTAGATAGTGGAGCGTTGTCTAGTTCCCTTATTAGTATTATTATTATTTCTCCCTTACTGTCTTGTTCTTCGACTTTAATATTACCTATATTTTCCTTTGGTTTAGGTACGTATTTAACTGGGTATTGTTGTTGTTGTTGTTGTATTATTATTTCTTTTATTTTGGCTATTTTTACTATTTATACTGTCATTATATTTTTTTTCTTAGTTATTTTCATCACACCTTTATTTCAATTTTTGTATTTCTTAAAACCTATTTTAAAAATCTCTTTTCTTGAGCCGAAGGTTTTTTGGAGATAATATCTCTACCCCACAAAGATAGAAGTAAGGCTTATGGACATTCCGCTCTCCACAAACTTCACTTACGAAATCGCATAGGTATGTTATTGTTATT
The DNA here is from genome assembly GCA_035772735.1 of Datura wrightii. Taxonomy (NCBI): domain Eukaryota; kingdom Viridiplantae; phylum Streptophyta; class Magnoliopsida; order Solanales; family Solanaceae; genus Datura; species Datura wrightii. The sequence continues at coordinate 32,196,440 of JASDFA010000014.1, forward strand.
GTTATTGTTGTTTTTCTCAGATATTATTTCTAAAGTGATAGGAAAGATTTCAGGGTGGCAATCAAAAATGCTCAGTTATGGGGGGAAAGCTACTCTCATCAAATATGTTCTCCAGTCACTACCTATTCATCTTCTCCATTCCATCTCTCCTCTCAAAACTGTTCTTGACAAGATTGAGAAATTGACAGTTGACTTCTTCTGGGGTATGAAAAATGATAGAAAGCGGTACCACTGGGCCTCTTGGGACACCTTATGCTATCTCTATGATGAAGGTGGTGTCGGATTCAGGAAGATTCACGAAGTTTGCAAATCCCTTGAACTCAAATAGTGGTGGAATTTTAGAACTAAGGATTCGCTTTGGAGAAACTTTCTCTTAGCCAAATATTGTCAGCGATCTCACCCGGTGTCAAAAAAGTGGGACTCAGGGGATTCTCAAAGATGGAAGAAACTCATGACTAACAAGCAGCGGGCTGAGGAAAAACTTTTGTGGAAGGTTTACTCCGGCAGCTCTAGTTTTTGGTGGGATAACTGGCTCGGTATTGGACCTCTTGCTACCCATAGGATCTTGCCAGGCAGACCGGCCAAGGCTACAGTTTTAGAGTTTTTTCACCAGGGCCAGTGGAGAATAAACCGACTACGGCAACAACTCCCGCAACACTTGGTTACACAAATTATCAATACCCAGATTCAATTTCACTCAGATAAACCTGATCAGCCTTGTTGGAAGGCCAATACCTCGGGTATATTATTTTCTACTTCTGCTTGGGAGATGATAAGGAGATCCAAACAGACCACTCTCATTGATAGAAGAACCTGGCAGAAGCATGTACCTTTTAAAGCCTCATTTACCTTATGGAGGGAGCTTAGGAATAAGCTCCCTACAATAACCAGAATCCTGGTGTTTGATCCGGATGCGGGTACAGATTGTGTTTGTTGCCGAGACAGAGGCTACGAGGATGTTCAACATGTCATGGTCTCTGGAAATTTTGCTACTGCAGTCTGGACCCCGTTCTCCACAGCTATGGGTTTCAAACACCTTGATATGCCCCTTAGGGTCCTTCTCATGCAGTGGTGGGCTCATAAGCCTGGTAGTGACCCTCACAATACTCTTCTCAGATCCCTCCCTATCTTCATTTATTGGAACCTTTGGAAGAACAGGTGTGCTGCTAAGTATGGTTCCAAACAGTCTAACCTGCTGAGGGTGAAGTATGGTATTATTAGTGATGTCTACAAATTGTTGATGACGGTTTTCCCTTACGTACACTGGCCTCCAAATTGGGGAGATCTTTGTGCTAGAGTAGAGTCATGTGCACATGAGATTAGAGTCACCGTAGTTCAATGATCTAGGTCGTCTCCTGGACTTGTCAAACTCAATACAGATGGGAGTGCCCTTGGCAATTTGGGAAGGATTGGGGCGGGTGGTATCATCAGGGATTGCTATGGGGACCTTATTCATGCTTTTGCTTCTCCGATTGGAGAGGGGACAAATAATCAGGTGGAGTTGGAAGCAGCCTATATAGGTCTCACATGGTGTCTTCATAACGGTCACTCAGGCATCATCCTTGAGGTTGATTCGGAGCTTCTAGTTGGTTGGATTAGGGGCATTATCGCCCTCCCCCCCCCCCCCGGCTCCACCACACCTTTCTCAGACTACAGGATACTATCAGACAGCTCCACATCTTCTCGTGCGGTCACATCTTCAGAGAAGGCAATACCATTGCTGATGCACTGTCCAAACATAGCCACACTACTACTATCGCTGTCCATTTCTCTTGCCTTCAGGAGCTACCGGTACACATCAGGGGTTACCTTACGACGGACAAAATGGGCTTTCCTAACTTCAGAAGTAGGAAGACCAAGAGGATTAAAGAGCCACCGTGAGATGTTGTGATTTGCTTGGTGTGTATCCAAGCTTGGTATGGAAGTCTCTATACCACCTTTTGTCTGTCTCTATTCAGCTAGGCTATTTCTTTTCTAAGTTATAGCGTTTTTGAATAGGTCTTACTTTGTAAAGGGAGAGTCTCCCTCATTTATTGCTTTCCTAGATCATATGTATTGGAGAGGAGTCCTCTCTTCTTAGGTGCATAGTTTCTAGGTTTTCATTTCTAGTATCGGGGATGGGTTGACTAACCTTAGTAGGATGGCCGACCTATGAACCACCATAGGAATGGAGGTAAGGTTTATGTCCCCCTCCATGTACATAATTTTTGCTGGTTATTTATGTTAAGGACTGGGGGTGTTGCTCAGCCCCTGACCACCACAAGGTCGTTTACCAAAAAAAAAAAAAAAGTACTAGCATCCACTTTCTTGTCACAAAGTTATAGTTGAACTTATATATAATTCAAACATCAAAAATGGAAAATCATAGACTTTTGTATAAAATGCCTGCATCAACTTGATATTTTGATATTATTACCACAAGGAAGAGCTCATGGGATATTAGCTTTAAAGATGACATTCAAAGTGCCCTCAGCATTTCAGCCTCCTACTGATCCTCTTCTTGGAACTGCACGAACTGAAAGCCCTTCATTGATATGGAGTGTAATATGGTTCTAGAAGTTACTATCTTTCGTGTCATCGGATAATTTGATCATGAAGAAATGAAGAATAGCCGTTGCTAAAATCTTCACTTGCTTGTAAGCAGAATCTTTGCCTAGACATATTTGGGGGACCAGTCTGTACATCAAATAAACAAACAAGTCAGAGAAAAGACAGTATGATGCAGCCCTTGCGTCAAGGAAAATTTAGCAGTATATCCTGAGGTGGAGGCAGACGGGTGTAGGGGGTCTCATTGAACTTCTTTTATATGAAAAATTATACTGTATAAGTTGGATAAAATTGATTCATTATGCATATATATAATCCGTTTAGCATAATTTCTTTTTAAACCCTCTTGTCTGAATTTTGTCCGCTAGCTGTATCTCTTTTGGTATTTAAGCCCAAGACACATTACCTACAAGATGGGCCGAAAAAATCTAAAACTCCTATAGATTTGTAAAGATATGACATTTGAACCTAATACAATCCAAAATTCTAGCTCAAGACCAAAGAAAACTCTGATAACTTCTTTTAGGTTTATTAAAATTTGGTATCTTTGAGCATAATCTCTTATTTTTTGCATTATGCTTTTACGGATATGATACCTAGACCTAATTCAACCCCAAAAGTTAATTCAAGAAGGGGGATTGTCCAAGTTAATATAAGTAGACCGGTAGTTCATTCCCAACCAATGAGGGATAGTAACCCATTCCAACACCTTCTTCCCACCTACACTCAAACTAAAGCGTGAACGAGGAGTCCAAATAGGCATGAATCTACTCTAATATCATGTAAAAAAGTGACACTTGAGTCTAACTCAACCCTAAAAGCTAGCTCATGAGGGGATAAAATTTTGAGTCTAACTCAACTCTAAAACCTAGCTCATTAGCGGAGAATTGTTCAAATCCATATAAACAGACCATCAATCCATTCCCCAACCAATGTGGCACTCTAACACCCCCTTCGGCCTAGCTCTGATACCTTATAAAAATATGACATCTGGGTCTACTCCACTCCAAAAATAACTCAAAAGGGAAGGATTGTCTGCATCCATATAAACAAACTATCAGTTCATTCTCCAAGCAATATGGGACTCTACCCCATTCTAATATCTCTTCATGCCCAGGCCCAAATGAAGCGTGGACCGGGAGCCCAAATATAGGGAGGGACCCGGTATATGTGACACTTATCCTATCTCTACCTCAAAAACTAGCTCATGAGGGGAATATTGCTCAAGTCCATATAAACAAACCACCGTCCATTCCTCAACCTATACGAGATTCTAACCCATCCTAACACTTCCCAACAACAACAATAGAGCCTTAGTAATAACCTATACCAAATAAGGAGTTACAAGTATGGAAATTTAAAACATACATGAAATGCTATGAATTTGAATACTGACTATGGCTGGAAAATCCCTTCTTTCTAGACGGATATATTTGGCATCATTTCCTCAGATGTTAGGCATTCTCCCCCATTGTATAGGACATATAATTGACTCCATACCCCTTACCTATGTGAAAGCCATCAGGAAGAATATTCATCTGCATCTGCATCTGCGCACTTGCCATCCTGAATAATTGACAAATAACATGTTGCATGTGTCAAATAGTCACTCAAGAGAGTAGAAATGATTTTTAGTAATTTGATTTCAGTTTTGAAAAACTGAAGTTTCTTGGACAAAAATTTACCACTGGGACTGCAGGGTATAGCCTCAAGGTTTCTGTCAAAGCCGCAGGAAGATAATGCATTTTCTCAAGGACTTCTTCTTTAATAGTAAACACTTACCACAAAATCTTCCACATTTTTTGAAGTTTGCTAGCACCAATGTCATTTTAAGAATGCAACAGGGTATATTTTAGATGCTAATTCACTTTAGTGTCTCTTAGTTTAGAATCCACATATCTTCATTGTTATCTCCTCCTGTGAAGTTGTAACACCCCGAAAGTCCCTAAGATCAGGTCCGAGACTTGAAGTAGGAAATCAGCATAAAAATGGCACCATGCCATTGTGTGACCCTTAGGACAGGTCATGGTTAGGACCAACGAGTTGGTGGTTGGCTTGTTGGTAGAGGACTTCTGAAAAATGTCAAAAATTCACCCAGAATAATGAGTGGATTGTATGGCCCATTGATAGATTGTATCGGCCGTTGGTTCTAGCCGTTGGAGCAGGTTCAGAGGATGATTCAGAGCAGAATCATGGAATGACGAGTAAACCAACGACCCGTTGGTTGAACTAACGATCCATTGGTTTGGATCATTGGTTCTGCTAGCGGAAGTTTTTAAATTGACAGTCCAGAGGTATTTTTGTAAAATGTTATACTTTTAACTCCTAAATGATGTCGTTTTGGAAATCCTAAATGGTGTATTGGAGGTTTTTACTTAGCTTAATCCTCTTTCCTCTCACAAACACCGTAGTTGGGAAATCAAGCTCTCAAGGGAAGTAAGGGTTCTTCATCTTCATCTTCTCCAAGTCTTTTGGGTCTCAATCCTAAGCAAGAATTCCATCAACCCCAGGTATGTAGGGTCATGAATGGGGGATTTCTTCCACCTTCATGCTCAGTTTCAAATCAATTTCATGAATTCAAGTCTCCAATCATTATTTTATGAAAATTCTAGGGTCTTATGATTCAATCCATGATTTATGATTATGATTACATATTTTATGTTAAATTCTCTTATAAATCTATGGTTTCAAATTATGATGATTTACTCAATTATGCATGAATTTCATGAACCTCAAGCTTATGTATCATGGCCGAATCAGCAATATTGTTTTCATGGTTAGTTCACATATGTCAAGTATATTTATGAATTTATGATTTTTAACTAGCCCATGCAAAACCAAGTATGTTTCACGATTTTAACTATGAGCAATGTGCATGTTTTGGGAGTAGTAGGTCGGGGTTCAGCGCACCCAAGTCTCAAAACTACATGCCACCGTAGGTATATATATATATATATGATTGGGGCCTCACCAGAGGGTGTTTCTCCTGCCCAAATGGGCTCACGAGTGATATCACACCTTATTGTTCTTTGCCCTAGCAAGGCTTAGGTCGGCTCTGCCAACTTTAGCAAGATAGTTGAGCATCATGTACTCATTCATGATGGTGTCGTTTATAAGAATCTCTTATTGTTCCTCATGTTTTAAGTTGTTCATGTTCAGGATTTATGATATGATGTTTTATAATATAATTGACCCATTGATCAGTTATGAGCTATTATTTATGATTTCAAATATGTTAAACTATATGATTTTACTTTAAAAACCTTGGGTCAGTATACATTAGCTTATGACGAATAACTCATGTTTATGACTATCTCATGATCATGATTTTAGCATATTGTCCCTACTCTCATATTTTTCTCATCCTACATACTCAATACATTCAAAGTACTGACCGCATATTTTTATGCTATATCATCTCATGATATAGGTTCAGGTGATCAATTTCAGTTACGCCGCTAGATTCTATCCGGCTCCAGCTTCAACAGATTGGGTGAGTTCTCATTATCTGAGGACGTCAGTTTTGATGCATGTTCTCCTTATGCCTTTCAGTTTCAGATTTTAGTAAAGTTAGTTGGGGATGTTGTCCCATCAAGCTCATCGTATGAGTAGAGGCTTTCAAACTTGATGTTAGACGTATCAGCGGTTTTAGTTTGTTGTCATTTTCCATATGATTTATGATATCATAGACTTCCGTTCATGCCTTATGTATGCTTTACGAATGTTCTGCTTAGTTTATGCTCTAAAGTAAGTTATGCATGTGTCATGGGCTAGCTTGGAGCTATTCGTGGTTTTAGGTCCCGTGTTACAATACGGGATCCAGGTTCGGGTCGTGACAGAAGTAAACTATGTTTATTGTTAATGTTTGTTCTAAACATGTTCCTTTTCCCAAATACAAACATGTTTTAGCATTTCTTCTGGAGATTATTATGAACAGTTTCGCTCACCAGCTATTTCATAGAACTACTGTTAGTTTTACTTCTAAATGAACATCTTCAGATGCATGTTGATTACTCGTGAACAGTAAACAGCAATGAGATAAGTTAAAGTTCATGAAACTTGTATCCGTGTTTCAGTCTTTGAAGGGGGCACAGTGATTATTCCATTGAAAATTGCAAACTAACATGGGGTAGAAAAGTACAAGAAGGAAAATGTGACACCTTCCTTAGATGTTGTAGACCTAATTTCCACAATCTGGACAATGTTATTTCATAGGCTAATTATTTATGGCTCCTTTTAATGGCCTATCTGTGAAAGACATGAACATGAAGTCCCCCATCGATGTGAAGATTAATCATTGTCCTGTAGTTGACTATCTTGCTGTCATCACTCAACTTGAAAACAAAGTAACGTAACAGCACAGTAGAGAATATCTTCATTTGCCTATAAGCAAATTCCTTCCCCAAGCAGATCCTCGGTCCTGCCTGTTTTATCAACAAAAGAGTGCTTAGCTGGTTAATGTGACAGTATATAGGCACTAGGCAAATGATACTTAAGCTAATAGCAAACTTTGATCAACCTGGAAAGTTGTAAATTTGAAGGGGTTTTCTTCCCTGAAGAAACCATCACTATCAAACCATCTCTCAGGTTTATATTCTTCTGCATCATCACCCCATATAAATTTCATTCTTCCCATTGCATATGGTTGGTAAGCCACCAGGTCCCCTTTGTTCACGCTGAATCCATCTGGTAAGGTGTCATCCGAAAAGCAAATTTTTCCATTCTGCAAAAGAGGAAAAACAAAAATAACAACTTAAAGAATATACTTTGCCACTGTTGTATAATAAAAGAAGTTCTTTATTACCACTGGAACTGCAGGATAAAGCCTAAGAGTCTCTTTCAATGCTGCATGAAGATACTGCATCTTTTCAAGTGCTTCTTCACTCAGATTAGCAGCAAAATCCTTTATGTCTGTTGCATTTTCTTTCCCAGTTGCTGCTTCTTTAATCTCTTGTGCTATTTTTTCCTGTACATGAGGGTACTTGCAAAGCACATATATGAACCAAGAAAGGGTGATCGCTGTTGTATCTCTGCCTGCTATTATGAAGTTCAATATGATATCATGCAAAAACTTTGGATCTGCATCAGTTATTTGCAGAAACCTTGACAAAATGTCTTCTTTCTTCCACTGCAACTGGTAAACGATTATAATATCTAAGCATCTATCTACATTAATAAAAGTACGTAGTACCTATAAGGCTATTAACTTACAGATAAATCAGCTTCTGGTCTACTCATCTGCTCAGTTTTACTCTGGATCAACTTATAAACAAATGCATCTACAGTTCTTATATCGTCCCTTAACTTGGCTTCTGATCCGATACTGAGAGCTCTTTTTATCTTCCATAAGATATCAACATATCTCCAAGCTGTTATTGCATTTGCATTGTCAATTGCATCACTAAATTTTTTGCTCTCTTCATTTGAACCACACATGCTGTCTAGCTCAACTCCAAAGGCAACTCTGAATATAGAATCCAGAGTTGATTTCATGAATAGATCCTACATTGACAAATTAGGTTTACTTGTCTGGTGAAAACAAAAAAGGGTTGTTTAATGAAGTCGATTCATGGAAAGTACTTGAATGTCAACTGTCTTATTGGAATTGGCAGCTTCAGACAATATGTGAGCTAGGTTTGCCACTTTTTTTTTTAACACCACACTGCTGAAATTCCTCAAGACCCTCGTGGAGAACTCATGGCTCGACAACTTCCTCTGCCCCCGCCACTTATCCCCATCAACTGCGAAAATTCCATCCCCTAACAGGTCCTTTAGGATGCTGTAATTATACCATCCCTGCAGATTATTTGAAAAACTCAAGTGGGAATCAGAGAATCATTCTACCATTTTGTTACACCAATTGGGAGATTCGTATAGCCGGCTTCCAGGACTCGAGACAGATCCAGGGATTCATTTTGGATACTGGAAATAAGATTCAATTCACCCCAACCCCACCCGATACTGACCCTAACAGTGCTACTTATAACATCTATTTATCAAAATAGGCAGATTTATAAAATTCTCTTTTATCAAAAAGGTAACTGTAGCCGCTACTGTATATATCTGTTTCACAACACGAAAAAAGAAGCTTTGAATTATATAGTGTAACAATGTTCACATTTTCATATGCAGATAACACTACTTGTTCATCATTTGCATCATTATGGATCAGTTCCAACATAAGAAGGTTTATCTGGGATTTTAAGAAAATGACCTACCTTGCCGTAATTTTCAAAGTTTGTCTTGAGAATGTACTCGACGTTAGCAGGGTCAGCAGTATAAATCTCATTCCTAAAAGGGCCGATCAACCTGTAACTCCTGTACTTGCCAGCAAGGTCAGTCATGTAATGATGCAACCTGTGGAAGTTGAGGAGCTGATTGAAAATGGTGCCACCAATTGGATGGTATCTCTTTTTGCCATGTTTAGACAGAAGTTTTCTGATCAGAAAATGAACTATAAACCCACAAAAGAGAAGTGAGAGAATGGTGGCTGTTACGGAGATAATGGAGCTCTGAAGGATATCCATGGAAACCGCTGCTTGAGTCCTTGTGCATATTGGGCTTATAATGTATCACTAAATTACCTTATATTGACTTATATTTTGGTTCTTACAATTTTCTGTGCATCAGCAATTTAGTTAAGCTCTTTTGTCTCTCTGACCTCCTGTTTGTCTTTCCCCTGAAAAATCTCATGAGCTCATCAGTCTGATGCGATGCTCCTTTTGAACTAATAGTTCAAATGTCAAAAATGGACAATCAATTGGGGAATCTCCATGAATCTCATGTCTTTTCCTCCACACAATGACACTATGCGACTATCACATCGTTCCACACGCAAACAGTCCGCCCCCTCTTTTGAAAGCATAAGAAGATGGACTTTTAAATCGTCGTCAGTGTGGAGAATTTTTATTTTAAAAATAGAAGATAAAATTGCTCTATATGAAATATACTAAAGATGTATTTAATCCTTTTTCCTTTCAAAATGTTGGGCTAAATTAGTCCCAAGATATTCTTAACATGGTGTGATATTGTTTATTAGTTGTTGCACTAAATCAATCTCAAAATATTCTTAACATGGTGTGATATTGTCCGCGTTGGACCAAACCAGCAAGATTTTTACTCACACTATTAAGACATCCTATACCTTCCCAATTTTTTCAGCTAACAATGTGGGATTTTGTTCCCACACCCAACACAAAATTTTAAATTTCACATTTTAAGGAAGCTTATTTATGCGTATTTCTTTGGATGATTTGACTGTGTAAAAGTTAAACTCAATAATATGTATATTAGCTTTAAAGATGACATTCCAAGTGCCTTCTGTATTTAAGCAGCCTCCTACTAATCCTTATCTTGGAACTGCACGAACTGTGTAAACATGGTTCTATAAGTTACTTCTTTCGTTTCCTAGGATAATTAGATCCTGAAGAAATGAAGAACAGCCGTTGCTAAAATCTTCATTTGCTTATAAGCAGAATCTTTGCCTAGACATATTCTCTTAGAAATTCTATGGAAAATACTTCATCACGAATCATGTAGAGAATTTTTATAGCTTGAGACGTGTCAATGACACTATCTTTAAGGATCTATCTCTTAGGATTCAACAAACTCTTCTAATATAAAACTAAGAGTCGGAATCACAAAGATTATATATAGAAAGAAAACCCAGCATATTAGAATATATAAAGGAAGAACTTTTATTTATGTCCTCCCCTTCTCTCAGTAATGGACTTCCTTTACTTCGTAACCTTAGCCTTAGATGTCCTTTCATAGATTCTCGAACCTCCGACAGACAGAATCTCCATGCATGCGTTCTTTCTCTCCTCCCCTCAGCCATACATCCTTCTCTCATCTCTCAAGAAGAAGAAGACTAGATTTTATATAAAAAAAGATGTCTTCTGTTTTTTTTTCAAGGTTATGAAAGCCCCAAAACACATGCCAAGATTAATATCAATATATAATAAAGGTCAAGGATTAATACTAGCAAATAGGAATAAATACTAATGAAGTGAAGTTATAATACTCTTTTAATTTGGTCAAAGATAGCATTAGAGAGGTTTTTAATATCCCCTCATTAACCACTAATTTAAGATAATTAATAATATATTAAACAATGAATAAATAATATTTCTTTTTGAGATAATAAAATATTTTTTCAACATATTTGTGGACCAGTCTATGAATCAAGAACACAAATATTTTTAATATCTTCTCATTAACCACTAATTCAAGATAATTAATGATATATTAAACAATGAATAAATAATATTTCTTTTTGAGATAATAAAATATTTTTTCAACACATTCGTGGACCAGTCTATGAATCAAGAACACAAAAAAGTCAGAGAAAAGATAATAGTAAAATTTTCTCTGGTTGTCCTTTCCTTGGGCAGATGTTTAGTAAATGATCCTCTTTTTGTTTCTCTTGCAACTTACGGACCTTTTAGACTATGATCTAAAGATCTCTTTTGAACAAACTAAAAACCTTATGAGAAAAGGTTAGACAATATTCTAAAATTTGTAAGTTATGACAGTCTGATGTTTTGTGTATAATGTCGATCAATATATGAGCAAACATGAGACTCGAGTCTAACATTGTCCAAAAGGTAATTTCTCAATGGTTATGTTTGTACAACAGATTAACTTCTTTTGGGTCTCTACTGAAACTTGACATCTTTGAGAATGTAATGTGGCCATCTTTTGGCTAATATCTTTGTAATAGGCATGAGTCTACATGAAAATCTCTTGGCATAGATTTTCTTTCTTGGAGCCAAAGTTTGACTATGTGGAGGAGATTATTTTGATCATTTTTTTATTCAACTTGGAGCTAAGTTTTGCTCCTATAAAAAGAGACAACTTCTTCTTATTTAGTAAACACCAACAAATTCAAGAGTCTTTCATTCTCTTGTCTTCTTTCTTTTTCTCCTTTATTTTAAAGTGTTTTATAAGAGAGTTAGTGTTGGAAAACACTTGTGTGAACCCTTCCGTTGGAGTGATGTTGTGAGGTTATTCTCTCGGGGTATTTGGCATATTAGAATATTTACTCTAATTTTGTGCTTCTCTTATACTCTTGTTGATATAGTTAAATTGCTCCTCTCCGCCTATGGACTAGGTTACACTGATCGAACCATGTTAAATTTGTGTCTTCTTTATTTGCTTTAATTATTGTTATTATCAACTTACTATTATCTTTGTTATTGTTTGGCTTGATTCCGTAATATCCGGGTTCTCGATCCCTAACAAATTGGTATCAAAGTCAGATCTAACTGGATAAATTTCAGTAGCCAAAATGACTGTAACAAAGACTTATGTTGAGAAATTTGACTGAAGTGCAAATCTAGGGATGTGGAAATTAAAGATGAAAGATATTCTAATTCAAAATGGCCTAGATGTGGCTCTGAAAAAAAAAAAGGAGAAGAAGCCAAAAAATATGGCGAATCGGAGTTTGTCATCATAGACAAAAAGACAAAATCAAGTATTTTTTTAAATCTCTCAAATGAGGTTTTGTGTGAAGTATCTATAGAAAATATAGCTAAAGGCATGTGGAAAAAATTAAAAAGCCTGTATATGAAGAGGATAGGGGAAACTAGATTTTACTTGAAGCAAAAATTATACATATTTCGTATGGTTGAAGGTAATTCTATATTCTCACATCTTGATGCATTTGATTCAATTCTTATGGATTTGAGTGATATAGATGTTGAAGTTAAAGATGAGGATCAAGCCATGTTATTGCTTATTTCCTTACCCCATTCATTTAAGCATATAAAAGATACTATGCTTTATAGAAAGGATAATATCTCTTACAGGGAGATCAAATCTATCTTAAAATCAAAAGAACAGATAGATAGAGATATTACTGTAGAAAGTAGTGGAATCCATGGGGAAAAATTGTTTGTAAGAGGTAGATCGAATAAGAAAGAATCAAGTAGTGAGAGGTCTAAATCAAGGTCAAAGTTTAGATACAAAAATGTATTGTGAAAATATAATCACAAGAAAGGTCATATTATTTATGAATGCTATAAGTTAAAAAAATAAAGAAAAGCATAAGAAAAAGAAAAATGAGCACCAAAATATCGACCCTGCTGAGGCAAGTGTAGCTGCTGATGAGATTGAGAGGAATAATATTTTTAGCTACTAATAGTAGTTTTAAATCTAACGATGAGTAGATTTTGGATTCATATTGTTCTTATCATATGTGTCCTAATAGGAATTTTTTTACCACATATGAATACGTTGGAGGTGGAGTTGTCTTCATGGGCAACAATGCTCCCCGGAAAGTCATTCGTAAAGGTACAATCTGAATCAGAATGCATGATGGTTTGGTGAGAACTCTCACTGATGTTAGATATGTTCTTGACTTAAAGAAAAATCTCATCTCATTGAGCACTTTAGAATCTCTTGGGTGCAAGTACAAAGGTGAAGGTGGAGTTTTGAAAATCTCTCTAGGTGCTCTTATGATCATGAAAGCACGCAGATATGGTACGTTATACACTCTATTGGGATCTACTGTTACAGGTGCTGCTACAATTTCTACTTCAAATCAATATGATTTCGACATTACTAAATTGTGGCATATGTGATTGGGCCATATGAGTGAGAAAGGTCTTTTCATCCTCGGCAAAAGAGGTCTCTTGTGTGGACAAAGTATTGGAAATATAGAATTCTGCGAATATTGTATGTTCAGAAAGCAGAAAAGAGTCAACTTCAAATCTCCAGCAACTCATCGAACAAAAGGTACTTTGAATTATATTCATTCAGATCTTTGGGGTCATTCTCGTGCCCCATCAAAAGGCGATGCCAAGTATATGTTAACTTTCATCGATGATTATTCAAGAAAAATTTGAGTTTATTTCCTAAAAAATAAGAGTGATGTTTTCTTAATTTTTAAACAATGGAAAGTTTTGATTTAGAAACAAAGAGGAAAATAGGTCAAGCGGCTCCGAATAGATAATGGCTTGGAATTTTGCAATGATGAGTTCAATGAATTTTGCAAAAATGAAAGAAATTGCTCGACATCATACTGTGAGAATGACTCCTCAGCAAAATGGTGTTGTGGAAAGGATGAACAGAACTCTTTTTAAAAAGAGCTCATTGCATGATCTCAAATGTTGGGTTGAAAAATATTTTTTGGGTAGAGGCTATCTCTACAGCTTGTTATATTGTTAACCATGCTCGTTCCACACCTTTGAACTTTAAGTCTCCAGGAAAATGCGGTCAAGCACTCCTGCTAATTATTCTGACTTAAAAATTTTTGATTGTCCTGTGTACATGTATATGAATGATGAAAAGTTAGAACCAAGGGCTAAAAAGGTGTATTTTTCTTGGATATGCATCTGAGGTGAAAAGATACAAACTTTTGTGTCCTGATCCCAAATCACCAAAATGTATAATTAGTTAAGTTGTAACCTTTGATGAATCCTCTATGTTACATCCCAAAAAAAAGTCTTCTAGTTCTTGTAACAAGAAAAAAGAGCAGGATATACATGAGTAGGTGGAGGTTGAGCTTAGCTTTCCTTTTGAGCCAAACACATCAACTATGGAACAAAATACAGTTGAAACTCCAGAAACTGAAGCTCCAAAAGTTGAGCCAGAAGTTGTGAATTCTGAAGTTGAACCAAATGAGTATTACATAGCCACACATAGACCAAAGAGACAAATTCAAAAACTAGAAAAGTATGGAGATTATGCTGCATTTGCTTTTTCAGTACAAAGGAATCTGAAGAAATTAGAGAACCATCAAATTATTCAGAAGCAGTTTCTGGTGCCGATCCAACCAATTAGTGGCTAATTGCAATAAATGAAGAAATTGAATCTCTCCACAAGAATGGTACTTGGTCTCTTGTGAAACCGCTATCGGGAAAGAGAACTGTTGGATGCAAATGGGTCTTCAAGAAAAAAGATAAAATTCTAGAGGTTGAAGATACAAGGTATAAGGCATGATTACTTGGGCTATAATCAGGTACAAGGAGTTTATTTTAATGATATTTTCTCACCTGTTGTTAAACATAATTCCATTCATATCTTGCTTGCATTAGTTTCCATGTATGGTTGAAATTAGAACAACTTGATGTTAAGACATCCTTCTTACATGACGAACCTGAGGAACAAATATATATATATATATATATATATATATATATCAACCTAAAGAATTTGAAATTGAAAGGAAAAAAATCATGTTCGTTTGCTAAAGAAATTCTTATGCGGATTAAAACAGTCTTCAAGACAATGGTACAAGATGTTTGATTCCTTTATGTTGGGTCATGGTTATTCGAGGAACATGTATGATAGTTGTCTTTGCTTCCGAAAGTTAAATGATGGTTCATTTATCTACTTATTGTTATAGGTTGATGACATACTCAATGTTGCTAAGGATTTGGCAGAAATTCACAACTTGAAAAATCAGCTGAAAAGTGAATTTGAAATAAAAATTTTGGGAGAAGCTAAGAAAATCCTTAGCATGGAGATCAAAAAAGACCGAGGAGCCATTAGGCTATACTTGACATAGAAGAAGTACTTGGAGAGGTTTGACATGAAAAATGCTAAACTAGTTAGTACTCCTCTTGCTGCTCATTTCAAGTTATCAACTGCTCAATCACCTCAGTCAAAGGAAAAAGAGAGGAATATGGCACAGGTCCAGTGGAGTTGGCAGTATAATGTATGCAATGGTGTGTACACGTCCAAATATTTCACAAGAAGTTAGTGTTGTAACTTAGTTATGGCTTATCCTGGTAAAACATATTAGCGGGGTGTGAAATAGATTCTCAGATACTTGCGAGCTACTTCGAACGCATGTTGGAGTTTGGGAGAAATACTAACACTTTGATTGATTTTGTAGACTCAGATTATGCAGGCAATCATCACTTACAAGCTATGTATTTTGTATTGGTGGTTGCGCTGTCAGTTGGAAAGATACATTATAATATGTAGTAGCTTTATCTACTACTGAAGTAGAATATATGACAGAGTGAGACGATCAAAGAAGTCTTATGGTTGAAGAGTCTATTTGCTGAATTCAACTTACACCAAGGTGGTATTACCATTTTCTGTAATAGTCAAAGTGTCATTCACCTAACTAAAGATCAGATATATCATAAGAGGACGAAGCATATATATATCAAGTATCATTTTATTCGGGAAATCATTGTTGAAGGAAACGTCTCTGTTTAGAAGATCAACACCAGAAACAATCCCGCTGACATGTTTACGAAGCCTCTTTCAGTTGGCAAGTTTAAGCTCTGCTTGGACTTGATTGTTGTTTATGAAAAATGATTTAGCCCATGCGGGCTTTCGCGGAGAAGGTGGAGCATAATATATATTAGCTAAAATTAGGCCGAGATGGAGATTTGTAATGTGGCCATTTTTTGGCCAATATCTTTGTAATAGGCATGATCTTAAATGTAAATCTCTTGGCATAGATTTTTTTCTTGGAGCCAAAGTTTGCTATGTGGAGTAGATTATTTTGATCATTTTCTTTTTTCCTTTTATCCAACTTGGAGCCCAAGTTTTTCTCCTGTAAAAGGAGACCATTTCTTCTCATTTGGTACACACCAACAAATTCAAGAATCTTTCATTCTCTTGTCATCTTTCTTCTCCTCCTTTATTTTAGAGTATTTTGTAAGAGAGTTAGTGCTGGGACACACTTGTGTCAACCCTTTATTTGGAGTGATCTTGTGAGGTTATTCTCTAAGGGTATTTGGGATATTAGAGTATTTACTCTAATTTGGTACGCTTGTTGGTATAGTGAAATTGCTCCTCTTCGCTTGTGTACTAGGTCATACTGACCGAACCATATTAAATTTGTATCTTCTTTATTTGTTTTACTTGTTGTTATTATCAACTTACTATTGTCTTTATTATTGTTATTAAAATATTGTTTGGCTAAATTCCGCAATAATCGGGTTCTCAATCCCTAACAGAGAATAATGTCTTATTTTTTGCAATATGCTTCCCAACAAATGTAGAACCTTAATAATAACTACCAATTCAGGAATCACCAAGTATGAAGGTTTAATACATACATGAAATGCTATGAATTTGATTGGTGACTCTGGCTGGAAAAATCCCATCTTTCAACCATCTTTCTGGTCGGAAATCTTCAGCATCATTCCCCCAAATATAAGGCATTCTCCCCATTGCATAGGACATATGATTGACTTCACCCCCTTTATGATGTGAAAGCCATCAGGAAGAACATCTACGCACCTGCCATCCTGAATATTAACAAATAACATGTGTCAAATAGTCACTCGCGAGAGTAGAAATGATAGAGTAATTTGGTTTCAATTTTGAGAAATTGCAGTTTCTTGGACAAAAATTGTGCAATTGAAACTGCAGGATATACCCTCAAGGTTTGTTCGATGTCGCATGAAGATAAAGCGTTTTCTCAAGTACGACTTCTGTAATACTTGCCACAAAATCTTCCAAATGTTCCTTATCCTTCATGCTATTACCAATAACTTTGTTATTTCCTCAACAACCTTTTCTTGTATCAAGGGGTTCTTGTAAAGCAAGTAGAAAAACCATGTAGGAGTATTAGCAGTACTGTTTTTGCCAGCAAGCATAAAATATCAGTATTATATCTCTGAGATACTGATCACTCGTTTTCTGTGGATCCTTCTTGCTCTCTACCAGAAATCTTGACAGTATATCCTCCTTATCAATCTTGCAGAACAGATAAAACATTCATAAAGGGATGGAAGTGTTTAGGTCTAGCATTCCTAACACACTAATAATTTCAAATTAAGACTTACAGAATCTTGTCTCACTTCTTGCTGTTTGCGCCTTGTTCTAATCAGTTCATCAATGAATTCATTGACGAATCTGATATTCTTTTTCAGGAGAGCTTCAGAGCCAATATTGAAGTATCTCTTAAGCTTCCAGAATGAATCGACATGATGCCAATATATCAATTAATTGGAATCATGAAAGGCATTGATAAATTGTTATCATCTCCTCCTGATCTATCCAGGCAGTTCGGATCAACTCCAAAGCCAACTTCGAATATCGAATCCAGGGAACATCTAATTAGCAGTTCCTACTAGTATGAATTGTTTTGAGACAACAACTAACTATTAAAATAATACTAATAGTATTAATTTGTTTAGGGACTGTTAAAATTTCAAGGGAAGTGCTAAAAGACTTGTTCAATGACTTACTTGCATATCGAAAACTTGGTTGGAGATAGCGAACTGAGGCATAGTTGATTAATTGACAGAGAACTTCAGATTAGGCTCTCAAGCAGATTCAATTGCAATTTTCTGTGTATCAGACACGTTACTCAATTCTCTGTTTTATTGTTAAGTTTTAGGCAAGCTCTCTCTCTCTCCCACTTCCTTTGTCTTTTCCATCTTTTTGTCCTGAAATATATCTTGAGCTCATCTGCCTGATGGTACATCTAGTAAAAGTCTGAAGCTGATATTAGTTCCCTGTGAGTTAGACAGCTGCTGCGCCTTCAATTTTTCTATGCCATGTTTGTTCATCCTAGGTATTCGCGCTTGGATGGCAGCTCAAGATCAGCCTCATTAAAACCTTTATAGGGTATAATCTGATCTAGTTGATCAAATTTTGTGGTCTCGACAATATCAGAAGTTCTCGACTTAACTCATTGTGTGTTATATGTTTCAGTAACAAGGAAAAAAGAGCATAAAATTGGACTTGGTAGCTTGTTATAATTTCAGTTCCTACTTTTAAGTTTGCTATTCAAATTCACTAAAAAAAGCCAAGTTACGAATAAATTCAGGATGCAACATCTGACTAATATGAAGCCATTCCTTACTTTTAAGACGAAATCAAGAACTTGATGAAATATTAGCATCCATTTTCTGGTCACAAAGTTTTGAATAGTTGAACTTATAGTTCATATGGAGGAATGGACAGTCATTACATCTGTAGATTAGCTTTAAAGATGACATTTTATATCATTCGAATTTGAACGTGCCTTCTGCATTTCATGCTTCTACTAATCCTCTTCTTGGAACTGCAAGAACCTGAAGCCCTTCATTGATGTGGAGTGTAAACATGGTTCTATAAGTTACTTCTTTCGTGTCATCGGATAATTTGAACCTGAAGAAATGGAGAAGAGCCACTGATAATATCTTCATTTGCCGGTATGCAAAATCTTTGCCTAGACATATTCTTGGACCAGCCTGTAAATTTAATAAATCAATGAGTTAGAGAAAAGATAATATGATGCAGCCTCGAAGACTTAGCAGTATATCCCTCATGGTATTCTAATCCCAATTACAGATGACATACAATACAGGCCAAAAAAATATAGAAATTCTTTAGGCCAAAGTAAACTACTATCTTCGTGGTTACAAACTGAGCATCAAAAGCCCTTGGTGAGATCTTGACCAGCTCTCTGCTAAAACTTGACATCTTTGAGCATAATCTCCTATTTTTCAAACTATACAACAGCAACTATATAGCCTCGGTAATCACCTATATCAGTTCGGGAGACGCTAAGTATGAAGGTGTAATATAATTAAAACATTCTCTTACATGAAATGCTATGAATTTGAATGGTGACTCTGGCTGGAAAATTCCATCTTTCAACCATCTTTCAGGTCGGAAATCCTCAGCATCACTGCCCCAAATGTAAGGCATTCTCCCCATTGCATAGGACATATAATAGACCCCATCCCCTTTCCTGATGTGAAAGCCATCTGGAAGAACATCATCTGCATCCGCACACCTGCCATCCTGAATATCGACAAATAACATATTGCATATGACCAATAGTCACAGATAGATACAAAATAATAGAAATGGTAGATTTATTTGGTTTTGGTTATGCATAGATTGCAGTTTTATGGACAGAAGTAGTACCACAGGGACAGCAGGGTATAGCCTCAAGGTCTCCGTCAATGTTGCATGAAGATAATGCATTTTCTCGAGGACGACTTCTGTAATACTTGCCACAAAATCATCAACACTTCCATTATCCTTCATGTTATTACCAATAACTTCTCTTATTTCCTCAACAATCTTTACTTGGATCAAGGGGTTCTTGCAAAGCACATAGAAAAACCATGAGAGAGTATTAGCAGTACTATCTTTGCCAGCAAGCATGAAATTCAGTATAATATCTCTGAGATACTGATCAGTCATATTCTCTGGATCCTTCTTGCTCTCTATCAGAAACCTTGAGAGTATGTCCTCCTTATCCATCTTGCGGAACAGACAAAAGGTTAATAATTATATTAGGCTCAAAGTGATTCCAAAATAGTGTTAGAAGATGGAAATGTTTCATTTCTAGCTCTCCAAACATTCTAATAATAAAATATTAAGACTCACAGAATCTTGTTTCATTTCTAGCTGTTTGCGCCTTGTTCTAATCAATTCATCAACGAATTCTCGGATGAATTTGATGTTCTTTCTCAGGAGAAATTCAGAGCCGATGTTGAAGTACCTCTTAAGCTTCCAGAATGGATCAACATAACGCCAATAGGTCAATGCATTTGAATCATCAAAGGCCTTGATGAATTCGTTATCATCTCCACCTGATCCATCCAGGCAGTTCAGATCAACTCCAAAGCCAACTTTGAATATTGAATCCAAGGAGCATCTCATTAGCAGTTCCTACAAGTATGGTAGCATATTTTAGTGTTAAAAACTGGGCTAGTGATATAATCCTGAAATTTATTAAGTTCTTCAATGACTTACTTGCATATCAAAAACTTGATTGGCAAGAGAGAACTCGAAAACCTTACTGACCAATTTGGCTGCTCCTTTTCTGAAAACTGTGCAACTAAAGTCTCTCAATACTCTAGCTGAGAACTCAAAACTTGCAAGCTTTCTCTGTTGCTTCCATTTGTCACCATCCATGGCGAAAATCCCTTCGCCAAACAAATCCATTATAATCTCTTGATTTTGCTTTCCCTTGGAGTACTTGCCAAAGTTGGTCTTAAGAATGTGCTCAACATTTCTTGAATCAGTGGTATATGTTTCACTCTGCTCCGGCGACAGAAGCCGGGAAGTAGGGGTCTTTTTAGCCACTTCTGTTTGATAATCATAGAGTCTGTTGAAGTAGAAGAGTTGATGAAACACAGTTCCTACCACTGGTGCATATTTGGGGTTACTGATTGACTTGCCAGCATAGATCCTTACTATTAAAACTAATATAGGAGTCACACAAATGAAAAAGAGAATAGCTATACTGGTGAAGATGGTATAGAGAATATCCATTTCTTTTTCCAGTAAGGTTGTATATTTGGAGAGATGACAACCTTCTCTGTGTACTATATAACACACAAAGACAAATCAAGAAAATTGTTCACAAGAGATATGGTCAGGGAAAAATCAAGGTACTAGTCATATAGAAAATGAATTGAAAGAAACTTGCAGAATAAACAAACGAACATGTCACTACTATTCACTTGGGGAATAAGGATTATCCTATTATAGTTTGGGACCCCTGTGGATTTAAATATACATATGGCGTTTCACCATCACACATAGCTAAGATTTGTACACATAGCCTGCTTTTTGCTTGTTTGTCCTCACACCAGCAATCACCATCCTTACTCTATGCATATGAGCACTAATTCAACTTTACTAACAAAAACATAAATATAACATGTTAGGTAATTTCTAAGTTCAAAATTATGTTTTATGTATATGTAGTTTCTTCATTTAGCATAACTGCATTATTGTTTTAGTTTTTGAATTAAAATAAAATTTTATTGTTGAATGAGGTTATAGACTTATGACTTTTCTTTTATTTTGAATTTTATATACGTACTTAAGTTATGTTGGAATATATTTTAACTTATGTTAGAATTTGACATAAGAGTATTATGTTAATCTTTTTTTTTTTGAAAATTTTGAATTTATATTATATATTCAGTTCCAATTTATTTGTTTTAGTAGTATTAACTTGTTGGATCACATTTCGCGCCGTTCATTTTTCAATTAGAATCGATAAATTTTTTTTCTTTTTTCTGTCAAAAATTTGAATAATTTTATCGTAT
This sequence comes from Datura wrightii, assembly GCA_035772735.1. Classification (NCBI taxonomy): domain Eukaryota; kingdom Viridiplantae; phylum Streptophyta; class Magnoliopsida; order Solanales; family Solanaceae; genus Datura; species Datura wrightii. Next base: position 32,217,964 of record JASDFA010000014.1, read on the forward strand.
TATATTTATAATATTAATCTTCTTGTTATACATGCATTCCATGATGTTCTTACAAAATATGTACTTTTAATTCTTATATTTAATTAAATTAAAATATTATTAATTTGAAAAATATATATCAAATTATTTTTTTATAATATTACGTTCAAATTTATGTTTATTAATTAATATATTTTCAAAAAATAATATGTATCTTAAATAGTTAATTTAGTATCATTTATAATGGTAAATCAATCATTAATTTTTAATTTTGATAATTAACTTTTATATTAAAAATTTATAATTAATTTTTATATTAAAAATTTAATCTAACTGTGTAATCATATTTATGCAATAAAACAATAAGCTTGTAATTATACTGTAATTATATTATGACAAATAAATAGGTAATCATAATTACTATACGTCTACACTGTATAATTATTAGATTGTATAATTATTATTCTAATAAAAATATTAATTTTAATTATCAGCTGATTTTTCAAATAAACCTTAAAAGATCTTCCAAGGCTTGCATGTATGTGAAATTAATTGATAGGTCAAACAATTCTAAATTTAAAATGTGTGACCTTGCGGTTATTGTCTGTTCCATTTAAAAGGTTCAACTATTGGTGAATTCATATTTTTATTTTTACTTTATTTATATTTTGACCAAATATAACGTATACGGTATATCATATTAATTATTTTCCTCCATCCTCCAACGCATTCTTTTTAGAAAAAATTACATAAATTAGTAAACTTAACAAGCTATTTACAATAATTAGCAAATTTATTTAAAAATTATAAAAAATAGCAAAATAATTACAGAAATAGCGAATTACCATTTTTTTTAAACAATTACTATTATACCGATTTTTTCATATTCTCTTTCCAACTTAATACGTTCTCTTTCCAATTTAATCCCTTTATTCTCTCATTATGGCTGCCCAAAAATTTCTCTTCCAAATCCCCCATAATTTCATCTCTCATCACCCCTTTTTCCCTCTTTCAAAATTTTCATTATTTCGGCCAATTCCTCCTCCCCCCGTCATGACGATATGGATGCAGAGAATTTCATATCTCTTGAGAAAGCAAAAAAGGTTTCAAATTTTTTAATGAAGAAGATGTAGAGAATTGTAGAGAAATCCAGAATTGTTATGTATCAATGTATTGCTTTGTGTGTATCAATATATTTGTTATACCTCGTAGGATTCCCGGCACCTAGATGACCTATTCGCACGTTGGTTAAGCATATTTGAAGGCCATACGTGCTAGAGAAAGGCCCGGGAAAAGATCGGACGAGAAACCTGTCGAACCATCGCGGAAGGAGCCGAGGCAGAACCCCTCCGCGATAGCAGCGTGTCACGGAGGAGGAGCCTCCGCGTTGGCTCCGTGACACGTTGGCCCTGTCCAAGCTCAAGTATATAAAGCCCCACTTCGGTTTATTTCATTTAAAACATATGAAAATTTCCAGAAAACGCAGAGGGCAGAGAGGGACGAAGGAAGGTAATATATTATCGTCCGATTACGCTGCTAAACGTTGCCCAAACTCAAATTAACCTCAGATACCGAGGTATTTAGCAGCAGAGAGCATTCCTACGGATTTAGTTTCGTGAAATACGGTCGACGAACCGTCGAGCTACCGAGCTAAGGTAAGTGGAATTGCTCTAAATTGGTGTCTATGTGTTCCTAACTGTGAAATGAATATTTCTCCCTTCTGGACCGCTGAAAAATAGCGAGTTTTCGACCGTCTTTCGATAAGCCTAAGTTTAGGCTATAAACTGTATCGAAAGCGACGTTACTCTTTAAAGTAAAGTTGTATTTAGTATTGATTGACATATTCATGCATGCAGTTGGGAGTAAACAGTTGAAGTACCGGCCGAGCCTCGTCCGACAGACGAATAGTTCAAGGATAAGGTATGTAAAGCTAGTTTCCTTGGCAAGTTAGTAATCTTGGTACAGTACAGTAATTTAAAGGCCAGTAGAATATTCAGAAGCCATGTATAACGCATACTATGAATGATGGTACGATACTAGAAACATTATGTTATGATCAGCGCGAGACTTGCTAGCACGATATAGATTCTAATATAAGTGTTAAGAACTGCACAGCATGCTCAGTATGTGATGTGACACAGAATGTTAGAATATCATTGTATTTAGTTGAAACCCAGTAAAGCGATGTAATACCTGTAAGACATCTCAGAAATAGAATGATAAGTTAAAGTGAAGTTGGAAAGCATGTTAGGAACAGTAAATCATGTTACTATAGAAACTCAGTATACAGCATAGTTTTCAGCAGAAATACTATATCATGTTCAGCATTAGACTCAGTACAGTATGGCGGAAGATTATATTTGTATATATATACCGTTATCAGTTTCAGCACGTATTAAATACGTACAGATTACTATCACTAGTTCAGCATGTAATATGTATGATACTTTACCCCTATTAGCCCCAGCATGTGAGATATGCAGACAGTATTACTAGTTGAGACCATTGTGTTGTTTGGGGTTGGATTACCTAGCATCCATGACCGCCCAGGGTTAATAGCTGTATCGACTCGTCCGCCAGAGGACGAGGATACGTCGCTCTACGGAGTGGCATGCCGTCCCACAGGGGACGAAGATGAGATGCCAGTTTTCCCCATATTGTGCCTTGGTCGGCCCTTATACACCCCCGTCGAGCGGATACGCCCGGGGTGTTGATTCAGGAGTCCTCCGGACTCAGGTACAGTTATAGTCAGGGGCTCAACGAGCCCAAGTGCATACCCAGGGGACCGACAGGATGCTTACAGGGTTTATAGGAGATGGGATGACCGGGGTAGGGGTATAGATTCTGTGTTGGTTGTACCTCCCGGTTTATGGGGGTCGGGTAAGGTTTGTGTGTGCTATGTTATGTTATGCCATGTGATGTTAGATACGAGTAGATCAGCACTAGCACGATACATCTCCAGGTATGACTCCTATCCCTTCCAGTAAAGATTGAGAGAAGGTATGATTTACATTATCAGACAGTTAATCTATTCTCTCTACTTCAGTTTCATCAGTTATATTATTGTTTTCAGATGTTTCTTTCAGTTATTGCTTTACATACTCAGTACCAGCGGTACTGACGCCCGGTGGGGCGCTGCATTACTTGCCTGCAGGTACTCGTAGACGAGCAGGTGATACCACGTGATTCCTATCAGCGATCGAGTATTCAGCTCCTGTCATCCGGAGACTGAATTCCAGAGGTGTATTTCAGTTTCCTTTGTTGTATAGTACGGGTAGGTCGGGGCCCTGTCCCGATCATTTCTATTGCTATTCCTAGAGGCTTGCAGTCTGTATATATCTCCCTGTGGTCAGATGAGCCGGTCGTGTGAGGCCGTGCAGTTGCTAGCTATTAGTACTTTTGCTTCTTTTATGTTGGCCGTGTGGGGCCATAAGTTTGACAGTAGTGGTGACCTTGCCGGTCACGTAGCCTTCTAGTATGTTATTGCTGAGTTACAGATAACTAGACAGCATGGTGGCCTTGTCGGCCCGCATAGGTTTCCCTGAATAGATATGTTTCTGGTCAGCTGTTAGTACAGGTACAAGAGGCTATAGGCCAATGGGCCGGGGGAGCTGTGTTTACAGCCGTTATATAGCCCTTTGTTTCCAGAAATATGAGTTAGAGCCAGCCAGGCACCAGATGTGCCCAGGCTTAGCAGTCCAGCAGCTCAGGTTCCAGTAGGGCACCAGGTGCCAGTCATACCCCCCAAGGCGGGGTGTGACAATATTGTATTAATTTGTTATTAGTATGTATCAATATTTCTAGTGATAAATGAATATAAAATACCCATATTACTTTGTGTATCAATTTAAAATTTTTTTCCAATTATTTGATTTATTGCTTATGTATCAGTATTATCTTGAATAAGTTACAAATTAAAAGTTACCCATTCATGTTCATTATGTCATGCCCCACCTTGAAAGGCATGACTGACACTTGATGCCTTACTAGGATCTGGACTGATTGAGCTAAACTGTGCACACCTGGTGCAGGCTTACTTCTCAATTCAAGAAAACAACAGGCTATATCTTGGTTGTAAATACAACCCCCGGCCGACAAGGCCTTATAGCCACCTGTAAAAGAAAACCAGCTAGCTAGAAACAACAACAGGGAATTCTATGCAGGCTGACAAGACCACCATGATGTCTAGTCATGACTGTAAAGTAGATCCAGAGCTACGCTAAACTATGGCCGACAAGGCCGCTAATCTATCAGCTAAATAAGGCCCCACACGGCCAACACGTAAACTAAAATACATATGGGCCTCACACGGCCAATAAAAGCTAACCACAGGGAAATAGAAACAATCTGTAATCCTCTAGGAGTAATATGATGGTCGGGGCCTTCCATGAACTGTACAATCAAAAGAAGTAAATCTTCTATCTACAAGCTCCGGAAGAAAAGAGCCAACCGCGCTAGTGATGCTGGCTGAAAGCTATGAGGGACCTGCTCCGCGTCTATCCGTACCTGCAGGCAAGTAATGCAGCACCAAGAAAGGGAGTCAGTACAATATGTACTGAATATGCAAGGCGATAACTGTAAATGACTGTAGTAAAGAGATAGAACTGAAAGTAACTGAAAAGAAAGAATAGAGATCATACCTGATTCATAGAACGTCTTACTGTCTAGTTTATCAATAATTAAAGCAAACATAAACCTTACCTGGCCTCCATAAGCCGGAAGGTACAACCAGCACATAATAACCCACCTGGGGACCCCATAAGCCCTGGCGAGTATACCTCGGTCTATATACCCCTATCCAAGGTCATACTGGGTCAACTAATAGCTATAGCCGCCCTACCAATCCCCTGGATCTGCAACTGAGCCCGCTTTGCCCCTGACCGTAACTGTGTCTGAGTCCGGTGGACTCCTGATATCTGCACCCCGAGCACTAGGCTCGACGGGGGTGTATAAAGCCTATCATGGTATATGAGGACCTGGGACCCCATCTTCGTCCCTGGCGGACGGCATACCGCTCCGTAGAGCAACGTCATCTCACCCCTGACGAGCGTCGACACAGCTAATAACCTTGGGTCGATCATGGAGGCTATACAGGCATAATCCATCCCAAACTAATATGAAATTTTGATCTCAACTAATGACAACAACTAATCATAATAGACATGCTTCTGGTAATTTTACTGGATTTCAAACTGAGCTATCATACTAAAGAAACTAACTTGCTGAAGGAAACTACCTTAACATACCTCATTCGCTGATTACTGATTAACTGGCGAGTTTCAGCTCGTATTCAACTGCTCTTCTCAACCGCAATCGTATTATTGAAAGAATGAGGCTAATTTCAGTACTAAATTCGATAAAAACGATAACTTTATATAGAAATATTAACTATATTTCAATTTGATGGAACACGATAAAAAACTCGTAATTTCTTGAGGATCCAAAAGGGAGAAATGCTTACTTTAAGCCTGTGATCGTATTGATACTAGTTTGGAGCAACTCCGATAATTTTAGCTCGGCGGAGTTACAATTTATCGGGCGAATTTCGTGAAAATAACTCCGTAGCGATGCTCTCTGCAACCTTATACTTCGATAACCGAAGTTAATTTGAATTCGGACAACGTTTTGTAGCGTAAACAGAGGAATTTAACTTGCTTTCTTCGTACTTTACCTCTGCTGGTCGTATGTGGATATGGGAAATGAAATGAAATTAAAGGGTGAAACATATATATACTTGAGGCAGTGGACAGGGGTCCATGGCACAGACCCTGTCGCGCCAACTTACGGGCGTGCCATGGAGCCCATCGCGGAGGGCGTGGTCCGTGCCATGCTGCCCTTTTAGGCAGTTGGCCCGACCTCCTCCCGCGTAGTCCCGACTCCGTGCTCGTCCGACCTTCCCCCGGGTCCTTTCTCCTACGTATTATACTCTAAAACTCTTAACCAACGTACGAATAGGCTGTCTAAACATTAGAAACTTACGGGGTGTAACACATCAATATATGACAACTGTATCATTTTTTATAAAACATTTAATGTTATAGAATTTTGCAGATTATAGATTCTTTGATTGTGTATCTGTTTTTTTTTTAAAGTTTGACTATTGAAACTGATGATACTATTTTTATGTATTATATTTATATATGTATCAAAATTTTTGATGCTTATTAGTATGTATCAATATTTCTAGTGAAATACATAACTTCCATTTATATAGATGAGTTTTTGATACATGTATTAGTATAATTTGGAAAAAAATTTCAAATTTGCAACGATGATACACCCAAAGAAAAAGAAAATTTCTTCAAAATCTTCGATTTCAGATTTAAAAATTGCACGGATGTGAAATTTTGGTTTAAAATTTTAGATATGGGAAAAAAGTCTAAGATCATAAAAAGAGTGATTTACTCCCATTAAATACGCTACTTTCCTTAAAAAATATTAATTAAGGAAAAATTGAACAAACAACACCAATTAAGAAGAAATTGCAGTATTTGAAATTTAGATATAGTCATAATAATTATAGTAAATTGTATCAGAAAATAAAAAAATATATTGCTTTCAGTAATTTTAATAAATCACATTTATTTTATGTAATTATTTTATTATGTAATGGTATTTATGAAAATTGCTCAAACTAGAAACCTCAGATGGCCCATCAATCACCACACAACTGACCCCACACCTTATCTTTTAAGTTTTAATAATTATATTTATCTAAATTTTATATAATATTTTAAAGATATTATTTTATATTTACATATCAAGCACTAATAAAAAATATTTAATTTTTCAAATAATATTTTTAAAAAAAACATTTTTCATGAAAAGTATTTCATTCGCACCAAACACACTCTTCTTCTGCACTTAGTGCCCTTGCCCCCCATGCCCGTTCCGAATAATTAAGTCTGCGGTAGTTTAATTTTTTTTCTTCAATTATTGTTGTTATTATTGTGATAAATATGTTTTTTTTGGACACAAAATCTACGAGTTTGTTGGACTTGGAGCAACCTTGGGGAATCAACTGTAAATTGTTTTTGTTTTCCAGACCAATTTGTTTGATTGAAAGTTATTAGTACCCAATTGGATTGATCTAAACTCATGCGACTAGTTAATAATTTCTTGACCAACTTAATATTTATTAGTTATATATATATAATAGTTTTCCTTTCAAACTAAATTGAGGATGAATGTTAAGTTATCCCTTTCAAGAAATAAAATAGGAAGAATAGTCGAGAAGGAACTTGATTTTCAAGCTACCAATAGAATCTCTTAAAAGTAAATCTGAAAATGGTAGGTTCTTCATTAATCATCCTTTAATATTCATAAAAAACATTTTCTTGAAGATCATCTTTACCACATTACCAAACAGGGCCTTAACATGCTAAATTTTCCGATTCTCCATTAATACAAATTTCTTCCAAATGAGTTTTCTCAAAGACCTGGCAGAAACCCTAAGCTCTATCTTCTCTGATACTCCATCATCGTCTTCGTCTCTGAACGATACTCAGCAAAACTCCGGCGATCGGACGATGGATGGCGTTGCCACCGGGAACGAACGGACGGCGTATAAGCTCAAAGGCTACTTCGAATTGGCCAAAGAAGAGATCGCCAAAGCCGTTAGAGCTGAAGAATGGGGCTTGGCTGATGATGCAATTTCACATTACCACAATGCTCAAAAGATACTCGCCGAAGGCATTTCTACTCCGGTTCCTTCATATATAACTTCTAGGTATTCAGTTTTTCCTCCTATTTCTATCAAGTTTACATCTTTTGGTGTATTTATGTATGTTATTGTTTGATTAGAGGCTTAATACTACAATATTTGAATGAAAGACTGGGACTTTGACAGACACAAATCCATGAATTTAAGATGGTGCGAGACTCCTTTTTTTTGTGACATTAATAGCGGACTTCCTAGAAATATGTATGTTAGGATCCGGAATCCGGGTAGTGCTGAATTTAGCCAGTGGTCCTATGTATATGATCAATGAACTGCTGAGGATCCTCAGTGGGACTAGAACCTGTAAATACTTGAGGATTCATGCGGAGGAAATCCCAGACTGTAGAACCGGCTATCTCCGCCTAAGGAGCTGTACGGGGAAGGCTGCATCCTGTCTCTGTGACTGGGAAGCAACTAACTGTGTAAGCAAGTGAATCGCTTCTCTCATGTCCTGCTTAGATGAACCAGATGGTGGTACATATGCTCTTATAGATACAAGTGGCACATGAACCTCTGCAGGACCTTCTGCTGTAGGCGACTGTGGACCTGGAGGTGTTGGACTGGACGAGCTCTCCTGAGCCGTAGTCTGAGTCTCAATGACAGGTGATCTTTCTCTAGATGCTCCTCTTGGGAAGCGCTAGTGTTGACCCTTGGGAAAAATCTGGTTTTACCTTGGTAGGCATAATCTTTATGACGTAAAGCAGAGTACGAGTTAGAATCAAACATTTCAATGTGATTATATCAATCTTTTGGCTGCCAAATCTCTTGTAGCTATGGTCCATCCCATGATTTAAGGAAGTTGTTTTCTTCCTTTGTCAAGATTTCTAATGTCAACAGCTACAAGAGATTTGGCAGCCGAAAAATTGATATAATCACATTGAAATGTTTGAAGTTTGTACCTTCCATTGGAATCACTGATGACAATAAGTTCATTTCATCCCTATAAATAGGGAAGCTCTCCATTAGCTGTAACACAACACAATTCAAGACTCTTTTATCCTCTTGTCTTTCTTCTCCTCCTTTATTGAGAGTATTTTGTAAGAGAGCGAGTGTTGGGAAACACTTGTGTGAACCTTTTCTTTGGAGTGGTCTTGTGAGGTTATTCTCTTGTGGTATTTGGGATTAAATAGAGTTTTATCTCTAATTTTGTACTTTTTTGTACTCTTGTTGATATAGTAAAATTGTTCCTTTTCGCATGTGGACTAGGTCACACTGACCGAACCTCATTAAGTTTGTGCCTTCTTTATTTGCTTTATTTATTGTTATTATCAACTTACTATTGTCTTTGTTATTGTCATTGTAACATTGTTTGGCTAAATTTCACACTACCTGGGTTCCCGATCCTAACAATGTATTTAAAAGAATTGCTTGACAAGGCACAAACATCTATGGTTCAAGTCGAGAGCAGGGGATATGATCAACCTTAGTTTATTGTTTGCTTAAACATGTTTAAATTGAATGGGTATAGTTTATCTAATTTGCTTAAGTTGTGGTGTTGGGGAAGATAAAAGTAATCTAATGCTTAGTGGTTGAGTGGAATGGGTATAGAAGATTATATAGTCAACCCCGACTAGTTTGGAATTGAGGTCTATTTGATTGATTTGTTATTTGGTTGGACTGAGACTTTTGAAGATGGAACAGAGTGCAATCTCTTTTACGTATAGAATTCTATTTGACTTTCTAAACATAACTTGTGACATGTGATTGTCAAGTCGTGCTCGTGTTTTAGCTATTACATTTCAGTGCGGCAAAATGGAGAGATTATTGTATTCTGCAAGTATGTTTTCAACCACATATATGTTTTAGCATCATGTGTAACCTGGTGAACCATGACCAGCCTAACCTGGTGAACCATGACCAGCCTGTTTCTTATATGAGTTGTCTTCTTTCTTTATCTCAAACTAGCACTGCCCTTGCTCTTCTTAATATGAGTTTTATCTAGATATTAATAATTTCTGAATTCTCCTTTAAATATTGTTACTTCTAGTTGTGTGCATTGAGCATCATACGCATGTACAGAATGCTAATTCATTGAACACCAGGAACCTGCAACTCTGTTTGTGTATACTGGATTCTTGTGTTTTAAACAATTGTCTGTCTCTTTTTCTTTCTGTAGCAGGAGTTCCTTTGATTTTTAAATAAATTTTTAGATTTTTGAAGTAGCATGTCGGCAGCAGTAGGTACATAGGATGGAAAATGGGTTTGTTTGCCTCAATGTACCTAGTAAAATGAAGGGAAAAACTTATGATAAAGTAATATATGGAAAAAAATCATTCTTTTCTGTCATATGTGATTTTCGTAGCCATCTGATGGATTATGGAGTAATTGGGCCATCTCCTCTTGCGGTTTTTAAACAGTGAACATGAGAAGGTGAAATCATATCGTCAAAAGATATCACAATGGCAGTGTCAAGTTTCAGACAGACTTCAGACTCTAAGTCGACGATCAGGTTAAAAAATCCTATTCTTTCTTGGATTGAGTTACTAATCATATCTTAACCAGCACAGGGAGAATAACTGAGTACTTTTCTTGCTTACCTCTGCCCATGCTCTCATTTCAGGTGGCACATCTTCAGTCAAGGTATGAACTGCTGTGTGAACTGTAAGCTTGTTCTGTTGAGTAGGCAATTTCAGATGTTCATCTAAGGAAACAAATACATCTTTTCCATCTGATGGAAGGCTGTTCTCTTTCCTATCTTGTCCTCATGGCACATCCTAATAACTCATGCTTTTTTTTTCCTTTTCTAAATTTTAGAACTTCACCACAAGCTCTTGGTGCTAATGTGGAGCAATGTTTTTGCTCAAGTGGTTCTTCTCTTTGATGCATCTGCCTGCTGCTTATATCATTTCTATATTTCTTTTTTCCAATTTCTTTGTTATGATGCCCTAATAGTTATTTTGTTACTAAAATTAATGTAAGCAGTTATTCACATGCCGGGCACTGTAAAAGAAACCATGCATAGTGCCTTTAGAATGCAGAAGAGAAGATGTAGGGCTTATGTGGACCATGTGGAGAGAGAGGAATAGGAGAGATTTTGAGGGAGTAAGAAAGACTTTGTACGCTTGAGGAATGGCCTCGTTTCCCTTATTTCCGCTTGGTGCACCCATGAGGTTCCTTATTTGTACTGATGACTGGTGTCATTCGTAGAAGACCATGTCTTTTTTTAAGGTTTTCTATTTTTGGTATACTTCTGGTATAGGGGCATGGTTTTTATTAATTTATTACCCTATTAATAAAAAAAGGATAATCCTCTTCATTTGTCACTTGAAAGGAACTAAAACACTCTCACATAGGGGTTCTAAACAAGCCAAGATCAAACCTTCAACAAGCTCGGTTTGGTTTTGATGCAATTTAACCATAGATAGAGCTACCCCAAGCTTGATTTAGAAGGCTTGAGCATAGCTCGATCACTTTACTTATGAAGGGATCAACTCCTAAGTCCTATTCAACGGAGAATACTAGAAGTCCCAATGTCAAGACTCGAAAAGGAAGTTCATTTTAAATGGAGTACGAATCATTCAGTAAACTTTGAACATGGGCGTCAAATCCTTTTGAAATGAAATTATGTTATCATAGACAGATTTACGAGCTGAGCTAGCCATTTGCCACCAGGCTGGGTTTGGTTCATGGTACCCCTACTTCCATTGGGGTGTACTTTTGAACGAATCCAGAGTTGGACATGTTGTCAATTTCTGGGATTTAAGTTGCAAAGTAGGTTAAGATTAGTTAAGTATCATGTGATCATAATGGATTTTGGCATGTTCTCCCCAGAATTCAGCACCACAAACCCAAAGAGTGGCTGTTTCACAATCAAGTTCGTCTGCTCGAAAAGGAGTATCTCGATCTGTTCCTGGTGCAGGGAATGACAGCTCTGTTATGAGGGTCCCGAGTAATAGCATATCAAATCGTAAACCTTCACAGGAATCTGCCACTGCTAGTGGGTATGATCCAAAGTTGGTGGACATGATAAATTCTGTAATTGTGGATAGAAGCCCTTCTGTTAAATGGGAAGATATTGGTGAGAAGCCAAACTTTATCCTCTCCATTGCCTCCTACCTTGTGTAATGATTTGTAAAAGTTTTGAATCATGAATTTGGTTTTCCTGCAGCTGGCCTTGAAAAGGCAAAACAAGCTCTCTTAGAGATGGTAATTCTACCAACCAAAAGAAAGGACCTCTTCACTGGCTTAAGAAGGCCTGCTAGAGGTATTGCTTGTATACATGAATAACAATATAACACACCCAGGAACTTGTTTCTGACAAGGTTGATGTTATTGTATTACAGGTCTACTTCTTTTTGGCCCGCCAGGTACTGGAAAAACCATGCTTGCCAAAGCAGTAGCATCAGAGTCGCAGGCAACATTTTTCAATGTGTCTGCTTCTTCGTTAACATCAAAGTGGGTGTGTGTCTATTTTGTTTGTGCCTTTTGATTGAGTTTGTTTTGTATCATTTTGATACACTGAGCTTAACATAATGACAGGTCGGTGAGGGTGAAAAGCTTGTCAAGACACTTTTCATGGTTGCCATTTCCAGGCAGCCATCTGTAATTTTCATGGATGAGGTGAGACTTTATCAGATATTATTATGTCAGTTGGGGAGGAGGGGGGAGGACAGAAATTAAATAGGAAAAAGTAAAAGAGTGATATAACTGAAAATTGCTTGTCCAGACAAAAGTGAAGCCCGGGCCATCTCTAACTCCCCTTTACCCAAAAAAAAAAAAAAGGCAGCTTGGTGCACAATGGCGGATGTTCTTATTATCACATTCTGAAAGAATGATATAACTGAAAATTGCTTGTCCAGACAAAAGTGAAGCCGGGGCCATCTCTAACTCCCCTTTACCAAAAAAAAAAAAAACGAGCATCTCGGTGCACTAAGCTCATGCTATGCATGGGGTTCGAGGAAGGGCAATACCACATTCGGTGTGTTGTGACTTGCAAGCAATCTTACCTTGCATTTTTTGCAAGAGGCTATTTCTACGGTTTGAAATCATGACCTGGTCAACGGCGGATGTTCTTATTGTCACATTCTGAAAGAATGATATAACTGAAAATTGCTTGTCCAGACAAAAGTGAAGCCCGGGCCATATCTAACTCCCCTTTACCAAACAAACAAAAAAAAAAGAGCATCTTGGTGCACTAAGCTCATGCTATGAATGGGGTTCGAGGAAGGGCAATACCACATTGGGTGTGTTGTGACTTGCAAGCAATCTTACCTTGCATTTTTTCAATAGGCTATTTCCACGGTTTGAAATCATGACCTGGTCAACAGTGGATGTTCTTACCGTCACATTCAGACTCCTTTAGAAACTTATGGAAAATAGAAGAAAGAACTTGAGGAGTAGTAGCTCCACTTGCCATTCCACCTCATACTTTTGCTAGATTTCTTCATGATCTGGATACGTGCACATTCTATCTTGACCTACTTCAATGCCTTTGAAATTAGCTAAATTGTTTGCGGACAACCTATATCATGTTTGATGATGAATTAAAATACTGCCCTTTACCAGAGACTCCCAAGATGTTACAGAAACTACTCCTGGATTGTGATAATTCTGAATTAGCTGACAAACTGTTTGTCATTGAGTTTTATTGTCGGTTTCCAAAGTCTAATGAACTTGGCACATCTATCAGGTGAAAGTGAAGCTTTCTTGGTCAAGTCTTGGATAGACCTCTGTAGGATTTGCAGTATTTGCTACACGATTTTGGAAAGTAATTAGCTATGTGTAACTTATCTGTTTGCCTCAAACTGACTGGCATTCTTACTTTCATCCTTGATATTTGTGTAATGTCTTTGTTTTGATTGTTGTGTATGAAGTCTCTTATGATTGTTGCAGATACTCTGGTCAAACTGCCTGCATTTTTTTTTTCTCTTCACTTATCCAAAAGGAGAAAAATGTTTTTTTCTTTTAGACTTTGCTGCTTTAAAAGTACGTATAGAGTCTTTCATTGGTAAATTTGTCTAAACGTGCATTTGTCACTTATTGGTAGCAAATCTTACTTTCAGATTATCTTTGTGGTTAACAGATAGATAGTATTATGTCAACTAGGACTACCAATGAGAATGAAGCAAGCAGAAGGTTGAAGTCAGAGTTTCTAGTTCAGTTTGATGGGGTGACATCAAATTCTGATGGCCTGGTAATTGTAATTGGTAAGCGTCATGCTGTTTCTGAACTATTATCTTAGTTATGGTGTCTCTCACAGATAGCTGTGCCAATGGATGCCCATGGCTTAGTGTTTTCTGGGTGTAATCATCTTTCAGAAGATCATTTTCTTCTCTAAGTGTGTGCGTTACAACTCTATTGCATTTATCTCCAAGCAAGTTAATTCCTATAAGTCAACATATAAAGGAAATGCCATAAAAGTGGAACTGCCAGGTTCTGCGGGATTCCTTATGAAGGCACCATGAAAGTGATACTGCAAAGGAGAATATTCTGAGGGATATTTCTGTCCATGAGGATAGGCTATCAGGAAGTAATAAAAAAGAACGTAATGACCTAAAAATTTTAAGAACTTAATTTATATAGCCAAGATCTGTCAGCAGCTTATTGCAAACTATCAGAGAAGATAAAGAACCTATTCACCTAGTATGTTTAAGATACCGTGCTTTATCTTGACACTACAAAGATGTGAAGTTTTAGCATTTAACATACACCGAGGAAAAGCCATTTTTTCCAAACCTTTTCTAGTCTGGAACTCAGGTATGCCAGGATTTTAAATGTCAAACTGCTTCTGATGCAGTGACTTCTAGAGGGGCCCTCTCAGATTTCAGTAACTAACCGATTCCTTTTTAAAACTAAGCCCTCCCACCCATGAAAATTTGAGAACTATAGATTTTCAAGATCATTGAGCATATGTTATCAGTCTACAGAAGTTGATTTTTGTTTTGGTCCTTGTATACGCTAGCTATTGTGTCTGAGCTGTCTGCCTATGCTAATGCAGGTGCAACGAATAAGCCGCAGGAGTTGGATGACGCTGTTCTTAGGAGATTGGTAAGTGCTGGCACTGATCAGAATCCAATTTGTCTCTGAGAATATAGTTGTGATTTCATTGGCTTACAGACCTTTTTCTTTTTTTGGGGGTGGGTGGGGGCTGGGGTGGGGTTTTGAGGGGACTTCTGATAGGTAAAGTAGATAATACTGTCACATGAATATAAAGTGTATACAGTTATACATCACCACTATATGTTTGAGTTTTTTCTTGACAAATCCACATAATTCTGTAGTGTAAGAATGTTTTACTTGGTAAAAGAAAATCTCCAGTGTAAGGAGTTACATAGGCCTATCTTCTCTAACAAGTCATTAAAATAACCCCAATTAAGTTTTTATCAAAGAAAAAACCAATTAACGTTTTCAGTTCTCACTTTGATATCATTGCAGCATCTTACTTGGAAATCAAATTTGGACTGTAGGAGACATGTGCAACATTACTAAAATACTCTTGACTCTAGAAACTAAGTGAAATTATCTGAATTTACAATAAGAAGAATGTAGGTAACAAGAGAAACTAAATTGCAAATTGCTTTACAAGCTGTCCCTTACTAAAAGAGTAGTTTCCTTTCCTTGTCTTTGATCATAGAAAAGCTTAATTAGTACGTTGCTGGAGAGTATATTTCTAATTTCTCGAGAACAATGTGAATTGTTCTTTTTAAAATACTATAGAAATCATTCAGACTTTTTTCTTCTTAATGTGCTTGTTACTATTTGAAACAGGTGAAAAGAATATATATACCTCTACCTGATGCTAGTGTTAGAAGACAACTTCTGAAACACAGACTAAAGGGAAAAGCTTTTTCTTTGCCCGGTGAGATTACATTTGAAATCTATATAAATTGATGTGCAAGTTCTTAACCAAGTGTTAAATGTACAAAGTTTAGACAAGAAAAAAGGAAATATCTACACCTTGAAAAATTTGTCTGATTCAAACTGGGGGTATAACAAAGCTCTTGTGATGCCCTCCCTCCCTTTTCCTTCCATATAAGCTCAGCAAAAGTCTATTCTGGTTGGATATGTTTAATTTACTTATGAGCAAATATTTAGCAAAAAACTTTTAGTGGGAAGACTCGAGGCAATTTCTCAATATTCTTCTTTATCTGAATCAGGCATCTCTGAAATAGTTAGCTTGAAAACAAAAAGGCTTCACTTCTGTTCTTCATTTTCATGACACAAGTTTGTATTCTATATGAGTTTGAATTTACATAGTGTTATCAATAAGTTCAATGTGCGTCTCACTTGGTTTATACTCGAAACTGTTTTTCTTATACAATCTTTATGAGGATGAATGGATCAAATCTAATCATTTGAATGACTTCTTATTGTATATTTGGAGAGACCATTTCTTTTTATTTTGTGAAATATTAAACAGAGTTTTAGTTTAATTGCCTGCTATTGCAATGTAATCTAATTCAGTTCTGTTTACTGGACAATAGATGGAGATCTGGAACGACTAGTTAGAGACACAGAAGGTAAAGAGTGTGCGAAGGTTTTGCTGTTAGAAATTTTCTTAACTGAACATCTGTTTCTTAAGAACCTTTATCGACATATCTTGTTTCTCATGGGAAGCTCATCTGAAATCTACTTTTCCACAGGGTATTCTGGAAGTGATCTTCAAGCCTTATGCGAGGAGGCAGCGATGATGCCAATCAGAGAGCTTGGTGCTAACATTCTATCAGTCAAGGCAAATCAGGTGGTAACTCTCTTCTGGAATTCAAAGTTTACAGTGCTACCTCTTGAACATTTTTTGCCAGTAATGGTTAATATTCTACATGCAATAAAAAAACATATTGCCAAGAGTAGCTGAAATATTACTCCAGAGAGATGTCCTTATATTCTTCTATGAAGTTGAAATCTGAAGGCTACTCTTCCCATGCTCATTTAGGTACTCCATCCCTGTCCCAATTTATTGGACACACTTCTCATTTTGAGCTATCTCAAAATGTTTGACTCTTTGTATTGAAGTTTGTACAGATTAAAAGATTGTCAAGTATTAAATTTGTTTGAATTTGAACTCTCCGCTCAATCAACCTCGTCAGATATAGGACGGAAGAAGTATTCATACTCCTAATAGTTCCCTTGGAAAACCCGAAAGGCTGATGTGACTTGTCTGAGATGTCGGTTTGAGTTTGTTTTGTAAACCTTTGGATGCATTTTCTGAAATTGGATAACATACTTAAAGCTTAGTGAAGAGTAGTTAAGACAGTTTGGAAATAGCATTGTAAAATCTTTAGGTTTCTTCTATAATTCCCTAATTTGTCTGGTTCTATCTCTGAGGGTTGAAATTATATACATCTCTTTGATAATGCTGGTCCCCAAGTATAAGATTGACCAACACTTGGAAGCTAGTCTGTTTGCATACCAACCATGCTAATCGCTGAATAAAATCCTGGGTATTGACTCATCCAAATTTGGTGTTCTGATTTTGCAGGTTAGGGGTTTAAGATATGGAGATTTTCAGAAGGCCATGACAGTGATTAGGCCTAGTCTGCAAAAGAGCAAATGGGAGGAGCTTGAAAGGTGGAATCAAGAGTTTGGTGCAAACTAAAGGCCCAACTCTAGAGTATTTTATGCAGTCTCAGGTAAGCTAAAACAAAAGTTTATGACAGGCCAACATACATTTGTTCTTTGGGCAGGTCAGTGTCCTGGCTGTACGTGTACATACTTAAGAACTTAAATTGAATATCATCCAAAATTTGGATATTATTAGGTACATAATTCCCGGGGAAGCATGTCTAGATGATCCCGACATGTGACACGTGTTTTGTGGTTCCCCCTTGTACAGGAACTGACTGTTGAATACACACTGTTGTCATATTGGATGACGCTTTTTGCTCTCTCTACACATTTACGAGGGGACTGATGTATAACCTCCTCTATACTTGGCTTGTGTTTGGAATGAACATCCTTGTTATATGACAAACGTCTATATTTTCAACCAAACACATGATCAAGTAATCCCACATTTTATCCAGAATTATTATCCCGTATTTCCCCGAACTGAGCGATCCCTACTTGACCATATCCCGGACCAAGTTCAATTGACTCTTGACCTTGACATCACAAGGTGCCTCAGTTGGGCTATATCATTTGTTCACAGTATAGTAACTTGAAAAGTTATTCTGAAATTTTAAGGTGTAAAACTGAAGTCCAGGACACTAGCTTTTGTAACTTAAAACTTGTGGACTTTTGCAACGTAAGATAACAGAGTTAAAAGGAGAAAACTGCCTACTGTAGAATGTTATCCTTGCTTGTTTTCTAGGTTAATTTCACCTATGGTCACTAAACTTACTTTTTGTAGCAACTAAATTAAAGTCAAAATTATTTTTGTAACACTTAAGCTCATAAAACTACTGTATTTTCTTTTCATACTATTTCTGATACGCGTTACTTAAGTTGAGGTTCCATTAGAAACAATTTCTCTATTTTCATGAGATAGAGGTAAAAGCTGCCTACATATTACTTTTCTCAGAGTTCACTTATAGAAATACTGTCATATATTGTTGTAAAGTCATTAAACTAACTATTTGTAACATTAAAGCCACAAAATTAATTTTGATAATAAAATCACTCTACTATGTGTTAGTTTCTCAGAAAATACAAATCACTTAAAAGTTAAATTTCAGGAGCAAGTAAATAACATCTCACTTGCCACATCTTTATTTTGCCACTATCTACATGGCAGGTGAGAAATTCTTTATTAAAAAATTTATATTGTCATAACCTATAATTTAATCATAAACAATTAAAAAACATTAAACCTATATTTGCAAAGTGTATCCACTTTAAATGAACTTATCGGGATGGCTCAATAAAATTATGAGACCTAAAACCAAATCTCAGAAAAAAGGCCTTAAGCTTTTCTTAGAAAAAATGTAGGAACTTTATAGTTTATATATATTTTTATTTGTAAGTCTACTTTCTATCTTTTTGAAATCTAAAACTATTAATAAATTTTTTATAACTAAATCTTTTTTAACAATTCTTTTCAATTTATATATAATTAGTCCCTCCCGTCCAAAATTGTTGATATTTTTAGCTTTTAAAAATTGGTACAAAATAGTTGATGTTTTATAAAATCAACAAGATTCAATCTTTTTTACCAAAATTTCCCTCGAGACATTCTTAATCCTCATGATATTTATGTCAACTTAAAAAGAAAAAGAAAATCATAATTAATGGTAGTTTAATTAAAACCCCTCTTAAATATTAAGAATAAGTGAATTTCTTAATCCATGTGCCCAAGCGTAAAACAACAATTATTTTGGTTTGGAGGGAGTAATTCATTAAATTTCTCTTGAGACATTAGCAATAACCTTAGGTAAGAATTTGTCAAAGTTAAGGTGTGAAAACATCTTTCCGCAGAAACAACTGTTACATGAATTGTTAACTTAAATTAATAGACATTTGAAAAAGAATAAAGCCTTTTATTTGATTGAGTTTATTGATTAGAATCATCTTCTACTTGTACTGTTTTTTCTTTAACATTTTTAATTCAAACGATAATTCTAAACCATTAATAGCGTAGTGCCTTATATTTTTATGTTTTTAGAAACTTTCAAGATCGAGACAATATCTTTTTAGATTTTCATCATTTAATATCTCATTTTTTTTACCACTACATTAAAAGATCGAAAATATTTTCATATGCTTCAAATTATTTAAATATATTTTTATTAAAAGACAAACTCTTTTTAAAATTTAATAAAAGATAATTAACAGATAAATCTATTACTAGTAAACAACGAGGACACCAAAATTTTAGGATTTAAAGCCGCTGTTTGATCGATTTTACCCTTCTTCTCAGTTAATTCTTAATTTTTTTTAACGAAAAAGAAGAATATGGATGAAAATTGAATTTCTGCAAACTGAGTTCATATAATTCAGTTTCTCATATATGTAAAAAGAACAAATTTACCATCAAAGACAATTCAATTTAAGATTTTGTACTAATAAAGTGTATTTCTTAACTACTTAATCTTAGGAAATTTTACGGAAAATATTTGATCATCAAAATCTGCAGAGAATTCACATAATTTGGGGCGTGTCAAATAGAGGTGTTCATGGTTTGATTATCGATTTTTGATCAAAATCAAAACTAAACCAATTTAGTCGGTTTTTAAATTTCTAAAACCAAACCAAATCAAATAAAGTAAAAATCATCGGTTTGGTTCTTGTTAGTTTGGTTCGGTTTAATTCAATTTTTCGGTTTATAACTAGCTAATAATAAATTGATAATAGTAAAACAACAAAGACATGCGATAACTATTTTAAATGAACATTATGAATTAACAAATTTCTCTTTACTATCACAAAATGAATGTATCTGAATTTTCTATTATTTTTCAATACTATTCCAAAGTTTTAGTATGTTTAAGTTGCATAACTGTAGAGGTTCTTCCACTTTATATGTTTAATATCCACATAGAAACAATACATAATTTTAAATAGAATGGTCAACTCTTCAAAAATCATAGAGTAAACGATTAAAGAATAGATAAATGTCTTAGCAAAGAAACGACAATACGCCACACCACATATAGATAATCAGACTTAGAGTGTCGACTTTGAACATATTTTTTCAAGAAATAGAATTTAAAAGTATTATAGTTCATTTGAAATAAGTATATAAAACCAAATTAATAATTAAAAAATATAATATATTTATAATTATTTATGAAAAACTAATATCATATATTCAAATAAAAACTAATAACTTCTCGCGAAAACCCCAGCACAATCTGCTGTGAGAGGAATAATTTATATTTGATTTGTGTTCCCAATGAGAAAAGGATTACAAGAATATATATACAACCAGGCAACTCATGATTAGAATTTTATAGCATAGCAAAAACATTGTCTATAAGAATTAACGTCAAAATGAATTGAATTCAATGGCAAAGAGAAGATTAATGACAAATGAATTAGGCAAACGTCTGTTACTCATCCAAAGAGTGACATTAGGAATTGTAGTAATGATAACAGTCGATTAAGACTATTCAAGGAGGGAAAATAAACATGATTAATGACTATTAATCAAAAATTATGTAATAACTTATTTTTGAAATATAAAAATTATTTTTCCAACATTTAATAAGTAATATAGTTGTGTAGATATATTTTTACATCTTCAATGCATAAAAATTAAATGAAATAATCTGTTTGAAAGAGAATGGAAGGAAACATAACTAAAGTAAATATACTGACAAACTAGCAATTTTGGGATATCACATAAAAGAGTAGCCATGATTTTATTAATAGCACGAGATTGAATTGTTAACGGTAAAAATAGATCCAAGAGAAATTTTGCGGTGGGAATTTTATCAATCAAATTTAGAATATAATGTCGTAAATCTTACGAAAAATATTTGATTATTAAAACTTGTAGACAATTCACATAGCTTGAGGGGGTGGAAAATTAAGGAATAAAAGAAGGGTTTTTTTGGTTGGTGTGAGATATTTTCACGAGATAATATTTGGGAATCTTATAAATGACATTAATATATATATGTATGTCTATATTTAAATTAGATTTGATCAGAAGTCAAAATTAGACGAAACTTATAAATTTTGAAAACCTACCAAAATCATAATCTTAGTAAGAAATCAATATCATAGAATAGGTAAATAAATTATTGTTATTATTTCCCAATCAACGGCACACTCCATAAATTCGGGCTAGGATTTGAACTCGTTTTATACTTGTGGTCATTCCCTAAACATCGAAATGGTGAGTGTTGGAGTAACTTACATGTCCAATGTTAATTAGGTATTCAGGTCTATTTTTTAATATTTCAAACCATTCCTCTTTGTAATCAAAGTTATGTACATTCTACTACATCCGGGCATAGAAATTGTTTAAGTGTTTATGTGTAAGGGGGCGCAACGCATCGCCCGTCGTTACCAGGTTTGATGCAATAGATCGAGGACACGACGTGTCTAATGAGTTTGGGAAAGGGAGAAAAATATTCTAAGCATGGAGAGTACGTTCAACGTGGTGGATTATGCGACATGGTCCCCATCGCAATTAAAGTCAATGCGATGGATAGTGCGGCACAAAGCCCACAGTGCTTAATGACCAGTGCGGTGCATCGAATATTGTCTCCAGGTCAATTCAGATAGTGTGTCTATAAATACACGATTAGCTTAAATTTTCGTCTCACTACATTTTGGATAACTTTTTAAGAGAGAAAAAACCTCAAGTTTCGCAATTGGTTGTTTGGTCAACGAAAAAGATTCTTGGATCATATGTAGATGCTACAGTTAATATTGAATTAATAACAGTCTTTTTGACCGTCAAGTTGCTATTTTGAGTATCAAAAATCTCGAATATCATTGTAAAGCCAAACATATTGATGTTAATCAATTTTTTGATGACATGATTGCATGCAAGAAATTGAACGCAAAATACATTTGTGCAAACAGTTGCAGATCCATTGACTCATCAACTGAATCCTAGATATGCATGTTTTTTGTTCATGCAAGATCTCAAGGATTGAGTGGACTTTAAAATAGAGTCATTGATTTTGATTTATGTTTTCGATGCTCATGTTTATTATTTTTTAAAATCAAAATAAGTTTAATTTGCGTAAGCTTATTATTTGAATATTTGAATACATTTTTACTATGAATATTTGTTGTACATTCATTTATGGAATACTTTTGATGCTTTATTGATATTCTTGCGAAGTATTTCGGATGGACGGAGGTCAACCTACTCACATAAGTGACGGACTCCATCAATTTAGTATTGATGGGAGATGAGATGAGATTCTAAATAAATTATCATATGAATAATTTGAGAACACATGGCCTAAGAATCTTTAGCATGGCGCTAGGAATGATAAAGGTTATTTTAGTATTTTTGGGTGAGAATAAGTTTCATCTTTTCTACCTTGAAAAGCCAAATGTGAGTTTATGTTTTATTGAGTAAAGTTTAGATGTATATGGTTCTGAATATGATTTAATTTATTTGACATTATCTTATGAGATAAAGACGTACACTTCATGAGAAAGGAGAAAATGTTATAGCACATCTTCCATACCATGTGTGCAAATATTGTCCAAAGGGTTAACATAAATCATATCTCGACTTATTATTGTGTGAGACCTTATTGAGCACCCTCACGACTCTAATTAGTGACTCAAAACTTGGTTTGATGTTTGCTATCTTAGTATGTTGCCAAATAACCATGAGAGATTTGATTTGGCGGGGTATGACTAGAAAAGCTAAGTTGGATATAAATTGAGAGACACGTGAAGAGGAAAATCATTTGTGAAATCTCATTTACTTTGTGTTTGGTCGTACCTATTGTGACTTATGCGTCACAATTGTTAATAGAAAAACTATGATACATGGGATCAAAGTGTAATGTATCAATGCGATTTAAATGATCTAGGGTACTGAGCATACTTCTTATGATCTACTTAATAATTTTCATGATGATTATAAGAGACTAATATTTCTAAAAGATGTATAGCAAAGTGCTCTCATAAGTGGCGGAGCTACAGTGTTTCGTGGATGGTTAGGCGAACACCCTTCGACGAAAAATTATACAATGTATAGAGATAAACTGCTACTATAAATGGTCAAATACTAATTTTTGAATACCCTTGACACAACTGGGAAAGGCAGCCTAACAGTTAATGGTATTCCAAAAAGGCTTCATTGCTGCGCTCACTGGATCGAATCCAGTAAACGCCTAAGTAATGCTTTTATTTCGTTCTAAGTCGAAAATGTGTCTTTAACTTGCTTTTTTCTTTTCATTAAGTTTTTTTAAATAAAATTTTAAAATAAATGGTTAATTAAAAGTTATTTTGTTTTGGTAATTAGTGGAATGTTATTAATCACCAAAGTTAACCTTTACAAAACCATAGGCCACTACACACAGTTAGCCTATCCTATAAAACTCACCATTGACACACTAGACTAGCTAAAAAACTCTAGGCTATATACTAAGCTGCTAATCGCTGGAGGAGCTCGAAGACATACAGTGTAGGCTACTTCTTTTGCCACTGTCTCTTCTTCTCTTCTTCTTTTTTCGAATAACCTCATGTTTCTTTCCCTTCATATGGCATACACCGTCTCTGAATAGAGGAGCTTGAACATTTGAGCCTTGACTGATCTTCCTCTTGAATAGGCTATCATCCAGTTAAGGTGGACATCCCATGAAAAAGTTTGGTGTATCCATAATCTGTATGCATTTCAGTACCTTATCCCACTGTTTTCTTGCATAAACACACTATACAAATAGGTGTTCCCTCGACTCTGCAGCAACACGACATAATGAACATTCTGCTTCAGCTTCCAGCCCCCATTTAATCAGTCTATCAGTAGTGAGCATTCTGCCAAGCATTAGTAGCCATGTGATGAACTTGCCTTCGGCATAGCTGCATTCTTGTACATGATGGCCTTCCAGGACACTCTATTTAGAGGAGGTAGACTATGGAGATAGAACTGCCTAATGATGTGCTTGTTGTTTGAGATCTGAGTCTGCTGGTCAGTATCCTTACACTCAAAACACCTTCCTCAACATCCACCAAGCTTGTTTTGGCACTTGTATCCTATCTATCTGCTGACCTCTTATACAATAGGAGTGTATCCATCTAATCCATAACTTCCAGAGCTTCGGGGTGTAGCTCTGGAACTCTGTCATTTAAATATCTTGGTGTACCTCTTGCTTCAAAAAAGTTGTCCCTCCTCCAATGGCAACCACTAGTTGAGAGAATCACTTCAAGGATTACATTATGGACTGCTTGAAACTTGTCATATACAGGCAGAGAGCTCAGCTCATTCAAACAGTCATTTTTGTCATTCAGGCCTATTGGGCTCAACTCTTCTCCAGCCCAGCTAAAGCCTTGCACATTATTGATGCACATTGCAGAAGCTATCTCTGATCGGACAGTGGTTCTAAAATGATTACTTAATAAGCAAAATTTTAAAGCTCATTCTAAAAAAGGTTATATAAAGAAATGACTACTCAACATTCTTCATATCTTGTTGTTTTAGTTGTCATCTTTGGAGGCCAGTGAAAGTTTGACGTCAAAAAGTAATATGACTTTAAATTGAATTTTCTTCTCTTTTTATTTGGTTATTTCTGTTCACTTCATATTAAATTAAATATGAATAATTTTTTTCATCTTTTTTAATATTAATTAATTAAAGCCAAATATTGTGTAGCTTAATTTTAAAATTTTCAGCGCGTCCATTCATAAAAAAAATTGCTAATATTATGTAGCTTGATTTTAAACTTTTCGATGCACCCATATATTATAAAATTCATTTGTTTCTTCATGAAGTTTCTAGCTATGCTGGCTCTCGCAGTATGTCCCTTATGTGTGAGTGGAGATGTTGAGAATATCTTTTGGATTGGGTCCATTCATAAGGGTGTTAGTTAGCCCATGAGCTTGTCCTCCTCTTTAACCTTAACCATAGTGTATAAAATAAAAACACACCATTATGCACTACTAAAAATTCAGTATTTTTTCATTAAAATATTTCATTTAAAAATATTAAGTGACTATTTTTACAGATATTTTAATTGAATCAGTGAAAAAAATAATAGTGTTTTCACATGAAAAAGTCAGCAAGCTTTCCACTATTTCAGAAAGAATCTGTTTTACATGACCATTCGTTTTTCCAGTGAGCTAGTTCAGTGAAAAATGAATGAAAAAATTATAGTTATAACACAATTTCTCATTAATTCGCGGTGAGAAAAACCTTTATTTCTAGTAGTGATGGATGTAAAAAAGATGTACTTTTCCTAATTATATAACGGCTTGAGCTTACAATAGAGAAAACGATTTGCATCACCTAAAGGATATCTAGGCTATGGACAAAGGATGTTCCTCCGCTTTATGAGGATTCCTGATGTTTGATAACATGGGTCATGATTGCTGCAAATCGATTTCAGCTATGGAAAAACTCATAAGTCTCCTAAACTAGTACTTATGATTTAGATACTACAATTTCAAATGCTAATTTTTTAAACATTAGATTGTATGACCTAAATAATAATATAATTGTGCCAATAGATGAAATATATTATAAAAACACATGGAAAGTCTACAGACATTTATCATTGCTAGGTACAGAAAATTCAAATTATGCAGGACAGCACTGAACGTACCCTGTGGATAAATTCTTCCAGCACCTAGACCAACTAAATTAGGACTAGTTCAAGGGTTAATTATGTTAGACACTACGTAATACGATTCGGCTTCGAATATATCTCTTGTATTTTAAAATTAAAAGCTTACATTTTCTATACTATAAAAATTCTACACTTAGACCTCTTATGAGATATGTCGAAAAATCAATATATTAAAATATAATTATTAAAAGACAAATTAAAATTAGAATAAAATGTTTTTAATGTAATTTTAAGATAATTTTAAAACGGAACGATATATAAATATACTAAAATAAAAATGGGAAATATCTAGAAAACAAAATATCATAATTAATAAAATTACAAATAACATACATATTAAAATGTGGAAAAACTATTACTAATAATTAATATATCTTATTAAATTATTTGTGTTCATTTTTTATTTATGTATTTCTAAAACATACATATTTCACATAATGTTTATTCTCTGTTTTAATCAAAATGTGTGAATCAAGATATTCAACAAATGTGTGTGTGTATATATATATATATATATATTCTTTATTAAATCTCATAAAAATGGATACATAAAAACTTCTTCTTTGTAATTTTAATTCACTTTTAACTTATATTTAATATATTTGATTATGGATATACATAATAGGAGGTGCAAATAGTATTTTTATAACATTAGAAATATAAGTATTTGATTTTAAAACATAGGGAATGTTTTCTAAATTGAATCAAATTATAGAGTGTTTAGTGTAATTAACTCAAAATCCATCCTATCAGGATTAATATTATAGACTAGAAAATAGCTACAAGACAAGATAAGGAAACAAATTTAATATTATAGATTTTCTTTTACTAGACTAATAATGAAAAAAAAAGTTATACAATATAAGGAAACAAATTTAAGATTTATAGATTTTTACTAGATAAATAAAGAAACAAAATAATTTATAACCATACAAGGAATTTGACTTTTTAAAATAAATTTATGTTTTGGTAGGTTATTAAGTTAGGTTAAGTCTAATTTCAAATTTCTGAAATCTAATTGAATCAATATAGTAAGTTATTTGCAAGCTTACCATATTTCATAATTTTGAATTCTTTTCGACTCTAGCATATACTCCTCAGAGCAGCTATAAAAACCCATTCTTTCTCCCTTTGTTTTCACCCACAATTGCATTGATTCTCTACTTCCTCTTTGTACATTTTCTCCATTTTGTAGATCATATTTCAGCTTTCATTTTTAATGTCTCATGCAACCAACTTAAGATGTATATGTGTGTGTATGTCTTTTTGAAAAGGTTTTTAAAGGTATATTCTTATTAAAAGGATTTACTTCTGTTAAGGTAAAAGAGTAGGTTAATTAGTACAAATCTTGCAATTTGAAAAACACTTTATTTTTTGAGTCGAGGAACTAGCCAAGCTTATTTTTTTTATCTCTACAAAAGTAGGGGTGAGGTCTGTGTACATCCATTCTTCCTCAAACTCAACTTATGGAATCACATTGAATATATTATTGTTGTTATTGTTGTTGGGTTCCTATAATAACCTCAAGTAACGACAATAATATACCTAATATGATTTCATAAGTTGAGTTGAGGAAGTTAGGATGTACGCAGGCCTTATACCTACTTTTGTGGGGATAGAAAAACTATTTTTGATAGATTCTCAACTCAAAAAATAAAATATTTTTTTAAATTACAAGATCTATAGTATTAACCTGATCTTTTACTTTAACAGAGAGTAAATCCTTTTGGTAAGAATATACCCAAAGTCCTTTTCTGAATATCTTTGGCATGTAGTGTGTATATGATATGGTTGGAGAGAAATAGGAGGATATTTTAAAAAGGAAAAATTTGATGGGGGAGTATAGTGAGCTAATAGTCCAAGAGATCCATTGCCGGGGTATAAAATGGATCAACTTAGCTAACAGACTATATAGCCAAGACTGTTATCCTTAGTAGTTTAGGGCTAGGTATCCTACGAGCGTGATGTATTAGAGACACTGTAGGTTAGCAGGTTGGGGATGTCCAACACTGCTATTTGATTTGTATCTCTCACTTTTGGGGTTACTCAAAAGTTGAAGGTGAATTGCTAAGTATGGGCCTTCAAAATCAATAAAAGTTATCTCGAATAGTTACATTAGCGTAGAAAAAAGATAACTTTTTCAGATTTTCGGAAAATTAAAATAACATTGAAGGTGCTTTAGAAGGTATGAGCCTTTTTTGAAAATTTAAAATATTAACTGAAGGCTCATGGATAGTAGAGCACTTTCAGTGTAACTATATTTAACAGTCTGTTGTCTTTAATGTGAAAATTACACACTAAAGGTGCTCCACTCTACCTATGAATTTTACCATTTTAATTATGAAAAATATGAAAAAATATTTATTGTATTTTTTTCAAAACCCACACCTTTTCAAGCAAATTCTCTACTTTTGGTGTATGAGATATTTACTTGCACAGTAAAAATAAAAATATAAATATAAACAAAAAATAGTGCAAAACATATGTATAAAAATATCTGTATCAAATATATAAATAGTATAAAAAGAGTGCATATTGCTGCATAAATATACATGTAAATATATGGATATACATGTGTGTGAGAGAGTAAAAAAGGTATGCTTGTAAAGAAAATTATCCTTTATGCAACATTAAAAGAAGGGATTAGGGTCAAATTTATTCCTCTATTATCGAATATTGGCCAGATCTACTCTTCATTATACAATCCGGCTATATCTACTCCACCGTTAGTAAATTTTTCATCTATGCTTCCCCTTTAACAGAAAAGTCCTATTTAACTTAAATTACCCATTAACCTAAATCTAACCCGACTACCCGATCCCCCGCACGACCCACTCAAAAATCTAATACTAAAACAAATAAATACACTCAACAGGCCTAGAAAGAACAGTAACGGCGATTTGTTAGAGAGAGATGAGAGGATCGACAGTGGTGTGAAACCCTCTTCTTCAATGGGTCTGCTAGCATAGCTTATTTCGGAACACTCTTAAGGTATGAAATCCTCTTCCTCTTCCTCTTCTTCTACCATCGTTGAATAGCCGTAATATCTAGGTTTTCGTCTTGGTGTCTGATTCAAGTTGAATGTCTGAGATGAAGAACTCATTTTTTTCGAGTTAAAATGTCTTCCCATCAGTAGTTAGAGGGTTAATAATTATCAAATAAACAAGTTTAGGGGGTTAATTAAGACTATTGATAGTTTAGGGGGGAATTGAAGAAAACATGTCAAGTTTAAGGGGTCTTTAGATATCCTGTCAAATATCTTTTGGGTTGGATCCATCCATAAGGGTGTTAATTGGCTATTTGCTTGTCCTCCTCTTTAATCTTAACCACAATGTATAAATACATCATTATGCACTACTAAAAAATTACTATTTTTTCATTGAAATTTTCCACTAAAAAAAATTAACTGGCTATTCTTATGGATATTTTTAGTTGAATCTGTAAGGAAAAAAAATAATAGTGCTTTTACATGAAAAAAATCAGAAAGTTTCCCACCATTTCAGTGAGAATCTATTTCCGATCATGCATTTTTCTAGTGAACTAGTTAAATAAAATGAGTGAAAAAGTCATATTTTATGACACAAACTTTTCATTGATTTACGGTGGAAAAATCCTCTATTTCTAATAGCGATGAGTGTAGGAAAAAGTATTTTTCCTTATTAGACGACAACTAGTGTTTACAATAGAGAAAATTATTTGCATCACCTAAAGGGTACCTAGGTTGTGGACAAAGATAGTTCCTCCACTTTGTGAGGATTTCCGACGATCGGTGATACAAGCCGTGATTGCTAAAAATTCACTTCTACTACAGAGAAACTCGTAAATCTCCTAAACTAATATTTATCATGATTCAAATACTATAGTTTTAAATGATAATTTTTCAAACATCAGGCCGTATGACCTAAATTAATAATATAATTGCTTAAATAGATGAAATATATTATACAAACACATGAAAAGTCTACACTCTAAATAATCTTCAATTTCTTAGATATTGACATATTATTTCTCTTGGGCTATATAAATTTGAATTCTTCAAATATGTCCATATAATAAAATGATAAACCGTTTTTTAGCTTCCTCATTACACATACAATCACATCAAAGGTATATTGACTCAATATGTGCTCAAATTTCAAAGTGAATAGAAAATAATGCAAAATGATATGACTAAGTATTAAATTTAGGTGATTACCAAAAAAGATGGTTAAAATAACAAAAATGAATTATTTTTTTATGAATTTCATTTTTATTATCAAACTCAGTTTAAAAAGTTAGAAAAAAAAAAATATGGGGCAGGATGGATTGAAAGAAAAAAAGTCAATATAGAGCGAAGAGAGTTAGAGTCTTTGCGGTTTGAGCCGCAAGCATACCTTTTGTCATCGCTAGGTATAAAATATTCAAATTATGCATATGAGCTGACCCGATAATACATATGTATAAGAGGGTACTCCTTGTTGATAATTTCTTCCAGCACCTAGACCAACAAAATTAGGCCTAATTCAAGGATTAATTGTACTAACACTACGTAATATGATTTGATTTCAAATATATCTCTCATATTTTAAAATTGAATACTTACACTTTTTATACTATGAAAATTTTACACTTACACCTCTTATGAAGTATGTTTAAAAAATAATATATTAAAATATAATTATTAAAGACAAATTAAAATTAGAATAAAATGTTTCAAATGTACTTCTAAGATAATTTTAAACAGAAAGAATAAATAAATAAACTAAAATAAAAATGGAAAATATCTATAAAATAAAAGATCATAGTTAATAAAAATACAAATAACTTACATATTAAAATGTAGGAGAATTATTACTAATAAGCGATATATCTTATTAAATTATTTGGGTTCGTTTCTTATTTATGAATTTCTAAAACTTACATATTTCTCATAATGTTTATTCCCTGTTTTGATCAAAATGTGTGAATAAAGATATTCAACATTTATTTTCTTTATTAAATCTCATAAATAATAAAGCTCATAAAAATATATACATAGACACTTCTTATTTGTAATGTTAATTTACTTTTAAATTATACTTAATATATTTGATTATGGATATACCTCATAGGAGGTATAAGTACAGTATTTTTATAACATTAAAAGTATAAATATTTGATTTTAAAATATAGAAGATGTATCTGAAATTGAATTAAATTATAGGATGATCAGTGTAATTAATTCAAAATCTATCCTATCAATATTAATAGTATAGACTAGAAAGAAGCAACATGATTAGAGAAGGAAATAAATTTAAGATTGATAGATTTTTTACTAGAAAAATAAAGAAATAAAGTAATTCATAACCATGCAAGGAATTTGATTTTTTAAATTAAATTTATGTTTTGGTTGTTTTTTTTTTAAAGTTAGGTTTGGTCTAATTTCAAAATTTTAAAATCTAATTGTGAATTAAATATAGTGAATTATTTTCAAGCTTATCATATTTCATAATTTTGAATTTTTTCCAACTCTAGCATACGCTTCTCAGAGCAACTATAAAAACCCATCATTCTTTGTCCATTTGTTTTCGCCCACAATTATATTGATTCCCTACTTCCTTTTTATTCATTTTCTCTATTTTGTAGATCATATTCCAACTTTCTTATTTAATGTCTTATAAATTATCTACATTACCTATATCAAAATACAATTACTTTCAAAAAATTATCTCAATTCTATGTTGAATTATCCTCATTGAATTCCGAATCCAAAAAAGCAACAAACTCAAGCCAATTGTTTTTGATAGTACCAAAAGGGACAAATCATTCATACAATTTTTCTTTTAGTTTATCTCAAAAAAATTTCACTATTTTGTATTTTGAAATTTAAAGTCAAATCGCTTCTAAATATAAAAAGGTGACAATTTTTTTTAGATAAGTTAAAAGGGAAAGCGTGTCATAAAAATTGAGACAAAAAGAATAAATAGCTATAATTATCATTAATATATTATTTACTTGAAGTAGCTATAGGAACCCAACAATAATAACAATAATAACATGCCCAGTGTGATCCCATAAGTGAGAATCTAAGAAGGGCGTGGTGTACAAAATCTTACTCTACTTTTGTGAGAATAGAGAAATTATTTGCGATAGATTCTTGGCTCAAAAAATAAAGGGTTATTCAAGTTGCAATATATGTACTAACGTACACTTTTACTTTACAAAAGTAAATCCTTTTAGTAAGAATATATCCAAAAAAAATCTTTTTTAATATATATATATATATCTTAAGTTGATTGTATAAAAATTTTCAAAAGAGTTTATAGTAATTTTGTGTTGCCTTAGTTATTGCTTAAGTTCCCAAAAGACCTTGTTAAGGGTGGCACTCCTCGTTCAACTCCGAACGAGCTAATTTCTTTTTAATTATTAGACCTCGTTAATCATCCAACGTATTTTAAATAACTTGTTCGATATTGAATGTTTTTTTTTTTTTAAAATGATGATTAAGTTGGAGCAAAATTGTTTCTTTATGAAATATATAATACTATAACTCTGCCTAATAAATGAGATATATAGGTTGAAAATTTATTGGATAAACTTTTTTTTTTTAGATTTCTTCTCTAGGTTACTATTACTTACGATCAGAGGAAAGAGTATCTAAATCTCAAAGAATGAGGAGTTTTAACAATCTCCAAGAAATAACTCTAAAGAAATGAATGATGAAGCGATTGTGTTACAAGTTTCCAAGATGCAAAAAGAACAACAATCACATTGATCAATCCAACTTGTATGATGGACTAGAGCTTGTTTCATTCTTAGTAGGTGCAGGGAAATAGTACAACCTCAATTTTGTATCAATCTCTTGTATATCTAAAATGGTTGGAGATCTTTCTTTTTTTTTTTTGGAGGATAAATAGAAAATTTGATCTCCAAAGTGGAGGACATGTATAGAGAAAGTACTATTTTTAAGAATAATAGTTGACATGTAACTGAAGATGAAAAAGCAATTCGATGCCACAAGTTCAAATTGTACATGCTAAAAGACTGAAAGCATGACAAGGAGAATCTATTACGTGTTGATGATTAAATAAAGAAACAACCTGTGTGGTGCTAGAAAAAAAATGAAATCCCACAATAGTTCAATATAGAGGGTGTTTGCTAAGCTAATAAACTGATTAAACTAGCTTATAAACACTTTTTGACTTATCTACGCATTTGGTAATATCAATAGGTGCTTATAAGCCAAAATCAACAAAAAGTCATAAGCTAGTTCAACCCTGGCTTAGAGGGTATTTGGTTTTATCAAAAAATGCTTAAAAAAAGTTAAAAAGTACTTTTAAAAAGTCAAAAATCAAAAGTGAGTAGATGCCGCCATTTAAGTTTGACCAAACTATTTAATTTTTTATTCC
The DNA here is from genome assembly GCA_035772735.1 of Datura wrightii. NCBI lineage: Eukaryota > Viridiplantae > Streptophyta > Magnoliopsida > Solanales > Solanaceae > Datura > Datura wrightii. The sequence goes on from JASDFA010000014.1 coordinate 32,251,170, forward strand.
ATAATTTTTTTCTAATTTCAATAATATCCTCACTCAAAACTATGACAATTTTTTTTTTTGCATGTTAGAAAAAATAATTTAAAATCTGAACATAAAAAAATGAGGTAGTATTAATTCATTTAAATTATTATATTTGATTTTATAAATGTCACGCCCCACCTTGGGGGGTATGACTGGCACCTGGTGCCCTACTAGGACCTGACCTGCTGAACTGCTAAGCCTGGGCGCATCTGGCGCCTGGCTAGCTCTAACTCAAATTTCTGGAAACAAAGGGCTATATAACGGCTGTAAATACAGCCTCCGGCCCATTGGCCTATAGCCTCTTGTACCTGTATTACAGCTGACCAGAAACAAGGTAATTCAGGGGAACCTATGTGGGCCGACAAGGCCACCATGCTGTCTAGTTATCTGTAACTCAAGCATAACATACTGAAAAGCTACGTGACCGGCAAGGTCACCACTACTGGCAAACTATGGCCCCACACGGCCATCACAAAAGAAAGAAGGAGTAAAGGCAACTATACAACTGCACGGCCTCACACGACCGGCTCATCTGACCACAGGGAATATATACAGACTGCAAGCCTCTAAGAAGGATAATAGAAATGATCGGAATAGGGCCCCGACCTACCCGTACTGTACAACAAAAGAACTGGACTACACCTCTAGAAATTCAGTCTCCAGATGACAGGAGCTGAATACTCAACCGCTGATGGGGATCACGTGGTATCGCCTGCTCGTCTATGGGTACCTGCAGGCAAGTAATGCAGCGCCCCACTAGGCGTCAGTACCGCTAGTACTGAGTATGTAAAGCAAACTGAATACAGCTGAATACAAGTAATATAGCTAAAAATCCTGAATAGTAGGAGATAACTGAATCTGTAAGAACTGAAGGGATATCTGCAATCAATAACATAACTGTCAAAACTGAAATAAGAAGGAGTAGATAACTGTCTGATGGTGTAGATCATACCTGTTCTTAATCATACTGAAGGGAGTAGGAATCATACCTGGAGACGTATCATTCTACTACTAATCTGCTCGTATCTACTGTAATATAGCATTACATACATAACATAACATGGCATACACAACCTTACCCGGCCCCTATAAGCCGGGAGGTACAATCAACACAGAATCTATACCCCTACCCCGGTCAACCCATCTCCTACACTGGCTGTAAGCATCCTGCCGGTCCCCTGGGTATGCACTTGGGCTCGCTGAGCCCCTGACTATAACTGCATCTGAGTCCGGAGGACTCCTGAATCTGCACCCGGGCGTATCCGCTCGACTGGGGTGTGTAAGGGCCGATCAAGGCACAAATATGGGGAAAAACTGGCATCCCATCTTCGTCCCCTGGCGGGACGGCATGCCACTCCGTAGAGTGACGTATCCTCGTCCTCTGGCGGACGAGTCGATACAGCTATTAACCCTGGGCTGTCATGGATGCTAGGTAATCCAACCCCAAACAATACAACGGTCTCAACTGGTAATACTGTCTGGGTATCTCACATGCTGAGGCTAATAGGGATAAAGTATCATATATATTACATGCTGGGCTACTGATAGTAATCTGTACGTATTTAATACGTGCTGAGGCAGGTAAAGATGTATAAATATGAACATAGTCTCCTGCCGGGCTGTACTGAGCAAATACTATATAAGATAATATTTCTGCTGAAAATTCTGCTGTTTACTAAGTTTCTGTATACACTATATGCTGGACTAGTGATAGAAATAAGTACATACTTAATACATGCTGAGGCTGGAAGTACTATATATATATATATATGTATGAATATAGTCTTTCTGCTGAACTATGTTGTATACTAATTTTCTATAGTACCCTGATTTACTATTCCTGACATGCTTTCTGAACTTCATTTTAGCCTGCTATTCTATTTCTGAAGGGCTTTACGGATACTGTACTACTCCGCGGGGTTTCAGCTGAACACAACAATATCTTAACCTGGCATATTACATCACACTCCGAATATACTGGGCACTCTCTAACGCTTGCGTTAGAATCTATATCATATTGATAGGTTTCATACACATTACAACCCAATGTTTCTCACATCGTACCAACATTCATAATAACGCAACATTTGACTTCTGAACATTCTACTGGTCCGTAATTTGTTACACTACACTGATATTACTTAACTTGCCGAAGGAAACTAACTTTACATACCTTATCTTTGAATATTCGTCCGTCGGACGAAGCTCGGCCGGTACTTCAACTATTTTCTCCCAACTGCATTCATAAATACGTCAATCAATACTAAATACAACATTATTATAAAGAGCGACGTTACTTTCGATTTAATTTATAGCCTAAACTTAGGCTTATCGAAAGACGGTCAAAAACTCGCTATTTTCCAGCGGCCCAGAAGGGAGAATTATTTACTTCTCAGCTAGGAACACATAGACATTAATTTAGAGCAATTCTACTTACTTTAGTTCGGCGGCTCGCCGATTCGTCGGCCGTTTTTCGCAAAACTAACTCCGTAGAAATGCTCTCTGCTGCTAAATACCTTGGTATCTAGGATTAATTTGGGTTTGGGCAGCGTTTGGCAGCGTAATCGGACGAAAAATATTTAATCCCCCTTCGTTTTCCTCTGTTTAGCTGCGGGTTCTGGAAATTATAAGATATTAAATGAGTTTAAACCGAAGTGGGGCTTTATATACTTGGGCCTGGACACGGGCAACGTGTCACGGAGCCATCGCGGAGGCCTCACCTCCGTGACACGCTGCCATCGCGGAGGGGCTCTGCCTCGGCTCCTCCCGCGATGGTTCGACAGGTTTCTCGTCCGATCTTTTCCCGGGCCTTTCCCTAGCACGTATGGCTTTCAAATACGCTTAACCAATGTGCGAACAGGTCATCTAAGTGCTGGAAATTCTACGGGGTATAACATTCTCCCCCCCTTAGGAACATTCGTCCCCGAATGTATACTGCTGTCTAGAGAGCTGTTTACTCTAGTTTCTGGGAAAATTTTGGCAGAGTTTCCCCTGTAAAATGGACTATCGCAATGACCTGAAACGCAGAAAAAGTCCAACACAGGCACTGCACACAATATTCTACAATCCACTGGACAACTAAATATCACTTCTTTCTTTATCATTTACAACATACATACTAAAAAGTACTGTGTAAATAATGATACGGACATACCTGTCGTCTGACTAGGCCTGAAATAAGTGAGGATATCTGGTTTTCATATCTTCTTCAGCCTCCCACATCATTTCTTCCCGATTTCTGTTACGCCACAATACCTTGACAGATGCAACATCTTTAGTTCTCAGCCTGCGAATCTGTCTGTCTAAGGTAGCTACGGGAACCTCTTCATAGGCTAACTCCTCTGTGACCTAAACATCCTGGACTGGAACTACTGTAGAAGGGTCCCCTACGAACTTTCTTAACATAGAAACATGGAATACTGGGTGAACCGACGCTAACTCTGGAGGCAAGTTCAACTCGTATGCCACGCGGCCTATTTTTCGCCGAATCTGTTATGGCCCAATAAATCTTGGGCTAAGATTGCCCTTCTTGCCAAACCTCATTACCCCTTTCATCGGGGACACTTTCAGATATACCCAATCGTTTACCGAAAATTCTAGATTTCTGCGCCGCCTATCTGCGTATGATTTCTGGCGGCTCTGAGCGGTCAGTAAACGTTCTCGGATAAGCTTTATCTTTTCTTCGGACTGCCGAATAATGTCTGGGCCAACTAATGCTGATTCTCCTATCTCAAACCAGCCCACCGACGATCTACATTTTCGCCCGTATAATGCCTCAAAAGGCGCCATCTGAATAGCTGAATGGTAGCTGTTATTATAAGCAAATTCAATTAACGAAAGATGTTCATCCCAGCTACCCCCAAAATCTAACACACACGCTCGTAACATATCTTCGAGCGTCTGAATTGTACGTTCAACCTGCCTATCTGTTTGAGGATGGAATGCTGTGCTCAAATTAATCTGCGTCCCCAAACCTTTCTAAAACGATTGCCAGAATCTAGCTGTAAACTGTGCTCCCCTGTCTGAAATGATAGATACCGGCACGCCATGAAATCTAACTATTTCTCTGATATATAATTCGGCATAATCCTCAGCTGAAAAGGTAGCCCTTACTGGCAGGAAATGAGCTGATTTTGTCAGCCTGTCAACTATTACCCAAATGGAATCAGTTCTGCGTCTAGTACGGGGTAACCCTGTCACAAAATCCATATTTATTGCTTCCCATTTCCACATAGGTATTATTATCTCCTGAGTCAAACCGCCCGGTTTCTGGTGCTCTGCTTTCACCTGCTGACAATTAGCACACCTAGATACAAGTTCAGCTATCTCAGTTTTCATACCTGGCCACCAGTAGATGTCTCTGATGTCGTGGTACATTTTCGTCGCCCCTGGGTGAAGGGAATAGCGAGCGTAGTGTACCTCATGCATGATCTGCCCGCGAAGTCCTGCGACAGTCGGGACACAAAGGCGGCCCTTACAATGTAGCACACCATCCTCGGTTATCTGAAAATCTGGCTCCTTACCTTTCTGAACTCTATCTCTGAGCTGGACTAAATCGGGATCCTCATACTGTCGTTCTTTTACCTCTGCAACTAACGATGATACTGCAGAATTCTGAATTACGGCCCCATTATCTCATGTTTCCATTACTCGAACGGCTAGCCCAGCTAACTGATGAATCTCCTTAGCAAATTTCTGTTTCTCAGGTCGCAAATACGCCAAACTCCCCATTGACTTACGACTCAGGGCATCTGCTACCACATTAGCCTTTCCAGGGTGGTACAAAATATTCACATCATAGTCTTTCAACAACTCTAACCAGCGGCGTTGCCGCAGATTCAACTCCCTCTGGGTGAAAATGTACTGTAAACTTTTATGATCTGTATAAATATCAACATGGACGCCGTACAGATAATGCCTCCACATTCTCAAGGCATGAATTACTGCGGCCAACTCTAAGTCATGGGTGGGGTAATTCCTTTCGTGCTTTTTCATCTGCCTGGAAGCATATGCAATTACTCTACCATGCTGCATCAATACACAGCCCAATCTGACACCTGACGCGTCGCAATAGACTGAATAACCTTCTGTGCCTTCCGGAAGTGCTAATACGGGAGCGGAGGTCAATCTATCTTTCAGTTCCTGGAAACTCTGCTCACATGCCTCCGTCCACTGAAACTTTGCTGCTTTCTGTGTCAATTTGTTTAAAGGTGCTGCAATGGTTGAGAATCCCTCAACGAACCTCCGGTAGTATCCTGCCAACCCCAGAAAGCTACGAACTTCAGTCGGGGTGGTAGATCTAGGCCATGACTTAACTGCTTCTATCTTATGCTTGTCTACCTGTATACCAGCGTCTGAGACAATATGCCCTAAAAAGGCCACTGAGTTAAGCCAGAATTCACACTTCAAAAACTTAGCATACAACTGGCGGTCCCTGAGAATCTGGAGCACTGTTGGCAAATGAGTCCGGTGATCTGCTTCAGAGCGAGAATACACCAGAATGTCATCTATGAATACTATCACGAACAAGTCCAGGAAAGGTCTGAAAATACTGTTCATCAGGTCCATAAAAACTGCTGGGGCGTTCGTTAGCCCGAAGGACATAACCAGAAATTCAAAATGCCCATATCGGGTCCTGAATGCTGTCTTAGGAATATCCCTCTCACGTACTCGGACCTGGTGGTATCCGGACTGCAAGTCAATCTTAGAAAAGTATCTGGCTCCCTGCAACTGATCAAATAAGTCATCAATTCTGGGGAGCGGATACTTGTTCTTTACTGTAACTTTGTTTAGCTGCCGATAATCTATGCACATTCGGAGCGAGCCATCTTTCTTTCTCACGAGTAAAACTGGCGCACCCCACGGTGAAGTACTCGGCCTGATAAAACCTTTATCTAACAAATCTCTCAACTGCTCCTTTAATTCTCTGAGTTCTGCAGGAGCCATACGATAAGGAGGTATTGATATTGGCTGAGTGCCTGGTAGCAAATCAATAGCGAAGTCTATTTCCCTTTCTGGGGGAATACCAGGCAACTCATCAGGAAATACATCTGGGAATTCATTTACCACTGGAACAGACTGGAGTGTCGGAGATTCTGCTTGGACATCCTGAACTCTGACAAGATGGTAAATGCACCCCTTAGATATCAACTTCCTCGCCCGAAGGTAGGAAATAAACCTACCTTTTGGCGTCGCAGTGCTGCCCTTCCACTCCCGTACTGCTTCCCCCGGGAAGTGGAATCGGACCGTTTTGGTCCAACATTCAACATTGGCAAAGCATGGCACTAACCAGTCCATACCCATTATGGCATCGAAATCTATCATTTCTAACTCGACCAGATCTACTGTGGTCTGACGGTCAACAATCTCTACTGTACACCCGCGGTAGATTCGGCTAGCTGTGATAGAGTCACCGACGGGCGTAGATACCAAGAAGGGTTGCCGTAATGATTCTGGTACAATACTAAACTTCCGTGCCACAAATGGAGTAATATAGGACAAAGTAGACCCTGGATCAATTAACACATAAGCAGGGTGTGAACAGATAGTTAACATACCTGTCACAACATCAGGCGATGCCTCTGAATCTTGCCTCCCTGGTAAGGCATATGTGCGGCTTGGACCCGCACTTGTACTGGAGGCCCCTGATCTGCCTCGACCCCTGCCTGTTGAAACTGAGGGCCAACGCCCAGTCGAAGATGCTGTAGCTCATAATCCTGTTGATGCCCTATCCTGTCTATCCTGGTCCTCTCGACCCCTGGCTGGGCAATCTTTCATAAAATGGCCTTCTTGGCCACAAATATAACATGCGGTGGAGCCATATCTGCATGCTCCAGAATGGCGTCGATTGCATATAGGGCAAAGGGGTAGGGTATACCTGCTCTGCTCTACCCTCCTCTGTGATGTTGAATCTGCCATCTGCGAGCCTCTACCGGTCCCTGACTGCTCCCTGCGGCTGGATCTACCCCCCCGTGATTGTGGCGGAGGCGGGGGCCTGGGCGGCCTGTCTGACATTCGGGGCTTGGGTCCTCCCCGGGCCTCTCCCTGTAATTCGACTGGCCTGTCCCGGCGACGCTGTTCTTGATTAACCCTTCTGACCTCTCGTTGCCGCTGTCTGATGCCCTCAATATTCTGAGCAAATGCCTGAATGCGAGCAATATCCATGTCCTCTCGCAGTGTAGCTGTGGTACAAATCTCAACATATTCTGGATTCAAGCCCGTAATGAAACGATGCACTCTGGATGCCATGGTATCAACGAAAGCTGGTGCATATCGGGCTAAAGAATCAAACTGCAAAGAATATTCCCGAACACTCATGGCCCCCTGTTCTAGATGTAGGAACTGGTCTACCCGGGCCTGTTGAATCTCCCGCGGCAGATAATGATCCAGAAAGGCTCCTGAAAAGCTGGACCAGGTGGGAGGGGAAACATCTCTCCCTCGGGACCTTTCCCAGCTTTCATACCATAACACCGCAATATCCCATAACCGGAATGCGACCAACTCAACTGACTCGATAGACGTGGCATGCATAACCCTGAAGATTCTCTGCATCTGATCCAGAAAATCTTGGGGGTCCTCTGTTCGGTCCGTACCTGTGAACTGTGGGGGATTCAGGGCTAAAAATTCTCGGACCCTCGAACTACCGGGCCTTCCTGATGATTCTGCAGCTGTAGATGGCATTGGCTGACACTGAGCAGCCATCATCTGTGCTAACAAAACTACAACACTCCTAACCTCCTGATCAGAAGGAGTCAATATAGGGGCTACTGAAGATAATGTCGCCCCAAGTGACTCCTGACGTGGTGGAGACTGCTGAGGAGGCTGAGGTGAAGCCTCTGTAGGGCCCTCTGATCAGGCTGTCTCCAAGTGAGGGGGAGGCATTCTGCTAGTGCCTTCTCCTGCTGCAATTTCTAAGTTCCGACCGGTAATAGGATGGCGCTGGTCTGACATTATCTGTAACCAAAGAGTATGGTAAGATTCTCAGGGACTCAACCCTAACTGTACCGCTCTACAGCACGACTGAATAAGAATAAAAGACAACCATCCTATCATGCCTTGCAACCTCCTACCCATAGTATGTGGTGCACAACACATCCATGGACAGGACTCTACTTAGCACGGCTTGCAGACTCCCTGGGATACGACCTGCTCTGATACCAAGTTTGTCACGCCCCACCTTGGAGGGTATGACTGGCACGTGGTGCCCTACTAGGACCTGACCTGCTGAACTGCTAAGCCTGGGCGCATCTGGCGCCTGACTGGCTCTAACTCAAATTTCTGAAAACAAAGGGCTATATAACGGCTGTAAATACAGCCTCCGGCCCATTGGCCTATAGCCTCTTGTACCTGTATTACAGCTGACCAGAAACAAGGTAATTCAGGGGAACCTATGCGGGCCGACAAGGCGACCATGCTGTCTAGTTATCTGTAACTCAAGCATAACATACTAAAAAGCTACGTGACCGGCAAGGTCACCACTACTGGCAAACTATGGCCCCACACGGCCATCACAAAAGAAAGAAGGAGTAAAGGCAACTATACAACTGCACGGCCTCACACGACCGGCTCATCTGACCACAGGGAATATATACAGACTGCAAGCCTCTAAGAAGGATAATAGAAATGATCGGGACAGGGCCCCGACCTACCCGTACTGTACAATAAAATAACTGGACTACACCTCTAGAAATTCAGTCTCCAGATGACAGGAGCTGAATACTCAACCGCTGATGGGGATCACGTGGTATCGCCTGCTTGTCTATGGGTACCTGCAGGCAAGTAATGCAGCGCCCCACTGGGCGTCAGTACCGCTGGTACTGAGTATGTAAAGCAAACTGAATACAACTGAATACAAGTAATATAGCTAAAAATCCTGAATAGTAGGAGATAACTGAATTTGTAAGAACTGAAGGGATATCTGCAATCAATAACATAACTGTCAAAACTGAAATAAGAAGGAGTAGATAACTGTCTGATGGTGTAGATCGTACCTGTTCTTAATCATACTGAAGGGAGTAGGAATCATACCTGGAGACGTATCATTCTACTACTAATCTGCTTGTATCTACTGTAATATAGCATAACATACATAACATAACATGGAATACACAACCTTACCCGGCCCCCATAAGCCGGGAGGTACAATCAACACAGAATCTATACCCCTACCCCGGTCAACCCATCTCCTACACTGGCTGTAAGCATCCTGCCGGTCCCCTAGGTATGCACTTGGGCTCGCTGAGCCCCTGACTATAACTGCATCTGAGTCCGGAGGACTCCTGAATCTACACCCGGGCGTATCCGCTCGACTGGGGTGTGTAAGGGCCGATCAAGGCACAAATATGGGGAAAAACTGGCATCCCATCTTCGTCCCCTGGCGGGACGGCATGCCACTCCGTAGAGTGACGTATCCTCGTCCTCTGGCGGACGAGTCGATACAGCTATTAACCCTGGGCGGTCATGGATGCTAGGTAATCCAACCCCAAACAATACAACGGTCTCAACTGGTAATACTGTCTGGGTATCTCACATGTTGAGGCTAATAGGGATAAAGTATCATATATATTACATGCTGGGCTACTGATAGTAATCTGTACATATTTAATACGTGCTGAGGCAGGTAAAGATGTATAAATATGAACATAGTCTCCTGCCGGGCTGTACTGAGCAAATACTATATAAGATAATATTTCTGCTGAAAATTCTGCTGTTTACTAAGTTTCTGTATACACTATATGCTGGACTAGTGATAGAAATAAGTACATACTTAATACATGCTGAGGCTGGAAGTACTATATATATATATATATATGTATGAATATAGTCTTTCTGCTGAACTATGTTGTATACTAATTTTCTATAGTACCCTGATTTACTATTCCTGACATGCTTTCTGAACTTCATTTTAGCCTGCTATTCTATTTCTGAAGGGCTTTACGGATACTGTACTACTCCGCGGGGTTTCAGCTGAACACAACAATATCTTAACCTGGCATATTACATCACACTCCGAATATACTGGGCACTCTCTAACGCTTGCGTTTGAATCTATATCATATTGATAGGTTTCATACACATTACAACCCAATGTTTCTCACATCGTACCAACATTCATAATAACGCAACATTTGACTTCTGAACATTCTACTGGTCCGTAATTTGTTACACTACACTGATATTACTTAACTTGCCGAAGGAAACTAACTTTACATACCTTATCTTTGAATATTCGTCCGTCGGACGAAGCTCGGCCGGTACTTCAACTATTTTCTCCCAACTGCATTCATAAATACGTCAATCAATACTAAATACAACATTATTATAAAGAGCGACGTTACTTTCGATTTAATTTATAGCCTAAACTTAGGCTTATCGAAAGACGGTCAAAAACTCGCTATTTTCCAGCGGCCCAGAAGGGAGAATTATTTACTTCTCAGCTAGGAACACATAGACATTAATTTAGAGCAATTCTACTTACTTTAGTTCGGCGGCTCGCCGATTCGTCGGCCGTTTTTCGCAAAACTAACTCCGTAGAAATGCTCTCTGCTGCTAAATACCTTGGTATCTAGGATTAATTTGGGTTTGGGCAGCGTTTGGCAGCGTAATCGGACGAAAATATTTAATCCCCCTTCGTTTTCCTCTGTTTAGCTGCGGGTTCTGGAAATTATAAGATATTAAATGAGTTTAAACCGAAGTGGGGCTTTATATACTTGGGCCTGGACACGGGCAACGTGTCACGGAGCCATCGCGGAGGCCTCACCTCCGTGACACGCTGCCATCGCGGAGGGGCTCTGCCTCGGCTCCTCCCGCGATGGTTCGACAGGTTTCTCGTCCGATCTTTTCCCGGGCCTTTCCCTAGCACGTATGGCTTTCAAATACGCTTAACCAATGTGCGAACAGGTCATCTAAGTGCCGGGAATTCTACGGGGTATAACAATAAATAAAAAATAAAAATACTCCTCATAAAAAGTAAAGAGGAGATTTGCTTAATTTTACTCAAAATATATATTTTAAAAATTAAAAATAACTTAATAATTAGTTTATATTAAAAATAAATAAAAATATAAATTAATTGAAATTTTAGTTATTTTAGAAATAAAAATATCACAGTAATTCGATTTTTATAATGTTAACAGCTTCAAGGGCATTTCAATCATTTGCCCAAAAATAAGTGCTTAACAACACTTATATACCAAACACATCAATAACTTTTTTTTTCAGTTTCAACATTTTTATCTAAAGACATAGCTGTTTACTTATAAAATAAATTTCAGCACTTAAAAAGTGCTTTAAACACTTATGTTTAAAAGCCATTTTTTTTTCAGCTAAACCAAACGGGCTCATAGTCACGAGGACGTCTAGTAGGGAGCTTTTCAATGAGTATAAAAAGGCCACCTAATGGAATCATAACAAAATGCGCGATTCAATCCCTCGGGGAGCTGCATTCTTGAGCTGCTTAATCTCCCTTTGCCAATTTCTAGCACTTTTGCTTTTGCAACTTCGTGAGCTTTTTCTATATTTTATTTCATCACATTTCACATGCTCTTCTTAAAGTGGTTTTCTCGTCTCTATATACATTAATACGTTAACAACTCAATTTAAAATCTTATAGTCTATATATAATATGAATCTTGATAGTTTAAATTATTTTCACTCGCATTTTAATTATAACCTGATCGTTTCATTGGTTTGTCTTGATTGAATTATACAATGTCTTGCTTCTTAGAAAAATCATTGTATGAAATTGTTCTTCTATGTATAAATTAATATAAGTTATGATGGATTCTTTAGGAAAAAGGCATAAGTAAGCCCCCGCGAGCTATACTCGAAATTTTATGGGGTTACTATTACCGCTTTAAACTTTTTTAAAATAGGATAAATATCACCCTAAGTGCTGACTTGGCATAAGAATCACTTTTTAGTAGATAATGAACTACACCCATTGCCACATGTTATTTCGGAATTTTTTAAAAAAAATCTATCTCCTTTCTTTTTATCTTTTTAATTTTTGAATATAATATTATTTTTTGGCTCAAAGTCCCACATCGGAAGATAAGTAGACATAGGGAGGCAACCTTAGACTATAAAAGGAAGCCTCCCCCTTTTGTTTTTATCACACCAAACTTGAAGCCTTCTAACTATTCTAGAGGCTTAGTTTATTTTTCTCTCTTGTAATCTTCTCGGAGAAATATATTTGTAGTGGTGTCCGGGGACTTAGGCATAATTGGCCGAACCTCGTCAAATCTTGGTATTCCCTTTATTTTCTTTTCTGCTTCTTATTTATCATTGTTAGCCATTATTAGATTTGCTATTGGTGGAAAAATAGCTCGAATTTCCACAACAATTGGTATCAGAGCTTTTGGTTGTGATTTCTCTTGAAATTTTAGTATGCTCTGTGGTTGCGGTTTTAACTGATCCTCCACATCAAAAAAAATTTCTTGAGATTATTTTTTGTAAGTTTGTGTTAAAATTACTAAGTAATATATTGTCTAATTAAGTGCATGTCTAGGGAAGTTCTGTCTAAGGAAACTGGTTTTTAAGTGGGACTGTGTGACCCCTCCAGTTTTTCCTGGAAATTTTCCTGGTGCATTTTTTTGGCTAAATTATTACTGGTAATTTTTTCACTTTAGAGCAAAAATGGCTGATAATAATGAGCAGACTTCGAGAGCCACAGTTTCCACTACATCAACTTCGGCAGCATCTTCGTCGTCAATTTTGACGAGATTTGCTGTGCCAAATGCAAGATTTGCGGTGGAGATTTTTGACGGTACGGGTCATTTCGGGATGTGGCAAGGTGAAGTTCTAGACGCGCTTTTCCAACAAGGTCTAGACATTGCTATTGAAGAAGAGAAACCAGAAGAAATTGAAGAAAAAGGATGGAAGACCATCAATCGGTTGGCGTGTGGTACTATTCGATCATGTCTTTCCAGAGAGTAGAAATATTCATTCTCAAAGGAAACTTCTGCAAGTAAGCTGTGGAAGGCATTGGAGGAGAAATTCTTGAAGAAGAGCAGTCACAATAAGCACTTCATGAAGAAGAAGTTATTCCGGTTTAGTTATCAACCGGGTACCACCATGAACGATCATATTACTGCTTTTAACAAGGCAGTAGCTGATTTGAGGAACCTTGATGAAACTTTCAAAGATGAAGATCTGGCATTAATGTTGTTGTTTTCACTTCCTGAAGAATATGAATTTATAGAAGCTATGTTACTTCATGGGAAAGAGAAAGTTTCCCTCAGTGAAGTATGTAGTACTCTATATAGTCATGAATTGAGGAAAAAAGACAGGGAGGAAAGCAAGCATGCAGAGGTGGTTGCAGAAGCACTGGTAGCTAGAGGCAGACCACAAAACCAGAAGAAAGGAAGAAGAGGGAAATCTCAGTCAAGAGGCAGACCAAGTAAAGATGAATGTGCCTTTTGTAGAGAGAAGGGGCACTGGAAGAAAGATTGCCCGAAATTGAAAAATAAGGGCAAAGTTGAAAAATGCAAAGCTGTTGTAGAATCATGTGCTGCTGAATACAGTGATGAAGATTCAGATCTTTCACTGGTTGGTATAACCTCCACAAGGCGATCTGACAAGTGGTTGTTTGACTCAGCATGCAACCAACATATTTGTCATATCCGGGAGTGGTTCTTTGAGTTTAAAGAGATAGACGGTGGAGTTGTCATATGGGCAACGACACATTTTGTGAAACAATAGGAATTGGTTCAGTCAACTTAAAGAATCATGATGGATCAACTAGAGTTTTGACAGAGGTCAGGTATGTACCTAACATGAAGAAGAATCTCATCTCTTTGGGAGTCTTAGAATCCAAGGGATTGACGGTGACAATGCGAGATGGAGTCTTGAAAATAGTCTCTGGAGCTCTGGTGATGTTTAAAGGCACCCGGAAGAATAATTTGTATTACTATGATGGTAATACAATTGTTGGGACAGCTGCAGTTGCAACTCTTGATGATTGAAACTCAGACTGGGAAAAGGATCAAACGCCTCAGAACAGATAACAGAGGTGAATATAGAAGTGATCCGTTTGACAAAGTTTGTCAAGATGAAGGTATTGTGAGACACTTCACAGTTAGACATACACCACAACAGAACGGGGTGGCTGAACGGATGAACCGAACATTGCTGGAGAAAGTTCGGTGTATGCTGTCTAATGTTGGGTTGGGCAGACAATTTTGGGCTGAGGCTGTGAGATATGCAAGCCATCTTGTTAATCGTTTACCATCAACAGCTATTGGTGGTAAAACTCCTTTAGAGGTTTGGTCTGGAAAACCTGTTAATGATTATGATTCCTTACGTGTGTTTGGTTCCACTGCATACTATCATGTGAAGGGATCGAAGTTGGATCCGAGAGCCAAGAAATCGCTCTTAATGGGATCACTACTGGTGTTAAAGGATACCGCCTCTGGTGTCTTGAAACAAAGAAGATAATCCTTAGCAGAGATATTACCTTTGATGAATCTGCCATGTTGAAGAAGGATGACATTCAACAGATCAATAGTGCTCCGCAATAGGTGGAGTTTGAAAGGAGAATCGATCCAGTTATGTACCAAGATGGAGAAACTCCTATGGCAGAAGAGGAGTCAAATGAAGAAGAGGTTCCAACCCAAGGACCTCACCAGCAAGAAGAACCTATTGCATTAAGGAAGCCACAATGGGTAAGACACAAACCTGCTCGATTTAGTGATATGGTGGCTCATGCATCTATAATAGTCAATGATGGAATTCCTACCACTTATCAAGAAGCAATTCAAAGTTCCGAAGATGAAGAGTGGAAGAATGCTATGAATGAAGAGATGCAGTCTCTTCATAAGAATCAGACTTGGAAGCTAGCAAGTCTACCGAAGGGAAAGAAGGCTATTAGATGTAAATGGATATATACAAAGAAAGAAGGATTTCCTGACAAGAAAAGCATTCTCTACAAGGCGAGGTTGGTAGCTAAAGGCTATGCTCAGATGGAGGGAATTGACTATAATGAAGTTTTTTCTCCAGTAGTGAAACATTCCTCTATCAGAATCTTATTGGCCTTGGTAGCTCAGCTGGATTTGGAACTAGTTCAACTTGATGTAAAAACTGCATTTTTACATGGAGACTTGGAGGAGAAAATCTATATGACTCAGCCAGAAGGGTTCAAGGTTGCTGGAAAAGAAAATATGGTACGCAAACTTGAAAAATCATTGTACGGATTGAAGCAATCTCCAAGACAGTGGTACAAGCGATTTGACAAGTTTATGTTGGGGCAGATGTACACAAGAAGCAAATACGATCATTGTGTGTATTTGCGCAAGCTACAAGATGGATTTTTATCTATCTTCTTCTTTATGTTGATGATATGTTGATAGCTTCAAGGAATTCTGGAGAAATTGACAAGCTGAAAGCTAAACTAAAGCAAGAATTTGAGATGAAAGATTTAGGGGAAGCTAAAAAGATTCTCGGCATGGAGATAAATAGAGACAGACGATTGGGGCAACTTCGTCTAACTCAGAAGCAATATCTGAGAAAGGTGTTGCAACGTTTTGGTATGAATGACAAGTCAAAATCTGTGAGTACTCCGCTTGCTCCTCATATGAAACTTAGTGCTGATTTATCTCCGAAGAATGATTATGAACGAGAATATATGGCAAAAATTCCTTATGAAAACGCTGTTGGTAGCTTGATATATGCTATGGTGTGTACAAGACCTGACATTTCACAAGCAGTTGGGGTTGTGAGTAGGTATATGCATGATCCTGGTAAAGGACATTGGCAAGCTGTCAAATGGATTCTACGGTATATTCGGAACACCGTGGATGTTGGGTTATTATTTGAGCAGGATAAAAAGATTGGTCAATATGTAGTTGGATATTTTGATTCTGACTATGCCGGTGATTTGGACAAACGAAGATCAACTACCGGTTATGTGTTTACACTTACAAAGGCACCGGTTAGTTGGAAGTCTACTTTGCAGTCAACAGTCGCTTTGTCTACTACAGAGGCAGAGTATATGGCTGTTACCGAAGCTGTTAAGGAGGCTATTTGGCTTCAAGGGTTGCTGAAGGATTTGGGAGTTGGTCAAAAGCACGTCAAGGTGCATTGTGACAGTCAGAGTGCTATTTGTTTAGCAAAGAACCAAGTCTATCACGCACGAACGAAGCATATAGATGTTCGATATCACTTTGTAAGGGAGATTCTGGAAGAAGGTGAAATACTACTTCAGAAGATCCAGACAGCTGAAAATCCTCCAGATATGATGATCAAGATAGTGACATAGATCAAATTTCAACATTGTATGAATTTGATCAATATCGTGAAGATTGCAGATGGGTAGCACCATAGGTGCATTTGAAGACACTACTAGAGATAGTTGTGAGAGAAGATTTTGTAACTTTTGGGACTTTTCGCCAAGGTGGAGATTTATTATTTTTTTGCTCAAAGTCCCACATCGGAAGATAAGTAGACATAGGGAGGCAACCTTAGACAATAAAAGGAAGCCTCCCCCTTTTGTTTTTATCACACCAAACTTGAAGCCTTCTAACTCTTCTAGAGGCTTAGTTTATTTTTCTCTCTTGTAATCTTCTCGGAGGAATATATTTATAGTGGTGTCCGGGGACTTAGGCATAATTCCCCGAACCTCGTCAAATCTTGGTATTCTCTTTATTTTCTTTTCTGCGCAGAAAAGAAAATAAAGAGAATACCAAGATTTGACGAGGTTCGGGGAATTATGCCTAAGTCCCCGGACACCACTATAAATATATTCCTCCGAGAAGATTACAAGAGAGAAAAATAAACTAAGCCTCTAGAAGAGTTAGAAGGCTTCAAGTTTGGTGTGATAAAAACAAAAGGGGGAGGCTTCCTTTTATAGTCTAAGGTTGCCTTCCTATGTCTACTTATCTTCCGATGTGGGACTTTGAACCAAAAAATAACAAATTGGTATCAGAGCCTCCCCCTTTTGTTTTTATCACACCAAACTTGAAGCCTTCTAACTCTTATAAAGGCTTAGTTTATTTTTCTCTCTTGTAATCTTCTCGGAGGAATATATTTGTAGTGGTGTCCGGGGACTTAGGCATAATTGGCCGAACCTCGTCAAATCTTGGTATTCTCTTTATTTTCTTTTCTTTTCTGCTTCTTATTTATTATTGTTAGCCATTATTAGATTTGCTATTGGTGGAAAAATAGCTCGAATTTCCACAACATATAATACATGCAATCAAATCCAAACAGAAAGCTTCCCAGTTTCTAATGATCAAATAGATTTTAATATAGTGGCTCCATTGAAGGACACATGAATGCACTACTTAGCCGATTTCAAATTTGATGATAAAGACATAAAGAGCAAATTTACCATAAAAGGGTAAGGATGAGAACTGAATTAATGTCAATCTTACAAAAATAATTTTAAGATTAAACCCATATACAATGAGGATTCATCTAATGAACCTCTAAGAAATTAATTTCAAGACATGTAATAGGCAGCTTTTTCAATAAGTATAATAAAATCCAACTAATGTGAGATGTAGGCTTTTGCATTCACGGTCTGCTCAATCTCCCTTTGTTTTATTGCAGCTACCTTCAACTGGTTTTCAAGTTCTTTCACCTTTGCTTTTGCAACTTCATGGGCTTTTTCTTGTTCCATATGTGCTATCTTTAGATCTTCTATTTTCTTCTTCAATGTTTCCGTTTTCATCTTCAAGATTTCCATTTTCTTCTTCAAAGTATCCATTTTCTCCTTGTCCTTATTCAGTTCTCCTCGAGTACGATTGATAAACTCCTTCACATCATTTGCGCTAAGTCTAGCATTTTCATTATTTTTATTCAATGTTGTGAAAGAAGACATGGTTTCTTTTCTCTCTGTGACTTGCTGAAATGTATTATGTGATGACTTTGAGCCCTAGATGTTGCAATAGAGATGCCCAAAAAGACAGAGCAAGAATTTTGTGCTTGAAAAATCGTAGCACTCAAGTTGTGTTAGAGAAAGAAATTGAGGGGTGGGAAATGAAGGAACAAAACAAGGATCTTCATAGTTGGTGTGAGGTATTTTTACAAAATAATATTTGAAAATCTTGTAAACAACATTCTATATACTCTTGATTACATTAGATTTGTTTAGAAGTCAAAAATAGATCAAACTTATAAATTTTAAGAACTTACCAAAAACATAATTTTAGTAAGAAAATTAATATCATAAAATAGGTAAATAAATTACTAATGTTAATTCAATCTTTGCCTAGTCAACTGTAACAATATATAAATTCGGGTTAGGATTGAACTCATTTTATACTTGTGGTTATACCCTAGCCATTGAAATGGTGAGTGTTGGAGTAACTTACATACCCGACGTTAATTAGGTATTCGCATCTAGTTTCCAACATTTCAATTCGTTAGTCAATCTGAGCCTCGTACAAAAAGTTATGTACATTCTACTAGATACGGTCATAGAAATTTTTCCGCTGTTTGTGCATAAGGGGCACGACACATCGCCCATCATGACCAGGTTTGATGAAATAGAGGACACGCCACGTCCAATGAGTTTGGAAAAGGGAGAAAAATATTTTAAAGGGTGGAGAGTACGTTCAATGTGGTGGACCATGTGACACGGTCCCCATCGCAATGAGAGTAGACGCGATTAGCAGTGTGGCTCAATGGCCACCACAGCACATCAAATGTTATTGCAGGTCCATCGGGATAGTGTGTCTGTAAATAGTTGATTAACTCAGGATGTCATCTTATTATATTTTTGATGACTTTTTAAGAGAGAAAACTCTTCAATTTTCGCAATCAGTTCTTTGGTTTGAAAAAAGACTCTGGGATCATGTGTTGATGTTACAGTTAGTACTGAACTAATGACCGTCTTTTTAACCGTCAAGCTGCTATTTGTGTACCGAAATCCTAAATTTCGTTGTAAAGTCAAATACATTGTATTAAATTTAATTTTTTGATGGCATGTAAGTTAAAAAATTGAATGTAAAATATATTTGCACAAACGATTGCAGATCCATTGACTCAATTGAATTGTAGAGGTGCTTATATTTTTGTTCATGCAAGATCTAAAGGATTGTGTGGCCTATAAAATAATCATTGGTTTTTATTTATTTTTTCTGACATTCTTGTTTATTATTTTTTCTAAGTCAAAGTTAAGTTTAATTTGCATACTCTTACTATTTTGAACATTTGTGTACGTTCTTATTGTGAATGTTATTGTGCATTCATATTACGGAATGCTTCTAGTGCATTATTTGATATTCTTGAAAGTATGTTGTGTAGATAGAGGTCTACCTTCTCATACAAGTGACTGACTCTATCAATTTAGTGTTGATGGGATATAAAATGAGATTTTAAGCAAATTATTATACAAATAATTTGAAAGAATATGGCTTAAGAATCTTTAGCATCACACAAGAAATGATAAAAGATATTTTAATGTTTTTGGGTGAAACAAGTTTCATTTAATCTATCTTGAAAAGTCAGATGCGAGTTCACATTTTATTGAGTATATTTAGATGCATATGATGTTTGAATATCATTTATATGAAATTATTGTATGAGATAAATACATATGCTCTATGTGAAAGGAGAAAATGTTGTAGAAAATATTCCATACCATATATACAAATGTCGATCAAAAGGATTAACATAAGTTATATCTTGACTTATTATTGTGTGAGTCCTTATTGAGTACCCTCACGACTCTAATTAATGACTCAAAACTTGGTTTGATTTTTCCTATCTTAGTATGCTAACAAATGGCCATGACAATTGATTCGGTTTGGTGGGGTATAACTAGAAAAACAAGTTGGATACAAATTGAGAGATACGTGTGAAGAGGGAAAATACTTTGTGAAATCTCATTTACTTTGTGTTTACTGGTACAGGTTGTGATTTATGTGTCATTATTGTGAACACAAAAACTATGATACATGAGATCAAGGTGTGATGTATCAATGTGATTCAAATAATCTAGCGCATTGAACATACTTCTTATGATCTACTCAATGATTTTCATGACGATAATAAGAGGCTAATATTCCTAACAGATATATAGGAAATTTCTCTCATAGTATGTTGATTGCAAGGCTTATTTAATTATCCTGTAGGAAATGATGCAAGAGAATTTAACGAAAGTATGTTTTTCTTAGCTTGGCGCTTGAGCACTCCCTTATGTGTGAGTTGGAGATGTTGAAAATATAGTTTGGGTCGAGTCTATTCACAAGGGGTATTAATTAGCCTATTAGCTTGTCCTCCTCTTTGACCCTAACCATAGTGTATAAAATATAAATACACCATTATGCACTTCTAAAATTCACTATTTTTCTATTGAAATTTTCCACTAGTAAATATTAAGTAGTTATATTCACGTATGTTTTGATTAAATCTGTGAGAAAAAATAATAGTATTTTCACATAAAAAATTTAAGAAGCTTGTCACTATTTCAGTAAGAATCTGTTCCACACTATGCGTTTTCAGTGAGCTAGTTTAGTAAAAAATGGATGAAAAAAATTATATTTTATAACAAAAATTTCTCCTTGATTTGCAGTTAGAAAACTCTTTATTTTTAGTAGCGATGGGTCCTTATTAGACGATGTCTAGGGTTTACAATAGATAAAATGGTTTGCATCACCTATAAAGAATATCTATATTGTGGATAAAGGGAGTTCCTCTGCTTTAGGAGAATTCCTAACAATTGGTGACACGAATTGTGGTTGCCGCAAATTTCTTTCTGCCGTGGAGAATTCTGTAAGTCTCTTAAACTAGTATTTATGATTTAGATACTACATTTCTGAATGTTAAGATTTCATACATTAGGTTGTATAACCTAAAATAATAATATAATTATCTAAATAGATGAAATACATTATAAAAACACATGAAAAATATACACATCTAAAAAATCTTCCATTTCGTAGATATTGGCATATTTGTCTTGAGTTCTCTTCAAATATGTCCATCGAAATGAAACGATAAACCATTTTTTAGCATTATCATGTAAAAAATCACATCAAAAGTATATTGACTCGGTATGTGCTCAAACTCCAAAGTAAATAGAAAATCATGCAAACTAATATGACTAAGTACTAAATCTACGAGATTACTAACAAAGAAAATGATTAAAACAACAAAAATAAAAAAGAATATGATTTTCATTTTTAGTACCAAACTCAGTTAAAAAAGACTTAAAAAAATATATGGAGCGGGATGCATTGAAAACAAGAAAAAATCTATGTGGAGCAAAGAGGGTTAGAGTCTTTGCAAGTTTGAGCCGCAAGCGCACCGTTTGCCATCGCTAGGTACAAAACATTTAAATTATGCATGTGAGTTAGCCTGGTAATCTATATTTATATCTATATATATTATAAAAGAGGTGCATAGGCCTGCCTACGTGGCTCCCTCAAAAATCAGAATTCTTATTTATCTTTTTTCTCAACT
This sequence comes from Datura wrightii, assembly GCA_035772735.1. Classification (NCBI taxonomy): domain Eukaryota; kingdom Viridiplantae; phylum Streptophyta; class Magnoliopsida; order Solanales; family Solanaceae; genus Datura; species Datura wrightii. The sequence continues at coordinate 32,272,596 of JASDFA010000014.1, forward strand.
TTTTGGATTTTTCCTTTTTTTTTTTTGCCTTAATTATAAAAACTCATTCTTTGTCCCTTTATTTTTACCCACAATTGTATTGATTCTCTACTTTCTTTTTTATACATTTTCTCCATTTTTAGATCATATTTCAGCTCTTTTATTTAATGTCTTATAAATAATCTACATTACCTATATCGAGATATAAGTACTTTCAAAAAATTGTTTCAATTCTATGTTGAATCATCCTCATTGAATTCCGAATCCAAAAAGGCAACAAACTAAAGCCAATTATTTTTGAAAAGTACCAAAAGGTACTTAACCAAACGGCTGTTTGGTCTCTTTTTAATTTTTGTTAACTCGTTTAAAGATAAATGAGTTCAACCCTTGACGAGGTCTTTTGGGAACTTAAACAATAAGTAAAGTAACACAAATCACTATAAACTCTTTTGGTAACTTTTTATACAAACAACTTTATATATATATATATATATATATATACATACACACATATATATTAGAAAGGTTTTATTTTTGGTATATTTTTACTGAAAGAATATACTTCTGTTAAGGTAAAAGAGTAGGTTAGTACATATCTTGCAATTTGAAAAAATGCTTTAATTTTTGAGCCCAGGATCCATCAAAAATAGCTTTTTTATTCCCATAAAAGTAGAGATAAGGTCTACATACATGCCACCTTTCTCAGACTTAACTTATGGAATCACACTTGGTATGTTGTTGTCGTTATTGTTGTTGGGTTCCTATAACGATCTCAAGTAAATACTACATTAATGATAACTAAGTACACAATTAAATATTTATTGGTATTTACTCTTTCTATCTCAATTTATATAATACATTTTTCTCTTTAGTTTATCTCAAAAAAAAAGTTCACTATTTTATATTTAGAAAATTTAAAGTCAAGTCGTTTCTAAATATAAAAAGGTGATAATTTTTTAGATAAACTAAAAGAAAAAGTGTGTCATAAAAATTCAGACAAAAAAAGTAAATATCTATAAGTATTTAATTGTATACTCGGTTATCATTAATATAATATTTACTTGAAGTAGCTATAGGAATCCAACAATAACAACAACAACATGTCCAGTGTGATCCCATAAGTAGGAATCTGAGAAGGGTGTGGTGTACAAAATCTTACCCTACTTTTATAAGGATAGAGAAATTATTTCCGATAGATTTTTGGCTCAAAAACTAAAGGGTTTTCAAATTGCAAGATTTGTACTAACCTACTTTTTTACTTTGCAAAAGTAAATGCTTTTAGTAAGAATATATTTGAAAAACCTTTGTAATATATTTATATATACATACATACATACACACACATGTTAAGTTGGTTGAATAAAAATTTCCAAAAGAGTTTATAGTAATTTGTGTTGCCTTAGTTATTGCTTAAGTTCCCAAAAGACCTCGTTAAGGGTGGCACTCCTCGTTCAACTCTGAACGAGCTAACTTTTTTTAATTATTAGACCTCGTTAATTATCCAACGAGTTCTAAATAACTCGTTTGATATTGAACAAATTTTATTTTTAAAAGAATGATGATTAAGTTGGAGCTACTCGTTTCTTTGTGAAATTTTTTGGATAATTTTTTTCTTTTAGATTTCTTCTCTTACTTACATTCAGATGAAAGAGTAGAAAAAGGAAATTATCTCAATCTCAAAGGATGAGGAGTTTTATCTTAATTTCAGTGTTTGTTCGCAAGGGGGCACGACTCATCGCCCATCATGACCAGGTTTGATGCAATCGAGGACACTCCACGTCCGATGAGTTTGGGAAAGGGAGAAAAATAGTTTAATCATGGAGAGTACGTTCAACGTGGTGGACCATGTGATGCAGTCCCCATCGCAATGAGAGTCGACGCGATTGGCAGTGTGCCTCGATACCTACCGCGCACGATGGCCACCGCGGCACATCAAATGTTGCTCCAGGTCAATTGGGATAGTGTGTCTATAAATAGTTGATTAACTCAGGATGTTATCTCAGTACGTTTTGGATGACTTTTTAAGAGAGAAACGCTTCAATTTTTGTAATCGGTTGTTTCGTTAAAAAAAAAAGACTGTTGGATCACGTATTGATGCTACAATTAGTACTGAACTAATGACATCTTTTTAACTGTCAAGCTGCTATTATGTGTACCAAAAATCCTAAATATGATTGTAAAGCCAAATACATTGACATTAAATTCAATTTTGTGATGGCATGATTGCACACAAGTTAAAAAACTGAACGTAAAATACATTTGCATAAACGGTTGCAGATCCATTGACTCAATTGAATTGTACAGATGCGTGTTTTTTTGTTCATGCAAGATCTAAAGGATTGTGTGGGCTATAAAATAGTCATTGGTTTTGATTTATTTTTTCCGACGTTCATGTTTATTATTTTTTCTAAATCAAAGTAAGTTTAATTTGCTTACTCTTATTATTTGAATATTTGTGTACATTCTTATTGTGAATGTTTATTGTACATTCATATTATCTTCTAGTGCATTCTTTGATATTCTTGAAAGTATGTCGTGTAGATAGAGGTCTACCTTCTCATACAAGTGACTGACTCTATCAATTTAGTGTTGATGAGATATGAAATGAGATTTTAAGCAAATTATCATATGAATAATTTGAAAGAATATGGCTTAAGAATCTTTAGCATTGCACAAGGAATGATAAAAGTTATTTTAAAATTTTCGGGCGAGAATAAGTTTCATTTAATCTACCTTGAAAAGTCAGATGTGAGTTCACATTTTATTGAGTATAGTTTAGATGCATATGGTGTCTGAATATCATCTGTATGAAATTATTGTATGAGATAAATACATATGCTCTATAGGATAGGAGAAAATGTTGTAGCACATATTCCACACCATGTGTGTAAATGTCGACCAAAAGAATTATAAGTTATATCTCGACTTATTGTTGTGTGAGTCCTTATTGAGTACCCTCACGACTCTAATTAGTGATTCGAAACTTGGCTTGATGTTTTCTATCTTAGTATGCCACAAATGGCCATGAGAATCAATTCGGTTCGGCGGGGCATGACTAGAAAAGAAAGTTGGATACAAAATGAGAGATACATGTGAAGAGGAAAATGATTTGTGAAACTGGTACTGGTTGTGATTTATATGTCATAATTGTGAACACAAAAACTATGATACATGAGATCAAAGTGTGATGTATCAATCTGATTCAAATGACCGAGCGCATTGAGCATATTTCTTATGATCTACTTAATAATTTTTATGACGATGATAAGAGGCTAATATTCCTAACAGGTGTATAGCAAAATGCCCTCTTAGTATGTTGATCGCAAGGCCTATTTATCCTGTATGAATTGATGCAAGAGAATTTAAAGAGAGTATGATTTTCTTAGCTTGATTGAGCTTGAGCACTCACTTATGTGTCAGTTGGAGATGTTGGAAATATCTTTTGGATCGGGTCTATTCGTAAGGGGTATTAATTAGTCTATTAGCTTGTCCTCTCCTTTAATCCTAACCATAGTGTATAAAATATAAATACACCATTATGGACTACTACAATTCACTATTTTTCTATTAAAATTTTTCACTAGAAAATATTAAGTAGTGATTTTCACATATATTTTGATTGAATCCATGAGAAAAAAATAATAGTATTTTCACATAAAAAAATCAGAAAGTTTGACACTATTTCAGTAAGAATTTGTTCCACACCATCGTTTTCAGTGAGGTAATTCAGTAAAAAATGGATGAAAAAATCATATTTTATAATACAAATTTCTCATTGATTCGCGGTGAGAAAAATATTTATTTCTAGTAGTGATAGATCTAGAAACAAAGTATTTTTCCTCATTAGAGGACAACTAGGGTTTACAAGAGAGAAAACGGTTTGCATCACCTATAAAGGATATATATATATATATATATATATATATATTGTGTATAACGGGAGCTCCTTTGCTTTGTGAGGATTCCTAACGATTGGTGATACGAATTGTGGTTGCTTCAAATTTATTTTTTCTATGGAGAATCCCATAAGTCTGCTGAACTAGTATTTATGATTTAGATACTACAGTTCCGAATGTTAATATTTCATACATCAGGCTGTACGACCTAAATAACAATATAATTATCTAAATAAATGAAATACATTATAAAAACACATGAAAAATGTACACATCTAAATAATCTTACATTTCATAGATATTGACATATTTACCTTGAGTTATACTAATTTGAACTCTTCAAATATGTCCATTGAAATGAAACAATAAACCATTTATTAGCATTATCATGCAGACAATCGCATCAAAAGTATATTGACTTGGTAAAAGAGTTAAAAAATATTTAAAAAGAATACATGAGACGGGATAGATTGAAAACAAAAAAAAAATCTACGTGGAGCAAAGAGGGTTAGAGTCTTTGCAGGTTTGAGTTGCAAGCGCGCCATTTGCCATCGCTAGGTACAGAACATCTAAATTATGCATGTGAGTTGGCCCGGTAATCTGTATCTATATCTATATATAATATAAAAGAGGTACATAGACCTGCCTGCATGGCTCCCTCAAAAATCAAAATCTTATTTATCTTTTTTTCTAATTTTTTGAATTTTTTCTTATTTTTTTCCAGTTATGTGCTCTACTAATAAAGTTGTATCCTTAATTTTCATAATTGCCTTGAAATTGAACTGGTGCATATCTGAAAGCCGTGATATTGTAATACGGCTAATTTGACCGCATCCTATGTTGTATTTTGCCTTCTCAACTAAATGACACAACTTTCATCATTTCCATAGTGTCTCAAACCAAAAGACACGAAGGTTAAATTTCAAGGCATCAAAACACAAAAATAATAAACGAAATGCATTCAATTCTAGTGCCGCCTCATTGTTTCTGCACCTTCTCAATCAATAATGCCACTGAATTTACATTAAAGTTTGTTCATCCCGTTATTTCCTTTGAAATTAGCAATAGACAGGATTTGCTCTTATTAAAGTAGAAAATTTGCATACTTAATTAATTGTGTTTACAGCAGTTATCGAGTGTCCCAGTCATCTCAATCCTTCACTAATTTAGCAGTTTTGGTGAGCGATGATTCTTCGGTGTGATTTCTGGCAGAATGGAATGCTAAAACTCTAAATAGCTGATGTTGCAATATACTGGTTTAAGGATCCATTGCTTCGGACATATATGACCTAACTATAAAGTAGCTTTTTTGTCTCATCTTTTGAAAAATATCGCTGGTAACTTACAATAATTTCACAACAATATAATGGTCTTTCGAAATTAAAGTGCAAAATACAGTTTATCTCTAAGTGTTGATAGTGTGGTTCACTTCAGTTTTAATTATATTTGTGAAATATTCATTACTAATTTTTGAGTCGTGTTGTTGTATGCACCTAGCTAGAATTCTGTCTTCTTCTTAGTATCTATTGATGTTTGATACAAATGTTGACTTTCTTTAATTTTGGTCATATCTATATGTGGAAAATGAGCGGGTTGAGTTAAATTTGGGTAGGTCAAAATGAGTTGAGTTAATATATAATCCGACTAAAAGTTACTTGGGCTGAAATGGGCTAAAATATGGGTCATAACCCAATCCGCCCAACTCTAATTAAGATTTTAATTATTTTATTTGTTCTTTTATGATCTTTTGATAACTTATAAAATTAATATTTTTCTTTATTATAACTAAATATAATATATTAAATAAAATAAAATGTTTTTTTGAAAATATGTTGACAAGATTTTTCATGAATCAATTTGGGCTAAATATCATCCCAAACTTTAAGGCATTGAAATGAGTGGGCTAAAATAGACTGAGCTAATAAATGAGTAGGTCAATTATCAGCCCAAACTTGAACAAATTAGGCAAGTTATGATCTTATGGGCCGATTTTGCCACCTCTAGTTATACAATTGCAGGACCAATAATAGTTATGTTTGGAATTCTCCTGCACACCATATCATAGAAGCAATTGTTATTGAATTCATAACATTTGATTCTTTAGAAAAAAAATTCTTTAATTTATTATTGTCAGTGTTATTTGATGTTCTTTTTCATTGTAGGGGAGTAGAATTCAAATACATTAAGCTTCTTATTTAAGTTCATCTCCTCATTGAAGTATTTCATTCCTCAAAATTTTTTACTCCAGTTTCATGATTTTTGATCTTTTATTATAATTCATAGTGATTCCGGTAAATATAGTAAGTTTTATTTTTTATTTTACTTTTATGGTGAATCTTATTGAACTCTCTAGAAAGCCCAGCAAAAAAAAAATGAGAACTTCATGCTTCTATGTATGGTTTTTCAGGTAAATTCCTTGTGGGCTATGATAAATCTAATAATAGACAACAAATATGATATATATGTTAATACGAAGCCAATGGTGAAGTTTGCTAAGCAGAACCAAAATTGATTCCTCTCTTGCTTGCCACAATTATAAAACCTTAGTACATTATTCTGATCTTTTTTATCTTAGGTACAAGCAATTTGTGAGACATTCCATCCTTCCCAAAATACTAATATAGAATATTAGAAAGGAGTGAACCAATTGCCACATTTTTTAATTTTTTTGGGGAATAGTTAGAGATCAAATTCTCAAGAAAATAACTATTGTGGCATAGTACATTAGCCCTGAATACCTCTTTCTTTTGGCTTATTTCTCTCCTTTTTTCCCCCAATTTGTTGATTGTAAACTTCGATATAGCCCAAAAAATTAATTTTGAAAAGATACTTTAAGAAGCATGCCTTTTTCTGCTTGATTGTTAGGAAATTAAGGTCATCTTAATGTGAGGATTCTTGTGAGATCAAGTGCTCAATGCTTATAAAATTATGCTCAGAGATTTTAATATGTTATGCATCAAAATTCTGCTTTAGAATATTCAGTTGAGAACAATTCCATTCAAATGCCACCTATTGCTTGGTCAATTGTTGCATTAATTCTTTGTAAGTGCATGATATAACAATAACTTTGGTTCAATTTCAAGAAATTAAAGTTGGATCGGTACGTAATATGAATCCTAAATAATTTATCATTTTCTATTCATTATCAGGGATCAGTGAAATTTTCTTTTCTTCTTTTATCAAGATATTAATAAGTTTCTATATTTCAGATAGAAAAAACAAAATGATTAGTTTCTATTCTTGAATCTACCTCGAACAGAGGGGCATCACTCTTCCGAAAGGATATTTTTCTTGCAAAGTCATATCTGTAAAACCAATTCCTAATTTTCCGTATGCATTTTGATCATCTTTCGATTTTATATGTAACAGTCGATATTGACATTATGAATGCATTGCACATTAGTTCTTCAAGTTATTCCTTCTAGACTTAGGGTTGCTTAACAGATAATATAATGATGCATTCTATTAGTGTTGTACTTTTTCTAACCAACACCTGTTTGAAGCTTGAGGAGGAATTTTTGAAGGCAAATTTTTAGTTCTGATTAGATGATATGGATAATAACTTCTCACCTGTGCCTTTTTTTTTTGTTTTATCAATTGCTTTTTATTTGCATTCCCGTCGCTTATTTTCCCCTACTCTTATAACTATTAAATAGTTATAATTCCCACTTTATAACCATGTTAATTACAACATGATCAATAACAAACTCCGTATAATTTCACAACTGAGGTCAGGTGAGAGTAGTGTGTTCGCAAATTTTATCCCTATGATGGTAGAGAGGTTGTTTACCATACTAATTATTATTGTAATTAAGTTTCTTCAATTAATCTGCTCTTCCTTTTTCATTTCTAATATTCTCTACTAAAAATGAGTTATGAATTCAATGAAGGAACTTACTTTAAAATAAAAAGTAAAGTGGATGTACACTAATCGCTATGTCTTCTCAGATTCATTATTACTTTATTCTGATATACAGAGTTTAAATGACTTGAGCATATTGTAAAATCGTGAAGTCCCAATTCAAATAATGGAGGGTCAAAATGATCAACGCAATCCAATTATATTACCATTTTATCCAAGAATTGAATATAGCCACATCACTTAAACTACTTGATAATGACTCCTTTATCTTATTTAAGCTTAACTGGTTCTTTCTTTTTCTATTGGCAAATAAAAAAAAAATTTATGTAAACAATGCCTAGATTTTTGGATATAAGATTGCAGGAAAAATTGAAGTTGAAAAAGCTTTTATTTGTTGGGAAGAAGTTGGGCTGGGTTTTGGAAAGACAGAGACAAATAAAGATACAAAATAGGATTGAAAAAAAATATCAAAAGGATGGAATTTTGGAACTCTTTATATTTTGCTATGTTTGATGTGGTAGTACTTACCTTGCATTGGACTTTTAATTAGGCTACCAATCACAAAGGTAAATCCGTGAGTTGGTGAATCGATTTTGATTTGCGTTAATAAAAATTTGAAAGAGCAAATAGCTCTTTTCTGAAATATGGATTTTTGAATAATAAAATTGCAGATGGTTATTTAAATTTTCGATTGAAAAATTATTTTGAAACTTATTCTAATTTAAGTTACTTTTCTAAACTTAATTGAATTATTCTGAGGAAAGTTAAGGGACTCCAACCTTTATATAGCTGACATTTTCTGAAAACATGTAAATAGGTTTAATCGTCATTAATGAATAGTAGTATCATTTTTCTCGACTTTCTTGATTTTTGTTCAGCTTTTAGTCATGTTCTTAATTAACTTGACAACCATATAATAATAACTATTCAGAAATGAGGAAAATACATAGTGTACAAATAGATCATTGTGCACTATTAAAAAATTATTTTTTTTCATTAAAATTTTCTCACTAAAAAATATTAAGTGGTTTTTCTTATAGATATTTTTAATTGATAGGTGAGAAAAAAATAATAGTGTTTTCACATGAAAAAATGAAAAAGCTTCCCACTATTTTCAATGAAAATCTGTTTCTCACCATGTATTTTTCTTGTGAGCTAGTTTGGTGAAAAATGAGTGAAAAAATCATATTTTATAACACAAACTTCCCATTGATTTATAATGGAAAAAGCCTCTACTTCTAGTAGTTATGAGTGTAGGAAAAAGTGTTTTTCCTCATTAGATGATGACTAGGATTTACAATAGAGAAAACGATTTGCATCACCTGAAGAATATCTAGGTCGTGGATAAAGAAAGTTCCTCCACTTTGTGAGGATTCCCGACGATCGCTGATACAAGTTGTGGTTATTGTAAATCCACTTCTACTATGAAGAAACTCGTAAATCTCCTAAACTAATATTTATGATTCAGATATTATAGTTTCAAATGCTAATTTTTCAAACATCAGGCTATATGATCTAAACTAATAATATAATTGTGTGAATAGATGAAATATATTGTACAAACACATGAAAAATCTACCCATCTAAATAATCTTCAATTTCCTAGATATTGACATATTATTTCTCTTGGTTATACAAATTTGAATTCTTCAAATATGTCCATCTAAATAAAATGATAAACCGTTTTTTAGCATCATCACACAAATCATATCAAAGGTATATTGACTTAATATGTGCTCAAATTTCAAAGTGAATAGAAAATCATGCAAAAGGATATGACTAAGTATTAAATTTATGAGATTACCAAAAAAAGAAGATGTTTAAAACAACAAAATTGAAAAAAAAATTATGAATTTCGTTTTTATTAGTAAACTCAATTTAAAAAGTTAGAAAAAAAAATATAGGGCAGGATGGATTGAAAAAAATAATCATTATAGAGCGAAGAGAGTTAGAGTCTTTGCTGGTTTGAGCCGTAACTACACCATTTGTCATTGCTAGGTACAGAGAATTCAAGATAATGCATGTGCGTTGACCTAGTAATACATATGTATAAGAGGGTACTCCTTATCGATAATTTCTTCCAGCACCTAAACCAACTAAATTAGGACTAATTCAAGGATTAATTATACTAAACACTATATAATATAATTTGATTTCGAATATATCTCTCGTATTTCAAAATTGAATACTTACCTTTCCTATACTATGAAAATACTACGCATACACCTCTTGTGAAGTATGTTCGGAAAACAATATTAAAATATAATTATTAAAGACAAATTAAAATTAGAATAAAATATTTTAAAGATAAATTTGAAGCGAAAGAATAAATAAATAAACTAAAATAAAAATGGAAAATATCTATAAAATAAAATATCATAGTTAATAAAATACAAATAACTTACATATTAAAATGTAGATAAATTATTACTAATTGTCGATATATCTTATTAAATTATTTATGTTCATTTCTTATTTGTGAATTTCTAAAACTTACATATTTCACATAATATTTATTCCCTGTTTTGATCAAAATGAGTGAATAAAGATATTCAACATTTATTTTCTTTATTAAATCTCATATATAATAAAGCTCATAAAAATATATACATAAAACTTTCTTATTTGTAATTTTAATTTACTTTTAAAATTATACTTAATATATTTCATTATGGATATACCTCATAGGAGGTGCAAGTACAGTTATTTTATAATATTAGAAGTATAAGTATTTGATTTTAAAATATAGAAGGTGTATCTGAAATTGAATTAAATTATAGGATGATTAGTGTAATTAATTCAAAATCTATCCTATCAATATTAATATTATAGACTAGAAAGAAGCAACATGACAAGATAAGGAAATAAATTTAAGATTTATAGATTTTTTAACTAGACAAATAAAGAAATAAAGTAATTCATAACCATGCAAGGAATTTGACTTTTTAAATTAAATTTATGTTTTGGTAGGTTTTTATTTTTTATGTTAGATTTGGTCTAATTTCAAAATTCTAAATGAACCAAATATAGTAAATTATTTTCAAATTTACCATATTTCATAATTTTGAATTCTTTCCAACTCTAGCATATACTCCTCAAAGCAACTATAAAAACTCATTCTTTGTCCCTTTGTTTTCACCCACAATTGTATTAATTCCCCACTCTCTTTTTATACATTTCCTTCACTTTGTAGATCATATTTCAGCTTTCTTGTTTAATGTCTTAATTACCTATGTCGACCTATAAGTACTTTCAAAAAATTACTTCAACTCTCTGTTGAATTATCTTCATTGGAGTCCGAAACCAAAAGAATAATAAAATAAAGTCAATTATTTTTTTTAAGTACCAAAAGGGACAAATCATTCACAAAGGAATGATTTGTTCGAACTTAACCAAATGGCTGTTTGGTCCCTTTATAATTTTTGTTAACTCGTTTAAAGATAAATGAGTTCAACCCTTGAGGTCTTTTGGGAACTTAAGCAATAAGTAAAGTAACACAAATCACTATAAACTCTATTGGTAACTTTTATACAACCAACTTATAAGGAGATAAATATAAATATTTTTAAAAGAGTTTTTTTTGTTGGGGGTATATTTTTACTGAAAGGATATACTTTTGTTAAGGTAAAAGAGTAGGTTAGTACATATCTTGCAATTTGAAAAATGCTTTATTTTTTTGAGCTGAGAGTCTATCCGAAACAGTTTTTTTATTCCCACAGAAGTAGAGATAGAGTGTGCGTATACCCCATCTTCCTCACACTCAACTTATGGAATCACACTGGATATGTTGGTGTTATTATAGGAACCCAACAATAACAACAACAACATACCCAGTGTGATCCCATAAGTGAAAATCTGAGAAGAGTGTGGTGTACAAAATCTTACCCTATTTTTGTGAGAATAAAAAAATTATTTTCGATAGATTCTGGGCTCAAAAGCGTTTTTCAAATTTCAAGATATGTATTAACCTACTTTTTTACTTTACAGAAGTAAATCCTTTTAGTAAGAATATATCAAAAAAAAAAAACCTTTTTGGGAAAAAATATATGTATCTTAAGTTGGTTGTATAAAAATTTCCAAAAGAGTTTATAGTAATTTTGTGTTCCCTTAGTTATTGCTCAAGTTCCCAAAAGACCTCGTTAAGGGTTGCAGTCCTCGTTCAACACTGAACGAGTTAAATTTTATTATTACTAGACATCGTTAATCATTAATTAATGATTTTTCTTAAAGAAAAATGACGATTAAGTAGGAGCAAATCGTTTCATTGCGAACGATTTATCCCTTTTGGTAAATTTCCAAAAACAATTGGCGTGTTTGGAACTACTGCTTTACTTTGTTGCCCTATTGTGAACAAATGATTTTCATTTGTTCCCCAAGGAGAACTCAAAATGGATAAAATTCAACTTCCCTCTTTTAGGAGAATTCTTTCTGCATATAGAGGAAAATGTAGAAGTTATACTTATGATGTAGTATACAGATAGCTCGGAGGCCAATTTTGCTTTGCTTGAGCTGCTTCCCACTGGGTGCCAAGTTCTTGCACCTTCACTTTTGCAACTTGATGGGCTTTATAATGGAGCTATTTCCATTGTTAGTAGGTGCTGAAAGACAGTACTTTGTTTTGTATATTTCTCTCTTATATATATATATATATAAGGCTTCCAACTCTTGAGATAGAGGTATGGAGGAAAAAACTAAACAGAACTGCATTTTGCTTAATTTCCTGAAATAAGTCCTATGTTGCTAGAAATGTCTCATTTAATTAAGGGGAAGAATGTTATTTGAAAACTCTTGAGTTTCAAGTATCTAATTATTATTAATACGATATGATGTGAATAGCCTCAACCTGTTTTTGTGGAAGGCGATATTGCTTAACATGTATTACTTGGCCTACCAACTACCAAACTTTTTGGCTAAACTCGACAATATATGCAACTTCCTCCTACTGCTGGAGGTCATTTTTTTTATTAGACGAATGACAATTACCTAAAAGTTAATTCTTTTTGTTAGTTGATATGTATTGTATTTTCGCTAAGCAGGAGCATTTTAATTCCCTGTTTTAGCACGATGTATTTTGAATCTAAGGTTTGGCCCTCCTCGTGTTATCACCTTTCTGATAAAATACAACACAGCTAGGCTGTAGCCTAATATAATCAGTTACTCTCTTTAGCTAATTTCATCCAAGAACAGCTATTACAATTTTATTTATCATACGAGTGAACTTCATGGATGGTTATCCAACTTTGTATTTATTATTCTAAAGTCATTATATTCTTTGTTTTGTTACACAAAAATCATTTAACTTTGACAAATTTTGGTTAAAATTCTATCTAAAGATTGAGAGCAAATAACAAAAATATCCCTTATATTTAGGGGTAGTTACAAAATGGTCTCTTAAATATATTTTTTGAGCATTTTTGGTCCACTACTTTACTGAAACAAACCTTTTTTGTTTCATATATTTAACAAACTCTACCTACTAAATTTGATGGAAATTGAAAAAAAAGTAAAATAAAATAAAATCTTTAAATTTATTGGTCATTAATGTAAAATAATTACACTTTCACTTATTTATCTTTTACCGATATACTATTTTGCTTAATTAATTTTTAGACATTTTTTCTTTCCTTTTTAACATAATTTTATTTTGTCTATACTATCTATACATTTATTAAGTAAATAAATATAATTTTTAAATTATTATTGTAATGGTTTCTATCAACATTATTATAAATCCAACGAAGATGCGACCTAACATACAATAATTTTTAGTAAGTAAAAGTTATTAAAAAAATAAAATAAAATTGTTTATTATTAAATTAAAAAATTTAAAAAAATTTGAATGAGAGATTTTTTGAAACGGTCAAGAACGAAATTGAAAATTTTATTAAAAATAAAAAATGGCGGCATGCCGAAAATTTAAAAATTATAAACAGTGTTTCACTTCTTGATATTTTCATTGTTTCATAAACGAATTGGTTTCAAGTAAACCTCATTTTTACTTGAATTTATGCAGTCTATATCTTAAAATTTGTGTACAACGACAACTAAGAGAGCAAACACCTATTCGTCCTTTTTATTGAGTAGTAATATTGAATAGAATAAATAAAAGGGCGAAAACTAATAAACATGTTTATAAAATTAATTAAACAATATAGTATTAGTATGAAAAAATAAATTTAAGTACACATTTTTGCGTAAGTGATAAATACGTTAAGTAAATTGTTACAAAGAAGTAGAAACAACAAAAGTAAATGTGGTATCATATGTCATATGGAAGGTCAACTTTATTAAGCGAAACTTGGGGAGAAGTCTCTTAAATTTTCTAAAAATAGCTTAAATTACACCTAAAAACTAACCAAATCTTGCAATAAACTAAAAAAGTGAAAAGTGCAAAGAAAACACATCTAAATGTGAGTCCATATAAAATATGTTTTACATAGTTCTATGAAATAAACTCAAGTATTTGATGGAGATCAAATGTGCTTACATTTAGCAAGCATAAAGCATCAAAACTGTTCAAAAATATATTTAAGGGATTATTTTGAACCTACCTTCAAATATAAGGGATATTTTTATTATTTTCTCTCATATTTTAGATAGTATTTGAACCAAATTTTGTGAAAGTGACTTTTGTGAAAAATGAGATTAAGTTAAATAATTTTATATAATAAAACAAAAAATAATAATTTTTAAGTAATAAACATAAAGCTGAACAACTATCTATAAGATTTGCATAATGCAGAATGTCTTTTTTGTCAACAAACAAACTTTGTATGCTAGGTGAATATGTTGATGACAAAATGAAACGCAAGTGACTGCGATGCTCTAAAAGATGACATGGTTTCTTCTCTCTCTGCAGCCTCTTGAAAATTGCAACAGAGGCGTCTGAAAAAGAGAGTTTGCTGCTGGAGAAAAATAGAAGAAGCAATTGAGGGGTGGAAAATGAAGGAATAATAGGAGGATTTTGTTAGTTGGCGTAAGGTATTTTTATTGGATAATATTTAAGAATCTTATAAATAATATTCTATATATATTGATTTACGTTATATTTGATCAAAATTCAAAATTATACCAAATTTATCAATTTTAAATTCCTACCAAAAACATAATATTAGTAAGCAATTCATTATCATAAAAAAGGTAAATAAATTATTATTATTATTATTATTATTATTATTATTATTAACGCTATCACTGTTTAAATACCTTAAAGTGGTCTTCTTGTCTCTATATACGTTAATATGTTAACGACTCAATTTCAAATCTTATAGTCTATAATATTAATCTTAATGATAGTTTGAATTATTTTCACTCACGATTTAATTATAACCTAATCATTTCATTGGTTCGTCTGGATTGAATTATATAATGTCTTGGTTCTTAGGAAAACTATTGTATGATATTGTCCTTCTATGTAACTGTAAATTAATATAAGTTATAATAGATCCTTTAGAAAAAAGGCATAAATAACTCCCCGCAAGCTACACTGGAAATTTTAGGGGGTTTTATTACCGCCTTAAATGTTTTTAAAATAGGATAAATACCACTCTAAGTGCTGACGTGACATAAGAAACAACTTTTTGATGGACAATGAACTACACTCATTGCCACATGTAATTTCGGAACTTTTTTAGAAACATTGAATCAAATCCAAATAAAAAGCTTACCAGTTTCTAATGATCAAATAGAGGTTAATAAAGTGGCTCCATTGAAGGACACCATGAATGCACTATTTAGCCAATTTCAAATTTGATGATAAAGACATAAAGAGCAGATTTCCCAAAGAGGGGTAAGGATGAGAACTGAATCAATGTCAATCTTACAAAATAATTTTAAGATTTGGTGACTCACTGATTTAATTTTAAATTGATAAACGCATATACAATGAGGATTCATCTAATAGACCTCTAAGAATTTAATTTCAAGACATGTAATAGGCAGCTTTTTCAATAAGTATAAAAAAAATCCAACTAATGTGTGGTGTAGGCTTTTGCATTCATGATCTGCTCAATCTCCCTTTGTTTTATTGTAGCTACCTTCAACTGGTTTCCAAGGTCTTTCACCTTTGCTTTTGCAACTTCATGGGCTTTTTCTTGTTCAATATGTGCTATCTTTAGATCTTCTATTTTTCTCTTCAAAGTTTCCGTTTTCTTCTTCAATATTTCTATTTTCTTCTTCAAAGTATCCATTTTCTCCTTGTCCTTGTTCAGTTCTCCTCGAGTATGATTAATAAACTCCTTAACATCATTTGCGCTGAGCATAGCATTTTCGTAATTTTTCTTCAATTTTGTGAAAGATGACATGGTTTCTTTTCTCTCTGTGACTTGCTGAAATGTATTATTTGATGTTGAAAGAGAGGCCAAAAAAGCAGAGCAAGAATTTTGTGCTTGAAAAATCCTAGCTCTCAAGTTGTGTTAGAGAGAGAAATTGAGGGGTGAAAAATGAAGGAACAAAAGAAGGGCTTTTATAGTTGGTGTGAGGTATTTTTACGAGATCATGTTTGGGAATCTTGTAAATAACATTCTATATACTACTGATTACATTAGATTTAATTAAAAGTCAAAAATAGACCAAACTTATAAATTTTAAGAACTTACCAAAAATATAATCTTAGTAAGAAAATCAATATCATAAAATAGGTAAATAAATTATTAATATTAATTCAATCTTTGCCCGGTCAACAGTGACACTCAATAAATTCGGGTTATGATTTTGAACTCATTTTATACTTGTGATTATACTCTAAACATTGAAATGGTGAGTATTGGAGTAACTTACACGTCCAATATTAATTAGGTATTTGAGTCAATTTTATTGGGATCGAAATAGCAGGGCGTCATGCGGAAGCTAATAGTTGCAAATTTTGGCAGTGATAACCATATAACAAAGAAAAATTATTAAAAAAAAAGACTTTATAATATTTATTTGGTCAATTGACCTACATATATATAATAATACTAATATAAAAATATTCTAAAACTATCGAGCGAATAAATCTCTCCATAAACAAAACTCTCTAAACGACTACATTGTGGATGTTATTGTGTTGTATATAAGAAGAAAAGATCTTTTATTTATAGAAGTCTAAATTTTCTTCTCCAAGAAAGAAAAAAATAGCTCTTGAAGAGTTCTTTTCTACCTAGAAAACTTTTTGTGCCAAGAAACCTTTTTGAAGTAAAATACAATTGTGTTAGAATCCAAATAAGACAGAAAATTCAGGACAAATCCTAACATATTTTTTAATATTTCAAACTGTTCGTCAATCTAATCCAGCCAGTACAAAAAGTTATATACATTCTACTTGATTTGGGCTTAGAAACTGTCTCGGTGTTTGTGCGTAAGGGGGCGCGGCGCATCGCCTATCATGACCAGGTTTGATGCAAAAGAGGACACGCTGCGTCCAATGAGTTTGGAAAAGGGAGAGAATATTCTAAGCATGGAGAGTACGTTCAACATGGAGGACCATGCGACGCTGTCCCCATTGCAATGAGAGTTGGCGCGATGGGCAGTATGGCTCAACGCCCATTGCACGCGATGGCCAGCACGACACATCGAATGTTGTTCCAGGTCAATTAGGATAATGTGTCTATAAAAAGTTGATTAGCTCAGGATTTTGTTCCATTTTTGAATGACTTTTTAAGACAGAAAGCACCTCAATTTTCGCAATCGGTTGTTTGGGGAAAAAAAAGACTCTTGGATCACGTGTTGATGCTACAGGTAATACTAAACTAATGACAGTCTTTTTGACCGTCAAGTTTCTATTTTGAGAATCAAAATTATAAATATTATTAAAAAGCCAAATACATTAACACTAAATTCAATTTTATGATGGCATGATTGCATGCAAATTGAAAAATTGAACGTAAATTACATTTGCGCAAACGGTTGCAGATCCGTTGACTCAATTGAATTATCGAGATGTTTGTTTTTCGTTCATACAAGATCACTAGGATTGAGAGTGGGCTATAAAATAGAGTCATCGGTTTTGATTTATTTTTTCCGACATTCATGTTTATTATATTTTTTTTTATTAAAGTAAGTTTGACTTGCATACTCTTATTATTTGAATATCTGTGAACATTCTTATTGTGAATGTTTATTGTAGATTCATATTATGGAATACTTCTAGTGCATTTTTTGATATTCTTGAAAAGAATGTTGTGTAGACAGAAGTCAGCCTTTTCATACAAGTGACTGACTCCATTTAATATTGATGGGAGATGAAACGAGATTTTAAGCAAATTATCATATGAATAATTTGAGAGTATATGGCTTAAGAATCTTTAGCATCGCATAAGGAATGATAAAGGTTATTTTAATACTTTTGAGTGAGAATAAATTTCATCTAATCTACGCTGAGAAGTCAGATGTGAGTTCACATTTTAATGAGTATAAGTTTAGATGCCTATGGTGTCTGAATATCATCTGTACGATATTATTTTATGAGATAAATATATATGCTCTATCGGAAAGAAGAAAATGTCGCAGCACATATTCCATACCATGTGTGTAAATGCCGGCCAAAAGGGTTAACATAAGTTATATCTCGATTTATTATTGTGTGAAATCTTATTAAATACCCTCATGACTCTATTTAATAAATCGAAACTTGGTTTGATATTCTCTATCTTGGTATGCTACCAAATGGCCATGAGAATAGATCCGGTTTGGCAGGGCACGACTAGAAAAGCGAGTTGGATATAAATTGATGAGACACGTGTGAAGAGAAAAATCATTTGTGAAATCTCAATTACTTTGTGTTTGCTGGTACCGATTATGATTTATGCTTCATAATTGTGAACACAAAAACTATGATAAATGGGTTCAAAGTGTGATGTATTAATGTGATTCAAATAATCTAGGGCATTGAGCCTACTTCTTATGATCTACTTAATAATTTTCATGACAATGATAAGAGACTAATATTCCTAACAGATGTATAGCAAAATGCTCTCATGGTATGTGAGTCGCAAGGCATGTTTATCTTGTATGAAATGATGTAAGAGAATTTAAAGGAGTATGTTTTTCTTAGCTTGATGGAGTTTGAGCACTCCCTTATGTGTGAGTAGGAGAAGTTGAAAATATCTTTTGGGTCGGGTCCATTCATAATTAGGGGTATTAATTAGCCTATTAGTTTGTCCTCCTCTTTAACACTAACCGTAGTTAATAAAATATAAATACACCATTATGCACTATGAAAATTCATTATATTACTATTTAATATTTCACCGAAAAATATTAAGTGTCTATTCCAATAGATATTTTGATTGAATCGGTGAAAAAATTAATAGTATTTTCACATGAAAAAATCAGGAAGCTTTCCACTATTTCAGTGAGAATCTGTTTCACACCATGCATTTTTTCAGTGAGCTAATTTAATTGAAAATAGATGAAAAAATTATATTTTATAACACAGATTTCTCATTAATTAGCAGCTAGAAAAAATTTTATTTCTATGATAGATCTAGGTAAAAAGTGTTTTTTCTCATTAGAAGACGGCTAGGATTACAATAGAGAAAATAATTTGCATCGCCTAAAGGATATCTAAGCTGTGGACAAAGGGAGTTCCTCCGCTTTGTGAGGATTCCTAACAATCGGTGAAATGAATCAGAATTGCTGCAAATCTGTTTCCGCTATGAAGAAACTTGAAAATCTCCTAAATTAGTATTTATAATTTAGATTCTATAGTTTAAAATGTTAATTTTTCAAACATCAGGCTACATGACTTAAAATAATAATATATTTACGTCAATAGATGAAATACATTATAAAAACACATGAAAAACGTACACATCTAAATAATCTTCCATTTAATAGATATTGACAAATTTATCTGGAGTTATACTAATTTGAATTCTTCTAATATGTCCATCAAAATGAAATGATAAACTATTTCTTATCATTATCACGCAGACAATCACATAAAAAGTATATTGACTTGGTATGTTCTCAAACTCCAAAGCGGATTGAAAATCATGCAAATTGATATGACTAAGTGTTAAATTTACTAGATTACCAAGAAATAAAATGATTAAAATAACAAAAATAAAAAAGAATATGAACTTCATTTTTAGTATCAAACTCATTATATAAAAAATTAAAATTATATATATGAGGCGGGATGGATTGAAAACGAAAAAAAAATCATATGGAGCAGAGAGGGTTAGAGTCTTTGCAAGTTTGAGCTGCAATCGCACTGTTTGTCATTGCTAGGTACAAAACATCTAAATTATGCATGTGAGTTGGCCTGGTGATCTATATTTATCTATATATATTATAAAGGAGGGATATAGGTCTACCTGCGTGGCTCCCTCAAAAATCAGGATTCTTATTTATCTTTTTTCTCAATTTTTTGAATTTTTCCTCCCTTTTTTCCAATTATTCTCTCTACTCAACAAATAAAAAGAAGAAAAAGAGTTTTATGTCCTTAATTTTCATAATTGCCTTGAACCTGAATGGGTGCATCTCTAAAAGACCTGATATTATAATACGGCTAATCTGACCACATCCTATGGTGTATTTTGCCTTCTCAACTAAATGACACAACTTTCATCATTTTCATAGCCTTTTAAACCAAAAGACATGAAGGTTAAATTTCAAGGCATCAAAACAAAGAAATAATAAACAAAATGCATTCAATTCTATTGCCTCTTCATTGTTTCTGCACCTTCTCAATCAACAACGCCACTAAATTTGGTACATACATCTACTTTCATGCTTTTATTGAATTGATAAAAGTTTGTTCATGCCGTTATTCCCTTTTGAATTAGAAAAAGCTACGATTTGCTCTTATACTAAGTAGAAAACTTGCTTACTTAATTGATTTTGTTTACAACAGTTATTGAATGTACCAGTCATTTCAACTCTTCATCAATTTAGCAGTTTTGTTGCAATTTATTGATTTAAGGGTCCATTACTACTGACATATATGACCTAACTACAAAGTAGCTTTTTTGTATCATCTTTTGCTTACAATTAAAATATCACTAGCAACTTTCAATAATCCACAATAATATAATGGTCTTCTGAAATTGAAGTGCAAAATACAATTTATCTGTAGGTGTTGATATCGTGGTTTACTTCAATTTTAATTATATTTGTGGAATGTTCATTTACTAATTTTTTGAGTTGTGTTGTTGTATGCACCTTCCTTCCTTTGGGCACCTAGAATTATGTCTTCTTCGTAATATCTACTTATGTTGATACAAATGCTAACTTCCTTTTGTCTTGGTTATATAATTGGAGGACCAATAATAGTTATGTTTGGAATTCTCCTGCACACCATATCACAGAAGCAATTGTCGTTGAATTCATAACATTTGATTCTCTAGAAAACAAAATCTTTATTGTTGTCACTATTATCTGATGCTTATTTTCATTGGAGGGGAGTAAAATTCAAATACATTAAACTTCTTATTTAAGTTCATCTCCTTGTTAAAGTGTTTTTTACTCCAGTTTCATGAAACTTGATCTGTTATTATAAATCATAGTGATTCAGGTAATTATTGTAATTTTTTATTTTTTATTTTATGGTAATTTTTTTGAACTCTTTGTTAGAAAGTGTTGGGTGTTTGCCTTGACTTTCTTACTATAATTGGATTTTTCTTTTTTTAAAAGAAAAACACAGATTTTTCATATTTGGCTAATTATTTCTCCTGTAGGAAAAGGTGTTGGACTCTATAAATAGAGGTTTCTTCCTCCTAACTTAGCAGCATCCACAATGTAGTTATAAAGGCTTTGAGAGTTTTGTTTAGGCGGAGAATTTTTGAGACACATATGGTAGTGTAATTCTTCCATGAACCTCTTTTTATTCTGAGTGAATTTTGTGAGGTTACTTCTCTCGATATTTTATACTTTCTTTTATATAGTGGATTGCTCATCTCCTTTGTGGATGCAGGTCGGTTGACCGAACTACGTTAAATTATTGTGTCTCTTTTGGTATATTTCTCGTTTGTCTTCTTATTTGGCGTCTGTTAAGGATTGTTGTGTTAGCTTACGCACGACACCTGATTAATTTGGTCCTAATAAGTGGTATCAGAGCGAGGTCCAAAGTGGGTGTTCATCTTGGCGAATTTAGTTCTAGCCGAAACCTATGTGATGGTAATGAAGGTTTTTTGTTTGAGAAATTTTATCAGAGTGTTACTCTGTGTAGAGAAACAAATTTAATGAAGGAGATTCAACATGTTGAAGATTACATGAAGAAGATGGAGCAAATTTATTTTGTCAGAAATTCAAGCCATGGGGGAGAATTGTTGGGTGTTTGCCTTGACTTTCTTACCATAATTGTGTTTTTCTTTTTCTAAAAGGAAAACACATATTTTTCATATTTGGCTAATTTTTTCTCCTATAGAAAAAGGTGTTGGACTCTATAAATAGAGGATCCTTCCTCCTAGTTTAGCAGCATCCACAATGTAATCATAACAGCTTTGAGAGTTTTTTTTTAGGGGGAGAATTTCGGAGATACAAGTGGTAGTGTAATTCTTATATGAACCTTTTTTATTTCTAAGTGAATTTTGTGAGATTACTTCTCTCGATATTTTGTACTCTCTTTTATATAGTGGATTGCTCATCTCCTCTTGTCGATACAGGTCGATTGACCGAACCACGTTAAATTATTGTATCTCTTTTGGTATATTTCTCATTTTTCTTCTTATTTGGCATCTTTCAAGGTTTTTTGTGTTAGCTTACGCATGACACCTGATTATTTCAGTCCTAACAGAAAGCCCGGTAAAAAAATTGAGAACTTTTTTGTCCCTTTCTTCATGCTCCTATGTATTGTTATTCAGGCAAATTTCTTGTGGGTTATGATATATCTAATAATGCACAACAAATATGGTATATACGTTAATACGAAGCCAATGCTTAAGTTTGCTAAGAAGGACCAAAATTGATTCCTCTCTTGCTTGCCACAATTATAAAGCCTTAATACATTATTCTAATCTTTTTCTCTTAGGTACAAAATTTGTGAGATATTGCATTGATGTGCAATGGTTTTACGACACTTCTGACGCTTAAAATTAAGAAAATATGTTAATCACAGGTATATTTATATAGATATAATGTGTTTGTGTTGAGTGTTGCAGGAAAACAGGTTCGAAATGTGAAGTGGGCAAAATAAGCCAAAAATGGGCTAAGTGTGGACTGCCAGTAAGGTAATGAGTCATCATGTCACTTGACGAATCGTTCCTTGAGCCGTTAGTAGAAGAGATCCTTGAATCACACAACGAGTTGACACCACGACTCATCAATTTGGAGAACGGCCCATTAGGTGAGTTGTTGGAACTGGAAGCAGAAAGTGAGCAAAATAATTGAGAGACTTGACGGGAGAAGCAATGAGTTATCACAAGACTCAACGACTCGTCATAAGCAATCATGGATAATCATTAAGTACACTGGATATTAAGGTCCCCGAAGCAACTGAAGACCTAACGACTCGTCGTGACACTTGACTAGTCGTTGGGTAGGCAGTCATCAAGAAGAAGATTTTGTTGAGAGTAAGCCGTTACTGCACTCAACTACTTGTTAGGTGACCTAACGAGTCATCATCAGTACCGACCTGACTTCCTTGTTTAGTTAGGATAGGATTTGTTTTATGTCTATAAATACTTTATTTAGAATTTTTTTTTATAGTTTCCGAGTTTTTACGAATTTTTACCATATTTTCAAGGTTGTTGATAGACATTGAGATTCAGGAAACAATTTTCATAATTTCGTTCTTGGATTTTGAGATTCAAACAACTTTTGATTATTGATTTTGGGTTCTTATTGATTAATTCAAGAAGTATGATTTCTTCTACTATTTATTGTAAGTTTACAATTATGATTTCTTCTACACTTCTTAATTGTAATCTTCAAACATGAGTAGCTAAACCATAACTAGGATTGTGAGAACCATGATGAATAACACACATAGACAAAAATACTTAGTGAATATTGAATGGGGTTCATGCATGTATTGTTCTTCCATCTATTTTAATTGCTTCTTAACGGTCGCTAACGTTGGAATCTTCCTTATTCTTACTCACTGGATCAAGGAAGTAATGAATGAGAAAAGGGATTAACAATGGAGATTTTAGGCTATCAACCCTCATCTAATAGCTTGACTTTGTCCGGAAACAGCTAATCCGATATCGTTGAATCTACCTTATTCTTACTCACTAGATCAAGGAAGTAATGAATGGGAAAAGGGATTAACAATGGAGATTTTAGGCTATTAACCCTTATCTAATAGCTTGACCTTGTCCAGAAATAGCTAATCTGATATCAACGATAAGGATTAATCAAGTATACATCCGCATACAGATCAAGTTGCGTAGTGATAATCATCTAATTAGGGAATCAATAATTTAGGTGAAGTTAACTTACCAATATTGCATGCTAAACACCAGAATAAATCACTAGTATAAAAAGGCTTGTTGTTATGAAGTCATGGGAACACGGTCCTAATCAACTCACTCATTGAATACAAATAATTTTAATCAAGAATCTACTCACTGTTAAATATTGTTTTACATTATTTCCTGTTATAATCTCCCCCCCCCCCCCACTCCCCCACCCACCCAGGAAATAAGCAAATTAACAATAGTAGTTAAATGCATTAACTGAGGTCCTCGCCATATTCCTCGTGGAATTTGACCCCAACCCTTACTGGGTTCTATATTTAATATCGACCGCTTTATATCTCTTTAGGAGGTATAATTTGGGCGACATCATGCATGTTTCCTAGAATATTAGAGAGAAGTGTACTAATTGCCATATTTTCTTCTTTCTTTATGGCATAATTAGAGATCAAGTTTTCATGAAACCAACTACTGTGGCATAGCACATTGGCCAAAAATATCTCTTTCTTTTGGCTTCTTTCTCTCAATTTTTTTCACCCAATTTGCTAATTATAAACTTGGATATAGCCCAAAAAATTATTTCCCAAAAGATAAGTTAAGAAGCATGCCTTTTTCTACTTGATTCTTAGGAAATTAAGGTCATCTTAGTTTGAGCTTCCCTGTGAGATCGAGTGCTCAATGCTCATAAAATCATGAGCATGAGTGATCTACGGAGGTCTATCGGTGGAGTGGCATGAAGAAGGACATAACAAAGTTTGTGACTAAATGTCCAAATTGTCAACAAGTAAAAGTTCAGCATCAGAGACCTAGAGGTATGCTACAAGCCATTAGTATCCCTACTTGAAAGTGGGAAGAGATCAATATGGACTTCATCACAGTATTTCCTCGTACACGTCGACAGTATGACTCTATATGGGTGGTCGTAGACAGATTGACCAAGGCAACACATTTTCTACCGGTCAAAACTATTGATTCAACTGAGGACTATGCTAGATTATACATTTGGGAGTTGGTTTGATTGCATGGAATTCCTTTGTTCATCATTTCAGATAGAGGTACCCAGTTTACCTCGTAGTTTTGGAGATCATTTAAGAAGGGACTTGGTACTCAGGTCAAGCTTAGCATAGTTTTTCACCCGCAGATAGATGTTCGGGCCAAGCGGACCATTCAGACTCTTGTGGATATGTTGAGAGCGTGTGTTATTAACTTCAAGGGTAGTTGGGATGATCATTGCCTCTTATCGAGTTTTTTTACAATAACAGTTACCACTCCAGCATTCAGATAACTCTGTTTGAGGTTCTCTACGGATAGAGGTACAAATTACCTATTGGTTGGTTTGAAGTAGGTGATGCAAACCTGATAGGGCCAGATTCGATTCATGAGACCATGGAGAAAGTCCATCTTATTAGGGAAAGACTGAAAATAGCTCAGAGTCATCAGAAAACTTATGCGGATCTCAGATGGAAAAAGCTTGAGTTTGAAGTTGATAGTTGGGTATTTCTAAAGGTGTCTCCTATGAAAAAAGTGATGAGGTTCGAAAAGAAAGAGAAACTTAGTTCCCTATATGTTGGGCCTTACAAAATTTTGAGGTGAGTTAGAAAGGTGGCATATGCGTTGGAGTTACCAGCAGAGTTAGCTTCGATACATCTAATTTTTCATGTGTCTCTATTAAAAAAGTACATTGGTGACCCATCCTTGGTTGTTCTGGTGGAGAGCATAGGTGTGAAAAATAGTCTTAGATATGAGGAGGTCCCAGTTGAGATCCTTGATCATCAAGTTCTCGAAAGTTGAGAAACAAAGAAGTAGCTTCAGTAAAAGTCATGTGGAGGAATCAGCTGTTTGAGGGAGCTACGTAGGAGGCCGAAGAAGATATGATAGCTAAATACCCGCATCTTTTCCCTGTTGGCTCAGTTCTAGCATAAGGTATCATGTTCCTCCTTAGTACTCTATTCAGTTTCATTTCAAGTTTATGTCTCTCGGTTTCTTTCATGTTTTAACATGTATTAATGAATCATAAATTCAGTTCCGTCATGTGTATAAGTCCGGAGTCAGTCACTCCATCAGTTTTCAGTTTCAGTTGTTCAGTTTGGAATTCTAATTTTTCCTAAGCATTTCAGTATGCTTAACCCACATTCTAGGATGAATGTTCCCAAGAAGCAGATACTGTAATATCCCAAAAGTTTCTAAGTCTAGCCTTGGGACTGAAAATTGTGATCAGCAGAAAAAGCTGAAAAAATATCGCAGGACGACTCCTGGAACGAGTCGTGGGAAGGACTAACCAGTCGTAGGAAGGAGCCATTGTTTGATGTTGAGCTGCCCAGGTTAGATTGTACGGGTCATGGTAAGACCTATTGTTGGAAACCACGGGTCGTGATAGGCGATTGTCAAAAGGTTGGAGGAGTTGGACTGGTAAGCCACGGGAATAAACCACGAGTCGTGGGTTGGTGGTACGACTCATGGTCAGTGGTCATAGCAAGTCACTAGTGTACCATGTTTGGAAGGAAAGAGTCATGGTACAACTAGTTATGGAGAACAATGATTCATGGCTTGCACTCGTGGGAAGGAGGCAAAGGAAATGGAAGCAGTGGCCACGAATAGGTTCAACGACCCATTATTGGAAGGTACAAGTCGTTGTTTCACTCGTGGGAACTCCAGGATGTTAGGAGAGAATAGTAGAGATGACGAGAGGTAACCATGAGTCATGGTTTTAAGGTACAACTCGTGGTGAGAGTCGTTACATCTGGCAGTGAGTATATTTATGCAAAATTAGTAACGGCATTTTTGTAATTCCTAAGCTCCTAATCCTTAAACTGCGTTGTTTTAAGACCAGGAAGAAGTATATTAAAGGAGTTTAGTCTATTCTAATTCATTCAACTCCCATCCATGCGAGTTTAGAAGTTCCCCTTTGAAGATCAAGCTTGAATCCTTCAATTTCTTCCCCAAATCTCTTGGACTTTCAAAGCCAAATTGAGATTCAGCTTACCCAGGTATGTAGGGCTATGAATGAGAGATTCCTTTCACTCTCATGCCCAAATTTTCTCCTCAAGTTCATGAATTCAAGTTTATGATCTTATAGGGTTTTAACCCAATTTTATAAAAATTTTCGTGATTTGTTTATGGGTCAATTCCCTTCATGTTTCAAAGTATGTTTTCACTTTCATAGGCAGATTTTTACACCTATTCTGATTATAAATTTATAATTTTAAGTTTTCGAAAATTATGCCCTATTATGCAAATTTTTATGAAAATTCAAGTTTATGATTCATGATTTCAAGTATGATGAAATATCTAGCATGATTGAATATTTACAAATTACTCATGTATGAATTCATAATTTTTTTATGAAGTCTATTTCAAGTTTGCATGATTTTGAAGGTTTAGGCAACCCAACAAAAGTCAAATATATTTCATGATTTAGCCAATGCTAACAAGATCAGTTATTATATATAGTTTTTAGAGTCAAGACTCCCCAATATTCATATTCAAGCTATGTTTTGAGAACATGATTATATGAGCATTATACATATTTTAAGAGTAGTGTCTAGCACCGAGTAGGCTAGGAGTTCCAAGGTTCTCCAGTCTTATAAACTATGCGCCAACATAGGGATATATTTTGGGACTTCTCAAGAGAGTGTTTCCCCGCCCAAGGGTACACCATGATATCACATCTTACTTATCCTTTGCCCTAGAAAGGCTTAGGATGACTCTCCTCCACATGGGTAAGACGTGGGATCATTATGCGCTCATACATGGTGATTATCAGTTATGATGAATCTCCCATTGTTCCTCATGATTTCAGTTATTCATGTTCATAACTTATGGCATTATGTTTCTTAGCAGGTTTGACCCAATGATCAATTTAACGAGCTTTTACTTATAATTTTAGCTATGACAAGTCATATGATTTCTATTTTAGCTTTGGGTCATTCTATTCAGATATGATATTCATTTTGTGATTATATATGTTTCAGATTCAAATTTCAGCATGCATTCCTTACTTTCATGCCCTTATGATTTATGTTTATATATATGATTTCAATTCATACCTACTCATCATGTTTTACTTACCTTTCACACTCAGTATATTTCAACTACAGACCGCATACATTATGCGGTATCATTTCATGATACAGGTCCGAGCAATCAGACCCAGTTCTACCGTTAGCTCAGCTTCCCCTCAGTCAAGTTTAATTTTTGTTGTGGTAAGTCCTCATTTTTCAAGGACCTTCAGCTTAATACTTGATATTTCAGCGAGCTAGTTGGGGATGTTGTATCTTCAGCTCATCAGACAGTAGTAGAGGCTTATCAGATATTATGTAGATTATCAGCTTTGCCGAGTGTTGACCCGTTTATGATTATTGTGTTATTCAGACTTCCGTTTATTCATGTTTCAGTTATCATATTACACTTGATGTATGCTCTTTAGTTGTTATGTTCATTCCATGGGTTGACTTGGAGTCATTCGTGGTTCTAGATTCCGTGTATCGATTCGGGCCTATATTCGGGTTGTGGCATCTATTTTCGTTTCTAATATTCTCTATTAAAAATGCGTTATGGATTCAATGAAGCAACTTACTTTAAAACAAAAAATCAAGTGGATGTACACTAGTCGCTATGTCTTCTCAGATTCATTACTTTATTCTAATATACAGAGCTTAAGTGACTTGAGCATATCGTGAATCATGAAGTCACAATTCAAATAATGGAGGGTCAAAATGACCAATGCAATCCAATTATATTATCATTTTATCTAAGAATTCAACATAGCCACATTATTTAAACTTCTTGATTATGACTCTTTTATCTTATTTAAGCTTAACCAGTGCTTCTTTTTCTATTGGCAAAAAAATATATATGACAATTCCTAAATTTTTGGGTATGAGATTGCAGAAAAAGTTAAAGTTGAAAAAGTCTTTATTTTTTGGAAAGAAGTTAGGCTGAGTTTTGGAATGACAGAGACAAATAGAGACACAAAATAGGATTGGAAAAAAAAATCAAAAGGATGGAATTTTGGAACTCTTAATATTTTGCTATGTTTAGCTTTTGTGAGTGATGTGGTATTACTTACCTTGTATTGGACGAATAGCTGAGGGTTGGACATTTTCACAAATAGATGACATAAATGTAAGTTTTGTAGTTAGATTTTAGTGATATTCCTGACACAAAATAACAATGTCTTATTTTTCTTCGCCTTTTTTGACTTTTAATTAGGATATCAATCACCAAGGTAAATCCGCAAATTGGTGAATTGATTTTGATTTGCATTAATAAGAATTTGAATGAGCAAATAGCTCTTTTGTGAAATATGGATTTTTAAATAATAAGATTGCAGGTGGTTATTTAAATTATTGATTGGCAAACTATTTTGGAACTTATTCTAATTTAAGTTAATTTTCTAAACATAATTGAATTATTTTGAGGGAAAACAAGGGACACCAACCTTTATATAGTTGACTTTTTAAAAAATATATAAATAGGTTTAATCGTCATTAATAAATAATAATTATTGTAAATATTATTAGTTAATTGTGGATGTCCATAACTTTTAGATATAACTCTCACCATTATGAGTAGTAATATTCATACTTCCACTACCTTTGCATTGATCTTCCACAACTCTTGATCTCCCCCACATTCTCAAGGATTAATGTCATGTTTATGAAAACCTTTGGTGCTTCTCAATATAATTCTATAAATAGAGGTCTTGAGAATGATATTGTACACACTTGAAAGAAGAAAAATTATCTTATTGTTCTATCTTATTGTTTCTTTTGTTCTTTATATTGTTTCTTTACATTGTTGTTTTGAGTTTTATTTTACAACACGTTATCAGCACGAGGTTCTAACTCAATTCATCATCTCAAGATTGAGTGTATTTTCTTCTTCAGAACAAGGTACATTCATGTTGAAGTTATATTATGCACTTTGTATGTGAAATTTGGTGTGTGCTTTACTTACTGTGATTACACTCACTAAATAATTTATTCACTAGTATTTGTTTAGTGCCAAAATAATTATTCATTCTTTCATGTTTAGTTGTTTGTCATTTCATCTATCTGCTTGACCCTTTAGTGAACATGTCTAAACTAAAATTATTTAGAATTGTTAAGGGATAGTAGATTATATAGATTACAGAAAGAATACTTTATTAACTATGTTTATTGATTTTATCAATTACATGGTTGATTTTTATCTAATATACCTAGTAATATAACTAATATATCATCTCAAAGTTATGTTAGTTTCGCTTCAGATTAAGGTGAGTTAATAGTTATGTTGCTATATTTTGTGGTAAAATCTTCTTTATGTGATTATATCACTGGTAACTCTTTCTCAATTATTTTATTGATTCCTAAATACTTTAGCTTACAAATTGTTAATTAACTTTAGGTATACAATGGTGTGTGTGTGTGTGTGTGTGCGTGTGTGTATTTTTGAATCAACAGTATTTGTATTGTTATTATAATTATTATTTCTAACTTTATTATTTTTGTGATGGTTTTCATCTTGATATCTTTGAAAGAAATTACCTATCGTGGGTACTTGATGCTGAGATTCACCTAGACGCTAAAGGTCTTGGCGTCACTATTACACAGGGTAATGCAACATCAAGTCAGGACAAAACGAAGGTTGTGATTTTCCTTTGTCATCATCTGGACGAAGGATTGAAAGTTGAATACCTAACAGTGAAAGATCCACTTGAATTGTGGACTGGTTATTGCCAAGAGCTCGTTATGAGTGGATTCACTTACGGTTACAGGATTTTAAAACTGTATGTGATTATAACTCTGTTTTATACAGAATTGCTTCCCAATTAAAATTATGTGGGGAAGATATAAAAGATAAGAATATGTTGGAAAAGACATTAACAACTTTTCATGCCTCAAATCAGGTATTACAACAGCAATACCGTGAAAGAGAATTTAAAAAATATTCGGATTTGATCTCATGCCTTCTTGTGGCTGAGCAACATATTACTCTTTTGTTGAAAAATCATGAAGCCTGCCCAACTGGAACTGCTCCACTACCAGAAGCAGATATTATTGAAGCACATGACCAGTCTGAAAAAAGACAATAAAAATCGAGGTCAGAATAATGTGCATGGGCGTGGCAATGACAAAGGACGATATAATAATCGTCGTAGTGGTGGTCACCATAAAAGGGAGAACAATATGGGTTCTCAAAGCAATCCTTCAAGAGGCAATTGTCATCGTTGTGGTATGAAAGGTCATTGGAAGAATGAATATCGGACGCCTGAGCATTTTGCTAGGCTTTATCAAAATTCTTTCAAAAGAAAGACAAATAGAGGTGGTGTCTTATCTGCTAATGCCCGAGTGGAGTCATACTTGACTTTTAAAAATGATGCTTAGGCAGGGCCTTCACAAAAATTTGATGACAATTTTGAAGCACATTTGGCTTTAAAAGATGATGATTTTTCTGGTCTGGATGATATTACTCATTTGAAAGTTGAAGACTTCTTTGGGGATCAAATCTGAAATTTGATCATTTACTGAAAAAAAACATTTATGTTGTTTCTTTGTTTATGTGTTTTTAGTTGTTATGCTTTTTTTATGTTGCTTTTATTTTCTGAGAAAGAAAAAAGGAAATATACTTAAGTTATCTTGCAATATTGTTAGATTTCCTAATTCTCATGATGTACTCTATTTTTATGAAGATAAATAAATATTTTTAGTCTTCAATTTGATTCAAGATGAGTAATGGAGATATGTGTCTTCTGGATAGTGCTACAACTCATACTATACTAAGAGAAAAAAAAAATTTCTCTCATTTGACTATGAAAAGGGCATATGTTAACACAATATGTGGTAGTACAGAATTTATTGAGGGCTCTGGAAGAGAGACCTTATTACTACCTGGAGGAACAATATTGGTTATTAACAATGCACTATATTGTAGTAAGTCTTAAAGAAACTTATTAAGTTTAAAGGTTATTCGCCAAAATGACTATCATGTTGAGACTGTCAATGAAGGAAATGTTGAATACCTTTATATTACTACAATAAAGGCAGAAACAAAAATTGTGCATGAAAAATTACCCGCATTTTCTTCTGGGTTGTACCATATAAGTGTTGGTATGGTTGAATCACATGTCGTAGTAAGCAAAAAAAATTACTGGTTATAATGATTTTATCATTTGGCATGACTGGTTGGGCCATCCAGATTTAAATACGATGCGCAAAACTATTGAGAATTCACATGGGCACCCTTTGAAGAACCAAAAGATTCTTCAATCAAAGAAATTCTCTTGTGCTGCTTGTTCTCAAGGAAAGTAGGTTATTAAACCATCAGCAGCTAAGGTTAGGACTCAATCCCCTGCATTTCTGGAACGTATACAGGGTGATATATGTGGGCCAATTCACCCTCCATGTGAACCATTTAAATATTATATGGTCTTGATAGATTCATCTACAAAATGGTCACGTGTATGCTTATTATCAACTCGCAACATGGTTTTTGCGAGATTATTAGCTCAAATATAAGGTTAAAAGCACAATTTCCAAATTATGCAATAAAGACAATACGTCTTGATAGTGTTGGTGAGTTTACATCTCAGGCCTTTAATGACTATTTTATGTCTACTGGAATAACCGTTGAACATTCGATTGCTCATGTTCATACTCAAAATGGTCTAGCAGAATCATTGATTAAACGCCTACAATTGATAGCTAGACCATTGCTAATGAGTACAAAATTGCCTATTTCAGTACGGGGGCAATGCCATTTTGCGTTCAGCAACAATTATGTGTATAAAGCCTACCAGTTGTCATGAATTCTCCCCCATTGCAGTTGGCTTTTGGCCAAGAGCCAAATATTTTCCATCTTAGAATTTTTGAATATGCGGTATATGTTCCAATTACTCCACCACAATGCACCAAAATAGGTCCCCAAAGAAGGTTGGGGATATATGTTGGGTATGAATCTCCTTCTATTATAAAATACTTGGAACCGATGATTGGAAATTTATTTACGGCAATATTTGTTGATTGTCAGTTTGATGAATCAACATACCCAACATTAGGAGGAGAAAATAAGCAGTTGGAAAAGGAGATAGATTGGAATGCATTATCACTATCTCACTTAGATCCTCGAACAAATTAATGTGAACAAGAGGTTAAAAAGATTATTTATTTGCAAAATGTTGCAAATCAACTGCCAGATGTATTTACTAACCTTTCAAAGGTTACTAAATCTTATATTCCAGCTGCAAATGTTCCAGTTCTAGTTGATGTTCCGATAGGATAAATTATTCATGCAAATGAATCTAAACCATGTCTGAAACGTGGTAGGTCAATCGATTTTAAGGATAAAAATCCTCAAAAAAAGAAAAGAATAAATGATCAAAATGATCATAATATAGAGAAAATTGTTCAAGAAGAGGCTCGAGACATAACAAATGATAAGACCAATGAAGAGGTCCAAATACCAGAAAATAATGAGAATGAAGAAATCTCAATAAGTTACGTCTCCACGAGAAAAAGGTGGAACCGAAATGATATTATGGTTGACAATATTTTTGCTTATGATGTTGTTGTTGAAATAATGCAACAAGATGGGGGTTTTGAAACAAAATCTGTTGATGAATGTAGACAGAGAAATGGTTGGCCAAATTGAAAGGACGCAATTCAAGCAGAATTGACTTCACTTGAAAAACGTGAAGTTTTCGGATCAATAGTCCGAACACCTGAAGGTGTTAAGCCAGTAGGATATAAATGAATTTTCGTGCGAAAATAAAATAAAAAAGGTGAAATCGTAAGATATAAAGCACGACTTGTGGCACAAGAATTTTTGTAAAGGTCTGGCATTGATTATATGGAGACATATTCTCCTGTGGTGGATGAAATTACCTTCAGCTATCTAATAAATTTGGCAATTCATGAAAAATTTGTTGTCGCGGCTAATGGATGTTGTCACAGCCTATTTATATGGCTCATTGGACCACAACATTTTTATGAAAATTCCTGACGCATTCAAAGTTCCTGAAGCATACAAAAGTTCACAAGATACTTGTTCAATAAAGCTTCAGAAATCCTTATACGGATTGAAACAATGAGGGCGGATGTGGTACAATCATCTTAGCAATTATTTGCTCAAGGAAGGGTACAAAAATGACCCTATTTGTCCTTGTATTTTTATAAGAAGGTCTGGATCTGAGTTTATTATAATAGTTGTGTATGTTGATGACTTGAACATTATGGGCACTCCTAAAAAGCTTTCAAAAGCTATTGAGTGTTTGAAGAAAGAATTTGAAATGAAAGATCTTGGTAAGATAAAATTTTGTCTTGGCCTACAAATTGAGTATTTAACAAATGGAGTATTTGTTCATCAATCAACATACACTAAAAAGGTTTATTTACATGGATAAATCACATCCGTTGAGTAACCCGATGGTTGTGAGATCGTTTGACATAAATAAAGATTCATTTCGACCTCAAGAAAATGATGAAAAGTTTCTTGGTGATGAAACTCCATATCTTAGTGCAACTGGGGCACTAATGTATCTGGCCAATTATACCCGATCAGATATTTGTTTTGCAGTAAGTTTATTGGCAAGATTCAGCTCCTCTCCAACAAGAAGACATTGGAATGGTGTTAAACATATATTCAAATATCTTCGAGGAACCATTGACATGGGATTATTCTATTCTAATGAATCTAAGTCAGAAATGGTTGGTTATGCAGATGTAGGATGTTTGTCGGATTTACATAAAGATCGATCTCATACGGGCTATTTGTTTACATATGGAGGCACAACTATATCTTGGCGTTCAATGAAGCAAACAATAGCTTCCACTTCTTCAAATCATGCAGAAATAATAGTCATTCATGAAGCAAGTCGGGAGTGTGTTTGATTGAGGTTAATGACCCAACATATTCAGGAAATGTGTGATTTTTCTTTGAAAAAAGGATATTCCAACTACATTGTATGAAGATAATGTTGCATGTATAGCTCAATTGAAGGGGGGATACATTAAAGGAGATAGAACAAAACACATTTCACCAAAATTCTTCTTTACTCATGATCTTGAGAAGAAAGGTGAAATAGATGTTCAACAAATTCGCTCGGTTGATAAGTTGGCAGATCTGTTCAATAAAGCATTACCAACCTCAACATTTAAAAAGCTTGTATACAAGGTTGGGATGCGTCGTCCCCAAGATATTATATGAGTTTTACATTAGGGGGAATAAAGTATGCGTTGCACTCTTTTCCTTGGCCTAGGTTTTGTCCCAATGGGTTTTCCTGGCAAGATTTTTAACGAGGCAGCAAATAATGCATAATACAAGATATGTGTACTCTTTTTCCTTTACTAGGATTTTTTTTCACTGGATTTTTTCCTAATAAGGTTTTAACGAGGCATATTATCTATCAATGGACATCCAAGGGGGAGTGTTGTAAATATTGTGGATGTCCATAACTTTTAGATATAACTTCCACCATTATGAGTAGTAATACCCACACTTCCACTACCTTTGCGTTGATCTTTCACACCCCTTGATTTCCCCCACATTCTCAAGAATTATTGTCATGTTTATGACAACCTTTGGTAAAGCTCCTCAATGTAATCCTATAAATAGAGGTCTTGAGGATGATATTGTACACACTTGAAAGAAAGAAAAATTATTTTATATTGTTTCATTTTATTGTTTCTCTTGTTCTTTATATTGTTTCTTTACATTATTGTTTTGAGCTTTATTTTACAACAGTAATATCATTTTTCTCGACTTTATTGATTTTTCTTCAGTTTTTAATAATGTTCTTAACCTAGCAACCATGTAATAAGAACTATTCAGAAACGAGGAAAAACTTTATGATGCAATCAATTTTAGGGATCATTTTCGATGTATGCATAATACTGGCATATGATATAATAAAGAGACTGATGTAGGATCATATAAAAGGAAATGAAAGTCCCCCATTTGAATGAAGTTAATTTTATTTTATATGGTATTGAGGTGATTTTTTACTTTACTTGAGAGTTTTATGGTTAGAGAATCTTTTGTCTCCTCTTTACGTGTGACGTTGTCCTCTTCAATGTGTTGTTAATAAATTTTGCAGATATAATTTTCTTTATTATTCTTATCTTTTTTTTCCTTCTCTGATTATTTTTTTTGCAGGCCTCTTAAGTGTAAGTGCAAATCTTTGAGTTTTTTTTATTTTGATTTCTTTTTATTTTTATTTTATGTACATGTTTTTGGAGAGAGAATAACTAACTAACACTTAATATATTTTTATTTCTTTTTGTTTTTCTTTTCAAGTTCATGCATTCTTCTTGAAGCAATACATGTCTTTGTATGTTTAAGCATTATGAGATTTTTGACTTTGACAAACATTAAAGTCATTAGTAAAAATATGACTATTTTATAGTGCCTTTATGTTTTCTTTTATTATTTTGTCAATTGGGTATACAATTTTCATTGTTCTTTTTAAATTTCTTTATGTTAAGCTTTTGGGGTGTAACTTTTTGGGATTTTATTTTTTATCACGTCGATGTTTTTAGTGAGAGATTTGAGGTTAACAAATACATGTTATATTCTTATTCCTCCTTTCTTTCTTTTCTCTCCATATTTCTTTATTTCTTTTTCGTAGATCTAAAATACTGTAGGCGTATTAGAACGTTATTTCTATTGTTATGCATTTATATAAATAAATATTTCAAATTAAATATAGAAACTAATGTTTATAATTTTATTTAATTATTTATGTCAAACATTTTTTGTCGTATTTTTTATCTATAAGTTTAAATTTATGATATTTGTATTTGGAAGAAAAAATTTCTTTTATCACCGTGTGAAGCGCGTATAAGTATACTAATATATATGTACAAGAAGGTGCTCCCTGTGGATAATTTCTTCAAGCACCTAGATCAACTAAATTAGAACTAATTCAAGGGTTAATTATACTAGACACTATGTAATATGATTCGGCTTCGAATATATCTCTTGTATTTGATGAAGCATAGATACTAGAGTACTTGCCTTGTTTTGATGATCTGACAAATTTGAGGAACCAGATACGTTGTCTAAAGGACTAGATTTCTTGGTTTTAAAGTCAACCTTCACAATTGTAAAGTTGTTGTCCCGACTCTTTATCCAATTGTCCAAGGAGCTCATCTCTCTCAAATCCTCTCGCATATGTTAAACATTACAAGATGCAAATCTGATGAAACCAGATAAAAGAAAACTGATGAGAAATCAGATACATTGTTATTCCCTATTCTCGAACAGGGATGGACCCACATGGAATCCAGTAGGATCAATTAAATCTGTTTCGTCCGAAAGTTATATTTTTTGTATACTAGAAATTTGGCTTAAAAGGGGGATTTTAATATAAGTAGCTTTTGTTGAACCCTTTTGAACAAAGATGTAGCTGTCAAGATGGTAAGTGGGTTCAAAAGAAGTGGAAAGATCGAAAGTTCGATCTATTTTTCAGGATTTCTTTACACCGTGCTCCCTTCTATGATATCTTTTTTCTTTCAATTTACCTTATAATTGTGTCTTAATATAAATAAATAAATAAGCAAAACTTAAATGATTTTATTTCTTGAGTTTGGTTCATTTTTAGTTTATTTTATATTGAAATTGTATGTTTGGGTTATGTTGAAATTTCCAATTTAGTTTATAAGCTATTTTAATTTTCTTTCATAATTTATCCTCCTATTAGTTTAGTTAAAATATGCATATATAATTTAGGAAACTATTTACATTTTTCTTATTTTTGTGAATTACAACCTTTTCATTTATAAACAAGATAGATTTTAGATAGTTAAGTTACTTAGAATCTTAATTAAACTTTAAATTTGCCAAAAACGTTCTTTTGAAGTTTAAAAGGTTGTTATGTTTTTTGTTGAAGTAAAACTTAATTAATTAAATAGATAAAATACAATTATTTACATTAAAATTAATAGAGTTTTGGTTTTAAAAAAATAAAGATTTTTTTATTTTTCAAAAAAGTTCTAAGGTCCTATGTATTTTTAAAAGTTTTTCTTATTTCTTTTACCCTTTCTAGGAAAGACATATATTTGTTCACACTAAAATGCATCAACTTCTAAATGATTTTATGTGGAGGTCGAGTAACTCTGATTCATATTTTTCATAGAAAAATCTCTGATCAAGAATAGACCAAGAATCCTTATAAGAAGAAAAAAAGTATTGCACCGTAGATTTTACTTGTCTTACTCAACATCATTTATAATGTTGCCTTCATTTGAACCCACTTATATAAATTTTTGGGTCCGCCATTATTCTCATAGTCAATCTTTATAGCTGTAAAAGTAACTTTACAACTGTCACCGCCACTGTAACAGAACCACAGTGCACTAGCAGCACTGCTGCTATCCTAACTCTTGTCCGACGATCAAAGACTTCATCTCTGTCTCATCCTCTTATATATATTGAACAAGACAAGATGTAAAACTGAAGTTTTGCAACATCAAAATATTAATTTTCTTCTACATCTGCAAAGCCGTTGTCGTACCTCTCCACGAGTCAAAGCTGCAACAACTCTGAAGAACCTGTTTATTAGCAACGAGTTATGTATTTTATTCTAGGTTGTTGAGTCTCTCTCTTTTGCTCTTAACATTGTAAACTTACTCCTTATCTTTTAAGAAGCTTTCGTAGGTGCTTTCTGTTGTATTGAACCTTTTGTGGTTGGGCTAGAGTTAGTCGTGCATGTCTTTGTAATAGAGTTATTGCAAAGAGCTTACAATAGAGTTATTGTAAAGGGAAGGGATTAAGAGTTTAACTCTTAGATTGCAATAGATTGTAATCTAAAATATTGCACGGTTATTAGTGGAATTTGAAAAATTCCATCAGGGTAGGTCGTGGTTTTACTCTCTTGGGCAAAGAGAGTTTCACGTAAACACCTGATGTTCCTTACTTTCTGTTCTTAACTGTGGAACCAGGTGAGGAACTTGGTTCTCTATAGTATTTGGTGAGCACTCCCAAACTATCATATTTTAAAATTAAAAACTTATATTTTCTATACAAATCCTACACTTACACCAAATTACTAATATAATTATCGAAATCGTGAGCATCAGCATGTAACACCTCTTATGAGGTATGTCAAAAAATCAATATACTAAAATATAATTATTAAAAGATAAATTAAAATAAAATGTTTTTAGTGTACTTTTAAGATAATTTCAAAATGGAACAATAAATAAATAAACTAAAATAAAAATGGGAAATATCTATAAAACAAAATATCATAATTAATAAAATTACAAATAACTTATATATTAAAATGTAGAAAAATTATTATCAATAGTTGGTATATCTTATTAAATTTTTTGTGTTCGTTTCTTATCTATGAATTTCTAAAACATACATATTTCACATAGTGTTTGTTCTCTGTTTTAATCAAATTGTGTAAATAAAGATATTATAAAAATATTTATATTCTTTATTAAATCTCATAAATAATAAATCTCATAAAAACAAATACATAAAAACTTCTTATTTGTAATTTTAATTTGATTATATTTAATATATTTGATTATGGGTATACCTCATAGGAGGTGCAAGTAATATTTTTATAACATTAGAAGTATGAGTATTTGATTTTAAAATATTGGAGATGTATTCGAAATTGAATCAAATTATAGGGTGTTTAGTGTAATTAACTCAAAATTCATCCTATTAGGATTAATATTATAGACTAGAAAATAGCTACATGACACGATAAGGAAACAAATTTATGATTTATAGATTTTCTTACTAGACAAATAAAGAAATAAAATAATTTATAACAAGATAAGGAAACAAATTAAAGATTTATAGATTTTTTTACTAGACAAATAAAGAAACAAAATAATTCATAACCATGTAAGGAATTCAATTTATTAAAATTAAATTTATATTTTGGTAGGTTTTTAAGTTAGGTCAAGTTTAATTTGGATTTCTGAAATCTAATTGAATCAATATAGTAAGTTATTTTCAAGCTTACCATAATTCATAATTTTGAATTCTTTTCAACTATAGCATGTACTCCTTGGAGCAACTATAAAAACCCATTCTTTGTCCCTTTGTTTTCACCCCCAATTGCATTGATTCTCTACTTCCTCTTTATACACTTCCTCCATTTTGTAGATCATATTTCGGCTTCTTCTTTTTTTTGATGCCTCATAAATGGTCCACATTACCTATGTCGACCTACAAGTTGTTCCCAAAAAATTGCTTCAATTCTACGTTGAATCCTCATTGTATATATGTTTATCAGTTTAAAATTGAATCAGTTCAAGTTATTCAAATTTTAATGTCCTCATTACTAAGTTCTTTGATGAGTTCAATCCTGTGATAACTAGTAGCTATATGTGTGAGATTCTGAACGGTGGGCTCCATGGACATCTATTCAAGGTAATTAATATGATATCATAATTCTTTCTAATAAATGAAATATATAAGTTGAAAAAAATTGGATAAATTTTTGTACTCTTTCCTCTCAATGTAGCAACAATAACCTAGAGAAGAAATCAAAGATTTTTTTATCCAAAATTTTCTCAATTTATGTATTTCACTAATTAGGCAGAGTTATGAATAACACCGTAATTACCTTGAATAGAGGTCCAAGGAGCTCGCCGTCCAGAATCTCACATATGTAGCTATTGGTTATCTCAGGATTGAGCACATCAAAGATCATTGAAATTTGAATGGCATGATGACTCATTGATTCAATTTTAAATTGATAAAATCATATACATTGAGGATTCAACGTAGAAGCGGAGCAACTTTTTGGGACAGTTTGTAGTTCATAGGTATTATGGACCATTTCTGAGACATTAAAATAACAATCGCGCTAATTAATCTCAAATGAGTTGAAGTCGGCTATAAAATTTTCAGTTATGCTAATTATTTGAATGCTAAGAAGTCAATAGTACTATATGATGTGGTTGATGCAGATTTCGCCAATGATGTTTGAGGATGTGTTTTTTACTCATGCACATAAGTTCCTATATTGTTAGAAACGTCTCATTTTCTTTTTCTCTTGTAGATACTTATTATAAAAGTCAAATTCTAGTACTCCATTGTCATGTATGATAATATATATATATATTTTTTTTTTTTTTACAAGATTGGTTCAGTTGGTGAAGATTCATATATATGAACATAACTTCTGTATGAGACAGACAAATTTGTTGTTGCCATTTCATTTCGAGAAAGATATCCAATATAACAAATATTACTTTCACAAACTAAGTAACCTAATAATACTCTCATTTTTATATTTGTTGTCTCCAAAAAGAATATATCACGTAGAAATAGAAATGAAATGAACATATAATGATCCTCGTAATTGTTTTGTGATTTTTACTCTTTTTTTGTTTGTTTGTTTAAATCTTTCCATAGCCTTCTTTAGCTATTTATGACTTATGGGGGATGGATGACATGACTCTCAAGGTGATCGGATGTGTCTGGGGAAAAATTTAAGTTTTGAAAAGTTTGAATAAAGTCGACACTTGGGTTTAATGAGGTTGGATTTTTGTTTTGAAAGCTCCGTTAGGTCCAGAGGGTGATTTATGTCTTAGTTGAATGGTTTGCACAAATCCCAAGGCACTCGGGAGTGATTTGGACCTGATTTCTAGTTTTCTTAAAGTTTAGAGTTGACCACAGTCAATATTTGATCATACTATCTCAGATATGTGATGAGTCCAACAAATCCGAAATATGTTTTTCCATCGATTTACACTTTTTTATAGACTAGGTTTCAACTGCGGGAATTTCTTGCACAACTGCTCTTTACAAGAGTACATACTAATAATTAGACAGTATTTGTACACAAACCATCTTTCTCTCTCTCGCTACTTACTACTTACTATTTTAAAACTACCAAAACATAAACTTACTTTAGAAAGTTAAATTCCTTGCATAATGAGTTTGTTTCTTTATTTGTCCAATCAAAAAACTCTTCACATTTAAACATTCAATCATCTTTACATTGAAGACATCATGGGACCAAAAAAGTTGGATAAAGCCACTTTAGAGAGTATGTACAACAGAATAACATTTCTTAATACCGATAATCAGCGCCTCAAATCCCAAATGAGTTGGAATCGGCTACTTAATATACAACACCTAATTAGTGCCATGATTCTTGATCTACACCTTAAATCCTTCATTACAACAACAAACCCTCACTCCTAAATTCTTGGCAGTCAAACACAAGCAATATTACTCTAGACTCAGCCTTAGATCCATTTTCCAGAAGAAAATCCGGTTTTCTTTGGAGGAACTTTCAAGCCGAGTTCTTTACATTGCTCTTCATCAGGCTGTGAGCTCAGAAATCCAGTCCCTACGAAGTGAACTAATGCTGATGCATCCTCGAGTTTTTTGGTCAAGTTCAGTGATGCAGAGAGAAAAGGCTCTGAAGTAGTAGTGGTAGTAGTAGTTTGCTTCTTTGTTGGCAGAGTATCCAGCTCTGCTGCTTTCAGAAAACGCTCGGTTGCTGCTTCCCAAGAAAGCGCATGCCTTTGTGCATCAGTCAAGGGGGCAGGCTCATCAGTCAATGCCTTGAGTATAGCTTTAACAAATCCCTCACCATCATCATAAGTTCGACAATTTGGGAATTGCATGAAGAATTCATTTGACGGATGGTTGGCGCATACAACTATCTTGCCCATAGCTAATGCTTCAGCCGAGGTTGTACAAACTACATCTGTGGTACTTGGATTAAGGAGAACCTTATAACTAAAACCAAAA
This sequence comes from Datura wrightii, assembly GCA_035772735.1. NCBI lineage: Eukaryota > Viridiplantae > Streptophyta > Magnoliopsida > Solanales > Solanaceae > Datura > Datura wrightii. Next base: position 32,315,390 of record JASDFA010000014.1, read on the forward strand.
AAAAAAAAAAAACCAAAATGAATTAGAAAATGATGAAAGAAAGCAAATATTAAGCTCCCTACATGAATAAGTCCATCTGAAAGTGAATGCCTGCCTTTCCAAGTCCCAAAATATGTCATCTTCCAAAACTAAGAAAAAAGGGATGGAGGTTCTACATAGGTTTCAACCAACATTTGAGAGATCCTACGCTACAAAGTTAAGGCCCAAATTAATCTTTAAGATGATAAAAGTATCAATGGACTCATTAACTCATTAACCTATATCCAACTGCCACAGAAAATAATGATCTAACTAATCTTCCGCTCAGATGTGGATAGGCCAGACACATTTATTTCCCACTCCACATTTCTCAATATTTTTGGAGAAAAAGGAAAGAAAAGCTTTAGTAAGAACAAGGTAGATCATCATTGATGAAGACAATTGCAAGGAGATGAGGCTTATCGCGATGCCTTAATATTTCAGTTTGTCAAGATAGAGAGATTCCTCTATGTGGCTCTCAAATTTAGGCATTTTAAACTTTATGCTTCAATACCTTAGAAGAACAAGGAAAACTAACTTGAGAAATATGATTAGCAGGATGCAGATGTTCCCTTTTTCTTAGATTCTTTCGCTTTTCTCAATTTCCAGATTAGGGATCTTGTACTAGCAAAATTTTCATTTTTAGCCAAGTCCACGATACTGGTAAATTGAGGAGTGCTTTTAGATGTTGCACTTATATTATTAACCAAATACCAGTAAAAGATTGATATATTTATTCTTCTTGCTAGCTCTAAAAGGCGCTTTTAATGAGGAAACTTGACCATGATGCTTCTGAATCATTAATATATGGGGAAAAAAAGAATGTAAAGTTTGCATCAAAGTTCTGTTATGTTCTAAGATATAACAGTTAAATATCCAATTCACTATTTGAAACTCAAGCAGGATGCCTACTGGAAGGCTAAGGCCTTATTTTTCAACTTGTGGGATACACTTTATTTTGTCTATACAGGAAGCAAAAGATAAGGAAAAAGTATATCAGTCAAAACTAGCATGACAAGAACCATGAGGCCTACATCTTAGATGGTAACATCTGACAACTTCTATCATCATTTTCTTCCATTACGTGAAAGAGGTCCATGCTGTGTCAACTATATATTCTTTTGTGACAAAGACATGAACGATTGATAGAGTGATTAGCAATCAACGATTATTAGAGCACTGTCTTACACGAAATATTCCGTAGCCTGTACAGCTTCTAACATATATTTGCAAATATTAATTTTTGACCATTTGTTTGAACACTAATTTATCAAAGGGACAGAAAAAAGAAACCTGATTTAAAAAAAAGGTTAAGCCCACATTCAATTGTCTCATTCCATACATCGTCTCTTATGGGAATGTAGGCTTCCTTTGCATCCAGTAAATTGGATCAGGCATGATAAGCTAGGTTCTAGGAACAGCAGATGTAAATGCATACCCACCCACATTGAGAATATTTCTATCCAGAACAAATGATATATATAACGAGAGGGACAAACAGCTTAACAGTACAAGCGGATAGCTCTGCAGGTACTTACTCGTGAAACAAAGGATCTGCATGATCACGTCCAGGATGAACCCTAACTGTCAACTCCAACTTCTTAGCTGCCACCTCAATTTCAGCAGAATCCTCACCACTACCATACAAATCGATCTCAAATCCAGGAAGTTCCTTTTGATGATCACGTAAAAGATCAAGTAGCTCCTTGTACCCTTTGTTCCACAGCTTCTTACCAATGTAGTAGACACCTTTGTTGAAAGTTTGGTTATCATTTTGCTGCTTCTCTCTTGTTTTCAGCCCAATCTCAAGGAACTTTGGATTAACTCCATGCACATTGCAGACCACAGATCTTGGTAGATCCTGGGTCGCAGCAGATAGCCGGATGACCTGCCATTTAGTGCAAGCAACTTCTATAGGTCAAGTCATTACACGTAAAATACCAAAAGATCATGGTTTTTTAAAATCAGTAAAAGACAGTTTTATCGATTACCAGCAATAAAAGAATGCTGGATAGTATGTACAGGAAAGTTATTACATGTTGGGCAAAGAGCTCAAAAGGTCAATCATGGGTCTTACATCATTAAATGAAGCCATGTTGCACCAAAAAAAGAAGCAAGGAGATATCAAAAGGTTGTGGTTAATAGTTATAGTAGTAATTCCCATTTCATCAATCTTTGGATGATGAATGTTTTTGTGCGAATATACAGTTAACTTTATCAAACAAATGATTATAGTATGACAAATCGGCCCAACCAAGTGATTATCATTTCCTATATGAGTTTGAGTGTGCCTACGCATGCAAAACGAATTGCACAATTTTCCAACTTTTGAGCATGATAGTGTTTGAAATGGAAACTAATATGCAAGCATGTTGCCGGAAATTCAAACTTAACAAGGTTAACCAAAACAGAGAAGAAACATCACTACATTAAAGTGCCACATGTCAAAGTATTACATTCAACCTAGGTTAGCTGTTAACAATTCATACCACCACCAACACGCTCCCACCCCACCCCCACCCCAAACTCCCCAAGTAGATCCTCAAAACAAACAAAAAATTGCCGAAGAATAGTAGTATCATACCTTGTGGCAATATATATCGACTACCCAGCCATTGATGTACTTTATCAGGAGTGCTACCAATATGTTCCTCTCTCTCTTGACAATCTCCCAATAATTGGTGTGAACAATTCCTAGAACCAGGCGAAATTTTTCTTTCCATCTCTTCCCATGATGATACCATGTAAGATGTTCGGGCTCCTCAAGGACTGCAATATCTGCTTCGTCATCTGGTATAATTACTGTAATATCGCCCAAAGCAAGAATGCTCCTTTTATCTAGAGAGAACTGCAATATAGAATGGAACACTTTATTTCTAATACAGCACTCCAGAAGCATATCAATTGCAAAAAGTACAAGTATTGATAAACTAAAATAAGCTGCGACTATCTTTCAACATGAGAGGACTGAACCTCCAAGAGTTCATATTAAAATCTTATATTTGATGGAATGGCAGTAATACAAGAAGTAGATCAGAAGGGAGAGCTGGAAGGTCCTTACAACTAGGTTATCCCTCTCTTGTCATGAAACTTAATGTTATTGGACTTTAGATATGATTATTAACAGAGTACAGGTTTACCATTCCATGAGGAAGAGGGGGAAAATGTACAAACCATAGTGGAATCTGGAGAACAACTTTTGTAGGAAATGAATTACAATTTGTTTTCAACCAAACTAAGGAAATGAAGACAAAATTGTTATTTTGAGGGATACGCAAAACTTTATAAGGAAAATATACGAGATTCTAAATGCATGCAGAGCAGCTTTCCTCTGGCACACTATAATTATCCTGGTTAGGAGGGAAAATAGAGCAGAGTAACTCATAATTTTATTTTTTCCAAAAAGCAAGCATAATGATTTTGTTGATTTTCATAACAAACCAAACCAAATATCAATAGGCACTGATGAACAATGACATAACAATTTTCAATTTACATGGTACCATTATTTGCTTTAGACGAGTAAACTTCCATCAGTTGAAGTATGTGATTGGCTACACTTCCACAAATCTAAGAGAATGGAGTTTTTGGTGTAATAAATATTAGACGGATTCTCATTCATATTTCAGACTTTGAGTTACCTTTCCAGGATAAAAACGAATATTAAAATTTGACACAAATCCAGTCCTCTCTTCCACCCATTGGCGGACATACTTTTCCTGCTCCAAGTGTGAATCAAACGTGATATTATTGGGAAACAAGTGTTCCTGATCTATCAGCGGCAGCCAGGGAACAACCAAAGTGACCTTCATCCTACCATCTTTTGCTAGATAAGCCGCACGAAACAGAGGATTGACAGCAGTTCCAGTAAGCCATGGGATACTTGCAGTAGTAAATATGGCAATGTGCTGTTTCTTCTCCATTTATGGATGTCAAGACAATTTATTTGCAGCTGTTTTTGCATACCATTCAGAGTCAGGAAAGGCCACCTGCGCACACTATATTTGAAGCTATTTATGAATTCCATGAAATGCATATAGACACCTAAAGTGTTTTCAGACTATATTGCTCGGACTGTCCAAAAATGTTGCAAGCACCCGTGTCGGAAGCTCCATAAGTATTCTACTTTTGAGGACCCGACACGCACCCAACAGTATTTTTGAAGAGTCTTGAGCAACATAGTTTTCAAATAGAATTCGTCTTTTAGTTGATGAAAACAACTAAGCTCTAGATCACCATCAGAAACTAAAGACTGTGAATAAAGGGAAAATGGCAATGCAATAGGCACAAAGACTGCAGCATTAAACTTTTATTCATTTTACCTAACTGGTAAGTATACAATCTACTAGACGTAGAAATTCAACTACAAGGCTTCGGGTATGGTCTCATCTTGTTCCAGTTACACAACAAGCATTTCAAAATCCTAGCAGTACATTTCACACTTGACATATTTGGTAAACAAAAGAGTTCATAACAGAAACAAATTGAATAAAGTTTGGAAACTGTTCACATAACACGCAAACACCCATTTACAGCAACTAAACTTCAATTCATCTCCACAGCAAAAGAAAAAAAAAATTGCACAAATTTCAACCAATTTGAACAAAGGGTGCTTGAAAATAGCACTAAAAACTGAATCTTGATCAGTAAAGATGGCAAGAAAAAACAAAGAAAAGAAGAAATAGAACAAACCCATATCAGATTACAACCTTGTGAGTTGTTTGAGTACGCTGATACACCAAGACAAGAGATTTAGAAGGGAGTTTAAGACAAGGTTTACCTGGACTTTCTCCAACGCTAAGTTTGAAGATTCACACGTTTTAGACACTTTCTTAAAGAAGAAAAATTAGTGCTTTTGAGGCAAATGAAATTAAATAATTAGTATTCGACTTTAATACTCATAAAAGGGAATAATAATGATGGTAATGATATAGCACTAAAAAACTAGAATGGGCTGGAAATGGGTTGCAAAGCAAAGATGCGAATCTTTTTCTTCTTTTTTTTCCAGAACGGGGTAGGGAAAAAAAAAAGTTAAAAAAAAAAAAGGAGATTAGAAAATTAAACAAGTATAAACTATTAAAATTTCTCTCAAAAGAAGCAATTATTATTATTTATATAAACTAAACAAATTTGTATTAGTGTTTTACTTTCTGTTTGGACAAAGAAAAAAAAAAAAGAACAGAGAGACGAGTATGCTGGCATAAAACACTTGATTGGTTGGTTGGTATGCTGACGAGGTTCTAGAAGAGCCTCCATTGGCTCAATCAATAGTGGAGCCCACTGAGTTGCTCGATTCATCTTTTGGTATATGTATTTTCTGTAATAGTAACTTTACATATATATGTATATAGTTATGTTTTGGATAATTTGATAATATAAAAATTACTTTATGCTATCAACATATAAAATATGAGCTTTTTTTATATACAAATATTGACCCAACAAAGAAACTACTTATATATAAAAAAAAAATGAAGTTTTCTCAATATGGGTTTGTATTCATATTGTTAATATCCACACCCGATATTATTAATAATTAACATGTCACAATTTCTCAAGTAATACTTTGGATTTAAAGTTTGAACTTAGTGATCACTAGTAATTCAATTACCTTTTAGTTGGAATTCATATTGTTGTGTATCTCGATATAAAAGGTTCATTTTTGTTCCAGCTATAAAAATGAAATAATATAAAAAGATAAAAATGTGAAACTTAATAAAAATTATTATTATTAGTTGAAAAACAAAAGAGAGTATTTCAAATGATTATGTGATAAATTTTTTTTTTCTCGATCATCCAAAATATTTATGAATTTATATATTACTAAATTTAATGAGTTAAAAAAAAAACTATCTAATTTTACTTAATATATATATACGTATAATTGTCTATATCGTATTGTATTAATTAAAAAATTGGTTAAAATTATATTTATAAAGAAGGGTGTTATATTTTCTAATGAACTCTACCAAACAATCACTTGTATTAAATCAATTCCATTTGTGTATTTGATAAATTGTAGTACTTGTTTACCTTGTTTCATGTTGACACTATACTTAGGGCATCTCCAACCCCGATCTAAGAGATAGAGTTTAGGGATCCAATCGAATTTTAAATTCTAGTCTAAACTCTAAATTTAGAGAAAAAAAGTAAAGTGATAGAGTTGCACTATTCATTAACTCTATTTTTTTTTAGATGAAGATAATATTATTATTTTTAATGATTAACACTTTTTATTTAACATGACATAAACTGTAAGATCATTAATTAAGTCTCTAATATTCGTATTTTTTTATATAGTATTTCTATTATATTAATTTTACATTTAAATTAATGTATAATTTATATAAATTAATTTCCGTATATAATATTTTATTTAGAATGTAAATTAATTTAATTTATAATTGTATAAAAAAACATAATCACCAATAAAATAAAATGTGCAAATATAATATATTGTTAATAAATAATAGCATGTACTTTAAATAACAAGACAATAAGCATTCAATAAAGTCGTGATTGATATACATCAATATTAAAAATACAATATACTGCACAACATGATAATCAAGGATGAGCGTGAATTCGGAAGGTCCAACTCCAATGATAGAAATGATAGTAGATGAAAATTATTGATTTGAATAATTTTTAGCTCGACGTAAAAAAAATTAAGGATAAAAATGCTCGTTTTTAATTTCATAATGCATTAATAGAGCATTTATGGGAGCAACATAGTAATCTTGAAAATTGAATGTTTATGCTGAAATTAAAATAATATTATCATGATATAATATTTATTTAATTATATTTCATCAATGATTTCTATTTTATTTGAATTTTTCATTGATATGTATAATACATACTATTTATTTGCAATTTATATTATTTAAAAATACAGGATATAAAATAATTTTATATTAAATGATTATATACGAAAAAGATATGAATTATATAGGATGATTATGTAGAAAGAAGAAGCAACAATTTATTTTATGAATTAAGAAAAATCAATAAATGAAATAAAAATAATAAATAATATTAAAGAGAGATAAGAATAAAAGAAAAATATTATTTTTTCTTTGGAATAAAAAATAAAGCAACGTTATTCATAAATTTTAAGTCTTTAACATGTCAATCAGGTGCAGCAATTTTTGGGACACTGTCCAATTTTATGAACAGTGCCAGCATTCCCAAAATTAGATCAAACTGTTACCTTAAATCACATACCCTAGCAAAAATTATTCAATTTCTGGGTTTATGGGTGTATTAATGAATTAAAATACACCCATAATAGAATAATTCTTGGGCAGTTAGTAAAATACTTCTACAAATTGTTCTTTATTGTAGTATTTACTAACTCTTACAAATGTTATGTGGTATTTGTAAATAATTTCTTCGAAATAATATGCATCAACTTCAGTAAAAACAGCATAATTCGTATGTCAATTTTTAGCAATACATATCATTTAAATGACCAAAAGATGGAACAAGAAATTTTCAGGGAGATGCATACCTAAGATACGATTGGAGAAATCAGCCAGGGAAGCTAAGAGATAGATCTCGGAGAAATTGAAAATGAGTATCGAGAAGCTGTTGATTGTGGGAGGCACAGGCTACTTGGGGCAGCATCTTCTGCAGGAATTCACGGCAATCCAAGATACTCTTCCATATGCTCTCTCATTAGCCTTCACCTACCACACCGACCCCGCTCCTGAGCGCCTTCTAAAAGCCATTCCTCATGTCCTACCCTTCCCTGTAGATTTACGAACCGGCAATGGCTTTGATGCCATCTCGCAAAATTTTGGTCAGGTTTGAACTTTACACTGCAAAGTTACTAAAGATTCCATCTTTCTCTTTTGGGGTCTTTGAGGAATTGCAATTGTTTTGCTTGCATTTTCATTTTTGGTGATTGAAATAGCATCTCACTAAATGTTGGTTAAGTTTGCCCCGGCATATTGTTCAATCCACTAAATAAGTACAAATAATAGATTTTGAACACATAAATCAAATGGCTGTGGTAGAATTTCAAACTCCAACTCATAAAGTTTAAATCCTCAATCTCTTGGTTTGCATTTTACAGTACACAATTCCTAAAGATTCCATTTTTCGATAGTGGGTCTTGAAGATAACAATTTTCTTTTCACTTTTATTGTGGTGATTGATATATGCATCTCCAAAAATATTGTTTTGAATTACAGTGGAAACTTAAACTAAATATGCATTTTTCTTTTGTCCCTCTGAAAGAATTACTGTACTACATTTTTTTGTTTTCCATTATTGTTTTTGTGATTGAATTGTTGCTATAGATTCCATTTTTCATTTTGTGTGTCTTCAGGAATTACATTTGCACTGTGGAGTAAAATTTTTACTGTTTTATAGATATTTACTATGTCCCGTTCTTCAGTTTTCTTTCTGAGAGTTTGGGATTCTACATAAAGAAGTGTCTATTGGTGTTGCTCTATTCCATCTGATATGCAGTCTGCTGAGGCGGATGCAATATATAAGCAGAGGATGCAGCATCTTACGCTTGGTCTTCATATATGTATGTAAAATTTAAAGAATATTTTTAATAATATATACTATATATATATATATATATATATATATATATATATATATATATATATATATGTATATGTATATATATGTATGTATATATATTAAGAAGTGCACCCCTTTAAATTATTTGCCTCGACTGATATCACTCAGGGCTGTTGAATTTAGTTAGGTGTAGCCTTGGTGTCTGTTTGTTGTCGTCTTGGATAAATACCTAAAGTAGCTGGTGGAGTGTATAGTAGGTCAAAATTATTACTATACCAGTTAAAATGTCCATAATAGCTAATACCAAGCTTTGCAATGTGAATGAGCAGCCTGATGTTGTGGTTAATTGTGCTGCACTTTCTGTTCCACGTGCCTGTGAATTGGATCCTACTGCTGCCATGGCTATTAATGTGCCTTCCGCTCTAGTTAAATGGTTGTCAAGTTTCAGCAATGGCGGTACTCTTCTGATTCACTTGTCTACTGATCAAGGTAAGACGTGAGGAAGTCATTGTAGTGACAATAGTTAATTTTTCACAGAAGTTAGAGAGTTTCTCGCTTCTGTCTTGAGCTGGTTATGCTTCTTAGGCTATCTATATTGGTTTCTACGGGAAAGGAGAATGGTAAAATGTTGATTTACTTTCACTGGTAGGCTTTGGTCATTGTTTCACTTATTTGGTACAGTTGGAAAAAAAGTAGATGATGAGAAAGGTAAAATGGATGTGCTTCCTTCCTTTGTAGGACTTCTGGGAGTGAAAAGTTGCATAGCTGAGTACGCAAGTCCTCAGCTATTGCCGTACTCCACTTCTATTTGGTTACCAGGCAGTCAATTCTTCCCTCATCTTACAACTCTTTTTCGGTGTTGCTTTGGAGTCTTTGACTCCGTCTCCACTGATATAACAGATTCTCCTTTTTCTTTTGTTAAAAAAGGATAACCTATTTCATCAGATGTTAAAGTTTATCAACTCACCAAACTTTTGAGTTAGATGCAAAGATGCAGTTTTGGGTTTTCAAACATTTCTTAACAATTGATATAGCACTTTGCTAGTTTTATCTGTTGTAGTTATACAAGCTTCAAGATATAGCCATGGTAAATGAGGTCACGCCTTAGAGCTTTTGTGCCTGCATGGAAGCGCCGCCTAAGCGAGATCTTGTGCCTAGATTCTTGGCTTAAGCGCACCTCAATTGAGTCTTTAACAACACCATTGACAACAATATCGTAGGAGCCAAACTCTATATACTTAACACCTGGTGTTACGTCTGAAATTCCTGCCTAAGAAACTAAATCAGCGTTTGGACATGCGATTTCATCTCATGATTTCAAATCATGAGATGAAATCTCAAATTTTTAAAAAAGCTTGATTTGAGATTCCAAATGAGATGAACTTTTTCAAATACAAAATAACCCACAAGTTTACATTTTGTAAAAAAGAAAAAAATATCATTTTATATTTACTAGCCATTTATTTTAGATGTATATAAATTTGTTGTTGGTATTATTACTCTTACCAACCTTTGCTAACCATTTATATCGGATATAAGTTTGTCAACTATGTGGAAGGAGTAGTACACTACAACTCATGTTCAATTTTACTTTTTATTGAACTAAAGATCGATCAATAAATGTTGTATTTTTCTTAGGATGGCTTTCTGACACACTGTATTATATTTTGTTATGAACTTTTACTCATTTGGTAAGATTGTATATGAAATGGGAAAATTTTGATAATTTTGCAACTTATGGGGGTTTTATGTTCATGAGAAAAAAATACAACTTAAAAATTCCAAATTGCATGTCCAAACAGAACTTCAACTTCAACTTCATCTCATATGATTTCATCTCGCATGACTAAACGGATCCTAATTTTGGCACAAGGATGTCATTTTTAGATAAAGAACTGGTCATTCTAACACGTGGGTAATTTTTTCAATAAAAAGGAAAATAGCAATAGGTTTATGTTATTTAGAAGTTCTGTAACTCCTTCAAGCTGATACAGGTAAGATGCTTAAAATTAATAATCACTTGGATAAGGAAGATGCTGACTTAAAATCCTGGTGCATAAAATTTTGAGAAATAAGATGTTGGCTTCTGTTCACCAATTTCCCTGATATATTTGTTGGCGAATGCTTCATATTATTTATTTGGCAGTATTCCTGTCCATGAAAAGATTTGAAGAAGCTGTTTTCAATCTTAACATCCGTAGATCAAGCTCTCTTTCCTGTGATATAACTTTATCAATTTGTTGAATGTTCTCATGTGGCTGGACGGAAAGTCATTTAATTTTGAATGTTCTCATGTCTTTTGACTGATGCAAATAATTTTCTTGTGACAAGGTGAAACTAATTTGACTTTTACGTCAGTTTATGAAGGGACAAAATCCTTCTACAAGGAAGATGATGAGACTCTTCCTGTGAATGTTTATGGAAGATCAAAGGTAGAAGCAGAGCAATTTATATCTGCAAATTACTCAAATTTTGCAATTTTGAGGAGCAGTATTATTTATGGACCTCAGACTGTCTCCCCTGTCCCAAAATCACTTCCAGTTCAGGTGAATACAATGAACTTCACCTTGTTCTTGCACTTGTCCAACTTCATTAAGGGTTGTTCAGTTGAATGAGTGGGGGCTATAGTAGCCTCCATGCCTTTTCTTTTGTGGGTTTTGGACTTTAAATCCTATATATCTTTTTTTGAAGGTTAACCTAATCACTTCATATTATGTCAAGCTTTCCTTTTGTTTGGCCTGTAACTAGAGTTAAGCTCGATATTGACATGATTATTAATTTTAAAAAAGTTGATATTGAGATGTATTCAAGCTTGCAAATTATATTTGGTGCTCTATATGCGATTACTATAGAATTCCATCAATTTGTGCCCTATTTTTGGACTCAATGGTCATATCACGGGGGTGAGTGGCTCTATTGAGCTTTATAATACATATTACAGTTGTTACATCAAACTGAACATAAGATTGAATATTTACTCATGATTCTATTATGATACAATTACAGTAAACACTGCATCTAAATCCCAAGCAATTCTATTTTGATATATGGCTACTTGACTGCTGGGCTTTGAGCTGATGCTTCGCATGAATATCATGCAGTGGATGGATAGTGTTCTTGCTAATGGAGAAGCCAAGGATTTTTTTCACGATGAATTCCGTTGTCCTGTCTATGTTAAGGATCTTGTGACCATTGTACGGACACTGACAAATAGATGGATCTCAGGTTTGACATGCTTTGACCCTCAAGACTGATTTGTGCTCTGATCAAACTTCAAAGTTACACAGCTTTTTGACAAGCCTCTGTCTGTTTTAACACATACGTAATACTCTTTTTTCACTTTCTTTCTTGAGTTAACTGGAATATAATCCAGAACAATTAATTCAGCGCAGTGTTATGCTTCACTATGACTCAATACATAAAAGTTCCACAATATGACTACTAATAATGCTAAATATTGGTTGACATTTAAACTTATGTCTTAAACTTTTTCTTTTTAAAGCCTTCTAGTAAAGTTTGTGACTACAATTTACCTGAATTTCTCTCTCCTTCTTGACCTTTTGCATTTCATCACTTGATTTGCAATGTTTCTAGAGGGAGAGCCAATGCAGTTGCTTTTGAACGTGGGTGGACCAGATCGGGTTTCCAGGGTTCAAATGGCTGAAGCTGTTGCACATATTAGAGGTTATAATTTGTCATTGATCAAATCAGTGTCCTCATCAACTGTAAGTAATATTGATTTAGCATTATTCTAGACTATTACTTTTCTCATTTGCCTTCTAGCTTCTGTTGTGTCAAGCTGCCTTTATGGTAGAATACATGAGATTTCAATCTGCTTTCACTATTACCTCTCTCTGCTTTCACCACTACTGTTTTTTTTTTCTTCTTCAAACTACATGCGTAACAAGTGTGTTATTATCTGAACTGTAAAGGTTAACCGCGGCGTCAAATCTCCAGCAGATATATCCATGGATATCACCAGATTGATTCAGACACTCAATATGTCACCAACTGCATTTAGGGATGGTGTTAAATTGACACTTGAACCTGAATTTGCTTCTACATCATAGTAGATTGTTTTCTTGCTCTTTGCCAGAATGCTCATCTTTGATGTGTATCTTATTTTCAAATTTATGTATTTTCTAAAATATAAATCTTTCTATTGTTAAAATTTTGTATATTTACGCAGTTAAGTATGATTAGAGGTGACAAAATTAGCCCATGAAATTATAATCTGTGCAAGTTTAGGCTGATTATTGACCCGTGCAATTATTAGCTCAGCCCATCAAAGTTTGGGTAGATATTTAGGCCTTATTGATTTATGAAAAATCTTGTCAAAATATTTTCAAAAAGACATTTTATTTTATTTTCATGTGTTATATTTAGTAAGAAAAATAATAATTTTATAATGTACTAAAAGATTATAAAAGAATAAATAAAATAATTAAAACTTAGTAAGAGTTGGATGGGTTGGATTATAATGTGCATTTTAGTCAAAATTAATTTATTTATTCAGCTCATTTTGACTTGCCCAAATTCAGTTCAACCCATTGTCTATTTGCATTATATATAAGTGTGATGGTGCCAAATTATGTTCGTTTTTTTTTTGTCTCCAGAAATATAGTTTGACTATATAATTTTACCAAAAGATTTTGGGACCTCCACACTCAAAGTATGAAGTGGGTTAAGAATTATAAAGTTTTACATCAAATTTCAGCAGATCGAGTTACAAATATCTCGTGAAATTAATTAAGATGCATCATATTATTAAAAAAAAAAAATTGGGACCTTCATTTCTTACTAAACTAAAAATTACAGTATATCTCGGCTATCAAACACCGAGTAGAGCTTTGTGGGAGGAGTAGTGTCTATTGAGAACAAACATATAAGGTATGCAGGAGCGGATCTAGGGGGTCTGGAAGGTGTTCATTCGAATCTTCTCTGTAAAAAATTATATTGGATATATAAGATAAATTTTTAAATTTTTGTGTATAAAAATAGATTTTGAACTCCCTAAATATAAATTTAGAGGTCGATTTAATAATTTAAGGGATTCAAAAATTATCTTTAGGCATCAAATTCAAATTCCATTTATTACATTTTTATTACGAAATAGGTATCGAATTCAAATTCCTTTCATTACATTTTTATTTTCGAATTAATCTGCCACTCACGATGTGCAAGCGAAAGTTTAGCTTCAGACAGAGAGATGCAACATATAATATCAAAGATCACAAAAGCTATACTTAGTGATTTTAATGTCAGTAGAATCTTTTATAGAAAGCTAAAAGAACAAATGCACATGCATTGGAGGATGCAGACTACATGCAGTGGTTTATACGTCTTTGGTTCTAATCATTTACGAAAAGAATAATGTTTATGATATATTCTAACTCCATATATTCGTATTATTTGACGATATTTGACTAGACATAAAATAACAGATGATAAAAGTTTCATGTGTCCTGCCATATTTCTGTCTTAATAAAAACTGCATATTAAGTGAGTCCCAATAAGATATGTTAGTAAGGTTAAAACGAGGATAATAGAATTAATAAATTTTTAAATGTAATACTTTTTTTAAAAAAAAATTAAAAATAAAAGCATTTTATATGAAAATATCTCTGAATTCTAAATTTGCCAAGTAATATTAAAAGACTATACTTTCACCAATTATTTTTACTTATTTATTATACTAAAAATATATTTTCACTTTTACTTGTTAATTTAGCATATCAAGAGAAAAATATTTCTTTTACTCGCAATATTAGTTACTCCCTCGGTTCCATTTCAATTGCTAGGTATACTAAAAATAGTTGTTTCAAAATTCAAGAGATAATTGACCATGTTTTTTTCAATTCTACCCTTAGTAAGTCATTTTAAAATGTGAAAAGAATTATTATTGTATATTTCCAAAAAATTAATAGGGTTATATTAGTCAAATTATCATTCCTATTAATTTTTTCATAATGGGTGTGCAAATCTTATCCTGGTAAATTAACATGGAACAGAGGACGTACTTATTTCTCAACTCAGTTCCTGAGATTTAAGTCTAAGTATCAATTAATATGGATTTATGATAACATACTTATATCAATCATTATTTCTTAAGAATCATACAAAGTTTAAGATGGGTAAGTAAAAGCGAACGCAGGGAGCAGTGAACCTATTCACCCGCTGAAAAAGTAGGCATTGTACGTATGGATGGCAATAGGGCGAGTTAGGGTGGGGCAAGCTTTGACCTATTTAGACTTTAACCTGCTCCGCCCTGCCCTATTTAGTATTTTCAAAAAAATTGCCCCGCCCCGCCTCGCTATGCCCTGTCCCACTCCGCCCCGTTTATGTTATCTTTTCTTTTCTTTTTTTTTTTCATTTAGCAACATGAATTTTTTTAACTTCTTTACTATCTATAAATGAAGGTTAATTGGATAAATATTTTATTGTGCCGTCTCACTTTTCATCCTTCAACTTTACAAAAATAAATTATTCTAATTTGATAAGTAAAATTTACTCTTTGTTATAATTTATTTGGCTTGATTCGGAATACGGAGGTTAAACTAACTAATGTTTGGTGTAAATATGAACATACAATTTTCAGTTTTAAAAAAATAAACTTTACATATTTAGAAATTTCATAAAAACTACTATAAGTCATAATTGTTTACCATTCAAAATATGTAAAAAAATATTTGAAAAAATTATGATCAAAGAAAATATTCTTTTAGTTATTTAAATAGTAACTAAGACAAATAAATTAAAACGAAATAATGAGTATAAATTTTTATTGTAAAAGAACTAAAAACATACTTTAATAAGAAAATTCATTTCTCTAGGGACTATGTCTAAAGATGATAGTCCTCCCATCTTTTAAAATATTGACATGATATTGCGCAAGAAGATCACATCATTTCGGTATAAACTGTTACCGGCAATTTTAATTTTTTTATTTATTTTAGTCTTACCCTGTCCTACCATAACTCATTAAAAAAATTTACAAATAATATTTTTTTCTGCCCCGCCCCATTTAAATTTTTCCCTTCTCTGCCCCGCCCCACCCCGTTCCCCCCTATTTAAATTTATCCCTGCCCCGCCCCGCCCCAATTGCCACCCCTAAATTTGTACGCGGAGAACACTGAAACTAATGGTGATTTTCCTTTTAGAATCAATTCCAAATATTCAATTTCTGTTCACTTTTCTATTCCAAAAATTTCACTGATTTGGTTGCATTTGCATGCCCACCATTCATAATTTTTGTGCTGCTTTATTCTTGTTCTGTAAATAATACAGCAACTGCCTAACAAAAATAAAATTATTCCATATGGTATATAGAAAACTTTATTTGACACCAGAGATAAGAAATATGCTAGCTCCACTTGGACTAGCTAGTATGCCCCCGTAATTTTGAAGAGATTAATAACTATATCACATAATATCAAAGTAATCTTACCTTGGAATTCATTTTAATTCGAAAGAGCTCGATTGAAGTAATAATGGTAAAGTGATTTTTTTTTATTATAGTAATGTCTAAAAAAACTTTTAAGCGCAACTCAATAGATTCAATATAGTGCATGTATATATTATCTAGTTATGTTTATTAGTAACAACTAAGACCATTTCATTGGTATCAAATTGAATTTGAATAAATACAAAATCAATTGAAGTTTGATCAAATTGATTTGGCAATTGAAGTCAAAGTAGGTAAATGAGTAATTCTTAGAAGAGATGTTATCATTTGTTTGCTAATAGGAAAACTCAATATAAAAAATATATATATAACATTTTAACAAGTGAAGTTTAAGGTTACTTATGATCTATGCAAAGCATATTTGGAGAATAAATTCTTGTTGGTGACAAAAACAAATATCATGTTGGAACATACATAGCAGGTATCTGGTACTAAAAAGGTATTACCTCCACCAAGTAGACCAAATTTAGCCTCTCAAAAATCTAAATCTCCTTAAACTTCGTAATATTCTAACAAATTTATAGCCCACCACTTTCAAAGCAGAATCTTCACAAAATATGGGCGCTTTCATTGGATTAAGTATTGCAACAGTGAATGAAACAGTATCCTCTACTGTTTTTTTATTACATAGGAGCAGGGAATAGGAAACGGGGAGGGAAATATATATATATATATCTTGAACGAAGTCTTAATATCATTACAAAGTAATTTTGTATGACTAAGTTTTATTATCAATCTGTCCACAACCACCGGCCATTACCACTAATCAACTCAGTCATGACAACAACTATCACCACCATTGTCAACCAACAATTACCACCAACAACCACCTTTGCCATCACAATGATCACTAACAATCACCATTGTCAGTCCCTATCACACTTACCATTTCCATCATTATAATCATATCCACTGCCCCTATAGATTGTCACTACCTACGCCAATACTATTATCCACTACCGTTACTGCAGTCAATCCCAATTACAATCATATTTACCATCACAACTAGCACCATCATCAACCATGCACCACACATTCTTCAATCACCAACAACAACATCACCAACTAGTAACATCAATCAACTCTACCATCATAATCCTCATCACTACTACCAAACGTCATTATCGCGCCAGTTACTATAACACCAACTACCTTCACCATCACAATTATCACCACATCCATTACTCGCTGCTAGCACCAACCATCACCACCAACACAGTTACAAACCACAGCCATTACAAATCATATCTACCATCACTAGCAAATATAAATATTTCTTTTTATGAAATAACAATTTTATTATATTAAATTAATATATTTTTTCAAATATATAACTACTTTTTATTTGAATTGTATATTTATTATTTTTAAAATTAAATAAATAAATTATGCACATTTATGTGTTGAAAAACAATTAGTATGATAATTTAGCTAGTGTTCAAATTTAGAGATAATATTTTAATCATTCAAATATGTATTTAAATTCATATGGCTTTAGTCTTAATGCAAACAAATAGGGTCTAAGCAAATCCGGATATTTAAACTCGAAAGATTTAACTTTTGAGATACAGTCAAACCTCTCTAAAATGATAACACTTGTCTGGAAATTTTATGGCTGCTATAATAAGGTGTTGTTATACATGTATATTGGCTTTTGACATTTAGATCTCGTTTAATTGTTATAAACAAAAGTACGCAAATATATAGTTTAATGATTTAGTGTACCAAGAAGAAGAAATGTATTTGTTAATCATTTTAACCAAAAAAATAGAAAGGGTATGAATGTAAAAAAAAAAAAAAGTCTTTCCTCATGAAGTTACGATCATAATTGATGGATACTATTTTAATGTAATGTTTTTCTTTTAGATATTCGTACTTGAATCTACTATGCACATGACATTAATGATGATTATCATAAATATTTTAATATTTATTTACACATAATATATTTTTTATAGAATATTATTTCATAATATTTGAGAATGACTGCTATGTAGGGATAATTTTACAAAGAATTTTACCGCTATAATGAACGTTACTGCGATTATAGGTAGAATGTTGTTATAAATAAGTAAAATATAACATGAAAAATCAATTTTGAAGAAAATTAGATTATTATAATAAAATACTATTATAACGAGTGATTGTTATTAAGAAGTTTATATTTTATTAATAAATTCATTATATTTTTGAAACTATAAGTTCACAATATAATACTTTTAATATTTAGCTAGTGATACGATGATATCTAGCTATTACCATGCATGTAAAATGATGGGTTCAGTCAAAACCATCAACTCCAAAAGGCATTCATTTTCAAATTTCAACCATCGTCTATCATTCAAATTATATATGTGACTTGTAAGCTATCAAAATATTAACACTATATAAAAACAAATTATTGTGAATTCATTATCTTTAAATGATAATTCCGCCTTTTTTTAACAAAATTTAATTTGAAATTTCGAGCATTTAAATTTGAATAGGAAGACATATAAGAAGCCAAAACAATAACTTAAAATGTAGTAAACACTTGTACAACAACGTTTCCTCGGATTTGGTTTACCGCCTTATAAGAAACTTCCACGTGCTGCACCGTACCCCCTTTATTACTGAACCCCCACTGGGGCCCAATAGTCTATTATTGGCTTACTCAAATTTCCCAATTTACCCCCCATATGGCCCATCTTCCTAACCGGGCAGCATGCTGACCGTTCACTATAAACTCCAATACCGAGCGGGCAGCCCCCGCTTTACCCTCTGCCCATCTGCCGTCTCAAGACTTTCAAACAGCTTCAAGTTTCCACCACAAATATAAGTACTACTCCCTCAAATTATTTCCTTATTAGTTTCTTAAAAAATATTTTCTAGATTATTTTACTTGTTATTTTTACTAAAAAAAAATAATTTAAAATAATTATTATTTTAAAAAATTAAGATCTAATTAACTTTAAAAGTAATAAATATTGATAAAAAATCTAAGTCACATGCTCTAAATTGCTTAAGTTAATAACTGAATCAAATCGACATAAAATTGGCATGCATTTTGATTTGGTTTTTAACTTTTTGATTTGATTTTTAATATTAAAAATAATAGAACCAAATCAATCATATATATAGGTCCTGTTGTATATACTCATTATGTACGTAATACACACACTTTTCTAAATATTTTTCATAAAAATAGATGTCTAAACATATTTGTGATACTTTCTTCCCGTGACACTCATGAAGGCGGGTGTGTCAAAGAAAAACATTGATAGGTTGAAAGCTTATGAAAAAAAAGTGTACAAGACATCTTAGGTAAATCTCACATCGGTATGAGAGAGAAAAATAAAGAATTTTATAAAGTATAACACAAATTCATATTATACACTTACTTTGAACTCGATGATGGCGTAGAACGAATCTGTGAGGTCTATTAAGCCAAAACAGACAATACGTATCATGAGCTTAAATATATTAGATAGGGCAATCCTCGACGAGGACACTGACATCCTAAGGAGTGTATATGTGATACCCATGGCAAAGTAGTGACCAATGAGGATGGATCATCAATTTAATTGATTTTTACTAAAAGTATGGTGAAACTTAAAAAGTTTTTTATTTTAATATTACATGTACATATGCTTTAATATTGCGATTTCTTAAGAGGTGTGTTAAGTCCAAAATGAATAAGTAAATATGGACGGAAGGAGTAACATATTTTAAAATATTTATTTAAAATATTTGATTGTATTTTTAATGAGAAACTTTTATAGTCACATAAATATTTGTTCTAATACATTTTAATAAAATAAGCTTTTTTTAAATAAAAAAAATATTATAACTACAAGAATATTACATATGTTTAAGATAAAAGAATTTAATATTTTATTTTATTTTTTATTCTTTGTATTAAATAAAACTATGTCACGTAAATAAAATGGAAGAAGTTATCAATTAGGTTTTCAAAACAATCGGGTATAAGTGGAGTAAATCTGTTTATCAAAGTTTAACCGGACAGAGAATATTTTGTCTAATTCTTTTTCCCTATACTGGGAATCAAACTTAAGCTTCATCTATGCCTACACAAAAGTTTACATAAAACTTAATTTTATATTCATTTCACTTTATTTTGGCAAATTCCGATGAGCTTCTTGGAGCTTATGATTTGACCATTAGAAATTCACATTAATATTTTCTTTTCATTTTCGTTTAGTGTTTAATATTTGTTAGAGTCTCGATTAATTTAAATTTAAGTATTAAAAGACTCATATTTGAGGTATGTCCTTCTTATAAGATTGCTAACATTTAATAAAAACAACCCCAAAAAAAAAAAGGAGAGAAAGAGAAGTGTAGAGAACATTCTTTATTTTAATTCTTATGATGGTATTTAATTACATCAAGTTTAATTTATTATATTAGTAATTATGACAGAAACTATAAAATAATTATAAAAAGTTGGACTAATTAAGAAATACTTTAAATTTAAGATTGTCAAATGAATCTACTCTTTTTTTAGAAAAAAATTGTATTATCATCAAATTGACAATATCAAAGATTGACCATCCAAATAATGTTAGTCAAGAATGTTATAAAGATTAAGATAAAGGGAGTGAAAATAAACCCCGAAAAAGAAAAGGAAAAGTAAAAGGAGGAATATATATATATATATATATATATAAATAATATATATATATAGAGTCAGTCACACACAGGGCAACAACCTGTAAGTAGCGTTGAAGGACAGTATAAATATCCACTACTCGACTCTTTGACATATTCATGGAGTACTACTTCTGTTGATGTTCTTCTTCTACTGAATTCTCTAGCTCTGTTGATTCAATTGTTACTCGTTTTGTTTTTTAATTTAAAGGACCGTGCAATGTGGAGAGCGGCTCGATCTGCGGCGTCGACTTTCCGCCGTACGCGGCGCTTCTCGACGGCTATTTCAGCTCCATGTATCGTCCACAAACGCGGTGCTGATATTCTTCATGATCCCTGGTTCAACAAGGTTCGATTATTTTTTATTTTTATTTTTTGCTTTTAATTTTTTCAACTGTTACCTTAATTAGCATTTTGTTTGATATGTTGAGCCATGATCTGAGTGGTTCAATTGGAGTTTCCCATTGGAGATTTTGTTTTGCTACTATTAGTTGAAATTCTTTCGGTGAAAAATAAGGTGTTTTTTGGTTAATCTGGAAGGCACCCCTTGTTTGTCTATAGCATGGAGGTTCAAATGTAATATGGATTTGCCAAATATTTCCTGATAAAAAAAATGGATTTGCCAAATATTGGTCAACTTTGTTGGTTTGTCTTGATGTATTAATCACACTTGGTTATGTGATATGAGTCAAGAGATGCTACTTTTGAAGTAATGTGTCCACAGACTATATTTTGATGTCTGCTTCATTCCCTCAAGAGTTGGGAATTTTATTGAGGAAATGGATATAGAGGATTCATATAGCCGACCAAACTATGATTGAGATGTACTTGTGTTGTTACCGTGTTGTAGATGTGGGTATATTATGAGTTTAATTTTACTTGTATAATATGTGAAGGGATGGTAGTGGAACAAATTGTCCTATAAGTTACTCACAAACAGGAGAAAATGCGGTGTTCTGGCGAAAATAAAGTTTGGGTATGTAATTCCAGAACCTGAAAGGAACTATACTGAAATTTCATAAGCCAAATGTAGAAGCAGAATAGAACACATACTGGAATGACCTCATTAGGAGTTTTAATCTTCTGTGTTTTGTAACAAGAAATTTCATGAGTAAAACATTATGCAGAGATATCCACAGTGTCATGGTGTTTAGGCTGTCCAAGAAGGCATATGGTTCTATATTTTCTTGAGCATCAACCTTTGTAAGAAAAATGTGGTAATAAATTAAGAAGAAGATAAAAAGTGGCATATATTATATCTTCAAGAGTTCAGAATTAAGCTTTATGTTTCTGGAGAGACCATGATTTATACAACCTCACAAGCTTGGTCAAGAGACCAGGATTGATACAAACTTAGGAATACAATACTCTGATTATGATACGTATGAAGAAAAAGAGATTATAATACGACCATTTCCTATTAAATTGAGTGAACCATCTCATCTAAAAGCTTAAATTATTAGAGAGGGTACATTCTTACTTACTTTATTATGCCTTCAACATGCCCCTTCACGTGTGATCGTGATTCTTTTTCAAAGGCCAAGTATGTAGAAAGTCTTGTTAATGGGTAGTGTTGAAACAGGAACACAGGACCTCTGCCTAACTCTGTTATGATACCATACTCAACTGTCTGAACCTTCTCATCTAAAAGTTGAAAATGTTAGAGAGAGCAAGCTTTATTTACTCAATTATGCTTTCAAAAATTGTAATAGTTGAATGAAATTGATGTAACTAAATGTTATTGTCTGCAATAAACAAAAAACAGGACACAGGATTCCCAATGACGGAAAGAGATCGATTGGGGCTACGCGGTCTCCTCCCACCTCGCGTAATATCATTTGAACAGCAATATGAGCGCTTCAGTAAGTTGGCTGTTTTATACTTAGCCCTTGTTGCTTGCATGAAAGTTAATATTCAGCTCTTTATAGAAAAAGAGGGGTCTATGCTCAATTTTTATTTAGAAGAAACTTTCAGCTCTCTCTCTCTCTCTCTTCCATTGTTGTTGGCTTTTAACTTAGATAGAACCTGGTTTTATTTCCTACCAGCATTTCAAAAGTACTTTTGGCATTGGAGAGCTATCTGCTGCCAACAAATGTGGAAAAAGTTATCAGCAATTGTTTCCAGATTACCAATGAAAATGCGTCCCGTTTATAGATTTGATTACAAAAATTTAAAGTTGGTAATGCCATTGACTGTCGACCTTGCAAACTTTTTTTAATGGAATTATCACTGAAGCAGCCATTTCATGTAAGTAGTTCCCTCATGTTTCTAAAGCCAGAACAAGTTACTCCATAATTGTGTAAGCAACTCTCTAGCCTTGGAGATATCCTTACACCTTTGACATCAAGTTGTCAGGAGCTGCTATCCTAGCTGTT
Organism: Datura wrightii; assembly: GCA_035772735.1. Lineage (NCBI taxonomy): Eukaryota > Viridiplantae > Streptophyta > Magnoliopsida > Solanales > Solanaceae > Datura > Datura wrightii. The sequence continues at coordinate 32,338,436 of JASDFA010000014.1, forward strand.
GACAAGTACCAGTTTTAGTTAATTGCTTACTAAAAAAAAGAAAGGCTTTAATATTTTGAGGTTTCTGCCGATTGCAGACATCTGACTTTAAACTCTATAATAGTCCAACCTTGTTAACCAGACAATTTATTAGCTTCGAAGTAACCAATACAGACAATGAGAACTGCCATGAAAATTTGACGAGAACATCAACTTCATTTGGTTATAGTACTTGTGGTGTTTTTTCATCTATCAATCTTTTCTCCTTTTTCTTTGGCAGGGTGGACAGTTCATCCCTTAGAAATTTCCTAAGCCATATTTCTGGTTGTTATTAGTTTTACCAAGTGATCTCGGTGTGTACCTTTTTGGTAAAGAATCTTGAACATGGATGAACGTTTCTGTTAATTTCACCAGACTATCTAGTAATAAATAGAAGAAAATGCTTGATGGAACGAGGTGCTGGAACAGTTGTCTAATTTGGTTCGACATATTTATTGCCTACCAGTGTGATTAATGAGTTGTCAACATTATGCTCTTTTACCAAATATTCCAAGAAATTGATTGGAACTTCTAATGAAGCTTGACAGCACCATCTACTTTGACTTCTTTTTTCCCTAGGCTTTGGTTCAACGCAAAAGTAACTCAACTCGGAATCTATAGTTGACACACATCATGAGTTTGAATCCTATTGTGAACCAAGTCTGGTATTTAAGTGAGTAAAGGGTGAACCCATCATCCATTGAGTTTCGAAGCTGGAAACAGCGGATTTCTTGGTTATTGAATAAAGATAGTTTGAGATCTTTTATATTTTGGTTTTATTGTCTTAGTAGGCATGTTGTATGTGGGCACCAACATGTATTAAAAACTCTGCATTTAGTTCCTCCCTGCTAAAAAAGAGAAGAACAATTTCTGGAACATTTACGTCTAATCTTGCAGAAAATTAAAATATTTTTACTTTTTTGTTCGAACCTTCCATTTGACAGCATTCTGGTGTTGATCTTCTAGAAAGCTCTTTATTTTCTTTTGTCTATTCAACTATCTTATGTATCTTAGTCAGGCACACTATATCCATCAATGAATTGTTATGTCTTTCTGTTTAATAAGTTATGTTGTAAGATATATATCGTGAAGTTGTGTTGTCTGATATTATATTTCTTCTTTTGTTTTACCTCTAGTGGAGTCATTTCGATCACTTGAGAAAAATACTGAAGGTCAACCAGACAGTGTTGTATCGTTAGCAAAATGGAGGATCTTAAACAGGCTGCATGACAGGAATGAGACATTGTACTACCGAGTAAGTCTGGTGGTTGCAAATCGTGCTTACGAATGCTAAGTAGCAAATAAACTATTTCTAGCTGAAGTTAAACCCCTAACTTTCTTCTCAGGTTCTAATTGACAATATCAAAGATTTTGCTCCCATAATATACACTCCAACAGTAGGATTGGTTTGCCAAAACTACTCTGGCTTGTTTAGACGTCCACGTGGCATGTATTTCAGTGCCAAAGATAAGGGAGAGATGATGTCAATGATCTTCAACTGGCCTTCTACTCAGGTACTATGTGATTTCACAACTTTCTGATTTTTCAGCTTCCTCTTCTGTCATTTTAGTTATCTAGAAGTTTCAGATGTATGGAGCTCTTTTTTGTCTTCTGCATTGACGTAAGCTTTAGAGAAGTCATTATTCCTTTTTGTTTTTCGTTTTTTGGCGCAAATTTACTTTACTAGAGCTTGATCATCTTTAATTCACCGTCTGCAAATACTCTGGAGGTGTTTTTGTTACTTTGTGTTGCTTTCACCAATGCATCGGTTTTTGATGGGCCAAGACGGTGTAGCTAGTGATTGGCCCCAATTTGTGTAGCTTCTAACTTTTCTATGATTTTTTATGTCGTTTGTACAAAAGTTTTATGAAACAAGTATGCATTAAGCGTAAAAAATTTTAACCAATCATCTATACAAGTTAGTTTTCCTGTTTTCTCCATAATGACAATGTAAAAGAGAACTCCTGATGTGCATCAATGAACTCTTGATGAAAATTTGTCCTGTTTCTTTCTCTCTATATAAACAAAAAGATACAAAAAGGTGCTGTCATCTAGAATCTGTCCACCAGCTCCCAACCTGTCGATCTAGCAACTTGATCATTTCAATCATGGTCCTGGCAAGCACCAAGTGGATATCGAACATGGAAAATGTAACCTTTACCTTATCAAAAAAGAAAAATTGAACATAAGTAAAGCTACAATATAAGAGAAGATGATCATTCTCCTCTCCCATTAGTAGAAGATGATCAGTGTCCTCTCTGTGCCATTTACAGAACCAAAATCTGATAGTACATCTTCTTTTTCTTAAATCGTATGCTGTCAAATAGCATTTGACACAGCCCTCCGTTCAAAATTGCCATCTACCTTGGTAGTTGGTACCCTGGAGCTCTAGATGATTATTGTACAGGCATTCAGTCACCCCTATTATAGGAATGACTATAATTGTGACTTCACCATGAAGCATTTTGAGGATGACCCTATCAAAATCAGGACACTTCAATTTCTTGATAATGTGAAGTTCTCCTAAAAGAATCTCTGCTACGGTAACAATTTTGTCATTTATAACAAAAAATAAATTAGGGAAGTCTTCTTCTAAAGAGGTATCACCCACCATAGTCAAGCCAAGAGCGGATAGGGTCCCCCATGAGAATCTCATGAAATTTCACAAATCTATTTTTTATTTCCTTAAAATCCTCTCTACAAGACACCATGTGAAGTTTTGTCACTTACACAGAGAACCATCCATATTGTTCCACATCATACTTCACTTAAATTACCTTTAGATAAATTTCTTGTCATCTGTGAATCTCTAGAGCCTTATTCCCTTCAATACACGGTTGTAAATTCTAATGTACAGATACCAAATCTGCCGAAATGTGCTGCCTCCTTTATGCCTTCACAGTAAATTTCTCATTAGCTTCTCCTGCCTCCAATTGACTTATGCAGGAATTCATAATGTTTAGTTTGGATGATGAGAAACTAAGTTACTGGTCATTGGTTTACTTTTCAAGTATATTGACAATTTCAGACCCAAGTTACATTATTCCTTTAATTTTTCATTTCAGAAATTTGTGTGAAAGACTTGGTTATAGAAAGTTAAATAGTAGATGTTTGAGAATTATGCAGAACTTTAATGAAGTCTAGCTGAAAAAATCTTCCAGACTCTAACCTCTTTGATACGGATTGTCTTTTTAGAATAAAAACTCACAGCTTTGATCAAATAGTTTACCCAATGCATTCTCTTCTTCTGTTTGCAGGTAGACATGATTGTGCTGACAGATGGAAGCCGTATTCTTGGCCTTGGTGATCTTGGAGTTCAGGGGATAGGTATACCAATTGGAAAACTTGACATGTATGTAGCAGCTGCTGGTATCAACCCACAAAGAGTACGTACGGGAGTTACTATTTGTTCTGCAATTTCACATTAATGAGCTAAGCCATTATCAGTGTATTTGTTGCATGTTTGGTATCTTTTGCATATGGAGCTTTGTAAATCTGAAGTTCTATGAAACATAGACATCTGATACAAATTTGGCAAGGATATCAATCTGACTAACTAGCCTATCCCAAAAGATGTCTAAAAAATTAAATAAAGATATGATTCCAGACTTAAAATGAGGTTTTATTCTAGTGCTAAGTAATGACTACTAATGCTGATGTTTGGCAAGTCTGCCTATGTCATTTATAATTATCAGTGTCTTGTACAATTTATTCAAAATTGATGAACGCGCAATTTGCTCCATGAATAGTAGAACTGGTGATTGGTATACTTCCGGAAAAAAAAATTTAACACTTCTCTGTTATGATGTACCTTCTTGTTTGCAAAATATGTTGTCTGCCAGATTTACCTATGCCTATGCCTAACAGGTGCTTCCAGTTATGCTTGACGTTGGTACCAACAATCAGAAGCTTCTAGAAGACCCTCTTTGTGAGTAAGATTTTTTAATGCATAGTACTCCATTCAAAAAAAGTATTTGTAACCTCATTTGGTTTTGGCTTCTTCCATGCTGGAGAATTTTCTGGTCCTTGCGGTAAATTCTAAAAGATGATCATCTTGTTGGTAGCTGTCTTCAATCTGCACATAGTGTTGACTCTCTAATTTACTATTCCATAAGTTTACTGTCTTTATGACTAATGTATTTCAAGTACCAACTTCGTTCCAAACATCAAATGCAATTGTTTTACCATTTAGAAGACAAATTGCTTTCAATACCTCCTTAGAACTTAGTGAAATTTACCTTACCTTATAAAAAAAATGAAGGAAATCATTCCTTAATAAGTATTAGAAACTCTATAGGTGATTAGGTATCCTATCGAGAATGCTATCAAATATCTTAGACGATTTAGAAAATCGACATTTTACCTTTGCTAGGTATAAAAGTAAGTGTTTTTAAAATGTTCTGTTTCTGGGAATTGAACCCGGGTTATTATAATGTTGTTTCCAATTAATTCAATCCAAATCTCCTGATCTGTTCTCTTAATCTAATCCTTCACATGCAACAGTGATGATGATATAGAAATGAGTTGGAATAAAAATCTTTTATTTTGAAAACCTGGTAAATGGTTTATTCATATTGGTTAATGCTGATATGTTAGTGAACTTGATAATTAATAATTTTTCAAAAAATAATTCTTTTATCTCCCAAAAGTTTTATTCATCAGAGAGGTGACTGTTGTTTCTTTTATAATCTTATTCTCTCTTGTAAGACTGACAAGAAAGTGCAATTGGAGTTGCCTCTGTTCCATTCTTAATCTCTCCTGTTTCTTTCAAGTTCTTGTTCCAGTCATCTGCTACACTTACTATAGCCAACCTTTTATTTATTCTGCAATTTTGAACCAAATTTTTGTTGGACCTTGATAGATATACATTTGGCTAGAGATCAACTGCGCTATATTTTATCTTTTAATTGCATTAATCATTAATCATATCAGGAATGACTTTTACCCTTTCCATTTGCATTGTTCGCCTGGTAAAATTGTTTGCACTTAGAAATATGTGTTCATAAGATGTTCAGTACCACAGAAACAATGAACAATATTTTTTTAATTCATAAACCTATCAAATAATAGGATCAAGGTTTTGATGCATTTTGTAATTGGTGGTCTATTTTTATTCTCATAATTAGATTTTACATTATGATGTGATAGTCAGTTTAGCCTTTGTAATCACTATATGAACTACTCCAAACACATGGAAAAATTAAGAGCATTGACTCTGTTGAACTGGAAATGGTGTCTCAGAAGAGATGGACTGACAAACTAAAAGAATTAAATCTAAGGAACAATTGTTGTCTCTCTATCTCTCTCGCACAGGATGTGGTGTACTCATTCATGATACCTTCATTATTTCAATGTTTAAGTACTTAAAGTTTTGTTTGTAAAATTTGTGTTTTGTATACAACAACTGACATAACTAGTATGTCTGATGGTTGGCACTTAATTCTTCTAGTACATTCTCTTGATAAAGAAGACTATTAGTAGACAAAGTAGTATGGTTAGAATTTCTGCATGGGATCTAATTGTATAGTGGATACTGGAGGAGATATTATGTCAATAGTTTGATCAAGACCTTTTCTATACTTAGAGAGATGAGGACCGTAAAAAGAAGTTTACGTTTCAGTTCTTGTGGGGAACTGCATGGATAAGTGCTCGTGACGCCTTTTCAGTAACAAAGACTTGTCCTTTTATTCACTTTAGTAAAGCTAATGTTGGGTGGATGAAAATTTGTGCTTCACATTTGTGATTCAAAGTGAAGAAAGAAAAATACTTAGCTTAAAAGTATAAACTCCTCTTTCTCAAAAAAAAGCATAAACTCCTAAAAGTTGCCTCACCTTCCCTCCTCCTCTCTTGGGATAGTTCGCATATATGATCTTTGTCAATCCTCACCGCATAAGTTAGCTTTTAGGATTAAGCTGCTCGAGTCCATTTTCTTAAAATTTCATCAGAGCTGCACCTATCCTTATTCTTGGTTCACCCAATGTTGGGTCCATGTTATATTGTCCATGCATCAACTGTCAAGTCCTGGGCGTGTAAGACGGTGTTAAGTATCCCTCATTGGCTGTTATATCCTTTTATAGTCTTGGGAAATTCTCATGTTATGAGCTAGCTTTTTTTGATTGAGAGTTATGCCCACGGTCCATTTTCTTAACACCAAATATTTGAGTTAGGCCCAATGTCCATTTTCTTAACACCATATAGCAAAGCAACATAGTAGCACTATTCAATTTGTGTTGAGTGAGGATGCAACTATCAGATACTATTCAGTTCTAGTTTTGAAAATTAGCCCTTTTCACCCCTCCACATTCTGTTCTCCAAGTTGGGTGCAAGGTTTACTCCTTACAGGATTTTAATTTTACAGATCTTGGACTGCGACAACCTAGGTTGGAAGGAGAAGAATATTTGTCAATAGTTGATGAATTTGTGGAAGCTGTTCATGCTCGCTGGCCAAAGGCTGTTGTGCAGGTCCATTTATCATCAATGATAGATACCTTATACTATTTTATTCCTATTGCACTGATATATCTGAATAATGGTTTTAGTTTGAGGATTTTCAAGCAAAATGGGCTTTTGAGACTCTGGATCGCTATCGGAAAAAGTTTTGCATGTTCAATGATGATATACAGGTAGTGTGCTTGGTCCCAGATTCTTGCTGGAGGTTAATTTTTGGCACTTGTTCTCCTTTCTGCAGCCACTACTGGCAGAGAAAGAATTATGTTCTGTTCTTCTTGTTCAATAGGGAACAGCTGGTGTTGCTCTTGCTGGGCTATTAGGAACTGTTAGGGCACAGGGCCGCCCATTGACTGATTTCGCCAACCAAAAGATAGTGGTAGTCGGAGCAGGAAGGTAGTGACGAAATTAATTTTGACAGCCTATCCTTGGTTACTAAGAAATTCTGTCTTATTTGGATGCCTGTTTGAAGTGCCTTAATTTTGTATTCTCTTCTTTATTGGTTTCTGGATTTCAGTGCTGGGCTTGGTGTTCTTAAGATGGCATTACAAGCCGTTTCAAGAATGGCTGGACCATCAGCAGATCCACACTTTTTTCTTCTGGATAAAAATGTGAGGTTTTGTATTAGATGATACGGATTGTTTATAGTCCATGTTGATTCATAACATGCAAATGTGCTCCCTGTTTTTGCATGTGTCTTTTTTTTTGAGAAGCTATGCATGTGTCTTTTATCAAATGTATCAAACCATACTTGCATTGTAGATTGGGGAAAAACATAAGCCTTACATATTTAAAAAATCATGTATTATAGATGAAACAAGGTTTCATTTGCCAATCACATCAATTGGCCTCTGGGCTCCGTGACAAGTGCCATATATTTTCTGTCCATGACATCAGTTGGTCTTAAAGATTTGCTTCATTCCAATGTGATGAGTGATGGTCGTTGGTCATTGTTGATGCAGGGCCTTATCACGAAAGATAGGAAAGATATTGATCCAGCAGCATTACCATTTGCTAAAGCCCATCATGAGATTGCAGGGCTAGGACTACATGAGGGAGCAGGTCTTGCTGAAGTGGTAATGTTAATAGAATCTCTGGATTTACAAAACTAAGTTGTTCTTAGTAGAAAGATGTCTGTGCTTTGTTAAAATTTGTTGAGCTTGTTGATTATTAGGCTATAGGGACTAATAATTGCTATCTTCATCTAAGTGCTTTTTATGCTTTCCAAGACCGTAATGCTGGGATTAAATATTCTTCAGGTAAAAAAGGTGAAGCCTCATGTGCTTCTTGGTTTGTCAGGAGTTGGAGGCATATTTCATGAGGAGGTTGGTCATGCACTTTGCTCTTTTTCTTCTTTAGCATTTACTTACAACTTTGGAGCTTAGAACTGTGTCATTGGAGCAGCCATCTTTAATTGTGACACATTTTAGCTTCTCGTGATACTTTATGGAAATGATTGGATCTTTATTCTCTGGCTGCTCTGTACTGAAGTTACTAATTTGGCTCATTTAATCATTTTAGTCGATCTTTAACAAGTGTTGGATAATATTTTATATGAATTTTCTTTTCATATATCCACACCTGGACTCCTTTTCTTGGCCTTAAACGATATCATGGAGTTATAACATATTTAAACCTTATTTTCTGGTCAGCCCATTTGATTCACTACATACTTGTGAAGCTTATGCCATTGACAATCATATCTAATCTGACCTACCAATTTTTTTCCTATTCCATTGCCTTACCTTAAGCATGTTCCTTTCAGACACTTAAGTTTGTTCCTTTTTTTTCATCCCTTAGCAACAAACTTATACTTCAGGATTTTTTTTGGAGAAAAGGTAAAAGTTAATCTATATATCCACTGGTTTACTACAACTTGTAGTTCCCCTTCAAAATTATTACAGTCTACTTGTACATCACTGTTGTTTCCTTACAAAAATTCTAGAACATCAAAAATATCTTCTGTTTCTGCTAATATTTTCTGTTCACACCAAAAGTAAAAAAGAGCTATACTTCAGGATTTTCTACAATAAATCATAAGAAAGAGATATATGTAATAGTTGAAGTCATCTCTTATTTTCTGGAATTTTCTCATTGAAGTATGATGTGAGGTGTTATTCGCTCTTTAGATTAAATCAGTTGAACATCCTGTTTGATCAGTTAAATCACTTGGAAGTATTTGCAGTAATTCTGTTACTTCGATATCAACTTGTGTTTGTCTAATGTTGGCGTAACGTTCAGGTGCTGAGGGCCATGAGAGAGTCAGATTCTGTTAGACCTGCAATTTTTGCCATGTCAAATCCTACAAACAATGGTTTGTCTTGCCATCCATCTTTTGCTTCCTCTATTGGCTGTTTGTCATGATCTTGCATTTAATATTGTATATTCTGTTCAACAGCTGAATGTTGTCCTGTTGATGCTTTCAAGCATGCTGGAGAAGATATTGTTTTTGCTAGTGGGAGTCCCTTTGCAAATGTTGATCTAGGTAGTTTCTTGTTTCTTGGATGTCTTTTTTCTCTGGATCCCTAATGTATACTTGTTGCAGTCACTAGCGACTCTTTTTTATTAATTCATCTCTAAGTCCCAGTCTAAGTCTCTTCTGCGCTTATTGAATTACCTCATGAATCCTATTCTAATATGTTCTCAGGGAATGGTAAAATAGGCCATGTAAATCAAGCGAATAACATGTATCTCTTCCCTGGGTAGGTGCTGATTGTAAACCTATGTTAACTTTTTTGAATGTTACACTCATCTAAGATTATTGTTGACAATTCAGCATTGGTCTGGGAGCTCTTCTTTCTGGCGCTCGAAACATAAGTGATACAATGTTAGAAGCTGCTGCTGAGTGGTATGATCAGATAATCCTGTCTCCTTATACCTGATTTGACCATCAGTGGAGTGAGATTTTCAATTTGTATTGTGTTTAGTTTAAAACATGTGGTGCAGTAAAGTCTTCTCTTATTTATATATTCACTGATTTGTATATTTATTTTGATCGTGCAGCCTCGCTTCTTACATGTCTGATGACGAAATCAAAAGAGGAATCTTGTATCCATCCATTGACGAGTAAGTTCTTGGTCCTGGAGAAAGCATTCTTTTCTCATGGAGTTTAATTTTTTGAGACATGAAATCTTCAGCACTAAAATCAGCTCCACTTTGTCCCTGCAATAGTTATTATTTTGTGATTGTTTGAATTTATAAATTTGATATCATATTTATATTGTGTTAGTTGAATGTATTAGCAACTGGTTTTGGCCTTATAGGATTTCTAGATCACATGCTTATTCCTGTATTCCTCGTTGCTACACCATTTAACTGTAGTAAGCATATTTGCGGGAGTCAAAATTGACAATGCACAAAATGCTGATGATAATGATGCTTCAATTTCAAGGTGCAGCTTTTCTAAAGCACAAATGTCTAGGTTCATTTCTCCTGATTTTGATTCTTTATGTTACATGCCGACACAAGGAATGCACACACTTACTTTGCTGCTATCATGCGACAGTGACAGTATAAGTGCCTATAACCACTCTGGGTGAATGCTACTAGACCCGAATCTTGTTAGTTCACATGCACAACGTTTGATCAATCAGCTCACTTTTAGTTGCTCCTTTATATATTTGTTTATTTTTTGTTAACATGCATTTGGGGATCTAAACTTTGAGGCAATGAACGTGGGCTAGTTAATCTTATGCATTGTGGTGCTAAGGTTGTTGAAACATTCTTTTTCTACCCCATCCAACAATTTTGATGCTAAGATAACCTTTGTGAGGGGATTACTAGTCAGTAGTCATGAGATTGTTTGATGAAGTTTCAGGAAACATGTATTTGCAACTCCACGCAACTCCATAAAAAAAAATTCAGTCAAATTTTTCTTACATTGAACCATTCCTATTTGGTTGTGATCATTTTGCCCTTACAGAATGCATTCAAATTGGAGGTAACAAATCTAAAATTGTTTCTGATATTTCTTTTTGTGCGCAGTATTCGGGATATTACAGCAGAGGTTGGAGCTGCTGTTTTGCGGGCTGCTGTGGCTGAAGATCTGGCAGAAGGTCACGGTGATGTTGGGGCAAGAGAGTTGCAGCATATGTCAAAGGTACGAAAAGATTACTAGAATTTCCTATAAACAAAAAAAAAACAAGTCATAGATGGTATATAGTAAAGAAAAACAGTTTTCCACCTTTTTTTTTTTCAAGAGCTTCATTCGTTGGATGCAGGAAGAGACCATTGAACATGTGAGACAGAATATGTGGTATCCTGTCTATGGCCCTCTTGTTCACGATTAGTGAAGCACTCCCTGGTTTGAAATGACATGTCCATGAGAAGTGGAGTAAGGTCTGGTGCTCCAAATTGCAAGTTAAGGTCAAAATTTTTGCGAAATTGGTTGTTTTAGGTGTACAATTACAAGGACAAGTGTTGCTGAAGAAAGGAAGAGACTATGGCTCTTCAAAGATTTCATTTTTGAATGCACTTTTGTTGTAAGCCATTGTTGTCGATCTGATGAAAGCATATGTAACCTTTGCTTTTTGACTAGGAGATGTATTTGTTATTGCAGAATAAAAGCTGATACCTTCTCTCAGCAGCCCCACCAATCTTTCTTATTAATCCTCCCGACCCCCATATATGATATGGGCCTGAAAGGATTGAAATTTGGGAAAAGTACACAAAATAGACGAAAAACAAAATTATTTACATCAAAATGAATTGGTTCATACTAATTATCCGAAATATTGAATCGCTCCAAAGAAATTACGATTCATGCTCCATTATGAGTTTAAAGGTCTTTCGTGCATAAGATACCATGACAATATATCAATATATTGTGATGGTATTGTGCATGATTAAGGAGTGTATCGTTGAATGATTCTTCATTCATCATTCCTCAGTGATGTTATGACAATATATGAATATACTATGATGGTATCACGAAGGAATGAGGAGCTCTGTGCACTGTACGTTTGGAAAGTCTGTGAATCTCTTCTGCTTATGTTAAAACTTTCTAAAGTCTGCTTCATGGGATCCAAGTTGAAAGAGATGAATTGAACAAACACGGTGTATTCCTGAAGGACTGTTCATCCTCAGTAATACCATGGCGCTATATGGATATATTGTGATGGTATAATGAAGTATTGCAAGATAGCATATTTTCTATAATTAATTAAGGAGGTATGAAAGTAAAAGCTAGTAAGCTATAAAGAATTTCATCTGATGGGGCAATTACGCAAGTTTTCCTTGAAATTTGGTGTTTTTAAGGATTTGTTTTGTATGGAGGATAATTTTAATTTTCTCATATTTGATTGGTCAAAATTTTTGAAAAATATTTTCTTTAGAAAAATAAGTTTTTTAAAAATGAGAAAAATGAATTTACTAGTGGAAGTAGGAAAACCAAGTTTCAAAAGTGTCATTTTATATTAATTTTGTTATTCCAATTTTCACAGTTCTATCTCATCTTCCATTGTATTTATTTAGATTATATATAAATATTTTTAAGATAATATTTTTTGTTTATGTATTGAATATTAAACAAACAAAAAAAAAGACTGACTTATTTTATTGAAAAATATTTCCCTTCATCTGTTTGTTTGATTGCACAAGTCTAATTACACAGTTAAATTTAAAATAAAAATTGATATTTAATGAATATGTGTCTTTATAAATGTTATTAAATTAGATATTTAATATACATATTGTTTCTAAAAAATATATTAATTAATAAATATATATCTTTAAATAATATGATAGAAAAATTGATGTGTGTGTGTATATATATATTTAAATTAATAATATTTTAATTTAATTAATTACAAAAACTAAAAATCATATTTTTTAAGAACATCATGAAATGCATGTTGACAAAAATATTAATATTATAAATATAATACCACTAAAATTATTCAAATATTTAACAAAAAATAATCTATCAATTCTAACTAAAAAATGAATGACATGCAATGTGAAATAACAAGTCAATACTACTAAAACAAATATATTAGAACCGAAAATATGACATAAATTCAAAATTATGAAAAAACAAAATAAACATAATATTCTTATATCAGATTCCAACATAACTCAAAATAAATTTCAATATAACTTAAGTAGATATATTTCAAAAAGAAAGGAAAACATGTCTATAACATCATTCAACAATAAAATTGTACGTTAAATAAAAAACTAGAATAATAATGTATTTATGTTATCAACGAAGAAAATAAAAAAATAAGAAACAAAAAATAAAAATAATTACATGGAATCATGAAGGCTGGAAAATGAGAAGAAAAGAAATAAAAGATAAATAATGTAAAATAATAAATATTTTTAAAAAATTTAAAAATTAAAATAATAAAGAAAGAAAAAAATAGAAATGAGAAATTAAAAAATAACCTTGTAATTATACTATGTAATTACCTGCAATTCTCACGTCTCCCGAAAATTAGTGAGTGTAATTACACACTTTCCCAATTACACTCAATTCCCTATTAATCGTGTAATTAATTAGCTAAATACATATCAAACTGTATAATTATATTCAAATTCAATTATCAAATAACTTTTTAAACAAGCCCTTAAAATGATAATTCGGCTTGTAAACCTTAAAATGATAATTCGGCTTATAAATAGTTATGAATCTGAATTCTCGAAATTTATGACAACAATATAGAATAGAACTATTAGTGGAATTATTTCAAACATTTTGGTCCGTAATATAATGTACTCCTCCGGTTTCAATTTATTTGTTTTTTTTAAATCTATTTAAAAAAGAGTTTTTTTTTTGTAACTCTTCAATTTTAACTTTTTACATGAAGAATACAAGATTATAAAATATTTTGTTATATTTTATATGTCTTTAATTTAAAATTATAAAATTCAAAAAACTTATTTATTTTTTAAAATTTTATGTCAAATTAAAATCTGACAAATAAATTAAAATAGAGAGTAATAAAAATTGCAATGACAAAAGCATTTTCCTCGTAAACTAACCAACCAAGTCTGAATATTTGCTGCATTTTCCTACGTATTGTCTTTCTTTTAATGTTTTTATATACTCTTTAAGAAACACATTGAATAGTCTTTAAGATACATTTCTCCTCCTCTTTCATTATCAATGTCTCATTTAATTAACATTTTACTAATTGGAGCAGCAAGGATGAGTTTAATTTCAAACTTTACTTTTTTTCTAAAAAAAAAAAAAGTGATATTTTAATTTTTTTAATTTTATTTTCAAATAAGTGGTATTTTACATAATCAAGAAAATATTAATGATGTTCTTCTAATTTTACCTTTATATAAGTAGAGAGAGTTTTACATAATCAAGAAAACATTAAAGAGTTACATCTTTTTCAAGATATTTATTAGAGGTAAGTGGGTAAAAATATATTTTTTCTGTCTAGAAAAGAGTAGTTTTCTTAAAAGATGTGTCCAAGTTAAAAACACAACTTATTTTGAACGGAGAGAGAACATGTTTACATTAATGACGTGATTTTATAGTTTCATAAATGTCATGACATACTTAAGATTATAAATTTAGGAGTCTTGCTTCATTCTTTATTGCAAGTTTTTTTTGTGGTGGTTTTTAATTTTTGCCTTTTAGTATTTTGAGTAATAAAAAGGGGATAAAAATACTAAAAAAATTACAAGGCAATTTTTTTTTGCAAGGCATAGGTTAGCCCAAAAAGGCAGAAGTTCATGCTACTGAATTTCTACCTGAAGATACAAGTCTAGTAGACAGAAGTTCATATAAGTAAACCTCTGCCTCTAGGCACAAGTTCCCTACAACACTTGTGCCCTAAGACATAAATTTATATTAATGAACTTATGCTCATGGCACAAGTTAATGCAATTGAACTTCTGCCCCAAACCACAAGTTCATGCTACTGAACTTTTGTCCCTTAGACACAAGTTTATGCTATTTAACTTATGCCTTAATGCATAACCTGTGTGAATTTATGTCTTAAGACATAACTTGGCAAAAACTTATGCCTTGCGAATTTTATTCTTGTCTTGCGACTTTTTTTTTTTGGTTGTTAAGGATATTTTTGATTATTTTTTTTCACTTAAAGTGCTGAAGGGCAAAAATAAAATACTACTCTAGAATAAGAGCATATGTGCGAATGACCCACTTAATTATACTAGTCATGATAACTCGAGTGTTGCCCGGGCCCAATACTAACAATATTATATATACTAGTCTAACTGTACGCGCTTTGCGCGTGAAAAAAATGCATACCTTATTTGAGTATAAATATTTTAAAAAATAAAATTAGTTACAAATTCCATCGCTAAATTGCTCGTAGCTTAGTTTTTTTTTTCTTTTGACAACTCACTGCTAGTTTTATCATAAAATTCATCATTTAAGAAAAAAAATTTATTATTTATTTGGGTGAAAATATAGATTAAGAAAATAATCTCAGCTTCTTCTAATTTCTTGCAAAGTGAATTTCATGTTTTATAACTGAGTGCAAATTTATTTTTTGAACTTGCTTCTTCTTTTTTTATTCGTAAGTGCATTTTTTTAAATACAGGATAGAAAGTTCAAACAATATTTTAAAGGGTCTTCATGTCTTTAAACGTGTATCATGCATTTGTTAATAAAAATGTGTTAAAAATACGACGTACGTCTACTTAAAAATTTTCCTTCCACAAAAGAATAAAAATATACAAATGAGAATCGTATTTCCTTAAGTTCTTAATTGACACAATTTTATTCACGAAATTCTTTTCAAATTCAATTGCAAGATTATCTAAAACAAATTATGTGCAAGTATTATAATTATAATAATCTATAAGTTTATTAAAAAAAATAATTTTGTAAGATGAGAAGATTACTCTACCTGAATAGCTAAAAAATAATTTGCTTTTATATGAACACTTAAATGCATGCATTATATGTATATATAAATATTATTTTCTATATATTTCAAATGAAGAAGAATTTAATAGATGAAATTTAGTTAATTTTAAAATTTTAAACATTAGAAAAATAATTAAATAACTATTTTCTCAGTCATAAACCCAATTTTTAAATAGATAAAAAGGTGAATGATATTTTGCTACGAGATTTCTTACTTTAAATATATTGCAATAATTAATTTTAAGCTTTTTGTTTTACTCTTTATGAGATAATTTCAGCTTAGTTTTTTTCTTTCTCTTAATCTATGTGTTTAGTCAAATATTTCCATAAATTGAACTTCACATGAATTTGAAACGAAAAAAAAGTATAGTTTTAACTAAAGAGAGTGAATAACAAGAGCCCCCAATTGCTGCATATGCATATATACATACATGTATATATTTATATATATTTGATTATACAATTTTTTAGAAGAAGAAGAAGGAATTCACATATTAATACATAATTAAATTACACTCTTTAATTTATTTTTTCATATTTAGATATTGTGATGGATATTAGTTTGTTTAATAAATAATGGATTGATATATAAGTTAACATGATTGTAATTAATTTTAAAAGCTTAAATATTAGGACTTTTAATATAGTTAAAATAAGAAAAGATTTAAGAAGCAAAATTATAATCAATTTTATAATACTAAATATTTGGAGTTTTACCTTTTACAAATTAATAAAGATCTATAATAATTAAATAATAATTATTTATGAAAAATAGTAAATGACAATTTTGTATTGTAAAGTTTTTTAATGAAGGACAAAAACTTCAATCAATATTTTTAAGTTCGTGTTCATATCTACATAGAATTTATTAAGTAAACAGAAGTAAAATATTATACATATATTGAATGTTAGATTAGTTGATAAAATCTAAAAAAATTATCAAAGATTGTTCCATCAGAAAATTGTTTGCATCTTCAAACGAAATTAATTATTTGAAAAAGTAGCAATAGAAAAGTAACTGTTGCATTCCTGAACTATAGTGTTGTCACTGAATTCAACCTTAATCTCCTTGTTTACTGATACAAAATTAGGATTAGCACTATTAATGCACTCATTTTTGATGTAATAAATTTTGTTTTGTTGTAAATACCTTTTTTCTCTTTTTGATAATTATTGAAAAGTATATCATGAACTTTTGTGCCCTGCAAAAAATTAAAATTTAATGATAAAATATATACACACACAGAGACATATATAAAATATAATAAACATGGATAAGAGCTCAAACATGTATATAAAAATATAAAATATAAGTATAGAATATAATACGAAAAAGAATTATTACCCCTTTATCAACTAATGTTATAGTCATTCCTGTGTTTTTTGTTGTTCCTTTTTTATAATCTTTTACTAAGCCAAATTTCAACTACTAAGATTTTTATTATCCAATGAGAATCATATTGTCTTAAATTGCTAATTGTCACAATTTGGTTTAAGAAATCTTTTTAAGATTTCATTGCAAGATTATCTAAAACAAATTGTGCACAGGAGTTATAATTATAATAATTTCTAATTTTATTAAAAAAATTTATTTTATGAGATGAAGAGATTACTTTACCTAAATAGTTGAAACTTTTGAATGTATAGATAGATGAAGAATATCAGTTACAAATAACACAAAATTTAAATCACATAACATCAATATAAGACTCAATTAAAGGAGACAATCTAAGTTAAATTATTTTATATATAATAGCTTGAGCTGACATAACAACTGCTATTGTCTTTTTCAAATTACAATATAAAAAAAATCACAACATGAAAAAGAAAAAGATAGATTAACACAAAAATATACAAGGTTAGAGATTGAATTAAATGTGTTGATGGAGAAGAGTTAATGGATCAAATTATACAATTATAAATCCCTTTATAGAGGTGGAAGAATTTATAAATCAAAATTTTTTTGAAAGTATAAAAATATTAAGACATTATTATTAAAAAAAATTATCCAAAAAAAATAAATATTCGTGACCATGAATTTTTTTTTTAAAAAGAAATTTTTTACAGATTTCCTACTATCAGAAAGGTTTTAAAAAATATTTAAGAAAATGTTTTCAAATAAAAAGGAAGAAAACTTTCGTGTAAGTTGATTTTTTTAAAAAAAATTAATTTTAAAGTTTATACTATAAATAGAGTTATGCCACAAGTAAAATTTTTTATATAATAAAATATATAAGCTAGAAAGAAATTCCTGTCTATCAAAAAGGAAAAAAGATGTAAATTTTGTATTTCTTTTAGGTTTACACCATAAATAGAATTGTGCCACAATTAATATGATAAAATAAGGTGATGAAAATAATTAAAAATAATAATTGTATAAAAATAGTATGACAATTTTATCTATTGTGATGTTTTTTAATGGAGGACAAAAAATTCAATTAACATTTCTAAAGGACCTTCTCACTTTTAATATAATATAGATTATTGCGTGTAGCGGAGAAACTTATTTGTTCTTTGACTTTCAAATTTTAGTTTCCAATAACAGATAAGTGTCGCGGAATTCTTATGAAAGGTGAAGAGAATTAAATAGTTCTTTCCCATTTCAATTTGTTTGTCTGATTTTAATTTGACACGAAATTTTAAAAAGTAATAAAGACTTTTGAATTTTGTGATCTTAAACTTAAATAATACCTAATGCACCAAAATACTCTTTGATTTATAATCTTCCACATGTCATGTGAAAAGTTAAAATTAAAAAGATATTAAAAATTGAATTTTTTTTAAAAACGGATCAAAAAGCTAAAACTAGTAATCTCAAACCTGAAGCACAACTATCAAGTGTTCTTGATGTTGTTCATGCTTCACAATGTTGTGAAAATATATTGACTTTTAGAGGTCGTTTTGGCAGCTGATTTGAAAGTGAGTTATGCAGATATTAAATTCTGCATAACTAATACCATAACTAGTTAGAAGGTAAGTTATTTATGTATAAAATTAATACAATATTTAATTTGTAATTTAAAAATTCACATAATTAAATTCATATATAAGTTATGAGGGAATTTATATATTATCTTACGAAGGATAGAAGGTGAAATAACTAAATCATGCATAATTAATTTTTACATAAAATAATATATAAATTTACTCATAATTACTAATACCTATATAACTCAAATCAGCTACTAAATAATCCCCCGTTTATCCCTGCATAAGCATGAGATGATATGTAATATTGTTAATTGATACTGAAAGTCATAAAGATGCCCCCTTTGTTTGACTTCTTTTTTCTTTCTTTCTTCCTTCAAAATCATCTTTGAAAAGTCTTGAGATGGGACCCACAATTATAAATTTAGGCCTACGCTGAGAAATAAAAAGCTAATCGGAGTTTTGAACAATAAGAAATACCTTGTATCCAGAAAGCAGGCGTATTGACAGAGAAATTCCAACAAGCAAAAAACTTGATACAATGGCTGAAGCTTCCAACTCCGTGGCAACTGAACGGTGAGTACTCAATAACGTCATTCGCTACTTTTTTGTTTGTTTCCTCCTATCTAATACGCAGTAGCAGATCTAAACTAAAGCAGACGCATCTGATCTCTATGAGTATACAAAAAGAATATACTAATGGTTTGGATTTGTTATGTATGTATGATGATCAGGATTGCAGTTGTGAGTGGAAGCAACAAAGGAATAGGATTTGAAATATGTAAACTACTAGCTTCAAAGGGGATGGTGGTGATCTTAACGGGTAGAGATGAGAAGAAAGGGGCTGAAGCTATTCGTATGATAAAGGAGGATACTCGTGGCCTCTCTAATAATAATAATGTCTTCTTTCATCAGCTTCATGTGACTGACACTACTACTATTGCAAATCTCAAACATTTCATCAAGGCTAGATTTGGCAAGATTGATATCTTGGTATACTCCTTCATTTCTATATATCTTCCTCCAATTCTAGTACAAGACAACAGGAATTGATGAATTTGCGACAGATTATCAAAAAAATCAGTTAACGATGACTATTGACTATGAATTTGTTAGCTATCATTTTTCCTTCCTAATCTCAATTTTGTTTAAATTTGTTATGTTTGCTTAGTAGATTCATGATTTTACTTAATCTTAATGCATATATATATATGGCAATAATTAATTTCTAAACAACCTAATTAACAGGTGAGCAGTGAGGGAGCTCTTGGAGTGCTTATGGATAAAGGTGTTGCTATAAGTCCAGAAGTAAGTGATTGCTCATGTATCACATCATGAATTCTTCAGTAATTTGCTTATATTATCAATTAAAAAAGATCTACTTCAATAATTTTATGGAATTTCCTGAGTACAATTCTTTATCCATTTGAAATGAAAATACTATTAATCTTATCTTGTCTTTTAATTTGGTGATGCAGCAAGACTTATTCATTGAGAAGATAAAGGTAGCAACTCAAACTTGTGATGCAGCTGAAGAATGTATAAAGATAAATTACTATGATGCAAAATGGATGATGCAAGAATTACTACCTCTGCTTCAATTATCTGATTCACCACGTATTGTTAATGTCTATTCAATGTTTGGAAAGTTGGAGGTATTTTAATATCTATCTTATTCTCATACCAATTTTTACTTGGGGAAAAAATGTATGCCTCAAATTAATACTCCATCCCTCTAAAAATACACATTCTCCTTATTAAAAATATTTATCTCAAATTCAAAAATATTTTTAGAAAGCACAATAGATAATTTGAAACAGAGATATTGAAGAATTGAAAAAGAACTTCATATTGGTAGTTAATGAGACGGGTGATCTCCTTATATGGACTTTGATAATTCTACTCTCATAAACTAGCTTTTGAAATTGAGTTAGATTCAAGATTCATTTCTTTACATAATATCAGAGTATGACCCATCCCACCTGCTGTTGGCCCCCAAATTAAATTGTTCACCACTACTAGAATAAATAGAATTTTTTTCTACCACAAATCAATGAAAAATTTGTATTATAAAATATGATTTTTTCACCAATTTTCCACGAAATCAGTTCACTGAAAAAACACATGGTGAGAACAGATTCTCACTAAAATAGCGGGAAGCTTCATAATTTTTTCATGTGAAAAAACTATTATTTTTTCTTTTTTCCAGCAATTCAATCAAAATATCGATGCGAATAGACACTTCATATTTTTCAGCGGAAAATTTCAATGAGAAAATAGTGATTTTTTAAATATTGCACACTTAGGATGTCCAGCCCTGGGCGTGACGTGGGCTAATGAAGAATGAAAAGAGTCCCACATAGTGATTAATAAAATGAATGATCTCTTTATATAGATTTGGACAATACTCCCCTTGTGAGCTAACATTTAAAATTGAGTTAGGCCCAAAATCCGTTTCATTACGGTGCATTTTGTTTTACAGTACTCTCGCATTTTTAAAGAGAATAAATTAACAACTTCTTACTGTGTTTTCATTAATAATTTTGAACACAATGTTATGTTGTTTCAGAGTATAGGCAATGAATGGGCTGTAGGAGTCTTAAATGATTCTGAGAATTTAACAGAAGACAAAGTTGATGAGGTTTTGAATGCTTTTTTAGAAGATCTCAAAGAGGGCTTGTTAAAAAGCAAAAATTGGCCTCAAATTGTACCTGCTTATGTCCTATCAAAAGCAGCCATGAATGCTTACACAAGAATATTGGCCAAGAAATACCCAAAATTTCTCATCAATTGTCTATGTCCAGGCTATGTGAAAACTGACATATGTTGCGATTGTGGCACATTAAGTGTTGAACAGGGTGCTGAAGGTCCTGTTTGGCTTGCTCTGTTACCTCATGGAGGCCCATGAGGAAACTACTACTTTAGGAAAGAGCTCTCACCTTTCTAATTAAATTGGGGAATCCAAAGGAGATAGGTTGGTGGTTCATAGCTATATTGCTCCGATCCTCTAAAAATATGTTATTGTATTCGTGTTGAATCTTTATTTGATAATTATGTAGTTTCTAAAGACATATCTGATGATATATATTTTTGAATAAGTTGCATGGACAAAGTTATGCAAAAATATATTATAAGATATAAATTATAATACATAGTTCGAAAAAGGGTCAAAAATACTCCTAATGTATGAAAAATGGTTCACAAATATATTATGGATGAAGAGTATTTATGAACTATTTCCCACACATTAGAAGTGTTTTTGACCCTTTTACGTACATAGTTTAATAATTATTGTATTTTCTATAGCATATGTTTCTTTTTATTGTCGTTCTTGCGGATGTTTGATTTATTTTATTGAAAATGATATAGATGGATGTATGATATAAGATTTTATAAATTTTACTCTTATTTTTGAAAGTAAATAAAAAATACTAGAAAAGATAAAGTCCGGGTTATTTTAATCTTTTAGATATTTTTATATCCATAAAATTAATTAACGAATAAATTATTTCACGTTGAATCTTATATAAATAATATGAAATTGCCGTACAAAATTATATTAACTTTTTTTGCTGCTGAAACAAAATGCCATATAAAATAATGCTGTACTGAATTTTTACACGATGTGATTATATTTATTCTTATAAAATCTCCTTCGACTGAAACTCTTTGTTGTTCTATTTTACTTTATAGGTATGGAAAAAAAGTTATTTTTTCAAAAGAAAAATTAGAGTTAATTTTCTTTCGGGCCAAGTTATAAATATAAAAAAAAATATATTTAAAATTTCATAATAATATAACCATTTTTAAATTACATTATATATAATAATATCTTTATAAATAAGTAAAGAAAAAATGTTTAAATATGATATTATTTTTATAAATGAAATAATTTAGACTAAATATGAAAATATTTAATACTAAATAAAACAGTAAAATATGACATCAATATGCTGTAATTTAAAGAACATAATTAGTTTTAATGCATCATATAGAATATTACCAAGATATAAATAGTATATATCTATAATCTCTTATATCAATTGGCATAATTGTATTACAAAGAGCTTTATCACTGTACTCTGTACCCCGAGGGCAAAAAGTCATTACTTGTTCTTAATTTGGAAGAATAAATATAAAGAAAGAGAATTTTTGAAATTTCTGAAAAAATAAAGATGAAAAAAGAGTGCTTTTTGAAATTTTATGTATTTGAACATTTATATCAGGTATATAATTTTTTCTTTATATTTAATTTTAACTTTTATAATATTTATATTTTAAAAAATAATATGTTCTTTTTCTATCTTTATTTTTGCAATAATTAAATGCTACGAAGAATGTATGGTTGTGACTTGTGACGAGATTACAAGATTTACCTACACAAAGTCAAGGAGATATTTTTTATTTAAAGATAATTTTTCACAATTCTTTTGTATTTCAGCTAAAAAAAATTTAATATGCAAGAAATTGAATTGCAACCTTAATTATAACTTTAGACGTTAGAGGACGATCTATGGATATTTATAATTTATTTTATAAATATATTTCTCATTTTGTTTATCAATATCATGTATAACTTTTACATTCTCTTATGAAAAAAAATATTCCCTATCGAGTCATAAACCAAGACAAAAAAATATTTAAGGCAGTGAGAAAGTTTATTAAAAAAAAAAATTAAGAGGGGAAAAAGAGAGAAAAGAAAAAGAAAGAAAAACCATAAACCCTAGTAAATCAGAGACACGGGGTGCAGTTTTCTCCTCTGGTGACTGTTGTATCCCTGAAGAAAGTAGAGATCAACCGTCGAGAATATCAGATCCTTCATTTCTCAGTTCATCTTTTTCTACTATTTCTTATAGCTGTAAGTATGAATCTTCACACTTGGAGGAGCATCAGTCTGTCAACTTTCAAGATTATAATCTATCAAGAAAAGTTCCAAATTTTATACCCATTGAGCTAAAAAATAATTAGATCTTTATATATGTTTTGGATTAAGTTTGCGGTCTCTTTTCTGGGTTTTAGTTGTATTAATGGGTACTGCAAATTGGTGAAATCTTAGTACTTTTTGAGGGGTTAAATCTTTTATATTTGCTTTGGATTAATTTTGTTGTTGGTGGTATTTTGTTAATTTTCTCTGCTTAGTGATAGTAGTATGTAATCTAAATTGGTGATTTTTATTGTTTTTGTAGTCCTAGAGGCTAATTGGTTCATTTAAATGAAAACTCTGCACCGTGACTCGTGAGTTTTGATCCATTGTATACTTCATATATTGCACTGATAAAAATTGTAAGGATTTTGAAAATCACAACACTCTGTAAAGCTACTAGTGTGGAAGCAAGAGTTGCAACTTCTGTGATGTACTTGTTAGTGAGCTAAGGGAATTCACTAGTGGAACTAAGCTTCTTTAATCAGGAATGACTTGCTCTTCTAGTTCTTCGAATTTGGGATGTCTTAGTGAACAAAGAGGTTCTTCCTTGAGCCTTAAGTCCCTATGGAGATGGCCGTGAACTTGGACTACTGGAAAGAATAGTTTTATTGGAAGGTAAGTCTGTCATGACGTGTTCTTGGTAGTGAGTAATGTAATTCAGCAGCAGGATTAACAGGTCTTTATGCAAGGAAGTATGAGTAACAATACTTTTGGTTTATTATCAAAAATACTTATGGTTATCAACGGAAAAAATGGAAGACAATTGATTGAGATGCTTATCTTTGTGGTATCTGACAAGTTTTGTTAGTAGAACAAATTTTGTTGTGTATTATGTGATGAGAGTTCTGAAGGAATAGGCTTTTGATGCTTGATATTTTTTTCTCGTGATCACTTTCCCATATGTCTAGTTTCTGCTTCCTACTGTACTTCACATAATATGCTTATTATTTATATTAAATCTATTTGAATATTGTTTACACCTATTGGCAGAATTGGTGTTCTAATTTTGTACTGCTTGTGCTATGTTTATTTCTGGATGGTATTTGACTTTCCCATTCGTATCACAGAATCATCTCCAAAGATGGCTACATCTTCTTCTTCTCGGTTGGTTCGTGGTAAGGGACTTTACTTGCTTTGACTTCTAATACGGAGCAGTATGCTATACATTTATATGAGATGGAACGTGTGCCTCTTAACTCTTCTTCCATGGTGTGATAAATTTGTTATATGTGGTGACCTTTTCTCTATAATTCCGCTTTGGGGTGAATTCCCTCCCTCTGAATTTGGCACTAATTGAACCCTAGATTATGAGCTAAGTGATTCAAAGCTCTCATGAGATCTTGTTGGCATGTCCTACCAAATGAAAAGGAAGTCGCAAGAGCAAGTTTAGAGTTAGAATTCCTGACCCTGTTCCTATTTATTAGTCTCCTTTCTACTTCCAACATCAACTTTGTTAACCAACTAATTGATCCTCGCCCATCTTTGGCTACCTGTTAGGAGGACCTCTTTTCCTTTACTTCAGGAAAGGTGATGTAGTTTCAGGTAGATAAACTAAATGAAAATGTGCGAGGACAACAAACTGGACTAAGTTTTTTTATCAAGACAGGCTGAGATTTTGTTTGATCAGCAGAAAGGTAGTTTATATTATTGCCTATTGGTGGATGGTTTAATCACTAATGAACTCAGGTTTCACATGTATGTGTTCTAGTTAATTTCAATACAATGAGCTCATTTTATATTTCTTGCACGGAGCAGCTCATAAACCGGAACCACGTGTTTCAGTGGGGTTTGATATCAAAATCTTCGAGCAGTGAGTGTCCTTTCCATTCTTTACAGCATAGCAGGAAGAACTTAGATATATAGTTGTAAAGGGAGGGATTTTATTACCCATTTACAGGACAGTCTGGATCTTTTCAATATTGTTTCTCTTGGGTCGGGAAAACTACTGTTGAATCAATTTGCTCCATCTCAAATTGAATACTCTCATCATCCAAGTTGATGTTTATGCGAGACTCATTGTTCTACTTGATACAACTTCTCTTCTTGTTTCTTTCTAATATTCTTGAAAGGAATAGATTAACATCTACGTGGTCTGATAGTTGCATTAATACGACGCATTTACACCTATCAACTTATTTAATCATTTTTAAATGTTTGACTCTTTTTTTTCTCTTTCAAAAAGTCAAAACATAATTCAATTTCGAAGATAGAAGTAATATGATTCTTATTAGCTACAGAGTTGATCAACAAATTTTGCAGGACGACAACCTTGCAAAGTGGTTGTCCAATATTGATGGTTTTATGTGCATTCAGTAGCCGATTAGCAACTGCAACCAGGATATTTTGCTATCTGTACCAGCTCATTGCATTCACTGCTTTCCTGTGCTATAATTCACATTGCTTAATCATCTCTTCCTTATTTCCTTGTGATGCATAACCTGTGTTTTAAACATGTGTGATGAAACTGCAGCAGTGGGTCGTTCATTGTTCAGTGGCCTCTGCAATAATTCAGACGGTTTAATGAGATCAGCACACGAGATGACGTGCAATCATTTGTTTCTCCAGGTTCGTCTGCTATGCTGTTTAAATCACTCACCCCCGAACACTGATTCTTTTTCTGGTCCATTTGCAGTCTTCCTCCGTCATTGAGCATGAAATTTTGGACGTTGCATGCATTTTGGCAATGCATGATATTGTATAATAATGCAAGCCACATCATTCATCCCTCACATTAAGATAAACCCTTCTTACTAATCAAAATTTAAAATGCAAGGAAGCATCTTAATAACATCACATGGCTATGAGTTGCTGTGGAAAAGGTCTTGAATCGTATGAGTTGACTCTGCTAATTGAGTAATATTTGAATTGACTCTTGTTATAATGGTTGTAAAGTATTTTACTTGTTTTTGGTCCTTTCAGCAGCAAAGAACCTTCATACAGATGAGGACTAGTCTGAAAGTGGTGGACAATTCAGGTGCAAAGAGAGTGGCATGCATCCAAGCACTGAAGGGAAAGAAAGGAGCAAGATTAGGAGACACAATAGTTTGCTCAGTGAAGGAAGCTCAGCCAGGTGGGAAGGTGAAGAAAGGAGAGGTGCATTATGGTGTTGTTGTTCGTGCTGCTATGCCAAGGGGCCGCTGTGATGGGAGCGAAGTAAAGTTTGACGACAATGCTGTTGTGCTTATCAACAAGCATGGTGAACCCATCGGAACCAGAGTTTTTGGCCCCGTGCCCCATGAGTTGAGGAAAAAGAAGCATGTTAAGATTCTTAGTCTTGCAGAGCATATCGCGTAAGGTCACAGCCTCTGGCCTGTTAGATTACCTCAACCGGTGATTATTCAGTCGCACGAGTCGATTGGAAGACGAGTTTTGCATTTATTGTATTTGTGAGAACCTGTTGTTCACAAGCTGCAGAAGATATTCTTTTATCATCATAGACGTTTTGACTTGTAATTATAATTGTTGGCGCACAAGGCACAGTACTGTTTCTGCAACCAGTGCTCAGGGCATAATGTCCACAAACTGACTTAAAATAAATACACCACTAACACAAATTAGAAGAATATAGGGACTTTTTATTTTATCTTCGATTTCATTGTTGGAGTATTGAATTTACGCTTTTCAGTACTGATTCGTATGGAACTAGATTGTCTTTGGATTGCCGAAGACTGCAAGCAGCATAAGGCCCTTTGGGTGATTATTTATCAGACTTATCAATTCTCATCCTTAGGAATTCAGATTAATTCTACTATGTTTTCAGAATATCGAAAGTTTTGAAATCTATAAATCAAAGATGATACATTTATTTATTTGTTTATGACTTTATGTCAATCTGGTTGTAGTTGGGATTTGGCTGCACCGTGATGGACTTGGACTTTTTGTATAGTTTGTTATATTGAAACGAAAATAAGAAAGTTTATGAGTCACACATTAGAATTATCATTATAAAACCAACTCTTGTGATCTTATTTAAAATGACAGCGTCCCACACTGAGACTAGACTAGAATGTGAAAAAGTAACTTTAAATACTTATCCATCATTTTCCTTCCTATTAGAAAAGGCCTTTTTTTTTTTTTTTCCTTTTTGACTTTTTTTGCTCGACGTGTGATATTCATTGGAACTCAATTAATTTAAATTGTATTTTACAGTGCTCATTTTTGAGGGGTCTCCTTATAAGATTTTTTTCATTCTTGGGGCTCGAAGTAGCTGGACTCATTCTTAACGGTGTGACACTCATTATAATTCTTTTTTCCTTCTTAAGGCTCGAACCTGAAATCTCTAACTAAGAACTGAGATATTCCAACAATTTCATCATAATCCACGGTATTTAGAAAAAGTACTTGAATACAAAGACACTTTACTTACTTTATTTCATTTATTTTTTTTTGACATAAATTATAAAGGAATTGAAACATTTTATGAAAAAATAAGCCTAAATTAAATGTTTACGGGTTCTATACTAACCTTGTTTTCCTTAAAATGTAATTAGATTCTTGTAGACCTGTGATAACAAGTTTCACTTTAAATAAAAAACTTTATCAAATCTGTAACAGGTCCCTAGGTGTCTTGGGAACTGATGCGGAGGTAATGTATAATGTATAGGTTCAATTGAATTTATAATTTTTTATGTGAAGTATAAATTTATGTATAAAATTTATTAAAATTATAATAAATAATAGATATGAATTTATAATTTTAAAAAAATAATTGTTTCAATCCTAAAATCTTAAAAGATTAAACTCATAAATTTTAAATCTTGAATTGAAAAGTTATAAATGCATACACGTGGATAGCCGCTTTCCCATATTTTGCCATGCCTTGGCCTTAGTGCTGAAAAGCCATATATATATAAGCTCACAAGAACAAGAATGCAATTAGCTAAAAGGAAAATAAATAAACTGTAGCTTTCTTCAACCACAACCAAAACTATTCTCAATGGCATTGGCAGAAGGCGGAGCCACAAAGTAGAATTTTCTTCAGAAAAAAATGTTTTATTGATGTGTCGTTCGTTTCAAAAGAAATGACATTTTTTCTAAAAAAGTATAATAATATAAATAACAAATGCTATGACATATTTTAGATTATAATTTTAGAGGTCTTTGCTTCATTTTAAAGTTTAATTAGGATTCAAATTGTATCACATAAATTGGAAGAGATGAGATTAGTTAGTGTTTGTTTTTACTCTGTATTGATAATTAGTTTTTGTTACCTGCAGGTATGCAGTAGTTACAGGGGCAAACGAAGGGATTGGATTTGAAATAATGCAGACAGCTAGCTTCTCAAGGAGTGTTGGTGATTTTGAGTGATCGAAATGAGGTGAGAGGAGTTGAAGCTTTGGAGAAACTCAAAGGATTTGGTTTGGCTGAAAATGTGGTGTTTCAGCAGCTTGATGTTTTGGATCCTTCCAGTATTGCTTCTTTGGCAGAATTCATTAGGAAAAAATTGGGCGGGTTTGATATCTTGATAGCATCATAGCAAACATAATCTTCTTGAATTTACTTTCTTGTTTTATGACCAAAACAATTTGGTAAAATGAGCTGTGGATTTTTTTTTCTTTTTCCCTTTTTCTCTATTGTTGGTTAGGTGAACAATCTAGGAGCAGCTGGAATCTATGCAGATCCCTTTGGAGCTAAACATGAGTTCAGTTGGGTAAGTCATTTTTACTAGAATCAATCTATCAAGACCAGACTAGTTGGTCACTGTATGACAAATATCAAGTGTAATATAGCAGGTTTTGTGATCATTTTACCAATTGATATTTATTATAGAGATTTACTTGTAACTTAGTGTCTTGATTGTCTAAGTTACTCATTGATGCTTATTATAGGAGATTTATGTGTAATTATAGTTACCGTCATGCATAGAACTTAAACTCATATCATAATGTATGTTTTATGACGCGTCTAAGAGAATTCACAACCTCGAAGATTTATCATAATTAGGCGACCCCTCAAATTAGGCTAGCACTGATTAGTGGGAGCAATGTCTAGCACTGATTAGGCTACGGGTTCATGAAAACCTTGGGTCTCAAAACTACGTGCCAATGTAGGATTATCCAATTACTTTGGTACATCCATTGTGATTTTTCCCCTACCTCGAATGGGCCTTTAGCTTGATATCGATATCATGGTACACTACAAGAAAATAGTCCTTTAAACTAAATTGCCGACGATCGTGAACGTTTCTTCTTCCTCCATGGAAAAGCTAAAGGTATTAAACCTGGCAACATCTCTTCAGTCTTCTGCAACTTTACCAACATCTACATAGCTGCATTTTTCAGTTTAATGTCATTTAACTTTAAAAAAATTAGGGTTATACACGCCTGGCCCGTGCAAATGATAAATTCTGAAGTAAAAGTTTGAAACTACTCAAATCTGCATTTGCTTGCTAAAAAATATGCAGTTAAAATACATCTTTATTCCCATCAATTTATGGATCTTCTACACAATGTTCTTCAACCTTCAACTTATAGACTAACACTTTTTGTTTCCTAGCAATTAAAATAAGAAAGCAGACCATGAGGAAGTCCTAGCAATAATAGTGTAAGACTGATTTTATCTGGTTTTTATTCTTGTCAACTTTCTCTCTAGAAACCGAAGGGGATCTTTGTTTGCATAATATGTCAACCATCAGAGGAAACTTAAGCTAGGATATTTATGAGCAAATTTGACAATTCAATGTTGATAATCCATGAGTAGCTTAGTGAAATTTTCTAACTGCATTTTCAGAACTTGAAACATGAATGGGATAAAGGAGTATTAAGTAACAGCGAAAACTTGACAGAAGAGAAAATAGAAAATCAATATCTGAAGGACTTCAAAGAAGATCCCCTGCAAGCCAAGAGCTGGCCTTGCAAATGCCGAAGCTGATAATAAATGTACTAGTAATCTGCATTTGTGTGTTGTACTACCTGATAGTTTTGAGGCATATATTCTTCTCTAATGATGTGTTTGAACTTGAAAATCAGAATACAGCAATATATCAACAATATTATCCGTGTTATTTCATAAGTGGATATAGAGAGGATGGTGTGTACACATTCTTACCTCTACCTACTATTCTCGACAGAAATCAGAATATGGCAATGACCCTAATATTGTTTGTCATTATAGTAAGTTATATCACCATTTTGTATGTTACCTCACTTAAGTAACAGGACTAGTTTAGTACCAGCTGATTATATTAATCCATTGCTCCTTAATCCTCAAAAACTCGAGGGTTGGCTATAGGAATCATCTATCCATTCTGCTATACTCTGTGTTTTTCCGATTTACACAACTTTCCTGGCAAACAACAGGCCTAATAAAAGTCTCACATAGAGCGGGCTCTCCAGAAGTAGTCACATCTGAGTTGGATCCAAATTTTTTTTCTCTCCTCATGTTTTTTCTTTATACATATTTTAAGAAAAAATTAACTAAATAAATAATTCAATTTAATAAGATTTTTTCACCATATTAATCTCTTTTCATATTTATTGAGTAAGAATTAAAGTGATTCTAATTATATACTAGGAAATTTGTCTATTTAAAAATAATAATTATTAAAAAATTTTAATAAAAAATATTGATATTTCATATCGTTTGATTTTATCTTTTCTTTATTTTTCATGTGTAAGATTGATATCAAACAGTAAAAGAAAATTTAACTTAACAATTATTGAATAAATGATCCTCTTTAATTTTGATCTTCCAATTGCATATGTCAAATTAAGAATCATGTAATTTTAATCTATTAGTCTAAATTATTTTCTTAATATTTCTAGTAAATATTTTAAATTAAAATAGTTTCACAAATTTAAGAATTTAATTAAGAAAAAGCAAAAAAAAAATTCTTATTGCCTTTTGATATTTTTTAGATCACCTTTTTTTTCTTTTGTTATTTTCTTGATTATTATTATTTTTTTATTAATTTTATTTTAATAATACTTTTTATTAGACACATAATTAGGTTGACATGAAAGACAAAAGAACTAAACAACTCCTAGTTGCTCCTCTTGATATGTGCAATTGTTCAAAATTTGTATTTGTATGTATAATTTTCAAGATTCCAAATTATTTTTTTTCATTTATGAGAAGTAAAAAGTTATAAAGGTCTCATTACTGTTACAAAAGCCCATACAATTACTAAAGAAAAATAATAATAATAATAATAATTGGGGTGCTTCTTAATTAACATAAATAACAAATATACCATTTGATGAATATTTTTTAAGAGTTTTTTTTTTTAACTTTCACTCAATATTTTGTACTTGTTTTGAGATATCCGAATTTGTGCTAAAAAGCTCAACTTCAAAATTAAAGTGTTCCCTATCAATGTCGTTTCATTTCAAGGCTCAAACTCAAAAGTTAAGAGTGAGAAGATACTTGTCATCTCACCACAACATATGATAATACTAATAGAAAACAACAAAGAAGAAAATGAATTACCTATTAATATTGTAACTTTAATGGTATATCTTCTGTTATATTTTTCAGAAAAGTTCTTATATTATCATCCACCGTTTTTCTCTACTAATCTAAATAAAGTTTGTGAGATAGGGTGAAATTTGATGAATATAAACTTTGTATTGGTATATGAATAGATAATATTGATTTAAAACTCACTTATATAAGCTAATCATATTCTTTCATAACTGAGATAATTTATTAAAAATTTAACTGAATGACTAATGACTTTTTTGAACGGCTAAAATAATTCTTTTGTTGTATTAATTATAATTTATTATTAAAAATATTAGAGAGGATAATCATTATATCTTTTTGACTTTTCACGGATGTTATTGAGCTTTTATATACATTTAATAAGAAAATTAATGGCCTTATGAGATAATGACCTTCTTAAATACAAGTTTTTATTTGTGGTCATTTGAATGACTCAAATTTCTTTGTCTTTCGATTTCTTAATCTTTGTTAATTTATTTTTTTAATTTGTATACAATATATATTTATATTTTTGCTATCAAGAAATTGTTGAATGAGAGTAGTATTTGCTAAAAGTTGTATAATTTCTATCAACATATGTCTTCTTAAGAATGACTAGTAGTCATTATTGATTTCATGGTATAGATCTGCAAAGAAATAGTAATTAATTGTGAGAGAGATGTTGACATCAAAATAATTAATAAATTTATATATATTTTTCAAGTATGTATAATTTTTATCTTACTCAAACCCATGAGTTCTTTCATCTGTAAATTAGGAGGAAGAGTAATAGTTAATTTATGCCAATAAAACAATCTAACACTTAATAATTTAAGATTGAGAGAAGAGATTTTTATGAAGGCAAAAAAGAATATCAAAATTCTTTACTGAATAAAACCATATCTTAATTATAATATTTTCATATAACGTGAAAGGAGCTAATCAAGAAAAAAAAATAAAGGATGATAATAAGAGTACAACCATACAAGTTATGAAAAATTAAAGAAAGAGGAACTGCAAGCTCTAAGAGTCATACTAATGCATGACAACAAAACTTAGTAAACAGAGAATTTTTTTTTTAAATAATAAATAAAATTAGATAATAAAGTAATTCAACACGTTCTAAATGGTAGTGATTTTTAAGTTCTCCCCAACAATCAAAATATTTGACTTACCTGTTTGTTGTGCTGTAACTTATACCTGAGAAGAAAAACACCAAATGAAAAGACAAGTAAGTTTCATGAAAAAATAAAATTTCTAACAGAGATGATAAAACTATAATGTGATGAACTGATGTAATTTCACACTTTGTTTGTTTTTATAAAGTGCACTAAGAATATCCAAATATTGTATAAATATATTATTAATGTGGAAGCTGAAAGGAACATTAATAACAACTGAAATATGAAAAGATTATATAGAAAAATAAAATTTATATAATTATTCATGAAAATGCAAAAAAAAAAAGGAGAAAAATGCCAAAAAAATCATAAAAAATAAAAATATGAACGGAGCTCATAGAGGCATGCCACATCAGCATGCCTCTGAGTTTCCTTTATATATAATTTTTTTTTTAATTTCAATTATTTTGGATGGATTATTTCTAGTTAGTATGACAACTAAAATGGATCATGTTCGGTTGATTAAAATTTTTGAAAAATATTTTCTCTCGGAAAACAAGGTTCTTAAAAATAAAAAAAATGACTTCATAATAAAAACATGGAAAAAAAAGTTTCACAAGTGATATACATATTTTTTGTGTCTCTCCATAATCCAATACACTTCATTTTTACCCCAGGCCATAAATCTTATTCCCACCAACTTACTCCCATTCCAACCTTCTATGATATTTGTTTAGGTCGAATATAAATACTTTTAGGATAATATTTTTTGCTTATATGTAGAACACTAGAAAATAAGTAAGATATTCATTTATTCTCTTAGAAGAATCTTTTAAAGAAACATTTTTCATCATGGGCAAAGGCAGAGGGGTGCAAGAGATTCAACTGAACCCTTTTCCATCAGGGGAGGAAACTGAACCTTCTTCGTTGAAATATTATACTATCATAATAAGGAAAAAAATTGTACATATATAAAATGTTGAATTTTTTGGCATAAAAAATATTTTTTTAAATTTTTTAATCTAAATTTCTGACTATGCCATTATTTTTCATAAAAATATTTTTCTCAATACTAAATATATTCTAAATTGTATTTTTGAAAAATTCCAATAAACAATGTAACGACAACAATTAAACCTTAATGTCAGAAATTTAGCTAATTCAAGAACAAGAGTTCATGTAGGCAGTTAGAATCTAAAATAATCTTTGAGCGCCTAAATATAGATATTTCCTTTTTCAAAAATATTGTTAGATTCGAAATATGAGAATCAATCGAACTTGTCAACAAAGTTAGTCAAATAAAGAAGGAGGAAAGTGTAAAGACATGCAAAAACCGTATTGATCTTTTAGAAGTTTACGCGTCCACATTACGCGTCCGCACTGTTCAGTTTCATTATAAATAGAACATTTTGCCTTCATTGTTTGATCATCCACTAAAAAGAGTAAGAAAACAAAGAGAGTTGTACATCAAGATAAATATTATAGTTTTGAGTGTCCTCTTTAGTGAGTTATTCCATTTACAAGAGAGAAGTGTTTATATATTGTTTTCTCCTTGAAATTGAGAGTAGTGTACTCTCATATTTATATAGTCAACCCTTCTACTCCGTGGTTTTTTCTTCTATATATTTTCATTATTTATTATCATATCAAACTTTAGTTATGGTGCTTCCTCCTGCCAACATAACTAATATTCAACTTGAATTTAAATATATAAAATAAAATTTATATATTAAAAAATTATAAAAAAAACTATAATTAAAAAAATTTAATTATTCAAATAGCAATTAAGACTATCTTTTCAGGATGGAAAGAGTAGTAAAAGAAAACAAGAAACAATTCAACAAATGGCTAGCAGATTCTTCAAAAAGAATATTTAAAATGTGGAAACTGTAGACGTGTACATTTTGAAATTTGTGTCTGAGCAAGTTAGAATAATGGTAAAGAATAGAATACCCCTTCCTTTCTAAAATACTTGTTACAAATTAGTGCTTCGTTTTTTTTTATTGTTAGATATATTAAAATGTAATTTTTATTTATTATTTCTTAATAAATTTATAAATCTTATTCTAACAATAAAAATAAATTAGAAAAAGTATTATTTTAAAATATTTGTTAATTTCAAAATTTAAGAAATAATTGTCCATCTTTAGTACTTAAGTCATTTTAGAATGTAAAAAGAATGATTATTATATGTTTTCAAAAAGTATTTATCAATTAATAGGGTTATATTAGTTAAATTTCACTCCCTAATAATTTTTTTTAATGACTGTGTAAATTTTATTATAGCAATTTAAATAAAATAGAGTGAGTATAACTTTTCATCCTATTGGAACTTAGCTTAATTCTACTATGTTTTCGTAAGAGTAAATTTCATGGGTGGTCATTCAGTTCTGCGTTCATTACCCAAAAGTCACTATTCTTTATTTTATTACATAAAAATTATTCAACTTTGCCTCATCTTTTACAAAAGTAATTTTGATAAAATTTGGTTAATATCCAAAATATGAGAGAAAATAACAAAAATATCCCTTGAATATACTTTTGAATAATTTAGATACTTTAAACTCGCTAGATATGACCATATTTGATCACCATCAAATACTTAACAAATTTTGATAGTTAAATTTTACAGAACTGTAAAAAAAATAAATTAATATAGACTCACATTTAGAGGTATTTTTTCTTGCAATTTTTTCTTTTTAAGTTTATTGTAGGATTTAGTGTAGCTTGTTAGGTATAATTTATGCTATTTTTACAATAACTTTAGAGACCTCTCCCCAGATTTCACTTCATAACATTGATTTTCCATGTGACATATGATACCACATTTACTTTGATTATTTTGATTTCTCCGTAACAAGTCCATTAACCCATTTATCACTAATTAATGCAAAAAATGTGTACTTAAACTTATCTTTTTTAAATAATACTATTTTATTTAATTAATTTTATAAACATGTTTTATTAGTTTCTTAACTTTTATTTATTTTATTAGTTTCTTAACTTTTATTTATTTTATTCAGTATTACTGCTCAGTAAAAATTATATTAAAATGAAGAGTAGGTTTCTCTCTTCGCTATTGTGGACACAAATCGATGGTATAAATTCTAGTTTAAATGAGATTTTCTTGGAATCAATTCTTTAATAAAATAACTGAAATTTCAAGAAGTGAAACACTGTATATAAAAAATTTAAATTATTTAACATGTCATCATTTTTAACTTTCTATAAATCTTTCAACTCTGTCACTACCCTTCCAAAAAATCTCTCATCCCAAACTTTAAAACAAATAAAACAATAATAAGTAACTTTATTTTGTCCTTTTATTTTTTAATAACTCTTATTTACTAAAAATATTATAGTTTACATAGCATATTCAATGTGCTAATAATAATATCCATAGAAATTATTAATAAAAATAGTTTTAAAATTATATTTATTTAATAGATATACTGATAGCATGAATAAAATAAGTTTATGTTAAAAAAAAAGGAAAAAGTCTATAAATAAATTTTAAAAAATAGTATATTAATAAAAGATAAGTAGTGAAAATGTAATTATTTTATATGTATGATTAATAGTTTTCTTTCTTCTAGTTTTACTTTTTTTCAGTTTTCGTTAAATTTAGTAGATAAAATTTGTTAAATATATGAAATAGTTTTTTTTAGCAAAATATTAGACTAAAAATATATTCAAGAGACCATTTTGAATCTACCCTTAAATTTAAGGGATATTTATGTTATTTTCTCTCATATTTTAAGTAGATATTAATCAAATTTTGTCAAAATTATTTTTGTGAAATATGAAACAAAGTTGAATGATTTTTGTATAACAAAACAAAGAATAGTGACTTTTTGATAATAAACACAAAATTGAATGACCACCCATAAAATTTACTCGTTTTCATAGTATGGAAAAGTTTTAAAAGCTATAAATGCTTTCAGATATAATTAACTTTTGAAGATGTACATTCATTCATTTGCTTATAACTTTATGTCAATCTGCTTATAGTTGGGATTTGGTTGCACCATGATGGACTCAGACTTTTTATTTAGTTTGTAATATTGAGACCCATAAAGATATAATTTTTGAATTTAACTTAATTTAGAAAGTAGCTCTTATTTGAATTTAACTTAATTTAGAAAGTAGCTCAAGAAGAAAGGATTATTCAAGTTCATATAAATAAATCACTTGTTCATGAGAGTTCAAACAAGGATGAATCTAACTCCGGTATCATGTAAAGATATGATATTTAGGCCTAACTCAATTATAAAAAGAGAAA
Source organism: Datura wrightii (assembly GCA_035772735.1). Lineage (NCBI taxonomy): Eukaryota > Viridiplantae > Streptophyta > Magnoliopsida > Solanales > Solanaceae > Datura > Datura wrightii. Next base: position 32,375,431 of record JASDFA010000014.1, read on the forward strand.
ATTTATATAAATTATAAACTTTTGACCAAATATAGGTCCTTATAGCAATATTTTCATTAATTATAATTTATAGTTATACTTTAAGTTGCTATGAAATCTATTCACTTAAAAAGTTAGGATATTTTATATTTGGATATAAATACACAAATTAAAGTGGTGAGTGAAATATGAGATACTATTTTTTTTAAATGACAAATTAACAAAAATCACGCTAGTATTAATACAATCAAATCTTTCTATAGTGGCAATGTTTGTCGGAAAATTTTTAATTGCTATAGTAAGGTGTTGTTATATAAAAAGAAAGAATATAAATGTAAAAGAAACAAACACCAGTAGTCTTTCCTCGTAAAATTACATCCATAATTAGAAATATAATTTTTTTCTTTTTAAATATTTATATTTAAAATTTATGCGGAGAACTAATAAAATTAACAAATTTATATTAACAAATCACCAATTTATTTTTCGATCAATATGAAATCCTGATAAAACTAAAATAAGAGTAACTTTATGAGTCCCACATTAGAATCATGATTATAAAACTAACTCTTGTGATCTTATTTAAAATGACAGCTTACTACATTGAAATTAGACTAGAATGTGAAAAAGTAACTTCAAATACTTCTCCATCATTTTCTTTTCTTTTGGTTTATGTTCGCGTATGATATTTGAATTAGAGTTTGATTAATTTAGATTTATATCGCATAAAACTCATTTTTGGGGAATCAATCTCTATAAGATATTTAGAATTTAAATTCAAAACTTTTAATTAAGAATAAAAAAATCTCAATTATCCCATCATAATTCAAATTGGTTTTAGAAAAAGTAGCAAAGTACAAAGACTCTTTAGTTATACTTTATTTCATTTTCGTTATGTTTCTTGAAATAAATTTATAAAGGAATTGAAATCTATTATGAAAATCAACCCAAATTAAATGTTTATGCTCCATATATATAGGAACATTGTTTCAGTTCAAGTTAATTAGATACTTGTAGTCTAGTGATCACAAGTTTATCCTTAAATAAAATACTTTTGCATTTCTAACTGGATCTGATTTGTGTTCCCTATGTATCCTGTGAAGTTATAAATGTATACACGTGGATGGATAGCGGCTTTCCCGTATTTTTGCATTCATAAAAAGCCACATATATAAAAGCTCACTAGATAAGAAAGCAATTAGCTTAAAGGGAAATAAATAAACTGTAAGCTTTGTTCAACCACAACCAAAACTATTCTCAATGGCAGAAGTCAGAGCCACAAAGTACTGAATTTCTTCAGAAAAAAAAATTATAGTAATTTTTAAAAGTCTTTACTTCATGTTTAATTTTATTGGAAGAGATGAGATTAGTTAGTGTTTGTTTTTACTCTGTATTGATAATTAATTTTGTACCTGCAGGTATGCATTAGTTACAGGGGCAAACAAAGGGATTGGATTTGAAATATGCAGACAGCTAGCTTCTCATGGAGTGCTGGTGATTTTGAGTGCTAGAAATGAGGAGAGAGGGATTGAAGCTTTGGAGAAACTCAAAGGATTTGGCTTGGCTGAAAATGTGGTGTTTCAGCAGCTTGATGTTGTGGATCCTTCCAATATTGCTTCTTTGGCACAATTCATTAAGACAAAATTTGGCAGGCTTGATATCTTGGTAGCATCACAGCAAACATAATGTTCTTGATTTTATGGCCAAAACAATTTGGTAAAAGTGAGCTGTGAATGTTTTGTTTTTGTTTTTGTTTTTATTGGTTAGGTGAACAATGCAGGAATAGGTGGAGTCCGTGCAAATACTGATGCCTTAAGAGCTCAACAAGAGTCCAGTGAGGTAAGTCCTTTTAACTAGAATCAATCTATCTTATGTCTCCATACCAGATTAGTTGGTCTCTGTATGACAAATATCAAGTATAATATAGCATGCTTGTTACCATTTTGATCAGTTTACAAGTTAATGTAAGTTACCAATTGATGCTTATTATAGAGATTTACTTGTAATTGGTAGCTACCGTCATGCATAGAACTTAAACTCATATCATAATGTATGTTCTATGACGCATCTCAGAGAATTCACAACCCCGAATTAACTATTAGACATATCCTTTTACTACATTGATTAAAAATTATATGTGTGCAACTTGATTCGGATATAGAGTTAACCAAAGAAAATGGCTTGAGGTTTCTGCTCTAGCCAAGAAACCAGAGCAAGTCCTGTTTTCTCTTGAAACCTATTAGAATCAAAATCAAGCAACATGATCAGTAGCCATTACTCTCTCTGTAGAAAAATCAACTTTTGACATGTTATCAATCATGTTTTGCACATCTTTATTTTATCATTCTCTTTGCTATAGACAGGAGGATCTCAAATCAATTGGAATGACATATTGACTGAGTCATATGAGTTGGCAAAGGAATGTCTTGAAACAAACTATTATGGTGTGAAAAGAATGACTGAAGCATTTGTTCCACTCCTCCAATTATCTAAGTCACCCAGGATCGTGAATGTTTCTTCCTCCATGGGAAAGCTAAAGGTATTAACCGGGCAACATCTCTTCAGTCTTTTGCAACTTTACCACATCTACATAGCTGCATTTTTCAGTTTAATGTCATTTAACTTTTAAATTTTTAGGCTTATACATGCTTGGCCCGTGCAAATGATAAATTCTGAAGTAAAAGTTTGAAACTACTCAAATCTGCATTTGCTTGCTAAAAGATATGCAGTTAAATACACCTTTGTTCCCATCAATTTATCGATCTTCTACACAATGTTCTTCAACCTTCAACTTACAGACTAACTCTTTTTGTTTCCTAGCAATTAAAATAAGAAAACAGACCATAAGGAAGTCCTAGCTATAGTAGTGTAAGACTGATTTTATAGTATACAAACCACGAACTGGTTTTAGTCTTGTCAACTTTCTCTCTAAAAACGAAGGGGATATTTGTTTGCATAATATGTTAACCATCACAAGAAACTTAAGCTAGTATAATTAACAGCAAATTTGGTGATTCAATGTTGATAATCCATGAGTAGCTTAGTGAAATTTTGTAACTGAATTTCCAGAACTTGAAACATGAATGGGCTAAAGGAGTATTAAGTGACAGCGAAAACCTGACAGAAGAGAAAATAGAAGAGGTGATAGATCAATATCTGAAGGACTTCAAAGAAGATTCCCTTCAAGCCAAGGGCTGGCCTTCTTTCATGTCAGCCTACATACTCTCTAAAGCAGCAATGAACGGTTACTCGAGGATCATGGCAAAGAAGCATCCGTCTATACAGATCAATTGCGTCTGCCCTGGTTTTGTGAAAACAGATATCAATTACAATCTCGGGATACTGTCTATTGAAGAAGGCGCAGAGAGTCCTGTAAGGCTAGCTCTGCAGGCTGATGACGGCCCTTCTGGTTTGTTCTTTGATAGAAAAGAAGTCTCATCATTCGAATGATGAGAGTATGCTGTTCCATTGCAAACGCCGAAGCAGATAATATAAGCCTACAAGGCCTAGAATATGATGTACTAATAATCTTCAATGAGATGCAATTGTGTGTTGTACTACCTGATAGTTTTGAGGCATATATTCTTCTCTAATGATGTGTTGAACTTGAAAATCAGAATATGGCAATATATCAACAATATTAGCCAGTTTTATTCCACAAGTGTGAGTGTGGGGAGGATGATGTGTACACAGTACCTTGTGAAGTTAGAGACACTATTCTCCATAAAAATCAGAATATGGCAATGACCCTATTATTGTTTGTCATTATAGGAAGTTATATCACCATTTTGTATGTTACCTCACTTAAGTAACAGGACTAGTATAGTACCAGCTGATTATATTAATCAACTGCTCCTTAATCCTAAAAAACTCCAGGGTTGGCTGTAGGAATCATCTGTCCATTCTGCGATGCTCTGAATCACCTTTGGGCTTTGATTACCAAGGAATAGAGACTTTACAAATAAAGCCCGAGGATTGGCATTCCATTGCTGTCATTTTTTTTATGTATATGGGTACAATTATCTCCGCTCTCAATGTGCCTATGATGTAGCGCCTGGCGGGCTGTTAGCTAGTGTGTATCATCTTACAAGAATAGAGGATGGTGTGGATCAACCAGAAGAGGTATGCATAAAAGTATTTGCCTCCAGGAGGAATCCTAGAATTCCGTCTGTTTTCTGGGTTTGGAAAAGTGTGGATTTTCGAGAACGAAAATCATATGATATGTTGGGAATCTCTTATGATAATCATCCACGCTTGAAACGTATCTTAATGCCTGAAAGTTGGATAGGATGGCCCTTACGTAAGGATTATATTGCCCCCAATTTTTACGAAATACAAGATGCTCATTGAATGATAAGAAAGCTATTTCCACTTAGACAATTTCAGATATTGACTCCGATTTACACAACTTTCCTCGCAAACAACAAGCCAAATATAAGGGGTCGTTTGGTAGGCCGCACTAATTAGAATAGTTTTTGGATTAAAATTTACTACAGTCAATACATTATTTAGTTACTCAATTCAACTTAATAAATGGATTACTTATACACCATAGGGTGTATTGTTTTATACCAAGAAAATAAAGGGATAACCAATCTATGGATAAGACTTCTAAATGACTACACTACCCCTCAATCTCTTTTCCTAAATTTCTTTATAAAAAAATTCAAAGATACATTGTAAAGTGTTATAAACATATTTGTATTATAGTGAATGTCTATAAAAATATTTGTATTATAGTGGATATATGTGTTTATATTATAGTGAAAGTCTATCTTTTGAAGAAAAGCTAGGAGAAATTATCTCTATAAATAGAGGGGTTCTCCTTCATTGTATTTTATCCCATCAAGAGAAATAAGAACTTCTCTCCTTCCCTCTTTCTCTATAATATTCTTGTTCTTTCTTAATTATTTTATAACACGTTATCAGTACGAGTCTCTGCCTTGAGCACTCACTTTGAATGATCTGAGGTAAGAAAAATTAAAAAAAAATTGAAAGATGTATTACTTAACCACATGAGTGATATTCCTTTGGTGATATTGTTGCTCTACGACTCTAATGTCTCAAAATTTGAAGGCCAAGGTATTATTTTTCTCTTTTTTTAATATGGCTAACCTTACGAAACTTGATTTCGTTGCCTTTCAAAGTTCAGGCAAGAACTACCTTTCATGGGTGTTGGATGCTGAAATCCATATGGATGCAATGGGTCTTGAAGACACCATTAAAAGTGAAAACAAAGCATCAAATCAAGATCGTGCTAAGGCTATGATATTTTTGCGTCATCATCTTGACGAAATTTTTAAAATTGAATATCTCACAATTAAGGATCCACTTGTTTTGTGGAATAACCTAAAAGAAAGGCATGACCACCTGAAGATGGTCATCTACCCAAAGGCACGATATGATTGGATCCATCAAGACTATAAGTCTGTTCATGAGTATAGCTCATCAACATTCAAAATTGTTTCTAAGTTGAAACTACGTGGAGAAACTATTAATGATGTTGATATGATTGAATATGTGGTAGTACACAAAATTAATTGAGAGCTCCGAAAGAGCTAATGTATTACTACTTGAAGGAATGAAAATATTGTAGTAAGTCTTAAAAGGAAACTTATAAGTTTCAAGGACATTGAAAAAAAATTGAGACTATAAATTATGAGAAGATCTAATATCTTCATGCTACTACAATTGAAGCGGGTTATAAATATTTATGTAAAAGTTTACCCATCAATTTTTTATTTGTAATACATAAATATGGGTATGATGATGAAATCACATACGAAAGTAAGCTAGAAGTTTACTGAAATAAGTTGGCATAACTGGTTGGCCATCCCGGTTCAAATGTGATGCAAAAATAATTGAGAATTCAAGTGGCTATATGTTGAAGATATAAACGGTTCTTCAAGAATTCTCTTGTGTTGCTTGTTCTCGTGATAGAATGATCTTAATCAGCTAAGATTAGAATTATATTCCCTGAAATTTTGGAACTTATAAAAAGGTGAATATGGCTCATCCACCTACCATGTGAACCATTTGCTAATAGATGCATCTATGGTATGGTCAGATGTGTTTTAATATCAACTTCCAATTGATTTTTGTAAGGCTGTTGCTTGAATTATTAAATTAAGAGCATAGTTCCAAATTATAAAATTATGTTGATAATGCTGATTCATATCGTGTTGGTTTAACAAAAATTGTGTGCCTCAAATTATAGCTAAATCATTGGTTATGAGAATAAAACTCCCAAATAAAATTTGGTATGAGATATGTTTATTTAACATATAGCAACATGTGAATGCATCAATCCAACAAGGTTCTGCTATCACAATTGATTCAGAGTCAGGAACCAAATAAATCCATCTAAAATTTTGAATGTGCGATATATGATTCAATTGCTCCACCACAATGCACAAAGATGGGTCCCCAAATGAGCTTGAAGGGTAAATGCTAGTTTTTCTAACATTAGAGGGAGAAGTGATTAGCAGTTGAAAATTGAGTGTGGGATGAATTATTTAGATTCTCGGAAAAAAAAAAGTAAACTTAAAGTTCAATAGATAATTCATTTGCAAAATATTTTAAATCAATTGTCAGATATATTTGCTAACTCTATTTTATAATTCAGTTGCAAATGCTCCAATAAAAGGTCCTTGAAAGGCAGGGTCTATGAGACGCTTGAGGCGTGATGGACCAAACGGTTTCAAATATAGAACTCCTTGAAGAAGGAGAGAAGCAAATAATTAAGATGGTCATAATAATAAGGCAAATGCTTTAAGAAAGCACCATGACATAACACTTCATAAGACCTTGACAAAGGTTCAGGTACCTGAAAATGACAAAAAATGAAGAGATCTCAATAAGTTATGTCGCATTGAAACTGATATCAAAATGATCGTCGACGATACCTTTGATGTAATGTAGCGCTCAATATTATAAATATTGATGAGGATCTTGAATTCAAATCTGTCAAAAAGTATGAATAGATAAATGATTGGTCAGTTAAAAAATGCAATTCAAGTATAATGTCAGTGAATATAAATGGATTCTTGTGACATAAAGATTTTTTATAAATTCTGACATTATTATATGGAGAGGTCCTCTTGTTGTGGATGCAATTATTTTGAGGTTTCTCATAAGTCTGGCAATATATGAAAATTTTGATATACGCATAATGAAATTATTTTCATGTCTAGAGAGACTGAAGGATATATGAAAATCCTTGAATGATTTAAAAGAATAAGGAAATTGTTGGTCCTAAAGATATAGACTGCTCCTACTAGGAGACATTGGAATGGGATCAAACACATAATGCGGTATCTAAAAGGAACAACCGATATGAGCTTATATTATTCTAATAATTGCAGTCCCGATCTTATTGGTTATGCTGATGTTGGGTATTTATCTGACCACACAAAACTCGATCTTAAACTGGCTACGTGTTCATATGTGGATGTACTGTCATGTCTTGGAGATCTACAAAGCAATCTCTCGTAGCTAATTCGTCAAATCATGTTGAGATAATAGTTATTAATGAATCAAACTGAGAATATGTGTGGATAAGGTCCATGATACATCTCGTTAGAGAAAAATGCGGTTTGAAATATGATAAATTACCCATAATTTTATATGAAGATAATGCAGCATGCATAACACAACTAAAGGGAGGATTCATAAAAGGAGATGGAATGAAGCACATCTCGCTAAAGTTTTTCTACACACATGAGCTCAAAATAAATGGTGATATCAATGTGCAACAGATTTATTCAAGTGATAATGTGGCTGATTTATTCACCAAATCTCTACCAATTGCAACTTTCAAGAAGATGGTGCAGAAGATCAGGATGTAAAGATTCAATGATGTTCTCATTAGGGGGAGTTAATACGCGTTGTACTCTTTTTCCTTACAAGGTTTTGTCCCACTAGGTTTTCCTTCTAAGGTTTTTAATGAGACAACCAAAATGTGTATTATTAGATATGTGTACTCTTTTTCCTTCACTAGATTTTTTCCACTGGATTTTTTCTAAGGTTTTAACGAGGCACATTATCTATCAAATAGACATTCAAGGAGGAGTGTTATAAACATATTTGTATTATAGTGAATGTCTATAAAGGTATTTGTATTGTAGTGGATACATGTGTTTATATCATAGTGAAAGTCTATCTTTTGGAGAAAAGTTAGGAGGAATTATCCTATAAATAGATGGTTCTCCTTCATTGTATTTCATCCCATCAAGAGAAATAAGAACTTCTGTCCTTCTCCCTTTCTCTATAATATTCTTGTTCTTTCTTTATTATTTCATAACAAAGTTATAATTTTCTTGTATACTACATTGAAATGTATTAAATCTTTCTTTCTATATTATCGTATTTTTATTCCAATATCTCAAGTTACAATTAAGTTTTAATTTTTTAGCAAAATTCTTCTTAGAATCACTAGAAAAATACTAATATTGTATTTCAAAACTAATATTTTAAATTTTTTATTATTTCCTTATATAGTATAAATGTAGTCAAAAAAATTCAAATTTTAAGTCAAGAATTAAAAGAATTATTTAGAACTTTAAATCAAATTATTTAAAGTTTATTATCAACCCATAAGAATTTTTAGAACAAGAATCAAGATATTATACTGCAACAAATGACTAACTTTTTATTAAGTTAAAAAGAATGTTTCCCAAATCATATAAAAAGACATTGAATCGAGCTACAAAATTCAAATTTTAAGTTAAGGGTTAAATAATAGTAGAACTTATTTGGTTTAGTACTTTAAATCAAACTACTTGAAGCTTATTGTCAACCAATAAGAGTTTTTAGAACAAAAACCAACGGATTGTATTACTATAAATGACTAACATTTTATGTTAGATTGTTAACCGATTGATCATAGATTCGAATTTAAATTTAAGTGTTGACGAGTGAGACTCGTAATTGACCTTCAACAACAAAGTTAATTAGTACACTTTAGAATTTTGGATTAACCCAAAATTGATATATACTTGCTGTAAGGCGTCGGATGGTATCCCAATTCAACGTATCATAAATCTTCCTAGACATATCAATGTATTTTCTTCAGGTATTTCAATGTCGATCATGTGTTTTCCTAAACACAAATTAAAATAAGTGTCACACATAACATTAAATTTCAGATTCTATACTCTTTCCATTTTCTAGCCGTGGTTAGTTAATTAAGTAAATTATTTAACACTATATTAAAAGTGTGAAGAATTTTTAATTGAACTTTTTGCTCTTCATTAAAAGATATCATAGTAGACAAAATTGTTATTTACTATTTTTACATAATTATTATTTCATATTAAGTCTTTTTATTTGTGGTATAACTCTATTTGTGGTGTAAATCCAAAAAATAAATTCAAAATTTCCACCGAGTTTTTCTTCCTTTTTGATAGTCAAGAATTTTTTCTACCTTATTTTATTATATTAGGTTTTCTATCTGTGGCATAACTATATTTATAATGTAAACTTTTAAAAAAAAAATCACCAAAAATTGTTTCATTTGTAATTTGGAAAAGTATTTTTTTTTCCTTTCGATGGTACGGGATTTTTATTGAAGTTTCTTTTTGATTTTTTTTTTCCTTATCATAATAACAAAAGGTTTTTTTTCATGTTTTGATATTAAAAAAGAATTGTGATGTATTAATATTTTTATATTTTTAATGTTTTTTAATTTATATGTCCTTTCCTTTCTATAAAGAGATCTATAATTATATAATTTAATTAATATACTCTTCTATAGCAACGCTTTTGATTCAATCTCCAACCTTGTATGTTTTCGTGTTAATCTATTCTTTCTTTCCTCATATTGTGAATTTTTTTTGTTGTAAATTTAAAAAGATAATAATAATTGATATGCCAGCTCAAATTGCTTACATTTAAGATAATTTAACTTAGATTGTCTCTTTTAATTAAGTCTAATATTGATATTATATTATCTCCTTTAACTGAGTCTTATATTGATATTATCTGATTTAAAATTTGTGTTATTTGTAAGTCTCATTCTTCATTTACTCATACATTCACAAGTTTTATCTATTCAGGTAAAAGTAATCTCTTCATCTCATAAAATAATTTTGTTTTGTAAAATTATAAACAATGATAATTATAACTATTGTGCACAATTTGTTTTAGATAATTTCGCAATGAAATCTGAAAAGGATTTCGTGAACAAAATTATGTCACTTAACAACTTAAGGCGATATGATTCTCATGGGATAATAAAAGTCTTAGTAATTGAATTTGAATTAGTAGAAAAATATAAAAAGGAACAAAGGAAGACACAAGAATGACTCTAACTTTAGTTGACGAAGAGATAATAATTTTTTTTCGTTACACACACACACACATATAGAGAGAGAGAGACCATTAAAGTGTAATTTTTTGCAAGGCACAGAAATTCATGCTATACTTTTCAATAATTATATCAAAAAATGAAAAAAAATATTTACAACAACGCAATATCTGTTACATCATAAAAGGATGCATTAATAGTGTTAATCCTTATTTTATATTGATAAACAAGGAGATTGAGGTTGGATTTAATGACAACTCTATAGTTCAGGATTAGAACAATCACTTTTTTACTGTTAATTTTTCAAATAATTTTATTTCGTTTGAAGATGCAATACATCTTCTGACGAAACAATCTTTGGTAATTTCTTTAGATTTCATCAGCTAATCCAACATTCATCAATATATGTATAATATTTTACTCCTATTTACTTAACAAAATATTCTTTATAGGTAAGCATGAAGGTCGTTAGAAATATTGATTGAACTTTATGCCCTTCATTAAAAGATTTTACAATAGACTAAATTGTCATTTATTACTTTAGAATAGTCTTCGTAATGCTGATATTTATATTAAATATTAATCTGTTAATGTGTAGTATATTTTTATAACTAATATGAAATATACATATAATGCATACATTTAAATGCTCATGTAAACATGGATAATTTTTTTACCTTTCAATCAAACGTTATTTCTACGATGTTTTTGTTCATAGAAAAAAGTATTAGAACAAACTGAAGAAATAACTATTGGATTGGATGAAATTCTTATACATAATTATTTTCCAATTTGAAATTTATAATTTATAATTTTATTTCTAAATTCTTATATTGTTACACAAACCCTTCTTTTAAATATTATTAATTTATTTTTATTAATATAAGGGACACACGCAAGGCGCGTACATTTAGACTAGTTTTATTACATGTCCCTTTAATTGTATATGAAAATGTAAACAAGTTTTAAAAGTCTTTTTGAAAATTTGTCCTAACATTGCAATTAGGGAAACAAGTACATAAGCTACATTTTAAGTTCATTATCTCCTCTTCATCCATCCAACTCCACTTTCGCCACCCCAATCTCTACCCTACCCCTATCTCATCCTCATTGTGTTTTGAAAGATTACATATGATTGCCCTAAAAATATTAATATGTAAGCAACATCACAAAGATTGAACTTTTTTCCAAGAAAGTGACATGATTAAAATCAACAAGAGAGAACATGTAATACCCATTTCATATAGCAACGTACTTCAACTTCATCGCGCTCTTCAGTATATATATGCCCGTGTCGAGATAGGTATAACTTTGTTAAGAGAAACTTGATAATGATAATTTCAGTTTTGCTTCAGGTCTAACCTGCAACTCAAATAATTTTTGCAAGCTTGTTGCAGGATAGTATATATAGTGGTTTCCAGTATAGAATTTGAATCATTTGGAGTGCCCATAAGGCATCTTCAAGAAGATTATGATATGAATATACCAAGTGACCTTAACTCGTATCAGGCGGCGACAAGGAGCAGATTTCTTGAATTGAAGACACATTTTTTGCGGGACAACAAGGAGTTGTAATTAGTAATGGAGATGCTTGTAATTAACAGTGGAAATGATTTTAAGCGGATAGAGAGGAGCTATGAATTATTTATATGGGGTAGCTTCATTACTTAAAAATTACTATTCTTTATTTTGTTAATTTTGCATCATATTTCGTAAAACTAACTAAATTCTATCAATAACATGAGAGAAAGTAACAAAAATATCTCTCACCTTTAAGGAAAGCTTCAAAATAGTTACTTAAATATATTTTTGAGCATTTTTGGTTTCTTAAAATTAAAAAAAATAAAATCAGAAAAAAAAATCCGTAACGACCCGTTTGGTCGATATGGGGGTGGTTAGGACCATAGTACCCTTACTAGAGTTCCCGTAGTAAAGTTTAGTTGATATTGTTAAGTGGAATTTGATTCACCTTTACCGAACTACTAGTTAACAGGGTATAGCAGTGGATTTTTCGCTGCATCGAAATCATCTTAACGGTCAAAATTTCGCCGCAGCGAAATTGGCACCGGTGGATCTTAATTAAAAAAACTTAATTTATTAATTATTTTCTTTTACATTATTAAATTCACATGAATTCACGTAATGATCCAAAAGGTGACCCGAATGGAGCAGGTGCATTCGTATGAATAAACATATGGAAAAATATTTATTTTCTGTTGGAACCTGACCATTTTATGACTCGTTTTTTCAGAATTATGCTAGATATTAGAAGTGTTATGTGTGAAAATCATACAAGGTGAAGGTGAGGAGGACAACTTAATTTTTTATTATGGGTTATTTTCTAATTTAAACTAAAAAGGGATTAAGAGTTTAAAATAAAAAGAAAAAAAGATGATTTTAAATAAAAAGGGCTGACACGCTGCTTTAAATCATAAACATAAGCGGCCAAGAGCAGAAAGAAAAAAAAAGCTGTAGAAGAAAAAAGAATGAGAAAGAGAAGAGAAAAATAGAAATTATTTATTCAAATCAATAAGGTAATGATCTTAATTTTTTGCTTGAGTTTATTATATGATTATAATTAAGAAAGTTTTTAGGTAGAGATATGAAAATTTTTTGTAGAATTGAGAGAGTTTAGCCCTTGGGTTTTTCAACCCAAATTATCAATTTGAAAAGGCAAACGTTATCAAATTCGATTTTGATTAATGTTATGGAATTCTCTCGTGGAGGAGAATCTATTAGTGGTCATAGTTCGAAAATTTCCCTTTGACCAGAGTTAACTTTTTTGGTCAAACCTTTGACCGCAAATTTAATTTTTGTTAAAAATTAAGGAAACATCTACCAAAGGGTTTTTGACTATTCTAAAGCCATTTTTGTGTAGTTTGAGGTGATCCGAAGACCCAAGAGCATAATTCTGAATTATTGAAAAGGGTACTTGAATTGTGAATTCGAGGTAAGTGAGATTTTACTTGCTTTTCAAACTTGTTTTAAAATTGTGTTTTTCGTCTACTTAGTCCACGTGTTGGGAAAAACGTGTACTTGGAAGAATCGGTGGTCTTTGACAATCGCATGTATGTTACTTTGAGAAAAATATTAAAAGTTATTTAATAATTGATCGATTGGTGTGGCGTGGTTCGTACCATGGCATTGGCGCATCTGATATCCTTCCTTCACTGCCATGATATAGTTACTAAGAACATATATGTGTTGTCGTAATATGTTAGGGGCATACTTATGCTATCCTAATATGTTAGGAGTCTTGTATGTGCTACCCTAGTATACTTTTGGGATATTATATATGATGTCAAAGACTAGTCGGGGTGTTGCGTTGATCTCTTTCACTGTCATATGACAAGTCCTGAGTGTGAGTTGTGTTGAGATATATAGTGATCTTGTTGAACATTTATTTGGACTTTATTGAATATTACATTATGAAATATACTTTTGTGCTCATTATGGTTGTATTTTCTAACACTTGTTCCACGGGTATTAAAGTGGTGGGTCGAGAATCTTACTGAGTTATATTTATATATAGCTCACTCCTTACTTGCATATCTATGCAGATACTGTTGCGGAGAGTGAGACTAGATGTTGACGTGTCCGTTCACGTAGATTATGTTGCTGAGGTGAGCCTTTGCATTGATTTGTGAAGGCTGTTGTTTCAGCTTTATCTATTTTATAGTTTTTTTTTCTTGAGGTTTGCATGCCTGACAGCTAAACTCATGTAATTCTATTAGATGCTCCATGGTCTTGGTGTGGGATTTGGGCTAGAGATATATTATTTAAACGGTTGTTTTCTTTCTTATAAATTGAGGTATGATTTTGGGTTGGATAATTAATTCATTGTTCATAACTATTAATATGTTTGGAATTGCACATATTTATTCAGTTCCTATAGAAAAGGTTAAGTGTATGAAAAATTGATTCGCCTGACAGATGATATTAGCGGGTGTCCATCAATGTCTAGGGAGTATTTTGGGGCGTGACATTGACAATATGACTATTGAAAAAAATAACATCTCAAAATATGACCACTTCTTGACTCCTTTTTTCTTGTGGAACAAATTGTTATTTCGTTTTTTTAATTTATATGACACTTTTTTATTTTTGAAATTTAAATTATGTGAAATTTGAGCAATATTTTTAAGTGTATTTTCTTTAATCATATTTACATGAGAAGCATTGCATTTTGTAGTAGTTTTCCTTGTAGTTTTAATTGAATATTCAAATATTAATTTTAAAATATTGAGTTGATCTAATCTAATTTAGCAAAAACGAATCAAATTGTTTTCAAAAAGTAAAAAGTGTCCATATAAATTGGGATAGAAGGAGTATCTCTTTTTCTTTTTCACGGATGATTTCAAGTTACCTCTTTTTTTGTTTTGTGTCTCTAACGATGTTTGATACTCATATTGAGATTCAATTAATTTAGGCTCATTATAAAGAAAAAAATATTTTTTATGGAGTTTTTTTCTACAGAATTTGAATTCATATTATCTTATTAAGAATTAAAAGATTCTATGATTGGCAGTCAAATTTAGTTGGCACATCTTAATTTGATTTCTTTGTTTGCTTTCTGTGTCCACAATTCTCCTTTCAAACTCATATTGCTAGTTCTTGATAAAATACGTAAAAACACATAATAATATCAACAAGCTAAGTTTGCAATTTTCAGAATACTGCATTTATTTATTTCAGAGTTTTGTTTGGCCGTTGACAATTAACATTGGAAGATGTTATTGGATGTTGGAGAATATAATATTAAGCTCAAATTAGAACCTTCCCAGCTATCTAGCATTTTCCAAGGACTCATTTATTTTTATTAAAATTAACACGCTTAAATATTAAAATATTATATTAAATAATTAAAATTATTTATTTTCTTAATATCTGAATGTATAAAATTTATTTTTATATAAATATTATTAAATATAAAATTTAAATAAAATACTAAATTAATATAATACTAATTCAACAAAATATTTTAAAAAAAATTATATAATGATTAGTAATTGTGATATATGGCTAGCGTCGATGGTTGTGGATGTCGATTGGAGATGGTGTTTGGTTGATGATGGGGGTTGGGGTTGGCTGATAATGTTTGGCGGCAGTGATTAATGGTGAAAATGAATAGAGTAGTGATGAACATCATCTTTATAGAAATTCATGAATAAACATTTTAATAATATTAAGACTTTATTATAATACTTATGCAATGATAAATTTCTGTATTATTTAGTTAATTAGTTTTTTTTCCCTTACACACATATGGATTGTTTAATGTTTTGCAGACAGCTTATAACTAGCTTGTTGTCCTGTATAATGTGTATATTGATATTGTGGACAGCTTATAAATAGGCTACAATTTTGTAGGCTAAACTCATAGGGAATAAGACTAATTAGTATCACAAATAAATATAATTTCATAAAAACTTAAAATACCTTGACACCACATTGCACAAAATGTATTATATTTAATATTAACAAAGGAATATTAAATCCAGACAATAAAATTTAACTACATATGAGGAGTTGCCTTGGAGATCAAAATAGATAGAAGGATCCATTGATCCTAATTAAGGGATAAAATTTAATTAAATGTAATAATTTAGGGGAGAGAGGGTATGTGCACTTTATATTATTGTTCCTGTTGTTCCTCTGCATTTTCAGACTCATCATTATTGTCTTCTTCTGTTGATGTATTATCAACAGCATTATCTTCATTGTCATCATTTAGTGGTGTCACAGTAGCAGTGTTCTTCTTGTTATTAGCAGCTTTGAGGACATGTTGATAGTTGCCTTTCTCCATAAACAGCTGAGCAAAATGGTGCTTGCAATACAGGTTCCCATCAAGAGATGCATATGTTGCATGGGTAAGTGCACATCCTCCATGTGCACACTTGAAACATGACTTGTGGAATGATTCTCCTTCCATTGTCACCTATTTTCATTTTCACCTCATTAGAGTTGGATTGTATAACAATACCATAATTCTTCATTCACATTATATTGGAGCAATCAAGTAACATGTGCTTATCCTATTTTTATCAGCTTTTGAAAATATAAAGAGTCTTTAATCTCTTATCAATTCTAGTATTATATCATTATTGTCAATAAAAAAAAAATTAATATCGTACCATATATATAACTTAAATTGAATTACATTGATTCATTCATTAGCATCATAAACCTTTTATTTAAGAGAAAATTTCATACCTTTTCAAGTGGGTAAACGGTTTTGTCGCAAGCAGCACATTTATCTAGGGTTCCAGAGAACATAGCTGAGAGTTTGTTTGGAGCCTTTGTCTACACAATATAATTAAAAGCAAATTAAATAATTATTAGCTAATATAGAGGTTAAAGAAACAAATATAGTAGGAAAATCTTAAATTTTTTTATTTTAATTCCATGCAAGATTAATAATTCATATGTTTTCTTCTCTCTTAGGAAAAGGGAAAAAAAAAGATTATTGGGGGTAAAACTTAAAATTAATATGAAGCTGTTAGATACAAACAGAAGAACGTACCAGTGAATTCTGCCTTTCACCCTTAGCTGCACAAATATTTATTAGAAACAATGCAGATGATTAGCAGAAATTAAGATAAAATAGGCTTAGCAAAAATGTTTTAAATTATTTTCTTAAAAAAGGAAAGATGTCTTACAATTCTGAAAATTTTTGCTAAAATTTCCAGATTCCTTAAAAAGCTGCTCGAAATGAGTCTTGCAGTATAGAACTCCATCCATGGAAGAATAGTTGCTCATCTGAAGGGAAAAAAGAAGAAGAAGAAGAATTCCAAGTTATCAATTGATAATTTATACAATTGACTATAAAAATGTGAAATTGAGGCATAATTGATTGAATGCTTTGAAAAAGTGGAAGATAAGGAACAAGGGGAAGAAAATATTGAGCTAAAATATCTCATTCTTCGAAAAAATTTCACATCATTAAGAATATTCGTGTGACTTTTTTTTTTCCGATATCAATATAAAATTTTATTCGCACATTCAAATAGAAAAAGAATACATACCACAAGAGTGCCTTTGCAATGGCTACATTTGAAGCATGATTTATGATAAGTAACACCATCCGCAGACAACAAATCAACAAAATAAACAGTCTTATCGCAAGCTGTACATTTATCCAATGTTCCTGTGAATGCCATTATTTTGTTCTTTTATGTATTCTCTTTTTGAAAAAAAAAATTATTATTATATTCACAGAAGCCTGAAAATCTTGAATATCTCAATAACTAATCAGAGTTAGAAATATGGGAGAGAAGAGAAAAAATTATTCAAGAAAAGCTCTTCTGCCCTCTTATATTCTAACCTGCTTTGTTATTGAGATTAAACACACCCTCTCTGTCTCACTTTGTAATACTGAAATTTGCCTTACTTTTTCATGTGCAAAATAGCCCATAATTTAATGACACGTGATTGGGAGATCCAAATAATAGGACTTCTTAATTTTTATTTTTTTTTTGCCTCTCACAATTAGGGTGGATGTCATTAATCTTGGATTGGAGTGAAATTAGGCTCTAATTTGACTCGTTCCCATCACTAATTATAGTTCTAATTTCTTTTTCTCTTTTATTTTATCTTCTTTTGTTATTTAATCATTTTTTAGCAATACTGTTTACTTTACGTTTTTAGAATACACAAAAAATTTAGTTTTTCTACGCCACAAATATAAGAAACAACTTTCTCAAATCATTTATGGAACTACATTAAATATATAATTTTTTATTATTATTATTATTTTTGATAGGCATATTATTATTGTTATCGTTTTAGGAGTAATTCGTTCAAAAGAGTAGATAGAATTTAACTTTTTAAAAATGAAACTTTTATTATTATTATAAGAAAATTTTACTTATAATTATCTTATAACTTAAGTGATGTCATTTTATAGATAATATTACCGTCAGTTAATAAAAATTAAATCCATAAAATAATGGGATGTTATAAACATTCAAACATTAAACTATGTAATATGTTAATTGAGAAAAAGAATGCCTATAAAGCTACAACTATGTTAATTAGTAGCTTTGGTTTAAACTCTGATCTTGTCCTCTTTTAGGTTCGCCATGGCAAGAAAGGTTGCGGCCTGTGGGTTATCAAATTATACAAAGAATGCAATATGCGCATCCATCGTGATAAGGGCATTTATGTGAATGACCCTTCTGAATAAATAGAGACGAATTTAATGTTTTAATTCAGTAAGTTTGAAGTATATTATTATAACAACACTCACGAGTCTTTTTGACGTACATACAAAAATATTTTTTCCTTTTAATACTTTTTATATATAAAATTTAAAACGTAAGACCATTGATACAATGCACTTATTGTCAATAACTATGAGGAGAAATTATTTAATTTTTTAGTTTTATGACCTTTTGCGAGAGTCGTTCATTTTTACATATAAAAGATCTGAAAAGATCATTTTCTTCAATTCACCGTAGCTCGATCAGAGCGTAAGTTGTGTGATTGATTGTATTACCTGTATATTACTCCCTAATTATGTATATAAGAATTTTTTGGCTTGCTCCTTTTTGGTGTCCAGAGGAAATGAAGAAATAAAATGTAAGGTAGGGGAAAACTAATTTTTAAAAATGACAGAAGAAAATTGTGTTTCAAGAGAATGTGATGGTTCAAGAGCAAACCTTCTCTCTTTCTATTCTTTTCTACTATTTATTCCCTCCTTGTGATCCACAACCACAACCATGAAAACCATTTAACATTTTTTTCAATTTTTGTCACGTCTCATGCGTAAAATTTATCTGTGAATTAATTTGAGATCGGAAGAGTCTTGAATCAACTTTATATCGGCAAAATCTACCAAAAAAATATCACTTGATAGAACAGATTAACTTTTATGGTGAAACAGTCGTGCCAACTTTATATAAGGTATCAAGAAAATTCTTACTTTAGCAATGTTTTTATTTATCGAATGACGAAAAAAACAAAGCTTATTCAGATAATTTTCAAACTAAATAGGAGCAAAGGGCAACAAGGTGTACTAAGTTTTCACTATGTGCGGAATTTGAGGAAGGGTCAGACCATGAAAATTTAAAAGTTATGTTCACAATCTAAATCAGTGACCTTCTGATGACGTGATAATAATTTTAGCAGTTAAATGAATTGGTAAATATATAGACGCAAAGAAGAAAAAAACAATTGGTACAACTACCATTACCTCTGCAGACCAACAAGAAAAAAAGTAGAAAGAATTGGTGTAACAACCAATTATACAGCATTCTCAATTATTAAGAATACAGATAAGGCGCACAGCAGGTTAATCATTGTAATTAATTAATTAGTGGGGATTATATTATTATTCAGTTATCTGGCAGGCATAAACTGCTATGCTAATTGTTGTTTTCAACGTGCCTTGACAAGAATTAACCACTGCCGTTCATGGCAAACTGCTTCATTTATTTGACACATTTTGGCTTTTTGACAACGTAACCAGAAATAAAAGTGGGAAAAATGGGTCAAACGAAAATGAAAAATTGGTCAAAAGGGCATTTGTTTCGACAAAGCTGCTGTATATATGAATTCCTAGGAACAGTTGGAAAATACTACACATGTTTTTGTGTGTGCATGCGTATAAAGTAAACAATTCATTCAAACTAAACAACAAAGGTAGTAAAGGTAAAATGCGCCCTTCATACTAGAACAGTATATACCTACTAAATAGTTTTCATTACCTAAACATTAGCTTTTGTAGTTTATGTAGGAACACAACTAGAAGAAAACAACAATAACAGAGCTAGAATTTTCGCTAAGAGTGTTCAAGTAGAAGCCAAGGGAATCAACATTTATTCTATATACATTAACATATAATTTGAACTTCTCGCTGAAAGGGGTTTGGACTCCTTCCCTGACTGCTACTACTGCGTCTCAATTCCAAGCAACATAGATGTATGAGTTCTCACAAACCATGTTGCTCCATTAAGCTAATCTCTGTCTAATATTATAAAATCATAGATAAAAGTAAAATGCCTTACAATTTCTCTATATTTTGTGGCATATATCAAAGAAAAGAAAACTTAGAAATAATAGCATAGAAAACCTCTAGCTAGCATGGGCCATAGTGGAGTGTACAATAGATTTAATTTATTTTTTTCCAAATAAAGAGAAGATACAGCTTTAAGGCTATAGTACAAATAACAACTCCTGAAAAGACAAGGAACAACTAAAAACACCAAACCATGTGATTAAATTATCCCACCTAGCCTTATTTTTCTCTGTGTAATCTTGTCGTTTCTCTCTCTCTCATAGACATAAGCACATTCTTGATGTCCTCTTAACTATTATAAGAAGCAGAGCCTGCACAAGATTCACTAACATCTTGGCTCATGGATGCTACAATTTCAAAAGAAAATGGTGCGAGGTCCAGAAGTTTTCGGAACGAAGATTACAATAACAGAAGAGTGTTCTTGAGGAGCTATCCTCTTCACTGGGGAGATTCAGTGGAAGATGGAGAACACAAAGAAGAGACTGCAACAGTAATAACAAGAACTGAAGAGAAGACTTCCGTGAAGAAAATATTTATAACAATTTTCCATTGGAGAGGAGAGAGAGCTTTAGTATTTCGAAAGCTCAAGCATAAGGTCACTGTTTACTTCATTACTTGTCTTCCTGTTGGATTCAAAGCTCCTTCAGCAATGATTTCAGCTTAATATCATTTTGTCTACACAAAACCACTGCTATCAAAAGTTGAAATTCCACCTACTTTGCTAAGCATATATCATTCATAGTTACGTGTTTTGGGTACAACTGAAAGGCATGTACAGAAGAGTGAAATAGTAAGATGGATGCTAACTTGAATAGAAATATGTACCTCGGTTTCATAGGAACTAAGCGCATTTCTTTTCTTGTCGTGTACCTGAACAAGCAATTCCCCCATCTGCTTAAAACTGATCCACCTGTTAAATTAATTCAAGCTGCCCGAAATAGCTTAAAAACTCAGAAAAGCAGCAAGTTAATTATAGCTGTATATGCAAACATGATTATTTGATGCGTTGATAATTAGCATAGCTGTACGTGCAAACATGATTATTTGATGCATTGATCACTATTTTCAACAATTATTTGGAAGAATTAGTATACTTTTTGTTGGATTGTGGATCAACCATAAAACTACTTTGCAACCTTTCTACCTACCATGCCTGCTGTGCACTAACAAATTCTGATTCTGTACCTCTGACATTTGTTGCTAGATGAAAACTACTTCAACAACAGCAGACTACATCATTGCTTTCAACAAAGAATAAACTCTGCAACAGGAATTTTATTTCAGAATAAACAGTTCAGACAACTTGTTTATGAACATGTATTGGTACTACAACAAATTTTATTTTTTAAACAAGCCTTCAGAGTCTGTATACTCCAACTTGTAGCTAGGCTTGCTGGCTCAGGGGCTTGTCCCCCACCCAACACCCCACTGTCATTACCACCTCCCGGGATAACGAAAATGGAGTCTGCATGTCTTTTCCAATCTTTCCATATGTTCAATCACAGAGGTAATAACACTTTCTGGCACAATATGAGATCGGATAGAGTCTTTCCATGCCTATCAATTCTTCTTGAGCAGTTCACACCTCCATCTAGGATATTTCGAACCACTATATTCAAAGAATGGATCCCTCTAACTTCATAAATCTCCACCTCGACATGCTCATTGACCCATTTGTCTCTTCTTTCAATATCATCAGAAGTGGGAAATGGAGAGGAATTAAGAAGACTTGAGACAATTTTCTTTACCCATTCTTGAGTTACAATCTTCTTTAGCCTTTCAATATCTGGAGGAAAATATGGGATAAGAGAAAAGTTTATATCATCCCCTTTATCACCAGCTCTGCTATGTGCAAAATCATAGAGAGGAATCTTCCTGTCATGTGGAGCAGGGGAGAGATGAATTTGTGGTGCACCTTCTTTGTGATTCAGAGTAGTTTCCGTTGGAAGTGATTGCAAGCCTGACTCATGAAAAGAACCTGTCAGTATTATGTTTTTAGGGCTAGGCAGATCATCTGATCGCGTAATTCTATTTCTTGTTGCTGTCATATGCCACTGAACATCTTTACGTTTTACCTGAAAGACAATAGAGAACTCTTTAAACCTTATTCTATACATTAATTAGCAATATAGCATGAAGCAACCGTTGAAAGTTCAGTAGCACAAGGTAGGAACCACCTCACAATAGGAGAGAACTTCTGTTCTTTTCTGTCAATAGCTGTAGGAGAGATTCTAATAAATTAACTACTAGCAAAGTGTATATATCATAACACAGAGTACCAGTAAAGAGAGAGAATGTCATTCTGTGTCATGCATAAACACAAACACACACATAAGCACACATATGCGCGGACACATATATATGAGAGAGAGACAGAGAGATATACCAATGCTTTCTCAAGAATGATCTCTTTTTTGTGTCCAGTGCTGCCGTACAATAAAAGAATAAGTAGAGCATTAATGCATAGTCATAGAAATATGTTTTTAACATATGAAAGTATTAAATGAATTGAGGCAGGAAGAATGAGACACCTATCCATATAAAAAGAAGACAAGGTAGTAGGTACATGTCATGGAAATATGTTTTGATATAATCAAGAAGGGGTATAAGTCTAGCAAGAGAAAAACCGGGAGGGGGATATACTGAGAGTCTGAGACACATATTCATTATCAGAAGATAATATGTGATCGTATAACATAAAGTGAAGGATATTTCAAGCCTTTGATCATTGGTGAACATGAAAAAGAATGACAGTTCTCACATGAAAAAAAATTCAACCACGCATCATGTAGGTAATGGTTCAATTTAGTCAGATTGATGCTGCATCGAGGCACAGTATTAAAACTAGGTGCTTGGTGAAGAAACTGCTCTAGTAAACGACATGCGACTGGATATCACAACTTCCATATTGAAGACAACAGTGCAGATCAAATTGCTCATTACTATGAGAGCATATCATACCATGAAGTCCCTTTACCTGATGAGAGATTCTCCACAAGAACGTAATTGGAAAGAAAATTTCCTAATTTTCTAGCTATCTAATACTAAGAAATACTATCAACAACTTAACTATTGATTAATGAATGTAACAGAAACTATTTTGAGGCACCATAGTGGCGGAGCCACAGTGCCAGCTACGGGTTCGGCAGAACTAGTAGCTTTGGCTCAAACCCTGTAATTGTATTAAAAATTCATTTAATATGTACAAATAATTTATTCAGAAACACAGTAGGCAAAAAGAATTGTGATCCAGAACCCATAAACTAAAAATCTGGCTCCGCCTCTGCTGCGACAGGAAATACTCATAGCAGTTTTCATTTCAACAATTTTCTGAAATATGACACAGTAAATAGTATGAATTAGACCTGATACCACCGCCACCAGCAGGTCCATTTGTATACAATGCTATGAACTCTTTTGTAAAGTGGATTGCTTGTTCCTTCTTCTCAAATAAACCATCCATTCGTAATCTAATATCTCGACTGTCCCTTGGCAAATCTTCATCTATGCTGGCAGCTTTCAGGCTATCCAATCCAATGATATAGGAAACTATATGTTTGCTTATGCCAGGGTATACTTCTTCCATCCATGATCTTACCTGAAAAAAAAAAAGCAATTAGAAAATTAAAATTGAAACAACTAAACTTGTAATCTGGCATTCCAGGAACCAAAATAAGACCACAATAGCAGTCCAGGAAGGAGAAGTAAAGACTTGTTACCAAAAAATCAGCAGCTTTAGCACGTTTAACACAGTGATATCCCCCATAAGATATCTCTCCCCAGCCTTTCCACCCCTTGTCCTAAATGAGGCAGTCACCAAGTTAGAACAAAACAGAAACATCCATCAATCCAGCTAAATAAAATAAACCATTGCCTGCAAAGAACACTTACTCAAGGGGAACGGAAGGAATTGATACTGAGAGCAGATAGTGATCTTAAAAGAACCAATTCATTAAAAGTACCTTTCGTGAGCTAGCCGAATGAGATTATAGTGGTGCTACTGTGTTAGGGAAATACATCCATTAAAAGGTTGTATGGTCTAATAAGAAGGTAAGCAGAGTAACAATAACATTATATTAGGAGGGAATCACAATCCCAATTAATTGTGAATGGAAGTGTTAGTGTGGGAATTGTCCGATGATGCATGGATTCAACAGCTTCTATCGTGTTTTGGTTCATGAGATTAAGGGCAAAGTAGCAGACGACATCAAAAAAACTGGTTACAATTATATCTTTGGGCTCTTAAGATTATGACAACCAGAATCAAAACAAAATTTTAACGAGTGGGAGAAGGCAAATGCAATGGTGTGTTGAGCTTACAAAAAGCATAAGTTATTTAACTAATGTTGCTTTTGGGACCACATTACAACAGAAAGGAAGAAATCTCTCCACTTTCTCTGTACATGAACAAAGAGATTACCTTGGAGGCCAGCAGCAACAGTTTATTAGGAGCTGATGCAGATGGCTTTGCCCCAGCACAGAGGACTTTACTGCTTGATAATGTCTGAAATGAAACATCCTGAAAATCTACAACCTGTGCCAAGGAAAAGTCAAGGTCCTAACACACCTCTTCTCTAATTTAAGCTTTTCATATACCGATATACATTCCCTAATCAATCTAGATCGCCGATAAACTTGCAAAACACTTACCACATCTGGAGTTATGTAGCTACTAGGATCCCCCACTTCATACAGAAGCTGTTCGGCACACGTGCTGGGATTCAAAACCCCACCACTGCATTCCGCCTTTGCTACGCATACTTTCCCATCAAAGCTGACTTCCGCAAAAGGAAGGGACAAATCTAGGAGATTTTGCAAAGATATATCACGGTATTTATCTCCTGCAATGAGAAAGTACAGTCAATGAGTTACAGGTAAGAGACATAGAAACAGTGTGAGAGTCAAAAACTCAGAACTATAAGGGAAGCCAATGATAAATACTAAATAAAGAGGAACTGAAATTTTTTCAACAACACGGTTCAATGGGTATTATTCAGGATCACTGAGATAGTAGAGAAAAATAAAGTTCTCAAAGTGCATGTTTACTGGAGCAAGTGGAAGGAAACCCCTGCAACCTCAAGACTCCAGCACAATATACACACATCATACTCCCTACAAATGTAAGGTGCACTTTCCTGAAATATCAGAATATGAATGAAAGGTTCACCTGGATGCATATAGTATCCTCCAGTAAGTTGACAACCACATTCTAGCAGGTGGCCAGCCAGTGAACCTTGGGCAAGCAGTTCAAAGTCATCCCAGTTCCAACCGAGCTCATATACCTGATCATAACAGGGACCTTCAGATATTTTTCTAAAGAGAGTTGTAACTAACTTCAATATTATTACATCAGCATTAATTTGTCAATATAGTATTGAAGAATTAGGAATTAGCCCATAACTAATGACATAAATGTATCACTCAAAATAATCCAATTGCCTTCACATTCAAAATAATCCAAGCCAGTTCGTAGGAGAAGAGTCTTCTGCCTAATTGTTAATCTACTCCAGTTGGCGATTTTGCTCACACACCACATTTAGCTGCAGTAAGCTTGTTATTTTTCCTATCCAGCGTCAGCACAAGTGAAATGTATGCAAACTTAGTAGGAGCATTAAAATATCACTAAAAGGCATCCTTGCTGCCTGGTCTTTCAACTCTGATTATCTTCACACACAAAAAACAGAAAGAAAAAGAAACGCTCCACCAACCTATTCCATCCAGTCTGTTATAGCATAACATCAGCAGCAGGAAAAGGCATGTAGAGAAGCTCAAAAGACTCAGAAACATGCCCCAATGAATGTGAATTCAAAGAGCTCACAAGGCTTCTGCTTCTTTCACTTACATGTTACAAGATAGCTTTGAATCATTTCCACCAGAAAGTGGTGACAAGAAGGCAGTTTCCACCTTATAACTCCGGTTGGAGCTAATTTCATATAAAGATGAAAAATGCCCCACCACTGTAACACTATTACACCAGTGGAAAATTGCACGTGTCTAAGTGTCTTTTTCTATGTTTACATCATAATAATAGTCATAGATATACTTTGACTAGTCAAAAGAAAATGAAAAAGGAAAGCTAACTTTGTTGTATATGAATTTGACTTCTTAAACAAATTTCAATAAATTTCCATAATTGCAATTTTCAGTTGCTTAAATGTGGAAAGGTGAGTAGTTTTTCATCAGCTGTTACTCTCAGAAAGGAAGTGACTCTAGATTATACCGCAAGCGAAAAGATAAATGTCAGCGCCAGTGGTACTAGAAATGAAAAAGGAATCTACAGTCATACCATTGGGGCTAAGAATAAGGAAGCATCAGCAACTCGAGAAGTAATAATGACATTCGGTCTGAAATTCTGAAGACATTCAACAATTGGAGCTGCTCCTAGATACACACTAACATCCTGCAGAAAAAAGGGTGCTACTACAATTGAAATACTTATGTAACCAAGGATCGGCAGAATGTAACGAGGATGAAATAATCACTCTATTAAGATTTAACATATGAACCCACCCAGAAGCATCAGAACAATAAGAAACAAGACCTGCACAGCACAATTTTTGTACTTGATGGAATAAATGATGCTGACATGTACCATTGAAAATACTGTATATTACCAAATCTTACATCAACATGCCTAAGGTGCTCCTCCAAATCTGAATGTACCCCAAAAGAATTCTATAAGTATGATATGGTTTTTCAAATCAGAGGAAGAATGAGGAAATGGAAGACATGCAGTTGGTACATCAACTTATTTCATTTGTCATATTCGAACTTCACCTGATCTGACAACCGCAACTTGATGAGCCAGACCAACAGTTATAGAGATGCCCAGTCCGCTTGCAAGTAGTAAGACTTCATCCCGAGCGCCAAATGGATCATCTAATCCCCATATTGCCAAAGAGAAAATAGTTATTCGTTGGAGAAAACAAGGGCAATTTCTACAGAAAACAAAAAGAGCAAGAAAGACATGAGGGAAATCTAGGCATATCACATACTCGCACCCATGTTTGTAATAATGCAAACCCCATTTTCTGCAGCCAAAGGTAAGAGAAGTTGCATCCACTCTGAGACTGCACCAAACTGGTAGGTATCAGTTATAACCAAACAAGCAAATTATTACATTTCTAGCACACTGATGAATAGATGAACCAGATAAAGGAACTTGAAATGCCTATTTGTAATGAAACGAAAGTAACTATTTACTAAGAAAAACATACTACGGGGATCATAGCCTCTGCCACCAGATTTCATGGCCTGGTAGCGCTCAGCAAGGGTGCGCTCAGCTAAGCATTCAAGCACTAAATAATCCAACTCCTTCACCCTCTGAAGTAGTTTTAAAGCTGCTGTTGGCCGATCACCTCCAAACCCAGCACCACAACCTATATAAACCTTTTCCTTTCGCCTTTGAGGATTCACCCTCTGCAATTTCATGAATTATAGAACATGTGGTTAGTTTCCTTTTCCCTCTTTTCATTGTCATTGTATGTGTAGTAGTATTAAAAGACTAACCAGTCTGATCTCGCAGTCATAAATATCAGGTGTGCCACCACCTAGTTCTTCCATTGAAGTCTGATAATTACAACACCATGAACAACAAAACAAAACGGGTCTTACCATTAAAATTAAGCACTAAATATAGAGAAAAGAGTGTGCTTTAGAGGTGCAAATCTGATCATTGAATTCCAACCCGTTTCCGGCTTCAATTTCTTAATGTAGAAAATTCAGCATTTCCATTATAGACAACTACATGAAATGGGCGACTTCAATCAACTCAAACTCTGAGAACTAACCCTTTTAATTGTTCAATCAATTCCTTCTGCTTAAGATTGATGCTAAACTCTTTCGCTTTGCTATTCGCTTCATATTGAAGCCAAAAGTTGTAAAAATGTAATCACTTCTTTTCTGGAAAACATCTGGATCAATCTTAAACAACCACTTGGGCTGTTGGGCATGAACCTAATCATATAAACAATTTTATGTATTCGTGAAAAAGAACTTAGAAATAAGATGAAAACGAGCACAATTTAAAAAAAACATTAAGTGGAATACAATAACAGAGATGTTGCATAATGAAGAATTCAATTGAGATACAGGAGAGAGAATCTTGAGATTACAATTGAGATTGAAGAAGATGCAGAGTTGGTAGAACTATCTTCCATGGATGAGTTTCTGGTGATCCCTTTCGTCTTCTTGCTACAGAATTTTGTTCTGCCGCTAAAGTGGTCCAGTAATCAGTCGTGACAATGCATATCGTAAAGTTTGAAGGACCAGTTTAACAATTATTCTGTACCCAAGGGGGTAAACAGTAAAAGCTTTTGAATTTGAGTTAATATCTTAAAAAAGTCCCTCGGCTTTGATGTTGAAATTCATTAATTTAATATCCTATGATATTGTTATATTTAAAAAAAAAAAAAAATAGTGTGTAAATAGCAAGGAGGTGGAACACTTGGATATTCAAGCAATATTTAGTTGTGGAAAGCTTTGGACTTGACATGTTTTGGTGGGGTCCAAATACTCTTACTATACTATCCATTATCATCCAAAAGAAGTTTTGGTTTTATATAGCTGATACATATATACTCGATCTCAATCGTTTGTTCATGTTGTTGAGAGCAACAAAGGCATACTAACTGATAAAGAAAGGTGAAGCCAAGAAGTTTATCAGACACCCCAAAGTATCTTTCCTACTATAAACCTCTTCATGAGTCATTGATATGATCTACAGAAATAGCTTATTGAGGTGACCTGCTTACTAAATAATGTTTGGTTAGGAACAATTACATTTAATAATGAAATTGATTCACACCCATCTTATGTTGGAAAAATATTTTATTATCTCAAAAAGATATATATTATTTATTTATTATTTTAAATATATTCTTCCTTTCTATATTCTAGTATGTTGGGTTTTCTTTCTCCATATAATCTTTGTTAGATTTTGGCTCCTAGTTTTACACTCGAAAAGCTTGTTGAATCCCGGGGATACACCTATACCGCGAGCGAAATATCCTTAAGAACAGAGTCTTTGACACGCCCCAAGCTATAAAGAATTCTCTACATGATTCGTAATGAAATATTTTTCACAAGATTTGCAACATCTTATGCGTTGGCATTAATATATATATTGCTGAAATAAACTATGTGGTGCAATGTGGCTACTTAGTGATTATGGCACCGGAAAGGTAAAATCTCATGTTATTGACAGTAGTTTCCAAAATCAGAGAACAAATGCTTTATTCAACTCATTTCTTATTCAAGTAAGTAGAATGGCCGAAGACACTGGATTAGATTTCACTGATCAAATTTTATGCCTTGGAAGCCAAGTATCAGCAGGTAAATTCACCTGATACGTACAGTAGATAGTTGGGTTATATATGTATGTTTATCAAAGTTCACGTTAGTTTTGTACTAATCTGATCTTAAAAAGTGAAACAGTTTGTTAAATTTTGTTTCGTTGCATTACTAAGAGGTTTTTGTTACGAAGTAACATATAGTATTGTTCATTATGCAAAGGACATTGGCTTATTATGGTGATACCTGTGCAAATATAATTATTTGACCAATACTTTTCTGTTCCATTGGATACATATGCCATACTTTCAGGCCCTGAAGGATTTATACACTCATTTGACACCCATCCAACGGCTCCAAATTGCTCGACACCCTAATAGACCAACTGTTCTAGATCATATACTAAATATGAAGGAGAAGGTTTACATTGTGATTTTTTTTTCTTGTCACTACTGTTATTAGCAGCTTTTCTAACAATTCGATGAATCTTACTCCTATGTTATGCATGAAGTAGGTAGAGCTCCATGGAGATCGTGCTGGCTATGATGACCCAGCCATTGTGACTGGCATTGGGGGCATTGAAGGTAGAAGTTTCCTCTTCATTGGTCATTAGAAAGGTAGAAATATAAAATAAAACATCATGTGGAACTTTGCAGTGCCAACTCTTCACGGGTATGCTTCAAGAATTCTCCTTCATAGAAGTATTAGATTTATCGAATGTCCACGGATTGTAATTACTATCATTAAGCATTCCAAGTAATCTCTTCTGTGGGCAATAACAGATTAAATTGAAGTACTTTTTTCATTAATTTGGCAACAAGTTCGGCTGAAGTTGTTGCTTGTTAGCCTTTCAACGTGTTTTCTATTTAATCTTTATTCTCAGGTTATCAGGGTTTTGGGGAGCCTATGCATCATTCAGTTGTTTAAAAGGAATATTGTTTAATTTGATACCTCAAAGTTGGTTCTGTAAAAGATGGATTGATAACTATTAAATCTTCATGGCTTTGAGAATGACGAAATATGCTGATCATCATGGCTTCCCTATTGTAACATTTGTAGACACTCCCAGGGGCTTTTGCTGATTTAAGATCTGAAGAGCTAGGTTAGGTGTGAGTCTTTACCTTGACTTTCAAATGTTGCATTATTGAATTACATTTGGTCATGTAGATCACCTCCAAATTTTCATATGGGGTGAGTCAATAACCCACAGTTTAAGGGTAATGTTTGGGCTGAAAGTTCCAATCATAAAGGTTGTAACTTGTAAGCGGTGAAGGTGGTTCAGGCGGCGCTCTTGCCATTGCTTCGCCAAAGGATGCTTAAATTTCGTTCTATTGGAGGTTTCCAAGAGGGCATTCAGGTTGAACCTGAAAGGAAGCGCAACATGAAGTCATGTGAGGTTAATAAATAGCCTGCTGATTTGGAATCAGAGCTTGCAAATCTTAGGAAGAAGATTCTAGAAGCTAAGCGACTATCTGATTCGCGTTACTAGCCAAGTCCTTGAAAAACTTGAAGAAAGTCTAGACACTGAGATGACTAAAGCATTCATAGTTATGGGCTTGCAGGAGAAGATCAAAACTCTTAAATTAGAGTTGCAAAGAGCTCCTATTCCGAATCAACCACTTAACAAGTCTTTGCAGAAGAAAGATGATAAGATGATACAAGAATTTAAGCAGAAGTTGTCACAACCTGGGGCATATCTTGGTTTAAAGCAAAAGCTTCACACTGTGCACATGGCTAGCAGGCTCATCAAGCTGAAGAATAAAAGTGAAAAAATAGTAACTGAAGTTAATCAGAAAATTCCAACAACTGTAAAAAGCCAAGATAGACCGTTTAAAGACAGCTTCAGAAAAAGCTAACAAATGGAGATTCTTTGGATACAAATCTTGCAAAGGAAGTAGAAAAAGCTAAGAAAGAGCTGGAGGATGTTCTAAGGTCAGCCAACCTGGAAATAGTCGGCATGCGCAAAAGGACTAATGTTGCTGCTCCTCCAGAATTACAAGAGGAGTTGGCAAATGTAAATGAGGAGATTAAGGAGGGGATTCAAAGAGCAGTGACTAGATCAGGTCTCAGTGAGAAGATTGAAGAGCTGAAGGCGGAGATTGTGAAGGACTCCAGCTCAGAAAACATAACAGAGCTGGAAACTGATGAGATCAGGGAGAATATTGCTGCTGCCCTCAATGTCACCCCAGTGAAGAAAAAAGTTGAAAGTTTGAGAGAGAAACTGATATCACTCACCAAAGATGATTGAGAAAGTAAAGTTGGTGTAGAAAATGGTAGATGGTGAAAGTAGCTCATGAGTTACTACTTGTGCTTGGACAGTAGTACTTGATTTTGGTTTGGTAGAGTTTTTTCTGCCCCTCCTGAGATATTGTAAGTATTGGTAATCTGCTCTTGGATGATTTTATACTTGTAAGTTGCAACACACACACACACGTGTGCGTGGGGGGATTAAAAATGTAAAGTTGGTTAGCAGTATTAATATATGTCCATTTTGTTCTTATATATATTTTCCTTTTCTTCTTCTTTGAGATTGAAAATATTGACAAATAGCAATCTAAGGACAGTGTCATTTGTCAGAAACAAAGAAAACACAAGAGAAACTAAGAATGATTGTATTAATTTCTTGATTTCAATTCATAAGAATACATTGGTATTTATATACAAGAGATATATTTTATATTTTAATGTAAATCCTATACATTAATTAGTATAATATTCTACAACTAATGCTACACAATATTCTATACTAAATGTAGTATTTAGAATATCTCTTACATATATTCTACAACTAATGCTACACAATAGTCTACACTAAATGTTAGTATCTAGAATATCTCTTACATATTTTCATATCAAGAATATTAAATGTATATCCTACAAAATATTCTATGATTTGTCCATTATGCTAACATCCGCCCTCAAATTGATGTCGGTGGATCAAAAAACATCAATTTGCCTACTAGAAATTGATGATGTTGTTATGTCATTGATTTTGTAAACACATCAGTAATTTGAAGATCACTCGATACATGTGCAAGGGTAATTACTCTTTCATCTACAGCTTCTCTGATTGAATGGTAGTCCACTTCAATATGTTTGGTTCTTTCATGATAAGCGGATTGGTAGCAATCTGAATGACACTCTTGTTTTCATCGTGGAGAGGAGTAGGACTAGATTGAGGAAATTCAATTTCTGCCAATAAACAACAAAGCCAAATAATCTCATAGCAAGCAGTAGACATTGCTCAATATTCACACTCCGTTGAAGATTTTGAAACATGATCTTGTTTCTTGCTTTTCCACGATAGCAAGAAATCTCCGAGAAACATGCACCAACTTGTGATGGAGGAGCGAGTATCAGGACAATCAGCCCAATCAGAATCACTAAATACATTAAATCGAATAAGAGAACTACTACGAAAAAAATAATCCACTAGTAGATGTTCCTGAAAGATATCTAATGATGCAACGAACAACCACCAAATATAGATGATGGGGAACCTGCATAAATTGACTGACTTATTAAACTGCAAAAGAGATACTAGACCGAGTAATAGTAAGATAATATAGGCTTCCAACTAATTACCGAAACAAAGTTGGATCAGAAAGAAGATCTTCTTCATCACAACGATACTTTGCATTCAATTCCAATGGAGTATCTACGGAGGAAGATTCTTGAAGACCATCCAAAGCAATCCTGAGTATATTTATGCTGGTTTAAGAACACACCTAAAGAATCATAACGAACTTCCAACCCAAAAAGTATGTAAGAATACCAAGATCTTTCATATGAAAAGAATCCTTAAGTTGTTGTTGGAGGCTAGATATTAATGAAAAATCAGTTTTTGTAATAATAATATCATCTACACATACAAAAAAAAACACAACTAGTAGATATTTTTCGAAGAAACAAAGATGAGCCATACTTACTCTAAGAAAAGTGAAGCAAAGTAGATCGAAACCTGTCAAAATAAGCTCCGGGAGCTTATTTTAATCCATACAAAGATCGCTTCAACTTGCAAACATCTAATGTAGGTGATGAAAATAAACCAGGTGGAGATTTTATAGAAATATCTTCATTGAGATCACCAGGGAGAAAAGCATTTTTGACATTAATTTGATGAAGAGGCCAATTTTATGATGCAACAATGACAATAATAGTTCGAACGATAGTCATTTTTGCTACCGGTGCAAAAGTCTCCTCATAGTCCACACCATACTCATGTGTGTTACCAAGAACCACTAATTGAGCTTTGTACCGATCAAGTGTTCCATCATAATAAAGTTTAATTGAATAAACCCATTATTCAATTGGACGGACATTTGAAGGACAAGGAATAATGTCCCATGTGTTATTTTCTTTAAGAGCCAAAAGTTCTTCCTCCATTTGTTTCTGCCAACATTCAAGTTTGGAGGCTTGTGAGTGATCTGTTGAAATAGAGATGGCGGATAAAATAGAAGAAAAATTAAACCATATTAGTTGGGAGTTCGAGATACTCTAGTAGATCACCGAAGAGGCTCAAGAGGAGTAGTCCTTAAAGAAATCTCAGATTCTGGTTGAGGAGCAATCTCAGGTGGCGGATCAACTTTAGGATGGGATAAAGTTGATTGACATCGTTCATACATAAATTTTGGTTTAAACTGCTTAGAAGAAGATGATAAATCTTCAAAAGTGGAAAGAATGGGAGAAACCGAAGATGACTCAACATGAGTAGGAAAGAAATACCGATTCTCAAAGAAAACAGCATTTTTAGAAACACAAAAATTGTTAGAACTTGGATCATAGCAAATAAAGTCTTTCTATGAAGTACTATAACCCAAGACATTTAGTAGACTGAACAGAAAGTTTATTGCATTTAGACGGAGGCAGATGCATAAAATAAATACAACCAAATTTATGAAAATTATGATAGCTGGGATTATTTTTTCTAAAATTATGATAGCTCGAATTTTGGTGATAAAGACGATAATATGGAGAGTCAAGATTTAAAACTTTAGATGGCAGCCTATTAATTAAATAGATAGCAGTAGATAAAGCTTCAACCCAGTATTTAGATGAAATAGAGGACATAATCAATAAAGTACGAGTGACATCTAAAAGATGATTTTTACACTCAACAATCCCATTTTGCTATAGCGTATATGGGCAAGAGCGTTGTGAGACAATTCCTTTCTCAAGCAAGAAATTATTGAATTCATGAGATATATATTCTCCACCAGAATGATGCGGATAAAATATTGAGTCTCAATATAAGTCAAAAATATCTTGAATATGAAAAATACCTCAAATTTAGAATGGAGAAAATAAACCAATGTAAACCGACAATCATCTATGAATATCACAAAATACTTGAAATGAGCATGAGAATTAACTAATAAAATGCCCCAAACATCACTATGAATGACATCAAGAAATAGAGGAAACACAAGGGAAACTAAGAGTGGTTGTGTTAATTTTTTTATTCCAATTCATAAGAATATATTGGTAATACGTCAAACCTCTCTATAACAGTCATTCGTTATAAAAGCATTACACTATAACGACCTGATTTTCTCCGGAACCAATTTTTCATATTATATTTTACTTTTCTATAACAGTATTCTACCTATAACAACACCGGTGTTCATTATAGCGGTACACTCTTTGTAAAATTACACCTCTATAACAGTCATTCTCAAATATTATGCAATAATATTCTATAATAAATATATTATGTGTAAAATAAATATTAAAATATCTATGATAATCATCATTAATATCACACACACAGTAAATTTCAAGTACATATATTTAAAGAGATATATTCTATTAAAATAGTATTCACTAATTATTGTTATAACTTCATGAGGAAAGACTTTAGTTTTTTTACATTCATACTTTTTCCATTTTATTGGTTAAAATGATTAACAAATACATTCCTTTTTCTTGGTACACAAAATTATTAAACTTGATATTTGCATACTTTTGTTTATAACAGTTAAATGAGATCTAAATGTCAAATGTCAATATACATATATAATAACACCTCACTATTGCAGCTATAAAATTTTCAGACAAACATTGTCACTATAGAAAGATTTGATTGTATTCTATAACTAATGCTACACAATATTCTACACTAAATATAGTATCTAAAATATCTCTTATATATTTTTCATATTGAGAATATTAAATATAAATCCTACAAAAAATTTTTATAATTTGTCCATTATGCAAACATCAAGCTATTTCCATAAATGTTTTTCACTTCACAACTATGACATATGAAAGAAATAAGTTACCCACTATGTGTGCTGGTGTGAGTCTATCCAATAAAATAGTCGAGACGTGTATAAATTCAAAATATTATTTTTGAATTTTTATAATAAAAATTATTTAATTACACGAATTACTCTTTAAATTAATTAATTTTAATTTTTATCTTTTAAATAAATTAGTCTCTAATTTTTAGTTTTAGCAAAAAAGTTAGGTCAAAAAAACAGATTTTCTATATAATTTATAAAAAATTATAAAAATTTATGGACAAAAATTAAATATAGCCCTCACAAGAGAGCACATGACCCGCAAAAGGTCGGTGCTCTCTACTGCTTAATGCCCAAAAGATCAGCCCGTTTCACAAAAAAGCTATAAATACATTGACTGCTCTGTAATTTTAATAAATTTCTCTCACACCCTAGACCCCTTTGTCCTCTAATAATTTTTCTCCATCTTCTTCTATATCGATTTTTCCTCGAATTTTAGGCGGAATTTTCGTTATATTTTTCTCTCTCAGTAGAACGCACAGAGAATCGCCGTCGGTTTGCCGGAGATCGTACATTTTCTCCGTGCTAAAGTTGGAAATTAAGCTTGGAACATTTTTGCATATAATTGTTTGTGTTTTCAATTGGATAATTTTTTGGTTTTTTTTTTTTGGAGATACCTAATTGGCGATGAATCCAAGAGCAAGATTTCAACCGCCAGGGATGGGCGGCCGTGGTGGCGGCGGCGGGAGTATGCACCCAAATACTAACCCAAATTTTCAACCTAGAAATCCTCAGCAGTATATGCAGAGAGGTCCTGCGCCCTATCAGCAGCAGCAGCATTTTCAGAACCAGCAAACACAGCAGTGGCTTAGAAGAAACCAGCTGTCATCTGCTGATTCTACCGTTGAAGAGGTTGAAAAAACTGTGCAGTCAGAAGCCGTTGACCAGAGGTAGGGTTTCTTTGCCCCCTTTATTTGGTATGGACCATTGCAAAAAGTCCCACATCCGTACTACAAAGTGCTGATGTGGGCTATTTATAGCTTGGGCTTGCCCACCTTAGCAGCTAGTTTTGGGGTGTGGTTCTCCGTGTGGTCGTAAATCAGACTTTCAACTGCTAACAGCATGTGCTAGCCTTTTGTGAAACCAGAATTTCCCAACTACAACTCTTGAGGACTGTGCTTGAAGAGATGGTTGTGAATCTCATTATGATGACTGCACACAATGTATTCAATGTCAGGGGCCAGAGCCTTGCTTAGTTCCTCATTTTACACAAGTCCAGTATTGGACCTTCCAAGGGGCAGAGACCAACAAATGCTTGCCAGTTGGAGGAGACTTTAGCTTTCATATGAAAAACACTGAGGGAATGGGAGGATTATTGCTACCTTTTTAAAAATAGGGAAAGGAAGGATTATTTCTTCTATTTAGGGCAAACAGTATATATCAAGGGAGGATTTTTGTTCTCCCAAAACTTTCATTGGCTTATCATTTTCGATTGATAGAACTAGAACGTTTTTGAGTTTCATGTATCATGAGTTTGAATTATTTCATTTATTCTGTTGAACATTTCTTAAGCCATAGTAGGATTAATTATAAATCAATTCCTTTTCTTCTCTTCTCCCCTTTGTTCAGTTCACAAGATTGGAAGGCTAGGTTGAAGATACCACTACCTGATACTCGGTATAGAACAGAGGTAAATTGTTCTCTGTCCATGTAGTTCAATACATTATATTCTACTTGTGACAGCATGCTTATCGACCATGTTTGTTCTTCTTAATGTCAATTTTCATCTATCTGTCTCATTCTCATACAATACGATGGTTTCACATCTGTCATAGGAAGTTTCATTAATCAATTGTTGCTGAAGACTTGAATCATTAAGTTACATTCCATAAGAAATGAGGTGGCCTTCTAGCATCTCATAAACTACTAGCTTTAGACTTGAATCATGAAATTTTGTCATAGAATGCTTGCATGTAAAAAAAGTTCTTTTTAAGTGATAACCATTGTGATGGTCCAAAGAAGACAGCAGGCTATCTTTTGGGACATAGGGACTGATGTTTCTCTTGCTGAGATTTTCCCTTAGTTATGGCAGTTCAGCTTATGTCTTTGTCATTTTTCTCTCTTTGGCCTTCCGCACCCATATCATTACTGATCTAACTCTCTAGTTGTGCAATTGAGTACCTCTTAAGTGCTCTTTTGCCTACTTTAATCCATTAGGAGAACAAAGATGATCTGACAATTAACTGGAAATACAAAAACAAAGTGCTTATGTAGAGCTGTTGAAAGATGTCATATTGCTCCGGCAAGTGCTAGAAAGTGACTACATTCATATGATATGTAGCAGTAGCATTGTAAGTCTACAATTTCTAATCATCTACATGATTTAACAGCCTTCACCTCTAGGAATCTCTGGTACTTCCATTTCATGATTGTATTCCAAGCTGAGGACAACATCCTTACGGATTATTCATACAAGTGCTGAAGACTACGAGGCTACTTTCAATGTGTAGCATAGCATTTTAAGTCTATATTTATAATCTTCTACGTGTTTCAACAGTACTTTGATGCATAATACAGTAATATCTAGGTATGATATTTTGCTCACTGAGTGTTGAGTTGTCGGCCGTCTTCCTTGATGTGGTTTGTTTACTCCCTGATTGTTTTTTCTTTTCTTTCCTGGATCTAGGAGAACTTCTGTAATTATGTAGTGTTGTTTATGAGGTTATTTCTGGTTGTTCTGCATTACTGATCGGCTTCACAGCTACTTAAAAAATTTTGATTTTTTCACTGCTACTTCTTCCTGCAGGACGTGACAGCAACTAAGGGAAATGAGTTTGAAGACTACTTTCTTAAGCGCGAACTGCTTATGGGAATTTATGAAAAGGGATTTGAGAGACCATCGCCGATCCAGGAGGAGAGCATTCCAATTGCTCTAACTGGGAGTGACATTTTGGCTAGGGCCAAAAATGGAACTGGGAAGACTGCTGCCTTCTGCATTCCTGCTTTAGAGAAAATTGATCAAGACAAGAATGTGATTCAAGGTTTTATCTAAGCATTTTATAATAGTTATACTGTGACCTCTCTAGTGCTTGTAGGGTTGCAATTGAACTAAGCTTTGTATACCAGTTCATGTTGAGCATGGATTGAGTACCTATTAAAGCTTCTTCGCCATAATCTGGCGTACAGCTCCTTTACTAAAGGAGTTGAGCTGGGCCTAAAATCATTTGGACCCCTCTAGTAAGAATATTTAAAAGCTCAGGAAAATGCTAAAGTGTGCTGGGGCTTTAAGCGCAAAGCAGAAATAAATCATGGGCTTTAACAAAGAAAAGTGCTTAAAGAAAAATAAAATATATATGTTTTTTGATGACCAAAAAGGAGTGCAAGCAACACACTAGAAAGAGAAAATGAAATATATATGTAATGTAACAAAAATTAACTACAAATGCAGCCAAGAAGTAGTTGGACAAAATAATTGAAACAACTATAATTAAGCGAAATATAATGAAGAAGTCACATCAATCAAGGTTAGAAACCGCTTAAATTTTTGAATTAGATGAAAAGATGTAGTTCTATATTATCTGGAGCTAGTTTCTTATGCTAAAATTTTAATTTCTCATTCTAAGTACCAACATACATTCATAACACTTTTTAACAATTTATATTAGCTTACGATCTATATATGTATTGTCTATTATTGCTCTCTAAGACAGCCAACAGAAGTGAGGTGCACACTTTTGCATCTTAGTGCTACAGTAAGTGCTACTTAAGCTTGGTGAAGCCACAACCTGGCTTTACCTTAGCTTTAGGGCTTAAGCTTTCGCGCAACCTGTCTCTACCTGAGCTTTAGGGCTTAAGCGTTCCTCAGATAACCTTTGACAACACTGCCTCAAGTGGAATCCCATTTTTCCTTTTATATGGGAGTTGCAATGTTATGGTTTTCATGTCTGCATATTACATTTAATCACCTAAAGTCGGAAACAAAAATCTCATTTGATCAATTCTATGGTGTTAATAGCATTGCAATTTAAAATTGTGGTAATTACTTGTAAAGAATTATCAAGTAATATAGTAATAAGTTCTGAAACTTTTGCTTCTTGCAAATAATTTTCTGAAATTAAATTCCCATGTTGAAAGGAATTTTTCTTTCCATATCTCAATATTTTGAACTAAAATCTAAGCCCATGCTTGTAAAATACTTGTCCCAAGAAGGAAAAAAAGATCTTGTAAGCACATTCATGTACAGTATGAAGTTGACCTGAGTTTAATCTAAGTTGAGTTCAATTTTGCTTTGATGCTCAACGTTGTGAGCATAAGCTTGGGCTGGCTTATTTACTGGTGAGCTAGTTCAGGCCTTCCATCATTTTGTTGACTCATCCAGAGTTCTAAGTTACTGTAGATCCATTTCCAGATTGTCAGTTACACAGTTGATGGCCTCATTAATAACGCAAGTATGTCACTCAGAGTTAACAAGTGTAATGAATAGATCATAATATTGTCTCAATGCTGACCTGCCATAGCAAGTTTTAGCTTAGAAGCATGTGTTGCTGGCACTTTACTGTCATATATAGTCTATGTTGCCACATTTCTTTGTTACACTGGAAGTAACATGCTGTGAATAATTGCTTTTATTTTGGTTATGTGCAGGCTATTTTTGATACAGTGTGCTGTGATAGAACTTATAACTGGTCCTAACATAGATTTAGCATCCCTGCAAATTAATAGGAAAATGTTTAGTATTTACCCTAGTTGTGGAATTATAATTTACTCTGTTTTTACTCTGTTTTAGTTTCGTTTCTGACTGTTGTTTGGTGCCTCCATATGCAGTTGTTATTCTTGTCCCAACTCGTGAATTGGCCCTCCAAACATCTCAAGTTTGTAAAGAACTCGGGAAGCACCTAAAAATTCAAGCCATGGTTACCACTGGGGGGACTAGCTTAAAGGACGACATAATGAGACTGTATCAG
The DNA here is from genome assembly GCA_035772735.1 of Datura wrightii. Taxonomy (NCBI): domain Eukaryota; kingdom Viridiplantae; phylum Streptophyta; class Magnoliopsida; order Solanales; family Solanaceae; genus Datura; species Datura wrightii. Next base: position 32,416,231 of record JASDFA010000014.1, read on the forward strand.
CCAGTTCATTTACTTGTTGGAACTCCTGGAAGAATTCTTGACCTTGCAAAAAAGGGGGTGTGCATTTTGAAAGATTGCTCCATGCTTATCATGGATGAGGTAATCCTTTCTTAAGTAAATAACTCAGATTATTAACGTCCAATTGTCTCCTGGAGAGACTGTTTTGAATTTTAAAGCGATGACTAAATCCTTAAATTCTTTGAAAAGCTTGTTATATATAGAGTACAGTTCATGTGCAATATAGGTGAAGTTTTAATCAATTCAATATCTTTAATGCACTCAGTTTTATTTTTGATGTTGAGAACCAGCACCGCTTTGGGCTAGTTTTCTTATGATGCTGACTTACAACCTACAAAATCTTGATGCAAGTTCCTTACATGTTAAGAATAAAATTTACCGTGGCGACCTTACATGAGTTCATTGGAATTGGATAAAATTGTTTTCTGCTTGCTCTTCCCACCCTACTTTTCTTCCTTTCTAGCAAGTCACGATACATAATTGTAAATTCCAACTGCTTTTACTTTTGTCCTTCAGGCTGATAAGCTTCTTTCACCAGAATTCCAACCTTCCATTGAGCAGCTGATCCGGTTCTTACCTGAAAATCGCCAGATTTTGATGTTTTCTGCAACATTCCCTGTTACTGTCAAGGACTTTAAAGATAGATATTTGCAGAAGCCATATGTTATCAACCTCATGGATGAACTTACACTCAAGGGTATAACACAATTTTATGCTTTTGTTGAAGAAAGACAGAAGGTTCACTGCCTTAACACTCTCTTCTCAAAGGTAGTCCTATTTTACTATGGAATGTAGGTGTTAAAATTAGCGCAATGTGCACATGCTAACCTGTTTCTTTCTGTTTTCTCGGTGCAGCTTCAAATTAACCAATCAATTATTTTTTGCAACTCTGTAAATCGTGTGGAACTTCTTGCCAAGAAGATTACCGAGCTGGGCTATTCATGCTTTTATATTCATGCTAAAATGCTTCAAGATCATAGGAACAGGGTGTTTCATGACTTCCGTAATGGTGCCTGCAGGAACCTTGTTTGTACCGGTATGATTAATGAATCTGTTTAACTGGTACAGTTAATTATTGATGTGTTCACATGTTCAATATGAATTTTAGAATTCATCGTTATTTTTGGTACTTCTAAGTACATAATAGTTCTTTAAAAGGTGCGGCTTATTATACGATTTTCTCTTCATATTGTGCTCTCACGTAAGCAAATATCATGAGAAATATCAATGCCAGTTGCATTGTGGTGTAACTCATTTGGTTGCAAGCTCCCCGTTGTTGGGTCAGATTTCATGTACTTATTGTCTGAACAAACATGGTGCTATATGTAGTTGCATCTTTTTAGTTGGTGTTGATTGAGTGAAATTTCCACCTCTTTTGGTTGAGATTCGGTTGGGGGCTGGGAGGGTGATTTAACTAGATGCTACTCAGAGTTTATGCATTTCCTTGATGGAATATGTGGCTTTACCGATATCTATTCCATGTTACGATATTCTTGGTGCTGCTAGGCTCTTTTACATGGTATGCTGTCCATTTGCTTTATTTTGTAATGAATGACTTTGACATTGTTCTTGGATGGTGAATTGTGACTTTATCTTTCATGATTCATGCCTAATCTCATTGATTCTTGTTCTTTTACCAGGATCAGCATGTCTCCCGTAATACAATGTCTATTTTGTTAATTGTTTGATTTAGTAACTCTGTGTTCTTTCATGACGGGACAGATTTGTTTACTAGAGGAATTGATATTCAAGCAGTCAATGTTGTTATCAATTTTGATTTCCCTAAGAACTCAGAAACGTATTTGCACAGGGTATGCACTACAGATCTTTGATCTTGCTTATTGACTCATCTATCTGTTTGTGGTGCTATTTTCTCATTGATAATTGTTTTCGCAGGTTGGACGGTCGGGGAGATTTGGGCACCTTGGTTTAGCTGTTAGCCTGATTACTTATGAGGATCGCTTCAATCTGTATGCATTAATCATGTTCATTTCTTTTATGCTAGGTCATTTACTTTCCATGTGCCGGTTTCTGATGATACTGATTGTATCTATCTGACTTACAGGTACAGAATTGAGCAAGAACTAGGAACAGAGATCAAGCAAATTCCTCCACAGATAGATCAAGCTATATATTGCCAGTGAGAAGTTAGCTGTGGTTGATGGTGCTGCCAGTGGGTAAGTATTTAGTATAGAGATGCTTTATGTTGCTGGATTCAGCTTCCGGAGAATCTTCGTTGTGCAGTCTGGCCAGATCTCTTTTGTCAGTTTAGTTGCCCACCAACCTCGGTTAGCTTAATTTACTTGCATTGGAGGTGGTTGGCTGATATTTGGAATATTACTTTCTTGTTCCTGTGCCTTTATTTTAAACAAAAAATACACTGTTTTCTCTTTTGATGTGTTGCCATACTCCATACTGGAAATTGGAGGAGTAGGAGGTTCACTGTTTGTTTCTCACATTTTATGACTAAAAGCTCCTCTTGCTTTTCTGAATGATATTGTTTGCCCATTTGCATTGGGAACACGTTGGTTCACCAGATTAACATTTCCTTAATTAGTCTTCTTTAGCTTAACCAGTTTAAGCTTTTCAGCTCTGGAATGGTCTGTTCTGGAAATTTTGGTTGGAGAATAGATAAAGCTGTATGTGACTGAGTGCTGGTTTATTTTTAACTTTGTGCTGTCTGGAAAGTTTTGGACTTTGATGGTGTTATTTTTCTGATAAGTTTGAGTGCTGTTAAATGTGACGAGTATTAGAAAGGTATGCAAAACAAAAGCGTTTCGAAATAGAATCAATTACTCCCTCCATTCCATTTTAATTGCTAGGTATATTAAAAATAGATGTTTCAAAATACTTGCTAGTTTCAAAATTCAAGAGATAATTGATCCTGTTTTTTCAATTCTATCATTAGTACTTAAAGTCATTCTAAAATGTAAAAGAGTTATTATTGTATGTTTCCAAAAAATTAATAGGGTTATATTTGTCAAATTACAATCCCTATTAATTTTTTTTTAATGGGTGTGCAATTCTTATCCTAGCAATTAAAATGGAACAGAGGGAGTAGTTTATGTAATGTTAACCTTCAAAAGTTCCTGAAATGGGAAAAGACAACATCATGTTAAGTTCTTAACTTTGTTTTAAGTCATCTTATCAAAGCTTGTTTTGTTGATCGCACTTCACTTTTACCTTCAAAACAAGGAGAGTGAGGAGAAAGGGAATAAATTTTTCTGAGCACATGCTTTCTTGCAGAGATGCCAGATTTCACTTTCTGAAGGCGTGATGACTCCTGAGTTTAAAAGAGGAACTTGGCAGATTGATGGTTGCGGAACAAGAAATTGCATATTAGATGTCGGGCTTCTAATGACTAAAGTATCAAATGGTACATGCTGACAGTCAATCAGTCCTTAGTAACTGCCCATCTTTCATTGGGCATCTGGATTATGTAGTATTTGGAATTTGTAGTTGTTTCGTTTGTTCTGTATGTCTGTTGGAAACTGTGAAAGAGTATTTGGCCTTTGTTTCTATCGTTGTTCACCGTGCACATGGGTTCAGTGTGTGGGCATTGTCATGGAGAAGTGGTGCCTAAGGACATAATGAAACATCTTAAATGATGAAAGGAGTTTGGCTGAATTGATTGTGAGATGAGGATGAGATACCCAAATGCACTCATATTTACCAACGTATGTATAGCCAGTCTTTGAAGGTCTCTGCACTTCCTTTTTTCTTTTATAGCTTTTTAGAACAATTGACAATGTTTCTTTCGTCATGGTTGTAGTAGAGTAGTCAATTTGGCTGATTTTGAAGAGTATGATCGTATGGTAGCGCTTTGTCTTTGGTTCTTGTCGTGCGACTTACTGTTCTATTTTTCCGACACCTTAAAAAGGAGTATGTTTTGTTGCAAAAAAAAAAAAAAAAGGTTGGGTATTTTCAGCATTTTGACATGGAAGTCATTTTCAGGAGGGGTTTATATATGGGTAAGTTATCTTTTGATGCTTCGTTATTAGAGAATGTTTTCCAATGGGTGATACCTTCTCCATAGGATTGGAAAATATGACTTTCCTCACTCATGGTTGACAATTATTTTTCATATTACTATTATTAACTTGCTTTGAGCAACAATTAAATATATAATTAAGTATTGATACTATAAAATTTATCAAAGGTATTCTTCGATTTTCTAATATAGTTGCTGTCAATTAATGTTGTTTACTTTTCTGGTAAACTTTTTTTATTAAAAAATATTTTCATGAAATATAACTTACGTCATACCAGATAACTCGCACTCTCTCTCTCCAAGAAAATACTAGTTGCGTTTAGAGTATGAGAAACAGTGGTTTTCAATATGAATATGAACATTTGGTTACGTGATTTTTTTTATAATAGAGTTTATATATTTGTAAATTACACAACTCCCTATAATTCAATTTTATGATACTATTTTCTTCCTTTATGAGACATTATAAAACGGTTGAAGTTTTTTTTTTTCTTTACAATCTTCACATTTTAAAATAATTTTAAATGCTAAGGGGTAAAACTGAAAAACATGATCAATTATTTTTTAAATTTTGAAACTAGCTTATTTTTAGCAGACCTAACTATTAAAATAATAGAAATTTAAAAACGTCGGTGTGGTTATTATTCAATTTCAGTTACTCTTAACTTTAATATTTATTCAGCTGCTGCACGTGAACGATTTTACAGGTTAAAAGTTGATAAAAAGCTGTTAAAATTCAATTAAGATAATTATTAATTAATGAAAAATATTAATTAATGATTGCGTGTAGTCAAATGTGGAATATAGAAATAGGACGGCGTAGAGTAAATGAAACTAAAAATCATGAATTGAGCGACCGCATTCATTTCACTGACCTCAAAGCAGTGACTGTAGATAACATAACATGACAAAATATTTTATGTTCACTGCAGCAAGTAATGGAGACAGAATTATATACCCAAAAAGAAATTACCATCCTACTTCTTAAATATTAACAAATTAAATCATTATTTTATTTTTGCTACTATGATTGAGATGATTTTAGTGGCGATAATGATTGGTGTTAGTGTAATAGTTACTATATCAAGATGATTGGTATTGTAGTTTGACTATTTCAATGATGGCAATTGTAAAGATAAAAGTTGAGGAATTGATATATATATAAGTCTCAAATATAATTTGATAATTTTATAAGTCAAGAAATATTAGCAAAATTTTAATCTACAATAATTGATAATTATTGCTTCAATAGTAAAAAATTGTATTACAGTTTTGCGATAATTTAAATTATATACATAAAAGTTTTAACTGTAATCTTTTTAACTCCTTACAAACTGTAGGAGTTGTATATAATATATAAAGATAATTTCTCTATATTTTTAACTTTAACGGCAAGTACAGAAAATCTTGCATCATGAATAAATATATATATATACATGAAAAAATTACAGATATAATTCATATATTTATTTAGATGATGTATATTGTTATAATTTGAGTCTCTATATATATTATTAGTGCTAGGGTATGTAATTCATAATGTGTTGTGCATATATATTTATACATAAAGTTATTGCATATTTATCTAAAATAAAGTCTCAAAGTTCTAATAGATATATTTTAGGGAGAAGAAAGAAACAAAATATTTTTAAGTGAGAGAAAAAGGAGAGAGAATGGAAAAATAATCTTGAAATAAAGACACCTAAAAGTATTTCTATTTTTAATCAAAAGTCGGCAAAAATTAAATAAAACAAAATTCAAAATTTTTTATTTTTACTCAACTTTTTGAGTCTTTTACTATCATTTTTACTGACTCAATAAATATTAAAAGAATATTAAATCATGGACATTTTATGACAATTAAATATTTTAGTGTACACGTAATGTCATTATTTCATGAAAGTTGTTGATTTTAGTAATTGGCGATATTGACGGTGATAGCTAAAACAAAAGTGCTCAAAGAAAATATATATGTTTCTTTAAAAGAAGATAATTTTTTATTCAAAAATAACAGTTGAAGCGTTTTTAGACTAAACAATTAGCAGCAGGAAATTTTTAGATTAAAACTTTGATGATGAAAATTATTTTTGAATAAAAAATTATTAATGAAAGAATATTTTTACTTAATTTTTCACAATTTATTTTGACTTTTTTTTTAAAATAAATAAATTTTTTTGTTATATCATCTTTTCAATAATAATAAATTTAATAATTAAAAAAAAAAATTAATATTTTAACATAAATAAATATTTATTTTTAATATAACGAACATTTAAACCACGCCGGAGTAAGTATAACGATAGTGGTCCGGATAAGGGTTAGGGGTAGGCCCATAAAACGGAGGACGCATTCTGACCTATCACGAGAAAGAGATGCTTCCTTTATTGCATCTCTCTCTATAATTAACACACCCCTCCCCACATATACATATACATATATATATATATATATATATAATGCTTTCTCTTCGTTTTCATCACGTGTTTGTGTTTATATACTTATGTGTGTATGTATATATATATTAGTGAATTTTGTAATGCTTTGTACCATTATAAAATAGAGTTAAAATAAAAAAAATAATTTTTTTTATCTTTCTCTAATTTTTATGTGATACAAAAAATTATAGTGAAAAGTGTTTTTATTTTATTCATATAGTAAATCTTATTATGACGTATATAACCAATCCACGAACTTATACAACTTTTAAATGGAGAACTTATACAACATGTTTACTATTTTGCTCGGTCGCCATCACTTTTGTCACCTTCATGACCGTACTGTATTAAAATTGTGGCAATTTGAGAATTATTTTGGAAAGAAGAAAACTTCTTGTCACTAACTAAACAGGTTTGGAACTTGCAGACTATGTTTTATTAATATTTTTAAATTTCTCATTGTTTGGTCATTTGTCTTCCCTTAGAAATATCTTTTTTGGTCTTCATTTCCTCGTAATCTACCCCTACTAGATATCGTAGCTCAGAATCAATCACAAATGTTGGCTTTAAAGTTAGGTAATATTTACTTTCTTCAATATACAAAACAAAATTATATAAGTATTCTAATTCAACGTGATAAAAAAGAGTTAATTCTACTCCTATAGCCGTTTTCCTTATCACTCACTCATGAAACACAAGAGGACATGTACAAACAACAAAATTATTTTAAAAAAAAAAAAAGAAGCAGAGATCATCCACTAAAGATGACATTTAATTCAAACATCAAACAAAGTAATATTTATGAAATAATGGTATACGTCTAGAATATAAGAATTTTGGAGAAAAATAAAGCATAGAGTAAAAATCAAATTGATACAAAAAATTCATGTGAATTTAAAAAGCGTGCGACAATGTCAAAGACAATAAAATAGAAAAGAAAAGAAACACCTACATACCTTGAATTTCATAAAAAATTCTGAAGATCGCAAAGTGTCTCTATAATCTTTGTAGATTATAATTGTCTTGATTGAATATATATATATATATATATATATATATATACTAGACAATCTGTTTTTTCAATAGTCTTTGAGGTTAGTATATATATTCTTCGAGTAATCATTGTCGTATTTGCATATTAGCCTTGAATCCTCGATTAACATGCAAGGTGTCAAAATTTATAAGTCACATATTATTTGGGGTTTATGAACATAAAAAAATAATATTAAAAATTAAGAGTGATGAAGATGAGAATGTGTGAGTTAAAGACATAAGATTAATTGACATTATTAGAATAGAAGTTACGAAAATGAAAAGGTGTGAATTATGAAGATGACTTTTTAAATAAAAGATACTTTAAAATAAATTATGATATTATTATATAATGAAATTGAGAGAAAAATATTAAAAAAGGATAATAAAAAAAATGCAATCGAAGATCATAAAAAGGTGTTACATCATCTTATTTATGCCTAACTTAAAAATAACAAAAAACGCAATTGAACGTCATAAAGAAAGTTCACATCACTTTATTTATGCCTAACTTTAATATATATATAAATGGTGGAACCCATCAGCGATCCCCTAAAGTTGGCACCAACTTTAACTTAGACACATCAACTAAGCATTATTCCTTTTAAACACCTCAAGTAGGGGTCCGTTGTGTCATTTGACATTTTTTTTACAATCAGCAAAAATAATGAGAAGAGTGCAATACATTCGCCAATGACATGACATAATAGCCAATTAACGGATTACATCTGACATTTTGGACCGAAATCTGAATTTAAATATTATGAGAAAAAATATTATTTTTAAGGAAAAAAAAGTCTAATTTCCAAACCCTAACCCCACACACAAAATCTCATATTGCGAAATTTTGATTCTAAGGATGTCCTAATCAAATGACAGTCTAAGCACCTGTGTGTTTTCTCACCTACAAATCGTAAACTCTAGTAAAATAAACTTGAAGCTTATATTAAGCAAGTCTAGAAATAAGATATTGTATGCTAAAGTAAAGGATTTGTTTTTCAATTTTTTGTTCAGTTTCCTCACTTTTTCTCCTGGATCAGTGATTTATGCTCTAAATGGGATTTTTGAACTAGGATGCATAGACAACTTATAAAAGAGTGCAAAAGATTTGGAGTGACGGCAGTGATAGATCTCCATTTTTTTCGACGATCAAGGTGGTAATGATGTTTTCCGGATCTGAAAAATTAAGATAAAGAAAATGATGATTGAAAAGATATATTTAATTTATAATTTATTTTATGTAAAAGATTAAAAGGAAATAAAAACACAAGAAAAAAAAGAAGAAGAAGAAGAAGAAAAGATGACCAGAAGTTACAATGGGAGTTGTGGGTTTTTTTTCATTTTTATTTATTTAATTTGAATCAACTTTAGGTGTTTAGTCAAAAAATAGCTTTTTCACGCGCTTATTTGTTGTGTAAATCACGCAGATTACCAAGTCGCTAAAAATGTCAAAATTACATAGCGGACCCCTTCTTGAGATATTTAAAAGAAAAAAAATTTAATTAAGATGTCTAAATTAAAGTTAATACCAACTTTAGAAAGCCATTGATGCGTTTCACGAATATATATATGTTTGGGGCTTTTTTCAATCTACTTTTGTGTTTATGAATTTCATTAACTCCTCTTATTCCTTTTTCATTTTCTCTACATCTCTCTCTTGTTTTATATGCTCATATTTATACACATGTACCCCTCCCTTTCTTTCCTTATTATATATGTTGTCGTCTGTGCATTTATTCCATCTTCCTATACATCTATCGTTACTCTACAGTCTACACGCTAAATTAAGTGTTACTCCATAGTTGTCTCAAGTATTTATAGTTTTAGCCCAATATATAAGATGACATATAAAGTTAAAAGGAATTCCTTTATTTTTTTTAATTGTTAGATATATTAAAAATAGTTATTTTAAAATAATTGATAGTTTTAAAATTTTAAAAATAATTAAACATATTTTTTCAACTTTACTTTTAATACTTAAGTCACTTTAGAATGTAAATTTTTTTTATTATTATATGTTTTCAAAAAGTACCTATTAATTAATAGGATTATATTAATCAAATTATAATTCTTATTAATTTTTTTTAATAGGCGTGCAAATCTTATACTAACAATTAAAAAGGAACGGAGGGAGTATCTTTTATTTAGATAGTTCAATTAAAATAAATAAATTTACAATGATATTAATTAAATAAATTAATCGTCAATCATACATATTAGCAATTCAATATACTTTCACTAATAAGAGCTCACCATTTAAATTGCCAGACTTTTCAAAAAAAATTTTATTACTGCGATTGTGATGGTGATACGATTATTAAAGGAATAACCATTAAAATTAAGACTCAAAATCATCCTTTCTCAATATAAAATATAAACAAAGAAATAAATAGATTTTTTTGACAATATTTTTATTTCTGCATATGAATTTTGAGTCGGGTAAGGTCAGCTCTGGCCGAATCATTTATTAAACCTAAAAAAAAGAGAAAAAATTGCCCATCAAATATTAAATTTTTCGATATGTGTAATTTTTATGTTATTAAACTTAAAATTTTATAATTTTTGTATTTAAAAATAAAGTTAAGTGAATTTAATAAGAATAAATGATAATTACGTACCCATCTATAATATTTACCCTAAAGTAAAATTGACAAGTGAAAATTTTTAGATTATTAATATTGACTTATAGTTTATTTGGTCAAACTTTTAAAATCAACTTATTTTGAAAAGTATTTTTTTGCAAAACACTTTAAAACAACAATTAATATTTTTCAAAACTTTTAAAAAGTACTTCTAAGTGTGTTTTTATCAAAAATGCTTTTCGTACAAGTGTTTTTGGGGAGAAGTTACCTTTTTTAGTTTCTGAAAAACAACTTCTGCTAATCTCAATTTATTTTCTCTTAAAAGTTTGGTCAAACACTTTAGTTTTAAATAAATATTTTTTTTTAATAAAATAAGTACTTTTGACTTCTTAAAAACTTGGTCAAACATGCTATTAGTTATTAAAGTTCAATTGACAAGTGTCTCTCTTACACTTAGGCCTGGGCGTCGAGCCGAACCCAACCGAGTGAGCCGTCGAGCTCAAGCTGAGCGAGCCTAGCCTTATCGAACTTTAAATAGTACCCAGTCGAGTCTAGTCGAGCCGAGTCAAGCTCAACCAAGCTTTTCTATATTTTGACTGAACCCGAGCCGAGCCGAAGCAAAGTTGAGTCCGCTTTTTTTATATAGACTTTTTTATATTTCTTGTAAATTTTATTTACCTAATTAAAACTAATAAATCTCAAGACATTTTCTCAATCCAAAGAAATTATACCTATCATAATAAAAGGATATCAAAGGATTATAAGTTGACAAATAATGATTTTTTGTTTTAAAATTGTAGGAAGAAAAATAAAGAGACAAATAACATTAGATTTTCTAAATATTGAAAAGACAGAACCACATCCGCAACAACCAAATCAATGAATATGTATTGTGTTTGATTTGATTTGATTTTAATAATTGAAAATTTGATTTGAATATGACTATAATAAAAAAAATCGATCCAAATCGAACTATAAACACTAATATTGATATAGTAGGCTTAAGTTACATTGTGGTAAAAAAATTACTAACATTGAATAAATATTAATTATATAATGTTAAATTAACATAGTATTTAAAGTTAAATTTCTAATGTACTTAATATGAGCTTAGTGAAAGAATATTATTTCTTAAATCAAGCCAACCGAGCCGAGCCAAGCCAGCTCAATCAAGCTCGAGCTTTAACCAAGCTGAGCTTGATCGAGCTTTTATCGAGCCAAACTAAAATTTAATTAAAATCGAGTCAAGTGGAGCCGAACCTTTTCTTAAAACGAACCGAGTAGAGTTGTGCTAAATACATGCAAGCCGAGTCGGCTCTTTGCTCAGGTCTACTTAAACCTATACGACCAACCATAGCCAAATCAATAAACGCAAGAGACATATGTTTCATACGCATATTAAATTATTCACCAATACTTGCAAAAGGGTAGTTAAAGGGGAAGAATATTGTGAAAATATTCCGTTAATTTATTTTGTCAACTTTTTATTCTTTTGATGAATATGTAAATTTAAATGTATCTCAATCATAAATTATTTTACACTACACTTGGCATGAATTTAGAGGATCATTGAATATTACTTGATCGGATCTTTTTCCCTTACGCATATCTTTAAAATATATAAACAATAATTAGTGTAAATATTAATTGAGGGTGTGAAAGACTAGTAGGCATAGATATCCATAACAAATTAATGATAATTCATTTTAAAAATTATTTCGACTATTATATTTTTTATGTTGTTACATTATCTGGGCAATTATCCTTTTAAAATAAGATACGTAGTAGCTAGTGTGGGCCAATTGTTTTGACTTTGATTTCTCAGTTCCTATGCTGATTTTGAACTGAATTTAATGCACATTGCATTATACTACTTTTTCTAATTTTTTCATAAACAAGAAATTGGTCGGAAACCAATTCATATAATCAACTATAGCCTTCGAAATTCAGAATAATGGATTCGCTTCTCTATCTTTGTTAACTCGAATGTATCATTTAATTAGTTTTGAATATCTGTATTGCATATTAATTATAAAAAATATTTTATGCATATTTCAATATATTAAATTATAATCTCTATGGTAAGTAACCATGAAATATTTATCTTCTTACCAATCTGTTTTTCTCATCTCACTGCCTTTGATTCAGAAAGATTTTTAAAATTTGTGATCTAAAATAAATTATAGATGTTTGTGTGATTGTAAAGGGTAAATTTTTTTTAAAAAAAATTAATAGCCTGTTTGCCCAACCTTTTCAAATCAATTTATTTTGAAAAATGCTTTTTGCAAAAGTGTTTTTGGTGAGAAGCAGTTTGTGTTTGACCAGTAAATTTTAAAAAATACTTTTGAGCAACAATTAGTGTTTTGTCAAGCTTTTGAAAAGTGCATAAAAGTGCTTTTGGAGAGAAACTACTTTTTTTAGCTTCTGAAAAACAACTTCTGCTACTCCTGAAAACACTTATTTTCTCTCAAAAGTTTGGCCAAACCTCATTTTTTGAAATAAATGTTATTTAGAAAAAAATAAACATTTTTGATCTCCAAAAAATTTAGCCAAACAGGATATAAGTTATATTTAATAAGAGAAGATGACATTCTCTATAAAATAGGCTTAAAAAAAAGCATGTGAGATAAATTGCTACTGAGGAAATATATTATATGATGAAATTGAATAGCCAAAACCTCAAGAATTTGAAAATGGGAGGAAAGAGGGATGCATTAAATGCAACTTTCTTGTTCAATTACGTCAATCATTCAATTTTTCCTCCAATTTTTTATTTTTTAAATTTAATGAGACATTTATGCAATGCTAGATAACAGTAGTATTTGTCTAAGCACATCATATCATGGCATTTAATGTGTAGCCGGCTATGGAGTCGCTGATACTTACACTCTACAACTCTCCCACTGTGCTACTCCATTTGATAGGTCAATTTTCTTCTTCTGTTTACTATTCACTCTCCTAGGAACACTCATCTTTCTTTGCTTAAAGTTCAAGACTTGGACTTTTCTGTTGAAATCATTGAGTGTGCATGTGTGTGAGAGGGAGGAATGGGGAGAACACCATGTTGTGATAAGAATGGTCTGAAGAGAGGACCATGGACCCCTGAAGAAGATGAGAAGCTTGTTGAATTTATCAAGAAGAATGGTCATGGTAGCTGGCGTTCACTCCCAAAACTTGCAGGTTTCACCACTCTCCTCTTTCTATTTTCTGGTTTTTTTTTCTTTCAGTCATTTTCCCCTCACTTCATGAGTAACAGGGGACTTAGTTTCAATTTCACCCAGTCATCTGGCCGTATGTAAAAAAGAAGGGAATTGGAGAGAGGGGATACTTTGTGTGTTTTAGACAAGTAGAAGGCTTCCTTTTACCCTTTTCACGAGCATTATTAATGTTCTTCCAAGTTTCATGTGATACTAATATGGAAAGGTGGTTCTTTTACTCCCAGCTTATTTTTCTGTTTTACAAAATGACATAAATTACCCTTTCAGTCTACTGGTACTTCAACCTTTAGTGCTGTTCTACTTTATCAGTAAAATAGTTGAAATTTTCTTTCTGGAGATGCTCCCTTTTTCTCTTTACTTCATGTCAAATTGGAACGTCAGTAAAGATGTAAAACTATTGGGAATTGTCCCATGTTTAGGGCCTCTTTGCAATTCTTTTGTCAAAAGTTATCTTTTGGAGGTCTCACGTTCATGAATTGTGCCTATAAACTTTTTAGGAATTTCTGTTTTTTCTCTTGTTTCTCTTCTCCATGTGTGCACTAAGAATGTTGGACTCATCAATGATTTACCGAAAAACACTAAACAATGTTGGGTTCAACACACATTCTCTCATGTGGAAAATGAACCAATGGTCTATGTTGGTGCCAAAAGTTATTTGAGTGAACTAGGGGATGCGTCTAGTTGCAGTTGTCTGGCAGACACCATAGTTCTTTAGTTATTGTAACCAGCTGGTATTGTGTTAATGACTAATGCTATTAGTAGGAGAGCTTAGGGTGATAGAATACAATGGCAACATTGGTCTCTCTATGGTACCAATAATCTCATAGATAATCTATTTGTTTTACCTAGATTCTTGTCAACTGTTTTCCTCTTTTGGTAGGAAAGTTGTAATTCTCTAAATGGACTCACAGGCATTGAAAGCGAAGAATTGTATTACCATGTCTTGTTTATGAAGATCCATTTTGCAAATTTTCACCGACAGGTCTTCTTCGTTGTGGGAAAAGTTGTCGTCTTAGATGGACGAATTATCTAAGGCCAGACATCAAACGAGGTCCTTTTAGCCCCGAAGAACAGAAACTTGTCATACAGTTGCATGGCATTCTTGGAAACAGGTTAGCATGATGTTATTTTGCCTTTTCTAGTTGCCTGCTCAATTTCCAGTATTTCTCACTCCTCTACCTAATTGAAAAACACATCATTTATACTTAGATAACTATGAATAATCATTAATAAGTTCATCTAGATGGGCTGCAATTGCTTCACAATTACCTGGGAGGACAGACAATGAGATAAAGAATCTGTGGAATACTCACCTGAAAAAGCGCCTACTTTCCATGGGCATTGATCCTCAGACTCATGAACAGTCCTCTGACCCCAATGGACTGCTGAGAAGACCAGCTACATCATCTTCAGCCCGTCACTTGGCACAATGGGAAAGTGCTAGGCTCGAAGCTGAGGCTCGTCTTTCCAGAGAGTCCCAGCTCTTGGTTCCATCATCAGTTGGGATGTCTGAAACTGACTACTTTTTGCGCATATGGAACTCAGAGATAGGAGAGGCATTTAGGAAATTCAATAAAGGAGAAAAAACTGCTTGTCAAAGTCCAGCATCTTCGTGTACAAAGTATGGATCAGCTTCAGGCGTTACAACTGAAGTTGAGCTCGGCGTTGTTGGTTCCCCAGTTACAGGGAGCAACCAAAATGAATGTACGGAGTGGAAGATTGGCCAACCATATACTGAAGATTTCTTCCAAGGATCAGACACCTCTAGCTCCGATGCCCTGGAGGATTCATCTGAATCAGCATTGCAACTTCTTTTGGATTTCCCTAGTAACAATGACATGAGCTTTCTAGGACATAGTGATTCCTATAGCTTGTATCCCTTTTTGAGTGAAAGCTCATTGAACTGCCCTTAAGTGATTCCTATAGCTTGTATACCCTTTTTGAGTGAAAGCTCATTGAACTGCCCTTAAGTAGAATATGCAGTGTGGTTTCTCTGACATTAGTGGCTCCGAAATGTCAATTATGAAATTTTTTCTGCTGGTTGTTTTAGTAAGCTCCAGCTGTGGATAGACCACATTCTAACTCTATTATATATTAATGTCATAGCAGTAGGGCTATCTCAGCTCCATCAGGGGAAAAGACAATGTAATTTCCCTCTATATATTTTGTAATAGCAACAGTGCTATCATGCCTGATATTTTTAGCTGAAATGTCCAGAAATTCAGGTCTATGTTTTGTTTCTATAAGTCGTGCTTACATATATAGTTTATGCTTTGGCCAACCTGATAAAGTTGATGAAGTTTATTAGTGCCAGAAAATTAGGAACACCATTTAATTTTTGACAACATTTCAATTCATCGTAGCTTCCAGACATTTTATACATAATCTCAGATACAGTATAAAGTATTAGTAGAAACTTCTGAAGTGGACACTTAAAACCTTCACGAGTGCTTTTTTTACACAAGCTAGGAAAACTCCAATAAATAGCAACAAGCATGAAAATTCACAAAGGAGAATGAAACATTTCATAGCTTCAACATCCAAGGCATCCAATCTTCTTAGGGGCTTGTCCCGTAGCACGATACTTGGCGGCCATCTCCTCTGCTTTAAGAAGTTCTTCTCCTCGTCTGGCTTCAACCATAGCTCTCTTTTCGTCTGCCTCCTTGTGAAGTGCGGCTATTCTATTTTTAATCTTCTCTGCATATTCTGCTTTCTTTTGCTCTAGTTGTTCCTGCAAAATTTGCACAAGGTTATCAACATCATTAGATATTTATATGTGACAAAAGCACTACGTGCCTTGAATCCTCAATGATACCTAAACTCAACCACATGGACTGTCACATTCTATGCATTACCCATATTTTCGTCTGCAACGGGCGAAAAAAACCAGTTTTAAAAGTCTTAAGTTAGCCCTTTAGCTACCACTAAGTTTTCTTCATATGCTAAAGGAAATAGAAATCCTTTGGATCACAACCTTGTTCGCAGCCAGAATAAGCAGTACATCATGAAACAATGACGCAAAGCAGTTCAAAATGTGACATTCTCACCAATACATCATGTTTTCTAGTATTTCCATATTCAAAATAGTTGAAGAAGCATGTACTAGATTTCGATCCTGGTTACCTCGAGTTTCTTCAGTTTAGCTTCAATATTTGCTTTCTTGGTGTTCTCCCATGTTCCAACTGCAGAGAGCTTCTTTTGGGCCCTATTCAATCATAAGGCAAGGTGAAGATGACTTAGTAATTGAATTGGCAAAGAACTTTTGAGTGTAGATGAATGGTATATCAATGGCAGAAGAGAATTTAGAACATTTCCTAGGTTCTTTCCACTAGTAAATGAATATCGATAGAAATGTTGACACTTCGACCTAAAAAAGGTGGAAGAGAACACGAGAAGGCTAACATGTTTAAGATAACAATATAATTATAAAAGATGCATTAAGCACTGGGTATGTTGTTGCATTAAGCATCCACAAAAGAATGTTGTGCAACTTCAAAAGTGATGATATTCTACCTACATTTTACAGAAAATTATAACTTTTTAATAAAAGGAACTTGATTAAGAGCGATGAGTTCTCCATACAGAAAATGAAATTTTTGTCTGTACAATTTTCTTGAATAACACAGGAGGTTAGAAATCTTACTTGTTTTCCACCTTGCTTTTTTCACTTTCTTCCCATGCCTTGATATAAGAATTCCTTTTCTCTGTTTCAAGCTGTGCGAGAGCAACATCTGGCCAAAAAAATAAAGAAGAAATTAACTTACTGAGATGTGATACACTCATTCTTTCTCTGTATTTTGTCACATAACAGGAAATGCTCCAACTAATGCTGCCTATACCAGCTAATGCATGAAAACGGAAAAGTTGTTTCATTGAGAATATACACTCTTCATGACTAAGCTAATTCCTTTCATTCTCAAAAAACTAAGCACACTTCTTATTATACTTGGAAAAGTGTCAAGAACTGATATTGGTGCATACCTCTATCGAGTGATCCCTTTGAACTTTTATTTGTTGAAGAATCAGGCTCTGCCAAAAATCAGCAAATGAGAATATATTATGAGACACAGAATATTTCCCTTAATATACAAGCAGCTCAAAATTGGGCTTGCTAATGAAACTTTCAATCAGAAATTAATTACAAAATCACAGAACTTCAATTAGGTGATCAGCCAAGTTAACATCAATAGTACAATCAGTTCGTGCTACGTTGCCTACAAGAACACTCTGTTTGAAATGCCTCAAAAATTTCAATACTACAATACTCTGTCATACTATTAACTCAACGTTCTATCAAATGAAGGAAGTGCTCGAGTCCATAAGTGTACACCTCGATTATCCCACATAGAACCTGCTACCTCGTGCACTCTCCCTACCAGTGCAGGTACCGAGTGACTCTACAGTCTACAGTAAGTACCTGTTATCCACCTTCACTATCGTCATTATCTACCAGTTATTCCCATTATGCGCATCCACTATTTCTCTTGATTAAAGGTAAACCAGAGTGGCCATCCTCTAATTGAGCTGGAACATCTAATCATATTGATCTATTTACTTTTGTCAAAAAGTAAAGGAGAGATGTTGGACCTATGGATGATATTAATGGGTCTTTAAAAAAACAGTATACCAAATCTCTCCAATAATTCAAAAGTTGTTGGGAATATAAAGGCATCAAAATTAGTTGAGTCCAGCAAGATAAGAACAATATTAGAATTAGATTCCTCAACCCCTATCAGGAGAGCAGTGATCCAAGTGAAAATAAATCAACAATAAGCCAAACTTCAAACTTGTGCTTATTATCAAACCTCTCCAACCATAATTTTCAAAACTTTAAGTGGTTTAGAGGAAAGATTAAACAATCAAAGAATGAACTAGATACAATACCTAAAAAGATTTATGGGGAGTCATATAATTTTTAAATAATCTTTTACAGGCACAAAAAGTAATACTTACTAATGGTGAATAATGACTATCCATATCAATATATATATATATATATATGAAAGGGATTTTTTTTTTGCAAATTCTATCCTCTGAATGTTCACAAGGAAGAACACCATATAAATTTTATATATATTGTTGAATTATGAAAATATCCAAAAAAAAAAAAAATTAGGTTAAAGAGGAGAAGAGAGGAATAGGATGATTTACTTGGTGGAGGAAGAGTAGTAGCGAGAGCTTTAGAGTCATCAGGTTTGGTAGGGGCGGTCATGGCAGTTGAATCAGAAGCAACAGCGGGTATTTCTGCTTGAGGTGGAGGTACTGCACTAGCTTCTGCTTCTGCCATTCTTATTCTATTTATTATTATAGGGAAAGAAGAAGGGAATCGAGAAAAAGCAAATTGGAAGAGTAATATCTGGAGATTCTCTTATATATAAATATAATGACTTTTCTGGATAGGCTAAAATGGAAGGAAGAAGAGAAGGGAAGTGAGTAGTTGAGTGAAAGGAAATTGGATAATTTGGTGGTATGAATCAAACGTGGAGACAGTGTTGTGAACGTGTCGGCATGTGAGACTGTCGGCAGACTCCCTGTTACGTGAATGCTACTCGTCCCTTCGCTTCTCACCTCTTTCCTTTCTTCACATTCAAATCTAAAATATTATAATTTAATTTTTATATTAATTTCATTTAATTCAACTTTAAAATTAGTTAAATTAAGGGCGAAACTTGAGTAAAAACGAAGAGAGGATAATGAAATTCCAGTTAACTTTTTAATATTCAATTTTAACCAAAATTATGTGCCATCACTGGCTAAACTACTACTCCATCAAAGTTTGATGAGCTGAAGGAGATATAAAATAGTTCAAAATTTGATTGAACTAATAATGGGGATAAAAGATCAAAGAAAAGGATTTTAAGATTGAATATATTTGGTAAAAAAAGAAAATATTTTTAAAAAATTATTATATTTTATTGGTTAAATATTTTTATTAGGAAAATAAATTTTTTAAAAGTAAGAAAAATGATATTTCTAATTGAAAGTAGAAAAATATGTTGTACTAGTGATATTATATTTTATTATATCCTTCTCACTTTTTAGCATACCTCGCCTTAGCCCCACTTCCGGGGATGGATTTAGTAAGGATTTAGGGGAATCATGCGATATTGTTTCGTCGAAATTTTATGTATGTATAATTAAAAGATAAAAATAAACATAAAAAATATAGTGTAAAGTGATATTCCTAGATAATAATTGTTGTGTTGTGTAGCTCAATTGCTTAGATGTTTCAAATTCTTAGTTGGGGATGTGAGTTCTAATCTCCACAATTTTTTTTATTATTTCTCATTTTTGCCTACCCCTATAGTCTCGTCCTCACCATCCCACACCCCTATCTTCCCACTTTCATATCTTATAATATTTATCTAAATTATATATAAATATTTATAATAATATTTTTTTCTTCCCCAACGAACACAAAAAAATAAGTAAAAAACTCTCTTATAAAAAAAATATTTTTCTCCGTACGAAACACACCCAGAGAGAATGAATGGATCGAAATGAATTGTGCCCACATCGAGATTAAAAGAATATAATACATCAAGGTTTGATGATCATTTTTTAATTAAATTTCATACGTCGCTAATTTTTAATACTTATAATTGAAAAATAATTATTATTTCATAAGTAAATTTTTAAAAAAAAATTATAACAATAACTATTTTCCAAAGACATGCCTAAAAAGTGACTAAGCATCAAGTATCCGCTGGTCATATAATTTCAGATTCATTCGTAATGTATAGTGCGTATTGAAGAACTATCATGATTATCTAGATAAAGTAATTCTTTTTATTCGTCTATATGCATTTACAAGAATCGCCATTAACAAATTATACTATAACTATTATGTAAGTTGTACATGTGTACAATTCATATTTTAATATCTTTAATAATATATAATAGTAAGAATAGTTGACTCATATTAAAGTATACAACAAACAATTCCATCGAATTGAGTATGATTATCGAATTGAGTATGATTGTATGTGTGATAGCATCTACTATACCAGGGACCACAATAGTGTATGAATTTAACTTTGAAAATCATAAATATTATTACAAGTGTTTAAGATAATTAAAGAGATAATATTCATATCCACGAGAACACAATTACAAATAGTTTTTTTTTTCTTTCTAAATGTATGTGATATTTTCTTATCCTTTTAAGCTAACTATGCTTAAGTTCATATAACTGCAGTTTAATTAAAATTTAAAAATAAAGAATAAATAAATGGATACATTTTTTAAAAGTGATTATGACAATAAATTGTTTGAAACAAGGAAAAGCAAAAACAATAGTATAAAATAAAGCTGGATAGAGTACTTTTACTTTATTAGAACACAGAATCATGATTAAGTACCCTATATAGTAATTGTGATCATATCAATTTTAACCAAACTGTCTACATAATATTTGATACTCTTAGATTGAACCAACAGGGGAGATAGACTCAGCTAAGCATACCCTATATAATGTGTAGAAAGTTTGGCGTAAAAATATCTTAAAATTCTTATGAAGGTATTATGTATTTAAAATGTATAAATAACTTTTTTTTTTAAAATATAGAATAAGATGGTGTATAATTAATTTTTGTGATCCGATTCTTTTTGAGCCTTCATGCATAGCGAATGCTTAATGCATCGAATTATTTTATTTTTTAAAAAAGTTAATCGGTTGATTTTTGACATAATTAATTGTGATATTTGAGAAGGTCACTAACGATAGTATATATTTTTTGTATTGTTGGGTATAATTTCTAACGGGGATAGAAAATCTAAGACCATTTATTTTTAAGGTTATTGAGAAACAATTTCTTTATTTATAAATGGAGTTTTTTTTTAATTATTATTATTATTACCTTTAAAAAACGATGAAAATCATTAATTATCATTACTCAAGACCACTAAAACTAAATTGTCCACTTGAGGATGGAATCTCTTTTTGACGACAAAATTCCCCATTACGTTAGCTAGGTATACTTTTTGAAAAATTAGACATTTTAATTTTCATTCATTTTGTTTATTTGTTTAAATGCAAAATATCTCTATTGTTGATTACTAACTTACCTTCCACAAATCTCTCTTACGTGAGTTTTCATGTGTGGTCCTATAAATTTCGAGATTTGTTTATTTCTGCTCATTTTGGTATCGTTGATACGAAGAATAAGCGATAAATTATTTTGTGTTTAATTTTTAAATATATTTATTTCATGTTTAGTCGAAATAAAATATTAAGATAATTTATTTTAAAATTATAATATTATTTTTATTTTATATTAAAAAATAAAATAATAATTTTAAAATAATTATACTCAAAATAACTTATTTTACAACCAAAAGAGCCTTCGTTTATTTATTCATGTGAGTGTAGTGTTGCCCTTGATTGATTTCTGTACCATAAATAATAATTTAACAAAGTGTGGTCATCGTTGTCAAATCATGCATCCATGATTTCCTTTACTCTCTTTATTAAAGAAAAAAAATTAATATGGCCTACTCGAATAAATGCCAACAACTATCATTTTCAAAAGCCACGAAACAGATTATTACGTATAGTAATATTTTTGCGTATTTTAATTAATTTATTTAATTTTAATTTAGCATGAAATTTAATAAAATAAAAATATATAAAATATATTAAAATATTTTTTAATTTTATAATTTTAAATATATCATATAAAAAAATTAAAATTAAAAAATTATTTAAAAAAAGAAATATTTTTTTTTCTAACGGACTAAAAAAAAATTGAAATAGATGGAGTAATTTTTATGTAGTGAATAACAATGTTTTTCAGAATTAACTATTAAATCGACTTATTGACAGCTTGTTTGGTTAAGTTTTTAAAAAGTCAAAAATGCTTATTTTAAAAAAAGTAAGGTATTTGATCAAATTTTGGGGAGAAAATATGTAATTCTGGAGAGTAGCAGAAGTTACTTTTTAGAAGCTAAAAGAATATTATTTTTTTTCTCAAAAGCACTTTTAAAAATATACACATAGAAATACTTTAAAAATCTTTGATCAAATATTAATTACTATTTTAAAATACTATTAAAATTCACTGATTAAATACAAATTAATTTTCACTAAAAATATTTTTTAAAAATTAATTAATTTTATAAACTTAGCTACACAGGCTATAAGTTATCAGCTAGTAATAACAATTTTGGAAAGTAAATAGTTGAAATAGTTGGGGATTTGTTTTTTTGTTTCAAGTTATTAGTGGTTATTTTTAGAATTTTGAAGACTTGAGAATAAAAAATAACTCATTAGACTTGTGAATAGTTAAAAATAGTTAAAAAGAAAGAAACTCAAAAGATGGAGATTTTTGGCGGTACTTATTGAAGTATGCGTACAACTGTTTCTCTTTAAGCATATGCCATTCAAAATTTATTGGTTCTATAGTCAAATTTTATTATAATTGATAGTTTTTTGTCTCAAAATTTGATTATTATAATAAGATATATATTATAAAGTTGTATTTAGATTATATTTAGTTATTATAAATAAAAATATATAAAATTTAGTTTAATGATTTTGTTTATTAAAAAAAAATATATTTATTAATTAATTTAATTAAAAATATATATAATATGAATGTAGGGGTAGGCATGAATATCGAAGAATCAAAAAATTAAAAAATCGAATCGAACTGAATTAATTTGATTTTTCGGTGTTCGATTTTTTCGGAAAGTTCGATTCTTCGATTTGATGTTCTGTATGAGAGTCAATCGAAGAACCGGAGTTTTATTAATTATATTTTAAAATAATATTTATATTTAAGTTTTAAAACCCAACACATTTGGGGTTTGGGCCTTCATTTCAGATTTATCATTTAACCCAAAAATAATCAAATACTCGAGTCTCAACCCAACCCAACATTTAAGCTTAACCTAAAAGTTTGCCTCACCACTTAACTTATACTTTAATATGGTATATTACCAGCCCCTGAAATCAAGAAATGTTAATTGTTAGCTGTTAGGTAATCGTTAGTTTCTAAGTTTCAATTATATTTTATTTATAATATTTTAAATGAATGTGCTAAGTTATTGATTATTGTAGACGTTATACAAAACCACCCCCATATGAATGTAAAAAAGCAAATCTTACTAGTCTTTTCTCGTGAAACTACAATTATTAGCACGTGAATCACCATTTTAATATAATCTTTTACTTTTATGTATCTGTACTTGAAAATTTACGATGTGCACGATATTAATGATGACTATTATAAATATTTTAGTATTTATTTTTACACATAATATATTTTTTACAAACTATTATTTGCACAATATTTAAGTATGATTGTTATAAATGAGTAAATTTTACAAAGAGCGTACCACTATTCCGAACGTAACTGTTGTTATAGATAGAATATTGTTATAGAGAAGTAAAAATAACATGAAAAATCGGTTTTATAAAAAATCAGGTCATTATAGTAAAATATTGTTATAACAAAAAATTTAACTGTATTAAATTTACATTAAATATTTTATATCAAAAATATTTTTCAAATTTAAATCCCTTAATAAAAAAACAAAGCAATTTCAATTATTCTTATCGCACCTTTTGTTGGTTATTTATGAAAACCAGTAGCTTAATGCTTTATGGTTCTATTTTATTATTCTATTTTCATGTGCTACATATATGCGCTTGTAAAGTGCGTACAAATATTCCATTATGCGATGCTTACTGCCCCTCTCTTCGCTTCTTTAATTTTCTCTATCCGATCATATATTGTTATTCAACTTTAATCTATAATTTGCTCAACCAATTTCTTCTTTTTCATTTTGAAGTGATAATCTACTTCATCCTCACAATATGAGAAATATATTTACATTTTTAATCGTTACAAAACTACTATAGTAATATTATCTTAATTAAAACAAATCCTGATGAAAACTTTAGTTATTTAGTTTCAAAATGTGTACTTGTAATATCACAGGACTTAATCCGTTAAACTGTGACTTTGATTATTTTTAGCTTATTTGTTTATTATGGAGAGTTTTCAAAATTCTCTGTTTGCAATATAATATAGATGTATCTAGAGTTACATATCCATTTGTGAGTGGGGACCCACAATT
Organism: Datura wrightii; assembly: GCA_035772735.1. Classification (NCBI taxonomy): domain Eukaryota; kingdom Viridiplantae; phylum Streptophyta; class Magnoliopsida; order Solanales; family Solanaceae; genus Datura; species Datura wrightii. The sequence continues at coordinate 32,440,589 of JASDFA010000014.1, forward strand.
AAGCTACGTACCATATATATCCACATAGATAAACAGTGAGACGACTCGTCGGCATGAATTTGACACATTTTTGCTAAAACTTATATTATATAAATATTTTTATGTAATAATTTCGCAACTGATTGGATAAATCATAGGTAGTTGGTGGGGACGGGGATGGGTATTTTAATGAATAATGCCACCACTAACACCATACTACATTCCAGGACCTTTGCAATTATTGGACTTTGAAGTGTACATGGACATGGGCCGTATTTGGAGCAGAGGTTGATCTAATAAATTTTAAGCAGCGAGTTAGTAAAATATTTTTATTTTTTAATTCTTAATTTTTATCTTTTAAAATTTTAAGTAAATAGAAAAAATAGCTGAAAAGTCTTTGATACTGAAAATAATAATAAAAAATCGGAAGGCAAATTAAGGGAAAAAATTAAAAATTATTCTAAAATAGAGACATTCCGTGCCAAAAGCTTATAGGCAAGGCCGGTGTGTTGCGCCTCCAAATTTGAGGAGCCCCATTTTTCTTTAGCAATAATAGGTCACAATTTTAAAAATTATAGAGTTTTAGGGGTAGAAAATGTAGATTTTTTTATATAAGAGCAAGGAATTATTAAAAGAAATTTGACACATTGATGTACTTTATTTCAAATGAATTGGTTATAATAGACTTAGATAATTATTTTCAAAAGATTATAACATCTTCATTCAATTTTGATTTGAGAACACTAACATATTTGTCTATTTTAAAATTGTATAGTTGTTATTATCGGACTACCTTTTTGGTTCTTTTGTCAATGTTGTTGTTCTGAAAGATTCATCAGACACAAATTTTTACACTTAAATGCATCATACATGTTTGTTATAAATATTGTGATGTTACTTAATGACAAACTTTGCACTTTGCACACACTCAATTTGAGGCTTAATCACATGTTTATAGTTTGACTCCACACTAATTGAATTGCTTACTTCTCACTAAAAGTAAGTTACTCAAACAGGCTAATCTGCTTTCAAATTACTTCACAGAAAATCCTCCTAAATCCTAAATGGGCTTTTTAAGTAACTTCTGATCAGCGTATTGACCAAGTCCTCCTCTATTTGCAATAAAAGATACTATCATACATAGATTTAAAAATTTTAAATGAAAATGATTCAGCATTTAGTATATATACATCAAAAAGTAATTTTAATTTTCCAGACAAATTAAGGCAAACCCCTCCGTCCCGTTTAACAATATTCTACTGCATGAAACTTAATTACCTTTTTGGTTCACAATTATTTCACTTGTTCTTAAAGGAGGTACATTCAATTCATGCTTATACTCACCTTCACTGCAGCCAACAGGCATGAGTTAAAACATAAAAGTTAATCCCACAAGAAATTCATGTGTATCAAATTATTATAATAGGATAATATATCTTCAAGATCGATGTGCACTGCCTCTTAAAAATTTATTCTAATCCGATATATTTATATTAATCGATTTACCATAGTTAAGTGATAATTCATATTATACTAAAAATAAGAAGCATTTAAGTGCAAAATTAAATTACTTAAATACTCATAAAAAATTAAATAATATTTTTATCCTTTAAATAAATTATTCCTTCAATATTTCATAATAAATTAAATCTCTTCCACTAGTCATGAATTTATGAATACTCACATACACTGCACTGTAATCGTGCATCTGATATGCTTTGAAGTTTTGGATGACTTTTTATATTCTCAACCAAATTCATCGAGCAGGAGGATGTTTCATCTCCCAATGATAATTTTATTTTGTCCTTTCACCTTCCTCCTATAAAAATTATATATGATTAATTCTTTAACACTTTTATTGCAATATATAAAGTGGAGTTATGAACTGAAACTAGTGGGTAGTTTATTTTTTAATTCCACAGTCTACAAAATCACCTGAGAAAAATAATTAGCTTATTGAGGTAACAACTTTCCTTTTTTCTTTTCTTTTCTTTTCTTTTCTTATTGAGGTAACAACTCTCTCCATAATTGATTCTTGTTTATTTTAAACATGAAGGTAAGAATTGCCGCAAATATTACTTTAATTTACATTAGGTTGGTTGTTAATTTATGTGTTACTAGGATCCTTGAGATGTTGTTCTGGTCTTGGTATATATCAAGGCGCACTGATACTGTAAAGCTTTTTTACATCATTCATGTGGTTTATACTATAATATCATAATACTAACTTTCTCTGCTTCAAAATAAATGGTGTTTTAGTTTTTTGATTTTATTTTAAAATAAGTGATGTTTTACATAATTAAAAAGACATTAATAATGTTTTTTTAATTTTATTCGAGAGTTTTATATAATTAAGAAAATACTAAAGAATTACATTTTTTTCAAGATATTTATTAAGGGTAAGTGGGTAAAAGTATATTTTACTTTCTAAAAATGAGTAGTGTTTTTAAACGGTGTGTCCAAGCAAAAAGTACCACTTATTTTGAAACAGAGAGAGAGTATTAATTATTTTTAATAAATAATAATAAAATTGTAATTATTTTTATAATATTTTTCCAATTATATATTGAGTTTTAAAAAATTGTCATAATAGGGTACACGCGCGGAGTGCGTGCCTAAAGACTAATATATATTAATTAGCTTAGGTTAGGTGATAACAAAACATGTGAAGGCACGCATTATGTATTTATTGTGTTAATATAAATATCTGATGCAAATATATTTTTATCATAATATATCCCACAAAAAAAAAAAAAGAATAACTGTTAAGTCATAATTATCTGTTACATGAGTATATAAGTTGAAGTCAATCAAACTTTGATTATTGATTTAACATATCACAAAAAATTAATGCCAAACTTTATTATATCGAACTATACTGAATTAATTTAATGTGACATGGGTAAAAATAAAATTAAAAATCAAAATTTTCAATAGTAGATGAAACCCACCCCTAGTTATATCTCTTTCTTCAACTTTGTTTAATTTATTTGTTGTTGTGAAAAGTCCAATGACAAAACTTGGACCGAGTCAGAGTTGGATATACTTACCATTCAAGATAAATTAACTTGTTCTATAGTTAGCATTGAATTTTCTTTTCAAAATTAAAAGACTAACTTACATAAACGGCAAAGAAAGCATAAATTTGCGGGTCTTAAATAATTTACATGTGTTACTGTAAATATTATTAACCCCATAATACATGTGAGGATTAGTGACTTTATTCTCATTAATATATAAAGCCATAGTCACTTGAGCTCAAACTGATATCTTCATGAAAGAGAAGCTGATGATGATGAATGAATTGTGGCTAAGGCCAGCCACTTTCCGAAAGAATTCAGCAAAATTATGGAGATCATATCTCAAGAAGAAGAAAACTATGACATCCTTGTTGCTTTTCTTGTTTCTGCTCCTACTTTCTCTCTTGTCCTTCGCCGGCTGCTTTGATCTTGTAAGTCAACAATGCATGCATTACCTTCATTCTCCTTTTATTTGTTAGTATATATTTTTGAATCAGCTTGCACCTACGTATATTGACTACTCATTTCTCCTTTTTGTATATTTATAGCCTTAATATCAATCTCTCTCCTTAGATGAGTTTGACATTGAAACCCCCTTTCATAAAATAAAATGAAATTTTCTAGAATATCACAAAATAAATACTGGGAGGGGACTTTAGACCTTTAATTAGGATTAGAACCTATAAATCTGTCCACAAGTTTGATAAAATTCAATAATTTTAGCTCAAATTCTGAATCATAAATTCAAAGTCCTAACTTCATTCTTGACAAAGATGATGGATTGATCTATATATAAATTAATTTGGCTTAGGAGTGTACAAAAATCTCTTGGACAATTCCATCGCATCAGTTTTGTGTTGATGCTACTTTATTCCCAAGGCAGATGTTTTATTTGATTATGGAAATAAATATATGATAACTAGTTTATTGATATGGTCGAAATGTACATAACACTATACTACTAGTGTATATGTTGTGTATAGTATATGTATATGATGTATAAGTAAATCCAACGTATACATTTTGTAAAACATTTTTATGACCGTTATTATCCATTTAAAATTCCGATTGAGTTTATTCAATTATATTATAATCTTTCAATTTATGCAGGCAAAATACACTAGTCATTCCTATAAAAAAGTAGCAGCCCCAACAATCCAACCCCAAGTTCTTGAATTCCCTTTGGATTGTGCTGCATGGAATAAGTCCAATACTTGCCCAAGAAACTACCCTACTTCCTATAAACCCTTAAACCCTAATTATAATTCAACATGTCCTGAGTATTTTAGATGGATTCATGAAGATTTAAAGCCATGGAAGGAGACAGGAATCACTAGGGAAATGTTGGATAAAGCAAAAAGGCATGCACATTTCAGATTAATTATATTGGACGGGAAAATTTATGTTGAGAAATATAACACAAAGAAATTTATTCAGACTAGACATTTGTACACTATGTATGGAATTGTACAATTACTAAGGTGGTATCCTGGGAAGTTGCCTAATTTGGAGATCATGTTTGATACTGATGACCGGCCGGTCGTCCGATCGAAGGACTACCGGCAACCTAACTCCGGCCCGCCGCCGTTGTTCCGCTACTGTTCAGATTGGCACAGTTTGGATATTGTCTTTCCAGATTGGTCTTTTTGGGGCTGGTAACCTTCCTTTACCTTCAACTATTTTGCAATTTTCATCAAACGTCTATTAAGAAAAATTATTTAAAATATAATAAGAAAAATATTAGTAATAGCTATTGATTATCTCAACTTTCAAATTCACCTTCGATTTCCCACCCTGTAATCCTCTCTTCCCCTATTTCTATTTTTTCTTTTTTTAGAAAAATAATAATTTAAAACACAATATTAATTGTAAGTTGTATTTGACTAAAATGCCATGACGTCTTTACTTAACTGAGTAATTAATGAATAAAACTTCCCTAACTACTTTGTTACGAACTTACAATTATTTCATCAAACTTTGTGAACTAGACTTTCACATTTTAAAATTTTACTCTTCAATTTTTCAAAATTCAAACGGAATTAAGTTGTTCAAAATTTTACACAAGTAGCCCCTTAAAATTGTATAAAATGTTCTTTTTTTTCTTTTCCCTGAAATGATTAATTATGTTTTCGATTTTATCTCTCTTTTTTTTTCTTTTGAAAACTCAACTATACAGACAAATAACTTAATTACCACCGAAAAAAAAAGCAAATTTACACAACCTAATATCCTGATTTTCACTTGGTAGAGAAACGAGCTAATATATATATAGTAAAGTCTTCGAAAGTTTTTAATTATTTTTTGACTTTGATCATGTCTCATGATATTTTATTTTCGATAGCCCAAGTAACCTTGCTGGGAAAAAAAATTATATATAAATATAAAACTCATACAGTAGGAGAAATTAAATGTGGCGTGTGTTGTTGTCAAGGAAAATTGACTTTTAAGGCACAGACTAATTAAAGAAGAATATGATTTTTATTAAATGTTTGTAGGGCTGAGACAAATATTAGGCCATGGAGAAGTGTGATTAAGGACATGAAAGAAGGAAACAAAAGAAGAAAATGGAAAGATAGGGTACCCTTTGCTTATTGGAAGGGAAATCCACATGTTTCTCCAATCAGAAAAGATCTCATGAAGTGCAATGTTACTGATAAAAACAACTTTGATACTCTCTTATATGTCCAGGTTTGTACTTCCATTGTTTTCTCCAAAATTTTGCACTCTCATTATTAGGATGGATAAAAATTAGTCAATGAAAATATATATGATTTGTCTAATTCATTTATGTTTAGACAGTTCACTAACTTGTTCATTAATTAATTCAATATTGAAATGATTTTCTTTATAATTTGATATGTTGTAAGTATTTTTTTTAAATTAATTTTTTGATAATTAAACAAATTATAAAAAAAACAAGTAAATAAAGAAAACCTGAACAAGAGTTGGGCCCGTTTGGATTTGACCCATTATTTTGTTCATCCTGAACAATCTATTTCAACTCAACTAATGACTTATTTATTGATTCAATTCATCTTTAACCTGTTCAAATCCAATCGTAATTGTTCATTTGCTAATGCAGTTTATTGTTTAATAAAAAAATCCTCAGGACTGGGTTGATCAATCCAAAAAGGGGTTCAAGGAATCAGATCTTGCAAATCAATGCACCCATAGGTATGGCCATAAAAAGAGTTGGAAAATTTCTATTTTTTGGTGGGTGTGGATTGGAAAGTTGAAAATTTTGTTGGGTTGATTAACAGGTATAAAATATATGTGGAAGGATGGGCATGGTCAGTGAGTGAAAAATACATTTTGGCCTGCGATTCACCAACGTTGTACGTAAGACCTCGTTACCATGATTTCTTCATGAGAGGAATGATTCCTCAACACCATTATTGGCCCATTAGAGACAATGATAAATGTAGGTCCCTCAAGTTTGCTGTTCAATGGGGCAACAATCACACTCACCAGGTAAATATGGTTATTTTTACAAATTTAACTTATTTACACTCATAATACAAACAACTTTTACTATGTTACAGTGGCTTACTTGCTCTCTATTTGCTTGTATGTGCTACTATTTGATTTCTTCGTTTCAATTTATGTGATATTGAAAAATATTATGAAATTTGTAATTTAAAATAAGTCCTCGGTACTTGTATGATCATTAATAAGTCATCTCATTAAGGAAAAAATGAGAAATTTAAAGTTACACTATTTTTAAAGGAAAAAGTATTACTATATATTTTTTTTTTCTGGACACAAAGTATATGACATATCAATTGGGACAGAGGGAGACAACGATAGAGTTGTCTCTGAGTGACTTACAGGTCATGAATTCGATCCGTGAAAGCAACTATTAATGCTTGCATTAGGGTAGTCTGTCGATCTACATCACACCCCTTCCTTGGATCTTACGTCAACTCGGGCTGCTTTAGTTGCATGTCCTAGTAAATAAGACTGTTTCAATTCATTTAGTAATGACTCATTGTTTAAACAAACTTTTTTCCTTTTTTTTTTTTTTTTTTTTTTTGTGAATATGTTGGCAGGCAGAGGCCATAGGGAAGGCAGGAAGTAATTTCATTCATGAAGACATGAAGATGGAATATGTATTTGATTACATATTTCATTTGTTGAATGAATATGCAAAGCTGCTGAAATTTGAAGCAAAAGTTGCAGCAGATGCAGTTGAAATATGTTCAGAATCATTGGCATGCACATCAGATGGTATATGGAGAAAGTTCATGGAAGAAGCCTTAGAGAAATCTCCTAGTTATACAAATCCATGCACACTTCCTCCACCTTATGAACCTCAACAGCTTAAATCTTTTGTTGAACATAAGATAAAAGCCACACAGCAAGTGGAGGCATGGGAGGATGAATATTGGAGAAATCTAAACAAGCAGCAAATATAGGGACATGCACTTGTATTTTAGAAGAATAACTTATGTAGACCTTCTTAATTTTACCTAGCTCTCATCTTGATAGATTAATTAACTTCCAATTAGAGTTGTGTAGCTTTTGATACAACTCCAATGAGAAGCTCTATTTCTTTATTAGACTCTCTTTACATGATTCTCTATTTTTCTTTTCTTTTCCTATTACTATTCATTTTAAAGAAAATAAAATAAAATTGTTGGCTAAAACTTGAACCTTGAAAGGACCGGGTTTGGAGATTGGAAACTATTTAACCAATTTAAGAACTAATATTACTGATTCCTTTCAATTCTAGGAGGTGCATATAATTAAAGATGTATAATAGCGACTTATGCAATTGAAAATTTTATTATATAATTGCAATATTGTGTTATGAACTGTGTATTTACACAATTGTCACTTCGTTTTAGATTTCATTTCATATAATAGCATTCTTGTTATAGTCACAATCTCTTTAACTTATGATATATAGCAGTCTCAATCACAAACGAATTGGAGTATTATCTCAAATTGTTGAACTACATCTCTTACATAGTTTACAGGGGATTAGAAAAAGTACAACTAAATAGCAGAACAGGCTATTGGTATTTGAACTCATGTATTACTGTTCCAACATTGACCTCCCTTGACAAGCAAGTCCCTTCTTTTCTTGTGGTTGTTGTCATCGTCCATCCCATATTTGGTATTCATACGAAGACCTGACTCTATTTTGATTCGTGCCGCAAAGTTTTCTAACTTGAAATCTTTGATTAAAAAGGAAGGATTACTGATCACTCCATCACAATTTTTGTCGGAGCAAACTAACTTTTGAAAATATATTTTAAATGGCAGAATACCTAAACGCCCCCTAAATTTGACGTGTTTTCTTCACACCTCCCGCCCCCGCCCCTCTAAAAAAAACTATCGGTAGTCTTAATTATCCCCTAAACTTGTCTATTTAATTATTTTTAATCCTCTAAGTGCTGATGTGGTAAAGAGAGTGACTATACTCTTTTTTAAGCATGTGAGGATGAAAAAAAAAACAGCTCTCAATTATTTATTTTAATGGTGTATTTTTATTTTCTAGGACAATTTCAAAATTGACTCGAACTCTATCATTCTAAAAAAATAAAATTAATTTTTAAAAAAATAATAAAGTTCAACCGTGTATTTTTTTAATATGAAATACTATTTATTTCAATTTTGTATTCTCTTTTCAGGCTTAAATCAACTAAAAGAAAATTTCAGTCCCGTTTTTTTTATTCACATAAAATAAATAACGTAATCCCAACAATGGAGTTGCAATTGTGTAATTTTGTAGTTCTTGTTAAGATGCTATAACAATTATTTTCTTTAGGCTAAATCTAGAACAAGAAAAAGAAATCGGTTAGAGTTTCTTTATTTTTAGTGAAATGAAAAGTTTTAGCAGAATAATAAAGCTTCAACTATATAATTTATATTATATTTTACTTAGATATAACGACTATATGTTTCAATAGTAATTTTTTTCTTTTCGGAAAAATCTGTAAAAAAAAGTTATTTGTAATTTCATTGTTTTTAGCAAAATAATTTCTTTGTTTGCTTACAAAATAGAGTTATGGAAAAGCTTTTTTTTTACTAATTGAAAAATTAAATCTAAAAAGTTAATAAATTTTAAAAATAAAAAAAAATATTAAAAACGACACATGGATAAAAAACCTACATGGCAGGAGAGTGTACCTCAGATGAGATGGCGCGGGGGGTTAAAGACTAACAAATAAATAAATTTAAGGGATAATTAAGACTATTGATAGTTTAAAAAAAATTGAAGGAAACATTCATCAAGAAATTACTCATATCTAGAAAGTAAATTGTAATTTTATTAACTTATCCTTAATAAATACCTTAAAAAAGATGTAGCTCTTTAATAGTTTATAAATTTCTCTTCATTTAAATAAATGTATAATTGAAAGAATATCATTAATGCATTCTTAATAATGTAAAACACCACTTATTTTGAAACAAAATAAAAATACTAAAATACCATTTATTTTAATACAAGAGAGTGTGAAATTCGAGACGACCACAATTAAGAGAATCCTTACTTTTTATTATTATTATTATTATTATGGAGCCGCTTATTATCCACCAAATGTTGCTCTTGTTATGGAGCAAACAGTTATACCCTCATATTTAATTTGAAGAAATCAAGATTCACCCACATGGCTTCAAATGCCAAATATTCGCAGCCATTTATTAAGTTGTGCAACCAGACATCAGTTTCTTGTTCTGGATCTAGTTTTATCAGGAAAAGTAATGAAACAACACGGGGCATTAAGATTTTTAAAAAATAAAAAGAAATTCCACACCACCAAATGCAGCTTGCAGTCTCTTTCAGTAGTGAAAATACTTGGCTTTTATTTTCTTTAGTAAATATGAGATCAAGGGTTGAAATCTTGTCTGAATGAAGAATCCATAGCTGGAATACTGTTATTTACTTAAATAAAGGTTTCATCTCTTTTGCATCAGAAACCATTTGGAATGATTGAAAGGCAGCGCAGGACTAGCTGGATTAAAAGAACTATTGGATTCTGTCTCATTATTGTATCCATTTTAGCACTAACAATTCAATGGATGGATATAGTAAATACCTGCTTGCTCTCAATCTTGATATATATATATATTTTTTAAAAGAATATTGAATAATTCAGACATAGTTCAGTCACCTTAATGCGACAAAGAGTAGTTTTATGACGTTACTGTTATAGTTGATAAAATTCAGTGATCCTGAAATTAATCTTTTTCTCATGTATAGAGCAACCTTTTCTTTTTCAGTCTGAGGATACAGGATCCTTGCAGAAGAGTAATAAAGTTGATCTTTTCCCTGAAGTTTCTTGCTCGATCAAGTGTCCACGTACTCTTCCAAACAAGCCTGAATTCAGTTCATCATCGGATTCTTGCCCTGAATACTTTCGATGGATTCATGAAGATTTAAAGCCATGGAAGGAGACAGGGATAACGCGAAAAATGGTAGAAAGAGCACGAGAAGTAGCCCATTTTAGAATAGTCATACTAAATGGAAGAGTGTATTTTGAGAAGTATAAACCAACTTTCCAGAAAAGGGACATGGTCACATTGTGGGGGGTATTGCAACTTCTTAGTTTTTACCCTGGAATGCTCCCTGATCTAGATTTCGTTTTCGAATGTGGTGATCAACCAGTAACACAAAGAAGTGATTATGGAAAATCAAAGGATTCAATTCCACCACCTTTGTTTCACTATTGTGGAAATCACTCGAGTTTCGACATTGTTTTCCCTGATTGGTCCTTTTGGGGTTGGTAAACATTCTTATCTTTCCAAGTTCAAAGCCAATGTTAGGTTGAATTAATATCTGTTGATTTGTATTAGAAATGGATGATTTTGGTACTAGTGCAGGCCAGAGCTCAACATATGGCCATGGGAAAACTTGAAAGAAGATTTGCAGCAGAGCAATGAGATGATTAAGTGGACAGAAAGGGAGCCTTATGCATACTGGAAAGGGAATGCTCTGTTAGGCGAATCAAGGCGTGACCTTCTGAAGTGCAATGTCTCTAAGAAGCAGGACTGGAATGCTCGAATTTATGGTTTGGTAAGTGTCAACCTTGGCCTCAGTTTTTTTCACAGTTAGGTGCTTTGGAATGCCTTAATAGATGCAAACTCTAGGTTCACATTAAAGGCGTTGTCCGGTGCAAAAAACACTCTCTAAGTATGAGATAAGGGGAAGGCCCAGACCTCATTGAATCTACTGCACCCGAAGTCTCTTACCTTTCATTTCAGCTAAAGGTTGTTTCCACTGTTTGAATCCATGGCTTTCTGGTCACACAGCCACAAGTCTTACCTTGCAAACTCTAGGTCCACAATGCTGAAAATTTGAACATTATTTCATAATATCCTATTTTCGATAAGCTTATAAGATCCTTTTCAGCAATGGGCTCTTGAACGCAGACAAGGCTATAAAACTTCAGATTTGGCCAGTCAGTGTACTCATAGGTATGCAGGCTATCTCAGAACACCTTTAAACTAGATCTTTTCTTCTTTATCTTTCATATCTTCGAGCTTCTGAATTGTTCTTTACTCATTTCTGCTGGACCGATTTTCTCTTGGAATTGACATGATGAAACAGATACAAGATTTATGTTGAAGGACTAGCATGGTCAGTGAGTGAAAAGTACATTTTAGCCTGTGATTCTGTGGCTCTGCTCATAAATCCCCACTACTATGATTTCTTCACAAGGAGTTTGCTGCCAACAATCCATTACTGGCCCATAAATGAGAATGACAAATGCAAATCCATCAAGTTTGCAGTAGACTGGGGCAATAAGAATGCAAAAAAGGTCACATTCTATATATATGACAATTCTAATCTTTTGTTACATTAATTTGTTTATAGTCTAACATTCAAGTGCCCCGACTTCCAACAGGCACAAGAAATAGGAAAAGCAGGTAGCAAATTTGTACATGAGGATCTAAAAATGAAGTACATTTACGACTACATGTTTCATCTCTTGTCTGAATACGCCAAGCTTTTGAAGTATCAACCCACTGTGCCTAGAGAAGCTGTTGAAGTATGCTCTGATACATTAATTTGCTCGACAAAAGGAATAAGAAAGAAGTTCAGGGTACATTCCATAGTTAATAATGTCTCATCTTCAAAGCCATGCACCATGCCCCCTCCCTGGAGCCCTAGGGAACTTCAAGAATTTATCGAGAGAAAAGAGAATCTCACAAAGAAAGTTGAACTGTGGGAAGAAACGCAAAGTATTTGAAACATTCCACATCAGGGCCATAGTAATTGCTTAAGCTATCTTTCTTTCCATTTTGAAAGATTTTGCCTAAATTCAGAAGTGAGAAAAGAAGACTCTTCTGAAGAAGCACTGTAAATCAGTTTTCCTCAAGATATGTATGGCAGAAATTATTGTTCTTTATGTCCATCTATACAGAAAAATGCTCATTTGTCACATAGATATTGTGCAATCAATTTTCATGGACTTGAAGGATTAAACTAAAAATTGGATTAAATTTCCATAATGAAGTATCTCGAACTATACTAATACTGAACCAAACATACTGGTTCTGCCAAACCCGTAACTTATACTGTAGATATGCTTCTGTCCCTTAGTGCATCGACAGTAACAAGGATATAAAATTTCCCCTCCTAATACAAGCTTTCTGATTAAGGTTGAGAAAATTTCCAGTATCAAGCTTCCTTGGTTATCTCCTCAAATTAACCAGCTATCTTTAATTTTGATAAAACAATCACGGGTATGGATTCTTGAGCCGAATTTTCAAAATGGTTCACGCTAACACTCTCCTCCAAGATTTCCAAAATTCTTTTCGTGGTCAAAGACGATGTTTTGTGGTCATTAGGATCAACCATAAATTAACCTGAACCTGGTTTATTTCATCTAGGTTACTGAAATCCTGGATTTTACAGCATTTTCTTGAAAAAAAATATATAAAATAACTTTTGATCTTCTAATCTCAGCTACTTCAGAACTTCCAAAACAGGATCAATGTGAAAAGAGGGGGTCATTATAGGAAATGTTTACTGGATTTCATTTACAGAATACCAAATATTTGACAGTTAGCAGAATCTATAAAAGAAAAAGAATGAAAAGGAGAAAAGGAAAGACAACAACATGAAGAAGAATTAAACTGAATATAATTTAGAAATTAGGATTCCATCACATTGTCACACATGATCATATCTATAGTGTACAAACAAAATTCTTAAAAGACATATAAACTGAATGTCTTAGACAAGAAAGCGTAAATGAACAAAAATTCCTCAAAACCCCATTGAGTAAAGGGCCTCTATAACATATACTTTTACTAGCAACTGAATTAAAGGCCCCAACAGTGTAGACACAATTCAGAGAGCTCTGCCAATGAAGGTATCCAAGCTCATTTCACTTGGATCAGTAGCCTGCAACTCAACCTGCACACCGTCGAATTCCCTCCTGAATCTGTCTTTGGAGCTTGCATACAGCATCTTACTTCTTACCCTTGCTGTTTCTGGTGACCTGAAGCATCCTCAATAATTTGTCAAATCACATCAAATACGGCTGAAAAATGATCATAATTAACTTATCGTAATTTGATCAGTGATGGTGATAACCTTCTCGGAATAGAAGCTTTAAGCCCCACCAAAAATGGAATAGATCACCACAAACAACAGACAGCAAAATGATTCGCAGAATATTATGCATCATTTCTATGTGAAAGACATCCATGCATATGCAACACTCTTATCACGTGAAATTACAAGCATACTTTAAACATAGGTATTCGGAAAGTCATTGATTCACTAAAAAAATGATACATACAACCTTGAAAATGTGTCATGAATGTTGAAAGAGTTTGACAGAAACTTAAATATTTGGTAAGCGCTTTGCAAATCAAACGAACAAGAAACTATAAAAACGAAAAAGATTAAAGTCATTCAAAGTTAAAACAACATTAGTACTTAATTAGTATAGCGCAGGAACGTACCAAGCAATGAAGAAGATCTTGCTTTTCTGGACATTTTCATTGGTAGTGAAATCATAGTCAAAAACAGCATAGCGGCATTCATTGGCAGGCAAGCTGTTAGCCAAATCCTCGTGAGTCTCTTGATGTCCGCCAACCTTCTCAACAACAACTTGCTGGTCATCAATCTTGAACACTATGTATCTGTGGTTCCTTTTTGCTTTCAACTCCATGAATTTCAGCTTGCATTCATCACTCACTGCTATCCCTGATGCCGAATTCGCCTATGCAAGTCACAGTCACACCCATGCAACCAAAAAAAAAAAATAATAATCCACAAATTAAACTTTCATTAATCTAACCATATACACTTCAATTTCGAGATAATTGGGAATTTTGAGACAAACATTAGGCATAAAAGTTTATATCTTGCAAAGAAGAATTCTTTTCACGCTAATTAATACTATAACAGGACACATAGCAGCTAACCTCCCCTTCTTTTCTGAAATCTATCTATATATTACTAATGAGAATACTGATAATATCAATTATGTTAGAGCAGCGATTGCGCGCGACTCAAACTGTGGATGCATGATAGATTTAAAGAAATTAAGAAGAGGAATTTGAAAAAGAGAACAGAACATATACCATTTTGGATAAGTGGCGAACAATGGAAGCTTCAGAAACAAATGAAGAAAAAGGAAGCAAACTTTGGAAAGAAAAGCAAGATAGAGAGATAGAGAGAGAGAGAGAGAGAGAGAGAGAGGTCAGTGTAGAGATAGATGGTTTGATTTGGAAAAGCAAGTGAAAGCAATTGTAGAAATTTTCAAAGGGCTGAGAGTTCTTGTAGGGCCTCTTTTTCGACATTAACACAAGTGTTCGTTGCTTCCTACGTTAATCCTATAATGTTGGATTGTAACAAATAATATACTAGTGGTGGTAGAGCCAGGGATTTGTTAAGCGAATTCAAATTAAAAGTATCACATTTACAATATGAATATGTACAAAATATTTTATTTTTACTCCTCATCCTCGCATTTAAAAAGATAATCTATACATACACATACATATATATGTGTGTGTGAGATCTAATTTTGGCAATGCAAAAGTTTAAAGTTGGGCATGAGTTGCGTAGTAACTAATTCACAAGGCATAAGTTTAGAGAGTTTTTGTCTTGTCCGACATAAGTATAGAGGGGCAAAAGTTCTATAGAAATAAATTAGGTCTTTTAAGTATAACTTTGTGGGTCCTGAAACTGAACTTATCTATTGGAACTAAATTATGTCTCGTAAGACATAACTTATGGGTTATGAACTTCGCATATTATTCTGAAACTGAACTTATGCGTTTTAAGACATAACTTATGCCTCGTAAATTTGCGCATAACTTGTAGGTTATGAACTTTTAAAGACACAACGTTCTGAAACTAAACTTATGTCTTGTAAGACATATTTTGTGGCTTATGTCTTTCATTAAACTTGAAAATATTTAATTTTCAATTAGGTTTAAAATATGTAGATGCATATTAGAGAATGCCACTTTTTATAGGCACAACTAGTTATAAATTGATTAATAATGTATTAAAATGTCTAATTATATTACATATCTTTAGAGATTAAATTTAAATATTTTATTTTATTTTATAACATAATAAGTTTGGGGAAAAAACCAAATAAGATCTAACTATTAAATGCTATATTATATTATAAATATATAACAACGATTTGTTATACACATTAATGTATTAAATTATTGGTTTTATTGTGATCATTTGACTTACATTATTTATACTAAAATATCCTTTTGAGAAAAGGTTTTTGTCAGAATAAATAAATGAGAGGCTAATAATGCAATAACCCTATATTCTGGGGGTTAAAAGTGCAATATTATGTCACATCCTTTCAGCGACTCTTAAAAGAAATATACCTTAATTAGGAATTAAGTAATTATATTGGACGTTCAATATTGTCAATTTTAGTCAAATGGGCCACTCATGTCATAGCCCACAGGGTTAGGTAGGATGTAACAAGTCAAACAGCTTACTTAAGTATTTAATGCCGCTGTCAAACTTGTAAATTTTCTCTTAAATATTTTCAGAAGTATCCGAATTCACCTAAAATTTATTAATTAATCAATTCCTGCTTATATCAATGGCAAATGGGTTTTGAGTCGGGTTTAAATGGAGAAACGGATAATTTAATTGAAATCAGAGATTTTAAGTGAAATTGGGGGATTCCTTCCATTTTGGGGTTTTTATGTTTATTATTAACGGCAAGAGTATATTTGGCCTTAAAGTATAATAAGAGACAAAGTTAGCTAATAAACAAAAGTAAAGGGGTAATTTTGATTTGTTTCCCTTAAATATAGGCGGCAAATTGGTGGGTTAGGTTAAATTTGTGCGGATCAAAATAACATGTTCAAAGGTTACTAGGATTAAAGCCAGTTGGGCTAAAATGGATTAAAATGCGGATTATAACCCAACTTGTCCAACACTAATTAAGTTTTAATTATTTTATTTGTTATTTTATATTCTTTTGATAATTTATAAAATTAATATTTTTCTTTACTATGACTAAATATAACATATTTAATAAAATAAAATGTCTTTAAAAATATTTTGACAAGATTTTTCATGAATCAATTTGGATTAAATATCAATCCTAACTTTGAAAAATTAAAATGAGTTGAGTTGAAATAGACTAAGTTAATAAATGAGTGGGTCAAGTTGAGTAAGTTATAATTTCATGACTGATTTTACCACCTCTAGACTAGTAAAAGATTTGTGTTAAAAATTTATATGAATAATATATTTAAAATCTAAATAAAAAAATTATCATTTAAAGTAGATATATTCATTCACTTTTTTTTTATTTATTATTAAAAATATAATTTTAAAAGAAATAATATGTTAAGAAAAAAATATTTTTCCAGACTTATTTAATTAATATAAAATAATTTTATCAACTCAAGAATGCTGTCATTGCTTACTTTGCCATGTGGCTTTACTATTATCTTAGATTTAATATATCGATATCTTTTTAAATTTATGAGTAAATTTTATTTTGATATTTAAATTATAATTTCAGTTAAATATTGAAAGGCATAATAAAGTATTTTTGTTAAACACTTTAGATTTAAATTTTAGCAAAAAACTTTGACGTATATTTTTAGTGTCTATTACGTAGATAAGTTAACCTCTTAAAATATGTCACCTCTTTCAATTACACACATTAGCCTCAATAAGTTGTAAAAATCTCAAGATTGACTAATTAAGACTAATATGTATAATTAAAGAAGATAACATATTCTATGTAGTTAACTTAACTACCTATTCGATAATTAAAAACACACATTATTATTTATTCAGATGTTCAATTAAAACAAATCAATCCAAGTTTGAGTTTCTACAAATATATGTTCATACATTAACTATATTAGCTTTTCAAAATGATGATATATATTGTATAAAATATATTTGTACATAAAAATAAAATTATTTGAAATCATTGTAATAAAAATTATGTAATGTAAGCTTTATTATTGGTGGTATATAAAATAAAATTGCAGCATTATTTGTTTTAAGTTGTGTCTGTTTAAATTAATATTCCCTAAGATCAGAGCCATATTCCGCGTTCAATTGTCAAATGGACCACCAATTGGGATGGCAACATCTAAAAACGTGGCTACACTTTTACGGATTTTATTTTATTTTTTTCTATTTAAGAAGTCACATTTTTTTTTACATGATTTTTAAGAATTTCAAAAAATATTTTATGATAGAAAACCATTAAAAATAATACTTTTATGTGGTTGCTAAAATGATTAACTTTATCTTGAAGATTCTGAGAAATTAATGTTAGAATATGCTGGAGAATCAAATGTCCAAATTCTATTGTTACTGCTTACTAGTACGGGTGACCAAGTTGGCTCAGCAGGTGATTTCTCAAATGGGAAGGTCTCAAGTTTGAAACTCCTACATCCATTTAATCGAGTTCGTCACACAGAACTTATTTAGTGCGGTTTATTTTTATTGTGTGATCTGCGGACTATTATGTTGGAGCGAGATTTAAATTATGCGCACTCAAATATTTTTTTTTCTTAAAGAAAAAAGAATTTTGATCATCTATTTATTTGTGTAAAAATTAATAAATTTGAAGGTGATGTTTTGCTATCTACACGGTTTAGTTTTTTGAAGGAGTGAGTTGTGTAAATAAATTCCAAAAGCTTGTAAAATTAGTTGCAACTTGAGAATGTATTCAAATCAAATGTTCATTTTATAGACTTAAATACAAATAAATGTAAGAGTAATAGTACACATTATTTTTGGACTTAAATTCATATAAATGTAACACTACACCTTATTTTTGTTTACCCTACTTCCTTACTACTATTAATGGTTTTGAAAAGCCAAACCAAAGTTGCCAATTTTTAATGAGTCAAATGACTAATGGTTCATCTTGGAGAGGGGTGGATTCACGGTATGACATATAAATTTGTATATATATATATATATATACTATTATTAAATATTCATAAATATTTAATTACAGACTCAATTATTATAATATACTAAATCTGAGGTTATTACAAAAAAAAAATTGGTATCAACTTCTGATTATTTATTTATTCATTATTCCTAAATCTTATTTGTGAAAAAATACAATTAGTAGGTGAAAATATCAAAAACCATCAAAACCAAAATCAAATGGTAATGCTTCTCGGTATTTCCTTCTTCAAATTATTGTTTACTAGCAGAAAGTCAAAGTCAATTATAATAATTATAACAATATATTTATATTTATGCAATTTCATAAGTAAAGTATACACACACAAAAAAAATAATGTGATACACAATCAGTCAAAGTCAATGCTTTTATTTAAGAAATTGAATCAAGTCCATTCGGAGAATTATGAAAAATGGGGTGAGTGAACTGCTTACTTTCACATGTATTTCTTAACTTTATCTCTTCTAAAACTTTTCTTTTTTCAAAAAAATTATCCATTGTAGTTTGTAATTTAAATTTATATAAAATAAAAAAAAAAACATATCTGCCATTAATTTGTAGTTTTGTTGTGATAGTGATCTATTTTTTGAATGGTAATTTCACTGAATTGAATATTCCCTGGCCTATTATGTTAGCAAAAAATTGATAAGCCTTATCTCAAATGATACTGCATATACTTAAGGGATTCATGATTTTGATTTCAATTGATTTATAAAAATCAAATTAAATTAATTTTTTTTATAATAGTATTGAGTTGATACGGTTTATTAATTTATGTGAATACCCCTACATGATTATTTAAATCGAATTAAATCCTTTTGTAAAACTTATTAAATCAAATTAAAAATTAAACAGTGGAGTAAAATTGATCTTATTTGTGCAAATAAACACACTTAATGATGGTAAAATTGTTTAAAACTATGCAAAAATATGAGGTAATTTTTCTCCATATATTCTAATCTGATAAATAAAATTATATGATATCTGTTGTTAATAAAAAGTGACATCTAACAATCTCGTGAAATTAGTAAATAAGCATAATCCGATTCAAACAGCACGACTATTAAAAAAATTATTTTGAAACTATTGTAATGACAAATGATTAGACAATTTAAATAATAATGATGATATATAAGACGGGACAGGAAAAACATTATATTTGGTAATCAAACATGCAATCTGAAGAGATGAAGAAAATAAAACCCCAGAGGTGAAGCCTTAACCATAGTGGAGTGGATTGGAAGGGATATGAAGAAGGTAATCATGATTACTGGGGTTGAAAAAGTATTAATATTTTAATTACACCTCTATTTAAAATTACATCTTATAAGCACTTTTAGTTTGATGAAACCATTTATAATTTTATTCATAATTCATTAAGTATTACGAATTTTGTATACTATTTAAGTATGCTTTTATAAGAATATTAGTTAAATTATTAATTATTATATTATTTCTTATAGTTATATTTTAGTTTACATAAAAAATACTTATAAAAATAATATAATTTTATCTAATTAATTTTGTATAAAAAAATAAATGAGACATAAATTATTTTTCATTGAAATTAAACTAAACTTTAAAATTTTATAAAAATCACGTCGTTATTAGGATAAATAACTTTAAGGACATTTAAGTAAATTTAACAAAAAAAATTGCTTATCAACACTCTTTTACCGAACACTTTAATTATTTATTATTAGTTTTAACACTTTTATCTAAACACGTAACTGCTTACTTATTAAATCAACTTCAACACTTAAAAATATTTATCCGCACTTAATGCTTTTCAACTAAGTCAAACGATTCTAAATATATTAAAATATAATTATTAAAAAATTTAAAACTATAAACAAAATATGTTTACAAAGTTATTTTATGAAATTCTAAATAAAGATAAAAAATTTAACAATTTTTTTGTTCATGCATTTGATTAAAAGAAAAAGAATAAACATTTTTTGAACATTTATTTTCGAAACTCATAAATAGAAAATGAACAAAAATTACTTAATAAGATATATCATTTATTAGTAATAATTTTTTTGAATCTTAAATACAATTTTATTTTATTATATAATTTTTTTTCTATATTTATTTATTTGCTTTAACATTATCTTAAATATGCTTATTTAAATAAGTTATATTATATAACAAATTTAAATACTTCTAGAAAAGTAGAGATATTAATATAGAAAATATAAATATATTTAATTTTAAAATACATAAAGCTATCCAAAATTGAGTCATGAAATATGAGCTCAAAATAAGAAAAGGAAGAAAAGAAAGGGGGTTAGTAATAGTGAGGAAAGAAAGTGATATCATATGGACCAATAGAGAAGGGGTGGACCATTGATGTGCTTCGTCATCTTCGACTTGTCCTTTTATGTTACACTGCTTAAACGCCTTTTTGTACTCTTTAACTTCTATTATTCAATATTTTTCTTCTTTTGCTGTTATCATCTAACTAGTGGCACCTACTAATATTTTAATAATATTATCTCATTTTCCACGACTCTGAATATATCTTTGTCTTTTCTTTCTCTCTTTCCTCCCACCATCTTCAACCATTCCCTTCATTTTCTTCCTTTTTCATGATACACATAAAGTTGAGAATCAAAGAATTTGAGTACCCATATAAGATTATTCAAAACAAGATTCAGTTGAGAAGGAAAAAGGTGCACTTTTTATTCTTTGTTTAGTTTACCTTTCTGTTTTCCTGCTACTATTTTGTCATATGTAATGTTTGATTTATCTTTCTCTGTTTCACTGTGTATAATTCATTTTTTTTGTGGGTTTTCACCAGTTTGTGCTGCTAATTGGTTAGATTTTCTTGTTGGTAATTGTTGAGAAATCAATTGGATTGTGGTCTTTTTGCTTTTGGGGTTTGAGTTCTACTTTCTTTTTTTCACACACACAAAAAAAGAAGAAATTTATTTCTTGCTTTTTAATTAGTGTTTGGTGTCTAAAAGGGTGTCAGTTAAGCTGTCTACTTTTTATGCAAATTTAATTTTTTTTTTTTTTTTAAATTTATGCTTGTGGCTGTTTTTTTTTTCCTTCAGACATCAATAGTTTTGTGAAACAAAGAGTGGCATCTGCTTAGCAACTTCTTTCTGATTCTTGTTATAGGTCAACTTTGATGGCCGCCATGATTTGCAAGTATAACAGTTTCTGAAAATCATAAGGTTACATTAATAAAAAATTTAAACAAATCCATTTTCCTAAAAATGATTTGTGAAATAATAGGAATAATTGTCCAAGATTCTGCTGAAAGTCCCTCTAGGTTGATTCAGATTCTTCTTGTTTCTCTATCTTGAGTTTTGTTCTTGATAGGAGAGCTTTAAGGATATTCTGTGTCAGAAAAGGTGTCTTCAGAACTTTAAGGATATTCTATCGATATCCTGTCAAAGATTCCTCTGTCCAATTTTCTCCTTCAAAGATGGTTGATTTTCTTGCTTCTGACTCTTAACTCCGTTTCTTCTATTACTTTTGAATCTTAATTAAAAAGAAGATTAGTAAAACAAAGATTGACTGGATGTGTTTGATAATAAGTAAAGCTTGAAGGTTGTTCCCGTCTCTGTCGGATGGAGAATACGCCAACCATCTCTCTTTTCTAGGAACACTTATGCTATTACTGTTTTTTTTATTACAAGTATGTGTTGTTTCCCCATAATTTAATGGCTATCAAAAAATCTCCCTTTTGACAACTGGGCTGCCTTAGCTACTTTAGAAACACTTCATCTGGACAGAGTCTGCTTTCTTATGTACTGTATAAATACCTTTCTTTTGAATTGAGCATAATGTCTCTTAAGTAGTTTGCCTTGCATTGATACCTCTCAGGTGGGTGGAATCTTGAATTGATTCACGACAAAGAGTGCTTTATCTTTCACTCTCTATGTTTCACTTTTTGTAGATTGGTCTTATGTCCAGTGTCCTCAAGAAAACTACTTCATTCATAGAGGTTTATCTTTGTCTATTCATGTTATTTTGTGAAAAGGAAGCTTTTAAAATGTTGTGGATTTTCCTGGGGTTTTTCCTCCTATATGACCTTAAAAGTAATGCCAGCGCTTTTCTTCTAGAAAATTCATTGCTAATTTGCACTCTGCTCCATTTGCTTCTTATTTTGCTTCTGAATTGCGGTATTTATGTAGTAAATTTTTGAGGTTGGCTTTACGGTGTTCCACTGTGAGAATATTCCCTTATGATGATATTAATATTGTTTTGCAGTTTTCACCTGCTTGACTGGATTTACTCAATCTTCCCACTTGATTTGATTCCAAAGTATCCTAATCATACTCCATGAGTAACTTGAAGCTTGGGGTTGAAGTTGTTGGTGCTCACAATCTTTTGTCTAAAGATGGCCAAGGCTCATCTAGTTCCTTTGTAGAGCTTCACTTTGATGGCCAAAAATTTCGCACCACAATCAAAGAAAAAGATCTGAACCCTGCATGGAATGAGACTTTCTATTTCAACGTTTCTGATCCTAATGACTTGTCCAGCCTCGCACTTGAAGCTCTTGTTTACAACAATAGCAAATCAAGCCAATCTAAATCATCTCTTGGGAAGGTCAAGATCAATGGATCATCCTTTGTTCCATACTCTGATGCTGTTGTTTTGCATTACCCTTTGGAGAAGTCGGGCATTTTCTCACGTGCTAGGGGAGAGCTTGGCCTGAAAGTCTTTATAACTGATGATCCATCTGTTAGGGTATCAAACTCCTTTCCTGCAACGGATTCTTCATCACATATCAGTTCCCTTTCGAGCCTAAGTGATGAACCAACACAACAAGCTCCCGATTTCATCTCTGAACCAGTCACTAATGGTAAAAAAGGGGCTAGACGCACATTCCACCACCTGCCAAACCCAAAGCACCAGCAACAAGAGCCTTCTTCCTATGCAGATTCCAACCAACCGATAAGATTTGGGGTTGATCAGATGAAATCTACCTCCCAGGGGCCAAAGGTAGTGCGGATGTACTCAGGTTCATCGTCACAGCCAGTTGAATATTCATTGAAAGAGACGAGCCCTGTCCTTGGAGGAGGGCGTGTAGTGGGGGGCCGGGTTATTCGAGGTGGCAGAACATCCAGCACATATGACCTTGTTGAGCCTATGCAATTCCTGTTTGTAAGAGTTGTGAAAGCACAAGATTTGCCTCATAAAGATATCACAGGAAGTCTTGACCCTTATGTTGAAGTAAGAGTTGGGAACTACAAAGGAGTCACACAGCACTTCGAGAAAAATCAAAGTCCTGAATGGAATACAGTGTTTGCTTTTGCTAAAGAAAGAATGCAGTCTTCTGTTTTGGATGTTGTGGTTAAGGATAAGGATATGCTGAAAGATGACTTTGTTGGGATTGTTCGAATTGATCTGCATGAAGTTCCAACCCGAGTTGCTCCAGATAGTCCATTGGCTCCAGAGTGGTATCGCCTGGAAAACAAGAAAGGGGAGAAAAAGAAGGGGGAACTGATGCTTGCAGTATGGATAGGTACACAAGCTGACGAAGCATTTCCTGATGCTTTCCATACAGATGTAGCTAGTCCAGCAGATATGTCAGTGCCGTCCACCCAAATCCGCGGAAAAGTGTACCATTCTCCTAGGCTGTGGTATGTTCGTGTCAATGTTATTGAAGCACAAGACTTAGTTGTGTCAGAGAAAAATCGTTTTCCTGATGTCTGTGTGAAGGCTCGGATTGGTAACCAGGTGCTGAGGACTAAGCCAATTAGATCTCAAACTATGAATGTTCTGTGGAATGAGGATCTGATGTTCGTTGCTGCTGAACCGTTTGAAGAGCATCTGATACTTTCAGTTGATGATCGCATTGCTTCCAACAAAGATGAGGCCCTGGGAGTGGTCTTTATACCATTAAACACTGTTGAAAGGCGTGCAGATGATCGATTTGTTCGATCAAGATGGTACAATCTCCAAGAACCGGGTTCAGCTGAGGTTGAAGAGCCAAAGAAGAAAGATAAGTTTTCCAGTAGGATCCATCTTCGTGTGTCACTGGATGGAGGATACCATGTACTTGATGAGTCAACTCATTATAGTAGTGATCTTCGGCCGACGGCGAAGCAGCTGTGGAAGCCATCAATTGGTATCTTGGAATTAGGTATCCTTAATGTTGATGGACTACACCCATCAAAAACAAGAGATGGAAGGGGTACATCAGATACATATTGTGTGGCGAAGTATGGTCACAAGTGGGTGCGTACCAGGACAGTTATTGACAGCTTAAATCCGAAGTTTAATGAGCAATACACTTGGGAAGTCTATGACCCAGCTACTGTTCTGACAGTTGGGGTGTTTGACAATGGACAACTCGAAGAAAAAGGTTCAAATGGAAAAAGAGACATGAGAATTGGGAAGGTCCGTATTCGGGTGTCAACACTTGAAACTGGTCGAGTATACACACATTCTTACCCATTGCTCATCCTTCACCCGTCGGGTGTGAAGAAGATGGGAGAATTGCATCTCGCCATACGATTTTCATGTGCATCAATGGTCAATATGATGTTTCTATACTCTAGACCGCTTTTACCAAAAATGCATTATGTGAAGCCATTGTCTGTAGCTCAGCAAGATATGCTGCGATATCAAGCTGTAAATATTGTGGCTGCACGGCTAAGCCGTGCAGAACCTCCTCTCAGAAAAGAAGTGGTTGAATACATGAGTGATGCAGATGCACACCTCTGGAGCATGAGGCGCAGCAAAGCAAATTTTTTCAGGCTGATGTCCGTCTTTGGTGGATTATTCTCTGTTGGGAAATGGTTCGGAGATGTATGCATGTGGAAGAATCCTATCACGACATCACTAGTACACGTTCTCTTCCTTATGCTTGTCTGTTTCCCAGAATTGATCCTCCCTACAGTGTTTCTGTACATGTGCCTAATAGGGCTTTGGAACTATCAATACCGGCCAAGGTACCCTCCTCATATGAACACCAGAATATCACATGCTGATTCAACACATCCTGATGAGCTTGATGAGGAATTTGACACCTTTCCTACATCACGGAGTTCAGAACTTGTTAGGATGAGGTATGATCGTCTTAGAAGTCTAGCTGGTCGAATTCAGACAGTAGTAGGAGATGTGGCGACACAAGGTGAGCGAATCCAAGCACTGCTTAGTTGGCGAGACCCGCGTGCCACTGTACTATTCATTATATTCTGCCTGCTTGCGGCCATTGTGTTGTATGCTACACCTTTCCAGGTGTTTGCTGTCCTGTCTGGATTTTACGCAATGAGGCATCCCAGGTTCCGCCACAGATTGCCATCAGCACCCCTGAATTTCTTTCGCCGGCTTCCAGCTAAGACTGATAGTATGCTATAGGTTGCTGGTGTTTTGTTGAAAGTTTTCTGAAATTCAATCTTAATCATTGTCCTCGAAGGGAAATTTTGTCATATTGCCAAGGAAGTTGAACAAAGATCGGGAACCTGAAAAATAAGACGGGGAAACCAAAGAAATGTTCAAAAGTTTGATTTGTTTCTGTATGTTGTGCAGCAATTTATTCTTAGCACATTTTGCAGCTTTGCTAAGGTTCATGGAATCTAAAATGAATTTAGGCAAAGATACTGAGAACTGAATGTGTTTGTATATCAGATGTGTAGTGTTTATTTTCTACCAAGTGCATACAATCCCGTTGTCGAATTTGTGTTTCTTTATACAACATTTCACAAGGAAAATACATAAGCAAAGTCCTTAATCTCCAGTATATATATATATATATATATATATATATATATATATATAGCTAGTTAGTTGAATCTAAAATTGGATAAGTGATGGAAAATGCAACTAATGTTTTGAAGACATCATCTTAGAAGAACCAATAAAGTTAGGCTCAGAATAGTGAAATCGTGCTTACCTTCAGTATCGTCTTCTTCTTCATCATTCAATAATTGGCTCCTCAGAAGATTATAAAATCTGCAAGACCTTTTCATTTTCTGTTCTTCATTTTGGCATATATACTTTATAATTATGGAAAACAAGGATGCACTCATTCATGAAACAACAACAAGAAGCTTAAAAATATTGCAGCATTGCAGTCTAAAGGCCGAACACATACACAACCCCTTAAACTTGCCTCTATTTTTCATTTCGGCATTCTAACTCAGCCTTGTTCCATTTTAACCCTCCAACTCTATTTTTTATGTTCCATTTAAACATAAAGTACTAATTTTTATGTATACTCTTCAACTGTAATTTTATGTTCCTTTGATTTTTGTAAACGACACCTATAACGCTTCCGGAATCTGTCGAACTCAAATTCATATATCCAAGCCTATATTTGCACAAAGGAAGAAAGTTACCATACATCAATGACATCCCAAAGTTAATCAATTTGATGAATCCTCACAAACATAAAAAGTTCTTAGTCGTGTGCGACTAGTTCAAAATTGAAGCATAGCCAAAATTGTGGTTGAAGATTTAAAACAACACTATTGTTGCTATCACAAAGGGTCAAAAACAAACTTCAAGTATACCATTTTTTGAGTTTCATAACTGAAGTATCAGGTGTGTGAATTTTCTATTTGAACTATCATCATTTATTTAGCAAAACACACCTCAACTATCAATTATTCTCTTTTTAGACTATCGTATCAAGCATCTCTTGGAGAGGAACATTTAGGATGCAATCTCCACAGGAGGTTTGCTGCAAGTTAAAAGAATCATTGCTGTTGACCAACAAGGATTATGGTGGAGTGATAAGTATTATTTCTTTATTGTAATCTAGAGGTCTCGAGTCGAAGTGCTTTACCCCAAATGTGAGACTTTTCGGCGCAAAACCAAATTTAATCGAGCCCTAATCTACATTAGTAACCGGAGATAAGGTGAAAACTAAAAAACAAAAAGAAATCAGGGCTATTGAACTGTGCTAAGGCTTCAACAGAGTATATGATTTAGTTAGTGAGGAAAAATGCAGCACAACTCCAATGTTTTTCGTTTGCATAACTCAGCATGTCTGATATACAATGACAGCAAGCAGAACAGTAAAACTGAATAGGAAAAGCAGCAACTGAAACCTTTAATATTCATAAGCAGCTCAAAAGATTGGAAAAGGAAAAACTACATAGTAAAGACTTACTAGTTTGTAAGCTCCATAATGGCAGAGATAATATCACCATATGCAGCCTTGAGAGCTTTGACAGAGTTTGCTCTGGAAACACCTAGCTTGAGTCATAGCCAGCTCGATATCCATGGGTTCTACGTCAGTCTCATCTACATCCTCGTCGTCCTGAGCCACCTTTGATGGTTCTATCTTCGATACCACATTGCTCAAATTAGGAGCCTTGAACTACTCAGCAGCTTGAGACTGCAATTGAGAGCTCAAGTCCTCAATCTTTGCCTCACCAAATATAACACATGTGTCTGATGCTGGGCTCTTGAAACATCCGGTTTTGAAATGAAAAATAGAATCTGAAACAAGAGAAGACAATATAAGGAGAAAGCTAAGCTCTAGAATAACACAACAACAACAACAAACCCGGTGAAGTCCCACAAACTGCATGCGTTTGTACATCAGATATGTACTGTTTTTTTTTTCTACAAAGTGCAAACTATCCAGTTGTCCGTACTTGGGTGTTGATAACATCTGATGCTGAATTTGTGCTTGTTTATATAACATTCTTATCACTCAAGTTTCAGTTAGATTCTTTTGATTCCACATATATGGCACTGGACTAGACCTCTGTTACCTTATTAATAAAAGAAATATAGATAATAGAATACAGGTTTTGACATTTAGCGACCAGATGAAACAATATGTTGTTCTATTACTGTGCAGAAAAATACAGAATTGATTTCATCAACTGAAGAACTCAAAGACAATAATTTAACCCATCAAGTTGTTGTCACATTAAGGTTGTGGTAGAATGCCTTTGCTGTAAAGTTGCTGAAACTGAAAACTCCAATTTAGATATCTTTGTATAAAAGACAAAGGCGGTGACTATCAAGGAGGGATAAGCAATTAGAATCCCATATATCTGAAGTTACTACAATCCAAATTTAAGTATAAGTAAAAGGAAACTATAAAAAGTTTCTCCACTAGACCATTTGACTGCTAATCTGAATAACTGTATCCTTAATTATAAGATTTTTTTTTCATGCCTTGAGCAGAACATTGATCAAAACACTATATAAACCAAGTAGATCATCCCAAATTCCACACAACCAACATTTGAAAACAAAAGCCAGAGAAAAGACCAGGAACAAAAACCATGATGAACTCTAGTGTGGGAACATCAATTCTGGTGTTGTTGATTTTTGCCACTCTCTCTTGTTGCTTAGATGCAAGATTACAGGTTTGCCAGCCGAGTGGAAAAATCAGAGGCATAAAGCCACCACCGGGACAATGTAATCCGGAAAATGACTCAGATTGTTGCAAACAAGGCAAGATGTACACCACTTACAAATGCTCACCTCCGGTGACTGGTAACACGAAGGCTGTTTTAACTCTTAATAGCTTCCAAAAGGGTGGAGATGGAGGTGGACCATCTGAATGTGACAACCAATACCATTCCGATGATACTCCAGTTGTTGCCCTTTCAACCGGATGGTACAGTGGAGGAGATAGGTGCCTTAACTTTATCACTATAAGTGCTAATGGCAGAAGTGTGAAGGCTAAAGTTGTAGATGAGTGTGACTCTACCATGGGATGTGATGGCGAGCACGATTATCAGCCTCCATGCCCGAATAACATTGTTGATGCCTCTAAAGCTGTGTGGGAAGCCCTGGGTATACCTGAAGGTGATTGGGGCGAGTATGACGTCACATGGTCTGATGCTTAGTGCACTATTAGTAATTAAGGGATTGTTTGAGTAGAATGATTGTGTGCATACTCAGATTATGTGTAATATATGGAGAAGATACTACTAGATTTCCATGTTTGTTGTTGTGAAGTTACAGATAACGAAATTCACTTCATCTACTTCTGAAGTGATAGTAATGTGAAATTTCATATCTATGATACACACATGATTAGTGAAACATCTGAAAAAAGGGATTTCGTAGCTAATCTAAGTTTACAATAGTTTGGCCTTGATCAATCATTCAATCACCTAAACCTCCCAAAATAGTTGGCGAAGGCTATATATACACAGTGCTTTAGAAGTGGCTGCATCAAATTTAGACTATTGTTATGCTAACTCCTACTATGGAACCAGCTATACTTGATACATTGCACATAAGCAGATTTATGAATTGGCATCAAATGGATGAAAACTAAGTTGTTTTAACTTATATGATGATGATCACTTCCTAGAATAAAACGAAAGACTTTTGCTGTTATAGACTTTATGATGATGTGAAATTCAGCACTTCAATAAATGCAAATTTTCATTTAGCTAGGCAATTGTTTTCTGGGTCCTCTGCTTATTACTTTAGTTGTGTTAATTAGTCTTTGTCGATTTGAAACAACTTGATATCTAGTAGCATTTCTGCCCATACAAGTATTCAAGACAATAACACAGGTCCTGTCGAATGGAAAGTACCTCAGGTACAATCTCTTTTGCCAGTTAAGTCTGCCTTAACCACCACACTACAGAGCAAGCTTGATGATGATCTGAAAGAAGTGACAAGCACGACAGTAGCTGCAACCGTAAGCTGCTGTAGTGTTTTAGTCATTTGTCTAAATTAGAATTAGCATAAATGGTGATGAATTGCAAATCAATAAACAGTAGAAGGCGTTACCTATTAATATATCTTATGTCTTTATTCTGTAACAAAGACATGGAACAGGACAAGCAAACTCCTTGTAAAAACATTATAGTTCAACACTTTGGGAGCCTCTTATACTAAATTTTTTTTTTTTTATTTCTGTTTACTGTGAAGATTTTGCTCCTATTTTTTATGTTGCAAGAGGATGTTATGCTATACCACAAAACTATTTTGTTTGTGAGCAAGAAAAAGATGGGATGATTGACCATTAAACTTAACCTGGGTAGTAATCTTTGTGAGGATGCTTGTCATGACAATGATACACAGAAAGAAGTTGATGAAATTATTGTAAATTGAGTTGTATCAAGCTCCTGTGTCATTAAGGACTAGGCTTAAAAGAAACAAAATTATGTGTGTACTGGATGTGATCTCCTTTTAGCTTAGAGAGGATTGTGTTGTCCTGTCAATAGAATTTCAAACGACCATAATCCTAGACCCGAGTGGAGTTATTGAATGGTTAACATATGCAAGTTGTAGTTTTTTATGATGACAATCTATCCCCCTTGGACTTCTGATCATCTTCAAACCTGAAATTCATTGTTTTAGCCAATAGTACTCCAAGCTTTTCTTTAACACTATGTTGAAGAATACAAAATTTATTTATAATCCAAGACGATAAAATACCCCGTCATTTTCTTGTAATGTTCGGTGGTAATGGGAATTGGGATGCCTTCCTGCAATTAAGAGAGCATGATGAGGTTTAAGCCGTGGGTGTAAAGTTGTCTGAGACAGAAGACTCCAACTTAGATGTCCAGTTATAGAAAACAAATGCCGTTACCACAAAGTAAAATAAAGAAGTTACAATCGAATATGTGCAAATCTACTAGAGCCAAATAACTAAAAGGATAAGAAAAGTGCTCCACTAGACCATTTAATTTGACTGCTAAACTCTCAATACCTGCATACTTAATAATAAAAAACTTTTCATGCATTGAGCTGAATATTGGCATTTTGTCTGACCAGAACACTATATAAACCAGTTTGATCATCCCAATCTCCACACAACAACATTTCAAAACAAAACCTAACAAGAAAACAGGCACAAAAACCATGAAGAAGTCTACTGTAGGAACATCACTTTTGGTGTTGCTGACTTTTGCCACTTTTACTTGCTGCTTAGATGCAATATTACAGGCTTGCCAGCCGAGTGGCAAAATCAGAGGCATAAAACCACCTCCAGGACAATGTAACCCGGAAAATGACTCAGATTGCTGCAGACAAGGCAAGATGTACACCACTTACAAATGTTCGCCTCCAGTGACTGGTAACACCAAGGCTGTTTTAACCCTGAATAGCTTCCAAAAGGGTGGAGACGGGGGTGGACCCTCGGAATGTGACAACCAATACCATTCTGATGATACTCCAGTTGTTGCCCTTTCAACTGGATGGTATAGTGGAGGAGATAGGTGCCTTAACTATATCACCATAAATGCTAATGGAAGAAGTGTGAAGGCAAAAGTCGTAGACGAGTGCGACTCTACCATGGGATGTGATGACGAGCACGATTATCAGCCTCCATGTCCCAATAACATTGTTGATGGCTCTAAAGCAGTGTGGGAAGCCTTAGGTATACCTGAAGGTGACTGGGGCTATTATGACATTACATGGTCTGATGCTTAGTGCACACTCATTCAGATTATCTGTAATATGCCAATACTAGTAAATTCATATGTTTATTCTGTAATATGCCAATACTAGTAAATTCATACTAATATATCCGAGTGTGGAACCTCCTACTCTACTTTGTACGCACATGCACAGATTTAACTTACTACGAGTTGTTTTAACATTTTTCAATGAAGCTCACTAGTCACTTTATCCTGTAAAAGAAAGAAAAAGCATTTGCTGGTTTAAAACTTAATCAACACAGTCAAAATACAGAACGCAGATGCTCATCATCAAGATGACATTTGATGAAACTAATTTATATACCTTGCGTGCAGATGCTCCAATAAAGTTAGGCTCAGAATAATGAAATTATGCTTACCTTCAGCATTATCTTCTTCTTCATCCCTCAATAATCGGCTCCTCAGAAGATCTTTTCATTTTTCTGTTCTTCTCATTGATTATTCCAGTTGTGGAAGACGAGATGAAGAGTTTTCAGAGGAGATGAAAGAAGCAGGCATACCTAGTATTATATTTTCCAGTAATTATTATTAACAGAAAAGGATTTAAAACACTTTTATACTGTGCAAAAAATTAGTTTTGTATTGTTATTTTAGGGTCAAAAGGTATTTTTTTTTTAAATGCATTCTTTTTCTAAGGAAATGTTATTTTTAAAGAGCTTTTTGTTATTTTATTTTTTTCTTTTAAAATTAGTTTAACTAATAATAAAAAAGTGAAAAGCGATTTTTTTTAAAAAACTTGTTTTATCTATTAAAATAGAATAATTTTTTGTGCTTTTAAAAATTGATAATAGCAGCTTCATCATTAATCAAAAAGAAAAAAAAGAAAAGAAAAGGTGAATAATAACTCCATCAATGATATTTTAAAAATATTTTATTATTTGAACCAATATAATAAATTTTTCTATTTTATGACACTGTAATTGTTGTATTTTAACTTTAACATCAATGATTATATTTGCAAATACTTACCTTTTTTAAATTTGAGAAAGATTAAGAAATAAAAATATTTTATAGGAAAAACAATTTTATGATTATTTAAGTTAAAATTAATGATGAATTACTATGATTTTATATATATATATAATATTATATTTTAAAAAAATAATTAATATTATTTTTAATAGAAATGGGTATTTTGATCTAAAAGTAAAAGTATGGACATTTTTTTAATTCAAAAGTAACAATATGGACATTTTAAAACCAAATTATAATAATAGGGATAATTTTAGACTAAACTATTAACGGCAGGGGCATTTTTGGATGAAATTATTAATGGCAAAGATATTTTTTAATCAAACTATTAACAACACGGATATTTTTGGACCAAACAATTAGAGGAGGACATTTTTGTTCAATTTCATATAGTTTAAGCGTATTTTTTTTTTACCCTTTTTCATATTTATAATAACCATATTAGAATACGATTTATAAGTCATATTTTACTAATGTAATTTGCAAATCGTATTCGACTAATATGGCTTGTAAATTATATTCAACTAATGAGATTTATAAATTATATTACAAATATTAAATATAAAGTGTATTTTTTTAATATGATTTATAAATCATATGCGATAAACATGATTTATAAATAGTATTCAACAAATATGATTATAAGTTTTATATCTGCACAAAAGAAGAAAGTTACAAATACCTCACCAAAGCTAATCAATTAGATGAATTCTCACAAACATAAAAAATTCATATTCGCGTGACTAGTTCAAAATTGAAGCATAGCAGAAATTATTGTTGACGGTTTAAAACTAACACTATTATCGATATTATAAAAAGTGAACAGTTAAAAAATAATTAGTAGTTCAATTTTTTGAGTTTGATATCTAAATTATTATGTGTAAATTTTTTTCTTAAATTATTTGTCAAAGAGGTTGCTTTTTATATCAGAAGTACAATTTATTTTTTTTAATTTAAATTATCATCAACTATTTAGCAAAAAAATACAATCAAAATATTTGAACGAATTCGTGCTATAAATTCTAGTTCCGCCCTTAAATATGAGTCAAAAGATGATCACCCTCAGTTGTAAATTTTCTTAAGAATTTTTAATTTGATCAATTTTTGATATTTCTAATATTTTTCCCCAAATACCTTTCCGGAAACAAAACCCTTAACCCTCTGCCCATGTCATTTTCGCTATTCATCCTTGTCCACGCAAGAAACATCTATTAATTTACATTTTCCCGTAAAAATTTTTAAAGGCTTTTCTAAAAAGTCTATTATCTAACGGTTGAAGGCTTCATTTATTTTCACTAAATTAAGATGTTTGAATTTGAATGTACATTCGAATAATTCAGATATTGTCTTTAGATTTAAATATTGAATGATTAAGATCATTTGTTTTTCAACATCTGAATATGCATACTTTAGTTACTTATAATTAAATATACAATTCAAATAAAAAGTAATTAAATATTAAAAAATTAATTTAATAACACAAATTTATTATTTGATAAATAAAATAAAATATTTATGTTTGCTGGTAATGATGGAGATAGTTTATAGTGGTGATGGTAATAATTGGTGGTAGTGGCTAGTAATAGTAATGGTGATAGTTACTAGTAATGGTGGTGGTGATAGTTGTGATGATGGAAGTGGTTGGTGTGGTAGTGGTTGGCATGGTGGTGGCGATTGGTAGTGGTGGTTGTGATGGTGAAGTAGGTTGATGTTAGTAGTTGACGGTGTTCATAGTGGTGGCTGAAGAATGTAAGATGGTTGACGATGTGTTGATGGTATTGTTGGTGTGGTGCTAGTTGTGATGGTGGAGGTGGCTGGTAGTAGGGATTGACCACAGTGGTGGTAGTGACGGATAGGTGTGGTAGAGATAGCGACCATGGCGGTGGTGGCAGCAGCGACAATAGATATAACTATAATAATGGATGGGTATGTGTGGTAACGGCTGACAATAGTGGTTACAGTAATGGTGGTTGGCGATGATAATAGTGGTCGACAATGGTGGCAGAGGTGGTTGGTGGTTAGCGATGGTAATGGTGGTAGTGGTTGTTGTAATGACATAGGTGGTTAGTGGTGATAACCGGTGATTTTGAACGTAATGATGGTGAAACTTATCCATACAACACATACCTCTTGATATTAAGACTGTTCCAAATTTGAATGATTAAGACCTATTTAGACCAAATGAGTGCTTAAATCTTAGTGAAAATAAATGCACTAAATGGTGTAAGATCTAAACTATTCAAATTTAGACTTTCATTAAATGCAAACAAATAAGATCTAACACCAATACACCTACCGATCAAATCATAGGTTATTTCTTATTTATAAAAATAATATTAATTTTTGTTAATACTTAATAATACTTATCAGCTAATTCAATCGATTTAACTCTTAAAAAGTTACAAAGAAAGATAAGGAGGTCCACTAGAGTCTTAGATATGAACTCTTAAAAAGTTACAAAGAAAGATAAGGAGGTCCACTAGAGTCTTAGATATGAACTCTTTTATTTGAAGAGGATTCTGTGATCCTCTTATCGAATTTCATATTAAAACTATCGAATGTTTACTTTTTATATTTAAAATATTATTAATTATTTATTAAAATATATATTAATTATTAATTATTTTTTTTATTTGAATGATAGTGATATTTTAAATAAAAAAAATAGCTAATAATTGAAATATGTTTTGATAAGTATTTAGTAATAGTACAAGTAAAAAATTTACACATATAATAATTTAAATATAAAATTTTAAAAATTAAATTATTTTAAATATATTTTTTATCATTCACTCTGTAATTTAAGCAACAGGAGGGCCATAGGTAAGAGTGTGGGGCCATGAGAGTTGGGGGTGGCATTGTTATGCTGGTATGAGGAGAAATGAAATATCACTTATAAATATCGCTAAAAATATATATATTTTTTAATTTTTTAAAAAATTTGACCCTTCATCAAACTTCATGCATAGCAAAAGTTTTAATATATCCAGCTATTTTATTTTTTTAAAAGTTTGAACTATCAAGCATTAAAAAATGGTAAAACACACCCTAAATTTTTAACTACTAAAACAAGTTTATCTTTTCATTCATTTTTATTTGTTCATGATCAACTTTGCATTCACTATTAAGAATATATATATATAACTATAATATGAAATAATTTAAGAATTAAATAATTAATATTAAAGATAATATATATAACCACATTGATTTATACTTGCTACTCCGTACAAGTACCAGGATAAGTAACAAATCTTGTTTCGTCTCTCTTCTCTACCCACAAACCCTTCCTCTGCTTCAATTTCCAACGAAATTCTCTGTTTAATTTTAGGTGTTTTTTGAGAATGGTGGAAAAGTCGGCTCCACCGAAGGGAATGGCAAGCAGGAAAGGGGTGAAATTCGATCCTTTGTCTGTTTATGAATTTACTGGTGATGATTTATCACCAGAGGGAGTAGTAAAAATTAGTTCTGATTCGAAGTTGCATTCAACCACTAAATCTGTTGGGAAGATCTCCACCGGAAGAAGGACTCGATCTCAGGCGGCTCACGGTCGAGCAGGTGTGGGTACTACATCTAATGTGAAGAAATCACTAAAATACCCTAGAGCTAAAGGTTCCGTAAGAGGTGAATTAGCGGGAAAACGGAAGCTGCAAAAGGATGTCAATGCTGCTGGGAAAAATAATGGTAAATCTGTACGGGCCGATGCCGGGGATGAAGTTATTAGATCAAAAAAGAGAAAGGTGTACGGTGGACAAAAGGAACAAGAGCCTTCAAGCTCCTCCAATTTGAAGGTATTTTTTCAACCATTTTCACCAGTTAATGGCTTATTG
Organism: Datura wrightii; assembly: GCA_035772735.1. NCBI lineage: Eukaryota > Viridiplantae > Streptophyta > Magnoliopsida > Solanales > Solanaceae > Datura > Datura wrightii. Next base: position 32,477,134 of record JASDFA010000014.1, read on the forward strand.
TTTTGGAATGTCGCGTTTAATTTGCAAAGATACAGCACGCGGTCCTAACTCAACCCAAAAGTTAGATTAGAAAAGGAGGCCTATCCAAGTCTTTATAAACAAACCCCCTGTCCATTCCCCAACCAATAGGGACTCTAACCCACTCTAACACTCCCTTCATGCCAGTCCCAATTGGAGCCCAACCCGAGCATGGTTCGGGAGCCTAAACGGAGATGGACCTAGCTATATGACACTTGGGCCTAACTTAATCCCAAAAGTTAGCTCACAAGAGAAGGATTGTCCAAGTTGTTAAGAGGCAGTCCATTGCCCAACCAATGTGTTTCTCTAACTTGCTCTAACAAATGTGTACATATAGGATTTGTATAGAGTGTTATAAACTTATAATTTGAATATAGTGTATATTAAGAGTATATGATGTATGCACATACTCTATATCGTGTATATAATCATTATGTACTGCTGACTGCATATGAAATGTGTATATTGTATACTGTGCAGGTACATACACAACTATTACAGTGATATTCATTGTACAATCAAACTTCTCTATAACACCTCAGTTGTCCGGACCTGTTGTTGCCTTTTATAGAGATTGACTATAATACACCTATAATATCATATGTCATTTAGATCTTATTTTGGCTCTTATAGATCAAGAAGATCTAAAACTCTTTCTTTTTTTCGTTTCAGTTTGTTTGTGTTATAAAAGATAATAAAATTATTGAACTTTAAAATCTCAAATGATATTCATATCTCATTAATTAAAACAATTGACAAGGCTAATACAATATTAATAAGGTGGAAGGTGTGGAAAATGGCAGAATATAAAAAGTCCCCAACTTCATCTTAACAAGTGATTTGACATTCACTAGAACTTAAAAAACTTATAAAGATTAAATATAATTACTAGATTGGTTCTACTTGTTATAAAATTAATAAATATATATAGATTTTTGAGTAAAGACCATCATAGAGAGGTAATTTTACAAAAAGTGTAATGTTATAATGATGAATGTTGTCTTTATAGGTAAAGAACTCTTATAGAAAGGTAAAATATAACATAAAAAATCGGTTCTAAAGAAACTTGCATGTCATGGTGAAATGCCCTTATAAAGGGTCTCTCGTATAGAGAGGCTTGATTGTATATTTAGTGTCCACAATAATAAGTATATAGTCAGTACTTGATGAATCTTTTAATTTTTCACTAACAACAATATTTTGGGGGGATGCAGACTTGGGATTTCTACATCCCACCAAACAAACATTTCCACACACGTGTAAGTTCGCACACAAATTGTGATGTGGTTAAATTGTTGAAGAGCAAGTTGGATGATAGACAACTCCAGATCTTCAGAGGAACCCCATTCGGGTACTTTCTAGATTTGCCTCATGTAATTGTACAGAACCAGCTTATACATTCCCTATTGCTCAGGGAGGTGGTCCCAGAAAGAGAGGATGAACTGTGCTTTAAAGTGAATGGAACCAAGTTGCATTTCGGTCTGACAGAACTGGGGATTATCACTGGTTTGCGATGTTGTGGTGATGCTGATAAGGGTTATGAATCTAGTGGCACCAACAGGTTGATGGATATGTACTTTTCTGGACTTGAAAAGGTACCCAAGCAATCATTGATTGATTGCTTCCTCCAAAAGAGATGGAGGTCGGATGAGGATGCGGTCAAGATTGCTGTGTTGTATTTCATACACACATTCTTGTTCTCAACTGCGAATAGTAAGGCGTTCATCACAAAGGCTGATTTTTGTATTGTTGAGAGTGGGGATTATGAGACATTCCCTTGGGGTATACTTGTATTTAGAGCTATACTGGAGTCCATTAAGAATAGGTTGCGTGTGGGTCTAAAGATGTATAGGCTTGGGGGTTTACCTTTGGCTCTGCAGTGCTGGTTCTATGAGTGCTGCACTAATGTTGATGGCGTGTTGGCTCACCGGGTTGACAACAAAGTGCCTCGTATTCTTAATTGGAAAATTAAGAAGCAACTGACCTTGAATGAGTTGTCTCGTGGGTTCTTTAAGATCAGCAGGGACAAGGTAAATTGCAAAGTCAATATACATAATCTATAATATGCAGTATAGATAATTTGTATACATGCAATGTATGCAGCATGTAACATAAATGTATATTGTAAAAATCTTAAATATTATGGGGTTGTTTTTCATCTTTCATCTATACTCATTTGATATTTCTTTATTTAGTTGAAGTTCCAGAATGTTTCTCCGACGGAGTTTGAGCAATGTCACTTGGATTTGCCTGAATCATCTGGAAATCCGAATGATAATGAGGTGGCATCCCGAGATCTTCCCGAAGTTCATCCTAGTGATGATGACTTTAGCACTCCTCCTCCTAAAAAAAGCAAAAATCAGCCCAAAACCAGATCGGATCCTCCAGTGAACAATTTAGAGAGGAGTGCCGAGCTCAAACGACTTTCTGATGAACAGTTGGAGTTGAAGAGTGATATTCGAGAGGTATGGGCAGTTGCAGTTCTGTGTATATTTTTAGTTTAATATTTTAGTTTATCTAAATACAATCAGTTGTTTCATTTATTTATTTTTTGGGTTTTGTTAGGTCGTTAAAGCAACCGAGTTGCTTAAGGAACAAATGATGGTGTCATTTGCAGATGTCTTTAAAGCAATCGAGTCGTTGTCGAAGAAACAATCAGAAAAGGATAATTCAGAAGTATTGCACTCAGAATTGATTCCCTTTTTGTGTTTACTGGAGCGCACCAATATTTTGTGCTGTTTCTGGCCATATTATTGTATATTTATGTTCCATTTTCGACAGATTGATGGAAGAGATGGCCACCATGACAGACATGGTGATGGCGATTCTGGTGCATTTAACGCTAATGATGACCATTGTAATGATGGCCCCGATCGTGGCAAGGACTCCCTTGGTGACAAGGAGAATAGTGAGAAAGTCAATATTGGAACCTTCAGTGGAATTACAAATGCATAAGGAAAATCTATTTTCCCTGTCCTACATTTAATGAGGTTAGGTTTTCCAGCCTAATTTTTTTGTTTAATAAAGAAAATAATCATCTAGTTGCTTTAAAATTTGTTGCTACTGCTGCACTACTGTATAGCAAGAATACAAAATTATTTCCTGAACATGATTGTGGTTGCTCTCAGATTCCTCCGCTCACTTTAGTTGTGATAACTTATATTCATCTGTAGGAAAAAGAATTATTTCTTGTAGCACTCCTGCCCATATCAATAGTCAAGGCAACAAGCTCGGTAGTACCTGAGATATGGCCATTTTTTCAAGTAAAGTTTGCCTTCATGACACTACAGAGCAGTTTGATGATGATTTAACTGAAGGTAATAAGCAAGTTCTTGAGGTTGCAATCTGTCGCAGGTACGAGAGCTAAGATATAGCAGCCAAATGCAAGCTGTTGTACTGTCTGAGTGACAACCGTGGGGTGTAATGTAGACCCTGGTTGTCGTTTGGCCTCCATGACCAAATAATATGGTTGCTGCCTCAAAAGCTGTCTGTTTCCTTTCTGCAAGTTTGTTATAACTTGGTCAAAAAGGTGCTTTTGTAATTTTATAGTCCCCATCCATTATGATCACAAAAGCAGTTTTGGCTGTGTGTATATGTAAACTTTATTGGATTCAGTTCTATGAAATCATAGGATTTTCATATTAACAATGAAAATGAGCTCTTTGACCAGTGTATTATCAACTTATTTATATAATCAAAAGATATCCATGAGAAATCTTATTAGATTTTATTAGATATGGTATAGATCAAAATGGGACACCAAAAGAATTAACTGCTGAGCCGTATGAGGTATTCTCAGGGGATTCCATCCACAAACGCAAAGTTTATGGCTGACTGATATTGCCCATCACCATTTAGCTAAAATTGCTTTGAATAGGTAAATCAATCATTTGTCCTTGAGGATCCGACATTAATCCTCTCATACCTACTAATTGATGTACCTGAGATGCATTTCCTCTAGCTCCCGAGAAAGACATTATATGAACTGGATTAAAAGGGTCAGTCATCCTAAAGTTCGGATTCATTTCTTGTCGCAAATATTCACTTGTAGCATACCATATTTCAATGGATTGACGTAATTTTTCTACCGCGTGTACATTCCCATAATGATGGTGTTTTTCCAAAATCAAACTTTGTTGTTCAGCATCTTGAACTAGCCATCCCTTAGAAGGTATTGTTAAAAGATCATCAATTCCTAATGAAATGGATGTAGCAGTAGCTTGTTGGAACCCCAGAGTTTTTACTTGATCCAGGATTACTTTATTAGTAATTAGTATCGCATAGAAATCTAAATGGGGCGTGGCCAAGTGGTAAGAACTCTGTTATAGCCATTTCTGTACATTCAATGTACTCTCGATCTGTTCAATTGAGACCTTATAATGCAATCGCATTCTCTGGTCCAATTGCTGTTTTTGTTTCTGTATTTCTGATTATCTCACTCGCAGACTTGTTGAAGTAGTTCAACACATTGTTGTACGTCGAACGGATTGTGGCACCGCCCGGGGTATTTCTGTGAGTCCTCGGAATGGGATGGCAAAATAGATTTCTAACTAAAACAACACAAGAATTATCAATACAGTTATAGTTTCTATATTTTCTTGTCCAACAGTCAAATTGAGGAGTACTCCGGAGAATCATTAACTTACGTGGCAGTACAATTGAAAAGATGATTGCTAGAATCCAGGTGTTCATGTTTAGCGACCAGATGAAACAATCTGATGTTCTCTTACAACACCAATACATCTAGTGAAATTCCACAAAGTAGAGTGTGTGTCGATTTTACTGCTTTTACCTCTTGGAGGTAAACAGGCTGTTCTCTTACTCTACAGAAATATACAAACTTGTATTCACCACTCCAATCTAGACAACTACTAATTATAGAAAAAAAGGGCGTGACCGTCAAGGAAAGTAAAGAAACTATAAGAAGTAATTCATTTAATTACTAAGAATTTTTCATGCATTGAGCAGAATATTGGCATTTTGTCTGACCAGAAGAACACTATATAAAGCAGTTTGATCAACCCAATCTCCATTCTCCACACAACCAACATTTCGAAACAAAACCTAACGAGGCAACAGGAAAAAAAAAATCATGAAGAAGTCTACTGTAGGAACATCACTTTTGGTGTTGCTGACTTTTGCCACTTTTACTTGCTGCTTAGATGCAAGATTACAGGCTTGCCAACCGAGTGGCAAAATCAAAGGCATAAAACCACCTCCAGGACAATGTAACCCTGAAAATGACTCAGATTGTTGCAAACAAGGCAAGATGTACATCACTTACAAATGTTCGCCTCCAGTTACTGGTAACACCAAGGCTGTTTTAACCCTTAATAGCTTCCAAAAGGGTGGAGATGGCGGTGGACCATCGGAATGTGATAACCAATACCATTCTGATGATACTCCAGTTGTTGCCCTCTCAACAGGATGGTATAGTGGAGGAGATAGGTGCCTTAACTATATCACCATAACTGCTAATGGAAGAAGTGTGAAGGCAAAAGTTGTAGACGAGTGTGACTCTACCATGGGATGTGATGACGAACACGATTATCAGCCTCCATGTCCGAATAACATTGTTGATGCCTCTAAAGCAGTGTGGAAAGCCTTGGGTATACCTGAAGGTGACTGGGGCGATTATGACATTACATGGTCTGATGCTTAGTGCATCATTATAGTATTGATGGTATCATTTGCATGTGATGGTTGTCTTCTTATTTTGATTATGTCATCTAATTTCTCATGTTTGTTGTTCTGTATTAAAGTGATGATTTCTGTTCATATCAACTTTTGAAGTAATAGTAATATGAAATTCATACCAATGAAAGAGACATGATCAGGGAAAGACGGGACTTGGTTCAGTAGCTAACCTAACCTACTACAGTTTGGCCTGAAATGGTTACAAACTAAGTTGTTTTCACTTTTATAGTGATGCTCACTTCCTGGAAAAGAAAGAAAGAACATTAGCTGACTTAAACTTAATAACGTGGAATTCATCACTCGCAAATGCAGAATTTCATTTAGCTCTAGAGTTGATTTCATGGTCCTATGGTTCTAACTTTAGTTATGTTAACTTATCTTCGTGCTTTGGAAACAATTTGATATCTTGTAGCACTACTGCCTATACAAATAATCAAGACATCCAGGTCCTATCCAATGAAAATAAGCTCTTTGAACACTGTAGTAATACGTCATGTCTTCATATGAGAAATAGCACCCTTAAAACCTTAACACTAAGATTCAATTTCCACAAGCCTGTGCAACCTACAGTTCCCACTAGGCCACTGATATGTTTATGAGAGCAGTTTTAAAAGTAGACAGGTGGAAAATCATACAGCGGATCAAAAACCAATTTCCGACAGCACAGGAACTATAAAAATTTGATGAATTGAAAGCTTGTTTTCCATGTTACTGCAGTAACTATTTTTTTTTCCCAACAGGCATATGGTGCAGTATGCACGGAGAACATTAGTTGATCGTTGTTGCATTTAAATTAGTCTTAATCTCCTCTATTGACTATCATAATTGATGTCACAGGAAAGGATGATCATAACAAAATCAAGACTTTAGTTGTTGTAGTCTGTTACACATAAAAAGATATACAGATTTTCATGTTAGTAAACTGATAAAACAATCTGTTGTTCTATTACTATACGGAAAAATACAAAATTGTTTTCAGCAACTAGAGAGTCCAAGAATGCCCGTCTTTAATAGGATAATGTGATTAGGATTAAGCCGTGCAGGTAAAGTTGAGATTGAAAAATCTTTTTGCATACCTACATATAGAAAACAAATTCCCTTACCATCAAATAACTAAAAGAATTATAAAAATACACTTAATAATCCATTTGACTGCTAAACTTCATATCATGTATACTTAATTGTATGAAACTTGTCATGCCTTGAACAGAATATTGGCATTTGACTTAGCTAAAACACTACATAAACCAGTTTGATCATCCCAGTCTCCACACAACCAACATTTCGAAAACAGAATCACAAGAACCATGAAGAACTCTGTCATGGGAACATCTCTTCTGAATTTTCTGGTTTTTTCCACTCTTACTTACTGCTTAGATGCAAGATTACAGGCTTGCCAGCCGAGTGGCAAAATCAGAGGAATAAAACCACCTCCAGGACAATGTAACCCTGAAAACGATTCAGATTGTTGCAAACAAGGCAAGATGTACACCACTTACCAATGTTCACCTCCTGTGACAGGTAATACCAAGGCTGTTTTAACCCTCAATAGCTTCCAAAAAGGTGGAGATGGTGGTGGACCCTCGGAATGTGATAACCAGTACCACTCTGATGATACTCCAGTTGTTGCCCTTTCAACTGGATGGTATAGTGGAGGAGATAGGTGCCTTAACTATATCACCATAAGTGCTAATGGAAGAAGTGTGAAGGCAAAAGTTGTAGACGAGTGTGACTCTACCATGGGATGTGATGACGAACACGATTATCAGCCTCCATGTCCGAATAACATTGTTGATGCCTCTAAAGCAGTGTGGAAAGCCTTGGGTATACCTGAAGGTGATTGGGGCGATTATGACATTACATGGTCTGATGCTTAGAGCATCATGTCTAATATGTGGCATAGATACTACTAAATTCTCATGTTTGTTGTTGTGAAATTAAAGTTAATTAAATTATGTTCATATTGGGTTTTGAAGTGATAGAAATATGAAATTTCTTGCTCATAAATACGATAAATGAAATCTTGACAAACATGACTTGGTTATGTAGAATCTAAACCTACTATAGTTTGACCAAGATCATTCAATCAACTATACCTCAAACCCAAATTAGTTGAGGTCAGGTATATACACCTACCCGTATTACAAACTTTAGTAGATGATGATTACTATCACAATATTGCAGCTATGGTATATAAACAAGCATCACTATAGGGCAGTAAAAGAATAATCATACAGTGAACATGAATGTGTTTGAGCTACAACAAATTCACAAGTACTCAAGACAATATATCAGGCAGCATCCTATGGAGAGTAAATCACATACAACCTCTTTTTCCAGTTAACTTCGGCCTTAATGACACTACAAAGAAGGCTTGACGCTTACTTGACGGAAGTTAATGAGCAGGTTCTTGAAGCTGCAAAATCTGTCATGAGGAACAAGCAACACAGCAGCAGCTAGCCAATTGCAAGCTGCTGCAGTGTTTGTAGTACTTGTCCGATTTGGAATTGGCATAAACGTTTAAGGATGAAGTTTAAAGCAATAAAGAGAAGAAAGTTATGTTTCTTTTCTTCTTTAGCATAAGATTTGACTCCTATTACTGAATCATGAGTATCTAGATCTTTTTATTAATATAAACGACGAGATCTCTTATAGTTATTTCCTGATTCTGAAAGAGAGTACTTGGGTTTTCCCAATAACTAAAAAGTGTAGCATGCCTGAATTTAACTCGGATTCACACTGGTGGAGGAACTGGATTGGAAAAAGAGATATTCTAGTTGTAAGACATCAGCAGTCCGTCCTCAAGCTTGTTCTGATTTTGGACGCAGTATATTGGATCCTGAAACATCACCACAAACGCTACCATACATCCGCTTGGGGTGAGTTAAGGCATGAACTTTGTTCCTACATGATCTCATCAATTCCATGAGGCACTTGCCATCTATTTTCATTGTTTAAATCTCTTATCTAGTCTATCTACCACCAAATCGGTAAATCGAGCATGGAAAGGATTAACTAATTTTTGATCCTTTGAAAGATATGTTTTACAATTAGGGGGATGTGGAAGAGGGCTAGAATATTTAGATTAAAAGTATTTAAGAAAAACACTTTGAGAGTCCCTACTGCACTGATCATTTTGTTTCTGCTTACTCTAAAGATCATATTGCTTCTACTTTGCATGTCCTGCTTCATCTTTTTCTTTTTAAAAATTTGGCTCATCAAATAAACTAAGTCACCTTCTGGTTGTTTGAGGAGGAAAAAAAAAAAGAATATTAGTGCTACTACTGTACCACAAAAATACAAAATTATTTTCAGCAACTAAAGAATCCAAGACAATAAATACTCCATCAAGTTCTTGCCGTATTAGGTTGTGATAGATATGCCTTTCTACAGTAGGAAGCAGAAAATATTAAATTAGTTATCCGGCTGATAGAAAACAAAGGCCGTGACCTTCAAGAAAAGTAAAGAAGCTATAATCAAGTATGTCCAAATTTACTATAGCAAAATAAGTACTGATTAAAAGTATTAATAAGCAGTCCACTAGACAATTTGACTGCTAAAATTAATAACTGCATACTTAAGTATAAGAAACTTTTCATGCCTTGAGCAGAATATTGGCATTTTCTCTGACCAAAGCACTATATAAACCAGTAGATCATCCCAGTCTCCACACAACCAACATTTGATAACAAGAAAATAGGAAGAAAATGAAGAACTCTAGCTTGAGAAAATCACTTCTGGTGTTGCTGATTTTTGCCATTCTTACTTACTGCTTAGATGCAAGATTACAGGCTTGCCAGCCGAGTGGTAAAATCAGAGGCATAAAGCCACCTCCAGGACAATGTAACCCGGAAAATGACTCAGATTGCTGCAAACAAGGCAAGATGTACACCACTTACAAATATTCACCGCCAGTGACCGGTAATACCAAGGCTGTGTTAACCCTTAATAGCTTCCAAAAGGGTGGAGATGGCGGTGGACCATCAGAATGTGATAACCAATACCACTCTGATGACACTCCAGTTGTTGCCCTTTCAACCGGATGGTATAGTGGTGGAGATAGGTGCCTTAACTATATCACCATAAGTGCTAATGGCAGAAGTGTGAAGGCTAAAGTTGTGGACGAGTGTGACTCTACCATGGGATGTGACGATGAGCACGATTATCAGCCCCCATGCCCGAATAACATTGTTGATGCCTCTAAAGCAGTGTGGAAAGCCTTGGGTATACCTGAAGGTGACTGGGGTGATTATGATATTACGTGGTCTGATGCTTAATTAGTTCATCATTATAGTACTGATGGTATCATTCGATTATGATGATGTTGTGCATACATAGATTATGTGTAATCTGTGGTGTCGATGCTAGTAAATTTGCATGTATATTGTTGTGAAATTACAGTTAATTAAAGTCTGTTCATATAGACCTTTGAAGTGATGGTAATATGAAATTTCATGCCTATGAAAGAGACATGATTAATGAAATCCGAAACAAAAAACTTGGTCCTGTGGCGAATCTAGAGCCACTACAGTTTAACCAAGATCAAATCAGTCCACTAGGCCTCAGTCTCAAATTAGTAAAGACAGCATCAGCTAGACCTTTTTTTACACCACCTCCTTGTTTTATCCGAGCGCACAAACAGCTATACTTTGTACACATGCAGAGTTTTGAATTGGCCTCAAATGATTAGAAATACATTTGCTGATTTAAACTCAATAATGTGGAATTCTGAACAGCAGAACTTCATTTAGCTCTACAGTTGGTTACAGTGTCCTCTGCTCCTCACTTTAGTTGTGTTAACTTATCATAATATGCAGGAAACAATTTGATATCTTGCAGCACCGATGCCCATACATATAGTCAAGACAACAAGTCAGGTCACATCCGATCCATCGGGTACTAGCTCAGACACAACCTTGTTTGCCACTTAAGTACACTACACAGTCACAAGCTGATTTACTGTGTGAGTCCTTGTCGAATTTGGAATTGGCATAAACGACTCAATATATACACAAAATCAATAAAGAGAAGGAGGCCAAGCCTAGAACTTGCTTCTGTAATTTTGTAGTTTCATCCATTTCTTTTACAGAAGCATTCTGCTGTATGTGTATGTAATGTTTATTGGCTAAAGTTCCTTATATTCAACGGTTTTGATATCAACAATGAGAAATAAGCTCTATAATCACTGTATCTTCAGGTATTTATCGATCTCATAGGAGAAGATGATTGAAATGTAACCAAAAAAAAAGACTCTAGTTGGTTGTAGCATGTCACAATATACATAAAGTATATACAGATGCAAGCTGTGACCATCAAGGCAAGTAAATAAGTTATAATCAAATAGTCTAAACAACTGTTTGACTGCTAAACTTCATAACTACTGTAACTTAAATTACAAGAAATTAACTTTCATCCCTTGAACAGAATATTGGCATTTTGTCTAACCAAAACACTACATAAACCAGTTTGATAATCCCAGTCTCCACGCAACTAGCATTTCAAGAACAAGACCATGAAGAACTCTATCATGGGTATTAACATATCCTCTGGTGTTGCAAGATTACGGCTTGCGAACGATTGTCCTAATTGAGAATAAATTATATTTATGGCGAGTTAAATAGTGCCAAATAAATTGAGAATAATTATATGTTTATGGTGGCAGGTTGATTGAATAGTAGGTAGAATCCCAAAAAGTAGAACATTAAAATATATATATGATATCATAAATAGTACTAATGATGAAAATTAACCCCCACCAAGCATATGCTTGAACCCCTATATATGGGATAAGAAACATTAGGTACATGACGTAAAACACAAAATACACAATAACAATAACAAAAATTAAATGGCAGGGAAAAGCACAACTATACTTGTTTCAATCCTCCTTATTTTCTCACTATGCTTCTATCTTGGTGAATCTTGAATCATTAAGACTAATTACCCGATGGAGGCCGCGGCCCGCAGCAGTGGCACAAGAAGGAGAAGAAGAAGAAGCAAAACCAGTTGATCTCTGGATTTTGAAGTTCTATAACAGAAAAGCCCAGTGTGATCCTCAAACTATTTTTCTAGTATGTTTCCAAAGTCTTTATTATTTTCTTAAATTTGGGATTGAGTACTCAAACTACTATATATGTGGAACAGAGGGAATTATAGTCTTCCGTTAGAATCCACATTACATATTGCAGATCCCATGTATGTAGAACTATCCTAATTCCCGTTGAGAGTCTGCTAAAGAATAGTTGATTCTTTTGGGCTGTTAAATGAATGTAGAGAAAACCCAATATTGAAGTCATCATTTATCCAGGGGCACTCAAAGCATAGAATAATTACAGAGGATCACATTGCAAAATCAGGCAGACCTATCGGTCCAATGAAACCAAGAAATTATAAAAGTACGTCTTCCACCACAAGTTCGACAAAAAATTAGCCAAATTGATGCAACAGTCTGTATCTAGACTGGAAGACAAACCACAATATGTTACACGCGCCAACTAAAGCCTCCAGCATGAAATTGAACTACTACCGAGTAGAAAAGCAGATTCATGTTAAAACTACAATCTAAGGTGGGGTGGCTGCTGATGGTTACAAGAACATAAGTCTTGCGTCAAGATGGTAGGACTGGAGAAATCAGAACACAATATATACAGTGCTCACTCGTCTACCTACATTTGAAGTAGTCATCCTCGCATCAAATCAATGTCAATATGGCCAGTCTGTAGATCCATCTGCCTTGAACTAGGCCATACTCCTATTGAAGATGAGGGTGTAAGATTCTGGTTCGAAAGAGCATCAGCTGGATTTACGGAATTGTCAGTGGTCTGAAGATCTGAAGTTCCTGCACTCTGTACGCTTTCTGCAGCTCTCTTCTTTGCCTTTAAACTCGAGCATAAGAAGCTTCCCACTATTACCTAAAATCATTCACTTTCAATTTCAGGCTTTGAACAGGTTAGTGAAAAGTCAAGGATCTGAATTTGCCACATGGTAAGAAGGCTTAGCCTCCATGTCATCAAGTGAGCAAGCAGGTTTTTAGGAAGACCAATTTCCATCCTGATTTAGCAACGATCACACAGTTATATACAATCTAAAACCACCCAAACTTTTTTGCCATTCAAAGGTGCATGTAGATTAAAATGGAAGCAACCTTGTATAGTTTCTTACTAATTTCCAAATGAGTTCATCATAGTATCGTATGACAAAGACAGCCGACTAACAGTTTCCCTTCCAAGACATCAAATGGAGATTTCAATAAGATGGAAGTATTAAAAATGATACCTGAATTGGACTTGCTGCAATTAGAACACCTCCAACTCCACCACCTATCACGCGACCATCTGGACTAGCAAGTGAAATACTTAGGCTACCAACCCTACCCCGAGATCCACCACTATCGTTGACCAAGAAAGAGCCCGACAAACATAATATCTCAAACCGTCCCTGTATGGAATAAGAACATGTGCTGTTCATTTTTGCAGAAAATGAGGGGGTAAATTAGGTAAAATTGCAGTAACATACTTAAATAAGTACTTAACTAGATTACAAGCTCCTGAGAAAAAACTTTATCAACTTTAGTGAGTGGTCCCCCCTCCCCCCAGACCACCTAGATCCCCAAAAACTATACCAAAAAACTGATTCATCATTTGGCATACAACAGTGTAGATTGTAGAAGACAACTGAGACAAGATTGGTCAATGAGTTTGTAAAAGATACAGGCACAAAAATCACAGAATCTGCAATCATAGGTAGGGATAAAAACGACTAGTTTCCTCGCTATTGCAATTTGAATGTCAAACCAAGAAAAGGTGCCTCTAGTGAGTTAAAAAATTTATACATAACAATCAAGAAAACAACCTTAAAGTCTAGGCCTCAAAATTTCTTAGCTATGTGTTAAATATTTTCCTACTGGGTATTAAGGAAATTGGAAACTACGTCTCAAAGTTATTTTCAGGATTACTAACCGATCCATGTAAAGTTATTAGACCGAACAAATATTGGAAACACTAATAGCTTTATTTTTCTAACCATTAGCAAACAACTCAATTTCATCGTTGTCTCAAGAAAAGATAACAATTTCCTGCAGATCAGTCTAAACTATAGACATTTTGCCCTCCATTTAGGAGACAGCAGCTTACTGTTATCGGCCTGAAAAATTATATTTTTGGAATTTAAAGTTAGTCTTCAGACCTCATATGTAACAGTGCCACCAGAAGTTGATGGCTGACGAAGAGTTACAGTGGAGATGACACCATTTGCCGATAAAATGCATATTGATCTAGGCCCTTGTTGCGAAAACGACATTATTTTTGTGGTGATGTCCTGCAGAAAATGCAAATGAACTCTTCCATTAATATTGTTAGTGGCAGACTTAAAATTAAAATAGAAAAATAACTGAATGGCTGAAAGAATACTAATTAGGGTAAGCCACAAGCAGTTTTTCCAAATTGAAGTTATAACCATATTTTATTGTGCTCAAAAGCCTTCTGCTTTATATAAATAATTGGAGAGCAGCTAGCGGCCTGTAAAGAAAGAGTGATGAGAGAATTTAGAAGGTCAAAACTGCTACTAGATCAAGTGCAGAATCACCTTTTATTTGTTAATCCAAACATAATTTGACTTTTCACATTCAAGTTTCAACTATTAAAAGGAACCTCCTAAGTTAACTGATTGCACATTCTCCACACATACTCAAATTCATTAAGCCAACTATAGCTAAGAAGGCATCCATAAACTTATCAATATATATTAAGATTGCAAACCAGTAAAGAAGGATCTTTAGTTGTTTCTAGCTAATGATAAGCAAGTGTTTGCGCAATAGTTAAGCATACAAGACGTGTCAACATTTTGCTTTCTCATCTCCCCCCTTCCACAAGCAAACTCACCCAAATCCGAGAGAGAAGCATAGCAACCAAAAAAAGATCCATCTCATTGCATGTACTCATGTAATGATCAGTCTAAGGTCCATGAGGATATATCTTCGACCAAAATTAAATGATTATTCTTTTTCTTTCTTTACTATTCAATTCATTATGTTACTTCTTCCTCAAGTTCCTTGGAAGCCTAACCTTGGAAAATAAACAGGGGGAGGAAAAGTTCATTCCCATGCTCTAACAGTTTCCATGTATATTCCATAAAGCTGTAATGTGCCAGCATGGTTGAAGTGAGGTAAAAAGATACAACAGTAGTTTCAGTCATGCTATCTATGTGATGCTATACAATTTAACATACTCTAAAACATGTGAATCACATACTTCTCCTACAGCAATCGTGATGACATGCGGGGTAAAACCAATTCCAGCTGTATTGGACAACCATCCACCTAGCAAAAAAATCAACCAATTATACGACAATCAAATAAAAAGGCTCAACAACAGCAAGTCAGCAACCAAAAGCATGGTGAAGAAACATTCTGGTACAGGAAATTTGCAAAATGCCCAACGGATTGAGAAGGATACTCACATTGATGAACAATACTGACACATAATAAAGGAATAGTAAAATTTTATGAAATTTCAACCTTGACTATCACATGTAGAAAGCAAGTTCAGATGCTGAAAATAATGCAACTTGTCAAGTACTCGTTTTGGTGATCTATTATGAAACTAGACCCTGGAGAGACAAATTTTATGCATTTATAGCATACGCTGTAACTTTTAGTTTTCCTGGCATCAGCATTATGATGCAACAATAATCTGGGAATCTCCATTTGCATTTTTATAATGTGAGAATCAGAACTTCTATTGTATGCTTTATTTTGCGAAATAAGCAACCATTTTAGCATTTTGATGGCCTCTTTTTTCTTTTGGGGAGATTAGTAGCCATTTATTTGTCTCATTAAGATAATCAAAGAATAAAGTTGCAGAAATCCCATGTTACTTAGTGCCTATTCTCCCTCCATCAATCCAAAACAACAAAGAAGAATGAGCTCAAGAAGAGACTGTTCTCGCATTTACCGCCCATTAAATTGATCTTGTCACCTCCTTATGAATAGGATGTCAGATGTGCAGAATGTACATCATCTTTTTAGTTACATCATTACTTTAAATGGTTCATGTAATGGTAAAGGATGTCTGCATAATGGTCTTAAAATAGAAAAGAAAGAAGTGCACACTCTTTAAGTTGGTAAAAGTCAATAAGTCTTACTATCAATGTCCATTAAATTGTTTGGCAGAAGAAAGAAAGCATTTTCTCCCTCTATAGATCAAATGTATAAGGAGCTAAATCAGGAACAATCGGATGCTTGGGCCTGCACAGTTATCTTCTGACTTTCAGATTAAGAATCAGAGGGGAAGGAAATTACAGGAGAAGAATAATTTGACAGGAATAAAGTAGTCACTTGGAGAGTATTAGGGTTAAATATTACAATGATAAATTTGACACAAAACTTTTACACTTGAGGGAAGTCATAAATATTTTTCAAACCAGAGCGGAGGACGACTGAGTTTTGTTAAACTAGAGGGAAGAAGTAACTGACCCCAAAAATTAAACAAGATGGTTCGTCCTTTTACTTCTTTAAGTTTTGGTTGTCACTTAAGATGAGTACGAAGGATGTAATTCTAAAGAATTTTTGTTCCAATTCCAATATTTCCTCAGCATCATTGATCAAATTTGATATGCAAGGGCACACATTCATCCTAATCCCCATATAAAAACACTGGTGGCCTAAATTGCAGCACTATGAATACCCAAATTTATACTTCTGAGATTTTATAAACCACTTTAACATGTAGTTTACATTATTAAAATGTTTGATATCTTCTTTTGAATACATGAAATAGTAGCATATTTTACTTCCTATTATGTTCTTTAGGACAATTATTGAATCTGGTGGTTCAGATCTTCCACTCTGAATCCTTATGTGACTTTAATATGCTTTAGTGTGCTTATCAAACAATATGCTTTATCATCCTTTCTACATATCTATCTTATATGAGGTAGCTTGCTTGCAAGAAAAATCCACTCACGATTGAGGACGATACACGATGATAAACAAAATCATGATGATGGAGATATCCAACTGCAAGAAAGAAACATGCTGTGGTTTGAGAGGACTGCACAGAAGAAAGTTAGTAAAACTTCCTCAATCAGATTAAGCTTTTTATTAAAAAAGAACTTAACGAACAACTACCAAGAGTGAAAGGACATATATTAGGTCACTACCATTAAACTACACAAATTGTCCAGGATCTATGGAAAGGCAAACTAAAGGGAGAAATTACCAAAAGAAGTGAGTTGCTGCTTTCGTCCAGACCCTGGTGGCCTTCCTCTACCCCTCTTCTGAGTTGGGTTTAATGACATTGGCTGAGTAGATGGAGGTGGAGTCAGAGCCAGCGGCATTGCCCCTTGAGCTCCATACTTCCGAGGCCTACCCCTCTTTCTGCGCACAGGCTCACCTTGTGGCGGTGCGGATGATGCACCAATACTACCTCTAGGTGATATAGTTGATGACGGATCCATTACTAGTGTTTGTGGAATTGAAGCGCCACTACTACTAGATTGAAAGGCAGTAGGTAACGAAGGATTAATACTTGGTGATTCCTGTAAACCAGGGGCATTCCCGCTCCCACTCATCCCTCTCTGCATATAGTAAGGAGCGGATCCAGGTAACATCATAGCTTCCCTTCGATCCATACATTTATTTCTTTTTTCAGAACTCCGTAAACAATATATCCCCTTCAAATAGTGATTTAAATCTCAAAGGAAAGGGAAACAAAGTCACAACTCTTTATCCTAAGCATCAAAAGTGGTCTTCGCAACATCAAAACCAGTAAAAGTTGCAGCCTGGGATAAGAAAATGGCACAAAAAGCCTGAGCTTCTTTAAACGCTGAAGGGAACTTTATTATGCACATTCAAGATCTCCTTAAACTCCCAGAACGTATTTAGCTGTGAATTTCACCTCCCAACGAGCACGAGAATAACAAGGGAAAGCTCGTTCAACAACAAAGCCTCCCAGTAAATGCAAAATCTGAAAAGATTTTAAGAGTATGTCAGTGAATGACACAAAGGTGAGAGGTAGTAACAAAACTCAGCAAAATAGATACAGGATGAGTTCAAAATTCAACATAAAAGCAAAACAAGAGGCTAAGAGATGTGCATAGGAAGAGAAATGCAAGTTCAAAGCAAAAGGGATAAAGATTAAAGAACAAGCAAGAACACAGAACTCTTAACAGCTTGTCAAACCTATTGGAAAAGGAAAAGGAGGGCTTCACATTGAAGACAAACGCAAAACGAACAGAGACTGAACTAATATCTTGGCTTAGTCCATTCTCACCTTACCATTCAAAACAAACCCTTAAATACTAAAATTTCTGCTTCATGGCCAAATTTCCAAAAACATTTCAACGGAAAGAGCCAAAACCCAACAGAGAAATCAATGTCATCGCAACAAGAACCCCAGTCATGAACTCTTAATAAAAATCAATTCTTGATTTGCAAATTCAATAAAGATCACAACTTTATGATATTCTTTTGCCACGAAATTGATTAAAACGAAAACAGGAGGTGACCCTTATGGGAAAAAAGAAAGTTAAAAGCTTAGAGAGGGGAAATGGTGAAGTTACTATAACCTGTGACAAGTCCTTATCTGAAATGAAAATGGAAATGTGGGGTAGAGAAAGCTGTTTCTGTTTCAGAACGTATAGATATGTGTTGTGTCATTGTGTGGTATGTGAGAGAGAGATTGAGTGATGCCAATTTGTTTGAGCAAAGAGATTCAGAAGATTGAAATGAAGAGAAAGCACACTCTCAAACCTGAAAAAGGGCGCTGGATGGATAATGCCGATATTTATTGCGCTCAGAAATTAATTTAATAACGACTTCTCCAAGCCTGTCCATTACCACACGCAGCTTCTGACGCGTTGCCAGCCCCCTTCTCACATATTGCGATTCCTTTGCTTGCTGCTTCCTAAAGATTTATTCATCTATTAAAACTTTGCATAATCTTATAGTACCATGTTTGATTGGTTATTTTTCTTTCTACATAAAAACATAGTGTTGCTAATATAATATTTGATTTATGTTTTTGTCGTATAATTAAGTTATCATGAAATTTTTATATTATTTTATATAAAATAAAGAGTGTAATAAATTATATATGAATAATTAAATTTTGCATTACTAATTAATACTTTTATAATTAATCATTATCATATTTCTAATACTATATAACTCTAATCTAAAAGCTTCGGAACATGCCACTTACAGGTCCTTTGGTTCAGAAATAGTAATGAATTTCATGGACTGAAAAGAAATTAATAGTGCATGGATCGTAATATAGAAATTAGTTTTTATGAGGATAATTGATTTTTTATATTAAATATAAATTATGTAGCTAAAATTTAAGATATGAGTTTACTGTTTAAAGCTAAATAGCTAATATAATTAAAATGTGCTGATGTTGCATTTGAGAAAAAGATAATGGGTAATTTTGTCATTTTGTGTTTAATCCATATTTTTTATTACTCCCTATATTGTTATTTCATCTTCATATTAGGTATAAATAATACGTCATTTGTTGTATTAAATTGTACCACGTTTAGTTATGCATAATTCAAATACTACTGAATAAAATAATCTCTAAATTTCATATTATGATTATTTATTTCATTTCATTAATCATACCAAAAGAGTCCTTAGGAGGGCAAGTTACTAGTTTTAGTCCACTTTTCTGATTACCAAAGACATTATCCTTAATTTTCCAATGTGTATCGCATGTTTCTTCAAATTTATAAGGACTATTCGGGGTCTGTTTGATCATACGAGATAAAATTATAATATAAAATCATATGAGATGAAGTTGATATTTTATCTGAACATGCAATTTGAAATTTTTAAATTATATTTTTTTACTTTTACATAAAAACTCATAAATTATGAAAACTATCAAAATTTTCTCAATTATTATATAATCTTACCAAATAAATAAAAGTTCAAACAAAATACAATACAGGTGTATCAGAAAGTCATTCTAAAAAAATTACAATATTTATTGTATGAAATTTAGTTCAATAAAAAGTAAAATTGAACATAAGTTATAGCGTACCATTTAATATAATCTTTTCCCATAGTTGGCAAACGTATATCCAATATAAATGATTAGCAAAGATTGATAAGAGTGATAATGCCAACAATAAATTTATTTACATATAAATTATATAATTGGTAAATATAAAATGGTAATTTTTTATATAACATATAAATATATGGGTCAAATTTTATATTTAAAAAAATTTATCTCATAATTTAAAATTTAAAATTTAAAATTATAAAATAAAATTACATGTTAAAACGCAAATTTCAATTTGATTAGAGTGGTTGGAATTTCTCGTTTTGTCAGAATGTGTAGTGATGAAAATGTTATTAACCCCCTTTATTTTGTGACCACATAAGAAAATGTTTTACTAGTAGTAGTAATGGCCAATTGAAAAGTGAGGGCGCGTCACTACTTTAAATGGTGTAGGGCTGCGGGGTTGTGAAAGGGACAATTGAGATGACGATACCAAATTTCACTTCAAACAAGTTGGAGACTGATGATGTTCTAATTTGAATATATATTTTTATTTTGAAAATTCAAAGATAAATTTTTCAAAATCTATTTCAGAGACTAGCCAAGTGATCTCATTTGTTTATTCGAAAAAAAGGGACAAAGACATTACTGTAGACAAAAATTGACGTATAAGCTGACTTAAGGATTTTTTGGTTTTTCTTGGGTGTCAAGAGGAACTGTAATGGGGCTGGATGGCTCAAGTAAAACATAAAATTTAAAATTTCGTGACTTTCTTAGTTAGTGTTGCACGGCTTTATATATATTTCAGCATAAGCCAAACAGATGAATTGATCAGGACTTGCAGAATTCCATGGATCGTATTAGACTGTAAAATATAGTACGTAATAACAAGAGATTGGCAACCTAACTACTCTCTCCCCATTTCCAATCCTGTTAGAGTGCAGTTTAATTGCCCAGCCCTGCACCATTTACATCCCTAGAAATAGGAGAAAGATTCAAGAATGGGTTAAGTTTAGCAGGTTACTTGCCCAGCCCTGCCCTGTTTACATCCCTAGAGATAGGAGAAAAGATTCAAGAATGCAAACAAGGCTTCTTTTCTTTTCGGAATAAGATTCCACAATGTAGGTATCACAGCTTTTGCCTTTCAGTTCTCTATGTTTCAAACATTTACCTTTTAACATTAAGAAATATATCTAGTGAGACGCTATAACAAGCCAATAAAATGCCTAATTTGTGGAGGAAATTTTATGCATTGAGAAGGTCCTTAGGGAAGAAAATCCGGCAACTGCAGCTTTTGTTACACATGACATTGACATCCCCAAGGATAGACAACAGGTTGCAGAGCTCACAATGTGCACCCCAGTTTTATGCTCGTCTTTAATCTTTTCCTCCCACCAAACTACATCTTTTTCCTCAAGTGTCACAAGCATGGAATATGAGGGCCAACGCTTCTTTTTAAAAAAAAAGAGAACATAATTTTGAGGGACACACTTAATACCAAGGACAAAGCAAAGAAACTTTATAGCATAATAGGATAATGCTGTAGGTATTACATAAGAACTAAACCACACATATGCGTGTAACTACTCCCAGAAAACATCCACAACAAAGTACAGCCTAATTTCTCCCTTTTCCTGTTCGCCAAATGTAAGGTAAGGTTCGAGGTCACAGGGGTCTTCACAGCTTCAATGCAACAATATTAGCTCAAGTCATCAGTAACACGAACCGAATAACCCTTCCACATAACCACTGCAACTTATAAGATATTTGGTTCTGTGTGAACTATCCCTGCTTCAATTACTTGTTAAAGAGACTCAATAAATTTTACCAACATAGATAAACTGCTAAATCTAGAGAGGCTCATATAATGCACAAACCTCTACTTTCTCTGCTGCTGTTTTTTCCACTCCATTTTTTGCAAGAGTGGAGGATGGTTAATTAGCAGAATCCAACTATCTCCAGCTATGATTATGCCAAAGTGTCAATATAACTGCCATTTAAAAATCAAATACACCACATTTCACCTCTTTAGTAGGCAATAAACTGCAAGTGCAACTGCTGCTATTGCTCTCTCCTTAATGTAGTTCATAATCAATCCACTGCTTAGTGATATATCCATATCAGTTACAAGTTAGAAATACCCATTGGTAAGACCTTACTACAAGCTCTCCAAACCTGAAAATCTAAGTAGACTTGATTAAGATGTGACAAACATTTCTTTCCTAGCCTACAGATGAAAGAACTTTCTAACTGATAATTTGTAGTACAGCACCTTCACAGTGAGTTCAGTAATGAATATAGCTTACTTTCTTTCGAAAAAGACAAGATAATTGTAAACTACTTTAAGGGGTAGTAAGTAGTAAACTTTCAAATATCAAATGTCATATGACTGGCAATGCTGATATTTTTTGGTTTAGAAAAACTACTATTCCCTATTATTGACATTGTAAACAGAGTAAAAGCTAGTCAATAATTATTATATTGACACTCATTTTCAGCATGCCACTCCAGAACCTACTGTCACACTTGTTCAGGATCTGAACTCCAACTATCCATTGTTGTCTCCACACAGAACTACTCAAACTCAGTCAAGTATGGTAATGTCAAGACCCAAAACATTGCAAGACATAAGAAGAGTAAAAGATTAAAAGCATAAGGGCACAAGAAAGAATAACATAGAACAAATATCAAGTCTTTATTGCTAATTGTAGAAGAAAGATGTAAACAGCTTCAATCCAGATACCAAATCGTGAGAAAGAAGAGTGAGGAGGATTAATATAGTTATCTAGAATCAATCAGAGTTTCTGATTGACAATCCACATACATACACCTGCATTAAATTACAGCATAATCTCATTTTTTTTCAATCTCCATTGCTTGTGCAGCTTTAGCTTTGGCTACTGGAGTCATCTTTGTCTTCAATTTTTTCTTCCCCACTTGAAATCCACTTCCACCTTTCTTCTTCTTGTCCTTACCATCCACCTAAAATCACAACATCATCCAAATCAGTTCGTAAACTTCTATCATCGTCATTTTAAAAAGCCCCATTAGTTTTTGATAAAGTAATCTTTTTATGTGGAGACCAAATACTCCCGGCAACATGAATGGTATAACTACTTTTGAACAATCAAAGATTACCCAGTAAAGAGCATAACTTTTCTTATCAAATTAGTGAATACAACAGAGAGATAATCGCATAATCAGCAAAAAGAGGGAAACTATGCATATTTTACAGATGATAAAGGCACGGTGTAATACCTTCATCTTGTTCTTTTTTGCTTGTAGCTTCTTCTCTAGCTTTTCTTTCTCTTCTTTTTCCCCTATAATTTCACCGTCCATAAAATATTAGTATCACATCGAGATTAAGAAAAATGTATAACAAAAACATGAACTTTAGAGAAAAAGTGTAGCAGAGAGCATAATATGAACGATTAAAAAAAAAAGGAGGCAAAGAATTATACTCCGAAGATTGAACTCGTGCTGTCTTTTCCGGCGACCCAAATCGTTTTTCTTCGACATTTTGTTGAAGTTGATCTCTCTGGGAATTTCTTGCTTCTTCTGCCAATACCTTAAACCCTAGGGCCCGTTTGGTCTAGAAGACAAGGTAAACTTTGAAGTTTCAGCCGCGTATTAAAATTATGTTCAACTATCATTTGAAACTTGTGAAAGAGGGTGACAAACAAGTTTGAAATTAAAAAAATTGATATTGATTTGTTCAATTGTCGTTAATTAAAAAATGAATTTAATTAGGGTAATTAAAAATTTTAGGATAAGAATTAAAAAAATTTAAACTTTAAAAAAGTTTCCTCCTAAATTTTCAATTTTAAAATTTAAATTTTCTCTCTTTGTTTTATATTTTCATATCATTTTTTCTTACTCTTTCTATTCTCTCTTCAGATTTTTCTCCTCTTCTTCTTCTTCTATGTCGCCATAGTTACCGTCCACCGCCACTGTTGTGTTCATCTTTTTTATTGCGTTATTTTTGCTTTTCTTTTTTCATTTCTTTTTTTATAAGTTTTTTTTTGTTTTCGTCCTGAGTTTGGGATTATATTTTTTTTCTAGCCATTAAAAAAAAACTGCAGAAAACCAAATAATTTTGACAGTTGTTGCAATAAGCATGTTGAAATTGTTGCAACAACTTTAACAATTGTTTGATCTGTTACAACAACTCAAACAACTGTTAAAGTTGTTGCAGCAACTTAATATAGTTGTTGCAACAACTTAAACAACTGTTGAAGTTGTTGCAGCAACTCCAGCTTAGTTGTTGCAGCAAATCAAACAATTGTAGAAATTGTTGCAACAACTTCGACAGTTGTTTGATTTTCTGACAGAAGGCGAAGGACGAAAAGTGAGAAAAATAAAGTAAAAATTGAGGTGGTGGTGGTGACAATAGATAAGGCAAGGGTAGTGATAATTGTGAAGTTTGTTGGTGGTGGTGGTGATGGTGACGGCAGCAGAGGAGGTGGGGGCGGAGGAGTAGGTGGCGATGGAGGGGATAGTGATAGTGGTGGAGAAAGTGACAATAGAGGAGGTGCCGGAGGAGGAAGGGGGTGATGACGGCGGGGAAGGGGGTGAGGGGGGGTGAGGAGGAGGAGGGGGTGGGGTGAGGTGGCGTGGGGAGGGGATGAGTGAATAGGGGCAGGGGCAGATAGGAGCTTTGTGTAAATAACAAAACTTAAGGGTTTTAAAATTAGATTAACACTAATTTTAAAATTGTCACCTCTGGTCAATACTTAAGATTTGTGTTACTTTTTTCTAATTTTTAATCTTTCTTGTCACCCTTAATTCAATTTCCATTGAAACTTTGGGTTTCCTTTTTGCTAAATTTTGAAAATACTTCATGTATAATTCTTTTCTTCTTCTGTTTTTATTTGGCAATGCTAATAGTTGTTTTATTTTTTACTTGTTGAATTTTAAATTTATCACATATGGATTAATATATCATTGGCATTGTCACGCCCCGCCTTGGGGGGTATGACCGGCACCTGGTGCCCTACTAGGACATGAACTACTAGACTACTGAGTCTAAGCACTTCTAGTGCCTGACTGGCTCTAATTCTGATTCACGGAATCAACGGACTATATAGCGGCTGTAAATACAACCCCCGGCCGGCTAGGCCAATAACCACCTGTACTATAACATCAGCTAACCAGAACCCCATTCATGTAGTGGGGACCTAAGCGGGCCGACAAGGCCACCATGCTGACAATGTTTCACTGAGGGACTGAACCAGGAACTAAACTACTTTGTGACCGGCAAGGTCACCAACTATATACTGAATAAGGCCCCACGCGGCCAACATAAATAGCTAAAACATACACACGGCCCCACACGACCGACACAGCTAACCACAGAAAAATATATATAGTCTGCAAGCCTCCAAGAATACTGATAAGATGGTCGGGACAGGGTCCCGACCTACCTGTACTATACAACAAAAAAAAATAGAATATACCTCTGAATATCAAGCTCCGGATGACAGGAGCTCATGACTCTGCATTGGCTGGGATCACGAGGGGTCGGCTCCTCGTCTATGGGTACCTGCAGGCAAGTAATGCAGTGCCCCAAACGGGCGTCAGTACCACTAGTACCGAGTATGTAAATCAAACTGAGCATAACTGAATATAAGCAATAATACTAGTAGTTCTGAATAGCAGAAAGTATCTGAAATTGTTTGGGCTGACGGGATCTGAAATAAACTTATCTGTACTGAAGGTAATGTAGAAGCATACCTGTCGACGTGGCGACCTGCTATCTATCAGCTAATAAGTAACATGCATATATAACATACAAAGACCTATACCAGCCCCCATAAGCCGGAAGGTGCCAACCAACACACAATCTATATACCCTTACCCGGTCAAAACCATCCAAAAGTAAATCGCTCCACTCGCCTACTAACTACAAGCACCTCCACCGGCCCCCTGGGTATGCAGCTTGGGCTCTCTAGGCCCCTGACTATAACTGTATCTGAGTCCGGAGGACTTCTGTAACTGTAAACTATAATTTGTATTTGTAATCTGCCCCATGGGCGCAAGCGCTCGACAGGGTAAGCTATAATGCTATGCTGATGGGAATGCTGCATCCCATCTTCTTCCTACTGCGAACGGCATGTCACTCCTTGGAGTGACGTATCCTCACCCTCTGGCGGGCGAGTCGACACAATTATTAACCCTGGGGCGGCAAGGAAGCTCTAAGGGTGCCCTCATAGCACAAACAGGTCTCAACAAACAATAGTCACGTATAGCGAGCATGTTCGATTTGAAAATACTATCCGTATTCTGATTTCTTATTTTGAACTCTTTTCTGCATTAAACTGATTCTCATACTGAGCTATACTGTATATGAAATATTATGTCTGATATTGCTTTACTAACTTTTATTCTGAATATAACATAATAATATAAAACATGCCTGCTGAATTCATACTGGACTCAATTCTCGACTTCTAGGTTCCTTCTTCTAGACTTTACTTTGTTTACTGTACTGGGATTGCTATCTTGCCGAAGAACTAGCTTTACATACCTTCGTTTTTGATTTCCCGACTAACTGGCGTAGCTCGGTCAGTATTTTCGCTATTTCTCCCATCTGCATTCATATATATATATCAATTAGAACTAAATACATTAATATTTTGAAAGAAAATATCACTTCTAATATATATATAACCAAAACTTTGACTTATCAAAATACGGCCGAAAACTCGCTATTTCTCGGAAGTCCAGAAGGGAGAAATACTCACTTTAGGGCTAGTAGTATATAGACACTAATTTGGAGCAATTCCACTTACCTTAGCTCAGTAGCACGACGGTTCGCCGACCGAATTTCACGAAACTAAATCCGTAGGAATGCTCCTCGCTGCTTAATACTTCACTATCCAAGGTTATACCAATTTTGGACCGCGTATAATGACGTAATCGGATGGAAATTATAGCATACCCTTCGCACCCTCTGTTTCTCTTTGTTCTCTCTGGAAATTATAAGAATTTTCTAAAAGAAACGAAGTGGAGGGATTTATATACTTGGGCCTGAACAGGGCCTCCGTGGCACGGCGCCATCGCGGAGGCCCTCCCTCCGTGACACGGCGCCATCGCGGAGGGGTTCTGCCCCCGCTCCTCTCGCGATGGTTCCACGTGTCGCTTATTCGGTCTTTCCCCGGGCCTTTTCCTAGCATGTATGGCATTCAAAAACTCTTAATCAACATGCGAATAGGCCATCTATATGTCGAAAATTTATGGGGTGTAACAGGCATACACAATTTTTTTAGTAAATAGTGTTAACATTAAAAAATGCAAATAAATCATTACAATGATATTATATTAAAAAGACACATTTTATATTATATATTAATTATAAAACACAACAAGGAGGAAATACGAGCAAACAGGGAGAGGTAAGACAACAAAAAAGGAGGCAAAGTTGATAGGTATAGCGGTAAAGACAATAACTTTTAAACATTGGTATGACAAACTATAGGATAAAGGTGGGGAAAAGAAATTGTATAGGCTCATTAAGGCAAGAGAGAGAAGGGCCCGAGATCTGAACCAAGTGAAGTGTATCAAAGACGAAAAGGTAAAGTACTAGTGGAAGAGGCACCCGTTAGATGGAGATGACAGACATACTTTCATAAACTCTAAAGTGAAGATTGTGTTGAGGTATTTAGAACACTATGTCAGTTGCAAAGACTTTGAATTCTAGGGATATAAGGTTTGAAGAGGTTAATTTAGGAGATTATTCATATGATAAGAAGAGGGAGGGCGACCAATCAGACGAGATCGCGGTGGAATTTTGAAAGAGCATGAGTGATATTCTTACCCTTACCTTATTAACCATTTATATCATATATAAGTTTGCCAACTATTAGCGAGTTTGGCCAAACTTTGGAAACAAGCTTATTTTGAGAAGTGTTTCTTTTTAAAGTGCTTATCAAAAAAGTACTATTGGTGAGAAACAGTTTGTGTATGACCAATAAATTTAAAAAATACTTTTGAGCAACAATTAGTGTTTGACCAAGTTTTTAAAAGTGTTTCTACGTGTATTTTTCTCAAAATATTTTTCAAATAAGTGTTTTTGGAGAAAAATTATTTTTTTTAGCTTCTGAAAAATAGTTTTTGCTGCTGCTTAAAAACACTTATTTTCTCCTAAAAACCTGGCGAAACACCTTATTTTTAAAAATAAGCACTTCTAGTCTCACAGAAGCTTGGCCAAACAGGCTATATGTAGGAGTAGTACTACACTACAACTCATGTTCAATTTTATTTTTTATTGAACTAAAGTTC
The DNA here is from genome assembly GCA_035772735.1 of Datura wrightii. Taxonomy (NCBI): domain Eukaryota; kingdom Viridiplantae; phylum Streptophyta; class Magnoliopsida; order Solanales; family Solanaceae; genus Datura; species Datura wrightii. The sequence continues at coordinate 32,505,132 of JASDFA010000014.1, forward strand.
GATCAATAAATTTTATGTTTTTTTAGAATATTTTTCTGACATGCTGTATTATACTTTGTTATGAACTTTTACTTATTTGGTAAGGTTGTAAAATAATTGGGGAAATTTTGATATTTTTGTCACTTATGGGGTTTTTTTATGTTCACGAGAAAATAATACAACTTAAAATTTCAAATTGTATGTCCAAATAAAACCTCAACTTCTAGCCTGTTTGCCCAAGCTTCTCAAATCAGCTTATTTTGAGAAATGCTTTTTTCAAAAGTGCTTATCAAAAAAATACTTTTGGTGAAAAACAGTTTGTGTTTGACCAATAAATTCAAAAAGTATTTTTGAGCAATAATTAGTGTTTTGCCAAACTTTGGAAAGTGTTTTTTTGGGGGAGAAACTACTTTTTTTACCTTCTGAAAAATAGTTTTTGTTACTCTCTAAAATCACTTATTTTCTTTCAAAAGTTTGGCCAAACACCTCATTTTTTTTAAAATAAGTGTTTTTAGAAAAAATAAGCACTTTTGGCCTCTTAGAAGCTTGGTCAAACATCTCATATGATTTCATATCATGATTTCATCTCACATGGTCAAACGGGTCCTAGGTTAGAAAATAAATATTCTATATAATATAAAAAAGTATTACATAAATGGGAATAAAAAATGACAAGGATAAAATAAATATTTTAAAAAGTCAATTAGGATAAAGAGGAGAGAATGTCTATTGTTCAAAGTTAACGGTTCGGGCTGACTAGGTCTAGTTGGGTCATTCCACTCGTACAACTAGTGTCCAGCCCCCATTTCTATTATCACTACTAGTACCTGACCCTGTCGGCTCGATATTTTTGCAAGCACTTTGACGGAAAATTTTATTTTTAAAGCAAAGTTGGGGAAGAAAATAATTTTCACCTTCATTTTAAATTAGAATTAATAGATTATTTTTTGTTAAATATTTAAATAATTTTATGAAATTATATTTATAATATTTATATTTTTGTCAAACATGTATTTCTTGATGTTCCTAAGAATATGATTTTTAGTTGTTATAATTAATTAAATTAAATATTATTAATTTTAAAATATGTATCAAATATTTTTTAAATCATATTAGTTAAAAGTATATATTTATTAATCAATATATTTTTTAGAGATAATATGTATCTTAAATACATAATTTAATATCATTTATAAAGACATATATTTATAATTAACTTTTAGTTTTAAAATTTAATCTAAATGTGTAATTATACTTGTGCAATCAAACAATATGCTTGTAATTATATTTTGATAAATAAATAAATCATCCTAATTATTATAATGTATAATTATTACGATAGTAATTACATCAATTTCAATTACACAATAACTTTTCAAACGACTAAATTATTTGTGTAGAGTAAAATAAGGCTCTAGGGTTCAATTCTTGTTTTACGCAAAAGATGTTAAATTATTAATTTTTAAAAATATTTTATACACTCTAAATTAATATACCAAAAGTTATTGTACAGACCTTTCTCATAGAAAATATAAGATTTAATACACATATTAAGAAAAAGGAAAAATTATTTATAAAAAAATGGCTTATGCATGCAAAGAAATTAAAGTTGAAATCAAAATAAAAACATATTAGTTTTTAAAAGAATACTTATCATGAAAAAGATAAGTGACTCTAAATTTTTATACCAATTAATTTTTATTAAACTCATAAAAGATGACGATGATAATAATAACGATAAATATAATAAAATTTTGTGTAAGTGGGATTTGGAGAAGGAGATGTGTATGCAACTTTACTCTTATATTCTGAAGATAAAAAAACTGTTTCAGATTGATTTTCGGCGTAAGTAAAGCATATCAAAAAGATCAAGTATGTATAACAAATACAATAATGAAGAATTTAAAGAAGAAAACAGTATCAATAACAAATAACTAGATAAATGAAGCAAAAGAAATAACATGTAATACAGTCAGCGGCGTACGCAGAATTCTTCATAACCGGTGTCACAATTTTAAAAGATGAGTAAATGAAAGAGTAAGAGTAAAAAAGTTTTAAAAAATAAGGCTAAGTGAGCTTGAACCCATGACCTTCAACATGAAAGAGAGAGTAACCATCAAGTCAATGCACAATTTTTTAGATAGGTAGTGTCCTTTTAGTATTTGTACCTTATATTTTATTTTTTATTATAATAATTCATTATATATATATATTTAATAATATAATTCGACGAAGCAGTGTCACGTGATACCCCTCGGGTAAAGGTAAATCCGCGCCTGAATACAGTCAAACCTCTTTATAGCGGCAATGTTTGTCTGAAAATTTTATGGCTGTTATAATGAGGTGCTGTTATATATATATACTAACATTTGACGTTTATATCTCATTTAACTATTATAAGCAAAAGTACGCAAATATCTAGTTTAATGATTTTGTGTACCAAGAAGAAGGAATGTATTTGTTAATCATTTTAACAAAAAAAAAGAGTGTGAATGTAAAGAAATCAAAGTCTTTCCTCGTGAAGTTACGACCATAACTGGTGGATACTATTTTAAAATAATGTTTTTCTTTTCAATATTTGTACTTGAAATTCTCTATATGCACGACATTAGTGATGATTATCATAAATATTTTAGTATTTATTTACACAAATATATTTCTTATAGAATATTATTGCCTAATATTTGAGAATGACTATTATAGAAGGGTAGTTTTACAAAGATTGTACCGTTATAAGAACGACACTGCTGTTATAAGTAGAATGTTATTATAGAGCAATAAAATATAACATGAGAAATCAATTCTGAAGAAAATCAGGTCGTTATGGTGAAATAATATTAATAACGAATGACTGTTATATATAGAAAGAGTTGATTGTACTAGAATCGAAGAAAAAAAATAGCAAGAGAGTAATAATAAGAAAAATAAATAAATACTACTCCCTCCGTTCCATTTTAATTGTTAGGTATACTAAACATAGCTGTTTCAAAATACTTGCTAGTTTCAAAATTGAAGAGATAATTGACCATGTTTTTTCAATTCTACCCTTACTATTTAAAGTCATTCTAAAATGTTAAAACAATTATTATAGTATGTTTTCAAAAAATTAATAGGAATATATTAGTAAAATTACCATGCATATGAATTTTTTCTTAATGGGTGTATAAATCTTATCCTATCAGTTAAAATGGAACAAAGGGAGTAGTAGTTGTAGTATTACCCCTAAAATATCTTTCCTGTAGAGTTCTAATGCTATCTATTATTTCTTGAACCTTACGTATAATATTACTTTTTCTTCAGATGATGCATTGACATGCTTTGCACCATCCAGTATTTTGTTCTGGATTGCTTTGATTTATTTATTCTCGAGCCGAGGGTCTATTGGAAACAACCTCTCTGCCTTTAAGGTAGAGACAATTTTTATGTACACTCTACCCTCCCCACCCATATTGTGAAATTATATTGGGTATGTTATTATTGTTGTAGTATTAGCAAAAGCTTATATTTTTTATATTCTAAAATCATGTAAATATCACAATAAACGTTTCAATAGCTTCAAGTTTATAGCAATAATCATAATTATAATTTAAATTTTTTACATAAAACTAACCTAATAATTTTATAATAATAATAATAAATAATAATTCAAGCACATAAAGTAAAATTTTTTAAAAATTATTAGTTAAAAATTTTAGGACAGATATACTAAAAAAAAGAAAAAAAAAATCTAAATATTGAAATTCCTATTTTATCCCTGGGAGCTGGGAGGACTACAAAATTTTGTTCTCCATAGTAATATGCAAAATAGTCCCTTCGGGACGTCCGATAAAAAAGTATTAATATGCAAAGTAGTAGCACCTTGCTGAAGTCAAGAGGTTAAGGAAAGAGCCCTATATTCCGGCCACCTCCTCCCGGCGGCACAGCAGTGTAAGGAATGCCTGGGCCAACAATGGAATCGGAAGTACCAGTGGAGCCACAATCTCTGAAGAAGCTAAGCTTCAAGTCCCTTAAGCGAGCTCTTGACCTATTTTCCCCTCTCCATGGCCACTTCCCTCCTCCTGATACTGAAAGGTACTCCTTAAACTCAAATCCAATTGAAAGAACAATGTCAAAGATTGACTCGTATGAAACCCCTTCCCGCTCCGCCTCTGTTGGAATTCCAGATTAGTTTGGTTGCCTATATGAATCCTAACACTAAAATAGAAAGAGCAAAAAGGGCTTGCCCTAATTTCGTTTTCTTTAGTATAATTTCCTTATCTAATTCTTTGCTTCTTTTTTTAATCCCATTGTGCAGCAAGAAAATTCGAACGAGCTATAAGGTCAGTAGTCATGCTGATTCTTTTGATAGATTATAATTTTCCTGCTAAGTGGATAAGAAAGGAAGAAGTTCAATACTAGATTTTAGTGGGCATGCTTTACAAGTCGTAGGGAATTGTGTTATTCTTCGGTGTCTTATCTTATGTTTTGGGGATTCAAACTGATATGGGTTTTGTAACAGTTAAATGTTGAGTACGGAGGGATAAAAGGCACAGCGGCCCAACCGTCTTCTAATGCCAAAGAGGCTGTGCAGAATCAAGCACAACAAGCTTCTGCACCCTCCAATGCCCTTGCTCTTCCAGGTATTCCATTTTCTTGTCAACTTAGAAGTTAGAGCACAGTGACCTAGAATCCTCTTTTCCCTTCCATATGTGAATGGATTACTGAAATTCTTCCTGTAATCAACCTGCTTTGCAGCTTCTCCGGATAGAAAGATGATATCTAGGGAAGAAATCATATTGATTAAAGGAGTACAAAAAGAAATGTATAATTGTAACACATATGTGCAGAACTTGGTCAGCAGTATCATCTCGTGAAAATTTTCATGAATGCACATGGTGCATTGCTACTTGTTGTTAGCATTATGAATTTGTAGTTGAGTAAAGAAAGATGCTATAATTGTTAAAGTATGCATTTTGGAGTGTGTTAAAGAGAGGGAGAAACATATGATGAGAAATCACAACTTTGCTAAGTAGCTTGGACTCGGGTGTGGATGTCCGATATGGGTGCGGATCAAGAGTTTAAATCCTTCATGATCTAAATTTTAAGAATTGGGGTTATGGATCCAAATATGGATATGGGTGCAGGATTCGGCTAAAAATAATTCAAATATCTAAAAATAATGGTACAAAAATATGCCTAAATTATGGTGTACTATTTGAAAGGAAAGGAATGCACAGATTTTTGTAATTATCATTAAGTACATATATATCTGCTTATAGTTTTTTTGGTGTAACATGGCTATTGTAAATGATATAAAAGTCATGATAGATTCTTGAGTTCATTGCACATTCAGCTCATGTTGACCTGTAAATATCTTTAAAGTACATTTTGGTTGCGGACTTTTTAATACAAATATCTTTTAACGATAAAAAAACATATGCTAAATTATTAATTTCGCCCTAGCTTTTATTTTGATTTTAGAAATCATTGTATTTATCTTGAATTTCTTGATCGATTTTCGTCAAAGTACCCAAAATCAATTGACCATATCCGTTACGGATCCCACATGCACACACACCCATGTTGTGTCGACACGGGCACCGAATGTGAAGAGTCCGCACGACATAGCAACTTTGGGGCATCATTAGAGGGTAGCTTTGGTTTGTTGAAGACTATTTGATATGAGATTGAAAGAGTTGTTGTGAATATCTGCAAATTGACAACGTTGTGTTAGTTTTCTAAAGGACAAATATTGCTAGATTGGAACCTGTCTTAGTGAATTATATTTCTGATTCTTCGGTTTTTTTTCTCTTTCATTTGTGATATACATTTAGCTTTTCTTGGCAGGTCCTGAAAATACAAGAGACGAGGGAACTGGAAATGAACTGGCTCTTGGTCCATCCATACCAGTGAAGGGCCTGTAAGTACTTTTTGTTCCTTCTTTAGACACCCTCATGCAACCCACATAAATCTTGGTGGGTTCTTTTATTTGGAGGATAGGATATTGGCAGGGACTGATTGGCCTTTCCATATTTAATTTATGCTTACAATATTGTGGGATTATTTTGCAGGACTGATGTTAGGTTCCCGGGGAAAAGCAATGCTGTTGTTCCTTCTCACGGTTCATCTGAAAGGTTGTTATGCATGCCTTTCTTTCCTATTATATTTCACTCTATTAAATGAGTTGTTGGTAATTTTTTGAAATGGTATCAAGCTATTTTTGTGGTGTACTGACTTTTGTCTACTAAGCTTTTTTTCACCTCATCCCCCTACATAGGATTAGGGTAGTTTACAAATTTGGGTAATAAACTTGGACGTGGTTATAGTAGCCCTGGGGCTCTGTATGTCACACCCCGCCTTGGGGGGTATGACTGGCACCGGGTGCCCTACTAGGACCTGAACTGCTGGACTGCTAAGCCTGGGCACATCTGGTGCCTGGCTGGCTCTAACTCACATTTCTGGAAACAAAGGGCTATATAACGGCTGTAAACACATCCCCCGGCCCATTGGCCTATAGCCTCCTGTACCTGTACTAACAGCTGACCAGAAACATGTCAATATAGGGAAACCTATGCGGGCCGACAAGGCCACCATGCTGTCTAGTTATCTATAACTTAACCATGAAGTACTGGATAGCTACGTGACCGGCAAGGTCACCACTACTGTCGAACTATGGCCCCACACGGCCAACATAAAGGAAACACAAGTTCTAACAGCTATACAACTGCACGGCCTCACACGACCGGCTCATCTGACCACAGGGAAATATATACAGACTGCAAGCCTCTAAGAATAACAATAGAAATGATCGGGACAGGGCCCCGACCTACTCGTACTATACAACAAAAGAAAATGAAATACACCTCTGGAATTCAGTCTCCGGATTACAGGAGCTGAATACTCGATCGCTGACAGAAATCACGTGGTATCGCCTGCTCGTCTATGAGTACCTGCAGGCAAGTAATGCAGCGCCCCACCGGGCGTCAGTACCGCTGGTACTGAGTATGTAAAGCAATAACTGAAAGAAATATCTGAAAACAATAATATAACTGATGAAACTGAAGTAGAGAGAAATAGATTAACTGTCTGATAATGTAAGTCATACCTTCTCTCAATTATACTGGAAGGAGTAGGAGTCATACCTGGAGACGTATCGTTCTACTGCTGATCTACTCGTATCTAACATAACATGGCATAACATAACATAACATAACATAGCACACACAAACCTTACCCGGCCCCCATAAGCCGGGAGGTACAACCAGCACAGAATCTATACCCCTAACCCGGTCATCCCATCTCCTATAAACCCTGTAAGCATCCTGCCGGTCCCCTGGGTATGCACTTGGGCTCGCTGAGCCCCTGACTATAACTGCATCTGAGTCCGGAGGACTCCTGAATCAACACCCGGGCGTATCTGCTCGACAGGGGTGTGTAAGGGCCGATCAAGGCACAAATATGGGGAAAACTGGCATCCCATCTTCGTCCCCTGTGGGACGGTAAGCCACTCCGTAGAGAGACGTATCCTCGTCCTCTGGCGGACGAGTCGATACAGCTATCAACCCTGGGCGGTCATGGATGCTAGGTAGTCCAACCCCAAACCACACAATAGTCTCAACTAGTAATACTATCTGCATGTCCCACATACTGAAGCTAATAGTGGTAAAGTATTTGTATATACTATATGCTGAGCTAGCGATAGTAATATGTACGTACTTAATGCATGCTGAGGCTGGTAATAGTATATATGTACAAATATAGTCTTCTGCCAGACTGTACTGGGGCTAATGCTGAACAAGATATAGTCTTTCTGCTGAAACTATGCTGTATACTGAGTTTCTATAGTAACATGATTTACTAGTCCTAATATGCTTTCTAACTTCACTTTAACTTATCGTTCTATTTCTGAGATGTCTTACAGATATTACATTGCTTTACTGAGTTTCAACTGAATATAATGATATCCTAACATTCTGTGTCACATCACATACTGAGCATGCTGGGCAGTTTCTAATACTTGTATTAGAATCTATATCGTGCTAGCAAGTCTCGCGCTGATCATAACATGATGTTTCTAATATCGTACCATCATTCATAGTAAACATCATACATGTCTTCTGAATATTCTACTGGCCTTTAAATTACTGTACTGTACCAAGATTACTAACTTGCCGAGGGAACTAGCTTTACATACCTTATCCTCGAACTATCCGGCTGTCGGACGAGGCTCGGCCAGTACTTCAACTATTTTCTCCCAACTGCATTCATAAATATGTCAATCAATACTAAATACAGCTTTATTGTAAAGAGCAACGTCACTTTCGATATAGTTTATAGCCTAAACTTAGGCTTATCGAAAGACGGTCGAAAACTCGCTATTTTTCAGCGGTCCAGAAGGGAGAAGTATTCACTTCACAACTAGGAGCACATAGACACTAATTTAGAGCAATTCCACTTACCTTAGCTCGGTAGCTCGACGATTCGTCGGCTGTATTTCACGAAACTAAATCCGTAGGAATGCTCTCTGCTGCTAAATACCTCGGTATCTGAGGTTAATTTGAGTTTGGACAACGTTTAGCAGCGTAATCGGACGAAAATTATATTACCTTCTTCGTTCTATTTCCCTTCTCTGATGGTTTACTCTGTTTTCTGGAAATTTCATAAGTTTATAATGAGTTAAAACCGAAGTGGGGCTTTATATACTTGGGCCTGGACAAGGCCAACGTGTCACGGGGCCAACACGGAGGCTCCACCTCCGTGACACGCTGCCATCGCGGAGGAGCTCTGCCTCGGCTCCTTCCGCGATGGTTCGACAGGTTTCTCGTCCGATCTTTTCCCGGGCCTTTCTTTAGCACGTATGACTTTCAAATATGCTTAACCAACGTGCGAATAGGTCATTTAGGTGCCGGAAATTCTACGGGATATAACACTGTAACTAACTGTGGGGAAGTGTTTAGAAACCACTCAATTAGTACTTTGCTATTTCGTGTGCTAAACTAAGAGTAACAAGGCGAGAGTGAATGTAGTAAACATGATATGAGTTTGTTTGTTATTTAGCTCTGTTGACCTTTTCTCTTTGAAAAAAGTAGCACTCTTTACCAACTCATTCAAATAGGGTACATTTTAGACGCAATTTACTGTGAAGTGAATAAACCTCTGCCATGGGTATTTACAAGGCTTCAAGTTTAAAGCATGGACCTCACCAAAAAAAGGCTTCAAAGTTTTAAGCAGTTTGATAATGTTTATCTATAAGCTTGAGGGGTTAATTTCATGTGATGTCTGGATATCATCATGGATAGTCAGTGCTCATGTTATGAGATGCTATAGACACTTAAGTGGTGCCCTGTAACTGTCTGATGTTGTGCTTATATAATTTCAGGACTGCCAATTTTCCAGTATAAAGTGTCATTTCAAAATTTATTATGTATGAATATATGATTATACCACAACAATGTGTTTGCCAAATACTAGAGGAAGGGAACTATACAAAACTAGATGGATGGCTGTGTCAAATGTGTATTTCACCTTTCATGTTTCTTAACAGATAATTCAAAATTGTTAGATTATCCTTTTTGGTTGTATTCCCTTCTAATAGGAGTTCAATCAAATGACACAGACCGTAATGTGTAACTCAGAATATACAAGTATGTATTGCTCTATTTTGTATGACTAATGCAGTACCTTGGCATAAATTCTTCCCAAAAGTTCCTGTTTACCTAGTCTTGGCATTTAGTGTATCAAAGTTTCATTTTGAGTGCAACAGTTTAGATGCTTGTGTTGGTATCTTAATGTTGCCATTTTAACAGAGCCACAATATCGTCTATGTATGTGCTTTTTTCTTTTTCTTTTCTTTTTATTTTTATAGTGGTGGTGTTTAGGCCAACTTATGTGTAAATCATCTAGTGCTTTTGTTTTTGTTGGGATTTAAACTCCGGTTTTCACCTGTTTACACCCTCTGAGTTGAACATTTGACCACACCCTTGGGTGCGTCTGTCCGTTATGCTCCCCGTCTCAAATTATTTATCGTGATTACTGAAGATAGTTGATCTCAAATTATTGGTCATTGTTTTTTTTGAACTCTGGTTTTCACTGTTTACATCCTCTGAATCGAACATTAGACCACACCCTTGTGTGCGTCTGTCCATGTGTTTTTTGTTCTTAACAAAATTGTGTCTCTGATCAATCAATCAAGACAAAACTACAAAGAATTTTCTTCTTTAAGCCAATCATATCTTATAATCATGCTATGACTCTTTACTTTTACTCCCTTCAGAAATCTGTCAACTGCTGCCATCATGGAAAGAATACCAAGCAAATGGCCTCGCCCAATATGGCGTGCTCCCTGGAAAAATTATAGGGTAAGATAATTCTGCTGTTGTAGTGGCTGGGCATTATTGTACACCAATTAAAGCCTGGATGTGCTTCAATATTTTGATTTCTTGTAAATTTCTTATTATTCCAAGTTTTCATGTACTGGTTTCAATTATTCACTCTTTAGCACCTGACTCCAGCTAAACAACCTTCCAGCTTGAGAAGACCAGTGTGTGTGACTCAATTTCACCTTGTATTCCTTAAATTTGGTCGTAACTATATCTATTATCTAGTGGAGGGTATGAAGCTACAGTTAATGTCTTAAATCTTGCCTCCATCAGGTTTTGTACTTATGGCCTGCTTTTAGATTACCAATATTCATTGCTAAGTAGTTCAATATTTGTACTTTTCAGTAAATTTTGAATGTATCAAACTGTAGAGCCACTTTACCGGATTAAATTGTCAACTTATGAAAAGTTGATTTCTCTTCCAGATTCCTATTCTGCAGTCTGGTCAAAAGAGCAAGATAGTGGGTGGCCTCGTAACAAACATTTGTTAATTTGAATCACGAGACCTCTTGTTATGTACTAGTCACATAAAGGATAAACTCTATATATGGGTCTTTTCATTCAAAAGACTGTTAATAATACATTTTCATTATTTTATACTTTACACCTGCACTATTTATGCTGTTCAGTCTTCGATGTGGCACGGGATATAATAAATCTAAGTTCTAATGCATGATATTGTTTGATTATATAGGTTATCAGTGGCCATTTGGGATGGGTGCGGTCCGTCGCAGTGGATCCTAGTAATACTTGGTTTTGCACAGGATCAGCAGATCGCACTATCAAGGTAAAACAATTGTATCTGGAAAATTCCATTACCAAAAAGGGAATAAACCTGTTAGTGTGGCTTTTGAAATGTCCTTTTCTCTGTGGGTGGGTGGCAGGTGGACCATCATTTGTAATTTAAAAAACTGCTGTAATATCGTATTTAAGCGGTAATGGCTCTGGAATGTAGCTGCACCAGTTCTACCAGCTCTGAACTGTCAGATAAGGGGTCACAATCATTCTTTAACAGCCAGTATCATATTGGATAAGCTAATTATGCTGAAAGAAATACTGATATACATACATATCACCCTGGACTAAAAAATTGAAATAGCACCAATAAAAAAAAAGGGAAAAAGAAAATTGAAATAGTATTGCTGGTACCAAAATTTATTTTAGAGAGATTGATAACTGCACTGGTTGTTTTCTCCACATTCAGGTGAAAATTAAAGTACATTTATGCAGTTTTTATTTGAATGCGGCCTGGATTTTGTTACTTTGCGTAAAAAAGATTTATGGTATGCACGGCCAGCAATGAAGATGATTTAATTGTGATTATATACTATCTGATCACGAGTCTTGAAAATCTTGGTGGTTGGTTGGAACATCTGTGTGTGACTTGATATAAGGCTATAGAGTTGGTACTCGAGACGAAGTTACATTACAACAATCCTATGTTATCGAATGCATGCATGTAGTATGCAATTGGTGAGGACACCTCTGCTCTTTGCCTGTGTCTTTGTTAGAGTGGTTAGAATTTATTGCCAGTTTTCATTTTCATATACTGATGGTTACACATACATTAAACATTTGTAATTGGTTGTCCATCACGCACTGAGTATGTCCTCTTTTTTTGCCATGGTACAAGATATGGGATTTAGCAAGTGGAAGATTGAAGCTCACTTTAACAGGGCACATTGAACAAGTCCGAGGTTTGTTCTCTAGAACTTCTATTTGTTCAGAAATACGATCAAGTTATGACATGTCTGAGGATATTGAGTTGTAACCTAAGATATAGACCAGTGACAATAGGAGTCTCCTTGCAGGCCTTGCTGTAAGCAGCAAACACACATACATGTTCTCAGCTGGTGATGATAAGCTAGTTAAATGCTGGGACCTGGAACAAAATAAGGTAATTATGACAGTGCTGATTGCCATTCACTACTCAGGGTCAATATTTCTTTTTGGGTACATGTTGACTTATATGTATTTTCAGGTGATCCGTTCCTATCATGGCCACCTCAGTGGTGTTTATTGCTTGGCTCTTCATCCAACCATTGACATCTTGTTCACTGGAGGTCGCGATTCTGTCTGCCGGGTACATTACTGATGCTTTTCCTCTTGGAGGATAGAAGATCCTAGTATGAAGCTTTTAGTACTGTTTCTACTTCTGTACTTCCTATGTCAACACTGGTTCAGTTCTGACTTATATTAATTTTATCATGATTTCAGGTTTGGGATATTCGTAGCAAAATGCAAATTCATGCTCTATCTGGACATGACAATACTGTCTGTTCTGTTTTTACCAGGCCGATGGTAAGAATTCCTTTATAGTTGGGTCTAATGTCAAGTCTTTGTCTTAATATTTTAAACATGAGGCAATAACACAGCCCAAGACTAAGAGGCACAATAGAGTGGAGATTAATTCACGACTGGAAGCTTAAAAATCTAGATGTAGTAGCAATTTGATCCCAATTTGAAACCCTAGTTTAGTTATAGCCGAAATCCTAAATTTCTGGAGTCTTCATCTAAGATTGGACTGCCAGACTAACTGATCAAAAAGAAAAAAAATTGGACTACCAGACTAACTGATCAAAATGAAAAAAAAGTTGGACTACCAGACTATAACTCTCTTCTAATGCACTCACAAGTGGATCAGTTGACTGACTAGACCGAGACGGTGCCACTAACTAAAAGAAGAAGCAAAAACCACAAGAGTGAACTCCATGCAACGTTGGAAAGTAGAACTCAAAGCTCTATCACTTCAGGACCCAATCATACACAAAGAAGAGCTTGATTCTGGATATTTTGGGGTATAATGCTCCACGAGCAGTGCAAGTGAACATAAATAAAACCTTATATCATGAAATTGTATTTGCCCCTTATGACTTCCTCTACCTATTTCCAGAACCCAATTAACTTCTTTTTTGATTTATATAGACTCGTTGTAGCTTTCCTAGTTATAAGATTTTTTTTCATTTTCTTTTTCGGAAATTAGTTTCAATTTTCTTCACCCTGTGATTGTTAACAAATTCTTCTTTTATTCATTGAAGCTAATCATAATCTAATACGACCATATTACTTCTTGTTAGGAGCAAATTTAATTTAGATTTTAGTTCTGATCCTAGAAATCTAGGTTTCCTTCTATACAGGATGCTTTATACTTCACATAATATGTAATACTGTATTTGTTGCTCTATCTGTTTCAGATTTTGACTCTTCCTATTTTGGAACATTAAAAAATGTTCGACACAATTATATTTCCATAGAGCTTTCACAACTTTCAAGAATTTCAATATATTAAACTCGGTTTTAATTCCCAAGTAGACACTTGTACTTGTGCATATTTCTATTCTCGGTCCCTTCACTTCACGGGTTCTGATCTAGACACCTCAAGCTGATGTAATTTTTTTTTTCAAGTTTCTCAAATGGGTGAAACTTATACATTAAAAATCGACTTCACATCTTTGATGCTACCAAATGTATTTCCTGTTAACAGTCTAAGTCGTCTACACCACTATCCTTTTTTCTCCTTAAAAAAGTATCTACTAGCTCTTTGTTGAAAGAAAAAAAATAAAGAGATTATATCTGTATTGGCTAAAAATGGGGGTAAAAGAGGGTAGGACTGCAATTTATAAAATCGAAGGGAAAGATATGGATGTTAAAAATACTTGGGCTGACCTTTTGTGGAAACAAAAAACATGTCTTGGGTTGTTATTTGTTTTTGGTGTTATTTAAACAATAAAACAAAATGGTTTTCTGAATCAACATATTTGGTTTAAAATGAAAATGCTCAACTTTAGGGTGGTGGTCTCGCTGTTAATCATATAAATCTGTGAAGTATTTGATATAAATATATATTGTGATTTTATGCTAAAATCCATACAAGACAAGATTCAAATGACCTTTTTTTGGGTACTTTGGGGTCATTTGGTAGAAGACATTAGAGAAAATAATGCATGTATTAGTTTTGTTATTACTAATCCCTTGTTTGGAATATTTTTTCTGTCCATGTATAACTAATGCAAGTATTAGTTATACACCCTATTTAATATTATTCTATATATAGCTAATTACATAGTGAACAATGATATTAGCAATACCCAGAACAAACATGTTCTTTTAGAAATTATGCAATGCATGTTATTTTTAATTCACCGAACCAATCAGTGGATAAGAAATAATGGCAGCATAACTAATGACAACATAACTAATCCCAATATTACTAGTACACTCTATTCATCACTATTCATATACACCCTACCAAACGACCCCTTTCTGTTTTAACCCCTAATGTGGCAGCTGGATGTTTCTTGATAAGGAGTGTTGCACAGTAGAAACACGGTACAGACTGCCCATGCAAATGGATGCACCTTCATGAGACTGTTAAACCTTAGCAACTACTAATGGGTCCATGTATCTGTTCTTTTTAGAAGTGGGTTTCTGTATAATTAGCACAATTAGGGTAAGAAGCAAAGAACTCCCGGGTCTACTTAAAACTTTACGCAAGGTGTCTCATTTTGATGATGTTCATAATCATATGCTAATGACTCTTTCATAGTTGGATTATTGCCTACATTAAACATTCTGATGTCATGAATGGGGAGTTCTGTTTCAGGATCCACAGGTTATAACTGGCTCTCATGACAGTACCATTAAGTTCTGGGACCTTAGATATGGTAACTTGGATATCTTTAGTTGGATTTGTATGCTCTGTTTATTTTTATAATGGTTTCAGTTCTAACTTCCTGTGGTTATTAATTGTCCTTGTCTGGCAGGTAAGACAATGGCAACTCTCACACATCACAAGAAATCTGTTCGAGCTATGGCTCAGCATCCTTCAGAGTATGTTTACATGACAGATGCCTGCTATTTTCTGATTCCCCACCTTCTCCTCAGAGTACACTACTAATTATTATTTTCATTCTTCTGTAGGGATTGTTTTGCTTCTGCATCAGCAGACAACATAAAAAAATTCAGCCTTCCAAAAGGAGAATTTATGCACAACATGCTGTAAGTTTCATGACATGCCATAAGAACTTTACATTTACATCTTACTATATCTTCATCATATTGCATCATCTTTTCGTAGTAAATTAGAATCTGAAGTCATGTCAACATGTTTTTTCCAGTTCCCAACAGAAAACCATAGTCAATGCGATGGCAGTTAATGATGAAGGTGTGATGGTCACAGGAGGTGAGAAATAGTTAATGACACCATCCCATTCACCCATTCTCCTCATTTTTTGTTCTGCCCCTTCTCCAACTCCCTGCTTTCCTCCTTCTGTCTCTTAAGCTGGTGGTCAATGATGTATTGCTAATGCATTGCGCATCTCCTTGTGAAGGTGACAATGGAAGCATGTGGTTTTGGGATTGGAAAAGCGGTCACAATTTCCAGCAATCTCAGACTATTGTTCAACCTGGTATGTGTGTTGATAATTTGATGATTACTTTTATTGTTGACTTGATGGAGAGGAGCAAAAGGTTTATTCTAGTCCTTATCCCCATGTTTCAGGGTCACTGGACAGTGAGGCTGGCATTTATGCTCTCACCTACGACGTAACGGGTTCAAGGCTGATCAGTTGTGAAGCTGATAAGACCATCAAGATGTGGAAAGAAGATGAAACTGCCACCCCAGAAACTCATCCTCTTCACTTTAAGCCTCCAAAAGACATTAGGCGTTTCTAGTTAAAATCATAGTTCAGAAAGCTCGTTTTAGCAAAAGCCCTTGGTAATACATACGAATCAAACTTTTTCTGTGGGTCTTTCAGACCAAGACCGACCCTAGAAAGGCACCATACGAGGTGTTGATTCGTTTGCCTCTCTGTATTATTCATCATTTATTTACGTGGTGTCATGTAGCTCTGATCTTAACGGTGAGTTGAGACTAGTTTCCATCGTTGTATAAATAGATACTTAAATACTAAAAGCACGGAAATTAATTATTGAGTTGTTTTGCATGAGTGAAGTCAATTTTGTAAGAAATATTTTTGTTATATCAATCGAAAATAAAAGATGTTTTATTTTTGATCAAAATACTCTACCAACTTGCTAATATGTATTGGCAAAAGATATTGAAATTTAATTAGCAAGTAGAGAGGTCATAATAGGCAGTTGGACAGATGTCCCAACTAGTAAGCGTAGGCAGCATCCAGCAATCCCTAGTCTTTCAGATTTGCTATTCAACTCTCTCCTCCAAAAAATCTCATGAATGAGTAGCCGAGTCAGCAGTCTTTTTGTTTTTTTTTTTTCTATTTAATTTGTAAGTGACCATAGAAGATATGTATTGTGCTTGCCAATGTCATTTTGAAAAGGTGCATAAAGACTTTTTCATACTTGGTCTATGCAACCAACAAGAATAAGAATCACTGGGGGGCGGAAATGCCAATTTGTGAAAGTTCAGAAGTTGTAGTTTGTCCATTCTCTTTCATTTATGAAGAACATATATGGGATCCCTAGTGAGGCTAGCATATTTGGCTAAACCATCCGCTTCTTCATTGGCTTATCTGCAACAATATTTCACTATTATATTTCTTTCAGTAGTTAATCTTATCTCTAATCTTATCAATTATAGATTTTTTAGCCAAAATCACCCTTTAATCTCAATTATACCCCAAACTTAAACTACAGCATTTTATTATCATAATAAACAAAAACTATCCTTCAATTATCCTGAAAATGACAAGATTCATAAACTGACAGCTTAAACCCACAAACTCCATATGTTTTGTCCCCGCTCATCTTTCTCATGTACGTGAAGGTTGGATTGATGATGGATAAATTACATGCAGCATCTCCTAATTTTTTTTAGTTGGCCTAAACATAAACAAATATTCTAGCTTGGTTTTAGTTGGCAAGTAATTCCTCCAACTTTGAGAATGCACGTTTAGACACCTCAACTCGTCTTCAATGTGTTAATTGAATACTCCCACTTACAAAAGACACCTCCAAGTTCGGTGCCACATCAACATCGAGTGTCCACGGGACACAATAAGCAAGTTGGAGTGTTTAGATTCTAGTTGAATCAACTTGAGGTGTCTACACGTGGACTCCAAAAATTGAAGTGCTTACTAGGTCAGTCGAGGCTAAATTTGAGTGTATGCTTATCAGTTTATGTATTATGCCTTTATACTTTTACATTTTCTTCTTAATCCATATTATTATTTGAATACTTAAGATTTTTTAAAATATCTTAACTATAAATTATGGTTTCTCATACTTCCTCCGTTTCAATTGATGAAAAATTAAATTGGATTAGATCAGCTCAGCTTAGCTAAAATATTTTAAAATTTATATCTAAATTCCAAACTATACAATAAATATATCATAAGTTATAATTTTTCTCATTTCAATATAATGAAAAGTTATATATTAAAATATTTATCAAAATTCATATAAATCTCAAAAAACTTAAAATATCACATAAATTAGGAAAAAGAACTTTCTTTTTAAATATAATTCCTAAAACCTATAACTTTTATTTGAAAAATACTTAATTAATCTACACAAACAAATAGACTAAGCTTCATACTGTGAATTCGCTCATTTTCTTGGAAATGAAGGGAAAGCTATATGTATTTCTTATAATATTTCTCTACTTATCCAATCAGTAAACATATAGAGCAAGAAATGTATTACTTGAAATATTTTTTGTTGTCATCTTTTATGAGAGAATTCTAGCTGCTACTGTAAAGTTGAGGGTGAAAACCTCCTTTCTAGCCTGTCCACTTTACAATTAGAATTACCCATATATTAATCAACTAAGAGAAGAAGGGTGACGACAAATATAAAGAGGATCTATAGGTTTAAATGAGAAACTAACGGAAGAATGAATCTGGCCATTTTTACAATAATTAAGGGATATTTTTTGTTTACTGTGATAAAACAAGGATGTAGTTTAAATATAAGGTACAATTCAACATGTTTTCGACCAAAAATTCTCAAAGGGCAGTGACTTAAGGTTGATAAGAAAGTTTCACAAATTTTAATTATTAAGTAGAGGTGACAATTTTTAGATTAGTGTTAATGATACTAATTTTAAAAACCCTCAAATTTTATTATTTAAATAAAGCCCCTATCTCCTCCTTACCACTATTCACCCCCTCTCCGCCCATGCCACCCCACCCCCACCCCTCCTCTCCCCCTCCCCCGCCTTACCCTCCATCTCTCCCTGCTCCCCCGTCATCATCACCTCCCTTTCCTCCGCCATCACCACCACCTCCTCTGCCATTATTGCTATCCCCTTCTTCCCTATTGTCACTACCACCACCTCCACCAGCTCCTCCTCCACTTCATTTGTCGTTGCCATCGCTGTATAGTTAGGATTTCGATTTTGAAACAACAGATGCAGCAACTGCTGCAGCAGATTCAATAATTGCTAAAAACATATGCAACAGGTGTTAAAATAAATGCAACAACTGTTGAAACATATTCAACAGTTGCATGTTTTTCAGCAGTTGCTGCATCTGTTTTAGCAGTTGCTGAAACAGTTGCAGCAGTTACTGTTTTCTGCAGAATCTTTTCAATGGCTTGAAAAAATATATATTTTCAAGCTCACGACCAGAGCAAAAAAAAATAAACTCGTAGAAATAAGAGAAAAAAGAGGAGAACAAGAATAATACAATTAAAAAAATGAACACAACGACGATGGTGGCGGCAGTAGTGCTAGAAATGACAACAACAACGATAGTGGCGATAACAACAGTGACATAAATGGAGGAGGAGGAGGAGAAGGAAGAAGAAGAAGGAAGAAGAAGAGAAGAAGAAGAGAGAGAAAGAAGAAAATGATATTAAAAAAATAAAGAAAGAAGGAAAATTTAAATTTTTGTTATAAACATATTTGTATTATAATGAATGTCTATAAAGGTATTTGTATTGTAGTGGATACATATGTTTATATTATAGTGAAAGTCTATCTTTTGGAGAAAAGTTAGGAGAAATTATTCCTATAAATAGAGGGGTTCTCCTTCATTGTATTTCATCCCATCAAGAGAAATAAGAACTTCTCTCCTTCTCACTTTCTCTACAATATTCTTGTTCTTTCTTTATTATTTTATAACAATTTTGAAGTTGAAAATTTATTAGGGAACTTTTTTTAAAGTTACAAAAATTATAATTTACACCCTAAAGTTTTTAATCACTTTAATTAGATCTACTTTTTAATTAATGATAGTTGACCAAATCAATATCACCTTTTTTAATTTAAACACTTATTTGTTACCTCCTGCTCAATTTTGTCAATTGTCAATGATGCTTTAATTCTCCAAGGTGATTTGTTACATTAATCATTTGAACCATGATTAATATGAAAAAAGGCATAATCATGTTCCTAACAATTAATACGTCCTGTATACTCCAGCCAGCCTTAATTTGATTTTTCATGTAACTTCCATTTGTGTGTAGCTTCCAAGTATGGCCAAGCGGTCCTGTTTCATCTCATCATCCATCAGACAAACTTTACTCCAATTCTAAATATTCCCAATAGCAACCTGGAAAATAATTTTGCAGCATATGTTACAGGCGGTTACTAATTTCTTCTGCTGCTCATACCTCTCAGTGCATTTGGCCAGCTTTCAGATTTCCCAGACTACTAAATTTTTAATTGGATGTGAGCATTTAACATTGTTTCCTGCGACTTAAATTCCAAGAGGCCTTTGAAATCTGAGACCATGTTTGTTTAATTTGGCCTTGCAAATAAATGAGTACACTACTTTAAAGCCTTATATAATATTCCTTGTTTAAATCTCCTTATTTGCAAGGAATTCACCTTTATCCTTCGTAAGCAATTCAATCAAATTAGCAAGTTTTTATTTTTGTACATGCATGTGGATAAGTTCTCCTCCATCGGGAAGGCATTGTTAAAGTTAATTCTGATGGTAATAATTGGTGTCATAATTAAGAAACCATTTGTGTAAATATTAATTATTGCTGCTTATGACTAATAACGAGGCACGCAGAAACTAATTACGGCTCTTGTTTAATAGCATGGTGGCGTTTCTCACATAAGAAATGATAATTCACTAGGGATAATAAGTAATAATTTTCAGTAGCGCATGCATGAGATTTGAACTCACATTCTCCGCTAAATATTTAAAATACCCAATTAATTGACCTACACAACTATTTTTGTCTAGGAGCATCACTTTATTTTACGCAATATATTTTCTACGCTTGCTTTTGCCTTTTAAATATGCATACATATTTAGTGAAAATTTTCGATAAAGCAGTGTCACGTAACACCTCTAAAACCTTACATAATCCTCTCCTGATAATCTCTAGATAAATTACAAGATTTTCTTATCCTGCATTTAGTTAAACGTATTAGTTAATCTCGAAATTACTTGTTTTATATACATATGATGAGATAACTGATTAATCTCAAGAGATAACTTTATCTATCTCATCTCCGAGACCAAACAATCCCTAAACTCACTAGGGTTAAAAGCGTGGCAGTAGTTTTTTTGAAAAATTAACATCAGATAATCATTTCTGACATATTAAGAAAACCAAAAGGAAGAAAAAAAGAATTAAGGAAGCTTCCACTTTCAACGTGGCGTTTCCACGTCATGATCCAAAAGTCTTTCCCAACAAAAATTAGGAAGTTATCATAAATATATATTGGTTCTAACTAAAGAGCCATTATAGTTAGCGTAAGCTCTCCATCACTGTGTTGTTTACGTAAGATCACTAGGGTTTTAGCTACCTCAATAGCTTCCATCATCACTGTGACTCGATCGATCGCTAGGGTTTCTTTAATCTTTCTTTCACTACAACATGGATCATCAAGCTAATAAGGGACGTCCGATGGGCTATTGGTTTCACCCGACGAACAGGGAACTCATCAAGTATCTATTAGGGTTTGCGAGAGACGAGCCACTTCCCAATCAGTATCAACTCATGCAGCTGGTCGATCTTTACTCCCACAAGGAGCCATGGCAGATTTTTCAGGACGCCAACATTAACAACAACAACAACGCACGTTACTTCATCACTCCGCAGAAGAAAGAGAAGCCGACGTGGAAAAGAGTTTCAAGAACAGTTGGGAAGGGAACATGGAAGCCACAAGGCAAAGGGAAGGAGGTGTTTGACGATAAAGGGAGACTGATGGGGTTCGTCAAGAGTTTGAAGTACATCCCCGCTGACAAATCCTCCAACAAGGTTAACGGCCAGTGGTTGATGACAGAGTACTCTCTCTACGATGGTTATGATGTTAAGGATATTAAGAAGAAGGGTTTCGTGATTTGTAAGATCAAGAAGAAGGAGAAAGCCGGTGATGATAAGGAAATAGAAGGAGTTAACGATGAGAACATGGAAGATGCTGAAGAATTTATCAATTCGGTGCTGAATCAACAAGATGATCATCAGGAGAATAATAAAAATAATGTGGAATATATCGAGGGAGAGAAAGTCGGGGAGCACGTACTTGCTATGTTGGGGTGCGATGATGATGTGGCAGTTGAAGAGAATAATAAGGACGTTGAGGAATATATGATGAACTCAGCTGAAGAGAATAATAATAATAATGTAGAATACATAGAGGGAGAGGAAGTCGGGGAGCACATACTTGCAGCGTTGCAAGACTTCGATCTTGATTCTATAGACTTTGTATTGTAGAGATGTTGTGCTGGGATAGCTGTTTATATATGGATCGGAATACCCCATAGAGAGGGAGATCGATGAAGTCGAAGACCATGCACGTACTTGCTTTGTTGGATGAACACATTGTGATGATCTGGATTGTTATGAGTTTTTATTTTAATTTGATACTAAGCTATAGCTATTAATTGATTGATAAAGTTACAAGCTTGTAATATTATTCTCAAACCTATATCAATTTAATATACTCGGAATTTTTCCAATTATGTTCTCCGATCTCATAGATAAATTTATTAGTTGATTGATTGATATATGGTCATCATAAATATGGCCATTGTAATTATTAGCAAAATTAACTCTGCAGTACTGTGTGTCGTTTTTTAAGTTTTCTTTATATTTTAAAAGTTGAATCTTATTTACCGTAGATTTGACCTGTCAAAGTAGTTGTTGAGGTTTCCATTGATCATGCCAATTATAAAGCTTTATAATACATTTTACGTATCTTTAATTTAAGACAATTATTTAAAAGTTTTTTTTTATTTTCTGACGCACTTTGTCAAATCAAAAATCAGACAAACAAAGTAAAACGGTAGAAGTATGACGTAAAACCTTACTAATTTGTTTTGTTGGAGTTGCCTATATACCTGATTAGGTACCTGTTTGATTGTTTTTGAACTTTCAAGTTGTACCGAAAGTTGTTTAGCCTGATAGACTTAATAAAATCCTTACTCTTTTAATCAGAAGGCAGTCAGAGGTTTCGAATTTTAGATCTGAATATGAAAAAAAATTCTAGTAGGGAGCACTTCTCCCCTTAATATAATAGACCTTAGGCCACGTGAATAATTCAAATTAGACGACGGAACAGCCATAGTGTTTGCAGTGTACTTGCTATATCTTGAGGGTGCGATGTAGTTGCTGCGTTAGAAGACATCGATCTTGCTTCTATCGACTTTGTATTGTAGAGATTTGTTCTACAAGCATTCCAAGCTATATAATTAATTACTTGTGAAATTAAATTTGTAACTGATGATATATACATACGTAAAGATACAGGCCATAGTTTGTTAGCTTTTTAGTTATAAATTTTTTTACGTACACCACTAATATGTGGTGACTGCAAATTCAATTAGAATTTCATTCCAATTTTAATCTTTGGACAACATCAATGAATTATGATATTAGTAAAATACGGTTTTTTTTAAATTACAAAATCATATGCTCAAGTATGTATATATTCACTTAGATATGTTAAAACATGAAGATAAAATAAGTGAACATAACTCTTTATAATCTAACTTAATAAAATAACCATCGTACTGATCAGTTTTGGTCTGTTGCATACTTTATTCCAGTCGCATTGACCATCCATTTTGCCAAACTTCTTGGCAATTGCACTCTTGGTTTGAAATAATATTTGACTATAAGTTCTAGCTTTAGAGATCGATTAGTTGTTGTATTTTTTGGAGCATCTCGCCTCCCACAAAGCCCAGCACACCATATTTGGAGTAATGGAAGTTATCAATTTGTCCACTGAGTTGTTGGCTCTTGAGTTCCACCAGTTGGCCAAAACTTGATTGATATTGTTGCTGCTTGAATCTGTTCCAAGAGGCCTTGATACCCACTCCCAAATCCTTCTTGCCATATCTCCAGAAGCAAATAGGTGGCTGTAGGATTCCTGGATTTTGTCCTGCAACAAACACAATTAATATTAGAGTTAATACCAAATCTAGATAGGAAATTTCCTAACGGGAGCTTCTTCTTGATAAGCCTCCACATTAGGAAAGAAATTCTAAAAGGAATTGTTTTATTCCAAACAAGAGGTAGTTGAGGGAACTGTGAATTTTTTGTTATCACTGGATCATTACGGAGTTGTAAGGAATAATTTGAGAGAAAAATAAAACTCTATTACTCAAGAATAGAATTTACAAAGAGATTTTCAAACTCAAAAAAAAAACTCTCAAAACTCACTCCACTCACTAGGAACTACTCTCTTAGAGATGTATTCACTCTTTGGTGGATGATATACAATGAAGATTAACCCTCCTTTTATAGAGGGTTGAGGTGGTGTGAATGGAGGTGTGAAAGGGGAAACTTTCTTCTTCAACAATGGTGGCTTGGGTAGGTGTTGAATGAATAATTCAACAATGGTGGGTGAAAAAATTTCTAGATATGTGCTAGAAATCTTTCAATTCTCCCCCTCTAGCCATATCTGGAACAACCATCCCGGCTATGTCTCTGCAAAGCTCCAATTTTTCTCGAGTAACCACCTTTGTCAACATATCTGCTGGATTCTCCTTCGTATGGATCTTTACTAGTCTCAACAGTTGTCGATCCATCACCTCGCATATCCAATGATACCGAATATCAATGTGCTTTGTACGGGAATGGTACATGGAATTTTTGCTCAAATCTATAGCACTCTGACTGTCACAGTGTACCTTGTACTCTTTTTGCTTGATTTCAAATTCTTGGAGAAACCGCTTCAGCCACAACATTTCCTTTCCAGCTTCAGCTGCTGCAATATATTCTGCTTCTGTTGTAGATAAAGCAACACACTTCTGTAATCTTGACTGCCATGAAACAGCTCCTCCTGCAAAACTGTAGATAAATCCTGAAGTAGATTTTCTACTATCAAGATCTCCTGCCATATCTGAATCTGTATAGCCTTCCAAGATTGGATAAACTCCCCCATAACAAAGACATATATTAGTTGTACCCTTAAGGTATCTGAGAATCCACTTTACTGCCTCCCAATGCTCCTTCCCGGGATTAGAGAGAAAACGACTCACTGTACCCACTGCATGAGCAATATCTGGCCTCGTACACACCATTGCATACATCAGACT
Source organism: Datura wrightii (assembly GCA_035772735.1). Lineage (NCBI taxonomy): Eukaryota > Viridiplantae > Streptophyta > Magnoliopsida > Solanales > Solanaceae > Datura > Datura wrightii. Next base: position 32,529,895 of record JASDFA010000014.1, read on the forward strand.
TCCAACTGCTGAAGAGTACGGTACTGATGACATTTCCCTGATCTCTTCCTTAGATGAGGGACATGAACTCTTGCTCAATTTGAAGTGATTGGCTAGTGGAATGCTGACTGGTTTAGCGTTGTTCATATTGAACCTTTCAAGCACACGTTCAATATACCTTTCTTGAGAAATCCATAATCTGCGGGTTTTCCTGTCTCTAGTTATTTGCATTCCCAATATCTGTTGAGCTGGTCCTAAGTCTTTCATGTCAAAAACTTTAGACAATTCTTTCTTCAGCTGGCAGATCTTTGTTGCATCCTTTCCCACGATTAGAATATCGTCTACGTATAGTAGAAGAGCAACAAAATTCCCGTCTGAAAATTTTTGAATGTAGACGCACTCATCTGTTACAGTTTTCTTGTATCCTTGACTTACCATGCACGAGTCAAACTTCTTGTACCATTGTCTTGGTGCCTGCTTCAGACCATACAAGCTTTTCTTTAGCTTGCATACGAGGTTATCACCTGAAACCTCAAAACCTTCTGGCTGCTCCATATAGATTTCTTCTTTCAAATCTCCATGAAGAAAAGCTGTCTTCACATCCATTTGTTCAAGCTCCAAGTTCATACTTGCGACCAATCCAAGTATAACTCTGATTGAAGTCATCTTGACTACTGGTGAAAAAATCTCATCAAAGTCGATTCCTTTCTTCTGTTGGAATCCTTTGACTACCAACCTTGCTTTGTATTTCACCACTTTTCCGCTACCATCTTTCTTTAGCTTGAACACCCATTTATTTTTCAGTGCCTTCTTCCCTTTTGGAAGTTTTACGATCTCATAAGTGTGATTTTTCTGTAGAGATTCCATTTCATCCTGCATTGCAAGCAGCCATTTTTCTTTTTCCTTATGAGATATAGCTTCATGAAAACTCTCTGGTTCTCTATCTTCGGTAAGCAGAAGATACTCGGATTCTGTATATCTTCTGGATGGAATCCGACCTCGTTCAGATCTACGAACTTCTGGATTGACAATCTGAGGATATTCACCATCATCTGAGCCTTGTGATGGACCTGAAGCTTCTGGTGGAGGGGTTTGTGGCTCCCCCTGCTCAACACCCTCTTCTTCCTCTTCTTCTGCTTCTGGTACTTCATCGTTATTTCTCATAAATGATTCGGTTACTACTTCTGGCATCTGAGCAGCAACATTTGACTTCTGAGACATTGTGGGTTTTTCAATGTCTTCTATTGTTTGGTTTTCATGGAACACCACGTCCCTATTTCTGATCACTTTTTTCTCCTTTAGATCCCATAATCTGTATCCAAATTCTTCATCTCCATAACCAATGAAAATGCATGGAGTGGTCCTTGCATCGAGCTTTTGTCTGAGCTCCTTGGATACATGTGCATATGCTAAACATCCAAATACTCTCAAGTGTGAGTATGATGGATTCTTCCCAGACCACAATTTCTCCGGAACTTCAAAATTCAGTGGTACTGATGGTGATCTATTGATCAGGTAACAAGCGACTCTGACTGCTCTCCCCAGAATGGCTTTGGTAGCTTAGCCATACTGATCATGCTTTGAACACGTTCCATGATTGTCCGGTTCATTCTTTCGGCTACACCATTGTGTTGAGGGGTGCGTGGGACCGTTTTCTCGTGTCGAATACCATATGTTTTGCAATACACGTCGAAGACCTTGGAAGAGTATTCGCCTCCATTGTCCGACCGTAGACACTTTAATTTCTTTCCTGTTTCACGCTCTACCATGACATGAAACAATTTGAAGTACTCGAACACCTGGTCCTTTGTCTTCAGGAAATACACCCATACCTTTCGAGAAGCATCATCAATGAATGTCAGAAAATATTTGTTTCCGCCGAGTGATTCAATCTCTAAGGGACCGCAAACATCAGAGTGTACTAGACTGAGCAACTCTGATCTTCTCGTTGAAGAGGATTTGAACGAGACTCTATGTTGTTTACCAAATAGACAATGATTGCAAGGATCTAGTGCAACATCTTTGTCAACATTGATAAGCTCCTTATTTATTAGGGTAGACAACCCTTTCTCACTCATGTGGCCGAGTCTTTGGTGCCACAAATTCTGTGAAGCCTCCTTTTCTGCTACGTTGAGGCTATCTGTACATATCTTCACATGAGTCTTGTACAACGTACCACAAATATGACCTCGAGCGACTGTCATAGCGCCTCTAGATAACTTCCATGTGCCTTTGCTGAAGTGATTATCATAGCCCTGTTTGTCAAGAGCTATACCTGAAAGTAAATTCAACCGAAGGTCAGGCACATGGCGGACATCCTTCAGAGTAATTGTACTCCCGGAACTTGTCTTTATTTGTACATCACCAATTCCTACAATCCCAGAGAAACTGGAATTTCCCATTTTCACAGCTCCAAAGTCACCGGCTTTGTATGTTGTGAAGTATTCCTTATGAGGAGTTACGTGGTAAGATGCTGCAGTATCTACCACCCATTCCGTGTCTTCTTTTGACACGTGAAGACATGTCTCATAATGTGTTGAACAGAAAGCTACATCTCCAGGGATAGTAACTAGTGTTTCTCCACCCTTATTCTTCGATTGCGAACTGCTCTGGCCTTGCTCTTCTAGCCATTTATAGCAATTCTTCTTCATATGACCCTCTATTCCACAATAATGGCACTTGAATGCTGGTTTTCTGCCATCTGTGGATCTACCCCTGCTCTTGCTCCTGCCTCTCCATTTGCCTCCACTACTCCTTCGTTGTTTCCCTTGTTGTCTCCCACGATTTTCTGTAATAAGGGCATGGGTCTGATCTGTGCCCATGTCCTTTCTCCTTGCCTCTTCATTGAACAGGGCATCTTTAACCATAGACATGGTAAGTTTTCCATCTGGGGCCGAGTTGCTGAGAGAAACCACCAGCGTTTCCCAACTGTCGGGGAGAGAACTCAGAAGTAGAAGTGCCTGAACTTCATCACCAAGCGGCATCTCTACACATGATAACTGGTTCACCAGGCTCTGGAACTCACTGGTATGCTCGGCAACTGAAATTCCACTTTTCAGCTTCATGTTGACTAAGCGTCTCATCAACAAAGCCTTATTCCGAGCGGTCTTGGCCTGGTACATATCTTCCAACTTCTTCCAGAGGGCATATGCGTCTGTCTCCTGTGCAACATGGTGGAAAACACTATGGTCAATCCATTGTCGGATTTGACCAATAGTTTTTCGATTTAATTTCTTCCATTCCGACAACTTGTCGGGATTAGGATTTACACCTTTTATTTCTATAAGGTCAAACAAATCTTTACAACTGAGAAGATCTTCCATTCGAGGTTTCCACAGCGTGTAGTTGGTGGCAGTGAGCATAATCATGGCTCCGGAAGATGATGTTGACTCTTCTGTGGTCATTATCACCTTTCAGTGATTAATTCACCGAATTTGGGACTGAAATGTAATTTCTGAAAAATCTTGCAGAAATTACTGCAGTAGAGTACTGTAAATCGTCTTCCTCCTCAATTTCTTTTGGGAGCTCTTACGACTTCATACGACGTCGGATTTTAGTTCCGAAAATATGTACGAACTCGTGTTGACGAGAGGAATGCAATGGTGTACTCAAAATTGAGTTTTGAGCACTTTTGAAACTCTCAAAATTTTCAGCCTTACACAATTCTGATGAGCACTTCCGACGAGGCTCTGATACCACTTGTTATCACAGGATCATTACGGAGTTGTAAGGAATAATTTGAGAGAAAAATAAAACTCTATTACTCAAGAATAGAATTTACAAAGAGATTTTCAAACTCAAAAAAAAAAAACTCTCAAAACTCACTCCACTCACTAGGAACTACTCTCTTAGAGATGTATTCACTCTTTGGTGGATGATATACAATGAAGATTAACCCTCCTTTTATAGAGGGTTGAGGTGGTGTGAATGGAGGTGTGAAAGGGGAAACTTTCTTCTTCAACAATGGTGGCTTGGGTAGGTGTTGAATGAATAATTCAACAATGGTGGCTTGGGTAGGTGTTGAATGAATAATTCAACAATGGTGGCTTGGGTAGGTGGTATCAGAGCTTGGAAAGCTGAGGCACAGGAGAACTTTCCACTTGGATCCAGCTTCCAAATAGGTCTATTCCTATGTTCATCTTCTATTTTCATAGCTATGATCTCTTTCACTGTATGTCCTGGTATTACTGCTTCAAGTACTTCCATCTCGCAATTGTTGTGCCTAAAAAAATTCTTTCACCAAGGAATTGCCAGGTTTAGAAGTTTGAGGATGTTGCAAATAGATAGGACCACTGAGCAGCCATTGGTCCCTAGAGAAAAGAAGATTTCTTTCACCAAGTTTCCAGTAAATATTATGCTCCATCTTCCTTCTAGTTTCAAGCAGGTTCCTCCGATTGAAAGAATCTTTGGAGTTTTTAACCTTAGAGGTATCATTAAACCCTGGACAATATTTTGAATCCAGAAATCTGGTCAAGAGAGACTGAACACTCCTATATCTCCACTTCCTTTTAGCACTGAAGGCGTCGCTGATGTCTTGAATCTTTTTAAAACCAAGACCACCTTCTTCATATGGGTAAAACATGTTATCCCAAGAACTCCAATGATACTTGTTTTTTCCTTCCTTAGTCCCCCAGAAAAAATTAGCCAGATACATTTTAATTTGCTCAATGATCGTCTTAGGAGGCACTAAAGCAGCTAAGGTATAAAGGATTTGCGATTGCCAAATGTGTTTTATAATAACAACCCTTCCTCCTGCTGACAACATTTTGCCTTGATATTCTCCAGCCTTGTTGAGTATTTTAGTGGCCATATCAGCAAAGTAGACCATCCTTTTTCTGTCAATGTATACCGGACATCCCAAATAAGTAAATGGAAATTCAGCATCTTTAAAACCAGCCCATCTTCTAAGTGTTCTCTTAGATCTTCTACAGAGCAGCCATAAGTGTAGAATGTAGTCTTTTCTTTGTTGATCTATTGCCCTGAAGCTTGTTGATAGCTCTTCAGTTCCTTTATCACCATCTTCACTAATCCTTTGTCTCCTGAGGTGAATAAAATTAGATCATCCGCATCACACAGATGATTTATTTGAGGCCCCTTCTTACTCATAGTATAACCTTTATAGTTAGGATCATTTCAAAGGTTAGTAAGGTTCCTTGATAGGACCTCTGCAACAATAATAAAGAGAGCGGGGAAAAGGGGGTCCCCCTGTTTAACTCCTCTTGTAGATCCAAAAAACCATACCTGGTACCATTAATAATATCTGAGTACTAGTTATTAGAGATTAATCTACAAGACCACTAACATTTTGAGAGAAGTCAAATTTCTCCATAGTTTTAATATGAAAGGATCAAGACAGCCTGTCAAAAGCTTTGGACATATCTAACTTAGTGAAAAGGTTGCCTGATCCATCATCATGTCTAATGCCATGTATCAGTTCTTGTGCCAAAGAAACATTGTCAGTTATCAATCTGTCTTTGACAAATCCTGATCGATTTTCAGAAATAATCCTGGGTGGTAAAGCTACAAACCTCCTGGCCAATATCTTAGAAATAATATTATTGGTAACGTTGGCCAGACTTATTGGTCTTAGCTGAGAAAATTCTGTGGGAGTCTTCACTTTGGGAATGATAACAACGCATGAGTAAGTTAAATATTTACTCAAATTGGCCCCTTTAAAGATAGACTTCACAAAGTTACAAAGGTCTCTCTTAATAATCTCCCAAGCATTTTGAAAAAAAAAGGCCAATATATCTATCCGGACTTGCTGCAGTCTCAGAGTTGATAAAGAAGACAGGCTCTTTCACCTCTTCCTCTATGGGAACTCCTTGGATCTTAGCATTGTCCTCATTAGTGATAACTGGCTCCACATGCCTAAACACATTATCATGGTCCTCAATATCTTATTTTGTAAAAATATCTGAGAAATTTTCTATAACAGCCTCTGAGATCTCAATGTTTCCTTCTATCCATTGACTACTCTTGTTTTTAATCCTCTGAGTTTGAGTTCTCCTCCTTCTCTGTTTAATCTTGCAATGAATGTATTTGGAGTTTGAATCTCCCTCCTCCGCCCATTTCATTCTAGCTCTTTGCTTTAGGATAGAGTGTTCATGTTTGAGCCATAAAATATAATCTGCTTGTGCCTTGTGCACATTTTCCCTATTGATATCAGAATCATATTGATCATAGGTTTTTTTATGGCACTAGTATGTTCCTTCATTTGCTGTACTTTGTCAAAGACATGACCAATATTGTTCCTTAACCATGTACTCAAATTTCTAGAGAGGGACTTCAACTTCTGCTGTAGGATCTATTGGCATTTCGTTGGAGTTCTTGTCTCCAAGTTTCCTCCACCTTCTCCTTATAACCAGGCTGCTCAATCCAAAAATTTAAAAATTTAAAATATTTGGTAATCTCTCGGTTGTTATTGAAGTTCCTCACGAGTAAAACATTATGATCTGGCCCATTTTTAGTCTTGTGGTCTACTTTGGTGTTTTGAAAAAAATCCAGCCACTGGTCATTAGCAAGAACCCTGTCCAATCTCTTACAAATTCTTTTCCTTTTCCTCCTCCCATTGCACCAAGTGTAATTGTTACCTGTGTATCCTGCATAATGAAGTTCACACTTGTCTAGACAGTTGATAAAGTCTAGACTTCTGCCCAGCCTGTGTTGTTTTCCACATCCTTTTTCATCAGGTGATAAAATAGCATTGAAATCTCCAAAAACTGACCAGGGGCCCTTAATTTCATCACTCAACTCAATCAAATTCTCCCATAGTTTCTTCTTTCCAGTTGAGGTATTTTGCATAAACAGTAGAAATTCAAAAGTAGTTAATACCTCCAATTGTATTGCATTTAAGAGTAATTTGTTGTTTCTTATTGGAAATAACTTGGCAATCAAGTCTATCCTTCCAGATTATCCATAGCTTCCCGTATCACCAAGAAAGCTCTAGTTTCATGGGATAAACTATGTCCTCCAAAGGTAGCAGGGGGTTTTAACCTGACAAACCTCAAGTTATGGAACAAGACAACTATTATCAAGACTTACTGGGACTTAGCAAGCAAACAAGACAAGCTTTAAATTAGATGGATTCGTGGCTATTATGTCAAGAATCAAGCGTTTGGGAGGATGAATATATCAAAACAAGCTAGTTGGATGGTGAGAAAAATAATCAGTGCTCAAGATCATCCACAACATATACACCCAATCAGGAAGGTAAGCACAAGGTAATCAGACAGATTAATCTCAAGCTTCCTAAGATAACATGGAAAGATATGGTAATCGTAATTCAGCCACACCAAAAGCAGTCTTCACATTGTGGCTGCAACTGCAATGCAGGATTCTTACAATTGATAGACTGCTGAATTAGGGGTTACAAATAGACCCTATATGTATCCTACGTAAAAGTTTTCATGAGTTCACAAATCATCTTTTTGCAAAATGTTCATTTACTAGAAATATCTGGGCCAGGCTACTACAGTGGCTTATTATATCCCTTCATTGCTCAGAACTGGGAGACGATGCACTACTGGATCCTTCACAAGACTAAAGGCAAAACTCAGCTGGCACTGGTGACCAAAATGATATATACAGAATTCATCCATGAAGTATGGATTGAAAGAAATACTATAATCTTTGAGAAATTGAGAGTAATGAAATAGTTATAGCTAAAAAAAATAGCTGATTTATGTTGTGTAAGAGTTACGTCATCTGACAAATTTTTGTTAGATAGTTATAGATTCTGATTTAAGTTGTGTAGGAATCATAGCTTCTCTAGATAGACAAAGACCTGATGAGGATGATCTAGCCTGATTTATATTTTTCTCTCTTTGTGATTCATGAAATTTGCTAATTACCCCCCCAAAAAAATTACAAGTTTTAAAAATATTTTATACATAAAAATATATATTTCAAGTTTGAATTTAATTTTTTTAAATAGTCTAATAAATTTTATAACTCATAATATCAGTAGCTCAAATCAAAATCAAAATTAAATCAATGTAGTAATGCTATTGATTTAAAAAGTAAAAATGTGTAACTTTAAGTTTTATGTTTTTTCTTTAGTGTTTTGCCACGTACTCTTAACTTAAGTTCTGCTCGATAGGGAAGGCACTATTCTGATGGTATTAATAAGTGTCGTAAGAAACCATTTGGGAAATATTAATTCCATTTACCCCCATAACTAATAACGAGGCATGCAGAGGCTAATTAAGGCTCAATTTCGAGGATAAAATACAGAATTTTCTTATCTTTTATTTGGTTAGAAATATTAGTTAATTTTAAAATTATTTATATATAGATGATGAGGTAACTGATTAATCTTATGGCATAACTTTGTGTATCACAACCCGACCAAACAACCCCTAACGTCACTAGGGTTAAAAACGTACTAGTAATTCTGTAGAATAATTAAAATCAGATAATCATTTCAAAATATTAAGAAAACCAAAAAAAAAAAAAGAAGGAAGCTTCCACTTTCAATATAGCTTTTCCAGTACGTCATGATCCAAAAGTCTTTTCCAGCAACAATTAGGTAGTTATCTTAAAACCCTATCATATATATATATATATATATATGCTCTAACTAAAGAGCCATTATAGCATTATTATAGCGTAAGCTCTCCATCACTCTTTTGTTTGCGTAAGACCACTAGGGTTTTAGCTACCTCACTAAATAGTTTCCATCATCACTGTGACTCGATTGATTGCTAGGGTTTCTTTAATCTCTCTTTCATTAAAACAATGGATCATCATCGAGCTAATAAGGGACGTCCGATGGGCTATCGTTTTCACCCGACGAACAAGGAACTCATCAAGTATCTATTAGGGTTTGCTAGAGACGAGCCACTTCCCGATCAGTATCAACTCATGCAGCTGGTCGATCTTTACTCCCACAAGGAGCCATGGCAGATTTTTCAGGACGCCAACATTAACAACAACAACAACAACACACGTTACTTCATCACTCCGCAGAAGAAAGAGAAGCCGACGTGGAAAAGAGTTTCAAGAACAGTTGGGAAGGGAACATGGAAGCCACAAGGCAAAGGGAAGGAGGTGTTTGACGATAAAGGGAGACTGATGGGGTTCGTCAAGAGTTTGAAGTACATCCCCGCTGACAAATCCTCCAACAAGGTTAACGGCCAGTGGTTGATGACAGAGTACTCTCTCTACGATGGTTATAATGTTAAGGATATTAAGAAGAAGGGTTTCGTGATTTGTAAGATCAAGAAGAAGGAGAAAGCCGGTGATGATAAGGAAAAAGAAGGAGTTAACGATGAGAACATGGAAGACGCTGAAGAATTTATCAATTCGGTGCTGAATCAACAAGATGATCATCAGGAGAATAATAATAATAATGTGGAATACATAGAGGGAGAGGAAGTTGGGGAGCACGTACTTGCTATGTTGGGGTGCGATGATGATGATGTGGCGGTTGAAGAGAATAATAAGGACGTTGAAGAATATATGATGAAGTCAGGTGAAGAGAATAATAATAATAATGTAGAATACATAGAGGGAGAGGAAGTCGGGGAGCACATACTTGCAGCGTTGCAAGACTTCGATCTTGATTCTATAGACTTTGTATTGTAGAGATGTTGTGCTGGGATAGCTGTTTATATATGGATCGGAATACCCCATAGAGAGGGAGATCGATGAAGTCGAAGACCATGCACGTACTTGCTTTGTTGGATGAAGACATTGTGATGATCTGGATTGTTATGAGTTTTTACTTTAATTTGATACTAAGCTACAGCTCTTAATTGATTGATAAAGTTACAATAAGCTTGTAGTATTATTCTCAGATCTATATCAATTTTAATATACTCCGAATTTTTCCAATTCTGTTCTCCCATAGATAAATTTATTAGTGATTGATTGATATATGGTCAACATGATAAATATGACGGTTGTAATTATTAGTAAAATTAATTCTCAAGTACCGTGCATTATATTTTAAGTTTCCTTAATTTATCTTTCAAAAATTGCATCTATAGTTGATTTGACCTGGCAAAGCAGTTGTTGGTTTCCATTGATCAAACCAATTATGAATAGCGCCGCTATCACATTGCTTGACTTGTGCCACGTTGTTTGAACATGTTTCAAATATGCAAGCATGCACTGTCCTCTATCATTCTTCAACATGCCTTCATCACTTTCAGGACTACCCTTGCTACATCCATCAATATTGAGTTTAAAACTCCCAAACCTCTGGCAAATTCTTAATTCTTAATTCTAATTTTTCACGTGACATGTTCAAAATCACAAGATTAAAAAATATTATAATACATTTTACATATCTTTAATTTAAGACAATAAGATTTAAAAATTTTTCTCCTTGTCAAATCAAAATCTCAAGTAAAATGGTGGATGTTATAACTTAAAAGTTTACTAATTTGTTTTGTTGGAGGTGCCCATATACCTGATTAGGTACCTGTTTGATTGTTTTTGAACTTTCAAGTTGTACCGAAAGATTGTTTAGCCGTCACCAGAATTGTGGTGGAATTAATAAAATCCCCCAACTTTTAATCAGAAGGCAGCCAGAGATTTCGAATTTTAACTCTGAATATTAAAAAAAAAAGATATTCCAGTAATAATAATAATAATAATAATGGATTAATAGAAAATAATAATAATGTAGAATACATAGAGGGAGAGGAAGTTGGAGAGCATGTACTTGCTATGTTGGGGTGCGATGATTATAATGATGTGGCGGTTGAAGAGGGTATAGAATACTTAGAGGGAGATGAATTGGGAGAGCATGTAGTTGCTGCGTTAGACGACATCGATCTTGCTTCTATCGACTTTGTATTGTAGAGATTTGTTGTGCAACAGCACTGCAAGCATTCCAAGCTAGATAACTACTTATTAATTTGATAAACTTACAAGTTACTTGCAACTACAAACTTTTTTCTAATGGTAGAGATGTTGTCTGCTAGCATTTCATAAAGATGCAGGACGTAATTTGTTAGCTTTTTGTTTATTCCTATTTTTGTCTCTCAGATATATATACATATGGTTTGTGTATTTGAATCCTGTAGAGGACGCCGTCGATGGTCTCTGTAGCAGGAGTATTTAGTTTATGAATATAACATTCAGTAGTCATATGAATGGAATCGCACATACAATTAGTTAACATAAAATTTTATTTGAATCTTTTAAGTTATATATTTCTTTTCATATACATGAAAATCTCATTTAAAAAATTTTCAATTTTTATATATATGATTTTGCCAAATTAGCAAATAGTAGTAAATAAACAAGGTATCAAAATATTTTAAGGCTCCGTATCGGTAAATCACATATCTTCATATTATTTTTACAAATAAATACTTGCGATTATATATTATTACAAACTTTCAAATATACATAAGTTTACGGATTCCTTGATCCAAACAATCAACAATAGTAGTAGAGGAATTTTCATAAATAGATGTAGTTTGGACCATAATTATCATTAGTAGCAATAATTTGCATAATTACGATTTATAGCAAATGTTCTGAAATTTGTTGTATCAGTGATACAACTTTATGAAAATTCGTGTTGTATCATTGATACTGAAATTCGCTTTGTATCACTGATAGCCTGATATAATATCACTGCTACAACTTTCTGAAATTCGCGTAGTATCGTCAGTAATACAATAATTCACTCTCTATAGATGATACATCAATTTGTTGTATTTTTATGCTCAATTTAGCACGATATATTGTATCCATTCGCGTAATATAGTTGTATCAACACTTTCTCAATCTGCCGGATATACAAATATAACCTAAAAATATTTTCAGATACACTATTACCATAAATTCAAATCTAAATCCTAGATATAAATCAGAAATACTTCAGATACACTATTACCATAAATTCAAATCTAAATCCTAGATACAAATCAGAAATACTTCAGATACAACCTTGCTACAACTTCAAAAATCACTAAATTTCTATATACAACCCAAAAATATTTTCAGATATAACATTCATCTTGAGGGATTAACAAAATACTTAATTTTGTTGGATAAGATCACATATACAACTCAAAAATATTTTCAAATACAGTCATTTAGCGGGATTAACAAAGCATCATGTGTGTATAGTATATCTGTCAGTTTTATTTCGTGCAGTACACTTGTATCATCACCAAAAAAATAACTATAAATATTGATCTACAATAAATTGATTGAGGTGATTAATTGGCGATAAATATATATATATATATATATATATATATATAAAGAGAGAGGCGAGAAACGAGTGGGAGAGAGAGAGAGATCAATATGCTATGAAAATAGTAACTATTGCTATATTTAATATTATTTTAAAACTATAGCTACATATTGTAAATATAGTAGCTATGTTGCCTATTTATGTATTTTTTTTATACTAGTAACACTATTCTTTAATATAATTATTTCATATGGTACGGACAATCTATTCATGTCAATCATAGGTCCTATTTTACAAAATTGAAAATGATGAGTCTTTTTGTACAAAATATCAACATATAAGTCAAAGTTTACATTTAAAAAATTTTAAAATCACAATTTGAAATTTTTGGGCTGGTTTTCATAAACAAAAAATTTCATAAAAAAATAATAATTTTAAATCAAAACAACATGAGAATTCCAATTTATGTCCAAACATATTTATATAGAAAAAATATTTAGTATTATTTATAATGAATTCATTTTGGATACATCTAAAAATATGAAAATTCATCAAAAAGTGTTTCAGTAATATCATTGAGTTATGCTTATTATTTGGGTTGCCCAATATATGTTGGTAATAAGAGAGTGGAATACTTTAAAAATTACTTTCTAAGGTCATCAAAAGATTGAATGGATGACAAAATAACATGCTATCTTTTCGTGGTAAGATTGTTTATCAAAAATGTTCTTCAATCCTTGCCCATCTACACTCTCACTGCTCTAAGTCCCCCGAAAAGCATTATTAAGCTTATGAAGAAACATTTTGCTAAATTCTTTTCGGGATCAACCAATGAGAAGAACAATTATTATTGAAGCTCATGAGAGAACTTATGTTTTTCTAAAGAAGAAGGTGAAGTTGGAATTAGGGAAACAACTGATATTCATATGAAATACTCAACATAAAAAATTGGTGGAGATTTAGATGGCGGGACTCTCTTTTGTCCAAGTTTACCAGGGCTAAGTATTGCATTAGAGTGCATCTTGTTATCAAGATTTGGGTCTCCGGAAACTCTCACATTTGAAGAACCTTGACTAAGATAAGGAGGAAAGTAAAGCCTATTATATAATCTGGAATATTTAGAATGGGGAATGTAGTTCATGGTGGGACAATTGAACTGGTCTGGGTGCTATTGCCCACCTATGTGCAGAACATAACCATTCTATCAAGACCAAGGTTAGAAATTTCATTGATAATCAGAGATGAGATAAGGAAAGACTGCAAAATACTCTTCCAGATTGGATATGTCAGCACATCTACGATATCAAAATAGGTGCATCAGACAGAAAAGGCTATTTCACTTGAAAACTTGTTGTTGATAAAAAAATTTCTAATGAAGATGCTTGGAATATTATTAGAGAGCACAGACAAGCCGAACAACTGATCAACAAAGCTTGGCATAAAAACATTCCTTTTAAACTATCTTTCCTTTCTTGGAGACTTATTAAAAATAAATTGGCTTTTGCTAATTGCTTTATTTGCAGGTATGCTGATAATATGCAACTGATTGTTTGTTGTGCAGTTGCACTAACAGAAACTATCCAATACTTCTTTTTTGAAAGTGAGGTCGCATAAACACTTTGAAAATTTTTTGGGCAGCCATTGGGTATTAAATATCAAAAGAAGCCAGCTAGGATATTCTTACATGATTGGTGGAACACTCTCACAAGAATGTCGTTCATAAAATAATTATTCAGGTGCTACCAATCATCATATATTAGGAAATGTGGAAGGCCAGATGTGCTTGCAAATATGGTAGTTAAACCAGATTCCAAATTTGAAGAATATATAGAACATCAAATTAATTATATGGAACCTCAAATTAGCGCTTTATGGACAAAGCTTTTCTAATTTCAAGGGGGAGTATCAATGAATCCAACTTTGTGAAGTAGTTGAGAAGTTAAGACCAAAAATCATCAGCAGGTCAGTCACTATTGGAACATATCTATTGAAGGAATGATAAAAATCAATACGGATGGAAGTCTTATGGAACAAAATGGCAAAGTAGGCATTAGTGGAGTTGCAAGAGATGGAGATGGAAATATGATATTTGCTTTTTTGTGCCAATACAATGTAATAATCACAATGTGGCTAAAGCTATGGCAACTAGATATGCTGGACAATGGGTAAGGACACTAATCAAAGATAACACACTGTTGAACTTGACTCTAAAGTGGTGACTGATTTGTTAAGGAACAAAACTTTCAAAAACCTCACTCTTAAACCAATTATTGAGGATACTATTACTTTCACATAGGGTAAGGATGTGAGTTTCACCCACTGCTGTAGGAAAGCTAATATGTTTGCTGATTACTTAGCAAAATTAGCTACTATGTTAGACACTCCTCTTCTTGCTCAGGATCTGAATCAATTACCAAACAAGGCTCTTGGGCTTTACTTCTTGGACAAAAGACAATTCCCTAGTGGAAGACTATAATATGACAAAGCCAACTTTTTTTGTTCGCCAGATGCATAGCTCATTATAGTTCCAGAAAATGTGGAACAATTGTGTTAGACATTCCCTTACCCTCCCATATTTTTTTTTTGCCTCCATTGCCACAATCTGTGTATGTATATCAGGGGTAAGGTCTAGTCCCTTTCTTTTCAATATTATGATATATAACACCCTCTCCTCCTCCTTCTTCTTTTTTTATTTTTATTTTTATTTTTTTAAAAATGATGTTATAATTGTTTATTGATTTTCTTATTAATTTTAAATGCGACATCGCTTATATTTTTTTCTTTTTTTTAATTAAGCCCTCGAGTGAGTGCATTAGAATTTCATTACAATTTTTGATCTTGGGACATCAACATCAATGAATTATGATATTAGTAAATCAAATCAAACCCAAAATCAAATCAATGTATTAATACTAATTAAAAGAAATTTAATTCAATATTAGAAATAATAATAATATTGGAGCCCTTTTTTTTTTTGCTGGTTTAACAAGTGAAAGTGCATAAGTTAAGTTTTTACTTAGTACTTTTAAATTGTTTCATTTTTATTATGACCTATTAATTAATGATATTTGTTTTATGTGATTTTATTATCTCTATTATTGATTTTTGATACGAGGGTCTACTAAAAGTAGCGTTGCTTTTACCCCACTAAGGTAGGGGGTAAAATCTTTGTATGACACTCTCTCTAAACTTCACTTTATGAGACTATATTGAATATATTATTGTTGTTGTATACTAGTATTATTTTTATTGTTAGATATTTTAGTATATATCGTGCTCAATAGTTGATAGAGACGTTAGATCTAGAGGAAGCATCTGGTCACATATTCCAAAACCTTCACGGGAAAGGACCAAACTTCATAGTATTTTGTGTTATTTCTTGGTAAACACCTTCTGTAGTTATATTCTACCAGAACTAAAGAAATATTCGGAGCACAAGTTATATATTTTATGTTACGAAGAAATTATCGGTAAAAATCCCAAAACCCGCGAAAAATCAAGATTGAAAAATTTATTTTTTATTATTTTGATTTAATTTATAAATCGAAAAATTCTACACAATTGATTCGATTTGATAATTGAAAAATTCAAAACAACTCCACCTATATACATTCTTACTTATATAAAGGAGGAAATAATTTTGTAGAACCATTTATAAAATTGAATAGAAGAATATAACTTTTTTATATCTATTATTTTATTATTTTCAAAATTTTAAAAATCTTATAAAAAGTAAGGAAAGTTAAAAATAAATTTATAAAGAAACATAAAATCTATTCAATTCACGTAAAGCTGAAAAGTTAGAAGCCACTTTCAGGTAGGTACGTTACCCATTGCTTATCACATGAGTAGATATCTATTTTCTGAATGAATTTTCTATCAAACAATAAGAAGGAGGGTAATTGTGTAAATGCATAAAAATGGAATATCCACCAATAAACCCCTCTCATCCAATTTTGTCATGTTCTCCAAATGGAGGGAGAAAACAAAACCTGAAAATGAAAAATATAGCAACTGAAAATGAGAAAAAAAAAAAAAAAAGAAGAAATATTTCTTCTCATCATTTCAACTTTTCAAGTAAGCGCAGAGTCGCAAAACGAAAGGTTCTTTCTTCTTCGGACCAAGCTATAAAAAAGAAATCGATAGGAAGAGCCAATTGCAAAGTCAGTTTATAATCTGTCCAATCATTTTCTGACCTAATTTTCCTCTGAAATTCCGCCGTAGATATTCTTCTCTCACACCTCCCAACTGTCACTTGTATCGGTAAATTCAAATTTCTCTCCAACTCTTCTCTTCTGTTTCATTTTCATTTTTATTTTCCTTATTCCTGTCAATTGCAACTCCATGTCTATGAATTTTTCGAATTTGTTTCACTCGCATGTTAGGTACGTGCATCGAAAGCGGAATGTTGATTCATCGCGAAATCCGTTTCAATTATTTCAGCTTAGAAATGTTTGTTTTGGTGATTGTAGCTTATTATTTGTGGTCCTGTGAATTGATTTTTACTTGTTTATTGATTGAAACAGAAACTTGCTTTGTTTTGTTTTGTTAGGTTATTTGAGGTAATGAGAATTTGCGGCTTCGGTTTGGTGTTTTTTTGACGTTTAGTGTGTTAGACGAGAGGAGGATGGGCTTTGCTTACTGTTTATGGCAGCCGAATGCTTCGCATTGTGGTGAAGCTTTGAACTACAGGATATTAGATAAGAAAAGCAGCAGTGATGTAGGATTGAATCATAAATTGCTCGGTAACGCTAGGGTTTTATGGAAGAATCGGCCCGGGAAAAGGTTGAAAAGGATTGTGGGCTGTACTGATAATAGTTTAGCATATTCAAGGATACGATTGAGTTGTGCTCTGTGGAAATCTGATTCGAGTGGGAACATGGCGGGCCTTAAGGCTTCTAGGGGAGTAAAGTTGCCTTGGTGTCAGGGAAATGATTCACTTGCTTTTGTTGATGGTAATGGTAGAAATGTGGAGTCCAGTGAGAGTGCTGAAGATGGATCTTCGAGTGCTAGTACTAATGGCATCGCTGAAATTAGCAGCGCTAACGAGTTGGAAGAACTCAAAGAAGAAGACAAGGAAGGGAATAATTTGGATGAACTAAGAGAGTTGTTGCAGAAGGCACTCAAAGATCTGGAAGTTGCACAGCTGAACAGCACAATGTTTGAGGAGAAAGCACAGAAGATATCAGAAGCTGCTATAGCATTAAAAGATGAAGCTGCTAATGCCTGGGATGATGTAAACAAGCAACTTGACAGTATTCAAGAGATTGTAAGTGAAGAGATGGTTGCTAAAGAAGCAGTTCAAAAAGCAACAATGACCCTTTCTTTAGCTGAGGCAAGGCTTCTGGTTGCTCTTGATTCAATACAAATTGCAAAACAAGGAAGTATGCCTTCAGAAACTTCTGAAGAAAGCAAAGGGGAAGAATCAACTTCATTGATGCAGGAAGAGGCAGCACTTTCAGCTGCTCAGGAAGATATAGAGGAGTGTCGGGTCCATTTGGAAAATTGTGAGGCTGAATTGAGGCGGCTGCAGAACAAAAAAGAAGAGCTGCAAAAAGAGGTTGACAGGTTGAACGATCTAGCTGAACAAGCACAAATCGATGCTTTAAAAGCCGAGGAAGATGTTTCAAACATAATGCTTTTAGCCGAACAAGCTGTTGCTTATGAGCTCGAGGCTACTCAACGGGTCAGTGATGCGGAGATTGCTTTGCAGAAAGCTGAGAAGAACCTATCTGTATCACTTGTTGACACTGCGGAAACTTCAGTCGTACAGAATGGATCATCTACTCTGGGTCATGTATCGGTCGATGGGACCCTTAGCGAGGATGAGGTATTCCCTAGAAATTCAGTTGATAGTCTTATTGAAAAAGATAGGGAGGTACAACTGGAGGATGCTTGGGTGGCCAGTGGGCCTTTATCTGACGAGAGTGACAATGAAGAGAGAAAGTTAGTTCTAGACTCCTCAAAAGATTCTGATTCTGACACAGAAAAACCAAAAAGTGTTCAAACGGTGAGGCAGGAGGTCAACAAGGAATCAGCTAGGGACAGTTCACCACTTAATGTTTCCAAAGCATTATTGAAGAAATCATCCCGTTTCTTGCCTGCATCTTTCTTTTCATTTCCCTCAGATGGTGAAGAGTTCACACCTGCTTCAGTTTTCCAGAGTCTCATGGAGTCTGCAAGGAAGCAATTACCTAAGCTGGTGGTTGGCTCATTACTGATGGGAGCAGGGTACAACTACTATAAACTGTTCATTCTTTGTTTCTTTTAGAAGATGAAGCTATTTCTCCATAGCTGCATGTATAAGTGCCTCGTTAGGATACAATCTTTGTATCATTAGATTGGTATAGCTTGTTGTGGTATCGTATTTAATATGCTTCTGACTTCTGTCACAGAATTGCATTTTATGTCAATCGATCAGAACGAATTTCTCAGCCGTTTCAGCAGCCAGACATCATTACCACCAGCATCGATGAGGTCTCGACTAATGCAAGACCTCTGGTTCGACAAATAAGAAAACTGCCCAAGAAACTAAAAACACTAATGGAGATGCTTCCTCCTCAAGAGGCATGCCCCTTAAACTCCCACTAGTGTAATGCATGCCATCGCCATTTTGTTAGGATGGGGCTTTACTTCTACTTGCTAATGGTGTTGTTTCTCATTTCAGATAAATGAGGAGGAAGCATCTCTTTTTGACATGTTATGGCTATTGCTTGCAAGTGTTATCTTTGTGCCTATCTTCCAGAAAATTCCAGGAGGTAATTGAATTGTGCTACCTTCTTTATCGCATGAGGACAGTAACTAGTGGCTTATTGTGATAAATAGTTTCACCAAACTTGTTCTTGATGTAAAATTTCCTGCTAAGGTCTTTCCTTGAACATGTTCTGAAGATCGAAACATGACCTTTGCTTATTGGTCACTTAGTTTTTTGTGACCTTAATGTATATCATATATATCGTGCCCTTTGCTCCTCTGTGATAGACATACTCGTGTTTCCTATTAATGGTTCATCTTCTTTCTGCTATAATGTATAGGAAGTCCTGTTCTTGGGTATTTGGCTGCTGGAATTTTGATTGGACCCTATGGTCTTTCTATCATACGTCATGTACATGGGACCAAGGCTATAGCTGAATTTGGAGTTGTCTTCCTGCTATTTAACATTGGCCTAGAGGTACAGTCCAGGAAAATCGACTAGTTTGTTTCTTTCTGAATGTGTTACAAATACTGCCTTAATAACCTCTGTTTATATTTTCTTTGCAGCTTTCTGTTGAGAGACTAAGTTCTATGAAGAAATATGTTTTCGGGTTGGGCACTGCTCAGGTAATTGTGAAAGTTTGAGCACTTGGGAGTTGTTAACTCACCACCATATTTCTTACTAGAGATATGGTCTCAAAAAAATATTAGATTTTCACACTAATTAGTAATTTAAACAAATGAATGCAGGTCTTAGTGACAGCTGTGGTGGTTGGGTTGGTTGCTAATTTGGTTGCCGGGCAGGCTGGACCTGCTGCAATAGTGATTGGGAATGGGCTTGCCTTATCTTCCACTGCTGTTGTCCTCCAGGTAAATCCTTCTATATCTTTAGCAGATCTTCCTTGCTAGATGATTGATGGGCAAGACTTGGCACTTGAGTAATTTTGTGTACTCATTAAATACGTTGATTTGGTGACCAGTTCAATACTCTAATCAAAGTTAATACTTAAGCAGGCAACATTATTATGATATGTTCCCAAAAGTCCAGAAGCAGTAATTCTTGATAATGAGTTATGCCGAGATATCAAGTCAGAATTGGAGTTTTTCTTATTATTTCCTCGTTGATTCAACGTATTTCCTACATTTTAAGGCATTGTAGTTTATCTATAATTGGCTTTGTCTATGTTCCTGTGACTCTTTCTCATCGTAAAATGAAACTATAATCATTAATTGATTATGTTGCATATCTGCAGGTATTGCAGGAGCGTGGTGAGAGCACATCACGACATGGGCGAGCGTCATTTTCTGTGTTACTCTTTCAGGTATCTTCTCATAGACAGTATAAAACTGTCGCATCTCTCTAATAAGATGGGTGTTGAAACTTAGAGTATTATGTAAATCTACACAACGCGATTCACATATATTTACTTGCCATCACCATATAGGCTGCTGTCATGCACTTGTAATAATGACATCTTGTGCTGCAGCACTTTTAGTATTTTTTTTTAATGATATGATTAAACCAATTTTTCTATGTATCCTCCAGGATCTGGCGGTGGTTGTTTTACTCATACTGATACCACTAATTTCACCAAATTCATCAAAAGGAGGGGTATAGACTCTTTTACGTTACAATCTTGTCTTCTACAAATTATTTGAAATTTAATTGTTTATTATTGTTACAATTCCAGCTATGTGACGTTCTGCACCTGTAATAACCACAAAAGTGGAAAGATGATTAACTTAACCCCTAAAATCACATGCAGAAACAACATTCTTTCCTGTTTGATAGCTGTGAGTTCACACTATTGCTGTTTCCCAAATTGCCAGTGTTATAACAGAACTTTCTTATTAGGTTGGTTTCCGAGCCATAGCAGAAGCCCTTGGTTTGGCTGCTGTAAAGGCAATTGTAGCCATCACTGCCATTATTGCTGGAGGACGTCTGGTAAGCTGTTTTTTCATGTAGAATCTCTTCCAATATTATAAATGCTTCTGATTATTATTAGTATATAATTTTTAAGTTCAAACTACATCTCTTATGACATTTTGGAATGCGGTCTTTCCTTTTCTATAGCCTATATATTATTTAAGTTAATTGTTTTTTTATCTGTTACAAAAGTTATATAGGGTATTAATTCCGCTTTTTGTTTGTGCAAGTCTTGTAAGATACATTGCTGTTAAATGCGCGGATATTAATATGTTTGTTCTCTGTTCCAATTTCAGCTGTTGCGGCCTATTTATAGGCAGATTGCAGAGAACCAAAATGCAGAAATATTTTCGGCAAATACGCTCCTTGTTATCCTTGGGACTAGTCTTCTGACTGCCAGGGTACTTATGATCACATTTTTTACTGGTTCATATATACTGCCCAAGTTTGTCAGTACCGTTATCTTGTTGAGGTTACTATGTGTTATCTGATCTAACTAAATGCAGGCTGGCCTTTCAATGGCTTTGGGTGCATTTTTGGCTGGTCTGCTTCTGGCAGAAACTGAATTTTCATTGCAAGTTGAATCAGATATTGCTCCATATCGTGGACTCCTGTTGGGTCTCTTTTTCATGACGGTAGGTGATAATTTATCTTGTTTACTGTACAATGTGAATGCAATTTTTTAATGCTACAACTGGTCATTTAGAGTTAAAGTAGGATAGGTCTTGGTAAGGTTCTATCTACATTTACAAATTCTTTCTCTGCAATCTCTAGTGTTTTCACCAGCGTGTAGAGCTTAATTGTCTCTCCTGAGTTGTTCTCATTGAATGATTGTACTTCTGAGTTCTGGAATACAACTTCTGCTACTGCAGCAGACAAAATTCTATCTATTTTAATCAACTTATATCCAGGTCGAAATGAGAATCATCCATGAATATATTATTATAACTATGGCTTCTGTGTGACTTCAAAATTGAACAAGTATCATCTGCCGTGCAGGTTGGAATGTCCATTGATCCCAAGCTTCTTCTTTCAAACTTTCCAGTGATTATGGGCTCATTGGGACTTCTAATAGGTGGCAAGACCATCTTGGTTGCATTAGTTGGTAAACTGTTTGGTATTTCTATTATATCGGCAATAAGAGTTGGTCTCCTACTTGCTCCGGGTGGAGAGTTTGCCTTTGTAGCCTTTGGTGAAGCTGTCAATCAGGTTTATTTCTGTAATAGCTTTACCCTTTCACAAGCAATTCATAGCCGTTTATAAAGTTCTTTTCTTCCATTTTCTTTTTCTCCCTTCTATTGCGATGCTGTTTAAACAGCTTCTCTTCCTTTTATCAAGGAATTGTGGAACTTTTATATGATTGACCTGTGTGCTGAAATGAAATGTTGAGCTAGTGTGATCCTGTTATTGGGGAAGTGGACAAACTACCATCAATGTCCTTCCAGTTTCTATCTATGGCCGCCATCTTACTTCTATTTATACTAACTCTTATTTCATGGGACTTGTTCTTTCTCATAGCAACCTTAAATAGATTCAAAGCTTCAACTTATCTGGAAAGTTAAATGCTAAGTTCTCTGAGGATTTTTGCCCCATTATAAAAATATATCTTGTTAGAATAAGTGTATTATCTTGTATAATTAAATTTCTCCACAATTTTACATTTTCCCAGGGTATAATGTCTTCTCAACTGTCATCTCTGCTGTTTCTTGTGGTTGGAATTTCGATGGCCCTCACACCATATCTAGCTGCTGGAGGCCAATTATTAGCATCTCGTTTTGAGCTGCATGATGTGCGGAATTTATTGCCTGACGAAAGTGAGGTATTGTCTCCTACTTTTGGTGGCACTATCTTTCTTCTTTGGCTTTTATCAAGAATGAAGCTAACGAACCATGTACATGTTTGCAAAATCTTATGTTTTGACCCTTAAAGACGGAGATCACTCTATCAAAGCCTCTGTTTTTCGTTTCTACAGTTTTTCTAACATTTACTATATTCTAATTGATTACATATTACTTCAAGCAAAGGTATAGGTTCCAAAAGTTGGTGCATGTCACATAATTATTCGTTGCTGTGCTTATTTTGTGAGTTGATCACAGTTAGACCTTACAAGTACTACAGGTTCAGGACCTTGCAAGCTTGCACAAAATAGTTTGGTTTCAGGTTGACAATAGTAACAGGGTATAGAAATTTAAGGGCTAATGTTGAGGGGCCTTAATACTTTGTTAAGAAAACCATAAAGCAGTTGTGCGTATAAGAAAAAACTGGAATTTTAGTGCTAGAGAAGTTTCCTTTTTCTCCCCTTCTCTTTCTCAAATTTCTTCATCTCTGGTCTTCATCCCTGGCTGCTTTCTCCTTTCAGTGCCTTTATTTGATCCTTGTTCATCTCTTAATATTTATGCTCTACTTGGTTGTTGCTATTTAAGTCCCATGCCTCAGTTTTGTGGCAGTAAACTTTTTGAACCCTTGTAGTTTTCTCTCGTTTTTTCTTTTGGCACAATTCTCTTTTATTTTTTGCAAGCGAAGTTTCTTTCCCCCGAAAACTAATTGTCTATGGAATTACTCCATCTCATCATCTGATTAGGTTTCCCCTGAACCCTATGCCTCACTTTGTCTTCCTTCTGAGCTTATTTAACATAATCTTTTTCTAATTTAACTGTTCAAGACTTGATTTTGTTCTTTAACTCATTGCTGCTTTGCTTTACATTTAATTGTTATCGTTAATTTTAGCATTTATTATGAAGATCATCATTTGTATGAGAAGTAACAGATGTTCAGTTACCAAAGCTCTTTACTTGAAGGACTACATCATTTAATGATCTCTTTCTGGAGTATTACCTGCATAAATGTAAAGAAGATTTCACCAACTCCAATTAATTGCTTAAACAAAGGTGTAAATTGATAATTCCTTTTTTCTTTTCCAGACAGATGATTTGCAAGATCATATCATTATTTGTGGATTTGGTCGCGTTGGCCAGGTTTTGCCCCCTGCTTTCATGAATTGGTTAAATTAATCATTTCAGGAATCATTGTCAAACTTTGGAACAATGAAGCTATTCCCATCTTCTGTCTGTTGAATTAGTTTTCATCATAACAGATCATTGCCCAACTTCTCTCCGAGCGACTGATTCCGTTTGTTGCACTTGATGTGCGAAGGTATGATTCTCTTTTTGCTCACATTCAACTGATTTCAGCTCCTGTGGTCTCAGTGAAGGTTAAAATTTTATATATTTTCGCAACTTATCACTAAACAACACCGCCACTATCAACAATTCTTAAAAGCCACCAACCTTTATATCTAACCAGATGCAAGAAAATGGTTTTCCTTAATAAGATATTATACTGTGGAGACCGGAGAATGTTTTACACCTGAAGAAACAGAGCCAACGAGTAGTTATTATAAAGTTTCATGACCTCCCAATGGCTTATGGTATTCTCATTATACATGAGTTCTATTATTTTTTTGAGAAGTGTTACATTGTATAGCGTCTCAGTTTAGTGGGGGAAATTGAAACTGAACATTACTTGATGCAATCTCAAATTGTCAAGGCATCCTTTAAACTGCATTACATTTGAAGTAGTAGTGTTTGAAAATCAAAAGATGCACAAATTATTCTTTTGAATTGTTAACTAAAGATAAATTTTCTTCACAATTTGTTACTCCCTCCTATTTATATGACAATCTTACTATTTTGGGACATCCCAAAATGTTTGATACGTTCCATTATTACTCTATACAACTTACAGGAATTCAGATTCATTTAACTATTTAAATTTAAACCTTGATGTAATATTTTCTAAAATTAAACTACTTTTCTGCCCATTACTTATGTATATTTTGTTAGAATACTCGAGTAAAAATGACATTTTGAACTTGGTATCCTATCAAACATCATTTTATAAAGTGAGACAGAAAGTTTTATTAGGTAGTATAATTATTCAGTCATGAAAGCAAGCAATGGAATTGAATATATACTTTGTTAATTGTGAGTCATCAGTCATCATCAATTTCTAGGTTTTTAAAGTAAAATTTCATTTTTCTGTATCTATGTACATGTTAACATTCATGCATGCATCAAAGGGATGGCAAATGAAAGAGAAGGGATGATGGTTTTCCTGTAAAAGAGTGCCCCACCTCCTCCACCATCCTACCATCCCGCCACCACGGCCACCATCATAATCCACCTTTACTCTTCTCTTCTCCCTCTTTCCCCTCCTCCTCCACCATCATCCCCACCACCACCTCCACACCAGATCTGTCCCTTCCTCTTCTGCCTTCTCTCTCCTCGCTACACCACTGCCACCGCTCCCCACCCCCAGAAAGAAGCTCAAAAAAAGAAAAAAGGTGTGAGAGATTAGAAAGGAGAAAAGATTTCCGGAGTTGCTTTGAGAAATTCTGCTGTAAATTTCAATTGAAATTATCAATCACTACCTTGAATAGAAACCAAATTGTCATCTAACCAGAGATTACAGAAGATTGAGGCTACAAACTGAAGATTCTGATTGAGCAAAAACAAAGCAACTAAGATTCCATGGTGGCTAAAATCAAATACCAACAAAACCCTTGATTCCATTCAATGAACTTTTGACCTGCATAAATCTATGAGAGAGTATGAAATCAAAGAAAATCACTTCAACTAAACACCACCATCAGAGAAGCTGTAGAAGCAACTTGCCAGAGCAAACATAAAAGGGTACTTGAGTTTCCTTATATGTCGGAGCTTTGATTGTAATTGGATCTTGAATATATCATCATATTGCTCCTAGAATACTTTGATGTTCAGCAGTTGAGTATAAAAGCATCAACTAGTTGAGTTTAACTTTATTACTGTATCTAAAGAAAGGTAACATGGGAGAGGGGACTGCAGGAAATGTTTTTTTCACTTAAATTTTCCAGTTGTTATCATGAATATCATGATGCTCGTCTTAATAGATGTTTTTATAATAAATGCAGTGAGCGAGTTGCAGTTGGTCGTGCACTTGACCTTCCTGTATACTTTGGTGATGCTGGTAGCCGAGAGGTAAAGCAAATTCTCTAACTTAAAATTGTGGTTTCAGATATTTAATTTTGACATTCTGTTTCTCGAATACTAGGTTCTACATAAAGTTGGGGCTGAAAGAGCATGTGCTGCTGCAATAACATTAGATACTCCTGGTGCAAATTATAGAACTGTTTGGGCCTTGAACAAGTACTTTCCCAATGTGAAAACATTTGTACGTGCTCATGATGTGGATCATGGCCTTAATTTAGAGAAGGCTGGAGCAACAGCGGTATCTTTCTTATTCTAATTGCTGCTATTGATCTTTTCTTTGGGAACTTGTTCATATTGATTTCACTTAGGATTCTCTGGATAACATCAGGATTCTGGGCCTTGAAATATTTTGTTTATTGCTGTTATATTATTGGTCGTGATACGGTAAAATTTGTAGTTGTAACATATCATGCATGAAAGAGAGAATAGTTGCACATCTGATAGCTGGATAAATGATGAACAATGCATAAATCGAGGTGGATAACATTTTTTACAGGTTGTGCCCGAGACCTTGGAACCAAGCCTGCAGTTGGCCGCTGCTGTACTTGCACAGGTATGTAGATTTGACGACTAACCTAGGTATTCTCTTTTTTAGTAGCTAGTTAAGCCCCCACCGCGACAAAAATGAAAAGGAAAAAGAAAAAGAAAAGAAAATGTATAGCTCCTGTTTGTCTCATTTTGACAAATGATTTATTTTTTTAAGTGCAAGTGATTTGTCAGTATAACCGAATTCCCATTTGAAAAGTTGCATCCGATACTGTAGAGTGATATGGATTGTGATTCAATGGTTTATCATCATGTATCGTTCTATGCTGGTTCTTCAGAATGTTATAGTATATGGCTTTCTCAAGGCTTCATTTATCTGTAATCCTGAGTGCTCTTTTTTTTTGGTAACCGATGTGAGTTACCATTAAAAACCAGAATAAGAACAAACTAAGGAGCACTCAACCCCATTACCACTTAACAATATTCAATCCTCAGCAGGAAAAACAACCAAGTACATAGCCTTTGCCAAAAATCTCTACACCTATGTGCATGTTTTGAGTGTTTGTAAAACTCTATTCTGTCAACAATTTCCGCTTGATCTGAGCCACAATATCAGATCTTTGCACAGCAATTCCTTTGTACAATCTCCAAATTTCTTTCCCTCCATTTATGATATACTAAAGTACCTAGCAGAGCAGCCACCACTTCCTTTTTGAACTTCTTCCAGCGCCTCCTTTGTACAAACTCCAGGACCTGCCTTGTATCTCCTGCAGGTAGTTGAACATTTGCCCACATCAACAATTCATCTCTTACTATTGTAGTCCACTTACATGTCACCAGCAGATGATGGCATGATTCCACGACCTGTGCATCACATAGAGAGCAACAAGGATCACCTACTGGAATGTTTATATGAGTTAGTCTTGTCTTAGTAAGTAGTCCTTGATGAATGGCTAGTCATAGTATAATCTATGTTTGGGAGGGTTGACTGGGTTCCAGGTTAGCTCTACGACATTCAATCTGGTCTTAGTTCCTGATAGAGCAAAGTAGCTTCTTGTGATGGAATAGTTCCCACTAGCTCTTAAGATAAACCTTCTTTGGGCATACCAGTTCTTCATTTTGTCCTTCAAGGAGTTTAGCTTCCTCCAATACCAGATGCTGTTCAGTGGGGCTTTGTGATCCCATATACTAGTAGTAGACTTTATGTAAATTCCATGAAACCACTTCACCCATAGGTAATTTTTCTTCATGACTACCTCCCACAGCAATTTCCTGACAGAGGCAATATTCCACTGTCCACATCCTTTAAGATTGAGTCCTCCATTCTTCTTAGGAGTACAAGCTTTGTCCCAAGATTACAAGGATATCTTCCTTTTCCCAGCATTGCTACCCCATACGTATTCTCTACATAATCTGTTACTTCCTAACAACACTTTTGAGGCAAAATGAAAATTGATCCCCAAAAGCTATGAGTAGAGCGCAAGACTGCCACGACCACTTGCAGCCTACGTGCATAAGGTAGTTGTCTTGAGTATGCAGCATTGATCCTGATTGTGATCTTCTCAATAAGCTGATGGCGTTCTAACTTGCTCCACTTCTTAGATGATAGGGACAGTCCTAAGTATTTTATAGGAATGCCTCCTGAGAGAATCCACTTAGTGAGAGCAGTTCCTTAAACTGATCCTCCATCCCTGCTATGAAGATGTGGGATTTATCCATTTTAACTATCAGACCAGTGGCTGCACTAAACTGAGTTAGAAGCTTCCTGAATTTGTAACTGATCTCACTTCTCCATTACAAAGGACCATTAGATCATCAGCAAATATCGAGTGAGTTGGAGTCCTTTGCATAAAGGATGAAACTTACAGTCTGGAAGTGCTTCCTGAATCCTTGTAACTGATCTCACTTCTCCTTTACAAAAGACCATTACATCATCAGCAAATATCAAGTGAATGAGTTGGAGTCCTTTGCACAAAGGATGAAACTTAAAGTATGGAAGCAAACTGATACATTTCAAAATCCTAGACAAATAATACTCCATGACCAGTACAAGCAGAAGTGGTGAGGCAGGATCACCTTGTCTAAGCCCCCTTTTTCCTTCAAAGTAGCATGACTTCACCATTGATCTTGACAGTATACTTAGGAGAGGTAACACAAGTCTTATCAAGTGAATGAACCTGACTGGAAAGCCATACCCTATTAAAGCTTCCTGAGTATTAGTAAGGGTGAATTTAACAATTCAATGGCCTATTAACCCTTTATATGTGCAGTGATTTTAAAGCACTTCACAACTACATAACCGTCCACAATCTCCTTCTCTCTGAGTAATATTAGAGTAGTATGAATTTGTTTAAATTGTCATTAGAAAATTTTATACCTCAAAAGCTGAAATGCATATCATCATTCATGATTGGATAGAGATCCTTTCTACTGTATACTTTAGCATTCTTGACGGGAAGGACCAGTTCTGTTGGATCTTCTGATGCAATAATCTAGCTATGAACTACATTTGCATCTCAACCTCCTTGTAGTCGGCTTTTGGCAATCTATAACCATTCCTTGAGTGAAGCAAATAAAATTCTGAGCATACGTTGCATTTTCCAGGCTAAGCTGCCAATGTCAGAGATAGCGGCAACAATCAATGAGTTTAGGTCCCGCCACCTCTCTGAGCTTACTGAGGTAAATTATACTTGTACTACTTGTCTTTGCTTTTGGAGTGTTGTTAGAGTTTGCATCGTTTCAGATTTTGTTAGATATTTAATACAATACACTTGATTTGTTTTGCAGCTATGTGAAACTAGTGGAAGTTCTCTAGGGTATGGATTTTCTCGTGTGGCGAATAAAGCCAAAGCTCAGCCCTCAGACTCTTCAGATGAGAACCAAATCAGTGAAGGAACACTAGCAATATGATTACCATTAGAAGAAACAGGGATCTGCATTGCTTGGACCTACAAAAAAAAAAAAAGAAGGAAACAAAAGGGACGATACTCCTTATAAATGTATAGTGTTTTACGTAACCCCCATTCTTAAAAAATGTACAGAAGAAGTATAGCAAGCAACAAGCTATGCAGGAGAGCAAATTTCTTTATGGCATAACCACTAGGTAATAGACCTTACTTGCTCTGGTTCGAAAAGTTTTGGTTCATTCTGAAAGGACCGTGTTTTGCATTTCAGGATAAAAGGGCATCTAGGTAGTTTGCATCGATATAGTTAAATGTACACGAAAGCTACGTGGAATTTCTTGCATATCAAAAGAAAGGATGCTCTTTTGGATTTTGTTTTGGAATATGATCGGAATCACTGAAAATTTAATAATAAAAAAAGTTGTCCAAGAAATTTCTTGAGGACTAGACTTTAGATTTCTTTTTAACTAGGAATATAAATTTGTTCTGCTGTGTTTTGAATTTTCAATGATTAGATTATTACTCTATGAAGGGTTTGTAAGTTCCAGAGTGATTTTGTTTTGGGTTTGATATTTTCAGAGGAAAAAGAAGTTGATATAGAAAAGCGACTACTATTCTTCTTTCCGGTAATCAGTTTGTAGAGTTAGTTTACTGGATCAAATCACAGAAAAGGAGACTTATGAAAATAGGACTTAAAATCCTGCTACGCTAAGTGTAAATTGTTTGTTAACCTGTACGTTTGTGTAAGAATCCCTTTGTAAAAATTGATTACTTATCGCGCTTGTTAGCAGAAGATTGCATAAGTTTCCCATTTAAAAATTTCACCTATTTATTTTAGACTAAGAGGCCTCTTTTGGCCCTCTTCTTCTTCTCCTCTAAAGCCCCCCACCCCTCTTTTTTCTCCAATATTTAACTCCTGAATTTTCAAATCTGACAAAAGATAGGACATGATCCAAAGTGCCAAATCTGTAAATGATGCGTGAAATTGTGGGTAGCGTTTCACCTAGAGTTCAATTGTTATTGTCTTCTAGGGGGCAACAAATATGTTTATTCACTGAAAGAAGAATGCAAACTTTGGTCCACCTATTATTAGTAAATTATGATTTTCATTCTTACACGATTCAATATAAATTTAATTTTTAATTAATTAAAATATTTACTTTTGGTCCATTTACATACAAGTATATGTTATACTTGAACTATTTTTAAAATTATAATTATGGAGTGATAATATTAGTTTAACATAATATAAGCAAATAATTAAAAATAATTCCGAGTATTTCTAAATATTCATAAGCAAAGTAATTAAAAATATGTCTAAAAAATTAAAAATTAAATATACTTAATAAAACATGACAAAGATAGATTAGAATTTACCAACATGCTCTAAAAGAGGGACCAAAACTGCTATTAGCCCTTCATTTTATTTAGCCTTTTACTTTTAGCCAACGGCACCGTTCAATCTAAAAAGAGAAGCTTGTCTTTTTCCTCCGCCTCTGCCCCTGCCTCTGCCTCTGTCCACTTAGGATTATTCTGTCTTTCAAAAGAAATCAAAAAACCAAACTCCTTTTCTGATTAAATTCTCCAAAACCCTACAAAAAAATCCAAAACCCCAAACACAAAGAAAAAAAGGTGCAAGCATAGGGCTGAGACTAAGACCTCAATTTCATCTTCTTGGTCGGAAAATGGCGTCATATCCGATAACGATGATGAAGATGAAGTTAAACGACTGCTCCCCGCCGTCAACCGCCGCAGCTCGGCTCCTACCATTTCTTGGGCGCCACTATATTCACTTCCGTTCCTCTATGGGTCCCTTTCAGAACCCATCTTTTCCCAGAACCATTGTCGCTCGTTCAGCGTTTTCCTTTTCCTCCGTCGTTACTGGTAAATTCTGTTAAAAGAATCGGATAGTTAGTTCATTTATTACATGTTATGAAACTAAATAAGAGGTACTACGAATAGCAATTTTTGGGAAAAGAGCTTTGAGTCTCCAAATAGTACTAGTGCTGAGTAATTTGGGACAGAGGGAGTACTTCACAGTTCCCTAGCTTTTAAGTTGCTTTGTATATATTTGTTCGTCTCTGAATGAGGCCTTTGCTTAGTGAAATGAATCACGCAAAGGTCCTGACTTATTTCCTTGATATGTTTAGCTACACTCACTCCGGAAAAAGAATGGGGTTATAGAAGTCTGTGGTGTATAGTGATACGTGCTTGGAATATATATTGTTTAAGGTTAGTATTTTTGAGCAAATGAACTAGATACTGAGGAATTGTCCATACATAAATTTATGTTTTCTGTAAAATTATAATCTTGGCAAGCTGGTTCAGGAGTGATGATTAAAAAGCTTAAGCTAGAAGATGACCAAACAAGGATTCAGAGATCTAAATGGGATTATTTGATGGTGTAGGTAGACAAAGTTCATATCTTTACTAAATAAACCATCTTGTAAGATGTTTAATTGGTCAGAAAGATCTGTCTTGTAAATGTTGTTTCTCAATTTGGCAACTTAACCCTCTGTGAGGCTTCCTTTTGAAAACAAATGTACAATTTTTCTGATTGTGTATTTGAAGAGTGATGTCTTTATTAAGTTCAGTATTACTAGGTAAGTTTGTTGAGAATTTCCTGCACTTGAAGTCTTGGTCCTTGGCTCGCAGTTGGACCTTTTCCCTTTTAACACATTGTTTTACTCTGGGTTTTTTCTTGCATGTTCATCAACTGTCTGGTTTCGTGGCGTTGTTGGTTTGGTTTGACCTACCTTTTAAAGGCTTTTGAATTATTCTCATTGCTGTACAGCTGCAATGGCTAGTGAGGCATCCGTAAAAGTGATTGATGGGAAAAAAGTTGCAAAAGATATCAGAGACGAAATAACTGCTGAAATATCTAGGATGAAAGATTCGATTGGTGTTGTTCCTGGCCTGGCAGTTATTCTTGTTGGGGAAAGGAAGGATTCTGCAACTTATGTCCGCAACAAGAAAAAAGCTTGTGAAGCTGTTGGGATCAAATCTTATGAAGTGTGTTTGCCTGAGAACTCAACAGAAGAAGAAGTTCTCAAGTATATTTCAGGCTTCAATGATGATCCTATGGTTCATGGAATTCTTGTTCAGCTACCATTACCTTCGGTATGCTACTAAACCTCATTATCTTTTATTGCTGAATTTTCTTAGAGTTAAGAATGTTTGACAAGCAACTTCATCTGAATTATTTTTGGATTATGGATGAGTTATGTTCCCAGAATCATGTCTAAATTGTTACTGCTGGATCTTAAGAGAATGAAATTGCAAGATCTATATCAGTTCAGTATATCAGATTGTACACTATACAAACATATCCAACATAGTCTCACAGCCCACAAGTGGAGTTTGGGGAGGGTAGAGTGTACCTAGACTTTACCTTTACCTTTGGAGAGTGAGGTTTCCAATAGACTCTCGGCTCAAAATCTTTTTTAAAAAAACATGATTTGAAAGGAATGCAAGAGTAAAAAGCTACGATTAGAATATTGAAGAATGAAAAGCATCGACTCTAAAAATATTAGAGATAACCAAAGTTAATCAGATTGTTATTTTGGTGCTTCATAAAACTAGTCCCCAACACACCAAGGGTGTGGCCTAGTGGTCAATGAAGTGGGTGAAAACCATGAGGTCTTAGGTTCAAACCTCAGCAGGGACAAAAAATACTAGGTGATTTCTTTCCATTTGTTCTAGCCTTGGTGGATAGATTTACCTGGTACCTGTTGCTGGTGGGAGGTGGTAGGTATCCCGTGGAATTAGTCGAGGTGCGCGCAAGCTAGCCCAGACACCATGGATAATTAAAAAAAAAAACAGAACAAAAACTATTTCCCAACAGACTTGGCCCTTTGTAGTAACAGTAATTGGAAATAAAAGTAACAGTTGCTCAATTGAAGCTTGATCTAACTTCGACTTATTAGCATATTTATTTTCTAATCAGTTTCCAAGTATTATAAATGCAACTCATCGATATGTTTTTTGGGCGATGTAGTGATAGTAATGCAGTAATATTATCTTTTTTTATGGTGCTCATGACATGCAGCATATTGTTTTATTTAATATGGCTCAGCAGAATTATAGCAACTCTTTGACAGATAAGTCAATAAACCTGTTCTTTTGCTGTGGTAGTGTGTGTTTGATTCGGATGTTTATCATGTTCCTGTTTGGTAAGAGAAGATCCTCTGCTCAACTAGTGCTCGTTGTTATGGATGAGTTAATAGATCAATGATGTAAACACTAAAAGCTATTCCACTTCTGATAGAGTTTTCATCTTTCTAGACCTTTATCTTCTAATTTGAATTATGTCTTCATCAACTTTGGATCAGCATATGAATGAGCAGAAAATCCTAAATGCTGTTTGCATTGAGAAGGATGTGGATGGATTCCACCCACTAAACATTGGCCGGCTTGCGATGCGAGGTAGAGAGCCGTTATTTGTCCCTTGTACACCCAAAGGATGCATTGAGCTGCTGCATCGGTACAATGTGGAAATCAAGGGGAAAAAAGCGGTTGTCATTGGCAGGAGCAATATAGTTGGAATGCCTGCTGCCTTGCTGCTGCAGGTAATAGTTTGATAAACAATGATCTTCTTGCAATGGAGCCTTTTTCTGATATCATTGTATTGAGCTCTTGGTCTCTTGTAGTGTCTGTGTACTATTTTTGTCCTTTCCAATGTTTCTTCCTAATTTTACACTAGAGGGAAGATGCCACTGTCAGCATTGTTCATTCCAGAACCAAGAATCCAGAGGAGATCACAAGACAAGCAGATATCATAATATCAGCTGTAGGGCAACCAAACATGGTTAGAGGTAGCTGGATCAAGCCTGGGGCAGTAATTATTGATGTCGGGATTAATCCTGTGGAGGTGTGAAAGCTTCTTACTGTTTTCTTCTAAATTGTCATCCTCATGATTATGCAGTAATTTTTGTGCCTTATCGTGCCTTTCCCGCATGCTCTTCAAATAAATATGATAGAATTGCTAGCTCAAGGATCAGTTAAAGAATGTATTAATTTTTATTTTTTGTTGAACAATATTACTATCACAGCTTCACAGCCCCAAAGAAAGAAAAAACGGAGAAACAATTTCCCTATAATGGAAATGCATGTTTGCCTTCTGATTTCCCAAGATGAGTGCTGATTTTATTCTGTCCAACAGGATACTACAAATCCTCGAGGCTATCGACTAGTTGGAGATGTTTGTTATGAGGAGGTCAGCAAGGTTGCTTCAGCTATTACTCCTGTTCCCGGAGGAGTTGGGCCCATGACTATAGCTATGCTTCTCTCTAATACTCTGTTATCAGCAAAGCGAATTCACAACTTCAAGTGAGATTTTGAAGTTCAGTACTCTAACCAGGTGGGCCATATCATTGAGCTTCTCAGCTGTTTTTCCCGTCTCTTAGTCGGCATGATTCTGCCTTTATGAGCTCGTAGCGTGAAAGCTAAAACTTTAGGGAACGAAGCATCTAAACGATCTTCAGCTCGTGAGGGACGATGAATGATAGGCAGCCCTTCTTTTTCCGTTCTAAGTTGCCTTCAGTTGTTGAATGGTTTGACTGAAGCTCTTGTGCTAGAACAATTGTATATGTGCTATTAGCTGTAAGTGTTGGTTCAACATATATGCAGATTCATATCATTTGAGGAACAGAATGACCGCCATTGTCGCTGTCGCTACTATTATCAACTACCACCACTTGCGACCACTGTCGCCATCAATCATCATAGTCGGCCACCAGTACTAGGCTACTAGCCCCATTTACAACCAACTGCTACCATTAATACCATGACAAAAATCACTATCACTATAACTATCACAATTATCACCCCTACCACCATTATTAACTATTATTATCATCTACTATGAGTATTAGACATCATCACTATCACTATCAGCAACTCCTATATTAGGAATCATCACTAGTATATACTTTTTTATTCTTCAATGCCCCACCTCATGATCAGAGTTGGACACTCAAAAGTTAGCTGTGAGATTTTTTTCATTCTTCAACATCCTACCTCATGCTCAGAGCTGAACATCTAGAGCGCGGACAATTTAATTTGGG
Source organism: Datura wrightii (assembly GCA_035772735.1). Taxonomy (NCBI): domain Eukaryota; kingdom Viridiplantae; phylum Streptophyta; class Magnoliopsida; order Solanales; family Solanaceae; genus Datura; species Datura wrightii. The sequence continues at coordinate 32,565,141 of JASDFA010000014.1, forward strand.
AGCCTAATATCGAGTGAGATGGATTCTGCTTTGATACCACGTAAAGAAATGAACCTTGGATCTAACTCAATTCAAAAATTAGCTTGTGAGAGGAAAATTGTCTAAGATTATATATGGAGACCCACTCATTTCATGGAATTTTTTTCATTCTTCAACAGATACTAACAATTGGTTAAATTTTTTCGCTCAATTAAATTGGATACACTATATTTGCTCAATGAGCAATACCCGAAAAATAAATATAAACAAAATAATTAACCACCTAAATTAGGAAGAAGGAATGCAAGTTTTAATTTTAATGAAAAAAAAGCCAGCACAACTAAACATAGACATTATCCATGAGTAAATTCAGAATTTAAACAATAAGGTTTCTGAGTTGATAACTTATTTTTGATTTGTTTATAAGGGTCAATTACTGAATTCTACCAAAAGCGTAAATTAAATATTTAGATGAGCCAGTGTTCAAAAAGGGGTGACGTCCTTTCTGTAAAAGAAGAGGCCAGAAGGTCCATCATTTGGCAACAAAGCTAGTTTCACCAAGCTTTCTGCACCTTCTCCAGCAGTTAAGCTCCCAGTATTGGCGTTTACGTCTGTTTTGCAATAGCCAGGGCATACCGAATTTATCCGAAAATTTGGATATTTGGTAGCTAAAACTCTTGTGTGGGCAATCAACGCTGCTTTTGAAACTTTGTAAGCTGCAAAGTAAGTTGGCCATCCTTTGGTTTCTATTGATTTCTTGTAAAATCTTTGAGGAATTCATTCAACACTTGATCCACCCTTTCGCATCACTTAGCACTTTCACAGCCCATTCATTGCACAATAGCTGCAGAGCAAAAAAAAAAAATTCAATTTTCTCATTAAATTAAGAGGATATAAACAATTATGATATCTTTAATTACCTTTAATTTCCGCAAGAAAGAAGCTACATTGACAATCCTAGGTGAATTAGAGAGCTGAAGGAGAGGGATAAATGCTTCAATCATTCTTTTTGCTCCATAGTAATTTGTCTCTATGCATTGCTCTGTCAACTCATGATTTGTAACAATACCAGGATATGATTTCATAGTACCACCCTCTTCCGGCATAATTATATTAATAGTAAGAAAAATTGTTACTATAGCATTTAATTCTTTGAGATGTATTTAATGTAAACATAAAATGACTAAAAATTATTGTCAAACAGATCGACACCATATATTTTTTTATTGACAACATATTCTTACTGAACTGTTGCGAAGAATCGTGTCTATTGTACGCAACTTTATCCTGCATTTCTACAATAGACTATTTTCACATCTTGAATCCGTGACCATCTGATCACGTGAAAACAACTTTTTACCAATTACGCAAACAACAACATATTAGAATTGGATATATATATATATATATATGTATGTATATCATACTCCATTATCAGTAGAAATGGTTAAGAAATCTCCTTCAATTATCTCTTTTAGTACAAAGACATCTCCTTCTACCATTAATCCACCAACTCCTGCGTTGTTGACCTGCAAAGCATTCGTAATTTCTTATTTCTCTAAAGTATATGAAAAATAAAACCGATGAAAAAGAGTCAAAGGCAATAGGACAAACACAATTTTTACATCTAAGAAGCTGGTAGAATTACCTCATTAGAAAGAGAAAAAAAAATGCGGTTGAACTCCAATATTTCTTAAACATGACGATTAATTTAAATTCACGTCAGATGAAACTAATGCCCCCTAAAGATTCTTTAGTCCCAAAAGTTCAAAATTGCAACCATAATTCCAACTGTTTTACCGCAGCCTCCGTCGTTGTGACACTAAACACCAATTAGACTAGTGCTATTCCTACTATTTCAATTTCAATTTTACGTCCAACTCTTTAACTTACAGTATCCCTTATAACTAATTTCGGACGAATTTAATTATTTTTATTTTAATTTGTTTGTTTGATTTTAATTTAATATAACGTTTAAAAGAATATAGAAGGCTCTTGAATTTTGCAGTATAAAATTAAAGATGTGTAGAATCAAAATACACTTTAATCTTGTAGTCTTTAACATGTCATTCAGAAAATTAAAATTAAAAATTTGTCAAAACAAAAAAACCTCTTTTAATGGATTGAAAAGAAGGATAAAACAATCAAATTGAAAAAGAGGGAATAATTATAAGACAGTAAATTTTTTTAAAATACTGTATAGTCACTTAAGAGGCAATTAATATGTATAAATTTTTATAGTTATATACGGGTTGGGTCAAATTTGTGCGAGTCGAAAATGAGTCAACTTAATATGGGTAATATTTCAACCCGCACAATATTTCATATGGGTAACAAATGGTTGGGTAAAAGACATGTTTATCCGTATTTTCATGAGCAATTAATACTTACTTTAAAATTTCAATATCCGAAAAATACTTTAATTTTTTGTAAAATGAGTATTTAATTTTATTGTATCATAAAAGTCGTAATTTTTTTCCTATAACTTTTCTATATATATATATATATATATATATATATATATATATATATATAAACGTAATAACAAGGGAAAAATATTACTATTGGATCCCTATTTCCCAACCTCGACCCCAACCTTTGTTCCGACTCTCGACCTCGACTCCGATCCCGACCCCAACCCCGACCTCAACTCCCGACCTCGACCCCGACCTATAACCCCAACCCCGAGCTCGACTCCGACACTCGATCCCAACACCCTTCCCCTTTCCCCCGATCCCCGTTTTCCAACCTCGACCCCAACTCCCGACTCCCGACCCTCAACCTTAACCCCGACCCCCAGCCTCTAACCTCGACCCTCGACCTCAACATTCTTTCCCTTTCCCTTGACCCAAATCCCTATTCCCCAACCTCAACTCCGACCTCCGATCCAGCTCTCAGCCTCGACCCCAAAACCCAACCTCCAACCACTGACCTCAACTCTCGACCTCAACTCCGACCTCGATTCTGACTCCTAACACCGACCCCGACCCTCGACCCCAATACCCTTACTCTTCCCCCTTCCCCCGATCCTCATTGCCCAACCCTAACCTTGACCCTTGACTCCGACTCCCAACCTCGACCGCAACCCCAACAGCGACCTCGACCCCAACACCAACACTGGCACCCGACTTTCGATCCCAATCTAGAACTCGACCTCGATTTGAAATCAGACTCCAGACACCATACCACAGCTCTTTACACTTGACCCTAACCCGATCCTAAGACCTAACTCTCGATCCCGATCTGAGATTCAATTTTTAACACCAACTAGATATTCGAGACTCGACTTTCGACCCCAACCCCGATACAAAACTTGATTGTTATATATTTATTATTCTTACAATTAGTATTTAAGTATGCAACAAAAAGAAAATACTTTTTAAAAAAATGTTAAATAATACTTATAATATTTTGAGAAAAAAAAGTTTGAATGATCAACTGTAAAGAGAAAAAAATATAAAAAGAAAGGGAAGTTATAACATTTTGTGATATCATGAATTTTGAGTGAATAAAAGTTGAAAGTTTAACCAATTAAGCTAACCCATATTTATATGAGTTGAATATGAGCTTAAACTCAAATTTTATCCATTTGAAAAGTCATTTATTTAACCCATTAAACTATAAACGGATCGGATAAATTGTCAAAATATGAAATTATTTTGACAATCATATATATGTGTGTGTATATATATATGTTAAATTTCTCTGGAATAGTTATTGAGAATGTAAAATTTTAATCAGTATCTTTTATAATCGTCAATATATATATATTATATCTTTTTGTATTACTGGTGATGGGCTTGATCTCCAGTACCAGCAAAAGAATGTTATTAAAATAAATTGCACGTGGCTGTTGCCTATTTTTGTGGATCTTAAAGATCACATATCTTACGATTGATGATCTTCCTCACCAGCAGAAAAAGGTTTCTAAAATAAATTATTTTAATTTAAAAATTAAAAAATAATTTATCAGTTAATTATTAATTTATTTTTATTATTATTAACTATAGTCATTTTATAAATTATTAAATTTATTATATTCAAAGATTAAAATAAGAAATAATTGTTATATTTATTACTTCTTAATTAAAAAGCGTATCAAATCAATACTGAACAAATAAAAATAATCAGAGTATATTATATTCACTTAAATCACTTATTTTTGTAGATCTCAAGAGCTTCAGCTTTTTTCACCTAAATTAAATTGGTTACTAAATGGTTCAACAGTGAAACATCGTCATAACAGTCTTTTCATTATAATAATCTGATTTTTTTAATAATAATAATGACGTTCAGTATTACATATACTCTTTATAAAATTACCCTTTTATAATAGTCATACTCAAATACTGTGCAATAATATTTTGTAAGAGAATATATTATGTATAAAAATAAATATTAAAATATTTATGGTAATTACATTAATGTCATGCTCATAATAAATTTCAAATATATGAATATCTAAAAGAAAAAAATTATATTAAAATAGTATCCACCAGTACTTATGGTCGTAACTTCACGAGAAAAGGCTACCGGTGTTTGTTTGTTTGTTTTTTTCTTTTTTCAAACTCTTTCTATTGTTTTCTTTAAATTGATTAATAAATTTATTTCTTGATACATAAGATCTTATTAAACTAAATTTTTGTGTACTTTTATTTATAACAACTATACAAAAGCTAAAAGTCAAATGTCAGCACCTTACTATAGCAGTTATAAAATCTTCAGACAAACGTTACTATTATAACAAGATTTAACTTTATAACTCATGAGTCATAAACTCATTTAAATAGATTTTAATTTTACCGAACCCGTAAATGAAAAAAGAGACAGATTTTGATGGAGCAATAAATAGTAGTTACCAGAATATCAAGTCTGCCAAATTTGGTGTTGATGAAGTCCACAAGAGAAGAAATACTATGTGGATCTGTAACATCAAGTTGATGAAACAAAATCTGATCATTGTTATTAAAGTTTAACTCATCTTTGAGCCTTTCAATAGCTTCAATCTTTCTCTTTTCATCTCTTTTCAATAGCTTTGGGGAGTTTTGCTATATGTTCATTTTCTTTTCTTTTTTTTTTGGTTTAGGCAGGACTATCTATATTAATGTTAGTCTTGTCCTGTTTTTAGTGCCATTACGTTGACAAGCTTAACTTGAAAACATTTTAAAATCAGATTTCTAAATTAAATTTCATGATGAAATAAATATTTTAAAAATAAAATTTTCTTGACATTGTTCAGCTTGCTATAATTAGTTACGAATTTCAAAATGTTCGCCTGCAGTTTCCACTTAAAATATTTTTGAAGGATGTGCATCTGCTGAGGATATGATTATTGTATTTTTTTTTTAGCATATTATATACACACATAACGACTTACTTCATGTTCCACATGGACAGGTAATTAAATAAACTTCTTGTTCTAGATTTCTTCAATGTAAAGATAAGGAATTATAAAAGAAAGAAGACTTGTACTCTTTGATTGTGATTTTTTAATCAGATCACACCATTTGAAATATGAATTGATTTCTGTTCATTTGGATTCTTCAAAGGAACTTAATGTTGTTGGAATGGAAATAACTAAGGCGTCATAGTGAAATTAATAATTACAGATTTTAAGGAATGATAAATTAGATGATAAAAGAAAAATAATTTTTTTTTATAAATAAAACACAATTATAATAAAATTCAAATAAAATGGGAAATTGAGGAGAAATCCAAACAAATGTTAGTTACTATATATGTTCGAACTAGCTAGAAAATAAAAAACCAGAATTTGTATAAAACAGCATGTATATTAAAACAAAACAAAACAGTAAACAGTAACATATAGACAGAAAATAACATTTCGAGCTCACACAATTCAAATATGCGTTCTTAAGGTATTTAATTTCCTCGTAATATCCTAGATTTATGATTATTTTCTCCCAAAATAAAACATAATACTTTTACTAAATGGATTTGAGTGAACACCTCTCACGGCTGCCTGTGATTGGAGTGACATATTATGCAGAAAAAGATCCTTTCATGTTTTAAAGAGAAAAAGAAAACTGAAAACAATAAATCCATAATTTCTGAGTTGATAGATTGGAAATATTGAACTCTCCCAAAAACATGAACTTTTGATAGTTGAATCAGCCAATGTTCAAAAAGAGGTGACGTCCTTTCTGTAAAAGAAGAGGCCAGAGGGTCCATCATTTGGCAACAAAGCTAGTTTCACCAAGCTTTCTGCACCTTCTCCAGCAGTTAAGCTCCCAGTATTGGCGTTTACGTCTGTTTTGCAATAGCCAGGGCATACCGAATTTATCCGAAATTTTGGATATTTGGTAGCTAAAACTCTTGTGTGGGCAATCAACGCTGCTTTTGAAACTTTGTAAGCTGCAAAGTAAGTTGGCCATCCTTTGGTTTCTATTGATTTCTCTGTAAAATCTTTGAGGAATTCATTCAACACTTGATCCACCCTTTCTTCTGTCAGCCTGTTCGCATCACTTAGCACTTTCACAGCCCATTCGTTGCACAATAGCTGTAGAAAATATCACAAAGTAAATTATTGTAATTGAAACTGAGGGAGTATTAATTAAGCTAAACACAACATAATTAAGAGGGGTAATTAACGATGTATTTACCTTTAGCTTCCCTAAAAAAGAAGCTACATTAACAATCCTAGGTGAATTAGAGAGTTGAAGGAGAGGGATAAATGCTTCACTCATCCTTTTTGCACCATAGTAGTTGGTCTCTAAGCATTGTTTTGTCATTTCATAATCTGTAACAATACCTGCAATTGATTTCTCCATACCAGCTCCCTCTTCCTGCATGGGTACAGCTTTTAATGTAATATCTAACATAATAGAAACTAAATATTAAAAGAATTGAAATCTTACTTGTTCATTTTCAGTATAAATAGTTTCGAAATCTCTTTCTATTAAATCTTTTAGTATAACAACATCTCCTTCCACCATTAATCCACCAACTCCTGCGTTGTTAACCTGCAAAGCATTCCTGATTTCTCATTTCTTTAAAGAATGTGAAATTCATGTACTGAGGAATCAAATAAAAGAACTTAATTACGCTGGAGATTATCTCAACAGGCCAAAAATTCAATAGGACAAACACTAATTTTACGTCTAAAAAGGTAGAGCCACTTCATTTTTTTGCCAGTCAGAATCTGAGTAGCTTTGTTGGTTGACTTCTCCGCCTTATAATGGCCTCCCTCATTTCTGCTTCCCCTGCTCCCTTATGTAATATTTATTTTATTTTATTTTATAAAAAAGACTTCATTCTTTTTTTTCTTTTGAGAGTAAATTTCACAGGTACTCATTCAGTTTTGTGTTTATCCAAAAAAGTCATTTTTCTATTTTTTGTTACGTAAAAGGCATTCATCTTTAAGGATTATCACACAAAAAGTATTTTTCTATTTTATATCATATAAAAGTCATAAAACTTTAAGTTTATCACACAAAAGTTATGTTTCTATTTTATATCACATAAAAGTCATCTAACTTTAAGTTTATCACGAAAATAGAAGTCATTTTTTCTGTTTTTTATCACATAAAATCATTTAAATTTTTCCACGTTTACTAAAAAATAAACTTCACCTAAATTTATATTTTGTACTGAAAATATGATATGTTACTTCAAAATAAGCTAACCATATTTAAAATAATTTTAGAAATATGCTTCAATATTTCACCTCATAATTCTAATCTTTTTTTGGTAGTTTATAATATTATGTTTCGTGCCTTTATTTTGATTTCTTTGTATAATTTAATTCACCCCCATTAATACAATAAAATATAGTTTGACTATTTTCTCCTTATTAATATACTTACGTGTTTAGTGAATTTCATAAACACTAATTTTAATTAACAAAAGATTTGTTCTTAAAAAATTAAAGAATTCAAACAAATACGAAATCTAAACGCTTGACATGGTCAATAACTTTAAATGGTAACCAAAAAAAATCAAAATAAGAAGATAGACATGATTTTCATAAACTCTTAAAAAACGATCTCTTAAAAAAGTTCATTATGTTTAATACTATATTTATTGAATTAACTAGTTATTTTATTGACAATATAAGATATATATATATATATATGCTAAACTTATTGAGTTGTACTGAATCGATAAGCGAAAAAGAAGCAGATTGGATAGAGTGATTAGTAGTAGTAGTTACCAGAATATCAAGCCTTCCAAATTTGGTGTTGATGAAGTCCACAAGAGAAGAAATACTATGTGGATCTGTAACATCAAGTTGATGAAACAAAATCTGATCATTGTTATTAAAGTTTAACTCATCTTTGAGCCTTTCAATAGCTTCAATCCCTCTCTTTTCATCCCTTGCTGTCAACACTACCACTACTCCTTTTCTTGCTAATTGCTTGCATGTTTCATATCCTATTCCTTTGTTCCCACCACTCACCACTGCATATCTGATCATCATACCATAATATTTCTTAGGTATGTAATAAAAAATTTAAGTTACATACACTTACAGTAGTAAATTATTGAGAAACTAGTGGTAGTAGTAATTAAGGTTACCTTGTGGTTTTAAGGCTGGTGATTTTCTCTGCCATTAATTGTTGGAAGGATAAGTAGATGTAGATTCTTAATATTCAGCTTTTTGGTCTAATTAAGAAGGCTCATCTAACAGTGTATTGTGTTTGGTAGAAAGTACTCCAGAAAATGGAATTATATAATACAGAATATTATGTAATTATTTCTGGCTCATGTGAGACTTGTCCTGTTTCTACTGTTTAAAAACAATAATATTTATTTAGTGTGAGGCATTTTAAATTTATTTATTAATGAATATAAAAACACGCAAAATGAGCAGGAAGACTATTCTTCCTACTTTGAAATGATGATGGCTGCAACCCGTATTTTCCATTCATTCACAATTGCCGGCTTGACTTTTGGAAGGAAATCACACCCGCAATTTAGTCCCTTTTTATAAAATTAGTTTATTTAATTTCACATTTTATCAAGTTAGACTGTTTATATTTTAATTGATGAATAAATATGAGTAAAATGTGCGGATTCATATACGAATTCATTTTTATAAACAGGAGAAAATCTTTTTTTTAGAAATTTGAGGGAAAATATTTTTTTGATCAATAGAAACGCATCAACGTATCTCTAACTCGCCCACTACTTGCCCAACTCAACCTACCCCTCACCTCCGTACCTCCTCCCGCTTACACCACTTCGTGATTAGACCCTGAATTGGAGTCAGGATCAGGACCAAGAATCGGGTCCCGAGTTGGGAGTTAGGATCGAGACCTAAAGTTAGGTCCCAGTTTGGGGGTTGAGTTGAGATCAATACAGTGAAAAAGAAAATCTTATTAAATTGAAATTAAAGAATAAATAAAAATAATTTAGTCAAATTATTTATTTAGTTACATATTTTTTTAAAGTACGTGTAAAGAAAAAACATGACGGAAGAAAAAAGATAGATCCAACTCAGGTGTGACTACTTCTAGAGAGACCGAAAAACGTGACATAGGGGTCGTTTGGTGCGAAAATAAGTAATGCAGGGATTCGTAATACATGGATTAGTAATGCAGGAATTGTTAATACAAGAATTGTAATACTGAAATTATTTTTTATCAAGTATATTGATTCATTGTGTTAAAACTAGATATACCATGTATTTTTTTAGTTTAAAACTCTAAAAAAATCTTCTTTATGTTATGAAATAATAAAGAAAGAACAAGAATATTATAAAGAAAGAGAGAAGAAGAGAAATTCTTATTTCTCTTGATGGGATGAAATACAATGAAGGAGAACCCCTCTATTTATAGGGATAATTTCTCCTAACTTTTCTCTAAAAGATAGACTTTCACTATAATATAAACACATGTATCCACTATTTTTTCGTGTTCAACATGTAAGCAAAAGATATCATCCTAAAAATATTTATATATGGTTTAGACAAATACCATAGGAGGTGAAAGTGGGATAGGGTGGTGGGAATGAGATTTACAACATAGGGATAAAGATGAGGTGTTTTGGATAATAGAAAGAACACAATCAATGTGGAATATTGGACTTTTTTTTTTCATACTTTCATTAGGGAAGTCACTTTTTTATTTTTAAGGATCTTGTTTTCCTAAAGAAAATATTTTTTAAATTTTTTAAAAATTTTGATCAACCAAACATGGTCCATTTTAGTTGTCATACTTACCTGGAATAATTGATCCAAAATAATTGTCATTTTAAAAAATCAAGATATAATTAATTACTAGATCCCACTTTAATTCTTACTCGATAAAAATATAGTGAAAAAGAAAATCTTATTAAATTGAAATTAAAGAATAAACAAAAATGATTTAGTCAAATTATTTATTTAGTTACATATTTTTTTAAAGTACGTGTAAAGAAAAAACATGACGGAAGAAAAAAAGATAGATCCAACTCAGGTGTACTACTTCTGGAGAGACCGAAAAACGTGACATAGGGGTCGTTTGGTGCGAAGATAAGTAATGCAGGGGTTTGTAATACATGGATTAATAATGCAGGAATTGTTAATACAACAAGAATTGTAATATTGAAATTATTTTTTATCAAGTATATTGATTCATTGTGTTAAAAACTAGATATACCATGTATTTTTTTAAGTTTAAAACTCTAAAAAAAATCTTCTTTATGTTATGAAATAATAAAGAAAGAACAAGAATATCATAGAGAAAGAGAGAAGGAGAGAAGTTCTTATTTCTCTTGATGGAATGAAATACAATTAAGGAGAACTCCTCTATTTATAGAGATAATTTCTCCTAACTTTTCTCCAAAAGATAGACTTTCACTATAATATAAACACATGTATCCACTATAATACAAATACATTTATAGTCATTCACTATAATACAGATATGTTTATAACACCCCCCTTGAATGTCTATTTGATAGATAGTGTGCCTCGTCAAAACCTTACTAGAAAAAATTCAATGGGAAAAAATCTAGTGAAGAAAAAAGAGTACACATATCTAATAATACGCATTTTGGCTGTCTCATTAAAAACATTACAAGGAAAACCCAGTGGGACAAAATCTCATAAGAAAAAAAGAGTACAACGCGTATTAACACCCCCTATTTAGAACATCCTTGAATCTTTGCATCCCGATCTTGTGCATCATCTTCTTGAAAGTTGCAGTTGGTAGAGATTTGGTGAATAAATCAACCACATTGTCACTTGAACGAATCTGTTGCACATTGATATCAGAGAAAATTGATACATGAAAAATGAGAACCACTGTTGTATTGGATTTGTCTCTGTATTGGAAAAGTTGAAGGAATCTAGAAGAAGGTATGGGTGAAAGTGGTGGCGCTACAACCGGTGAAGGAGAAAAGAGAACTGGTGGATGCTACGACCGGCGCAGGTGATGGTGGAGACGTAATGATACGAGTATTGTTGCATAGTACATCTTTTGGAGCTCATGTGTGTGGAAGAACTTTGGCAAGATATGCTTCTTCTATCTCCTTTATGAATACTGTTTTTAGTTGTGCTATGCATGCTCCATTATCTTCATATAAAATTGTGGGTAATTTGTCATATTTCAAACCACATTTTTCTCTAATGAGATGTATCATGGACCTCAACCACACACATTCTCGATTTGCTTCATGAATAGCTATTATCTCAACATGATTTGATGAAGTAGCTACGAGAGACTGCTTTGTACATCTCCAAGATATGACAGTACCTCCACATATGAACACGTAGTCAATTTGAGATCGAGCTTTGTATGGGTCAGATAAGTACCCAGCATCAGCATAATCAACAAGATCGAGACTGCAATTGTTAGAATAATATAAGCTCATATCGGTTGTTCCTTTTAGATACCGCATTATATGTTTGATCCCATTCCAATGTCTCCTAGTAGGAGCAGACTATATCTTCAGGACCAACAATTTTTCTCATTCTTTTAAATCTTTCAAGGATTTTCATATATCCTTCAGTCTCTCTAGACATGAAAATAATTTCATTATGTGCATATCAAAATTTTCATATATTGTCAGACGTATGAGGAACCTCAAAATAATTGCATCCACCACAAGAGGACCTCTCCATATAATAATGTCAGAATTTATGAAAAATCTTTATACCACAAGAATCCATTTATATCCACTGGCATTATACTTGCATTGCGTATTTTTAATTGGCCAATCATTTATCTATCCATTCTTTTTGACAGATTTGAATTCAAGATCCTCGTCAATATTTATAATATTGAGCGCTACATTATATCAAAAGTATCATCGACGATCATTTTGATATCACTTCCAATGCGACATAACTTATTGAGATCTCTTCATTTTTCGTCATTTTTAGGTACTTGAACCTTTGCCAAGGTTTTATGAAGTGTTATGTCGTGGTGCTTTCTTAAAGCACTTGCCTCATCATTATGACCATCTTAATCATTTGCTCCTCTCTTTGTTCAAGGAATTCTATATTTTAAACTGTTTGGTCTATCACGCTTCAGACGTCTCATAAACCCTACCCTTTAAGGACCTTTCATTGGAGCATTTGCAACTGAATTATAAAATAGAGTTAGCAAATATATCTGGCAATTGATTTGAAATATTATGCAAGTGAATTATCTATTGAACTTTAAGTTTACTTTTTTTTCCCAGGGATCTAAATAATTTATCCCATACTCAATTTTCAGCTGCTAATCACTTCTCCCCTAATGTTAGAAAAACTAACATTTACCGTTCAAACTCATTTGGCGACCCATCTTTGTGCGTTGTGGTGGAGCAATTGAATCATATATCGCGCATTTAAATTTTTAGATGGAATTATTTGGTCCTGACGCTGAATCAATTGTGATAGGGGAACCTTGTTGGCTTGATGCATTCACGTGTTGCTATATGTTAAATAAACATATCTCATACCAAATTTTATTTGGGAGTTTTATTCTCATAACCAATGATTTAGCTATAATTGGAGGCATACAATTTTTGCTAAACCAACACAGATATGAATCAGCATTATCAACATGATTTTATAATTTGGAACTATGCTCTTAATCTAATAATTCGAGCAACAACCTTACAAAAATCAATTGCAAGTTGATATTAAAACACATGTGATCATACCATAGATGCATCTATTAGCAAATGGTTCACATGGTAGGAGAATGGGCCATATTCACCCTTTTATAAGTTCTAAAATTTCAGGGAATATAATTCTAATCTTAGTTGATCAAGATCATTCTATCATGAGAACAAGCAACACAAGAGAATTCTTGAAGAACCGTTTATTTCTTCAACATATAGTCACTTCAATTCTCAATTATTTTTGCATCACATTTGAACCGTGATGGCCAACCAGTTATGCCAACTTATTTCAGTAAACTGTTAGTTTGCTTTCGTATGTGATTTCATCATTATACCCATATTTATGTATTATAGATAAAAAAATGGCGGGTAATCTTTTACATAAATATTTATAACCCACTTCAATTGTAGTAGCATGAAGATATTAGATCTTCCCGTAATTTATAGTCTCAATTTTTTTCAATGTCCTTGAAACTTATAAGTTTTCTTTTGAGACTTACTACAATAATTCCATTCCTTCAAGTAGTAATACATTAGCTCTTCCGGAGCTCTCAATTAATTTTGTGTACTATCACATATTCAATCATATCAACATCATTAATAGTTTCTCCACATAGTTTCAACTTAGAAACAATTTTTAATGTTGATGAGCTATACTCATGAACAGACTTATAGTCTTGATGGATCTCATCATATCGTTCCTTTGGGCGGATGACCATCTTTAGGTGGTCATACCTTTCTTTTAGGCTATTCCACAAAACAAGTAGATCCTTAATCATGAGATATTCAATTTTAAGAATTTCGTCAAGATGATGACGCAAGAATATCATAGCCTTAGCACGATCTTGATTTGATGCTTTATTTTCACTTTTAATGGTGTCTCCAAGACCCATTGCATCCATATGGATTTCAGCATCCAACAACCATGAAAGGTAGTTCTTGCCTGAACTTTGAAGGGCAACGAAATCAAATTTCGTAAGATTAGCCATATTAAAAGAAAAAGAAAAATAATACCTTGGTCTTCAAATTTTTAGACAGTAGAGTCGTAGAGCAACAATATCACCAAAGGAATATCACTCATGTGGTTATGTAATACATCTTTTAAATTTTTTTTTAATTTTTCTTACCTTAGATCTTTCAAAGTGAGTGATCAAAGTAGAGACTCGTGCTGATAACGTATTATGAAATAATAAAGAAAGAACAAGATTATTATAGAGAAAGAGAGAAGTAGAGAAATTTTTATTTCTCTTGATGGGATGAAATAGAATGAAGGAGAACCATCTATTTATAGGAAAATTTCTCCTAACTTTTCTCCAAAAGATATATTTTCACTACGATATAAACACATGTATCCACTACAATACAAATACCTTTATAGACATTCACTATAATACAAATATGTTTATAACAAAATTATTATACTAAAAAGACTTGAACGGGAACTCTCATTATGATGTAACAAAGTAGTATTATAATATTTAGTAGTGACAAATCTTTTAGTTAAACTTTATTTATTTATTTATTTGTTTATTTATTTATTGTCTTTTTAACTAAATATCGGTGATTTAGAGATCATTATTTGTCCTAAAATTCTTTGGATCATGTTACTAATCTCCATCCACATGTAGGGATAACTTATTCCAGTACTACTTTCTTATCCTGAAATAAGTTATTCCGGACTTTATAAACAAACAAGGAATTAGAAATTATTAAAAATTTATCCCATAATTATTTCCTCTTATCCATCGTAGCAAACCACCCCTTAAGTAAATTATAGAATACTTATGAAAGAGAAAAAGATATATTTTGATATATATGAGGAAGAAATTCTAAGGAAGTAGGAGCTCCGTGAAAAAAGAGAATTATACAATATTGAAAAAAAAGAAAAAAGAATTACTTTTTATTGAGTGATGCTACAAAATAGGACATGTAGCTTCTAATCCGTATTTTGTGCCAATTTTTTAAATATAACCGTGGGTTGTATATATATTTTTTAATTTATGTATAGTAAAATTGGTTACTCTTTATTGAGAATTGTACAACAAAGTAGGACATGTAACTTATTTGTATTATAGTGAGTGTCTATAAAGCTATTTGTATTGTACTAGATATATGTATTTATATCATTGTGAAAGTCTATCTTTTGGAGAAAAGTTATGAGAAATTATCCCTATAAATATATGGATTCTCCTTCATTGTATTTAATCCAATCAAGAGAAATAAGAACTTCTCTCCTTCTCTCTTTCTCTATAATATTCTTGTTCTTTCTTTATTATTTTATAACACGTTATCAGCACGAGTCTCTGCCTTGAGCACTCACTTTGAAAGATCTGAGGTAAGAAAAATCAAAGTTTTCTTAGAAAGATGAAGGTTAGTATTTCTTGATATTTATGTATTTACTAATAACAATATCGATTTTGTATATGAACTTGAGGAACGACTTATTGATTCACTTGGCAATTCATGCCTCATAATTGTTCCAGAAGAACAATATTGTGAAAAATATATTTGTTCCAGAAGAACAATATTGTGAAAAATATATTTGTTCCAGAAGAACAATATTGTGAAAAATATAATTGTTCCAGAAGAACAATATTGAGAAAAATATATTTGTTCTAGAAGAACAATATTGTGAAAATATATTTGTTCCAGCAGAACAATATTGTGAAAATATGTAAGAGAAATCATATCTATACATACCTCGATTTGCTCCCGAAGTAGCAATATCTTAAAAGAGGTTTTAAGCTATCATACCTTATGTGGTTAAAGCATATTTAGATGATCATGTTCCATTCCTGAAGAATGAGAAATTGAGAACTTTTGATAAATGTTACAAATATAGATCTAATACAGATCTAATCCCTGAAGTGAAATCAAAGCATCAAAACTCCATATGGATACAATGGGCCTTGGAGACACCATTAAAAGTGAAAATAAAGCATCAAATCATGATCGTGCTAAGGCTATGATATTCTTGCGTCATTATCTTGACGAAATTCTTAAAATTGAATATCTCACGATTAAGGATTCACTTGTTTTGTAGAATAGCCTAAAAGAAAGGTATGACCACCTGAAGATGGTCATCCACCCAAAGACACGATATGATTGGATCCATCAAGACTATAAGTCTGTTCATGAGTATAACTCATCAACATTCAAAATTGTTTCAAAGTTGAAACTATGTGGAGAAACTATTTTGATATGATTGAATATGTGGTAGTATACAAAATTAATTGAGAGCTCCTGAAGAGCTAATGTATTACTACCTGAAGGAATGAAATTGTTGTATTAAGTCTCAAAAGGAAACTTATAAGTTTCAATGACATTGAAAAAAAATGAGACTATAAATTATGGGAAGATCTAATATCTTCATGCTACTACAATTGAAGCGGGTTATAAATATTTATGTAAAAGATTACCCGACGGTTTTTTTATTTGTAGTACATAAATATGGGTATGATGATGAAATCACATACGAAAGTAAATCAGAAGTTTACTGAAATAAGTTGGCATAACCGGTTGGCCATCCCGGTTCAAATGTGATGCAAAAATAATTGAGAATTCACGTGGCTATATGTTGAAGAAATAAAAGATTCTTCAAGAATTCTCTTGTGTTGCTTGTTCTCGTGATAGAATGATCTTGATCAGCTAAGATTGGAATTATATTTTCTGAAATTTTGGAACTTATAAAATGGTGAATATGGGCCCATTCACCTACCATGTGAACCGTTTGCTAATAGATGCATCCATGGTATGGTCACATGTGTTTTGATATCAACTTACAATTGATTTTTGTAAGGTTGTTGCTCGAATTATTAAATTAAGAGCATAGTTCCAAATTATAAAATCATGTTGATAATGCTGATTCATATCTATGTTGGTTTAGCGAAAATTGTATGCCTCCAATTAAAGCTAAATCATTGATTATGAGAATAAAACTCCCAAATAAAATTTGGTATGAGATATGTTTATTTAACATATAGCAACACTTGAATGCATCAAGCCAACAAGGTTCCCCTATCATAATTGGTTCAGGGTCAGGGATCAAATAATTCCATCTAAAATTTGAATGTGCGATATATGATTCAATTGCCCCACCACCACGCACAAAGATGGGTCCCCAAATGAACCTGGGGAGTAAATGTTAGCTTTTCTAACATTAGGGGGAGAAGTGATTAGCAACTAAAAATTGAGTGTGGGATGAATTATCTAGATCCTCGGAAAAAAGAAAAAGTGAACTTAAAGTTCAAGAGATAATTCACTTGCAAAATATTGCACATCAATTGTCAGATGTATTTACTGACCCTGTTTTATAATTCAGTTGCAAATGCTCCAATGAAAAGTCCTTGAAGGACAGAGTCTATGAGACGCCTGAAGCGTGATAGACCAAACGGTTCCAAATATAGAACTTCTTGAAGAAGGAGAGGAGCAAGTGATTAAGATGGTCATAATGATGAGGCAAGTGCTTTAAGAAAGCACCATGACATAACACTTCATAAAACCTTGGCAAAGGTTCAGGTACCTGAAAATGACGAAAAATGAAGAGATCTCAATAAGTTATGTCGCATTGGAACTGATCATCGACGATATTTTTGATACAATATAGTGCGCAATATTGTAAAAGATTGTGAGGATCTGAATTCTACGTCTATTAAAGCATGTTGATGTAGAAATAATTATCAAGTGAAATGATGCGTATTGATAAGCATAAAGCTTATTGGACCTGTAGTCCAGACACTAGAAGATGTCACGCATTAATGTTATCACTTGATAAAATTTGTACAAAAATCATGAAGGATTCGAAATGCCTGAAGCATTTACAAGTTTCTTTAAATTTGTTCATAATTCTTATATGAGGAAATCCTTAGTCCTGAAGTACCATATCTTAGTGTGATTGATGCAGTAATATATCTTGCTAATACTACAAGGCATAACATTCGGTTAATTTGTTAGCAAGTCCTGATCCTATTGGTTATGCTGATGCTGGGTATTTATCTGACCCACACATAAAGTTCGATCTCAAACTGGCTACGTGTTCATATGTGGAGGTACTGCAATATCTTAGAGATCTACAAAGCAGTCTCTCGTAGCTACTTCATCAAATCATGCTGAGATAATAGCTATTCATGAAGCAAGCCGAGAATGTGTGTGGTTGAGGTCCATGATACATCTCATTAGAGAAAAATGTGGTTTGAACTGTGACAAAGTGCCCACAATTTTGTATGAAGATAATGCTGCATGCATATCACAACTAAATGGAGGATTCATAAAAGGAGATAGAACGAAGCACATCTCGCCAAAGTTTTTCTACACACATGAGCTCCAAAAGAATGGTGATATCAATGTGCAACAAATTCGTTCAAGTGACAATGTGGCTGATTTATTCACTAAATCTCTACCAACTGCAACTTTCAAGAAGATGGTGCACAAGATCGGGATGCAAAGATTCAAGGATGTTCTCATTAGGGGGAGTTAATACGCGCTGTACTCTTTTTCCCTTGCGAGGTTTTGTCCCACTGGGTTTTCCTTGTAAGGTTTTTAATGAGGCAGCCAAAATGCGTATTATTAGATATGTGTACTCTTTTTCCTTCACTAGATTTTTTTCCCACTGGGTTTTTTCTAGTAAGGTTTTAACGAGGCACATTATCTATCAAATAGACATTCAAGGGGGAGTGTTATAAACATATTTGTATTATAGTGAATGTCTATAAAGGTATTTGTATTGTACTAGATATATGTATTTATATCATTGTGAAAGTCTATCTTTTGGAGAAAAGTTAGGAGAAATTATCCCTATAAATATATGGATTCTCCTTCATTGTATTTAATCCAATCAAGAGAAATAAGAATTTCTCTCCTTCTCTCTTTCTCTATAATATTCTTGTTCTTTCTTTATTATTTTATAACATAATATGAATTTTATGCCAAATTTTTAAAAAATAATCGCAGGTTGTATTAATAATATATTCTGATATTTTTGTAAATAAAATTTTAATTTTGTTAATTAAAAAAGAGTATTGATATATTTTATAATTAAAAGTCTTAAATTATTATATTACCTAATTTTTTGAATTATTATAGACCAATCGGGTGGTGGAGCTTAGAACGCATCATTTAGATATTGTCAATGGACTAATTTAGTATGTACTGATTTCGGAATTTGTAGGACTTGTGTAAATTCAGGCTCATTAATCCCTATTTTTGAAGGTGTATCATCAACCATCAATTTTTTATAGATTTTATAGACACATAATTACTCATTTTCAGTGATTTATGCTAAATGTTTATCGTAGTCCATGCTCGCTGAGTTTTGTCTATTATTGATCTGATGTACTTGACATTATTTTGACTCATTGATAACAATTATTTTTTTCAACGGTAAAAAATTTTAAATTTACAACGTTAACAACACATCTCTACCTACATAAAAGAGTCATACACGTTTCAAACTCTTTCATTTTTTTTCTTGATCAACTTCTTCATTCTCTATCATTTTAAAGATCTAAATTGTCTCATTCATCTCAAACATCCGAAGCACAAGTGCTCCGACATTTATTTCTGTGGTGAATACATTATTTTGAATACATCACACCCTAAGAAATTTAGGTCACAAATTCTATAATTGTATAGTTGGAAGTGTGAGTTTTTAATTCTTAAGGTATGCTTTTTTTCATGTGGTTTTCTATAAAGGTTTCTAATTGTTTTTTGTTTTGTTTAGGATAATGATGGATGCGACTATTTTAAGTGGATTGAGTCATGTCATGATGAAAAAATAAATTTGAAAAAGTAATTCAGAATGAGCTCATCTAAACCCGAGACATCAATATCTTAAAACTTAACCAAATTTAAAATACAGAAAAAGTTACGACAATTTGAAGAAAATAAGAATTTACTTAAGGAAGGCGTTGACCGATCTGTTGAGACACAACTACACTACTAAGGAGGTCTACATGCCTATCTGTCAGAACCTGTAGGCAAGAATATAACACTTCCAGGCTCGGGGTATCAATACAATAGTATACCGAGTATATAAGGCAATAGAATATTGAAGTTGATATCATAAGTATTTTAAGTAATTAGCTGAGGAAGTCAATAGATAACCTAAACGTATTTACTTGCATCTGTTACAAGCTACAAAATCAATAAGCAAATAAGAATCTTACCTGACTCTCTCAAGTCTGGCAGGTACAAACAACAAATAACAACCTACCTGAGCCCCCATATGTCTGACGGGTTATGTTACTCGGACTCTTCAAAAATATCTACAGGTGCATGTCAGATCCTCCAAAAGTAGTGTATTTTTGGAGAGTCTGATACGGGTGCATCATCGAAAGTGACAAGTCCCCGCAACTTAGCTGACAGGTATCATCTAATCTATATACCCCTATTAGTAACACCCTGACCCTGTAGAGAATCTGAATTTCAAGCACACAAGGTTCCTGTATCTATACCTTGAGCACCCAAGATTCCTGTATCTGTATCTTGAACACATAAAACTCCTGTAGCTGCACCTCAAACTCCTGTAGCTGCACATAAAACTCCTGTAGCTGCACAAAGATTATATTTATACTACTCTAAAAATGAAAATACCTTAAATTAAAAGTTAAATTACCAATTTATTCTTTAAAAATTAATATAGCATTATTCTTTAAAAAGTTATTTCTTATTAATATAGCAAATTAAAGAAACAAACGTGGGATTCACATAGCAATTAAAAGTTAATGTAACTTTCATTGAAGAAAACCAAAAGGTATACATTAATTAATAATTCTTTATTGAAATTGTAAAAGAAAGATTTTAAAGAGTTGCATTGAATAATTTAATAAATTGCTCAATTAAACCAGTACATGAACCAAACTCACATTATTAATAAAAAAAATTTTAGCTGTAAAAATCAAGAGAATATGAAGATTTCATTAAATAAATTTAATATAGACTAAAATCATTGAACTAATTTAGTGCAAATCAATTTTATTTACTAAAGGTCCATCCTATTGCTATAAAATGCCTAACAAAATGAAACTTTTCCTTCAATATCACCCAAAAATTATGATTTCGTCTTGATTGTTGTTTTTAATTTGAATATTTTGAGACTCTTTATTATTGTACATATAGCTATGCAATAATAGAAACATAGAGGTATATGAAAAGAAGTAGGTCCAAGATGGTATTGTGATGTACTTATATTGGTGGAAAAATGAAAATCTTCAATATTAAACTATTAGTATGGGCAAACGATTTTGGTTTCTTCTAACCTTTATCACTTTGAAGAAGATTTAAGATAGATATCTACTCTTGATCTGTATGTAAATGGTAGACGGAGCAAGGCATAAAGAGGGGAGGGGGGAGGGGGGGAGGGATATTATCTTGCAAAAAATTAAATCATTTTGCGTGTATAGCAATTTTTTTTACCCCCTAGCTCTTTCATGTCCAGTCTAAATATTGATGTATCTTTTTTTTTTTTTTTTTGCACTTTGTTATTTAGCTAAAATAGATAGGTTTACTTAACATGTATTATTCTTATGTTTCAATATACTTTCTATGGTTTTGTTTTTCTATTTAAATATCTTGTATCATACATGAAAAAATTAGGGATACCCATTTATAGTGTATCAAATTCAAATTATTATGTTATGTTATGTTGTATTTTTTGTAGTTCTATTATATTTCTTAAAGTATTGAAGAAATTTATAATGAAAGATTAATGAGTTAATTTGACATGCTTATTTGACTTTCGATAGAGTGTTGGACTAATCCCGATTATTTATATAATTGTCAAAAGATTAATATAAATGACATATATAAAAATCAATAAACGTGGAAATGAGATTAAATGAAGAAGATTGAGTTTCTTATAGATTGTATTAAAGAATAAAATATAATAAATAAAGAGACAATCACACGATTATTGCAAGAATATCCTGTAAGAAAATTTAGTTGCAACCCGTATGATGCTTTCCTTAAGAATGGTTCCATATTCTCCAGTGGGATATGCTCTGAGGGAGTCCATACGGGCCGCTAATGTTGATTTGACAGCTAGCAAGCGACAGACTTGCCTCCTTAAACTTGAGGATAAGAAAGGATAACTCTGAATTATTTCACTTTGCTCAATATAACCTCCTAAATCTCTAAATGGAAATTGAAATTGGGCCGCTGAATTCTTCTTCCTTTTGGCGCCGAAAAACAGGACGTGACAACCAGGACTTTTTCCCAACCTAGACAGACCACCTGCAGTATTCATAAGTTGGGCAGCAACTGCACTCCCAACGAGAGCGCAAAGATTGGGAGCAACATATGCCATTCTACTCTGCACAAAATCCATAACCTTTTTCTTAGCTGAATCAAGAGCAACAACTCTATCACATGCTTCAATTGTCTTTCCAAGTAGCCAGCAAGCCAAAACCATGATGATATCTGAATCTGAAGGTAGCACTCCTTCCAAGTCGCCAACAACACTATTCAGATCAATTCTTTTAACAGCTCGGGCATAATCAATCGGGTCCGCATCTAACTCACCACCAACTTTCAATCCATACTTTTCGCGTATGAAATTGTGGATTAAACCCATTTCATTCTCAATTGCAACTGATAAGGCATGACACTCTATTATCAACTGCTCTTCATCACCTAATAATTTAGGTTTATCAATTAGGGCATCTTCAACCTTCTGCATCATATCAATGTAGCGTCGTGATTTTTCCAGATCATAATTAACCGCCGCACCCATCAAAAGAATAAAAGTTTATTATCCAGAAAATTAGGTTGTCAACTACTGCTCTGCTTTCCTAGATATATAGGAAATTAAGTGGGCTTCGGCCCGTGAAATTTATTTTTTAATTTTGACTTGGATTTGTGTTTAAAGAATATTGGGAAAAATAGCATAATTATGAAATTATTTAATTTTAAAAAATTACATTGTTTGATTTTATTATATTTAATTTGTATTTATTTACTTTTTTTACTTTGTATTTGATTATTTTTACTCCTCTCTTATTTCTTTCCTTAAATCTCTCTAATAACCGTTCAACCCCTCTTCCATATTCTCTCTCACTCAAAAAGGTATCTTGTTAATTGTGGTAAGAGATTTTTTTTTTTTTTGAAAATCCTATTAGCATATTTTATAAGTTATGTATACTATGTACTTCGACATTATCTTGTTTTTTGTTATATTTAATTTGTATTTATTTACTTTTTTACTTTGTATTTGATTATTTTTTACTCCTCTCTTATTCCTCTCCTTAAATCTCTCTAATAACCGTTCAACCCCTCTTCCATATTCTCTCTCACTCAAAAAGGTATCTTGTTAATTGTGGTAAGTGGTTTTTTTTTTTTTTGAAAATCCTATTAGCATATTTTATAAGTTATGTATACTATGTACTTCGACATTATCTTTCATCCATATGTATTTGATTTTAAGGGCTTCTATTTGTATTTAGTTGTATTTTATGACACAATGCTAACACAGATTACAACATAATCATGCTATTATGTTATATATATAAATTATATTGTTCTATATTTATCAGTGGACAGTTTCTTTTAACAGAGATAAATATTAATACTCTTTGACAATATTAAATAAAAAATCATTTATGCCTTTTTAAAGAATTTATTTGTTAAAATACATGTATTTATTTGTATTTATGATATAAATTATTTATTTTTTTATAATAAAAAGAATGAAAAATATATGATTATGGAAATAAGTTACTTTTTCAGATTTTCTTTACAAGGTGTTAATTTCATCCATTTTTAGAGTCCATTTATTAAGGAATGTAATAATTTAATAGAACTAGTTAAACTAAAACAATTTATTTAAATTTAAATTTGAATAACATCTCTTTCATTTTTCATTGATATCCGATTCATCTTCTTGCTATGATACTTTATATATTGAAGGCTAAAATTATAATTTAATAATTTAATAAATAATTAGTTAATAAATAATTTATTAAAATTATAATTTAATAAATTATTGTAGAGAGGAGAGAATAATTATTATTTCTCTCGAGGGGTTAAATATAATGAAGGTCAATCCCTCTATTTATAAGGATAATTTCTCCTAACTTTTCTCTAAAATATAGGCCTTCACTACAATATAAATACACACATTCACTATGATACAAATACCTTAATAGACATTCACTATAATAATTACATTTATAACACTCCCCCTTGAATGTCTATTTGATAGATAATGTGTCTCGTTAAAACCTTACAGGAGAAAACCCAGTAGAAAAAAATCTAGTGAAGGAAAAAGAGTACACATATCTAATAATACACATTGTCGCGCCCCATTTTCCTCGCAGAAAGCAAAACCCGAATTGTGACAACTCTTTTAGGATTATTAAATTGAAAAGTCGCCACCTAACGATTTGAGATGTGTTAGGGCACCGTACTAACTTAAGAGTCTGTTATACTAGCCTAGGTTACCAGAGTCGGGTAAGGGTTCAAGTTACTTCGAAAGGAAGGTGTTAGGCACCTTTCGAGGTCCACAAATGTGGGTCCCTTCCGGATTCATTATTATGTGGGAAATTTACTAAGTGATCAAATAAAATTAATTTTTTATCTTAAGTAGTAGAAACAACTTAAATAAACCAAGTGATAGAAAGGAAGAAGACCGTGACAATAAATTTAGCAATTCATGCATATAAGGATTGACAAATAAGGCAAACAATAATAAATAAAATGATAAATTAAGAAGAAACAATAACAAAATAAATAAATAAAAATTTAAAGGATTGGATTGAACCTCAAAGAGGCGCCTACGTATCCGAAAAGGGAATCAGGTCAAACGTAGTTCTACCTTTAAAGGGGCGGGAAGGGTGGGATTTTAATCTAACGGGATCACCCCATGCAACTAAAATAATATTTCGCAACCTATTTAGGTTGCTCATATTATTCAGCGGGCACAGACTATCATTTCCCACTACCCGTCTAATTAATTTAATTATTAGTCTTAAGCCTAAACGATTTAACAATGGAGAAGACTAACGCCCCAACAACCGCCTACCTGTCCCAATTCTAATGTCCAAGAGGCGATGGACTACTAAATTCGAATTTTTGGGTCTAAAATTCCTAGGGCTTTATTAAAGGTTATTAACGCCTTTTCACTATTATTATGAGAATAAATATAGACCCCATTATTGATTGTATAAACGAAAAGTCATTAGTTCCTTAATAATGTCCAACCTAGGACTTTTCGTTTCCACCTCGTGCTTGAAAGAACTTCAATATTTCA
This sequence comes from Datura wrightii, assembly GCA_035772735.1. Taxonomy (NCBI): domain Eukaryota; kingdom Viridiplantae; phylum Streptophyta; class Magnoliopsida; order Solanales; family Solanaceae; genus Datura; species Datura wrightii. The sequence goes on from JASDFA010000014.1 coordinate 32,590,417, forward strand.
AAAGAACCTGTTGAACAAAATGAAGTACCACAACAAAGAACACACGCAGAAAGATACTCTAACTTTATGAAGCCATAATTTATTTAAATCTAGAGAATAGTTCATTCGGACATATGAGCATATTGAATAACAAATCTTGGTGCTGCTCGACAAGATACCATATATATAAAAAAAACATGCTAGAAATGCTACAAGAAATACAATTAATGGAATGATGCAAGTAGCAAATAAATATAACTGGGTGAAGTAAACTAACCAGTTGAAGCTAGTGAAGCAAATGAAAGTAAATAGACAAACTAGAGGAAAATCTCGAATACCAAATAATATTTGACCGATAAGAGAGAAAAATTATATCACTGGAGAGAAGGAATGCTCGAATATTATGTTACTAAAGCAATAGAAATATTCTAGTTGTATTGCTAAAAGGAATATAGCATCTGGATGTCAAAAAAAAAAAGGGTTGCTAAAGAACGACTGAATTCTTATGTTGTATTGTGGGAGGAAATCGTCTTTTTTTTTTCAAAGTAAAAAATTGCATATTTATAATAAAGGGTATCCATGAATATGGACAAGAAAATCAATTTTCTAAGTAATCAATTAGGAACACAAAGGTAAGCAAAGCAATCAAGGAAATCAATCACAGGATATTTACCTTAATTAACATAGCCATAATCAATTAATCCTAAGCAATTCAAATTTTACTAAATAAATAAAATATTAAGCTGGTTGGATTACCATAAATGGTTGGAATATCAAAAGTTACCGAATACGTTTAATATATCAAAGGAAATAAATAATAAAGCTATCACACATAATTATGGAAGGTCATTTAGTGAAATTTACTACAAATATCTTAGTTCCAAGGAGAGGGAAGAGATCATGGGATATTTTACCTAATCGAAAATAATTCACTTGATATAGTAAGGTCATTTAAAGGACCCAAATTATGGCTAATTTCAAGACTATCCTATTACTGTATAATAGTATGGATTAACAGTCACGCATTGAGAAAAAAAAACAGGGAAATAATTACTCAAACACAATATAAAATCAAATGCTAAGTTATATTACTCGAACAAAACAGATTTTATCATAAAATGCTAAACTTATCCATATTCGACGAATATTTTATGGGGAAAGGATTTTCAGGCACCATGTTCGAATAGTGATGGATCAAACTTCCATCAATGAAAGTATGTCTACAATTTTAAAATCAAACAAAGAATATGAAATCACGAGTTATCATGTTTAGCACTTGAGACTATTCATGAACTGAACTTAGAGCAAGAAAGTGAGATAACCTAAAATAATCATATTAAGACTACTATTCATAATTAATTAAGAGAATATCAATTAGGAGAGCATGAAACAAGGAGCAGATCAAATCCACATATCCTCAATGCCTATTTTCTATGTTGTACATAATCAAACAACAGAAATTACACGTAGCTAAATAAAATTCGATTAACAATGCAAAGTAATTTTACAAAGTAAAAAGAAATGAACACAAAATCGATGACTATAATGAATCCTAGTTAGTAAAAATTATTTGGATCTAACTACAACACACTTGGAAGCAAACAATAAGGAAAAAACAAGAGCGAGGGAGAAGGACGAAGGGAGGTCTGGTGGTGTTTGGCGGTTCGCCGAAAGTTATTTAGAGCGCGTGGTTTTGGTTGCCGGCGGAGAAAAAAAGGAGAGGAGGGAGATCTGGTTTTATGGTTGATCTGAGAGGAGACGGAGGGTTGCGGTGGTCTGCAGTTGTTCACCGGGGTTGGCGAGGTGGTTTCGAGGTCTGTTTGGTAGTGTTTCGGTGGTTGGGTGGAGACGGGGAAGAAAAGAGGAGGGAGGTGAGGTGGTTTCACCGATGCAGTGGCGATGGGGAGGAAAAGAGAGGGAGGAAGATCGGGTGGCGATAATGGAGGATTTAGTGGTGTTGCGCCGGTGGTCTGTTGGTCGCGAGGGAGAAGAGGTTTTCCGGCCAACAGTGGCCGAATTTGATGGTGAAAACGGCGAGGGGAAGGTGAGGAGGGAGACGGCGGCGGGTGTGGTGTTGTTCGGGTGAGGGGAAAAAGGAAGTGTGGTGTGCCGGAAAAGAGAGGAAAAGAAAGAAGGGGAGAAGAAGGGAGAAAGGCGGCGGCTGGGCAGACGCCTGCCGGAAATTATGGAGGTTGGTGGCCGGTGTGAAGGGGAAGAAAGAGGTAGGGGCGGCGGCTAAGGTTGGTGAAGGGAGGAAAATGAAAAGTGGGGTTAGGTTTTGGGAGTTGGGTAGGTTAAAAGGAAAGAATAGGTTTTAATTTTAGATCATTGGATTAAAAGAGATGGACGACTACGATTGATTATAGGATAAATGGGTTGGGTCGCGGGTGAATTGGGTCATTCGGATTAGGACAAATGGGTTAATTAAATTGAAATTGAATTGGGTTAAGATTGTAGCCCGAAATTGATTAAATTGGTTAGAATTGATAAAAATTGAATAGAAAGTGACTAAAATTGATATGAATTGATAGAAAATGGCTAAAATTTAAATGAACTGGAGGAAAGTTAATTAGCTGCTATTAAATTAATAAATATACTATACTTGTAGATAATTTAATAAATAAAATAATAAAATAGTTTAAATTATAAAAATTATATAAATATTATTATTAATAAATAAATTTTAAATCTTAGTAGACTTATGTAAATATTATATAATTAAATTATTATATTTATAAATAATTATGACTATAAAATAAAATTAAGTTATCGAATATCATAAAAATTATATTATTAACATAAATAATTTATAAATTCGAGTAATATTATTACGCAAATAAATTTATAAAATTTAGTAAAATTATGCAAATAGTTTATAAAGATAAAAATAAAATATATATTTAAAAAATGAGGGCGTATATTAGTACGAGACATATTATATACGATATAACTATTTAATATCGAAAAATTAAAATTAAGACAAATTATATGCATGTATATATAATTTTGAAATAATTTTCGCAATATTATGATAATTAATTATTTTATAAACGCAAGTCAAATATTTACATAAAAAGGTAAAATAAAATATATACGTAAGCAACATATAAGGGCGTATGGAGGTTAAAATTGAGTGTCAACATACATTTTGGCCGCCTCATTAAAAACCTTACAAGAAAAACCCAGTGGGACAAAACCTCATAAGGGAAAAAGAGTATAGCGCGTATTAACTCCCCCCTAATGAGAACATCCTTGAATCTTTGCATCCCGATCTTGTGCACCATCTTCTTGAAAGTTACAGTTGATAGAGATTTTGTGAATAAATCAACCACATTGTCACTTGAATGAATCTGTTGCACATTGATATCACCATAATTTTGAAACTCATGTGTGTAGAATAACTTTGGCGAGATGTGCTTCATTCTATATCATTTTATGAATTCTTCTCTTAGTTATGATATGCATGCTGCATTATCTTCATATAAAATTGTGGGTATTTTGTCTCATTTCAAATCATATTTTCTCCAATGAGATGTATCATGGATCTTTGCCACACACATTCTCAGCTTGTTTTATGAATAACTATTATCTCAACATGATTTGATGAAGTAGCCACAATAGGTTGTTTTATAGATCGGCAAGATATGACAATACCCCTACATATGAACAGATAGCCTGTTTGAGATCGAACTTTGTGCGGGTCAAATAAATATCTTGTATCGACATTAACCAACAAGATCGTCTTGCTAATGAATTAATCAAATGTCATGACTTATAGTATTAGTAAGATTAGTGTATCAATCACACTAACATATGGTACTTCGGGACCAAGAATTTCCTCATTCTTTTCTTGAGTTCAAAACAAACTTTTATTCGCATCAAGTGATCAAACAACTATCAAAGTATTTAATGTATGTGCTTCATCCATATAAAATCTTTCAACACTTTTTCTGTATAGACAGATTGATGAACAAAGATATCATTTGTCAAATTCTCAATTTGCAAATCAAGACATAATTTTGTCTTTCCAAGATCTTCCACCTCAACTTCTTCTTTAAATAATCAATTGCCTTTAGAAACTTTGTTGGAGTTCTAATGAGGTTTATGTCATCAACATAAATAACAAGTACAAAACTCCAGTTCTTTGACAATATTAGTTAGAAATAATTAACTCATATCAGTATTTTCATTCACTCGTATCTCTACTAATAAAAGTGAAATAATATTTTTCCTGAACATTATAAAAATATTATCTCATGGATAATAGTAGCACGATATATAAGTACACCAATTGAACTAAAATATTGTACTTTTTAAATATTTTCATGAGAGCGAAATTGATCTTTATTTATGTTAAGTGATCTTACAGTCATTGAAGTGTTCAATCGAACCGCTTTAAAACTTTTTAAATCCCTCCAGGATTTTCATATATCCTTCATTGTCTATCTAAACATAAAAATAATTTCATTATACGCATGTCAAGTTTTTCATGTATTTCTAGACTTATGAGCAACCTAAAAATAATTGTTTTCACCACAGGAGGACCTCTCCATATAATAATATTAGGATTTGCAAAAAAAATTTATACTACAAGAATTCATTTATATCCACTGGCATTATACTTGAACTGCGTATTCTTATTTGGTCAATCATTTATCTAACCATACTTTTTAACAGATTTGAATTCAAGATCCTCGTCAATATTTATAATATTGAGTGCTAAATTATATCAAAGGTATCGGCAGTAATCATTTCGATATCGGTTCCAATGCGACATAACTTATTGAGATCTCTTCATATTTTATTATTGTTATACCCCGTAGGATTTCCGGCACCTAGATGACCTATTCGCACGTTGGTTAAGCATATTTGAAGGCCATACGTGCTAGAGAAAGGCCCGGGGAAAAGATCGGACGAGAAACCTGTCGAACCATCGCGGAAGGAGCCGAGGCAGAGCCCCTCCGCGATGGCAGCGTGTCACGGAGGTGAAGCCTCCGCGTTGGCTCCGTGACAAGTTGGCCTTGTCCAGGCCCAAGTATATAAAGCCCCACTTCGATTTTAAATCATTTTAAACTTATAATTTCCAGTGAAACAGAGAGGAATCAGCAGAGAAGAGAAAAGAACGAAGGGGTAATATAATTTTCATCCGATTACACTGCTAAACGTTGTCCAAACTCAAATTAACCCCAGATACTGAGGTATCTAGCAGCAGAGAGCATTCCTACGGATTTAGTTTCGTGAAATACGACCGACGAATCATCGAGCCACCGAGCTAAGGTAAGTAGAATTGCTCCAAACTAGTGTCTATGTGTTGCTAGCTGAGAAATGAATAGTACTCCCTTCTGGACCTCTGAAAAATAGCGAGTTTTCGATCGTCTTTCGATAAGCCTAAGTTTAGGCTATAAATTATATCGAAAGTGACGTTGCTCTTTAAAATAAAGTTGTATTTAGTATTAATTGACATATATATGAATGCAGTTGGGAGGAATAGCTGAAATACCGACCAAGCTACGTCAGTTAGTCGGGGAATCAGAAACGAAGGTATGTAAAGCTAGTTTCCTCGGCAAGTTAGTAATCTCGGCACAGTACAATGATTTAAAGGCCAGTAGAATGTTTAGAAGTCATGTGTTATGTTTATTACGAACGTTGGTACGATACTAAAAGTATCATGTTATATCTTGCGCGAAACTTGTTAGCACGATATAGATTCCAATACAAGTGTTAGCAACTGCACAGCATGCTCAGTTTGTGATGTAGTACAGAATGTTAGGACATCATCGTATTCAGTTGAAACTCAGTAAAGCAATGTAATATCTGTAAGGCATCTCAGAAATAGAATGATAGGTTAAAATGAAGTTTAGAAAGCATGTTAGAAATAGTATATCATGTTAATACAGAAACTCAGTATACAGCATGGTTTCCAGCAGAAAGACTATATCTTGTTCAGCACTAGACTCAGTACAGTATGGCAGAAGATTATATATTATACATATATATACTATTATCAGTCTTAGCATGTATTAAGTATGCACATATTACTATTACTAGCTCAACATATAGTATGTACAAATACCTTACTACTATTAGCTTCAGTATATGAGATATGCAGATAGTATTACTAGTTGAGACCACTGTATTGTCTTGGGGTTGGATTACCTAGCATCCATGACCGCCCCAGGGTTGATAGCTATATCGACTCGTCCGCTAGAGGACGAGGATACGTCGCTCTACGGAGTGGCATGCCGTCCCACAGGGGACGAAGATGGGATGCCAGCTTTCCCCATATTGTGCCTTGATCGGCCCTTACACACCCCTGTCGAGCGGATACGCCCGGGTATTGATTCAGGAGTCCTCCGGACTCAGATGCAGTTATAGTCAGGGGCTCAGCGAGCCGAAGTGCATACCCAGGGAACCGGCGGGATGCTTATAGCTATTATAGGAGATAGGATGACCGGGGTAGGGGTATAGATTCTGTGTTGGTTGTACCTCCCGGCTTATGGGGGCCGGGTAAGGTTTGTGTGTGCTATATTATGTTATGTTATGTTATGCCATGTTACATTAAACACGAGTAGATCGGCAGTAGAACGATACGTCTCCAGGTATGACTCCTACTCCTTCCAGTATAATTAAGAGAAGGTATGATTTATATTATCAGACAGTTAATCTATTCCTTTCTACTTCAGTTTCATCAGTTATATTGTTGTTTTCAGATATTTCTTTCAGTTATTGCTTTACATACACAGTACCAGCGGTACTGACGCCTAGTGGGGCGCTGCATTACTTGCCTGCAGGTACCCATAGACGAGCAGGCGATCCGTCGTGATTACGATCAGCGATTGAGTATTCAGCTCCCGTCACCCGGAGACTGAATCCCAGAGGTGTAATTCATTTTCTTTTGTTGTACAGTACGGGTAGGTCGGGGCCCTATCCCGATCATTTCTATTTCTATTCCTAGAGGCTTGCAGTCTGTATATATTTTCCTGTTGTCAGATGAGCCGGTCGTGTGAGGCCGTGCAGTTGTATAGCTGTTAGTACTTTTGTTTCCTTTATGTTGGCCGTGTGGGGCCATAGTTTGACAGTAGTGGTGACCTTGCCGGTCAAGTAGCTATCCAGTACTTCATGGTTGAGTTATAGATAACTAGACAACATGGTGGCCTTGTCGGCCCGCATAGGTTTCCCTATAGTTGCATGTTTCTGGTTAGCTGTCATTATAGGTACAGGAGGCTATAGGCCAATGGGCCGGGGCCTGTGTTTACAGCCGTTATATAGCCCTTTGTTTCCAGAAATGTGAGTTAGAGCCAGCCAGGCACCAGATGTGCCCAAGCTCAGCAGTCTAGCAGTTCAGGTCCTAGTAGGGCACCAGGTGCCAGTCATACCCCCAAAGGCTGGGTGTGACAATTATTTTCAGTTACCTGAACTTTTACCAAGGTTTTATGAAGTGTTATGTCGTGGTGTTTTCTTAACGCACCTATCTCATCATTATGACCATCTTAATTATTTGCTCCTCTCTTTTTTCAAGAGTTCTATATTTGAAACTGTTTGGTCTAGCACGCTTTAGGCGTGTCATAGACCCTGTCATTCGGGGACTCTTTATTAGAGCATTTGCAGCTGAATTATAAATAGGATCAGTAAATACATCTGGCAATTGATTTACAATATTTTGCAAGTGAATTATCTCTTGAACTTTAAGTTCATATTTTTTCCCCGACAATCTAGATAATTTATCTCACACACAATTTTCAGCTACTAATCACTTCTCCCCTAATGTTAGGAAAACTAACATTTACCCCCTAACTTTATTTAGGGACCCATCTTTGTGTGTTGTGGTGGAGCAATTGAATCATATAGCACACATTTAAATTTTTGGATGGAATTATTTGGTTCCTGACCGTGAACCAATTATGATAGGGGAACCTTGTTGGTTTGATGTATTGAAGTGTTGCTACATGTTAAATAAACACATCTCTTACCTAATTTTATTTCGAGGTTTTGTTCTCATAACCAATGGTTTAGCTATAATTGGAGGCATACAATTTTTGCTAAACCAACTTAGATATGAACCAACATTATCAACATGATTTTATAATTTGAAATTGTGCTCTTAATTTAATAATTCGAGCAACAACCTTGCAAAAATCAATTGCAAGTTGATATCAAAGCACATGTGACCAAACCATAGATGCATCTATTAAAATTATATAATAGCAAACGGTTCACATGACAGGTGAATGGGCCTATATTCACCTTTTATAAGTTTTAAAATTTCAGGGAATATAATCTCAATCTTAGCTGATACAATGATCATTTTATCATTAGAACAAGACACACAAAAGAATTCTTGAAGAATATTTCAATTCTTCAACATATAACCACGTGAATTCTCAATTATTTTTGTATCACATTTAAATTGGGATGACCAACCGGTTATGCCAACTTATCTTTATCTCAATAAATTTCTAGTTTACTTTTGCATGTGATTTTATAATCATACCCATATTTATGTACTACAAAAAAATTATGGGTATTTTTTCGTAAATATTTATAACCCGCTTCAATTGTAGTAATATGAAGATATTATATCTTCTCATAATTTATAGTCTCAATTTTTTTTTCAATATCTTTGAAGCTTACATGTTTCCTTTTGAGACTTATTACAATAATTTTATTCCTCCGGATAGTAACACATTATCTCTTCCGGAGCTCTCAATTAATTTTGTGTACTATCACATATTCCATCATACCAACATCATTAATAGTCTCTCCACATAGTTTCAATTGAGAAACAATTCTGAACGTTGAAGAGTTGTACTCATGATTAGACTTATAGTCTTGATGGATCCAATTATATCGTGCCTTTGGGTGGATGACCATCTTCAGATAGCCATACCTTTCTTTCAGGCTATTCCACAAAATAAGTGGATCCTTAACCATGAGATATTCAATTTTAAAAATTTTGTCAAGATGATGATGCAAGAATATCATAGCCTTAGTTTGATGCTTTATTTTCACTCTTGATGGTGTCTCCAAGACCCATCCATATGGATTTCAGTATGCAACACTCATGAAGGATGGTTCTTGCCCGAACTTTGAAAGGCAACGAAATCAAGTTTCGTAATTAGTCATATTAAATGGAAGAGAAAAGTATGAGATAATAGAGTCGTAGAGAAAAATATCACCAAAGGAATATCATTCATGTGGTTAAGTACTATATCTTTCGAAAAAGAAATTTTAGTTTTTCTTACCTCAGATCTTTTCAAAGTGAGCGCTCAAAGCAGAGACTCGTGATTATAACGTGTTATGAAATAATAAATGAAGAACAAGAATATTATGGAGAAAGAGAGAAGGGAGAGCAATTATTATTTCTTTTGAGGGATTAAAATGAAGGAGAACCCCTCTATTTATAGGGATAATTCTTCCTAACTTTTCTCCAAAAGATAGACATTCACTAAAATATAAATACACACATTTACTATAATACAAATACTTTTATAGACATTCACTATAATACAAATACATATAGAGCCGAAATTGTCCCTAATTTTTTAGATTTGGCAAAGAATGTCCTCAGTTTGTAAAATTAAGAGTCTGTTTGGTCAAGTATTCCAAAGGTAAAAAAAAATTAAAGAAAAAAAAAAGTCTAAAAATTTGAGGTGTTGGTCAATAAGTAAAAATATTTTTAAGTAATAATAAATGCACTTTTTTATTATTGGAAAGAAGCTAAGAAAAACTCTCCTCCTCGAAAAAAGTAGCAATAGAAAATTATTTTTTTAAAGACAAAAATATTTTTATCATAAATATATATTTACCAAACATATTCCTCATTAATTCATTAAGTTTTAGTTATAAAACAACCATTTTATTTTTGTATAAAAATAGAAGAAAAGAATGATTAGTTAATATTATACTAATATTTAATATCTTTGTGATTTATTTATATTATATTGTTTGAAAAAATTAATTTGTAATTTTAATTTTAATTAGAAAAAGGTACATACTTAATTAAAGTCTTTCATAATAATAGATATTTAAAATATTTTCTCTTTATAAAATAATCAAAGAGGGAATAAAGGCATTACTCTGAGAGATTTGAAGCACTTCAAGAGGCGTTATGATGGCTTCTTCTTTCCCGTTATTTTCTTTTTTTGAAATGTTTTTCCGTGAACGGGGTATATCGTAAATAATCTCTCTACCTTTTAAGGTAGGGATAAGATTTGCTTTTACTATCCTTTTCATATTCCATCTTAAAATTACACTAAGTATATTATTATTATACAAAATAATCTTAATAGTAAACGTGCATTAATACTTTTCCTTTTCGTAATTTGACATTCAAATTACAAAGTCTGATTCATTGTGAACATAAATATCAAAGAATTAATGTATCGAATCGAATCAAATTAATTCAAATTTTTAATTCAATTTCAGTTATGTTTTCTCTAAAATTTTAATATTCTGTTCGATTTGATTTTCAATATAAGGTGCCCGAAGAACCAAAAATTTATAACATAAGTTCAAAAAGTATACTATATTTGATATCTTCCCAGCCGTTTAGGATATCTTTCTTCAGTTTCTTTCATGAAGAATTTACTAATCCAGTCTTTGCAAAAGTTATTTATTATTATTGCACGTCATGATATTTGAGAAGCATTCTTCATTGACTATTATACCCGAGCATATTTTTTTTTTAAAAAAAAAATCTGACTTATTTTTTAAAAGGAAAAAAACTCATCTATACTAAATAAAAAAATTTAATTTATAAAATATAACACTACTTTTTATTTATTATGTATAACAATAATTTTCTTATAAAACATATCTGAAATCAATTAAATTAAAAAGCAATAAATAAATTAAGCATATATCATGAAACTAACTTAAATAGACTAATATTTCTTCTTCTTCTTTTTTTCTTTTTTCTCCCCATCTAAAAATAAGAAATATTGTTACTTGAGTTTCTTCACCTTTTGCTCAAAGAATCCATTTTAATTGTTAGATCTCATTCAAAATTATTACACAATTAATTTTTGATATTATTTTTTGTTTTCAAATTGTATTTGCTCGATTCGTTCGACATTAATTTTTAATATTTTTTAAAGAAAAAACATCATTAATGGAAGTAGTTTTTGTAATTGATACAAATCACATTTTGATATACGTATTAGTTTTTCATATTTTAAAACTAGTTTATATAAAATTTATACACATTGTGATTACATATATATTAAATAGTTGTATTTATCACAAATTATACACATTCCATTCACTAAAATATGATTGTATATTTTAAAATTCAGCAACCAATTGTTATATTAATTTTATATACTAGAACCTAATATAATCTCTAAATATTTAAGAACACCAGTTGGTATACTAACTTTAGACCTCATGGATGAAAAACACATCTTCAAATTATTATATTTACCATAAACTATACTCATTTCATTAAAGGAAAAGACATAAGTACTCCATTGAACTATGACCATATTTTCAGCTACACATCTTTTCTGGGGTTCTATTACCCTCCTGAACTATTTTAAAATGGAATAAATACACTCTTAGGTGTTGATGTGGCAAAGAGAGTGTGCTCTCTCTCTTGGAGACACGTGATAATCCAAAAGTAACTTAAATTTAATTAATATAGACACATCATTTTTTAAGTTTAAACTTTATTATAAATCTTAAACTAATATATTTTGAATTGGTTTCCTTTCTTTGTTTGTAAAATATAATAATTTAAACACTAAAAATAAATTGAACCCTAACATTTTCAAAAACTATTTTTTTTCAAAAATATCTTGTTAAAACTAAGTCAATTGCTAAATTTGCTATCAGAAGCAAAAAAAAATCTAGAAGAAAAGACAAAGTCAACAGTAGCGTCAATTACTAAAATATTAAATTAAAAAAAATTGACTTTATTTCACAAAGAAGAAAAAAATAATCTAAAACATATTTGCTTAAACTTTAATATTCATTAATTATGTGTATTAATTAATTATAAAGTCTCAAATTAAAAAATGACATGTGTCCATATTAATTAAATTTTAAAGTTATTTTTGGATTCTCACATGCCCCCGAGAGAGTTAATACACTCTCCTTGCCATATCAACACCTAAGGTTGTATTTGTTTCATTTTAAAATAGTTTAGAGCGGTAATAGGACCCCCTAAAAGGAAAGGCATGTGGTTAAAAATATGGTTACAGTTCAAGGGGGTACTTATATTTTTTCTCTTTTATTAACTAAAATGTGATTGTATACATATTGACATTTTAAAATTTAGCATACCTGTTATTATACTCATTCATATACTAGAACCTATAATAATCTCAAAATATTTGAACATCAATTAATATATCAACTTCAACCCCATGAATGAAAAGCACACCTTTAAATAGTTATATTATCATAAACTATACTCATTTCATTCACTAAAACATGGTTGTATACGTAGTGATATTTTGAAATTCAGCATATCAATCGTTATACCAATTTCATAAACGTAGAACCTGTAATAATTACATAATATTTAAGAATACCAATTGGTATACCAAAATTTTAGACTCCATTAATTAAAAAACACACCTTCAAATACTTATAATTGCGATAAATTATACCAAATCCATTCATTGAAACATGGTTATGCACATATACAAAATTTAGTAGTATCAATATGTCAATTGATATACAAATTCCATCCAAAATGATATTAAGAAAATAAGCATACAAACGTATTGTTATACCCCGTAAATTCTCGACATGTAGATGACCTATTCGCATGTTGGTTAAGAGTTTTGAATGCCATACATGCTAGAAAAGGCCCGGGGGGAAAGACCGGATAAGAAATCCGTCGAACCATCGCGGAAGGAGCCGGGGCAGAACCCCTCCGCGATGGCAACGTGCCACGGAGGGAGGGCCTCCATGTTGGCTCCGTGTCACGGAGGCCCTGTCCAGGCCCAAGCATATAAGCCTCCAAACTTCGGTTTTTATTTCATTTAACTTATAATTTCCAGAGAACACGACAGAGAATAGAGAGGAACGAAGGTTTACGATATATATTCATCCGATTACGCCGTCAAACACAGTCCAAACTCAAATTAACTCCAGATACCGAGGTATTAAGCAGTAAGGAGCACTCCTACGGATTTAGTTTCGTGAAATTCGGCCGGCGAATCGTCGTGCTACCGAACTAAGGTAAGTGAAATTGCTCCAAATTAGTGTCACTATACTCTTAGCCCTAAAGTGAGTATTTCTCCCTTCTGGACTTCTGAGAAATATCGAGTTTTCGACCGTTTTTCGATAAGCAAAAGTTTTGGCTGTACATATATCAAAAATGTTATCTTCCTCCAGAACATTAGTGTATTTAGTCCTAATTGATATATATATGGATGCAGTTGGGAGAAATAGTGAAAATACTGACCGAGCTACGCCAGTTACTCGGAAAATCAGAAGCGAAGGTATGTAAAGCTAGCTTCCTCGGTAAGTTAGTAGTCTCGGTATAGTAAGATAGCTCAAAGGCCAGTAGATCGTTTCATAAGTCGTGTGTTATGTTTAGTATGAATATTAGTACGATATTGGAAGCATCATGTTATGTATAGCGTGAAACTTGCTAGCACGATATAAATTCTAATACAAAGTATGTTAGGATATTATCGTGTTCAGTTGAAACTTAGTAAAGCACTATAAGTATCTGTAAGGTATCTCAGAAGTAGAATGGTTGCACTTGTATTTAACTACATCTGTATTGATCTTTCCGCTGGCTGCTTTCTGTAAATAAATTTATTACTTATTCGTCAAAAAAGAAATTTTTGTGCTGATTGTTTACTTTCACTGCACATCTATCTTCGACTAATTATGTACCAATTGCTTAGTGGAGCAAGGAAAACTTCAAACGAGAAACTAATTTTGGAAGGAATCAGGTGGGCTGTCCTCCATTAATCAATTAGCGGTTGAGAAATTTAGCTTAGGCTGGGAAATCTATGTAGTATCTTAAGCTTGAATCCCTTTATTATTTATTCAAAATTTGAATGTCAAGAAGTTGAAATTTCCAGAAGCTGACTTTTCGTTACAGAAAATACCTGAATAAAATATAATTGGTTGTGATCGAAGGATTGGATTGAAGAATAATTTTCCAAGTTTTACTTGAATAAGCTCTTGATAATCTCAAATCGAATATTAAATCATAGATGCTTACAGGTGAAAGACCTTTGGAGTCATTTAAGAAAGAGTCAAGAAAATGTGGCAACACTCTGACTTCATTACCGGAGGAATCAAACACAAACATCACAGAAGATGAGGAGACAAATTCTAGAGAATTAAGTGGAAGCTTCTATCACAAATTTGCATTGCCAACAAATTCTCAAAGAAATTTATTTAATAGTCTTGTCAAAAAAGAGAATATTAATAGTCTATGGCACTGAATAGTGAGGACTTTGAGGTTAGCAGACGCTCTCCTCCTCGTGAAAATTTTGGTTCTGAATGAGCGCGTGTAAAATAAAGTTGCGCATTATTAGTATGCATTTATTGGTTTTTGACCTTATAACATTTGAGTTTCTCCCTGCCTCAAATTCATGGTCCCATTTGAACTTGATATTGTATTAAATTAAAAATTGGTAATATTTTTAGTATTTGTCGAGTACGACTTATCAAGATGGAAAGTAGGACTTTTAAATTCTGGGACAGGATTGCAGCAATCCATTGTTCAAACACTAATCATGTGGATGAAAAATATAAGAGAAAAGAAATGCTTTGGTCTGTAGGACTCTTGTTCAGCAGTACAAGTGTTGCTTCTTTTAGCATAGACATGTTTAGTCAACTAACTTGATATCAGAACTTCCAAGTTTTTAAGTTGTGATTCTTGTGGAGTAATTCCACCAGACTCGGCTTACAGAATAGGTTCATAAGCATTCCACTCCATCTTCACCGTTGTCGTCGTCTTCATGTTCTGCACAAACAAAAATGAGTAATTCCACTGATTGTGTAAGAGCAATAGGTTCACGCGCATTCATTCCACTCCATCTTCACTGTTGTCTTCGTCATCTTCATCTTCTGCGCATTCCACTCCATCTTCACTGTTGTCTTCGTCATCTTCATCTTCTGCACAAACAAAAATTAGGTTCCCCGATAAGTAATAGATTTCATAAAAGAGCAGTCAGGTGGCTAGGAGTTAAAATGTTACCTTCATCAAAGAAAAATGAGAGGGTACCCAGAGGCCAGTAGGGGAAAGTCATCACAAATGTGTCATCTTCCTTTGAGGTCAGCAGCCAAACCCAATTCATGCTATTCAATATGCAAGGCAACGATTCTCTCACAAGGTCCAGATACACTATTAGCTCAAATCCATCCTCAAATGCGCCCCCTATAATACACTCATCATTCTGTACCAAAACATATTTATATCATCACAGGGATATGTCTTTGGGTCTCCCCTTATAATACATCTTTCACTCATAATAAACATATTCATTACCTCTTTGGCAAGCAGCATCTCTTCATTTGGTGTTGTGATTTTGACCGACAAGTTTGTGATTGAAAAATGAATTTTATCTTGATTAAAAAAAACAGAAGAGGCGATTGTTCAACAGAATTTCATGATCATTTGACATAGAACTAAAAACAGATTGTAAAGAATTATGATACCTGGGGCGGTAGGCTCTAGAGAGTCAAGGAACAAACGCAATTTTTATTATCACAGGATCATTACGGAGTTGTAAGAAATAATTTGAGAGAAAAATAAAACTCTATTACTCAAGAATAGAATTTACAAAGAGATTTTCAAACTCACAGAAAAACTCTCAAACTCACTCCACTCACTAGGAACTACTCTCTTAGAGATGTATTCACTCTTTGGTGGATGGTTTACAATGAAGATTAGGCCTCCTTTTATAGAGGGTTGAGGTGGTGTGAATGGAGGTATGAAAGAGAAAACTTTCTTCTTCAACAATGGTGGCTTGGGTAGGCGTTGAATGAATAATTCAACAATGGTGGGTTGAAAAAATTTCCAGATATGTGCTGGAAATCTTTCAATTTTTCCGAGGGTATGCCCACCACCCCATCGTAGTCATAACCCAGAATATCACGATAAGGCTCCTCTTTACGTTGAACTGAAGCCGTTATCGTGTGTTTTTGTCGATCGTCATTTTCTAATAAAAATAAAATAAAAATCAGAATGAGAAAAAGAGATTAGCATTAACGAACAAAGAAAATAAAGTAATGATTTCACGTACCATTTTTGACGACAATAGACACCATCTCACTTGTATCAGGATTTTCAATGAATGCATTAAGGGAAGTGAAATCATCTTCATCAGCGGACCAAGAAAATGCACCCGCAAAATGATCAAGGCGGAGTGTTATTTGTGGATACTGATCAGAGTATTGATAAACTTCACCTACAAAGCTAGAAATTGGAACTTGTAACACAGCAGCCACAAAATTGTGGTCTATAGGTTCTGTTACCGTAATGACTTTCATACCCTCTTCGGAAGATAAAATCGTAGTCTCGTGGGGTGTTGCAGACTCCTCTAGTAGACAAAGATCATTCAAGGATGCGTTGAGGAGACTGTGATAACTTTTCTCCAATCTGAATTGGAGGATGTTAAGAACTGTGCAGGGAGGAAGAACTCTCATCCTCTTAGCCATGACTTAGTTTCTTGGAGAAGATGAAGTTCTTGGACAGAATTTTCTTCAGTTTGGAGTTTCAAATTAGTGACTAGCGGGAGCGATTCAAGATTGTATAACTAAGCAATTAGCAGTTAGTTTTGTTATATATATACTGTACTATACTAGTGCCTTTATTTCTTGATTTTACCTTTCATAACATGGCATTTTCAATTTATTTATTTTATTTCAAGATTGTATAACTAAGCAATTAGCAGTTAGTTCTGTTATATATATACTGTACTATACTAGTACCGTTATTTCTTGATTTTACCTTTCATAACATGGCATTTTCAATTTATTTATTTTATTTTGTAATGAACTGACCTTTTATCTTTTTCAATATTAAACTCAATAAAACCCAACAATATTTGTTCTTATATAAAATAATTAATCCAAAATAACCGTAAATAAGTAATATATCGGATTTATTGGAAGAAGAGGGAGAAGGAAGAGATCGATAATCTAGCAAGGCAGGGCCAAATTATTCAATGAGTCTTCCTCTGGAACATAAATTGTAGAATGCAAAGCAGTGCTCAACTAGCATTTAGGGGGGGGGGGGGGGGGCAATATGGAGGAAAACAAAATGAGTATTTATCATCTTATGTTTGATTCAGCAAAATGTTTTGAAAAATTCAAATAATTTTTTAAAAATGAGAAAAATAAAATAATTTTCCTCATAAAAGTAGAGAAAATAAGTATCACAAGCGAAATCTCTAATTTATTGTTTCCTCCGCTCGACCCCAAGCCAACTCCCACCTCTTGCTATCCCACCCCTCCACTCTCGAACCCCCACTTTGCATGCATCCTGTACCACTCTTATAATATTTTACTACTATCTAGCTCTTTTGCTTACTAGCTTAACAAACACTAAACGATAAATAAAAAATTCATTTATCTCATTCTCGCTTTCTTCATTTTGTCTGCTGCGGAGACCACTCTCATCTTACTTTGTATAACTTTGTTTCTAATCATATCTCTCCTCCACACATCCATCTAAGGATCCTCATCTATGTTATATTCATCTTCTAAACATGAACAGTTTTTGATTGGTCAACACTTTGCCTCATACAATAAATTAGTCTAGCCATCACTCTACATGAAAAAAATTTCTTTCATATCAAACACACTTGCAATAAAGATTTTGACAACTATGCGGGATCAAAGCATAAACACATGACTAACTAGTGTATCAGCTCGCGCTTCACGCGATTTTAAAATATTTTTTTTAATTATAGTTAAGTAAATACTTTTATTAAAATTAGAGCTTAGATGAGATTAATTTTTTATAGCCAGATTTTATTCAGAAAGGAAATCGAAGACAACAATTGTAAGGAAATCGAAGACAACAATAGTCTATGATGTTGACTACAGCTCTTGCTAATAAGTATATATACATATTCCTCCTAGCTGAGGATCAGATCTATGAGAAACAATTTCTCTATCTTTACGCGTTAGAAATAAGGTTTAGATACACTTTGCCCTCCTCAGACCTCATATGTGAAATTTCACCGAATATATTGTAATTGTAGTATAATAAAAGAGATACAGGGATGAAAGTCTATAAGGGGAGTATTATATTTCTCAACTATGTTATCTACAACTCTTGCTGGTAAGAATCGTGTGCAAGTGCTAGAAGGATTTCCCCAAGAAGAAGGAATTTAGAGAAACCTAAAGAACATATAAAATATGAATATTCTTATTTCCTATATCTTATATATATTATATACAAGTTACTCCTAACTTCCTTACTTCTTATATTTTTTCGTATAATACAATTAAGGAATGAAAAAGAACTTTGTGAATTAGGAATTAAGAGTTTCTAAAGCAGTCCAAAGGAAGAGGAAAATGGATGGAATCAATTAAAATCTAATTCTATACTCTCATAACAAATTAAAGTACTAATAAATACTTTGTGACGACTAAGATTTTCTTTTATGAATTCTTACAAGCTCAAAGTGTAAGATTTTGGGTCACACACCTAGTGTTAAACATAAAGAAGCCACATGCAACTTTTGTCAGTCATTT
This sequence comes from Datura wrightii, assembly GCA_035772735.1. Classification (NCBI taxonomy): domain Eukaryota; kingdom Viridiplantae; phylum Streptophyta; class Magnoliopsida; order Solanales; family Solanaceae; genus Datura; species Datura wrightii. The sequence continues at coordinate 32,609,077 of JASDFA010000014.1, forward strand.
GAAACGCTAAAATTTATCATTTTATTGTCATTGTTAGGAATACCGTTTTAGTATTGTGTCATTAATTTCTCACATAAATATTTGTAAAATAAAATCATTCCAGACTTTGAGGAGATAAATAATTCCGGAATGAAATACAAAATTATCTTATTCTGCGTTTGATTAGAGGTATCAGTTAGTCTCAAAGTTATTTATCCCATATATATGATGAAATGCTAATTAATCTCACGGGATAACTTTGTCTATCTCATCCCGAGAGTGAACAACCCCTAAAATCAGTAGGATTAAAAACGTAGTAGTAGTTTTCTAGAAAAAAAAAAAAAAAAGGAAGCTTCCACTTTCAATATAGCTTTTCCAGTACGTCATGATCCAAAAGTCTTTTCCAGCAACAATTAGGTAGTTATCTTAAAACCCTATCATATATATATATATATATATATATGCTCTAACTAAAGAGCCATTATAGCATTATTATAGCGTAAGCTCTCCATCACTCTTTTGTTTGCGTAAGACCACTAGGGTTTTAGCTACCTCACTAAATAGTTTCCATCATCACTGTGACTCGATTGATTGCTAGGGTTTCTTTAATCTCTCTTTCATTAAAACAATGGATCATCATCGAGCTAATAAGGGACGTCCGATGGGCTATCGTTTTCACCCGACGAACAAGGAACTCATCAAGTATCTATTAGGGTTTGCGAGAGACGAGCCACTTCCCGATCAGTATCAACTCATGCAGCTGGTCGATCTTTACTCCCACAAGGAGCCATGGCAGATTTTTCAGGACGCCAACATTAACAACAACAACAACACACGTTACTTCATCACTCCGCAGAAGAAAGAGAAGCCGACGTGGAAAAGAGTTTCAAGAACAGTTGGGAAGGGAACATGGAAGCCACAAGGCAAAGGGAAGGAGGTGTTTGACGATAAAGGGAGACTGATGGGGTTCGTCAAGAGTTTGAAGTACATCCCCGCTGACAAATCCTCCAACAAGGTTAACGGCCAGTGGTTGATGACAGAGTACTCTCTCTACGATGGTTATAATGTTAAGGATATTAAGAAGAAGGGTTTCGTGATTTGTAAGATCAAGAAGAAGGAGAAAGCCGGTGATGATAAGGAAAAAGAAGGAGTTAACGATGAGAACATGGAAGATGCTGAAGAATTTATCAATTCGGTGCTGAATCAAGAAGATGATCATCAGGAGAATAATAATAATAATAATGTGGAATACATAGAGGGAGAGGAAGTTGGGGAGCACGTACTTGCTATGTTGGGGTGCGATGATGATGATGTGGCGGTTGAAAAGAATAATAAGGACGTTGAAGAATATATGATGAACTCAGCTGAAGAGAATAATAATAATAATGTAGAATACATAGAGGGAGAGGAAGTCGGGGAGCACATACTTGCAGCGTTGCAAGACTTCGATCTTGATTCTATAGACTTTGTATTGTAGAGATGTTGTGCTGGGATAGCTGTTTATATATGGATCGGAATACCCCATAGAGAGGGAGATCGATGAAGTCGAAGACCATGCACGTACTTGCTTTGTTGGATGAACACATTGTGATGATCTGGATTGTTATGAGTTTTTACTTTAATTTGATACTAAGCTACAGCTCTTAATTGATTGATAAAGTTACAATAAGCTTGTAGTATTATTCTCAAGTACTGTGCATTATATTTTAAGTTTCCTTAATTTATCTTTCAAAAATTGCATCTTATTGATAGTTGATTTTACCTGTCAAAGTAAGTAGTTGTTGAGCTTTCCATTATATTGATGATGCCAATTATCAATAGTGCCGCTATCGCATCGCTTACACACCATTAATTGAAGCCCAATGAACAATATTGCCTTGGCTTCTGCCACATTGTTAGAACATGTTTCAGAGTGAGCTGTATATACAAGCATGCACTGCCTTCTATCATTCTTCAAGATGACTTCATCACTGCACTTTCTGGACTATCCTTGCTAACATCCATCAGTATTCAGTTTAAAACCCCCAAAGTGTGACACATGCCTTTAGCTCGGTGTTTAGTTTTCACGATTATGTACTAGCTTTTTAAAAAGATCATGTGGTAGCTCATTTTGGTTCATAAGTCTTTTAGATTAGAAACAACTATTAGTCATAGCCTGGATATGGTAACAAATTAAATAGCCAGCCAATTAACTATCTTCCGCTGTATATTGTAATAAATATATAGTATTTTTTTCATTTCAATTTGTTTATCTTCTTAGTTTAGTCTGTTTCTAAAAAAAAAAAATTCTTTTTTTTTGACAATTTCTTAATTTTAACTTTTCACATGACATGCTTAAGATCACAATATTAAAGGGCATTTTGATACATTTTACGTGCCTTTAATTTAAGTTTTCAAGATTCAAAAGTTTTTCTTATTTTTAAACTCCGTTTCAAATCAAAACCAGATAAATAAATTTAAACGGAGGAAGTATAACTTAAAACCTTACTAATTTGTTTTGTTGGAGTGGCCTAGATATAGCTGATTAGGTGTTTGATTGGTTTTGAACATTCAAGTTGTACTAAAAGGCTGTTTAACCATCTCATAGAGTTGTGGTGGAATAAATAAAATCTATCTACCTTTAATTAGAGGACACTCAGAGATTTCGAATTTGAGTTTGAAAAAAATTCCAAAAAGGAGTGCTTCTCCCCTTTAATGGACCTTATGCCACGTGAATAATTCAAATAAATTAGTCGACGGAATCCCGTACTCGTACTGTTTACAGTGTCAAATATTCCTCCACCAAGTATATATATTCTTGTGATTGTGAACAGAGGCAATTAGTACATATTTAAGATAAAGAGAGTCCTAAGCATTCTATTAAATCAAGTGTCATCACAGTCGCAAAAGCAAGAAAGTCTTTAAGTTGCAATCTCAACCATGGTAAATGCAGAAATTTTAGCCGATTCTCCCTTTTTGAGGCAACTGTTTAGTAAATGGCCCGCTTTCTATTTTTCTTGCAACTTATGGACCTTTTAAATCCCTTTTGAACAAACTGAAAATCGGCCTCAAATTTTGTTAGTTATTGTGAGCATTTAGACGACGGTCTAATGTTTTGTGAATAAGGTTGAGCAATATATGAGCAGAGCCTTATATCTGCATCTAAAATTATTTGGAAGAGTAATTTTCCAGGGCTATAGTTGCACAACTTTTAAAATTTGGGACAAAATCTAAATGGTGGTCCAAAAAGGCGATTGCGTAAATCAGAGCTCTCTAAGAGTGCAAGATGATAAAAAAAGAGCTAACCTGAAAGGTGAACCATGACTCAATATGTAAGTTCAAATCAAAAGGTTTATCCCGGCATTTCAATGTTTGCAAGGCACCACTCCTTCAGTTTCGAAGATGTATAGAACAAAGAGAGGTATTAGGTATTGATGTCACCACTTTTGGCAGGTGAAAAGTACTACTGACACAGACCATACAGAGAACAGAGCTATAAAATGCCTAAAAGTGTTTGCAACAAATGTCAAATTCTGGTAAGTTATTAGGTACTGTGTCTACTACATCAAACAACAGAGCACTTTGGTCTTCTTCGCCGGCTTTTGTGCCTGCGTCAGAGTCTTGATTAAAAAATAAAATTCCTTAATCTCAGGAGATGTAAGAAGGCATTGTTTTTCAGTAGAGATTAGAGAGTAGGGTATTTTTTGTTGGTGCTTTCAAATGCCAGATTTGGAACTTGATAAACTCATTCAAAATGGTGCTTGGATCCACTATCTGTGACACCATAGTTAAAGTATTGGATTAGCAATTAACAAGTTCATCACATGATCAAACGGAAGTGAAGACCAAAATGCACAGACATCTTTATTTTCAATTGAAGAGGCAACGATAGAAAGCAATATTACATGTTTGTCTTAAGCATTTTCTAGCAAAAACATAATGGGCCAAGACTCTAGAACAAAGCACAGTCAGTTCTACAACATTGACGAGAGAAGCTTGATCTCACCCTGGACCTTTCAGTATAGTTTGAAGTAACATGAATAATTGGTTCAGAAATCAAGTTCCCTCTTTTAGAGGCACGAATGAAACTTTGATATGCTTGCAGACTTGTTGCAGCTGCCAGAGCTACTCTCACTTATAAGCAGAAGATTACCCTTGTATGATCACCATCCTTATACTTGGCAGATTTTAAATTTCGGTAAAACTCCCCATCCTGGATGGACCATCCACTTAGAAATATCCTTCCAGCAGAATACTTTCGCCTAAGGTCCTCGATGTTAAATTCTTCAGCCTTCGGTTTTGCTGCATATACTTGAAAGCCTCTTTACCACTTGCACCCAAAATTGGCAACACTTCCACAATAACCTTCTGAAATAAATTTTGTTCAAAACCCTCTTGCAGGATTTCTTCAAATTCTGCAGAGCTTCCTCTCAAGTCCAGCATCACACTGCACAGTCCTTGACGCTTGCAATGTTCAAGGATAGCTGTTAAATTCATCCTATCCAAAACTACTGTCTCAATCCCTCTTTGACTTGCTTCAAGATCCACTGCAATCTCCTTATCACTGAAGATTGTAGTTTTAAATGATGTGTCCATTGTAACAGCAGGGAATTGAAGTGAACCTGAACTCTTTGCTAACACAATCTGAAGCGGTTGCTTTGCTCCTGGTTCTTTAGATGAAAGGACGGAATACTTTGCTGACAGCAAGAAGGAAGAAACAACAACTGCATCATATTCTTGTAACAACTTTGAGTAGTATCCACCAGACTCCATGACTTCTGCACCCAGCTGATCTAAGAAACCACCATCAACTGAGAGAGAGTACCTGTTGGTATGGATTAATTATTCGGTAATTAAGAAACTGTATAAGCATGCTGAATAATGTGGTACTGAATCATGACCTAGCAAGTTGCAATAATTGCGAGGATATCAGATTTATACCTGAGTGTGACAAATGGATTTCCGGTCAGCATTTGATGTATATAAGCTTCATTAAGCTTCCTGCAAAGTTCTTCCTCAATGCCCGTGACCACTTCAATTCCTGCATCTCTTAATCTACTCACACCAGTTGAAGCTACAATAGGATTTGGATCCACCATGCCAACAACCACCCTTTTCACTTTGGCCTTGATTAATGCCTCAGTGCATGGTGGAGTTCTTCCATAATGATTACATGGCTCCAAGCTCACAAAGGCTGTTGCACTTTCTGCTAAATCACCAGCATCTCGAAGTGCAAAAACCTACATTTACACTTTATGTTTCAAGTATTTAGCAAAACAGACCTACCTATGTGTATTACTATTTGTTGCATTATTTGCTCAGTCTATTGCTATTTGACTGTCTTACTTTCCCTGCAAGCCTGCTTCCATGATTTTTCTTGAAACTGCCTCTCCACCCAACAAAAGGTAAGGGTAAGGTATTCGTACACCTTACCCTCCCCACTTCCCACTTGTGGGACTACACTGGGTGGTTGTAAATTTTGCAGACTCGCTATCTACAGCTCCTCATTCAAACCAAAGTTACATACAGAGGAGGTTCAACTCATAGAAAACTCAGCACAGACAAAGCGTCAAGTTTCCTTCCCACTTCATGGAATCAAAGACATGTCTTGTCACATATATTTACATTTATTTAATATGCTAATATTCAGGTTAAATATATTTGTTTCCTCAAATGTCTAGTCCAATCTTTCTGTTTTTTTCTTATTCCTTACAGAAAATTTACTATGAAATGGAGAAAGGCCAAAATGTTGAGCTAACTTGCAATCTAAGAGTAGTTGAACCATTTGAATTATGCTCCCAAACCAAGAAATTTAACTTAAAAACTACTACCCAAACATCATTTTAGTTCTCTCAGTTATAGAATGTCAAAAAGCTTGCACACTCAATTCAAGAAAAAAAATCAAACAATAGTCAAATGAAGATAAAGGCAGAGAATGAGTCAGCTCACCTCAGCATGTGGCTGGCCAGCTTTCGGGTGAAAACCTTCACCTACAATCTTCCCATCCTTAACAATTACACACCCAACCATAGGATTAGGACTGGTATGCCCAACTGCTTTCCTAGCAATTTCCACACACCTTCTTATATAAAACCCATCATCATGCTCCTCCACAGGAGACTCTCCACACCTGACATTGACCAAACGATCACCATTTCCCAAACTAGTCAGTGAAATAGACACCCTTTTGGTTGCAACACGGAACCCATAACTTAATCTTGAAGTAAAAACCGATTCTTTTGATCCATTTCTCAAACTAATTAGAGAAATGGGCACCCTTTTACTTGCACAATATGTTCTCGAAGCAAAAATCAAATCTTTTGGTTGATTTTTACGAGTGTGTGGAGAAAGAAAATGAGCAGATGGATAAAGACTCTGTTTTGTAGGTGAGAGTGGGAAGCAGTACATTTTTCACCAAAAATCAATTCAGACTCTATCTACCGACCCCCAATTCGACAGTGATGCTTCTTAGTGAACCGGAGGAGGGGCACTGATCTCCGGTTCCGGAGCTCTGCTGTTGCTGCGCTACAGGAGGCGGATGAAGCGTACCTCGTTGGGTTGTTTGAGGATACCAACCCTTTTGTTCAATTTGACTCTCTTTCTCGTGCATACAGTAGTTCTTATTGTATTCAGAAATTTTTGCTGTATATTTTCTTGATTAAACTAGGTCAGTAATTGCAGTAAAAGAGAAGGCATGAAAAAGGCAATCAAAGAATTTTTTACTATATATTTTCTTGATTAAACTAGGTCAGTTATTGCAAAAAAGGAAAAAAAAATTTAAAAAAAAAAAAGGCATGAAAAAGGCAATGTAGAAATTTTTGTTTGGAAGGCGGCTCAAAGGCCAAAAAACAAAACAGCAAATGTCTGAGCCCGGGTTCGAACCGGGGACCTCTAGTGTGTGAGACTAGCGTGATAACCGACTACACCACCCAGACTTGCTTGTCATAAGACTAATTTTACTTTAATTGTCAACTTCAAGGAAATGTGATGAGCTTAAAATATTTGTTAAATCAAATTTCATGATTTTTTTTTTTTAAAAAAAAAAAATTGAAACTCTAGGAGTTTGAACTGCACAATTTTAAACTTAGGAAAAATTCATATAATTTGATCAGTTCAAATCTTCATAATAATATTACTACTCAAATTTAAATTATGACAACTTAAAATTTTTTAAAAAGACAGTTCTTGCCTCTTGACCGCTTTCAAGTAAAAGATGATAAAGAAAAAAAATTATTGAAACTGAAAATTTAAATTTTCTCCTTTTAAATTATAACATAACTTAATAATACTCATTTATAAAATGCCAACATATTTTTAATATTAGAATATTAAAAATTATTTACATTTAAATCAAATAAATTAGTGGAATAAACACTGTTCTAATTGCACCTGGAAATTCATAATTTATAGTGGGCATTTAATCCTAGAAACTAAATATATTTATTTTATTTTAAAATTCTTAAATCCAGAGTTGGCGTTTGACATATTAATATGGTAACCGAACATTTTGGTTCATTTACGAAGCTAAAACTGATTAGTGAAATGTAGTAACAATTAAAAAGCCGTCCTCAATTTCATTTCAAATCTTCAAACTTCCCCAATTCCCGCTCCTCCTGTCCTTCACCACCTCCGAGTAACAGACAAACACCAACACTGTGGGTTATGCAAACGAGTCAAGACCAAGTGTTGAGTCAATCTCACCAGCAAATTCTAAAGCAAAACGATGGCGTACCGGAGCTGGAAGAAGTAGGAGAACTGGAGGAACAAGTTAACCAATTGGCTGATAGAATAGCGGAATACCGGGGAACAATTCCGGTTCAGCTCAAAAGTGCTGTCTTTTCCGTTCTTACCGCTCAAAGACCCGTTTTGGGGACCCATTTTGACGGTGGACCCGAATCTCGATCTGGGCCCTCCGGTGATCCCAGCTCCGGTACGTTTCTTGGGTTTTTCATTTTTTCTCTTCTAAAGCACAATGTCTTAATTGTATGTATTTTCTCTGGAACGTTCGAGAAGGTGAAATATAGTGTCTGTGTGTACGTTGTAGTGATGTTTTTCGCCTACTAGTTGTAAAATTGTGATACCCAATTGTTAGTTTTATGTGAAACTACTGAAGATGTGTTTACTTGCTGCAATTTCAAAGCTCATTCTTCTGTCTCTGGACCAGTATTGTTGTTGTAGAACAAAAACGGTGAATAGAGGCACAATTTGGTTAATTTATTAAGCCCGAAAAGAGCGGAATGGATCCTAATTGACATGATGGCACAGTTGTTTGATGAAGTCCCACTTTTGGTATTATGTAGAAGATATTTTGACAAAACCTAAGAACACCATTTTCCGATTTCAAGTCATTTTGTGGTGTGTGATTGGATATAAATTTGGTGTAATGAAATATTAGTGGAAATATGGTGAGGGAAGTTATTAAAAGAGGTAGACCTACGATCTCTTGGAATCCACAATATTTAGCAAAAAAACGAGACGCAATGAAACAAAAAGATCTATACAGGCGAGTATCAAGTAACTGACATTTTAGTCACTAGTACGGTTTCTTCAGGTTCTATGTTTGTGATGTAAACCGAACCCTATCGTCCAAATATATTCAAAGCACATTGGGGAGAATGGTTTCATGAATGACTTTGGAAGAGGATCAGGGGTGTCTCCTCATATTTCTGTTTAAATGAAAAGCTCTCTAATAATTAAACTCTTCGGTTAGCATGTTCCCATTATAAGAATAATGAACCTGGAAAGGAGGTTCGCTAATAAATTGATCTTCAGGAATCTGTTGAATCATTTTATGAATGTGCCACACTGGATCGGAGGAAAATACAGTTGGAGAGGAATCTTGATCGTTTTGGAACTTTCCATCTGTGTTTTCTCCAACTTGTTGAATCATTGTGCATATGGTACTCAGGTACTTTGCTTATCTTGCACTTTTCTTTTTGGATAACAGAGTCCTAGGGCGAGCTACTTGCTTGGTTCAAAACTCGGCTGTGAATGGCTCAGCCCCTCTACCTTTCTCCACTTAAATATCAGGTTTTTATTCTATTGCGGAGTTCGAGCTCGTGGCGTTCCCGTAACCCACGAATGGTAAAGCAAAGCCCTGGGGGCTGTACCTTTAGGAATAATGAATGGTTGCTCGATACTCTCTCCTAGGTTGTTCACTACTTTCACATAGCAAGTTCTCTCATGTTCATTATTGTGTTAATTCTTCAAAGCTAATCAAAAGAGCGTAAGATATGTCAGAGGTAACTTTTTTAGGCTAATGAAAAATGTTTGAAACAGTATTTAATGCGGTAGTAGAGAATAAGGAAAGAGAATCAATACAGTCTGCTCCTAATGTCCCAAATATATTGTTACATTTTGTAATCACTGACAGAAAAAGTTATTGAGCCCAAGGGGTAGTTCTATAGTATCATTTCCAATTTGGTATGCCCATGTCCAGCATATGTTCGAGAGTGGCAAAGCTAAAGAATTTACACAGTGCAATGAGTGCTAAATGCACTCTAATCAAATCTTCTCATTATGGTTTAATATTTGACGTTAGTAGGAGCATCAAACCCAGGGTGTACAAAGTTTTAACATGACAGTCCAAAGATAGTCTACACTATGTTAATAGTTCACCAAATTACTGTATTCAGGAACTCTTTGTTTTGTTTGTAATTGTTGTCTCGGTCTCCTTGCAGATGTTGGAGGACCAATTGAATCCGGTAATATTGCCCTTTTAGCTGGAGAGGAGCAGAAAGAAGCTGAGAAAGTACAGCTCCTTAAACAGAAGATCTCGGAGAATTCCTCTACCATACCTGTTGCGTTGAGTAGGATGAATGAATGTATGACAAGGATCGATAAACTACAATTGAGCAACGGAATCATCCATCTCGCCTTTAAAAGGAAAAGGACTAGTTGAGGAGCCTCTGATATATGTTTTTGGTATGGTCTTGTAGATGTAGCTCGGGTTATGCTAAACAGAGCAGACCCACTGTAAAATTCATGAGAACTATTCTCAAGAGATGTAGTTCTAGCCTAGAGCAGTCACACTCGAGGGACATATTCTCTATTGTAACTTAAGGGTTGTATTTAGAAATCTTATATGACAGAAGTCATTTTCTGGTGTTTGTATATATGACGGAAGTCAATTCCCAGGAAAACAGTTTCCACCAAAATGAAGAAATGGGCAAAGTTATTTGAACTTACCTTTGACTTTTAGTTTCATATTATTTACTCCACAACACACTATGACGTTATTATTAGTTTTTCCTAATCAGACCACTCTTAAATTTCCTAATATTATTATTACTTTTTAATATATATTTTCCCCTCACTAACCACCATTATAAAACATTTTCCCCGAAAGACGACTTTTGTTCTACCAAAATCATGACGGAAAGAGAATTGTAAGTTTCATGAAGCAAAGTCATAATAAAAGAGATCATAGTGTATTTGATTGATTGATAGATATGATATTCATGGAGCTCATCACAATCTATAGCCCTGCTAAATGCTACAAAGTTAACATGTCATCGGCTAGATTCTTTCAGTCAATAACTAAAACATTTTGGAGAAGCAAGAATGATCACAAATGAAGATAATTCCCCCACCAAATCTGAATGCTCTCAATGGAAATCCAACAACATGTGTACAAGGTATGAAATCCATCGAGTACAGAAATACTAACAGATTCTGCTCGTATAACTACAGAGAGAATCCCACCTACAAGGCCAGCTGAATAGCCCTTTGAAGAATTTGAATCACTCGCGAAGCAGATGTCACACTGCCGGTAGTAAAGAACATTAACAAGTCACAGCAAGCTGTTACACTTGATACTTAGATTGTGATTGTTTTACAACTTATTACATCATCATCAGATATTGACTTTGGAATGGAAGTGCTCACTAACACACCATCCATGTTCCTTGCATTTTCAACATTAAAAACAACAGTGCTAAGGCCCTTTCCAATAATAAAGATATTATTCCCCACGGCCACAAGCTGACAGGGAGGCTTTGTCAATAGGGGCGACAATCTCCCAACTGCCACCCATTCCCAAATATCCTTTTGCCACATCATTAACCTCGTACCTGAAGACTGATCTAACACATAAAGCGTCCCATTTACAACAACTGCTGGACCATGCCAACCTGATACTAACTCAGAAGCTGCCGGCTGCCATGTGCTGCTGGATGGTTCATAGACAAATGCAGACACTAAAGTAGATAGAGGTGGAGAACTCCCGCGAATGTAAATTTTCCCATCCAAGACTATAGAATCTTCAATATCAGGGAAAATGTTAGGCTTTTCATGCAAAGCCCAGCTTGCTGTTTCCCCGTTGTAAGTCTCACAGGAAGGTAAATTACTGGAATTTGGCCCTATGCCCCCAATTGCATAGATATTTTCATCTAACACTTCAGATACACAGTAGCACCTGGGAAAAAAAAGATTCAGATAAGCTCTGGTGTATTGCCCAACCAAAAAATGAAGTTTAAGAAGGATATCTTGAATGACTACAATAATATGTAAATGGTAACATTCTTATTCTCATCAGTAAGTGAAGGGTGGGGCTGCTTGGTGGTAACCATGAAAAACTTATTGAACAGTATAAATTCACCAAAAGGGAAAGACACCAGCCTGGGAGGAAACACAATAATCACAGTGAATAAAACCCCAATAAGCAAAGGAGCCAAAGGGTTTCTTATGCAACTAAGTAATCAACTCATGCCTGCTCTAAAGGTCTAGTTCAACTCATGCCTGCTCTAAAGGTCTTCCAAGGCCTAACCTACAAGTTCCATGACAGATCTGACTTCTGTAAAGATTAATGATCCTACAAGGAAATACAAAAATGAGGCAGATAGAGGCTATGTGACAATAACAAGGTTATCAGGAAAAAAGCCCATGCAAGCATTTGATAATTGAAAACATCTAGTAATAGGATGAGTCAAAAACTCTAAATGATTCCAAGAAAGCAAATTGAAAAAATACCTTGGAACCACCAAGGAAGCGACTTGATTCCACTTATTCATGGCAGCATCATAGCAATAGACTTCGTTAGTAGCATCTTCAATCCAGCCACATCCACCGAATAGGAATAGTTTCTTGCCTAACACTTCAAAGCCTACACCTTTTCTTCTTATGCAGCGATGTGGAAGTCCTTGAATGGGCTTCCATCCCCTTTTTAATCGAGTTGGGTCCAAAACATAACAACACAGCTGTTCAGACTTGTCTCTACCTAAGGCATAAATCCAACTCTCCTGGAGATGATGTTTTTTTCTGTAGGAGTACCACTCTTCACCACAAACCAAGTCTCTCCATTTTCTTGACACACACTTCAGAAGCACATGATACCTTCGAGGAACCCTTGCCAAGCAGAAAAGTGCAATGTCATCAGGAAGCCCAGGAATTAATCGTGATGCCTCTGGATCCAACTCACTATTATCCCCCGAGCCATTATCCTCAACCTCCACAGACAGGTCACTATCCAAAGTATTTTCTGTCTCAACAAAATTCTCCGATTCGGAATACATGGGTTCCATGTTTGTTTCTATGCCCTACAAAGCAGAGATCCACAAGCTAATCACTATCAGTAAAGTTTCTCTATCTTGTACACGAGCCAAAACCAATCTTCTTATTAGATCCAAAGTACATTAGGGAGCACGTTAAGATTTAAGACTAAAGCAATATAATTCTTTTTTCTTCTGGTGGCCAAGAACTAGAAAAATATTAACTGCCAAGTATCAGAAGACACTGCATCACTTTATTTCATCAAAAAAGAAGAGTAGAAGGTCATCACGAACATCAAATTATATCCATCCACCAACAATCTCAAACTAGTTGGTTTTGACTCTATGAATTCTTAATATTGATGAGCTTTTTAGGGGCATTTCACTCATGTACTCAATAATTCAGTTGCTTTAGCACTAGGCATTTTCTAAACCTGCAAGTTTTCTAAATCTCACACTTATCTTCACATACCCAAATTTTTTGGAGGAATTAAGGTACAGGAAATTAAGATATTGTAAAATCGGAAATCAATCAAACAAGACTTAATATGACAAACTTTGGATAACAATGTTCAGTATCACTTCATCATCAGCACTAAAACAAAATAGCATGTTCCGAGCAATTGTTTTTCGAATGGATTCAAAAGAAGGTTCAAAGTTCAGATCCCTCAATTCAGAGATCGAGAACTATACAAAACAAATCCCAATCAATAAACAAGTATACAATTTGTACGACTTGTTTTGTTAGTAATTGAATACAAACCAACAGATCAGATGACGGAAATTCCATATACATTTTTTCCCTTCCAAGTCTATGATTTCAAATTTCCAGCAAAAGAAAATGAATAGAAAGAACTAACCTGTGGGTTACTGGGACCGGCTCTGCAGGACTGCATTTGACGATCTCAGACGAAATAGGAATGATGAAAGTATGAGAAGTCGAAGAGAACAATTTACGATTTCTTCAGGAGAAAGGTACGTAATTTGCAATTCTTCAGGGGTTGAAACTATAAAATTGAAGGAGTTGTGTGTTGATTGGGCATTTGGGGTTAAACCAATTTAAGAGGGCCTTTATTGTCATAAGATTACAGCCTTTTGCCCTTTGGATTTGTTTTTTGGTTTTGGGAAAATAGTTTTGCCCAAGGATTATGAATTATTATTTCATGAGTCCAAAGTTACGAATTTATTTTCATATTTTGTTCATTAGAAATCTTTTCTCATTTATTGAAAAGTTATTGAAGAAATAAGGTCATCGATTAGGGCTTAAAGGAACCGTGGAAAAAAAGCAAATCGATGTGTAAAATCCACTTCTCTTTCTTTTTCTTTTTTCCTCATATTTCTATTATTATAATACATTAATTCTGAATTAAAACGTAACAGCTGATATTTGAATCAAATTGAATAATACCCACGCTCAAATTACCAACACTAATATTACTATTCGACAAAAGTGGAGGAGATAGTAGTTCATATAAGTTTTCCTTTTGAGTAGTTTGCAAGGCAAATAGATGAGGGAGAGCTCAATTCCAAGCAGTCCAGAAACACAATCTAGTGAGAGCATATCATGCATGAAATTATAGTCCATAAACGAGTGAACTAACCAATGGCATTTTGAAATCAAAGCATTGCTTGCAACATTTTTATTCTGATAGTAGTGAATACAGAAGATGAAACTTGTAAAAAACAATAACTTTAACAATCGTTGACAATTTCAGTGCCTCTTTTCGCGGGGTTAGTAAATATATAAAGGTGAGGTGAGAGGTACAGGAGAGGAGACGATAGCTAATAAAATATAGGTACAGTCATATCTGGACTCGTCCACAAGATAAGCAGCTAATCATTATTCTCATTCGCTTCGCGACACATATAGGACTTATTTGAGGGCTTCTGCAGTTTTACTGTTAATGAACCTATAGTAAACTTGTCCTCTTTTTTCATTCAGACGTGGCGTGATTTAGAGCTTTGGTCGGAATGCAGGTGATTTTCTGGATGGCCTCAATAAGCCCTCTTGAGTCAATGACACTACGAGCTGGGAATCAAAAAGCATTATAAATAAGCACATCAACAAAGCAAGAACATATGATGAATATAAAAGACTTTGGCAGCTCGCACATTAACACTTCTCAGATCTACTACTTTACCTCTCCCTTCCTATCAAACATTTGGCCTGACACAAAACCACGTGCATTATAAGCAGCCGGACTGTGTATCTATAAAATGATAAATAGTTAGAACAAAGGCTGCAAAGTAATGGAAACCGCCAGTAAAGGGATGATGGTACTTAAGAAACATCAAGAAGTACTTCAACTTTTCCTTCTTACCACAAACAATATCCAATCATCAGCTCTAAAATGTCTGTGGAACCACATCCTGGACAAAGGAAATGGAATTGAAAATATAAGTACAGTTGCATGTCAAATGTCTGCCTTTAACTAGCGATAAAGGATACTCGCGAGTCACGATGTAAGATATCAACCCTGAACTTTATGTTGAACTTTAAATTCCACATGTAACTTCATGCCCCTCTTTTCATCTTTGACCAGCAGGTTATGGGGGAATTCCATCAAAAACCTATCACAATCTAACAAGTCCTGATTGCAGATCTTTCATGTCAATAACACAGAAATCACTAATTTGGAGACATTAATTTCCCCGTCCTATTATAGACCTATAAGAGACTGTTGTTACAGCAAGTTGTAATTAGAAAAAAGTGGTCCAACTGGACCATCTGGGACAGGTTAACGCATTCTGAATGACTCGACACCACTTTAATGCCCCTCAATGCCCCCTCCAGCAACTCCCCCACTAGCAAAAGCAAAAGCTAGTTTTGGACTTCCATTACGAACATCACCCTACCATCTCCTTGCCACCTTATGATGTTCCTCTACCTTTCTATTTATTTTCCCAACCAAAGGCAGGGATCTGACCCACATGGGGAGTGTTATGTGCAGCCTTAAGTTAGGTAGCGCAGGCTCTGTAAAAGTTTGTAAGGACTACAGGTTGCGGGGTTCCCCACCCAGTATAATACCACTAAACATCAGAGGTCCAATGACAATTTCTTCAAGAGACCATAGTTCATGGCTGAAGAATCGACGGATGAAGGCATGCATATCAAATAGTATTGTATTGTTGTTAGACTATCAAGTGAATATTCAAGAGTTTCGAATGCAATACCAGCAGCAATTTGGTGATAACATCGAAAGAGAGGAACACAAAAATTATTTAAGACAAGAAGGAGAATGTATCTAGTCTTACGTTTAATTGTATTTCCTTACTTTTTGGACCAGCATGGCAGATGTACATGATTGTTACAATGAGGAGGCCTTGGTCGACTTTATTAGTTTTCTACATAATCTGTGAGAATTATTTTTGTGCTACTCAATGGTTCATAGCAGCATCCCTTTTATGCTGTGATAAATTTATAGAACTTCACCTTAATTATCTCAAAAAAAAAAAAAAGAATATTCAAGTGAATATGGGTCTAGATTCATAAACTTAAAAATTCGTTATACTTGAAAGAAGAATCTTAATAAAATATTCCATAGAATACCTTAGTATATTTTATATTTAATTATAGACCATTTACTTATTAGCATAGGGACTGAATACCATAGCCTAAAACTATATATATAAGGACCACATCTTGTACATTGGTAATCGTGTCAATGAAAAGTTTCTTTTTTTTCTATTTTCACATGGCATCAGAGCTTATATGATGTTGGTAGAGACTCAATAGCTTTCGCTACTGGAGGCCATACCGGCCAACACGTGCGAGCCCACCAGGCCAATATTCTCCCGTTTTGTTCCTACTCTTTGTGCCCGACACTGCTCCTCTCTCCTGCAATTAGTGCCTCTACACCCTTGACGACAGTTTAGGCGCCAAACATCTCTCTAGCATAGTTCACACTCCATTAATATCTCTGGCAACTGGTGCTGCTACTTTTTATGCGTCCAGTACAATCCTCTCTTAACAGTTTAAATTTTTGATGAGATAGTTTACCCAATTCAACAATCACGTTATTTCTTTTTCTTCTTTTGTGTTAAGCTTATCAACTTTTTGTAGTAAAGATTGGCTATTGCAACTCTAATTCCACCAACATCACCTAGATTCATTTGGAGTTGGGGTTGGGGGAGGGGACATTTTGAACATCTCTAGATCAATTAAGCTCTGGTAAAAAGTGAAGAAGTCAATGTGGTGGTTTCATTCCCTCCACCTCTTTCTAGACAAGCACCTTGTTACAACAAAATTTAGCCAAAATTCCTTGAGAATTGGTTATTGGTAATTTATTTTCTGTAAAATTTCTTTGACCATTTAGATTTGTTTGCTCAAGGCTCATTTCTTTAATTTCTTTATAACCACTAATATTGTACCTAAATGTTCAAATATTGGCTTTATACGGATAGATAGGGCGACATAGTTAGTTAGGATTCATATAGCTGATCTCAACTAACTAGGGACCAGGTGTACTTATTGTTATTGCATACTCGTGATTTTTTCTGCTCTCTTATTCTTCAAAAAACTGGTGCATTTGTGTGTAGGGTGATGTAATAGGGACATTTGATGCTTTTTTGGGCCTGTTTGGTTCTTGTTTTCTCACCTGACTTTAATATATTTTCTGATTAAATGTGACTGTTTATTGTCCTTTTAATTAATAACTATATATTTCTCACCTGAGAATCAAGAATCAGCTTCTTAAATCGGACCAATGTGCCCAAAGAAGGGGAAAAGGAAAAAAAGAAAAGAAGTGAGATAAGATGTACCAAAGTTATCTCTATATAGTTAGACATTCCCCGGGTGGTGGGGTGGAGTTGGACTTTGACATTGGAGGGGCCAAAAGGAATTATGAAAGTCTGATGTTTAAGAGTTGGGAACCATTTCATGAAGAAATTAAGCTATTCTACAACAGCATGTATCAATGCGTCCATATAAGCTGCTCAGGCAAACATTGACATATTCCCCATATATATAAAGTTAGCACATTAAAGAAAAAAACAAAATGGTCTAAAAGTTGTAGAACTCACGAATGATCCAGACTAACAGAAGTTGTCTTGAAATCCTTCTTCCGATGAGGATTCAGACTGACAGTAAGAAAGATTAGATCTGATGCATAAGCTGCAACACATCTGCAACCAGCATAAATATTGCATTAAAAGATGCAGACTGCAATATGACCTCATTCTGCATAAAGATAAAAACTTTTGTATGCTAAGAAATTACATGTTCTTTATTTCAGTTTCTTTTATGTTCCCTTTTGATGGCAAATAGGCTAAAAAATTACAAGGAAGAAACATGATTTTGAAGAAAAAAAATTATACAATTTTTTTTTGATAAGTAGGGGGAAAAAATTAGCTAATGCAATTTTGAAGCACTAATATTAGTTATACACTGTCCCAAGTGAGAGTATACCCAAAGAAGTGCAGATAACAAACTTGTGATCATTTGTGTACCCCAAGTCCCCAAGTATCCTTTACAACTCTTTCTCTAGCTCAATCACAAATTTACTCATGAAAGTCCCTCACTGAGATAAGATGAGGCTGCTAAACAGCCGGTTTTGCTCCTTTTAATTACAAGCTCAGCTAATTAGATGAAAGAACAGAGCTTACCTATGTAAAGCCTGGTCATCTGAAAGTTTTCCTTTTGCTCTGAACCAATATCTCAAACTGTGTAGGAAAGAGATGATGCAAACATGATGAGGATACTACTATATACAAGGACATGAACTGTCAGTTTAGTTAATTACAGTTGCTACCTCAGAAGGGGAATTAATAGCTGAAAGCACGACTAACCTTGGAGGAGACTTGGTGTGATTAGTAGCATTATTAGGTTCACAAAACCTTATCTCTATTGGCCAGGGTACAAAATTTGCAGTAGCAACCTTATTTCGGTATGTCCTGTCAAAACTCATCGTTAGCATCACCTAATCAAGGATCCAAAAAATAAGTAGCCACAATCAGAATTAGAAAACTTTATGCAGCTTCTAATTTTCAGATTTCAGGACATTGTAGGAAAATGTGCAATCAATTCATCCTGATAATGTTGTTGTCCCTATATTAATTAAATTTAGAGTTGTCAAAAACATTTGAGGCTTAAGTTAGTGCGATAAGATCAAGAACGACGTTTTATTCTCAATTAAACCTTGCTAAAGAAAACGATAATTATGTGCCATATCAAGGCCTAAATTTAAACTTCGTTAATTCACCATGTCATGATGCCTTTCATAAGATGGCAGCTAATGAACGTTTTAAATTCAATTAAAAAGAAAAGGTCAACTTCCAACTTCTTGTGTTTTCTTTTTGACAGAAGAATCAAAAAGAAAAAAACTAATTCTCTTACAATAATCCCATATCAATCACCTTAAAACCAAATCCAAATGCTCGCGGAAAACAAAATGACAAAAACCTAAAATAAAAACAAAACAAAAGCATTCCTTTGGTCACATTGAATGAGATCAGGCAATTGAATTACAGGCCTTAACAGCTAAATAAGTCACAGCTCGGTAGTTAGACTTGGAAACAAGATTGACACCACAAAAGGATGCTCATATTAAGAAGAGGCTGTCTCCATCCTTACTCCAATTCCTAAATTGTGTGTGCAGGTTTAGCATTTTTCAACTTTCTCTCAACTTTCCTTCACTTATAATTGTTCTTTTTCTCATTTTTTTGGGATAACGGTCAGTTTTTATTAATGTAGTCTGATTTCTGACAGAGATGAGTTTAAATGGAAGGACATGGTCAATGAAGATTCATATAGCCGAACCCAACTTGCTTGGGATTGAGGCGTAGTTCTTATAGTATAAATTTTGTGCTTTTTCTCTGGCTTGTTTATCCTTTGTAGTGACTTGTTTGGTTAAGATTGTTTCCTAGGTGCTACAGATGAAATTCCTAGCGGAAGTAGCTTGAGTGAAAATTAGATCAGAAAGGATTGATAAGTATAACTAGGAAGTATTTTATAACATCAACAAAAAGTGTAACTAGGAAGTATTTGTCACAAGAAGAACCATTTGCTATAGTTAAGGATCTTAGTAATCCCTATAGCTTTTGTGTCAACTTGATTTCTCTGTCACCAAGTTGTTGTCAGTCATATTGTTTCCATCTACAAAAATAATTTATAGGTGTTCCATTACATTTGGAGCTAATGGCATTTCGCTCCATAATGAGAGTTAAACTACCTCTTTAAGGGTGATATGAACACTGTCAGGCAACCAATTTTGTCGTACCGTGTTCCAGATATCTTCTTCTCTCTCTTTCCTTCTTCCTCCCTTAGTATTCCCTTCTCTCAGATATCTAATTCACTTACTCTCCTCTGCATGTACCCTTCTCTCTTATCTGTTTTCATGACCAAACTGCAGCATCTATACTAATGGGTGATATCGTATGGATCTCACTGTACTAATGTGTAAAACCATGTTGCGAATATCTTCTCCGTTCTCTCTATATATATCTACCCATCTTTATCTCTCTCACTCCATCATCCCGCTTGAATTCTCCTCCCAATGCTACAGCATCTATTCTAAACCTCTTATTTCATCTCATTATCTTTTTCCCTGTTATTCCTTTTCTGTCAGAAGTTCAGTTTCACTTCTTCCTCTTCTCTGCTTGTGCCCTGCCTTCTTTCTTATTTCTCTTTCCAAATGCGCCCCCATTTTTTCTACACCTCTTTTTTTATCTCTCCAGCTCCAAATAGTTCTTCATTATTTCCCTCTTTTTACATCTGACGGATTTTTTCCCAGGTCTTTCTGCCTGCAGTTTTCTCTTCTATCTAAATTGCAGCAGCTCTGCTCCATCAAATCATCCATTATTTGGTATTCAATCTTCATTTAATTTCAGACTCACAAGTTCTAATAAACTTTAGCTCTTCCAAATTGCGAAAGAATCTATGCAACCCCCGACTGAAATCTCATGTTTCATTCTCCTAAAGGGAAGTCTTATAAGTGAAGACGTGGTTAATCAGGCTTGCCATGAGAATTGTTTAATGAGACTCATGAATAAGCAAAAACTTGTACTACTATATCCACTTTGATGCCAAAGTATTCAAGAGTTATAAGACAGTTCAAGCTGGAAAAGTTACACTTCCAAAGGCACAAGTTCAGTAATTTATCACATACGATTTGGTAAATTACTTCCTCTTCTACCTGATTATTTTAAATGGTTTTCCCAAGGCAAATACTTTAAAGCCTATGCACCACACTATTTACAATATATTACCAGATAGTATACGTGTACACCAAATTATAATAAACTTAAAACATTATAGTATGATGGCATAACAGCGGGCAAAGTCCGACCTGGGAAGCCGAGGATCAGTCTTGCGCATTTCTCTTAAATCTTCCATTGATAAAAGCTGTAATTGGATTTCAACAAAAGTGTAAGGAGAAGAGGCTCGGACCACAGTTGCAGATATAGCAGAGCTAATGGAATTGTAAGAAGGTTACCGTTTCTGGATCAGGCACATTAGGCATTTTTGCTTCCTGGTGATCAAATCCATCTTCATCTTTCTGTCATGTTATAAACCAATAATAAATGCAGTCTCAAACAAAATATTACAAACATAACAACCAGTAAAAGAAAATGGTGTAATGAAAACACAAAAGTGTGTCACATAAAGTTGCATCTGACCAAAAAGTTACTGCAATATTCCAGGCAAAAACAAGTGATCCATCAAAGTCCCAATCATCATTGTAAGTCTAGGTTTTTGTTGGGGAAGCAAGTTGAATCAAGAAAAGATCAGAATAAGGTATTCCATGGCAGGAGTTCAAAACGAGCAGAACGAAGCATTTCAGGAATGATTGAAGTTGATAAGCCGATCCAATTGTTTCCCTAGTGAAGCTAGCTAACTTTCAACTTTCTTCATTAAGAATTAATATCAACATGTGATGCCAACATGCTGTCCACAGATGGAGAATACGAATGACAATTTAATAGAAATCCAAGTTATGTTAAATTCATTCACAACTATGCTTTCTGTGCTGATACTTCCTCCTGAATGCATTTTCTTCACCGTTTGTAGTTCTACCACAAATCCTAATTACATAGCATTCAAGTTTATGCATTCGCATGAATCTAATCAAATTGCTATTTACAATCACATTAATTCAGGAAACCTATTTATGCTGAATTACAAAAGTAAGCCATAAAAAAGGGTATGCTAAGATGTGACCAACTTGATGAAAGGCTGATAATCACCTGAAATGAAGCTATCAATGTGAATACAACATTCCCTTTCTGAATTGCATCCACCCTCCGTGTAGCAAAGCTCTTCCCATCACGTACACGGTAAACTTGATATATGATTGGAACTAGAATCATAAGTGTGGAACCGGGTAAGATACAAGTTTTTAGTCAACCACATTTACATTGGTACATGAAAAAGAGGTATATTAGATGGTTCTGATTGGGACTAAACACTCTTTACCCAAGTGAACTAACATCTCAGTCTGGAACGCATGAGAAAGTACCGGAATAACTAATCCATATTAGCAAAACTCTCCTCAATCTAACGGCAATCATTTAGTAAGTCAATAAACAAAATGTATTTCGTAAATTGTTGAAGGCTTAAAACCCTACAACCCATCAACGTCCAGGCAGGGAAACACTTCAGTCCATTACATATTGGCCAATTATAAACTCATAACTTGAGGAGAGCAATGGCAGCATGAAAACCATATACAATCTAATATTTAAGGATTTGTGGAGGATGATGATTCTTATATCTTGGCAACAAACAAAAGAGCAAGAAAAGAGAAGAAAAGTAAGAAACTCATATAGTCAGCAGAGTTCAGCAAGCTGATACATACTAGAACTAGCACACCCCAATACATGAACACACTGGTGCCTTTCTTACAAGCTTTCTTCTTGAAGTTCAAACCACAAAAATACTAGTAATACTTTTTTCGTTTCCTGTAGATTTGTATTACTTCAATAACTCTGGCTATAGAATAAAAAACAAATTATTCTGAGGGCGTTATACTTCTTCAACTGACAGCACATGCAGAAAGTTAACAACAGAAGGGGTTTGTTCAATTCCCCCACACAACGCAAACAGGGCACAACATGATGAAAATCACGGAAAAAGAAATGAACTTTTATCAAAAAAACCTCAGCATTCTAAGAAAGGTTAGCAAGGTGGTTGATGCCTTCATCTTAAAGAAGGCTGCAATCTGATGAATAAGCAGAAGTTGAGCTACTGAAAAATGCCTAATTCCTACAGATTGGATGTTTTTCATTCTTCAGCGCTGATACTTTTATGACAAGACATAATCAGTGGACAACTTTTGGTTATAATTGTAAACAGTAAACGATGATTTAGGCTCCAATAAGGATCTATGCTAAGTAAGCACAACCTACTACCAAGTCTATTCTCCTTTTAGTTTATTGAACAAACAAACATATGCACATATACTTATATAGAAATGTATAAAGTGAAATTTGAGGTTAAAGAAAAGAGAACTTGTCTTGAATTGGTTATAGACAGTATCCAAGAGGCCCCTTATATAGGAGATTAGGCTTCTAGCAATAAGCAAAATTTAGACCACATGAAATAAGAAAATTCTAGAGTGCATTAAATAAGAAAAAACTAATTAGTGAAATTATTAACTATGATCCAATATCAACCTTGATATTTTCTAACATATAACAACATCAATTCTCTTGACTTTTAACATGCCCCATCAAACTTAAGGTAGTACTGAGTAGCAACTTGTTGCAAATCAAAAATGGAAAGTCAAGCCAAGCATGTCAGGGAAAGGGTCTTTTTATTTTTATGAACATGTCAGAGAAAGTTATTTTTGCAGGAACAGTCAATAATATTGTTGAAATAGTGTTGCCTGAATAGAGTGAACAATTACCAAAAAGAGAAGTGGTACTAGAATTATTTCCTCCATAGAGTCACTAGTAACTGCACAAAGAAAGAAAGCTTCTTACACACCACACAAGTAAAAAATCCTATTCTCAATTACCAGAAAGAAGTATAGTGGTGCAAATCTTCAGGATAAGTTCAATTGACAACTACATAGTAAACAAAAAATTCTCCGAAGAATGACCAGTCATACACTGGTGGGTTTGTTGTTGTTGTTGTCGTAATGACCATTCATACAAGGTTTAGAGGAGAGACTTTAATTCCATGAAGAAAAGAAGGGAAGAAGAATTTTCTAGAATAGTGACCTGAAACTCAGTGTTCAAGGGAGGGGAGTCAATACCTAAAGCCTGATATTTTGAAGAAAAGGGACAAAGAGTTTTCAGGACAATGAGTGGAAAATTAATGTACAGAGGAGGACTTGACACCTGAACACTGATACCTTAAACAAAAGGAAGAGAAAAAAGAAGTTTTGGGAATGTTCGGCTTGAAATCGCAGAGAGATAACGCCGGTAGAACCATCAATGAAAAGAGAAAAAATAGAAACCTAATGAGAACGAGGAAAAACTGTCCCAACAACGCCCCCGTCAGGCAGGCCCTAAGCTACTAAAATCTTTACCAACATTGTGAAAGGTCCGATACCATGTGAAAATAAAGATATTAGTATGTTGTTTTCATAAAAGTTTTTAAACAATTAGCTCTTTGGATTTCCTTATATGGAGTTTAGGCTACTAGAAATAAGGTAATTATAGATAACATGAAATAAGGAAACTTTGGACTATGTTAAATAAGTAAAGTTTAGATCTCGGAGACTTCGTCCCCGTGGTGGACAAGATGCGGGAAGGGAGGTTGAGATAGTTTAGACATGTGCAGAGGAGATGCGCGGATGCTCCAACGAAGAGATGTAAGAGGCTAAGCGTGGTGGGTATGAAGAGAGGAAGAGGTAGGCCTAAGAAGTCCTGCGGAGAAGTGATTAGGCAGGACGTGATGCAGTCTAGCTTACTGATGTCACAACACTTGATAGGAAGGTGTGGAGGGCGAGTATCAAGGTAGAGGGATAGTAGGTTACCGAGCATTTTTCTTTTTAATCTAAGAGTATTAGTATCATTCGTACGTTTGCTTATTCTTAAGTCTCCAGTGCTACCTGTTTGTTTCTTCCATTTCATTTTGTTATTACTGCTTCCTTTTCATCTCTTCTTGAGCTCAGTCTATCGGAAACAACCTCCCTACCTATAGAGGTAAGGTCTGCGTACACACTACTCTACCCTCCCAGACCCCACCTTGTGGTATTCTACTGGGTATGTTGTTGTTATAGATCAAGGAAACTTCCCTAGTTACTGGAATTTCTAACTATGACAAAGTATTCCATCATAATAACCCATATCTGTAAGAAGATAATTGATAATAATTATAAATGCCTTGCGGACTAAGGTGGAGAGAGAACTGAGGTGAAGAATGCGGTAGAAGCCAAATTTCAAGAATCAGAGTAGGGTTGTTTGGAAGTTTAGAAGCTCCAGCATACTCCACATTTTGTTTTTGTTGAGAAATTAGGGCTCAACCCCATTAAGCCACTTTTTGCAAACTAGAAGTAAGGGCTCCCATATGGTGTAGCGAAGAGGTCAAGAATTGGCGGTTGTGTAGGTAGGAAAGATCCCTGCAAAACATTGTTTCCCCTAGCCAGCTTGTTATGTATCTTACCAGCACCTAAGGATCAGTGGGCTATGGGGGTTAATGACTGGCAAAGGCAGTGCACTGGCTCAACTACCTGTCTGATGCCCCTTCAATTAAAAGCCAATTTGTCCAATAAAACACTGAGGCAGCTTGCCTACAGTAACACAAAGCTCACACTGGGCCTCTCATCCTCTTTCTGTGTTTTTTCTAGTTGGGGGTTGGCTGCAAGGAAATCATTCTAGGTTTTAACCTCCACCTTAGAAAGAAAACCAAAACTGGCTAAAAGATTTAACCAGATAAGAAACTTTATGTAGTTGTTGAGTGCACTAAAGAGCTTTACCATTTGCAAATTGATTTCATCAGTAGTCTTGATTCAACCTCTGTTCCAAATGTTTAGGGTGTTCAAATTCTGAACTAACAAACTGAAAGTCATAATATGTTTTTATTATTAAAAGAAGGTTAACGTTATTAACATAGACAAATCGCTCTTTCTCTGTTCAGCTTTATGCAAACCCATAATTGCGCACACATTGTGCCTCTTGGAAACTGAATACAAGCAGACATAAATTCTTTCATGCATTTCCACTCATAAATAGGGAAGAATATCTGATTCTCCATAACACCAGATAAATGGTTAGCTAAACTTTGTCTAATTTAATAGGAAGGAGAAATCCTCAATTTTAGGATGAATGCTTAAATATAAAAGTCAGAGAATTGTTCTCTTATACAACAACTATGCCACTGTCGCAAATAAGTTGGGGTCGTCTATATGAATCCTCATTTCTTCATTAATTGTTCTATTAAACACTGGAAAATTGAAAAGCTTAATATTACTATTGCATCCACAACCCCATAATGACAAGACTGCATGTGAGAATATCTTAAACAAACATACTGGTATACAAACATCAAATCATACAGCTGTGCGATCTGGCATAGGATTCCAAAGAATTCAAAGATATGCGCATTAGCTTAAATTGGCTATTTATTTCAGATATAGCATTGGCAATGCATCATTAAACACTAGAAAAGTTACAAAAAAAGTGCTTAAAGCAACAAATTATAAACAAAAACTACTTACTATCAAAATCCCCAACAAGAAGGAAGTAGGCATGCAAACTATGAACAATTTTGAGAAAATCAACAGTTTTTGATGCTGCAGCCAATGCCTGCATATTAGAGCATAGAGAATGAAGTAATTATTCACAAAGAGGTCCCAAGTCATCTGAAGTTAAACTCCAATGAAAGTGGGTAGTCCACAGCGTGGTGGAGAAAGAGGATAATTCAATTTTACCTGCCCAAGAAACTGACCTCCAAACACTTTCCCAAATTTAGGGGCATCTGGCAATGTTATACCTTGGAAAATGTTCACCTTCAATGGAACATTTATGTTAGAACTCCCAAAAGGGGACATTGAACTGGTAATACAATGAAACATCAATCCTTCAGACAATCACAAGTCTGTGGTGATAGGATAGCAATTATCCTGATCTACCAAATTATCTTGAACAAATTCAAGCATTCATAAGAACAGGTATCTTATTTCTTAAGCAAATCGAACCTTTAAAAGATCTAACAGATCTTGCTAAAGAAAGCATATGAAATATATGGATCTCACAAAAGAAAGACAAGTAACGTGGAGTTCAAAGCGCAATGGTAAAGAATGAAATATTATCACCAGCTATGCACCAAGAAGTTCCTCTTTTGCATACTGCTGACAATAGGTTAAGCAGAAATTACCGATGCTTAGGGGAAATCAAACATATTTCTTGCATTGGACTTTCATTGACTCCTTAGCCACATAAAAAGAGTCAAGTCCTGTGAGCTTTTCTGTATACACTCATTACCTCCTTGTGCTGCAGTTTATTAAGTAAAATTATTTCTTGGCAAAAAAGAAATAAAAAAAGAAACTCACAAGTAGTTTCTCCTAGTAGTTAGAAAAAGGATCATTTTTACTTAATTAGTTAAGAATGTCAACACCACTTATTAGCAGTATAGTCTGATGCAAGTCAATTAAGTCTCTACTCTCTAACATGAAGCGAAACCCATCGCTCTACAAACTGAACTACTCACTAGTTAACACCATCAGCTATCAGGTGCAACCCATATCTCTAAATGGGGAGGAGGAAAGATGAGAGAATGCTTAAGTGTTGAGAATCAGTGGTACAGGTTTCAAGGACAGAAATATAATTAAATCATACGCGGCAACGTACCCGAGTATTGGTACATAAACTGGCATAGATGACTGAGTCTAATAAATATAAAGAAGGAAATAACAGAAACTTTACGGCCAACATATGAAGTAAAAGGAATGTGAGGTCAGCTATAAGGTTACAGAAGGCATAAATAACATACCTCAATAGGCTCCAAGTGCAATATGTGCTCCACAAGTGCGCACGTATCTCTTTCTTTGTCTGCGTTCCAAATTGATTTGGGCTGGAGCAGATTATTATGCTCATGAGGCAGCACTAAGCAGGTCAGCTGCCATTAGAGAAAGTTAGATCATTACTGCAAAATTAGATGCAGAATGCCCTGGACATCAATCATGAAATAACTATGGAAAAGAGAACTGTTCCATGGTTGGAAAGAGGCAGCACCTTAGACAATGCAATCACCTCAGCAGGCTGTGTGGATGTTGCCAAACCTGCCATAACATCTTGAAGCTTGTAATTACCCAACACGTAAAAGATTGAAACTTGAAAGTCTAAAAGTAGTAGAACATGACTGTGCTACTAATAGAGGCCAAAAAGAGACCTACAGAGAGGCAATAACTGAATCTAGACTCTGGAATGACATAAAATATTTATACAGCAGAAAGTGATAACATTGAGTAGAGGACAAAACAGGACAAGACAGTCGATTCAAAAAATTCCTTAATTTAGGAAGTTGGAATCTAGATAAACTCAAAAGGCAAAGAATATACGAAGCTGACAAGGAGCACCTCACCATGACCAAAGTAATCAAATTGTTTGAGCTGGAATTCAGGACGATTTTCATCATCAGCTTGGCTGAAACCGCAGACTTCAGCCTGGAAATTGGATTACCATAACAATAGAAAAGGTCAGTTGCACGATTTATGTTCACATACATTCAGTACAACTAAAGCAAAAACAACACTCAGAATTACCTCTCCATCCCATATGAAATAAATTCCATCCCCAGCTTCTCCTTCACGGATAACATAATCTCCACGATCTGCAATGGTAACACAAAATAAATTGCATGGTCATTTTTTACGAAAAATAACATCATTATCAAAGTAGACAGTCATGATCTTATATCTTTTATTAGACTTATTGAATTGAAACAGTCATGATATGTTTTGTTCAAGCCTAGCAACAATACCAGAAGACAACCAGAAAAAACAAAATCTCAAACTGGTATACGCCACATGACCAGAAGTAAATGCCCCAAGTCTTGTCATTACCCCCTTTCCCTTTAATTCTTCTTCGTTTCTTCTTGGGGGTTGGTGAATTTGGGGTTGGGATTTGAGTCACTCACTTTACTGAACCATCACAATAGGAAAAGCTACCAACAGTAACTTACAAATTGATATTACAAGATCAACAAGGTGCAGTTCACTCACCTTACTGCACCAGCAAGTACAAACAGTCATCAAAAGTAACTTCCAGTTGATATTACAAGAAATATGAGCAGCATCTTATCTCTCCTCTACCATCCTATGACTAACCATAAAAATCAGTTACATAATTTCTAATAAAAACTATAATGGGCACAATTTTCTAGTGTTACGACCTAGTTCTCTCTTGTGAAGAGCCCAAGGCGCTTGAACTTGAAGAATGGAGGTGAATTCAGTATATCAACCACAATTTGTGCCATATTTGAGACAAAAGTAGGCAAGATGGAAATTTTGTTTTAATATACTCCCTCCTCCCAATTTATGTGATGGTGTTTGACTAGGCGTGGAGTTTAAGAAAGAAAGTCTTTTGAATTTTGTGGATCAGAATAAGTCATAGATATTTGTGTGGTTATAAATCATCTCATCAAGGGTAAAATAGGCATTTTAAAGTTAAAATATTACTAAATATAGAAATATGTTATTCTTTTTGAGACTGACTAAAAAAGAAAGAGCATTACATAAATTGGAATGGAGAGAGTAACACTTAGGCAATAAGACTTTAAACGCGCCTCAGCATCTTTGCCACAGAGAATATTGCGGACAGAAGTCTATGCAGCTCTTGCAACCAAGAGTGTGCGGTCAATGAAATGGGATGAGAACCATTAGGTCTCAAGTTCACATCCCAATAGAGACAAAAGCACTAGGTCTACCCATCTGTCTAAGGTTTTATTTCTTGGCAGACAGATAGCGCAGGAGATAGCAGGTACTCCGAGGAATTAGTGATGCACGCAAGCTAGCCCGAACACCACAATTTAGAAAATAAAAATTTAAAAAAAAAAATCTATGCGCCTCTTATGGAGCAAGTTCCCCATTGCTTTGACAAATCAGTAGTGACAACCTCTCCTCCCCCAAAATAAATGAGCTTTTCAGTGCCATCTTTATTGAAATACGAGCCACTAAATTTTTACCCTTTTGAATACACTTATACCTAGGAACCTCATGCAAATAACATCAATTAAATATGAATGAACAAGGTCACAAGTATTAGCAATGAAGAAGAAATAATAGAACCAATAAGATAACGGAAAGTTGAGTTGACTTTTCCAGTATTTACAAAATAAAAAACATGAACCATCTGCTTCAAAGAGATAGCTGGTAGAATAAAACTGAACTATTCTCTTTTTGATTAAGTAGTTGATAATATTAACAGGTATCAAATAAGATGCAAAGATTACATAAAAAACTGAAATATTCTTTCTTTACTTGTAATACTGATGAGATAAGAAAGGCCATCATTGGAGAATTCAATGTAATAACTTCGGTTAGAGCAAATCGATACTCCACTGTTATTAACCTTTCTTATCAACAAAGTACCTACGAAACTTTTTCATTTCATAAAAGTGAATTCTTATTCTTATATAGCAAATAGTATTTCCTCTTGATTTCTTACCTGGACTGGACTTCTAATGATTCTAAACTATTCATCACTATGCTATTCCCTAGGACTAACAAAATTGATATAGTGAAATTTTTGAATAATTTCGATGGGTTCAGAAAACATACATTTCAGTGGATCACCATAGAATACCTGCACATCTCCACTCATAGGGAGATCTTTTTGTAATGGATGACTCAGTGTCTCCGCCATTAACACAACAATTATGCTACTTTTTGTTCAAATAAAGGGGTTGCAATTATTCAGCTAGTGGGCACACATATCTCTACCTCCTCCCCATAGTTGTATAATGCTTGAGCACGAGTAATGTCATTCCCTATCGAAAGCTATTCACTTCAGTCTTGAAACTGGACATTGCAAAACTGACTGGAATGGGAGCAAATTCTGCAATTAGATTTCCCCTCTTAATTTGTTTCACGAAAAAACTAACTTTATGGTTGGCATTAGTATTTACCACCGATTCTCCTCTATCCTGATTTTTCTTTTCCAGATGCCCCTTTTCAATTTTTGCTTTTTTGATACCCCTGCCCTATTAATCCATTCTTCTTTTCCACATCTTGTACATTTCAAAAAGTAAATACGTCAAAGAATGTACCCTCATCTCTACAAATATTTCTCTCTGTACAGATCTACCACCAAATGAAAACTATGTGAGAACTATGACCCTAAACGAAAAGAAACAACTTAAGCCTTTCAAGTAAATGTAGACCCCCAAGGAAAAGCAATATATCCACTTCTAAGAAGTGGAATAAGGGCTAAAATATGCCAACTCTCCAGAACTAGAGAAATAAAATAACTATAAATTGATTAATCAAATAATGATATTGATTGTCTTGTTATAGATATGAAGAAAAAAACCACCATAAACTATAATAAGTAGGATTATTAAACTTTATCAAGTTGACAACCTAGAAGAGAAGTGCTATAACTGGAAGTCTGATATAATCCATCTGTACTCATAATATTATGCTCCTGATAACTTGTGAAGCTCATACTCATAAAGGACAGAGTAAAGAAAAACTAGCACTTAAATTTATGGGGAGGAAATTACCATAATGTTTAACCTTGACGAGTTGAGCAATTTTTCTGAGCGAAGAACCGGGCAGCCTCTGCAACAATGGCACGTCACCCAAGAACTCAATCACTACACAAGAACCCAATTCTATCAGAATATTTTCATACAGAATTCTAATAAGTGAAGGAACATCGCAAAAGAAAATAACCTAAAACAATTAATCAGATAAATTTCATAACCCCAACTAGTTCGGAATGCTATAATGAATCCATTCCGCTCGCACTTCATTCCGACTCTGTTACCTCACCGGAAGAAGTCGAAGATTTACCTGATTCGGTATCCATGTTCGTATCAAAAGATAATTAAAACCAAGAAACTGTGTGAAAAAAGTTCGCACTCAATAATTTCAGTGGGAAAAAGGTCACTTGTGACTGATTTTAATTTTGGGTGGTTGTCGAAGGGGTATTATTATAGTCAAAATTCAAAGAGAGAAAAAGTGAGACGAGCCTACATATACTGCCGCATGAAAAGACAAGGTAAAGTTTAATTTGCCACACGTTTTCTTCATTGCAAATTTTAGACGTGTTAAATTTGGACAAAAGATTTACTTGGGACAGTTATAAAAAGTTGCCATTTCTAGTTTATTTGGACTTTGTGCCCTTGTTTTCTTTTGGAGGGAGGGAGGTTTAGAGAAATTGCATAATTTTGCAATGGTTATATATTTATTTGTATTACAGTGAATGTTTATTTTTTGAAGAAAAGTTATGAGGAATTATCCTTATAAATAAAGGAGTTTTTCATTCATTATATTTCATCTTTTTAATTCCTTAAGAGAAATAATAATTATTCTATATTTCTCTACAATATTTTTGTTCTTATTTTATTATTTCATAACACATTATCAGCACGAGTCTCTGTCTTGAATAATCACTTTGAAAGATATGAGGTAAGAAAAATTAAAAAAAAAAATTCGAAAGATTTATTACTTAACAACATGAGATATTGTTGCTCTACGACTCTACCGTCTCAAAATTTGAAGGTCAAGGTATTATTTTTCTCCTTCTTTTAATATGGTTAACCTTACGAAACTTAATTTCGTTCCCCTTCAAAATTCGAACAAGAACTACCTTTCATGAGTGTTGGATGCTGAAATCCATATGGATGTAATGGGTCTTAGTGACACAATTAAAAGTGAAAACAAAGCATCAAACCAAGATCGTGCTAAGGCTATGATATTCTTGCGTCATCATCTTGACGAAATTCTTAAAATTGAATATCTCATGGTTAAGGATCCACTTGTTTTGTGGAATAGCCTAAAAGAAAGTATGACCACTTGAAGATGGTCATCTACCAAAGGCACGATGTGATTGGATCCATCAAGACTATAAGTATGTTCCTGAGTAGAACTCTTCAATGTTCAAAATTGTTTCCAAGTTGGAATTGTGTGGAGAGACTATTGATGATGTTGATATGATGGAATATGTGGTAGTACACAAAATTAACTGAGAGCTCTGGAAGAGCTAATGTGTTACTAGTAAGTCTCAAAATGAAACTTATAAGTTTCAAATATATAGAAAAAAATGGTACTATAAATTATGGGAAGATCTAATATCTTCATATTACTACAATTGAATCGGGTAATAAATATTTATGTAAAAAATTACCCGCTGTTTTCTTTTGTTTGTAATACATGAACATGAGTATGATGACAAAATCACATATGAAAGTAAACTAGAAGTTTACTGAAATAAAGATAAGTTGGCATAACTAGTTGGCCATCCCGGTTCAAATGTGATGCAAAAATAATTGAGAATTCACGTGGCTATATGTTGAAGAAATAAAAGATTCTTCAAGAATTCTCTTGTATTGCTTGTTCACATGATAGAATGATCATCATATCAGCTAAGATTAGGATTATATTCCCTGAAACTTTTAAACTTATAAAAAGGTGAATATGGGTCCGTTCACCTGCCATGTGAACCATTTGCTATTATATAATTTTAATAGATGCATCTATGATATGGTCACATGTGCTTTGATATCAACTTGCAATTGATTTTTGCAAGGTTGTTTGCTCGAATTGTTAAATTAAGAGCACAAATTCAAATTATAAAATCATATTGGTAATGTTGGTCCATATCTAAGTTGGTTTAGCAAAAAATATATGCCCCTAATTATAGTTAAACCATTTATTATGAGAATAAAAATCGCAATAAAATTTGGTATGAGATATGTTTCTTTAACATATAACCAACACTTGAATGCATCAAGTCAACAAGATTCCCCTATCACAACTGGTTCAGGGTCAAGAACCAAATAATTCAATCTAAAAATTTGAATGTGCAGTATATGATTCAATTGCTCCACCACAACGCACAAAGATGGGTCCCCAAATGAGGTTGGGGGTAAATGTTAGCTTTTTTAACATTAGGGGAAGAGGTGGTTAATAGCTGAAAATTATGTGTAGGATGAATTATCTAAATGCTCAGAAAAAAAATGTGAACTTAAAGTTCAAGAGATAACTCACTTGCAAAATATTGCAAATAAATTGTCGGATGTATTTGTTGACCCTATTTTATAATTCAGCTGCAAATGCTCTAATAAGAATTCTTGAAGGAAAAGTCTATAACACGCCTGAAGCATGATAGATCAATCAATTCTACAAATAAAAACTCCTTGAAGAAGGAGAAGAGCAAATGATCAAGATGGTTAGAATAATGAGGCAAGTGATTTAAAAGGATGACTACGACATAATACTTCATAATACCTTGAAAAGGTTCAGGTTCCTGAAACAATGAAAAATGAAGAGATCATGATAAGTTATGTCGTATTGGATCGATATCAAAATGATCGTCGATGATACCTTTGATATAATACAACGCTCAATACTATAAATATTGACGAGGATCTTGTATTCAAATCTGCCAAAAAGTGTGGACAGATAAATAATTGGCCAAATAAAAATACACAGTTCAAGTATAATGCCATTGGGTATAAATAGATTCTTGTGGCATAAAGATTTTTTGCTAATCCTGACATTGTTATATGGAGAGGTCCTGCTGTGGTGGATGCAATTATTTTGAGGTTGCTCATAAGTCTGGTAATACATGAAAACTTGACATGCGTATAATGAAATTATTTTCATGCATAGATAGATATTGAAGGATATATGAAAATCCTTGAAGGATTTAAAAAATTTTAAAGTGATTCTATTGAATATCCCAATGGATGTGAGATCGCTTAACATAAATAAAGATCAATTTCGATCTCATGAAAATGGTTAGAAAGTACAGTATGTTAATGCAATTGGCGTACTTATATATCTTGCTATTACTATCCAAGAGATAATATTTTTTATAATATGCAGGAAAAATATAATTTCACTTTTATTAGTAGAGATACGAGTGAATGAAAATACTGATATGAGTTTATTCTAATCAATATTGTCAAGTGATTGTTGGTTATGCAATGCAGAAAAGCTTTTTGATTTTATATGAAGATAATGCAGCATGCATAGCAAAATTAAAGGGAGGATTCATAAAAGGAGATAGAACGAAACACATCTCGTCAAAGCTTTTCTACACACATGAGCTCCAAAAGAATGGTGATACCAACGTGCAACATATTCGTTCAAGTGATAATGTGGCTTATTTATTCACCAAATCTCTACCAACTGCAACTTTCAAGAAGATGGTGCACAAGATCGGGATGCAGAGATTCGAGGATGTTCTCATTAGGGGGAGTTAAAACTCGTTGTACTCTTTTATTCCCTTACGAGGTTTTGTCCCACTGATTTTTCCTTGTAAGGTTTTTAATGAGGCATCTACCAATGCGTATTACAAGATATGTGTACTCTTTTTCCTTCACTAGATTTTTTCCTACTGGATTTTTTCTAGTAAGATTTTAACGAAATACATTATCTATAAAATAGACATTTAAGGGGGAGTGTTATAAATGTATTTGTATTATAGTGAAGGTCCTATAAATAAAGAGTTTTTTCATTCATTATATTTCATACCTTTAATCCCTCAAAAGAATCTCTCAAGAGAAATAATAATTATTCTCTCTTCTATCTTTCTCTACAATATTCTTATTTTTACTTTATTATTTCATAACAGTAATGGATTATTTGGTTCACGACATAAAGTGAAATATTTTGAAATTAAATTTATATTTTAATGGGTAAATATATAAATTTGATTGAAGCTTAATTTTGGATGTTTGATTTTAAGGTACGCATTGAGAAAGTGCATTTATACATCCCTTCCTCATTAGATAGGCGGAAGAAAACTTTTGGGTTTATCCATGAAAGTATATCTTCTAGCTCACAGAGAGTCGGGAAGAGAGTATATCCTCGCGATATCAGTATTGTTGAGTAGAATTTTCTTCCTAAACATATTTACACTTGTTGATACCTAATCTTGTGGCTACAAATTTCGAGGCTTCGCCTCATTTTTTCACCTACGAAAAATAATAAATATTTTCTCTCTTATGCATTCTCAGTTTTTCAAAAGCAAAAATATAAATGTCAAGTGTGATTAGGAAAAAGAGGTCTGAAAAAGGAAGAAGAAGATGTACGGGGGTTACATCTTTGGAGGAGTTTTAACGGTCAATGAAATTAGATGGGGAAGGGGTTTTATAAGGTAACAATGGGTCAGAGTAAAAGGTTGGTAGGTTTTAATAGTCATGGATCAGATAGATTTGTTGGATGAATAGTTTAATAGGTGAGTTTTTTAAGTGACGTGACCTATTTAAATATTGTCACGTGTACAATCTGATATTTGAAAAACAGTTATTGAATTTGTTAAAAAAAATCTATATATATAATAAAGGAAGGTTTTGAAAAAAATGGCGTGGCACCTCTCTTAAGCCATCATTAGTATTTATCTTTTTTGTCATTTGTTTGAACATTTTCTCTTATATTTTCTTATTTATTTTATTGTAAAATAAAATTCTTAATTATTATTACAATTACTCTAACTTTTCATATTCCTTATCTTTAAATCATTAATATCCATCATTACTTAATTTTTTAATGATACTTTATAATTCATATCATTTAAAATAAAAGTTAAATTTTTTTTTTATCACAAAAAGATGACAGTTATATAATATTTAATTATCTTTAGCTTCAGCTACTAAATGTATAAGTTAAAATGTGTAAATTTATCAGTAAATTAAAAGGTAAAGAAGATTAAGAGATTTTAGGTGATGTTTAAGTATTGTCTAATGCTAGAAGAAATTTATATTTTTCGGATGTTGCAGGTGTTAGCAAAGGTGAAGGAAATTTTTTGGCATGTTTCATTATTATTAGTGAACTTTTCTTGACAATATTTCCACAGTAAGTGTTGCATTGTGATACCATAAAAAATAAAATATAGATTATCACTTATTATCGTGGTTTCTAATTACCATTGCTAATTTCTTTTTCAAGAAATTCTTAATTAGTAATTCTTTGTAATTTCTTAATATGTTTCCCCAAAAAATGTCTTATGTGCAATTTGTAAGTCTTTGTGTCGATGATATATAAGAGTTGTGGTGGGATAGATAAAATTGTTCTATATTTAATCAGAGGTCTCGAGTTCGGCCCTTATATATATAAAAAAATTCTTATAGAAGCGCTTTCCCGTTAAATGAGCCTTTCATGGTACGAATTAGGGCCCCAATATTATTATCAAATGGCCAATAGAAAAAAATTCTTTGTGTCGAAGAATTTCATAGTAATTGTGTATCGAATTTCATTGGTGGACTCTTTGGATTTATAAGAGATGATGGGGAATTTTTGGATGGCAGAAAGATCAAATGATATGATGCAATTATTGTTTGAAACTTTGGAGAAAAATGAAGGAAAGAGGTAAATTAAATTGAATTTTGAAAAAAGAAGAGAATGTTATAAACATATTTGTATTGTAGTGAATGTCTATAAAGGTATTTGTATTGTACTGGATATATGTGTTTATATCATTGTGAAAGTCTATCTTTTGGAGAAAAGTTAGGAGAAATTATCCCTATAAATAGAGGGGTTCTCCTTCATTGTTTTTAATCCCATCAAGAGAAATAAAAACTTCTCTCTTTCTCTCTTCCTCTATACAATATTCTTGTTCTTTCTTTATTATTTCATAACACGTTATCAGCACGAGTCTCTGCCTTGAGCACTCACTTTGAAAGATTTGAGGTAAGAAAAATCAAAGTTTTCTTAGAAAGATGAAGGTTAGTATTTCTTGATATTTATGTATTTACTAATAACAATATCGATTTTGTATATGAACTTGAGGACGACTTATTGATTCACTTGGCAATTCATGCCTCATAATTGTTCCAGAAGAACAATATTGTGAAAAATATATTTGTTCCAGAAGAACAATATAGTGAAAAATATAATTGTTCCAGAAGAACAATATTGTGAAAAATATATTTGTTCCAGAAGAACAATATAGTGAAAAATATAATTGTTCCAGAAGAACAATATTGTGAAAAATATATTTGTTCCAGAAGAACAATATTGTGAAAAATATATTTGTTCCAGAAGAACAATATAGTGAAAAATATAATTGTTCCAGAAGAACAATATTGTGAAAAATATATTTGTTCCAGAAGAACAATATTGTGAAAATATATTTGTTCCAGCAGAACAATATTGTGAAAATATGTAAGAGAAATCATCTATGCATACCTCGATTTGCTCCCGAAGTAGCAATATCTTAAAAGAGGTTTTAAGCTATCATACCTTATGTGGTTAAGGCATATTTAGATGATCATGTTCCATTCCTGAAGAATGAGAAATTGAGAACTTTGATAAATGTTACAAATATAGATCTAATACAGATCTAGTCCCTGAAGGGAAATCAAAGCATCAAAAATCCATATGGATGCAATGGGTCTTGGAGACACCATTAAAAGTGAAAACAAAGCATCAAAAATGCATATGGATGCAATGGGTCTTGGAGACACCATTAAAAGTGAAAACAAAGCATCAAATCAAGATCGTGCTAAGGCTGTGATATTCTTGCGTCATCATCTTGATGAAATTCTTAAAATTGAATATCTCATGATCAAGGATCCACTTGTTTTGTGGAATAGCCTAAAAGAAAGATATGACCACCTGAAGATGGTCATCCACCCAAAGGCACGATATGATTGGATTCATCAAGACTATACGTTTGTTCATGAGTATAGCTCATCAACATTCAAAATTGTTTCAAAATTGAAACTATATGAAGAAACTATTTTGATATGATTGAATATGTGGTAGTATACAAAATTAATTGAGAGCTCCGGAAGAGCTAATGTATTACTACCTGAAGGAATGAAATTGTTGTATTAAGTCTCAAAAGGAAACTTATAAGTTTCAATGACATTGAAAAAAAAATGAGACTATAAATTATGGGAAGATCTAATATCTTCATGCTACTACAATTGAAGCGGGTTATAAATATTTATGTAAAAGATTACCCGACGGTTTTTTTATTTGTAGTACATAAATATGGGTATGATGATGAAATCACATACGAAAGTAAATAAGAAGTTTACTGAAATAAGTTGGCATACCGGTTGGCCATCCCGGTTCAAATGTGATGCAAAAATAATTGAGAATTCACGTGGCTATATGTTGAAGAAATAAAAGATTCTTCAAGAATTCTCTTGTGTTGCTTGTTCTCGTGATAGAATGATCTTGATCAGCTAAGATTGGAATTATATTTCCTGAAATTTTGGAACTTATAAAATGGTGAATATGGGCCCATTCACCTACCATGTGAACCGTTTGCTAATAGATGCATCCATGGTATGGTCACATGTGTTTTGATAACAGAGAAACTTTTGTTCTTTTAAATTTTAAATATTAAGTAGAGAGGGAAGAAAATTAAAGAAAAGAATTAAAGAAAGAATAAAAGGTGAAACAAAAGAAAATAAGAAGAACAAAAAACAGTAAGAAAAATGGTGTCACAATTACTTTCTTCATGTTTCATAGTGTGTGTGTATATATATATATTGATTTGTAGTTTTTGAAATTCATAAATAACTATGCCTTTTCAAATAAATTGTCATTTGCCAAATATAGGTTCAATGTGAAGTCGCTCGACTAATATAAATTATAATAAAATTCTTTAAGAAATGTTGAATCTCTTAGGATAGTTAAAAACTTAAGAACATCCACTACTTATATCAATTATATTACTTTATTATAGTTAAGTTATAAATGAAAGTAAATATATATAATTAGGTAACTATGATTTGTTGATATGGATATATATGAAGATATATATTGCGTATTCAGTAGAAATATATAATTAAGTAACTATGATTTGTTGATATGGATATATATGAAGATATATATTGTGTATCCATTTTTGCATGACAATTCTCTTAAATTAAGAAAGCCTTCTATTTTAATTTTTATTTTTATATTTTTTAGGGGGAGGAGGTCATTTTGTATCCTAATTTTTTGTTTGTTTTATTTTAAAAGGCTTAAAATTATTTAATTATATTACTTAATTAACACTGTGAGGTACAGAAATAATGTGTAAAAAATATGTATTAAAGTATTATAAATATATACAAAAATTAAAAATTATATTAATGACTTTTATATATAAATTTTTAAAAAGTTATAAGAAAATAAATATTTTATAATAATTATTTTTAAAAATAATATTTAAATAATTTATTAATATTATCTATAATCGCGTGAAGCGTGAAAGTGTTACCGGTAATTATACAACTATCTCTTTGAGTAACGAAATTAACATAAATAAACCCAAACTTTTTCCTAAAATTGACGTGCGGCAGTAATAACTAAAAAGGCCCGCGATTTTCAAACATATATCCATCACTACCCAAAAACCCTAATCCTCAACCCCTAAAGCTCCACTTCCCCTAGCGGATCCTCCTCTGTACAGCCCCTTCGCCGTCGTCTATCGATTCCATATTCTCCGATTCTCAAATCTACAAAAACCCAAGCTTCATTTCAAATTTTGCTTGAAAATTCACTCAAAATGTCGATGTCAAAGAGTTCCAAAATGCTTCAATACATCAATTACCGTATGCGTGTTACAATCCAAGATGGTCGTCAATTGATCGGAAAATTCATGGCTTTCGACCGACACATGAACCTCGTGCTTGGAGACTGTGAAGAGTTCCGTAAGCTTCCTCCGACAAAAGGGTCCAAAGAGGAACGTGAAGATCGCCGTACACTTGGGCTTGTACTTCTCCGAGGTGAAGAGGTTATTTCCATGACCGTTGAGGGCCCACCTCCTCCTGATGAATCGCGAGTCAAGGCAACTTCTGCCGGTTCTGCGGTTTCCGGTCCGGGAATTGGTCGGGCTGCTGGTCGTGGTGTTCCTACTGGACCATTGGTTCACGCTCAGCCAGGACTTGCTGGACCTGTTCGTGGGGTCGGTGGGCCTGCTCCGGGTATGATGCAGCCTCAACTTTCTCGGTCTCCGATGCCTCAAGTTTCTGCTCCACCGATTAATTACCCACAGCAGCCACCGCCAATGCTGAGACCGCCGGGTGGCGGTCCACCAATGCCACCGCAGGGTATGCAGATGCAAAGACCTGGGGGCCCTCCGCCTATGGCACCGCCACCACAGTTCCGGCCTGGTGGTGGTCCACCACAGTTTCCACCGCAGTTTGGTCAGCGGCCCATGGTTCCTCCGCCTCCCATGATGAGGGGTCCTCCTCCACCTGGTGCTCCCCCTAGACCAGGAATGCCTGGTGGTCCTCCTGGTCAACCGCCTCGCCCAGGTATGCCACCACCACCTCCCGGAGGTCAGGTTCCTGTTTATGGACCTCCTCGTCCTGGTATGCCTCCACCGCCTAATGCTCCCCCACAGCAGAATCAGCAGCAGTAGTAGAATCGGTGCGTACCCGCTTCAGTTTATAATAAGGCTTTTTTTTCTAGGTTTTGAGTTTGATATGTTAATTTGAGGTTACTATTATATTGGTAGTAGTGAGTTAAGATGTGAAAATTAAGTTGATATAGAGTTAAATCTAACTTCTAAGTTAAAAAGCTTAAGTGATCAGAATTCTTGTGAATTACAGAGCTTTGTGTACATAGTATAATAATCTTAATAATGGAATAATGTCAACACCAAAGGAGGTAATGTCATGTAGAATTGTATTGGAGTAAGGCTAATTTAGATCAAGCATGAGGAAAAAATATTGGTTTGGAGTCTCTTTTAGTATTACTACTTTTAGAATTATAG
Source organism: Datura wrightii (assembly GCA_035772735.1). Taxonomy (NCBI): domain Eukaryota; kingdom Viridiplantae; phylum Streptophyta; class Magnoliopsida; order Solanales; family Solanaceae; genus Datura; species Datura wrightii. Next base: position 32,650,302 of record JASDFA010000014.1, read on the forward strand.
AACAGAGTTAGCACAAGCAATCAAAAGTTATTTGATTAGAGGCTTCTTATGTTTTGATTGCATATCTTATATTTGTAAGGTCCTTCTCATCTTATAGATTGGTCAAGATAAGTATAATCTACATGATTGGTTTAACTAGCTCACATGTTCATGATTCTTTGAAAGGTTTTAGGTTGAGCTTCTTTGTTGAAAAGAAGTTATTCAGACGTTTTTGAATTCTTACATAAAGTTATTTAAGGACATTTGCTTTTTGGGTGTGTGATTTTTGGACATACGCAGGACCCACTATCCAACGTTAATGATTAACATCTTTTGGAAAGATGCTTTCTTATGAAATGCTTGTTGTAATTATGTTTATATAGTTTCTCTTCTTCTTCTTTTTTTTTTTTCAGTTTGTGGTGCTCTGCAATAAGATTTGTTCTATTTCATCTGAACAGACTTCTTCTATTGGGTTTGTGTTTTATGTTATATAGTAAGTTTATCAGACATGAAATCTAGGTGTGATGTGCATATAGTAGGCCTATTTATTTTGATGGATTTGTGATGTTTGATTTAGCATGTCATCTTGGAAAAATAAATTGAACTCTACATGATTGAAAATTTCTTGTTCACCCACTCTTTATTTAGGATGATGAAAGGGGTGGGTGGGATCTTCCCACCTTTAAGGTCAGCACCATTACGTGAACACGTACCTACTTGTAGGTTCACCTTTTTTTGATGCCATGAGGTTCTTGTTTGAAGTTATTTGTTTATCACAGGACAAACGTTCCTCAGTCACTGCTATAATTGACCTTTAGTATCAAATAATCTAGTTTGGCATTTGTTTGAGTAAACCTTTATGCAAAAAATAAAGTTATTTCTTTTTCTTCTCTTTTTCTTTGGAAGAAGAGTGTCAAAATTTTTGGATTTTTGATTTTTGTAAAGAGGTTGAAATTTTATTTTGAAGTTGAAGAAGTGTCCAGGAATTGTTTTCATCCTAAACGTCTTCTTCCACTCACAAAACTCTCAGGAACATCGAAAAACTACCACTACTACTACCACCACCAAACGCATCAACTTCCATAAACTATTCTTCCAATGAAATTCTTCAAGAAATTTTTAGCAAATGTCATCCAATGGACTTCTTAGTCCTGATTGCATTTGGTAGTAACTTGTATAATTTTGTGAGAAGCTGAAATGTTGAATTATTGTGAGTTCTTTCCAGCAATTTTCCTCCTCCTTCATCTATTAATTTGCTTACTGGTTCCTATTGCACTGATTATCTTCGAGCATGTCCAAGTTAGTATTGAGTAGTGTGTGGGATATCACTGCAGAAGCTCTTTATTTTGTTTCCATTTCCATTTTTTCCTTGTTGTGTACATGACAAATTAATGGTTACTTAAAGCTAAATGTTTAGTCAACTTTTTTTGCTGGACAATTTGTCCCCAGTTATTAATAGTGGACATCTTTTGGAGTCTGTTAGCACTCTAGTTTTAGATGGAGCCAATGTATAGGGGCTATTCAACTTTCTTTTGTATTTTTGTCTCTCTGTAATTATGCCCCATGATATATGCATCTTCTTGATGCCTTTCTTTTGTGAAATGCCTTCATTAAAAAATAGTTACTATGGAGCACCCGAGGGTGTGGCCCAGTGGTCAATGAAGTGGGTGAGAACCATGAGGTCTCAGGTTCAAACCTTAGCAGAGACAAAAAACACTAGGTGATTTCTTCCCATCTGTCCTAGCCTTGGTGGACAGAGTTACTGCTGGTGGGAGGTGACAGTTATCCCGTGGAATTAGTCGAGGTGCGCGCAAGCTGGTCCGGACTCCGGACACCACGGTATTCAAAAAAAAAAGAAAAAAGTACTATGGGAAGTGATATGCTACTGTCTAGAGATTGTACATATTCTTGTGAGTAATATTAAATACAAAAAAAAGTTTGTACTACTACCCATGGAAAGGATAGCCACCAAATGTTTATGAATCCTTCTCTTGCATTACTAATAAAAAAGCTAATTTTATAATAATCCCAAGTTGTTTAATGAAGAATTATTATGGATGCATCTTTCTTCTATTTTTTTGGTGCAACATATCACAATTGATATAGAAGCCATGATAGACTTTTTGAGCTCTTTACACTTGCAATTTTAAACACCTTTGTATATTCTTTTTTCAGCATCTCCTTGCTGCTGGATTGTCAAGAAATTACCTTTAACATTAACAATGGAAAAAAGAATTGTTCTCTCCTCCCTTACCATCCCTTGGCTGTGTCCCTGGTACAGCTTGAATGATAACTCATTTGTATTGTTTTTTCTGTGAGCAGTGTAGAGTTCCTGTAAAGGTAAACTAGTCATATCTTCTCCTGCATGCCTGAATGGTGGAGTTACAAAGAATCACTGGGCTACGGCGATTTTCAGTTAATGTTGAGCTGGTCAGGTGATTGATCTTCATGCTGTATGCATCCAATGTTCATCGGTTTTTGCTAGAGTTTTGTAACTTGGCGAGATAGGAGATTTCAAACTGATGTACTTAACAATATCTGTCTTTCTCTGCTTTTCTTTTAAACATTAAAACTGCGACTATTTGATATGATTGAATGAGGACTTCAGTTGTGGTAGACGGTGCTGGTATACAGAGCTCCTGTCTCTTATTTGATCTTCCTCTAGATGGCTCTTAGTACTGAGTTATTTCTAGATGTCACTTGGAATTTTCTGCCAAATATGAGTTTCTTGATTCAGGAAGAGGCGGATGGTGTTCTTGTGGAAGGGAACCGATTTTACCTGAGGGGTAGCACGGTAAAGTAGGTTAAGAAGTCTTGGATAAGTAGATGAGTTCCGTTTTAAATCTGGTGTTGATTCGAAGATTATTGTGTAAAAAAGGATACGGGTTTTGTGGCTCGGGTTTGGGAAAAATATTAGGGATCCATGCTGTTATTTGGATATGTGTGGCATTTGCTATTGTGATTTTGACCATGTTTACCCTTAATATTGTAGCAGAGAAAGAAAACAGGAGAGTACTGTGAAGGACGCGGTATAACTGTTTGCTGAGGGAGTTGGAAACTTGGAACAGAAAAGACCTTAAGCTTTGCAGGTTAATCTTTGTATGTGACAAAATTTCATTTCTTAATCATTGACCTTTTTTCCCATATATAATTTTTCATATTTTCTTTTTGCAATTCAGTTTCTTTTTTTCTCTCTTTCTGTTTGGCTACTACATATTTCTGCAAACTAAATCAATTTTTAAATATAATTACAAAATAATTAGTATTTGTTTACATTTTCTTTAATTACATGGGAAACTGTAATCTATTTGTTCAATGTCTATAAAAGTTCAATTGGTTCGAGGAAAAGTGTATAACATTTTTAAAACATTAAAAAAATAAGTGACTGCGTTGGCCTATTTTATTCGATTTTATCACATTAAATCCCAACAAATTTTTTCCAATATACTCTTGTATAATAATAATAATAATTATTACTATGTATCAGTCGCAAAAATAAGGTGAAATCAATTATATGAATTCTCTTCTCATTGAAGCTCATTTTTTTGCCATTACACTAAATAAAATAAAAGCAAAAATTTAAGTCGCAATAATAATGATAATAATAGAAGTTCTGTAACAAGTGTAAAACCTAATCTCAACTAGTGACAGTTACTTGGATTTTTTTTTTTCATTGTGCCCCATTTTAGCTAGGTCAGTAATACCAATTATTTGTATGTCTTTCGAGGTAATTTTCTTTCATTTGATTTTAGGTTTATTATATTCGCTCCAACATATTCACTTGCCATAATATATATTATTTACAAATTGATGCATTTATAGATCGACGTCGAACATATTAAACTATCTCAAGCTACCTTTTCATATTTAATCTTTAATGTATATCATTTTTAATCTTATTAAATTTGGTATGACTGCATATCTGCTTTAACATCTATATCTCTGCAAAACTCATCTTGTGAATGTGTTGAACTTTCGCAGTCCAACAATCTGATTAATTTTATGATAACATTTGTATGGTATGACGTTGTCGGTCTTATAGCACTTTGACAAACATCATTGTATTACATTACATGAAAACGAGATTGCGCTTCTCTATTTCAATCATCTGATGTTAATTTTATTAACATATTCATATATCTATGTATTATCTTAAAACAACGAGCTTAAATATCTAAATCATTTACAATTTAGTACCATGTTGCCATCTAATCTCACGTCGACTACTCTCTTCTTATGTCAACTAAATCTGCAAATGCATGTATACAATCTTACTTTTGCTTACACTAAAACTCTTTTAAGTGTTCTTTCATAGATTTTGTGTAGATCTTTTTTTCTTTCACGGCTGATTTTCATCTATCTTCGTTGTAAGAATATAACTTCCATTGTAGATTTGCCCGATATAAATTCAAATTACTTCTCTTTCACTCTTTTCGTATTCCTACATCGATGCTCTATCGATCTTTTTCCGAGTTTCATTGTATATCTTACGAGTTTAATTCTATTAGTTCACACAAATTTGAATATTTTCGTTGTTCTTATAAATCGGACTCAGGGTACTCTTCCTTCACTCGTGGGGCATCTTACCACATTTTAGTATAGTATTAAATAATTTTGTGAGTCATTCTATTCTGACGCTACTAAAAACAGGTCAAAATCGAGGGATTTTTTTTCATATAAAATCGATGGTTGGGTGGAAGATATTTTGAGATACACCATCGATTTATCGCACAATTTATTATACACAAAAAATGAAGTGGAAAGCTGAGGTAGGGACAAGGTCCGGATATGTTGTTGTTTGTAAAATCGACATAATTACTCGGTTATACAAGAAAAATAATAAAATTCTTAATTAAAAAACAACATAATCCCTCGGTTTATGAAGATAAAAAATTAAAAGTAGGTTTATTTGTTCATTTTTTGTTACAGCAGTGGGAGCTCGTTTTTTCTCCCGCACTAGTTACTAGTTACTACCTCCCTCTTAAAAAGTCAATTTCTACGTTGATTCCCCCTCGCTCTCCCATCACTCTGACGATCTAACCCCGGCCCTTAACGCACTGGCGACCTGCCCTCCTCCTCCGACGAATCTTCTTCTTCTTCTTCCATAAGTTTTAAAATCCTATAGTTCTAATATTGTGAGATTTTTGTAGTTTAGGATTTCAAAATTTTGTGAGTGTGGTTGTGAATTTGTAACATTAGGTTGTTAGATAATATTGTTAAATGTAATTGTGAATTTTGAGATTTAGTCTTACTGCAATAATCATATCTCCAACAATACCATAATTTATGACCCGCATTATTAGCTTTGTATCTGTCAATTTAGTGTTTCGAAAGCATGCAATATTTTAACTAACTTTTATACCTTCATACGAGAACTCATTCTTATATGTCGAAACTAATTTTTTTTTACCTACACTGCTCTGTAGCATGGAACCCCTAGCCTTTCATATTTTGTGGATTTGGCGGAACTAACTTTTTACCCGTACCATACATGTTGTGGGAACCACACCCAGACAACAATGTGGTGGAGTCCTTTACTCATTTTTCATCACATTCGAGTGCTGATATAACGTGTGCTTAGGTGCACGCGTCTTGATAAGAAGAGCGGCAATAAAAGCAAGTTCATGCCGGCGAAGTTGAATGTCCTCTTCCAGTATCATCAATATATTACTCATACCAATTTCATTAACAACAAATAACAAAAGAAATACTACCATCACACAAAATGGACTTGATCGATCTTAACCCACTTGTCTTTAACTCTTTTTCACAAATTTTACTATTAATCAAAATGATTAATATTAGTTTTGGGCATGTGCTTTACACCCATATTTGATGCTAATTAGTTCAAATTTCTTAAAACATTATAAATAATATTTGAATAAGTGTGATGAATTGCACTATAATTGAAAGGGAAGGATGTTTGCTCTAATTGATAAATTGTACAATTCATTATCATTGCAAAGTACAATTACAGCAAAAGTTACTATCAAATGATCCCCTTCATTTTTTTAAGAGAGCACATCAAATATTTCAAATTCCTTAGTTTATGGGTGGATCAAAAAGGCTTTCATGATACTGTCCAACAGATATGGAACACTGATATCACTGGCAACCAGCTATGGAGTAGAAGTTTGTTTGACATAGACATGGAACTGGACTCACAGATTATCACCGATATGCTGCTGAACAGAGGCAATGCCAATCTCAAACTGAAAGAGAAAATCGACTGCATTGTTGAAAATCTGGAAGGAAAAAAAGCAGAAATTAGACACTGTTTTAGAAAGGCTAATCAGGTGGCCGACTACCTAGAAAAACTTGCCTCCAAACAAGACATTGACAATCACTTCTACACCTTCCAATCGATGCTCAAAGAATGCAAAGGAACTCTGCTGCTGAATTTTTTTGTTAGCTAATGTATCTGCTTTTCTGTAGGACCTCTTGGTATCCTACCTTTTGCTCATTGACTAGTTTGGTTAGCTAGTCAATTGCTATATTCGGAGGTAAGGTCTAGTCCCCCTCTATGTATCTTTTTGCTGGAATATAACATCTTTTTAACCAAAAAAAGAAAAGCATTATATTATTTTACTTGAGTAACTAATTCTATAATCAGTAGTTGTACACAGTCAACAAATAATATAACGTTTTCTTATGCAGTTTCTTTAATATATCAAATGTTAGACTTATATGATATTTCAACAACACATAGAACAACATCACTTGTGATTACAAAAACTTCATGCCTTAAAGCTTGTGTCATTTTAAAAAATTATAACCTCCGTCTTTTTATATTTTTATATATTTCTTATTTTATTTTTATGATATACATATATATCATATATATATAGAGAGAAACCATTAAAGTTTAATTTTTTGTAGGGCACAAAAAGTTCGTACTATACTTTTCAATAATTATATTGAAAAGTGAAAAAAATATTCACAACAAGATAAGATCTGTTATATCATAAACAGACACTTTAATAGTGTTAATCTTAATTTTATATCAGTAAACAAGAAGATTTATGTTGGATTCAATGACAATATTATAGTTCAGGAATGCAACAGTCACTTTTTCAAATAATTTTATTTCGTTTGAAGATGCAATACAATATTTGGATGTAACAATCTTTGGTAATTTCTTTAGATTTCATACTAATCTAACATTCAATATATTCATCATATTTTACTTCTATTTGCTTAATAAAATATTCTTTGTAGATATATTTGAAATCTTTGTGAGTTCTAAGATCTTCAAGTGTGAAAACAGTTATTAATGTTGATTGAACGTTTTGTCATTCATTAAAAGATATTGTTATAGATAAAATTGTCATATACTATTTTTCTTAAATAATTATCATTAAATTATTATCCTAATATTTAAGAGTTTGAAATTAATTAAAGTTATAGGTATTAAATTTTTACTTATTTGTAAAAGATAAGAATTCCTAATATTTAGTATTTTAAAATTGAATTTAATAGAAACTGCATTCCCATTCCAAGCTGCGATCATAAGCACGTCTAATTATTTAAGTCATCGCAATCACCCCTCTATGACAAAGAGGGCGGGCTTGGCATAAATATACATTCGTTCCAAAATTTCAATATACACAACTCAAGTGTATGCCCGCATACAGAATTACTGAGAAAGCAAATAAATCACACACTGACCCAATCAGCTCCAGAAAAACATTACTCGAAGAGAAGTGCGACAAAAATAATATAGATTTGTGATAAAATAAATTACAGAGAATTAAAATTTTCAGTTTGATTTAGCTAGGGTTTTGACCTTTGGAAGAAGGAGTCGCCGGAAACGCGAGAAGAGAGCTAGGGTTTTTCTAAGCTTGGGTAATCAGATAAGTACGACAATGCTTTGATGATAAAGCCCACACAGTTTTTAATTGTAGAGTTAGCACCTTCAAAACTTGTTGATACAGCAGATACACCCCTTTCCTAGAAAAAGTGGGGTGATTGATATTATAAGAGCGATTTTGTTTCGTAATTCTTTACGACCTTGTTTTTAGTTTTTTTTTTTAAATGAAAGATTTTTATTTTTATAGATAAGAGATTTGAAAGTCATTTTCTCTATTTAATTTTTACTTGATATTATAATATTATTATTATTTTTTATTTAATTTATCCATAATTTTACTGTTTAGAGATTTAACTAGGGTGTACATAGTTCGGATTGATTTGAGGTTTTTTAATATCAAACTAAAATAATTGCGTAGGATTTTTAAATCTATAAACCAAATCAAACTAATAAAATTCGAATCTTTCAACCTTAGGTTTTTTTGAAGTTTTCAATATTCTTGAATTTTTGAGTTTTTAATTTTTTTTATAAAGTCTTTATACAAAACATATAATTTATGTTTGAAATATTTCTTTAATAGTAACATACAACTATCTAAGACTTTTCTTAATTAAGAAAATAACATGAAATATGAGACATGTATTGACGTTGTACTAAAATATTCAGACAAAAAAGATAATGAAATTGCATAAATTAAATATTGCTAATTAAAAAGTCATAATGAAAACAATTATACTCTAAGGGGTCGTTTAATTGGGAAATAAGTTATCTTAAGATAAAACATCCCAGGGTTAGTTGCGTTGGGATTGTTATTTCACTTTCAATGTGAAGTAAAAATAACTTTGTAAATCCGGGATAACTAATTCCGGAATAAGTTATCCTGAGATTCTTATCCCAACCAAATATGAGAAAAACCTGTTCACCAAATTAATCACGAGATTAATTATCCCTTTTCTCTTTTACCAATCGAGCCCTAAAATTGCTAACTCATGTCAAACTATGCACGACTAATAAGTATTAATTACACAGCTAAATATTTTTAGAAAAAAATTAAGTTATATGTTTCACTGTATAAATTAACCAATGCAAAATTAAAGAATAAATATCTAATATTATTGTCATTCCTACTATTGAAATCATTTCTTTTGTTAGCATTAATTTTAGTTTAGAATTTGTCTGAGGCAATAAAATGCATCTATGAGCTATAAAACTTATTGGGTCATTCATAATTTTAAGTTCAAACTTGAAATAATATATTAAAAGATAAAACTATGAAAACTTTAAGAAGTATTTATGAATTACACAAAAATATTTATAAAAATTATATAAATATAATGCCGGGTTGATTTGGTTTGATTTGACTTTTTTTAGTTAAGACTAAACCAAACCAATTCTAATCGGGCTTTTTTTTGTTTCAACACCAAATCAAATCGAACCAAACCACTAGTCCAATTTTTTTCTCAATTTTATTTATATTATTGGGTTAATACAGTTTGTCGGTTTACTTTATACCTCCTTAAATTCAAGTATATATTTTCTATGAATTTCTCACGGATCTTATTACTTTTTTTTTTCATAAAAATTTGTAATTTGTAACCTAAATTCAACATTAAGCAAATTAATGTCAGTGTTTCGAATTCTACTATTTAAAACCAATTTTGTTTCACCTTTGATAAAATATTTTACATCTAAACAATTTTCTTTGCCATATTAATTAAGTTTTGATAATTTTATATGTTGGTGTAATTGTGTTGGTGGAAATAATTTTCATTTTAAATAAAATAAAAGTCCGGCTTCAATGCAGTATCCAACATGAATAAATTAAAAAAAAAAGAAAGAAAAAGGAATGCAAGTAGAGAACAACTTTTATGTTTATTTGTAATTTCAGTATGGAGAAAATTTTATTGAAAAATATTGTCATCATAACGGTCCTATTAAGATATGATTCGAATTAATTAAATTTTAATATAAATATTGAATATCTGATAAAAATAATTAGAATAGAAATATTTGTTATTTTTTATTTTTTTTATTTTTTAGGATAAAGTTTATATATTTTTTAAGAAAAAATTAATAAGAGTTATAATTTAATTAATATAATTGATAGATATTTTTTGAAAATATACAATAATTATTTTCACATTTTAAAGTAATTTAAGTACTAAAGATGAAATTAAAAATAATGATTAATTAATTCTAATTTTAAAAAAAATAAAAAAAATATTTTAAAATAATTATTTTTAATATATTTAATAATTAAAATGAAACAAGGTGAATAGATACTTAGAAGTAGGACAAAAGTTATGAAACGGCAATAAATTCACAAGAGAGTACTTTCTTGGCTTTTCCTCTTCCTTTTTGTTCTTTTTTACTTTCTTTCCTTTTCCTTCCTTTTTTTTCTTTATTTAAATTTTTTATTAGCACACTCACAGTTCACAGGAAACTTCTACCAACCAGAGGGAATATATAGGAAAATTATAGGAACTGTTTTCTCCACACAAATCACAACGAAGCAGAGACCCATAATCATAAGTTATACTACTTGCAAACCAGAAAAAAAAGCAGTATTAGTAATAATTAATCAGAAATCCAGTACCATTAGAGAAGGATCTAGGTATAATCCCTAGATATTCTTTCACTCAATTGTAAAGGACCCCACAAAAATGGTGTGTTTAACGAGTAGTTGCAGCCTTTTCTTCCATTTTTCCCTTCAATTTTCAGTGATTTCTCTCTTTTCAAGTTTCAAAAGCAGCCCCTTTTCTACCTTTATTCAATTATAAACTATACGGTATGTTCCCTTTTTGAAGTTTGTATTGATGATTACAACTGTTATCTGCCCAGTTGCTCCACAGCCCAGTTGTTCTAATGGTAATTTAATGCCCTCTCCTCTTATTTTACGAATAAAGATTCAATCTTGATTTTTGATTTAATAAAAATTCAAGTCTTGATCACTGAGTTAGCTCAACTACTTAGCAAAATCTTGAAAAAACCCAGACATCTGCTCTACCCATAGAATATTGGTACCCCACAATTCGAACCTCAACAGTGTTGTTGCCTGATTGAGAAATGACCCATTTGCTGAATCAGTTTTGTCATTCATTTTCTTGAATATAATTGTCATTCTTGAATTGTTAGAAGATGACTGTTTGGTAGGACCAATGTCATTTGCCTGTTGTGTTCCAGTTGTTGAATGTGTATACTGCTTAGCTTGTGTACGGTGGGTGTGGAAGAAGTTCCTTTATACTGCTGGCCGTGAAAGTGAAAATTGGGGACTTGCAACTGCAAGTGAGTTTGAGCCTGTGCCCAGGTTCTGTCGATATATTATAGCAGTATATGAGGATGATATAAGAAACCCCATATGGACTCCACCTGGAGGATATGGTATTGATCCAGATTGGGTTATTGTAAAGAAAAGTCATGAAGATACTGAAGGGAAGGTATCTCCTTATTTGATCTACGTTGATCATCAGAATGCTGATATAGTTGTAGCAATTAGGGGTCTTAATTTGGCCAAGGAGAGTGATTTTTTGGTCCTACTTGACGATAAACTTGGGCAAGCGGAATTTGATGGGGGTTATGTTCATAATGGTCTACTTAAGGCAGCTGAATGGGTTTGGGAAGCTGAATCACAAATTTTAAGAGAATTGGTGGAGAGGTATCCTGATTATACCTTGACATTTGCTGGGCATTCTTTAGGGGCAGGGGTGGTAACACTGTTGACAATGTTGACTGTGAAGAACCGAGAAAAGTTGGGGTTCTTAGACAGAAAAAGGATCAGGTGCTTTGCAATTGCTCCTGCAAGGTGTGTCTCACTGAATTTGGCTGTGAGATATGCAGACATCATAAACTCTATTGTACTTCAGGTAAGCATGTAGGTTCTTTTTGTTGTCTGATACACATCTTCTTCAGTTTGACTAGTACTATTGGATTTATCTTAATGGAAAGGGCAACCAGATATGTGAGGTCGATGATGTTTTTCCTTTTTTTGATACGAGACCATTTAATCCTTCTACTAAAGAACATTCCATAAGGGGAGTTCTTTTTTCTTTACTTAAATTTTATCCTAAGTGGCACATAGCTTATCTTTTGGATTTAATACTTCATATTTGAAGTGCAACGCCAAATAGCTTGATCTTATTGCATGGTGTGAATGTCATTATGAGGTAGTTTACCATCAAGTAGCTGTTTCTCTTCTGATAGATGTAACATGAGAAGCATTTGAATGGTGCTTATATTTTTGTAAGTAGTGTGTATTATCCTTGCTGTTGTGGGATGAAGTGACCCATATATTTTTGAGGAGATAGTTTCTCCCTGCAATTAGTGAATCAAATGTTGTTAGTTTGAAGGAATTGAACTGTTATTTGGAAGCAAAATCTATGGATTGGATGTAGAGCTACACTTACACAAAACATATGAAGAAAGGTGGACATTCTATTCTTGGGAAGCAATTCCTATTAGAAAAGGTAGATGTGATTCACAATTTAGGAAGATGCCTTTTTTGATAATCAATAAGGTCTAATATCTTATATATATATATATGTCCAAGATTTACTTGTTTGTTTAGAATTTATGGTCACATTTGACACATGTTTACCATGACCAATCAGGATGATTTCTTACCTCGGACCACTGTAGCACTGGAAAATGCTTTCAAGTCACTTTTCTGGTAAAAGATTGCAGGTCTTCTCTCCTTTTAGCGTGACTTTTGATGTCTATGTAATATGTGATTTTAAATATGCAGAATCAAAATAGCTTAGTTAAAGTGACATAGGCCAAATCGGATATGTAATTATTGGAATAATTGTTGGAGATTCAAATGATGGATAGTCCCCTGGCCTACGTACTTTCCATTTTTACATTATCTAAATTAGAAAACAAGAAATTCAAGTTCGAATATCACACCCCCAAAGAAGAAGCGAGCTATGAATGAGATAAAAGGAGATGGGAAGTCTTCTTTCCTTTCTTGACTGTGAAGTAAGACCAACCTCATAAAAAATAGAAAAATTTCTTGTTTCCTAGTCAGGTCACTAAAGTCGTGAAATTCTTCGTTCTCGAAGTTCTATAAAAAATGGATTTATCTGAACCAATACATGATTTCATGGAAAGGTGAATCATAGGCGATAAGTAGCTGGAAGAAACAGAAATGAAGGTATTATTTCCAAAATTTTGCCTAATCAAACCCCAGAGAGTCGTTTTTGCTAAAAACTCGAGTAGTTTCTTGAAAACTCACTTTAGATATGAAACTTTGAGTATTGAGAGATGCTCTATAATTTCAATTTCCTGATCTTATAATAAAATTGGATAAGACTTAGGATTTTTTTTAGCATAATGTGACTCGGTCCATTGCTCGTTGTCTTTTTGGTGTCACCTATTCGCCTTTTATTGGATATTGGTAAAACCCCCACCACAATTGATTGTCCAGTGGCTCGAATCCCCAAGCTCTCGATTGGAGGTGGAAGGTCCTTTGTGGCATCACTTTGTGATTATAAAGTGGAGAAAATTTAAAAATTGAATGCAAAACTTTTTAGCGTGACAGAATCAATGACAGTCTTAAGACAAAATCTTTGCTTACTCACTGCAAAATAAGAATTTCCCTGCCAATTTGATGTTTGCCACTTATACAATTCCTTTACTATAAGAAGCCCAGAATTTCTTGTTAACTTATAGTGGGAAGCTTGATGAATGGAGTTATTATAACTTTAAGGAAGAATGAGTAATTCTGCAGTTTTTTTCATTCATTTTGATACTTGAATATTTGGTTCATCATTGTATCAGGTCATATATTCATAATACCAAAAGACTAGTATGACAGACCCATAGGCTGACAAGTATTCTTTTTTCTATAGTTTCCCATGCTTGATGTGCATAATGTGCCTGAAGGATACATTCACCATGGAGGAGAAGATGCTAAAAGATCCAAGACGCCTTTATGCTCCAGGTCGTCTTTATCATATTATTGTCAGGAAGCCCTTCAGGTATATGAAATTCCATTTTGCACAGACAGATTCGTGAAATAAAATGGTAAAACTTTGGCAGGATTTCATGTGCTATCTTTTCACTAGTAAACATTAGAATTTTGGTACCATTTAAGGACCTAGCTTGGCTACAAAATTTATACTTTGTGGAGCCAAGTTGAAGAGCAATAATTAGCAGTCCGCGGGGAGGTGTGTGTGTGGGAGGCTGTGTTTCTTCTCTCTAAAAAGGAAGATCTTTCCTTTTAATTGCTTGCTTACATTCCTTTTCTCAAATACAGCTGTTTCAATAACTAAGCCTTAATCCTAACTAGCTTCCTATAGTATGCTAAGAAAAGAGAGAGATCCTATTAGCTAACTTCTTTTTTACCATTCCGAAGCAATGACTTAGGTTGCATTAATGCTGTCTTTGAACCATTTACCAGGATGTGCTGATGCATAAACTTTTTAATTTAACCTCTCTGTGCCTCTGCTGCAGCTTTGCTAATATTAAACCCATTGTGAGGACCGCTATACCTGTTGATGGACGGTTTGAGCACATAGTTCTTTCATGCAATATGACATCTGATCATGCCATTATTCGGATATTGACAGAATCACAAAGAACAATTGATGTAAGTCCTCCGCAGCTCCATTCTTTAGTGAGCATAGCCTAATGAATTCAGACTGAAGTACTGACTGTCATATGAAATTAAAAAAAATGTTCTTGTTGTTGGCACAAAGTTAAAATGCTGGGATTTTATGGCATTAGGAAATTTGATTTGTTAGAGGACCTTGTTAGAAAAAATACATGGGAAAAATCATTTTTCCAGAGAGTGGATCCTTGCGCATTTAGATTTTTCTCATTTAGAAATCATGGTTGAGATTCAGAGTTGTTGTGGCACATGTCTTGGTAAATATATAATAAATTTGATGTGTTAATGTAGCTTTATTAGTCTGTGGAGGAAATCCCTGCCTATAGCATCTGACGAATAAATTCTTATCCTGTCAGATTTGTTTTAACTGTGAGAAACTTTTAGGAAAATGATTAGTTAAAGCCAACATTCACATTGTTATTCGTGAAATTGTTTCCATTTTCTTTATACACAGTTGATGTTGGAGAGGCATCAGAGTATAGAATCTATGAATATCCCCGTGCAGCAGAGAATGGAGCGACAGGCGTCTCTCGTTAAGGAGCACATGGAGGAACACAAGGCTGCTTTGCAAAGGGCAGTAGCACTGGATGTGCCCCAAGCATATTCTCCTTCTACATATGGAACTTTCCGCGACATAGAGGAAGGACCGGATTTTGGAAAACCAGGGGAGTCCTCTCTCACAATTTCCAAAAAGAGGAGAGATAGCTGGGATGATTTAGCAGAGCGTCTTCTTTTACACAGATGAGTAGGGGTGAGCTGGGTTGAAGAAGTCATAGATTGGTCAGTGTCATATTCATTCTTTTCTTCTCTTTAGGGGCTCTTCGAATATATTTAATGCCCTTGTATAGGTTATTAGGACGGCGTTTAGTAGATAACAGGCAAACAAGTCTCTTGTTAGTTCACTAGTTGGCATCAATTACCATAAAGGATAGCATGTACCCGGATCACATCAGTTATTAGCTCCGAGGGACAATTTTGGGTGCCCAAACATCAGTTACAGTAATGTAGATGAATCTAAAGTACACAGTTGACTGATGTTAGTAATTGTGTCTTTTTTATTTCGTACACTTCCACCAGGTATTTGGTGTTAGCATATTATCTTGGAACAGAGTCGCTGGCTAATATTTTGACATAAAATTTTGCCAATTCACCTTGAAAGTAATAGCTTGCCTATCAGGTTTAACACGAGTTACTGATTAATATCTAGATATAATTGCCAGTTCACAACCTTGAAAGGAATACCAGGCCTATCCTGTTAACATACAATAATGTGTAATAGATGCTGGCCAATAGTCAGGTCCTAATTGCCCATTCACCTTGAGAATAACTAGTCCCCTTTCTGCTAGTAGTATTTGTTTAGACATGCAAGATTTGACTTGGAAAATTAGAATATCATCTTTTGCAGTTCCAACTTCCAAAGATCGTTGAGCTGAATATATGCTTAAAATACTTTGTAAGGGCACATATAACATAATTCCTACATTAAAGCACCTTGCAAGCGGATTAAATAATCTATATGACAAGTACATCACTATATTAAGATCCAGTTTCCTCATTACCAGTAATCCATTCTTTCAGCAACTTAGACTAGTTCTGCTTTATACAATTGAAATCCACTAAGACGGTATGTCATATGTGATCATCTTCAACATGAATCTACTTAGGTCAAGTTGCAATACAACGCTGACCAGAGCATACACAGATAGCACTGCAGCTTTCATCATATTTCCTTCAGAAGTGTATCCTTACACTGTGCTAAAGAAATATAACCCCACATGCGCACAAGCTGAAGATTGTCTGTTCTCCTGAACTATACTTACATTATGCTGAATATATATATATATATAATCCTTGCTTTCCCAAAGGAAGAGGAAACTTATGCACATTTTGACGATTGCTTGCTCTCCCAAACTACGATTGGAACTCAAGGACTGCTTCCCCTGCAAAACAGACAAGAAATCAACGACAAGGTCATCATAATTGTGCCTATGAGATGATCTTGGTGATGATAGGTCAATAAATAGCTGGAAGAACAATAACCTTCATTAAGAAACAATTTATTTGCACCAACTGAGATAAATAACATGCTTTATAATCTATTTATTCACTGGAAGAACCTTAGATGGTGAAGGCGATGAGCTGACTTATCAATATGATGTCCATTAGCCATGATTTCAACTAGCATCTCCCCCAGTTAACTAGTGATCAATTATCATCTTGCAAGACAACACTAGTGATGTGATGAATATTCAACTCTTAGACAATATGAATGATCCCAAGTCCAATTCATACTGGTATCTAAGTTTTGTAGACATGATTTTGAACCCTCAAGTATTGATCCAACTAATTCTACCCAAATTAATCGCAAACTAGTCTAACACAAATCTTCCAAAACAATTGACTGAAGAGTTGGAAGACTTCCAATCCTTTACCATGCATTCGCTTAACAAATCGTTCAAATTCCATGTAGTTCTGTCCGTCCATGATGAGGGGACTGAGCCTAAGGTAGGTAAAAGCAAAGATATGCTTCCCATCCGGATCATTCAAGGGTTTCGCTTTTTCTAGTAAACAATTATAGCCTCCTCTATCATGACACAGAAGTGCATTTTCACTGCAAACTGGCAGAGAAACATCCCAAGCCGCATTCAGCACCTGCAATGAGATGTTCAAAGGCAAAGTGACTTAATCTGCAGTTAACATAATTGCTTAGACTATGGCACTATGCAAGTAGGAATAACAAATTGTCTATTTGGTAGACATTTATCTTTCAGCAGAGATGAAACTCAAGCTTTAGTGATCGAAACTTACTTGCCAAACTAATCCTTCAGGATCACCTAGAGCCTCAGAGAAGTCCACTGCCTGCTCTAACATGCTCATTTCAGCACACTTGAAGTTCAATGCAGCTCCATGCTTCTTCAGCATTGCTGCAATCACAGCATAACCATCTCGATTGCTTGGGTTATAAAACCCAGCTGTTAATTCAGCAGCATGGCTAGCTGTCTTATACCACCAATGAATTCCTGATAGCTGCTTAGATTTAAAATATGGTAGAAACTGGATCAACTATACTAAATATAAAAGAAGCCTCTTTGCTTCTAGCAAACTTCAAATAAAAGACAAAGCAAGGATAATC
Organism: Datura wrightii; assembly: GCA_035772735.1. Taxonomy (NCBI): domain Eukaryota; kingdom Viridiplantae; phylum Streptophyta; class Magnoliopsida; order Solanales; family Solanaceae; genus Datura; species Datura wrightii. Next base: position 32,667,831 of record JASDFA010000014.1, read on the forward strand.
TACTTTCTATTTCAAGTGCATGAATTTCATCAAAATCGGTATATTTTGCAAAAAAATCTGAATGATTACATTTAACGAAAAACAGATTTGTGAGAACTAGCAGATGAAACAATATCAGACATTCAGCCAATAGAACGTCCAGCAGGAAAAAGAAAAGGTGTACTTACAACAGTTTACTTTTTTGGAGTTCCTTTTCCGAGTGTTTGGATTTGAATAAGAGAAAATTACTTTTTTTTTTTTGGAGGATTAGTGTTGGGCATGTCATCTGCAAAAATACCATTAAAGCTCTAAACTATTTTTTAAGGAAAACAACTTTCTGAGTGTCTGGATTTGAATCTGAGAAAATTGGTGTTGTTTTTTGTTTTTGGAGAACTGATGTTGGGCTTGTTGTCATCTGGAAAAATATCCATAAAGCTGTAAACTAGTTTTTGAGGTTTTCACAACTGACTAATGCAATTTTGTGCAGAAAACATTTTGTTATCCATTATGGCCTCGGAAACCAAAGTGCAGAACTAGTCCGGATTTGCGACCAACATTTATTCCTAAATTGTTTTGGTCAGTCTGAGACTAAAACTCTGTATATGGAAAACCCTGAAGTCATTAATGGCTTTTGGACCAGTCAATTAATCAACTATGCCTCAATTCGGAACTAGCTGGGTCAACTATAAATTTTTTTTAATATTCATCAAATCGATCATAGGCAGAACCTTCAAAGTCTAAAGCCGTAAACTTTGTACTCCGAAGTCCGGAAGGTAGAATCGGCTCCTGGAATTCTTTAACTGCTTAAAGTAGTTGTTCATATCATCATTTTAAGGATAAGCTTTATGGAGACACCACTTGATAAAAAATGCAAGTTAGTTTGCAATGGCTTGGTGGATTGCCACCTCTGGGACCTGAGTCATTTCTAAGTTCTAACTACCAAATTGCTTTCCACAGGTAAAGGCTACCAAGGTTGGACCAGAGGACAGATGGAGAGAGAATAAACAAGGTGCCATTAATGTGAACGTGACAGAACAGAAGCTGATTACTCCTCCTTTTCAGTTTTCAAGTAGAAGTAAGAGCTCATTGCCTGTTAAGTGCCTCTAATAGTACATTGTAAGTTGAAACTTGACTGCTGGCTGTTCTACTATAATTTGGTTTGAATCTTTCCCTTGATTCAAGCTTCTTGAAATTTGTTAAGAAACGAACTTTTAGTAATTGAGAAGAACATCAACACAAACTAAAGAGTACACTCTGATGTGCACAAGGACAAAGACAGGAAAGCTAAAAACATGTCATGAACAGTTCCTGTTTACTTAGATCTATAGTAAGGATGATTGTTTGGATAAAGAAAATAATAAGTAAAAGAGGGCAAAGGGCAGCCCGGTGCATGAGTCATCTCGCGATAGCAGGGTTTGGGTAAGGATCGCAACCCAAGGGGTGTGGTGTAGACAGCCTAACCTAATGCAAGCATTAGTGGGTGCTTCTACAACTCAAACTCGTGAGACAACTTTACTGTTGCTCCAAGCTCCCCCTCAAAGAAAATAATAAGTACATCATATAAAAATGAATTAAAGGAAATCACTTTTTTTTTTTATAACCAAAAATTGGGCAAGATCCACCAAAGTGGGCAGCCTTATAACCGGGTGTGTCTGATAACAAGTAAGGCCCGAAGGCCGTTCCCATCCCTGTCGGGGGGAGATGCCAACCATCTCTCCTTTCTACGAACACTTAAAGGAATTCACTTATAGACAGAAGAAAAGGCATTGTTGTCATATTATTATTATTTGTATAATTGTCATTGTTTTTTGACTGGTTGGAAGAATATAGCAACTGGTAATTTATCATAAATTAAAATTATTTCCCTAAACATGACTAACCTTTGCGGCAATGCATGTCCCATCAAAAGCTAGCTTGGCTAAAGAAAGCACGCGATCTGCATGGTCAACCAGAACTTGAGAGTACCAGTTGAGGAAAAATCTACCATAATACCCATCATAATCACCCGCATCACAAAAAAATCCAGTCTCGTGTGGCCGTGAATTGTAGGAACCAGCATTATCGGGTCCTCGTGCCCAGAATGAGTGTCCTCTTGCTTCAGCCGCTTTGTGCAGGCTTTTCAGCAAATACTGGTCATAACACTATGGGAGACAAGAAAGTCATATTGATGTTATAGATCGTCACAAACATGTTATTGAAATACACCTATGGCTCTAATTTTTGACAGAGATCCTAACATAGTGTAATCACTTAGATAAACCTTTTCTTTTCAAGTCTGACCTCAGGTAGGAATATAGTGATGTATAAACAGATATAGATTTGACAACCAAATTCTTTTGCATGCCATTCATATAAATCTAGGATATGTCAACTACTAACCACAACTTCAAAGAGAAATAAAAAGAAATTACCTGGAATTCACCAACTCCGGGATACCTCCAGCCATGCTTTACAGGATTAGAGGGATATCTTAGCTCCCCACATGGGCCTAGTCCAACTTCAACCATGGAAATAATACCATCCTCAAAGAACTCATCAAATTCAACTCGAAAGCTTCTCATATAATCAAAATAGACCTACATTAGTCAAAAAGACAAATATCTGGGTAAGATATTATTATATAGTATTTGGTTCAGGGTTCAGGGTTTGCGTAAGATATAATCTTTGACAAAGACAGTCACATAAAGAAGAAAATTGGAGTTCTATGAATTGTAAAACCTCTTGAAAGCAAATCTAATGTGATGAATATAGCACAGCAAGCAAATCTTCTCAAAAGAAAATACCAGCTGCTGTGATTTTTCTTTTTCTTCAGTAACCCCTTGACAATTTAGCAACAGTAACCCCTAATCATTTATTGCCGTTAAGCATAAAAAATATACTGAGAACAATAGAGAATCTCCAAAATATAGATGTCAAAATGACAAAATTACATTGTGCCGGCAATTAACCCATGTTAGATATCCTGTTCATTGCAATCACCAATAATTTTGATAATGGTATAGAATCATTACAACCACTAATTCTACACAACTCTGCGTCTTTTTTTTCTAGATAAACCAAATTGCTATTACTTTTTCTTTTTCACCCCTCCCTAGGAGCTCCCCCAATTTGCTCTCTTGGTGACTCGAACCTACAACCTCAAGTTGGAGGTGGAAGATGCTTACTACTTGAGCAACCCTCTCTTATCCAAAATTGCCATTATTTATCCAAAAAAATACATACTGCGCCATCGTTAGTGGTCAGTAAGACTTTCAACATGAAAAAGATATTCACTACCCGGAATATTTTCACTTCTCTGGCACGTTTAATCGTCTGCAAAATTGGAAGCTTTTGTGGTCAATAGCGTCTGTTTTTCAGCCCCATCCTCAATGCAAAAAGAACAAAGGAATATAACAAACGTTCTCTTAACCTCAAAATAACTACAAGACATTCACTACACAAATATTCCTAGTATCATTAGAGAGCTAGGTCATAGAGTGCATCCAGTCTGACCCAGGTCACATAACATACCTCTACAGCAGTGCGGCCTCTCAAAACTCGCTCTTTGTCAATTCCCCATGAGAGACATTCAGGGTTCCGTCGCCCTGCTCTGTCTGTAAAATATATATCAGGATTGCTTCGACCGATTTCGGATACCCAGTGGGGCAGTGGAATGCAAACATCATCACCAATATTACCTCCACATTCATGGAAAGACATCACAACCTGATTCCAGTTAAAACCTCAAAACATTGCAGTTCAAAACGATGCAATAACTATAGTGACAATCACAAGTCTCAAAAGAACAGTTTCTTCAAAAATTAAGTCCTTATCTTTAACAGTTGATGGTAAAAAGACCATCCTCTTTCCCCAATATTGCATTCATTCACGTAAACAAATGGGATAAAGTGGAAGAACAGGGGAGTCGCAACAAAGTGCAGGTGAATCTCACCTTTATTTTGAGTTTCTGCTCCCTCACGATTTGGAAAAGCCTTTTATATCCATTCCAGTTATATTCCTGTGGAGCATTTGCCTCTACTATGCCCCACCAGCAGTCCACCATCACACCATCAACATTTATTGACTTTAGCACTCTCAATTGCTTCACTAGACCATCCAAATCAACAAGCTCAGACTTCATATTAATAACTCCTAACTGCCAATATAAAATGCAAAAAAGCATCAGGTTAATCACATATGACTTGAGAAAGCTGTAAAACAACAGTTCTCATCTTCTAAAGTTTTAATAAGAATTGGAATCGATTGAAGACGCAAATTCCATTTCAAAAGGATCAAGTTGCTGGGAAAATGGAGAAAAGATACAGGAGGACCCTGGAAAAGTAATTGAGAAATGGAATTAGAAGGAAGAATTAGACAAGGTCTGAGTTCAGAAGCCTCACAGGTAGCATAACATAAACAGGAATGTAGGGCGTCCCAGCAAAATCACGTTCCTGTAACTTTGTGTGCATGTCAACAACCTAACAAAATATTAGCATTATCAAATACTCATACAGGTCCATTGAAACAGCAAAACTGTGATTCCAAAAGGTATTCAAACAAAAATGTCAACTTCACACATATGATATCCCATGTATACGGTATTGTAAATGTAATTTTTCTTGCTTTTACACTTCAACAGATTACCAGACAGATGAATTGACAAAGTGAAATGTGTTTGTACTACTTTGCATGTTTACAATAGATTGAAGCTACAAGTTTACCTGCTTGTCGATTGAATCCACACACCCTACAAGAAATGGATCATTTTGGGTGTCTCGCCCATCTGCCACCATGGCTGAAGTTTGTGATCGGGCAGTGGATGATGAATCATAAGGGGACGAAGTAGGTACAAAAACACTTTTCATTTGACAGGCAATCTGATCGGCTGTGTTCTGAATTCCAGAAGGCATGCCTTTCAACGAAACAGGTGGAGTATGTTGTGTAGGTATATGTGAAGATGATGAAGTCACCATTGTGCTTGGTGTCCCGCCAGTAGTACCTGTGCCCTGTAGGTATTTGAAAAACAACACCACGATTGGGTTTTCTTAAGATAAACAAAACAAGATTGATGCATAAGTATTGGTAAACAAAAATCCTCCAAAACTATGATCTTTCGTCTTGCCTCACTTAAAAACAGTGAGACTATATGTGAACTTTGTTATATCGGAAAAAAAACACAAACTTTGCTTAAAATGGTGGAGGAGAGCTACCTGTGATTGTGATCTTGAGGGAAAGGTGGTTCCATCTGGAAGAACAACCCAACCTGCTTCCCTTGCCAAAGCAGCAATTACATCATTGATATCAGCCCTAACCCTAAGGTTATAGTTCCCATGCCTCCGGAGTCCAGCCAAGATCTTTGCAGTAATAGCTCTTCGCTGTCGCTCCCTAAGCTTTGTTCTTTCCTTCTCTTCTAATGGCCTACATCTACGGGATCCCCCTGGGGTTGGTTGCTCTTGATATTGCTGATGGTTTTGGAACCTATTACTGCTGCTAGATCCATGTACCCCATCAAAACCTGCCATTGCATGCATGGCAGCATTCTTCTCTTCATCATCATCATCCTCATCATCTTCTTCTTTCACATCCATCCCCATCTCTTCGTCATCTTCATTTGTATCATACCTCTGCATCTCTGATGCCATTCCAGCTTTTCTTTTTCCACTTCTTTTACTCGAGCTTTACTACATTTCAAACTTCAGATATAGATGACACTGCCTACACTCTGTGTCATGCTTCAGCATAATAATTGGACTAAAGTATTCCAGGAAACATTTGTGATATAATTACTGAAGCTTGGCTCTTCAGCTCCCTGATTTCAACAACAGAATTTCAATAGCAAAATATGAATATGTTTAGACCACAAAAAGCATTTCAAAGAAAATAAATGAAGAATGGAGCCACTGCTTGAGGTATCCCATTCAGCCCAAGAACTAAAAAAATCTTAACACCAATAGCCAACTTATAACGATTAGGAATCTTATCCTTCCAAATTGCAAGTCAATATGCGTACAGGTTTACATTTTATAAACTACTAACAATATTAAAAATACTTACACTATGAGATTAGCTAAAAACCAAATGCAGATAGTCTACAATAAGCTTGAACAAGTTTCTTGGGAAAGCAGTAGGTAACTCTGCTACAACGGGTTAAAATTATGGATCCTGTAAAAATACACTATTGGGTGTGTATAACTTAAATGCCAAGCACAAAATGAAAGAATATGTCGTGCAGTCCTCCCAAACCCATCTAGAAGCTACCAACAATACGTCTACTTCAACTATCTGAGCAAACAAATAAAGCATGATTTTTGGCACTGTCTAATAAAGGCTTCAATTTTTGCTTATATTACTTGCTACCTTTTTATCAATTGGTTACATCCCAATTCCGAATCAGTTTGCTGGCTACAAGATTACTCCATATCCATTCCGCTCTATTCAGGTCCATTTATATAAAAAAAAAAATTCAACAGAGGTCGATTTATATTACCACTCCTGTTTGTTTGCCTTTTTTTTTTTTTCCTTTTCGTATTGGTTATCTAGAAAAAATCATCCTTCTACCGATTCCAGCAAAATTTCACATAAAAAAAAAGACGTAGATGACTTACAGCGGTCTCGTTTCGCATCTAGTTATTGTGAGACATGCATCGAAGTTTCCCAACGAGTATCGCCTAGAGAAACCAGATCCATATCGATACAAGAACAAATATTCCGGCAAATTGGCCGGAGCAGAGTGACGGAAGGAAATTGATATATCCTACAGAAGGAACCTGAAGTATAGGAGAGGAGATTTACGTGTTCCGGAAAGTTTTCCGGCGAAGATCCGGCGGAGGAGGGAGAGATCGAGGGTGGTACACGGCGAGCATGCGAACGCTAGGGTTTCTCACGCGTGTGAAGGAGGCCAAGCGTGTCTAAGCATATGCTTGACACGGATGAAGTGCTTTGTGACCTTATCTTCGGAGCGTGCGATTCACACGTGCCAAAATAAGCAAAAGTATTGAAGTTGCACAAGGAGGGTGGGTGGGTGGAATTTGTAACTAATTTAAGGGGGGAAAAAAGAAAAACTTTTGTGATCCCAACTTTTAGGATGCACAAGAAATGTGATCCTACTTATTAATATATTTTTTGTGTAAAAACACAAAAAATTCATATCTTGTTAGCAAATATAACTTAAATTCAGTTTTAATCCAATTAAAGAAACATTTGACAACTTATGCATTTTTTCAACCAACAAAAGGAAAAAAGAAAGATTAGAAGGACGTATATAATGCTAGAATTGTAAACTCAAGCTCTCGTGGATTAACTAAAAGTTGTGTTTATAATTAAAAATAATTTGAAAAGGGAAATTTACATTTCGCACTTGCTTAAAACTCTAAATTACTAAGTTTATTATAGATGTATTGAATTCAGTATGAAAGTTGTATTTAATACAAATTTTATATTGAATTTGAGCGAATTTTAAGCCTTTGAGCGAGAGATATACATTTCATACTGATTTAATACAGTTCTCATAAACAAATTTTGAGCAAGATATACACATTTTATAATATTCTTATACACGAAATTTTAAGCGAAAACTTGAGCGAGTTTATTGTTTAAAAAAAAAACTGATAAGTTATGTTTTGTAAATTGAAATTCTTGATATATTTTATAATATTGAGTGCTATTTATATATATACACGAAATTTATTCTAGATAAAAATAATTTTTTTAGATCTCTTATTTATAAAAATAATGAGTTATTATGTGTAAAAATAAAAATCTAAAAAAACCATAAAATTAAAAAATAATTTAAAATGACCTAAAAAGCTAATTCTCCACGCCCACCAGAAATCTGCCTCTCATTCACCATCTTTAAACTGTCATTTGGTGCCCTCACAAGCAGTCACATGCTCACAATACATACATACAACACATGAGGATATGGACATTTTAAAAAAAATAGTTCGATCCATTAAAAACTTTTGTTATGCGCGAAATTTAGAAAGGGCCAGACCACAAAATTATACCCCAAAATTCACACAATTAGTTGATTGCATTTTATATGAACGTCATCTCGAGGTCTCATCATATCTAGAATCATCTCTAGCAAATCTATTTCATTTAAGATTTTATGGTATGTCTTTATCGAGAAAAATAATCTTGTACAAGTATATTTTTTCTACGAGAGATTTTTATTTTTACACATAATAAATTTGAAAAAGATAGTTTTCTCCCATGTAATTTGTAAATAATCATTTCATCCATCTCTAATTAGAAATTTTAAAAATAGAATCTTTGTCTAATTTGCATCACTTGAAAATCAGTTAGACCTAAAAATCATCCTTTTATTTGTTAATGTGATCATTTGATTACTTAAGAATACTTGGTAAAAGCCTAGGCCCATCAAAATAGGTGCAAAATGATCGAAATATACACGATCTATACATTGTGTACATATTTTATAATCAAAGTTATTGAGATTTAATTTTCCCAAAAATGATACCAGGTAGCCACTTTTAGAGAACCCCTTAAAGCTCTATAGCATACAAATTCCAAAAAATATATAATTTCTCTTTCGAAAAATTACTTTTTTAATTGAAATACATTAAATTTTTACCTAAACGATGAGCAAATCATTCCCTTCTTCGATATACAAAATAGAAATTTCACTATTAATTAGCTTTAGAAGATATCAAATCAAATTATTTGTCCTTATTTCATTAAAAAAAAACAAGAGTGATACTCTTAAATAGTTGGAATACTTTTGGAGAAAGCACAAAGTGCTTGGCTAAAGCTGATAAGCATTTATTATGTTAAGAGTCACTTTGAGAGGGGCAGATGCAACCGAGCTGATTTGAATCTATTGCTTTCGACGTAGAGTATAAATTTATATGTAAAAAATTATTAAAACTATAATAAATAATAGATTTAAATTGTTAATTTTAAAATTTCAATAAGTTCAATGCCAGTAACCTTAAAAGGTTGAATTCATAAAGTTTAAATTCTGAATAGGTCTTGAACTCTCAGCGGCCAGCGCACTCATTCACTCCTACACACCCTAAGATGGAGGTCACTAAAAAAAGAGCATAAATTCCCACACATATCGCATGAACCAATTGTTCATTTGTTTGTGAAGTGAAAATCAAGAAGTAAAAAGAATAACATTGACCAAACAAAATGGTTGTTACAAGTAAGAACATCAATGTGCTTGTCTATTCCAACTGGATGCTAACATGGACATTCTCCAGCATCAATTTGCCCATGCTTCCAATAATTCCCTACTTGAAAATATAGTGGCTTCCTCTAGATTTGAGACTTCCATTATCATTGGCATAGCCATAACTACACAAACACATGCCATTTGACTCCCTCATTATTTTTGCAACAAAAAAAAAAAAGGTCATCAACAATGCTTTGGTAGAGCTGATGCCAAATCTAAGGGGTAGCCAAATTGGTCCCAGACACACCTTTTGGGAACACCTATAGTTCCTTATGTATCCCAAAAACATTAAAAAGTAAAAAAGTAAAGCCCACGGAAGTCCAGCCAAAGAAAGAAACTAATCAATGGTGTTTTTTTTTGTATTTGAATTAATTAGGATACCTAAGCAAACCCATGTGAGAGACAATCATCACCTATATATTAAAATAAACAACTTGATTAAAGTAACTTTTTGGACAGTTGACTGGTGACAAATTGATCATTTTAGTTGGAGTATTTTATTAACAATGTGCTGACCATAACAAAACAGTTCACAACTTTATGGCTTCATTATTACAGTATAGTAATGCAATTACATCTTGTTAGCATTAAGACAAGCAAAATCTACTTTTACTTTCTAGACCCCCCTGATGATTTGTTGAATCCACATAGTTAATCCACTATTAAAGCATATGGCATGACTTTTCCAAAATGTATCCAAATGCATCACTATGATAACTATAGGTTGTGTTCAGTGTTCTAAGTTGAGATAATATCTATGATGCTCATTTTACTAAGAATATTTCTCTTATTTTTTTCAGAAAGTTACTCAACATTATTCTTTAAAACAGCTAGATGCTTATACAGTGTTTACAACTAGATGACAAAATATTACAGGTTATGTTGTAAGTTGCAGTAAAGGTTTTTTTTTTCTTTTTCTGGTGCATATCAACATAATGCTGTAAAACAGATAGATGCTTCATGCTTATACAGTGTAAACTTACCACTTGAGGACAAAGTTCCAAATGGTAGAATGATAACCAACTTTTGGTCCTGTAATCTTTTGAAAGATGATTAAAATCATTCTTTATATCCTATCAGCATAAAGAAGACCTTTAGGTAGGATTTGCTTACTTTTCTGGATCTCCATGAGCTTTTTCGGGCTGCCAGAGGTAGGTGAAGCCTATATTTAATGAGTCCGACTGAATTCAGTATTTTCCTAAACGGAATACATACATATATATAAGAGTGTGCGTGAGAGAAAACCACTAAAATCTCAACCAATATTAAATGCTGAAGCCATAATTTCAAACGTACAATGAGTCTCGTGTTATGAACCTTTAAGGTTGAACCTTTCAATTTTGAATCCTGGATAGGCATGAGAGTATGGTTTAACCATCTCTCTTCAGGGACAATTATTTAGATTTGAGAAAAATTAAGGAAATTAATTGATCATTTATTCTGCTTCTAGAATATGCCCTTTGCATATGTAGATAATTAATAAAACCAAACATGCCAAGTGGGCAAACATTGAATTTTAATAGAAGTATGAGTTGGAAGTTGGACTTCCAACTATACATGCATTCAGTTATTAGCTATGTCAAGTCAAAGCCTTTCTGGATACATCTTCTTATCATTCACTGAATGCACTTGCAAGTAACTTGCAAACAATATCATCAAATAACAATACATAATATTATACAACAAACTCTTAGACAAACAGAACTCCTAGATACCTATGCTGCAATGATGGAACATGAGGAGATGTACAAGCTTGTCAACTAACTACTCAAAGAATGACAACCATGCTTCTACCTTAACTTGGATCCAATCCCAACAAAATCTTTAACTGTAAAACCAACTTTCTCAAATTTACCTTTCTCATTGTTCACTCTAAACTTTAAATAGTCGGAGCAAACGAATGGCTTGTAGATTCTTGAATTTTCTTCACCAACTAATTCTTCAGGTGCCAAGATCACCTTCTCATCCCCAAAACACCAAAAGAAGGCTAAAGAAAAGCGATTTACCGGCTTCTTCAAAACAACACGGTGCTCAGAGGATCTTAGCTTGTCATTGCTCCAAGCTTGCAGCATGTCACCAATATTTACCACAAGAGTTCCTTCACATGGCAAAATATCCACCCACTGCCCATCCTTTGATCTTACTTGGAGGCCACCTAATTCATCTTGATAGACAATTGTTATGCAGCTCATATCAGTGTGCATACCAAGACCTTCAACTTCCTGTTCTAAACTATCTGGGGGTGTGTAGTTATTTATCCTCAAGTATCCATGGCAATTACCAAATTCTGAGATATAATACTTCATCCCAAGTTCTTCTCCCAAGCTCATCAAGACAGTTTTCTGGATGACTTTGGCTAACTCTGTCATTCTGCCTCCATATTCTTGTAGTATCTCACTAAGAAGGAATACCATTTATCAGAGAAATAGATCAACCTTAGAGACATTAGAGAAAGGAGAATCGAAATGTTCTAAAAGAGAATTACCTGAAATCTGTATTACCTTCACCAGCAAGGGTGTCTGCAGAACCCTTAGCAGAGTCAGAGAAGTCTGGTCCAGACACTTTAAGGCTTTCAAAGAATGGAGATGCAATGAAATGAGGAGTATAAGTTTTCAGAGATGAGTAAGGACCAGCTTTTAGTTTAGTCTCATAAGGAAGGTTGAAGAGGTGTTTGGAGAGGCAATTAATTTTTCTGTAAAGATCATTGGAGATTCCATGATTGATAACATGAAAGAAGCCCCATTCTTTGCAGGCAGCAGCAAGAGAAGATAGAGTAGATGAGTTTAATGGTTGGGAAATGTCCAAAACAGGAAGTTGCAATGGTGGTTGGGATTCAGGAATCATTTTCTAGAAGAAGCTAAATATGTTTCTTGGTTAATCAAATCTTTAAAAGGACATGTAACTCTTCATTATAGTTAATTTCAGAAAAGAGTTTCTTTCTAGTAGCTAATTATATATCTTATACATACATACATACATGCAACACACATATTTCAACTTTTTAACTTCCATTTGGTGGAATATACTATGCGAAGAGACGTGACAACTGTGGCAGCCTTTTTCAGCCTCAATTAAAAAGTATGTCCACAATTGATTGGCAATGATACTTAGGCTATATAATAGATTTTCCTGTGCTTGAAGGATGACTTTGCATATTTGTGAAAGTCAATTCAAAGTATTGATAGCTTTTAAAGTTAATCTTAAGTTTCTGGTGCTTGTTACCGCAACAAGCAAGTCATTTTTGAATTCATGGTCAATCCACAGTTCAACTTATCAACACAAAAATTTAAAATGATTAGTTGTTGGTTCAGTATTTCAAGGATATGGAGTCCCAGACACCTTGTTTTCTTACATTAGTTTTTAACAGAGATGGATAGAAGCAAACTTCACCTATGCATGTTTCACAAATGACAAAGATACATGTAACTGTCCATTCTTAGGTGCACATAAGCAAATCTGTTCACTTGGAGAGTAACATGAGTTATTATTTGTCTTGGATGTTTTGGAAACAGACAGATTTGGAATTATGTATTATAGGACTACTGCATGTACTATTACTACTTGATATTTAATATGTTACTCTTCTGAAGCCAAAAAAGAATACATGAGTTGTTAGTGTGACAGAGCTCAGTAACTGTTAAATTAAAGGTCAACACTAAGCTTCACCATTAAATATGTTTCCTCCTATTTCCTTTCTTAGGTAGCTGTAGTACAAAAATTGTATGAGTAATAGTACTTTCTGATTGTTATAGCTATAGAAGAGAATACCAAATATTTTCTACAGTGTAATTGCTCCGTTAAAGCAAGCTCTTGCTTTTCCTACCCCCTTCTTTTTATCCCCCTTCCCCTTTCCTTTGATGCTCTTAGTAGTCAAACTTAAATACAATGCGAAATCTTTTATAGCTTTAAGCAACTATTCGATAGAAATGAACAATCATCACATTCATGGTATCTGGTCAGAACCAAGCATCCAATTACAGAAGAAACTCTGAAATCCACTTAATTGACCCATAGAAACTAGAACTTATGCAGAAGAAATCCAGATTGGTTCCTTAAAAGTATATACCAGGAAAAAGAGAAAGGCATATGAAGGATCTAGAACAATCAGACTGGGTTCTACTTTTAAGAATGGGGGCAGCGCCCTGAATCAATTAAAAAACTTATTGATTTTAATTGAAGGGAACTAAGACGATTAGCTTAGCTAGCATAATCTAGTCGTTTAATCTGTTCATAACCATCCTATAAGAAACTATGGAAGGGATAAATATACATAATTTCTTGAAATCATTAGTAGATGAGGAACAAATTTAACTACTTGTAGAATTGCACTTGTGAGAGTTCAAGGGCATGCGTAGTTTGAGCTTATGAGGAACTAGAATATACCTGCAATGCTAAACTAGTTCTTAGAAAATTTTAGTGCCATCCACCATTTGTAAAGGCATGCATAAGTATTAGGAAAGAAAAAGAGACAGTAATTGTACTAGTTTTGTTTAAGATATTAGAATACCCTCTGGTCCCCTTTCCACTCCTAAAAAGGGGAAGCTGTTTATAAGATTTTGTATGTAGGAAGTAAGTTGATATGTTATATGTAAAATTCTCCTCATTATACAGTCATCAAAGAAAAGCTTTTGCTCTGTACCTACTTCTCTAAATCCCTTAACCAAAATACAATCTAAACAAACCAAAAACTAAAAATATAAAAAAAGTTAACAATACATGCATCAGTTTAACAATGGTGCACCAGGTTTCAAGATTACTCTAATACAAGCAATATCCGCCTCAAATATCATTATCTTTGAAGCACACAAGAACGAAATCTGTTCTAACACCAGAACCTCAGAAACCAATATGACCATTTATGCACCCAATATCATAGGTGAAATTTCCAGAAACAAATATAATGGCCATAGGAGAGGGCATGCATGGATGATGTTATATAATGGTGTCCACTTTACCAACTGAAATCTTATGGTTTTAACTATAAAGCAGCCAATGTAAGAAAAGAAGCTAATGATTAAAATTTTGTTGATCCCATCCCTGACAGATTTCCTTCCTTGTAGGGACCAAATAAATATTCAATTCTTGGCCAACCCTTTATCTTTCTCAGATAAGCAATTGTTAGGTATTGTGGCAGACATATTTGGTCCCTCGAAAGGCACCCATTAAAGTTTCCAGTATCTCGATTAAAATCCATGAAACTCATAATTTAATAAGGATAAAATGTCTCAATTTTTTTAAGTGTGATCACGTTATTATTTTATTTCTTTTCATTTTGCTTTTGTTTTATTTAATAATTTTATTTTTTTATTAATAATTGTATTTCATTACCACTCTTTCTTTTTTATTTTTTTAAATTTAAATATTATAAATTTATCTTCAAAATTATTGGTGTATGTTATTACGTAACAATAAAAACTATACAATTTATCCAAACCCAATATTTTATCAAAAAATACAATCTTATAGGTATGAAACAATAATTGACAACCATTGGAACAAGCAAACAGATGGGCGAGAGAGTGAGTAGCTATTACCTATTAAACATTAGTCCAGGGACTAAAAGGGTTATAAGGCATAATTGAGGGATTAAACTGCCACTTACGGAATACCAACAGGACCAAAACTGATTTCTTTTTTCTTTCTCCCTTCATAAGATGCTAAAGCAGAAGGTCTGCTCGCCCCTTAGCTTCAGCTTGAACGAATCTGCATTAATCCCTCTGTTTACATTCAGCATATGTGTTTATCCTAGCTCTTCTTTTTTGACTTCAGATAAGTAAGCGAATGGTAAATGACTTCAATTGGTGAAAATGCATACAAGGTGTTTGCTAAAATGTCAAAGAGACGTTACTCGTCTACAAATTTATTAACTTTTCGAGAAGGCTCTTTTTTCGTGGACCCAATTAAGTTTGCTGAAAAACAAAATGTGAGATCATGGACATCACAGATATCCAGTTTGGTTAGGGAAAACCAATCCATAGAAGCCATCAACTTGTTCAAAACAATGTTAAAAGATGAGCGCAAACCCAACTACGTTACAGTTTTAAGCGTTATAAGAGCTGCCGAAAAATGGCAGCCAATGGTGAGAGGAATTCACGGGTGTACAATCAAAATGGGATTTGAATTGGAACTACCCATTGTGACGGCTCTTGTTGGTGTTTACTCTGTTTGGGATATGGATAGTGCATGGCAATTGTTTAATCACACCAAGGGCAAAGATGTAGTTTTGTGGAGCGCAATGGCTTCAGCTTGTGTCAAGACTGGAGAGTACATCGAGGCTATTGAGCTTTTCAGGAAAATGCAAGTTTGTGGTGTGGAACCAAATTATGTTAGCATTGTGGGGATTGTCCCTGCTTGTGCCAATCTTGGTGCTCTGAGAGTTGGAAAAGAAATTCATGCATATTCAATAAAAGTTTCATCTATATCTCACGTAAATATCCAAAATTCCCTTGTGGATATGTATGCTAAATGTGGGAGTTTGAAGGCTTCCGTTACTGTTTTCCGTGGAATAGAGAAGAAGGATCTTGTTTCATGGAGGACTATGATTCATGGATGTGTAGAAAATGATCGTTTCAATGAAGCTTTGAGTTTGTTTTCTGAGATGAGGTATTGTTCCTTTGAACCGGATGAGAGTGTTATTCGTGAAGTGATTGGAGCATTGTCACCGTTGGGTGAGATTAAAATTGGACAGTGGTTTCACAGCTTTGTGCTCAAGCAGGGATATCTGGGATGCATTTCGGTAGTGACTGCTCTTCTTCACATGTATAGTGGCTTTGGTGATATTGAGTCAGCTAGAAGCCTGTTTGATCACCTGAAACCAAAAGATCTTATTGCCTGGAGTACGATGATTTCAGCATATGCCCAAAGTGAGCGTCCTAGTAATGCGGTTGATATATACCGACAGATGCAATCAGCAAATGAGAAGCCTAATGAGATCATCTATGTTAGTTTATTACAGGCTTGTTCTTCGATGGCTGCTGAAGAGATTGGAGAAGGGATACATGCACAAGTGATAAAATCTGGAAATACATCCAATGCCTTTTTGATATCCTCACTTATTGATATGTATTGCAAATTTGGACGCATAAGCCAAGGAGAGGCAATTTTCAGTGAATGTCCTAACAAAGATCTTATCTGTTGGAGCTCAATGATCAACGGTTATGGCATTAATGGGCATGGAATTGAGGCTCTTCAGTGTTACTTAGACATGTTAAACTCTGGGATTAAACCAAATGATGTTGTTTTCATTTCTGTTCTATCTGCATGCAGTCATTCTGGTCTTGAATATGAGGGGTGGAACTGGTTTCATGCTATGGAAGAGAGATTCAGTGTTTCTCCAAAACTTGCACATTATGCATGCATGGTTGATATGCTTAGTCGTCAAGGCAATATAAAAGAAGCTTTTGAATTCGTCAACAACATGCCTATTGAGCCTGATAAGAGGATATGGGGAACTCTGCTTGCTGGTTGTAGAAAGACTCGTGTATCAGTTGAAATCTCTGAGATTGTTGTCAAACAGCTTATTGCTTTAGACCCAGAAAATACCAGCTATTTTGAGATTCTATCTAACTTATACTCAGAGCAGGGCAGATGGAAAGATGTCGAACAGTTGAGGCATCTCATGGATGAGAAGAATTTGAAGAAAGATATGGGTTATAGCTTAATTGAAACCAGTGTGTAGAAAGGTACTAAAAATAGACGGATGGTGTTTGAGTACGTTATCTATTTGAAACCCAGTCATAAATTTGTGGAATTTGATTTCTTCTTCAGAGCTCCTCTTATTTGTCAATTAGTTGTCTTGCCTCTTGTTTCAACCAAAAGTTCCGAGAAGTTGGACAATGACAATCTCAACAATATCATCCTTATGTGCTGAAGTGAGTTTTCACCTTTAGAGACACTTGATTCCTTGCTCTTCACTGGGTATGTGACAAGATAAGAATGTCATGGATAGTATAGTATTCTACTAAACCGCTATATAATATAGGCCGATATGGTAAGCGGCAGAATGCTTCGTTAACTCTGAATGGCACCTACAGTTTACGAGGAATTTAATTGATTGGAAAGTAGATGATGTTTGTCAATTCTTACAATTGTTGGAACTTGTTACTCTTGATATTAACAAGGCAGATTACCAGTCTTGGGAAGCTGCAAAATATGGATGTTTTCCAGTAAAAAATAGCTATACTTTATTACAAAAGAAAGCAGGTCATTGGGGCTTAACTTGGCCCTGGAAGATGTTATGGAAGACTAAAGCTCCAACAAAGGTGGCTTGTTTTGGATGGATTGCAGCTTGGAATGCTTGTTTAAGGGCAAGAAACCACTGACCACCTGTTTCTACGTTGCAGATTTATAAAACAAGTCATGGGATCTTTTTTCGAATATTTGTGGGGTGCATTGGATGATGCCAGAATCTGTTATACATCTCCTGAGTTGCTGTTAAGTTCATAATGTGGAAATAAGATTTAAGCTGATTTAAATGATACCAGTTTGCATTATATGGACTATCTGGTTAGAGAGAAATTGGAAATGCTTTGAAAAGCAGGCCAATATGGTCCAGTTCTCCAAGTCCAGCAGTTGAATGCGCTTATGTTGAACAAAGTGCAAGTATTTCATCATATATGCTTTTGGAGTAGTTTGTGAGACATCTGCCACAAGAAAGAGTTATGAAGGAAAAGAGAAGACGCTTTCCCTCTTCTGCTTTGAAGTCTCTCCCTGACAAACTTTGTTTGATAGAAAGGTGCATGCTCGTTCCAGAAACTACAATTTATATGATATTTTATTTATATACACTTTAACATCTCATGTTGTCATTGATAGGAATAATTTTAAGGTGTCTGGGGTATTGTTAAAATGTACCATGTGGTAATACGAAATGGTGATTACTTTTTGCCTATGTATATAGTGGTAAAAAATTGCACAAGCCCGAACTGAGTTGTAGCCTAAAACAGTAGCACTTGTTTCAGAAATTGAATTTCAATCATTTAAATGGAAGGGGCAACAGTCTAGACGAATGAGCTCCACAAATGCAATTTTTATTTGAGCTATTTTGGGTCCAAACTTGCTATATTTTCGTTCCTTTTCACTTTCTTTGATATTTCTAAGCTAAATACATTTTCTATTGAGTCCATATTCAGTGTTTTCTAGTTCTTGTGTGCTTTCTTATTTTATTTTTGGCTTTTGCCATGCATATATTTGACTTTTGATTCTTTTACGCATATCTTGTTCTTTGCACATTTTGCAAGGTTAAATTCTGAGGACAAATTCTTTTGAAGAAGAAGGTATGATCTAGATTAAATAACTATGCATCAAGGACTTCTAATATCAAGTAAAGGATGCCTTTGTAATTGATTGGCTACATTTGTTATTCGACCATCAATTGAAGACTTCCTTTGGAGTAATTCGATCAAAAAATATAATCTCCGCCTTGCGAGAATTAAAACCCATCGTATGTTGGAAAATACATTGCCTTTCTTTTCTTAACTGCCAAATCAAAAGCGCACTACCAATACATCCTAGATAATATGAACAATAAGTTAAAAACGTTCGTGCCTAAACTAAGCAGGAATATCCTCCCTTACCCGCTCTGTTCTCGCCCTCATCACAAATTATGCTATAGAAATCAATTTATTGACATCAAAAGTTAGATCGAACATAGAGTGTAACTTTATTTGAGATCCACTTCTAGCAAAAAGAAGATTCACATTGTAACAACCCGACCCTAATTTTGAGTATCTAATTTGTAACTTATGTTTTGAGCATGCCTAAAAATTGGTATTTTGATTTTATGACTTGGTATGATTTATGTTGAGCCGTGAAGATTTTGGGCATTTTCCAATTGTATCAATATTAAAGAAGCAACTTTAGATGTCAAATGCCTTGAATTGTCGACACTTGATCTGCAAAAGAATTTCTGAAGCATTAGTTGACCCTGATGGATTGCTTTGGCAGGTAAATGTTTCTCCGGTGTACATGAAATATGCAAAGTTCAATTATTGTTTTATTTAATCTGTCTTGTGGTGACGAGGGGCATATTGCCTTACCTCTTAAATTCCTAATTGACGTTTCAACATTCTCAGCCCTTTACATTTTGCAAAAAAATGCTACTAAGGGCTTGTATAGTGAACAAGTTAAGCTAAGTAAGGAGGACTACTCCTTTTTACATGTAAGTTCACCAAAATTAAACTTGGAAGGGCTCCTTCGCCTACATATTGTACAAAAGTAAGAAACAGGAGAAGGTTTTCAAGCATTCTGAATTCTTACTTGTTTTCTTTGTTTGAGTCTAAATGAAGGAAAACCCCACCTGTCATTCACAAATGACCTCTAGCTTCCTTAGGTAAATCAGCTTTATTTAGGTAAATGTTGTGCGGTCCAAAGACAACCCTGTTAAGCCTCGCTGTAACAGTGGTTGAAAGTTAAATTCTCAAAATTACCGCTCAACTCCTTGATCTTGGTCAGCACTGTTTGAATTCTCCAAGGAATAGTGAATTTCTCCGTTGATGTATAAACCAGCTGTTATGAATCAGATTCAAGCTCCATTCTACTAATTATATTGTCCAGACACCACTGTATCCCAATAAGAATGGCTTTTCCTTCGGGCTGCATTGTTACTACTGTGCCCCAATGAATAAGAGCAGACTATTATTATTTCTCCTCTATAGCTTTTCAAATTATCTCCAGCGCCACTCCTTCCCAGATTTCCAAGGCTTCTTTCATCAGCATTCAGCTTCAATGCAGGTAATTTAGCTCTCTCCCATAGGACTTCATTGACCTATTTCCTTATCCCAATCGTTCGAGTCATGCTACAAATCTGAGTCCAATTCTGTTGCCATTCAATCTCTGTAAACTGAAGCTGTATGATGCGCACCATAGTATGAACGACCTGGAATTTGATTCTAGCATAATGCACAGGATATACTCCCATGCTTATTAGAACATGTGCGTACCCATAGTTCCCAGCACACAAAGAACCGGAGACAATGGAAAATCAACCTCCGTGTCTCATTCTTGTGCTCTGCAACCATGATGTTGGGCATATTCCCATTTTCCATGTTTTGAGTACATTATCCTTATGAAATGCATGGATTCATGTTTATGTGTGTCTTATGAGCTAACAAGTGTTTTTTAGATGTTTTGAGCAGGAAACCAAGGAAAAAGAACTCAAAAATGATCCAAGATGTGAAGGAAGAAGAGTTCGCAAAAATTGGTCTGGCGAGATAGCTGGCATGGCGCGCTAGACCCCAAACTTCAGAGAAAATTGTGCTCAAGTTGGTGCAATGGGTGGCATGGCGCGCCAAGGCCTCAACTCCGGAGGAATGTTTGCTCAACACCTTGGCGAGATAAGTGGAGTGGCGCGCCAGAAGCATTTTGGCGACTTAGGAAAATTTTCCAATTCTTTGGTGTAATGGATGGAGTGGCGCGCCAGACTCAAGACTTCGGAAAATTTCACTAACACCTTGGTGAGATGGATGGAGTGGTGCGCCAGAGGGCAAACTTCAGAAGAATTTCAAGTCAAAATTCTGGTGCAGTAGATGGTGCAGCGCGCCAGACCCATTCTGGGACGGATTTTCAAGTTTAAAAGCTGCATTTCTCAAGAGCAAAAGAGTCATTGGATCCCATGCTTATAAATATAACATCTAGGGCATTTTGTTAGCAAACCTAAATCAATCATTCATCATATTGATCAGTTGTACGCAGTTCTTGGAGGAAGAGACAAGTTCATTTTCTAGGTTTCTTCTTTAATTTGTGTTTGTGATATGAATGATGAATTCTTTTGTTTTCCACTTGAACATGAGTGGCTAAACTCTTGTTTTAGGGTTTTGGCCATAGCAAATGGTTGAAGTTTGAAAGTTTGTTTATGCTAGTTCTTGATTCTTCTTAAAGGTTTACGCTTACTTATGTTAATTGCTTATATAGAGATTGGATGAAGAATTACTTTTTCTTTAGCAGGAATGGCGCCACCTTTTTATTTAGCAACTGCCACATGATTTGTATCAAAGGTCATTTAGACATTGACAAATTGGATTATGAAAGAGCGAAACATAATTTTTGAATTGGATCAATATTAACTTGATCACCTTATGAATATATCTGTTGGCTTTTGGTTCAAACTCAGGAGAGGGAACCAAGAGGGTTAAAAGTAAGTGTTAGAACAGGTTTCAAAGACCCTTGACCCATGGGTTCAAGGATAGATTTCGTTGTCGATGATAGGAATATACCCTTCAACTCTATCAGTTGAATACAAGTAGCCACAACCCTCGTCTCATGTTTCTCCTGCGACCATAGGGATATATGCGTTGGGGTTCATGGGATAGTTCTTGGATGTTATGGAGAATAGCAAGAAATGGGATAGTAACTTGCAACTAGCAACCTTAGGAAGAATTAGTCTAGCATATTCAAGTCTTCAAACTCAACAAATACCCTAGATTCTATCATCATTTGAATTACAACATTTGTGAAAAGCGTTCAATTCATTAGTTAATTTACTTTTTCAAGTTTTTAAGTGTTAACCTTGAGCAATTAATCTGACAAGTCTCTAAGGGATCGATAATCGGGACTTCACTGTTCTATATTACTTGAAGACCACGTGCACTTGCGTGCGCTTGGGCGAAATCAAACCACCATTAAATTTAATGACCTGATGTCTAAAGGTAAGTGCAGTTACCCTGTACACCCCAATCAAAAAAGTTATATCCCGTATTTGTTAGCTTATCATCAGCAGGTTGCTTCTTTCTCATAGCTTGCTGAAACAGAAACTAGCATTTGAAGGAGATTCTTCTGTGCCAAATCATCTTGTTTGTTTTGTGAAAGAAGGGCCTCTGAATTGTCAGATCATCTTCCAAGCAGAAGAGCAGGTAAAATTACCTGCCTGAGTAGTGTTCCATCAGGGGCATTAGCATCATGTGGATCAGTACTTCAAGTACCATTGGCATAAAATTAGCTGATAGAGTCAGTTGTAGCATCTCCTGATCCCAGCTGACCTATTTAATAAACTGTACTGTGATGCTGTTGTTTTGTTTGGCCCTGATTCCATCAGGTATCGTATTTGCAAGTGCTACATTCCCTGTCCATACTTGTCCTTTTATCTCCATAGCAAATGCTCCTCAGCCTCCTGCTTGTTTTAGACCAGTTTCTTCCACATTTATGAGTGGCCTCCTTACACTTGAATATCATTTTTGAATAGATAATTGAACAATGAAATGCTGATTATTGCAGGATGTTGGTTAGGCAATCTTGGAGAGTTATTCTTCAGTACCAGAAAGTTTGGCATTCAATGTTGTTGCTTGGATTGAAGATGTTCTTTTCGTAGATAAGACCATAAAAAAAAACAAGAAGAATGGAGACCGCAGTAGTAAGCAAAGTCTTTTCTCGACTTTAAGACAGCCTCACAGGAGACATTGGATGTAACCAGCCTTCAAAGGCGGAGGACTAAAAAGCAACTTTCGATTCAAATGCTGCAATTCATTAAGGTTCTATTATAGCCTTCTAAATAGTCAGAGTGGGAACTCAAAAACAAGCAAGAACTCTTAACCATTATTCCTCTAACTCTAAAGGGCGTGAATGTGTAGATCAAGGAAGAAGGGTGTGAATAGCGCCCGATGCCCGTCATGCAAGCTAGTGATTTCTGCAAGTGGGAGTCAAATTTTAGCTCCAATTGATTGTGTAATTTAAGAGAATTATCAAACTTGTATCTATTTTCATGGTTTTGTATATATATACAAATTCTTGTAACAAAATCTGTACTCAATCAACATATTGTACTCTTCATTATTGTGGTGACTGGTGAGCAATACTAGAATGTTCATGATCTTTACTTCTATCTCATGTGTTAAGTTTTTTGAGCAACTTTAACATACTGATCGATATTCAAAGTGGACCTTTGTGCATATTCACACGCAATGCAAATACTCTATTAATCTACTTTTCAAGCATTATGTTAAATTCTATTATTACTCAGGAAAACGGATTTTTTGACCTTTTATAATTTGAATAAAAGAAACTGACATTTCTAGATCTTTATCTATAAAAATGAGAATCACATAGAATAACTAAAAGATTGATACGAACACAATTTCTTAAAAATGATCACCCGAATCGAACAATTGACCCCTTAATTTGTGAATCAATCAAATTAATTTCTTAAATGATCATTAAATTTATAATTTTTTAATAAAAATATTAAGTTATTTTTATTATTATAAAATCACTCAACTTATAAATAATCTCTTACAAAATTACTATAGTCGGAAAATCAATTTTAGAATGCACTTGAACGTATTGAAAATTCGAAAGGGGGAAAGGGAAAAGGGAAAACGGAAAAGGGAAAGATATATGAATTTCTCCACAAAGAATATTTAACTGAACTTCAATAATATTATTGGTGACGAATTCCACTATGGTTCATGTTTTTGCACATATTTAAGAGCCATTTGACTGAACCTCAATATTTTATAGCAAATAATCAGAGGAGACAATGGGTGTGAAGTTCATGTTTTCCAATTTCCTCTCCGCTCTTTAATACACTTTACTTTTATCCCAGAACACACCATAACCCTCATCCTCGCCACCCTATCCTTCACCCTATCTTCGATGATATTTATTTAAATTATATTAAAATATTTTTTTTATTTATATACTAAATATAAAAAGGTAAATAAAAATTTCACTTATTAAAAATTTTTAAAATATTTTTAAAATTTTTCATCGTACAAAACACACCCTATATGCCACAGGAGATTGAGAGAAAATAAGAGTTGCCAGCACGTCTTCCACTAACTTATAACTTCTTTGTTAGAGAATGATTCATCCCCTTCTGCTACTAAATTTTATACTCTTTTCTTCAATTCCTCCATAATTATATTAATATATATACTATGGTTTATTAAATTATATTCACATGTCTCATTGCTTAAACTCCCGACAATAATAACTACCCTATTATATTAAATAGGAATTTATCTTGGGAATTCATAATTTATTCTTTCTTTTTTTTCCCTTGTCATTATTATTAATTTTTTTTTAGTTTTTTATTTTTCATGTCCTTTTGAATGAAATTTTGTACATAATCTGACCTTTCATTCAATAAAATCACAACTTTCTATAGAAAATTAGTAGCAAAAGATCTAGTTAGCCTTAGATGCGTCATAATAATTCTTTTGATTCATCTTGTCAAGATTTTAGAAATGCATGTTTATATTCTCAACAAATAATAATTGACACAAATTTCCACATTGAAAAAAAATTTAGTATTTTTCTTTTCCAAAAATTATCATTCATATTTCTAGTTGGCTAGTGAGCCAAAACAGGGGCTAAGAAAAATATTACATCTAATTAACTAAATAATAATCAACTAAATGCCAGTATATTTCTAATTTTAAATGTAATCCTAACTTTGTAAAATTTATTAAAAATCAAATAACAATATTAATTAACTAAATAATAATTTCAACTAAATGCCAGCATATCTCTAATTTTAAAGTTAATCCAAACTTTGTAAAATTTATTAAAAATAACTAATAACAATATTACATCTAATATACTAAATAATAATTAACTAAATGCCAGCATATCTCTAATTTTAAAGCTAATCCAATCTTTGTAAAATTTATTAAAAACCAAATAACAATATTACATCTAATTATCTAACTAATAATCAACTAAATCCCAACATATCTCTAATTTTAAAGCTAATCCAAACTTAGCAAGATTTATTAAAAACCGCCCCACTTATTCAAATTTTTTATTCAAGAAAAATCCTTTATTTTTTTTTGTGAAGAAGAATTTGATTATCAAATTGTAATACCTGAAGTAAAGACAAACTCTATATTTTCTTTTTTTCTTTTTAATTCGTATTGACCTTATATCAATACTGCCTTTGAGTTCAAGAAAGCATCCCATGGACCAGCTCATTCTTGTGTAGAACACTAATATATTTATCATGCAATTGAAAATTAATCTAACCATATAAATTTTAATTAATTTATTTCAAAATGGTATAAATCATGTATTAATATAATCCCCCTACCATATAATGCATGCCTCAATTGTACATTTTCAAGAAAAGCCCAGAACTTTATAGCCAGTTTCAGCAAAAGGGTGTTCTTTGTTTGATTTGCATTTTGATCAGACGGCCAAGATTTGGTTTTGTTGAGTGAAATAAATCAAGATTTCTTTTTTGGGAGAAAAGGGGTTCAGTAGATTGGAAAAAGGAAGAAAATCTAAGGAGGGAATACAGTTTCAAACTTCCTTGAGTATTAGCTTTGCCTTCAACTGTTCAAATTCAAAAATCTGTGACTGTTAAAAGGTAACATATAAAAAAGGAATAGTTTACCGTTGGCTTTAAATGTTCAAAATTTCAGTTTTTTTTATCTTCATCTTCAAGATTGCTTTTATGTACAAACTTTGCTGCATATTCAGAGAGTTGTATAAAGTTGCAGTTAACAATGACAGATGCTGTTTTTCTTTTGCTTTTGTCCCAAAAGAGTATAAATCATTTTACTTTTTCTTCTTTTAGCTGTAGATTCTGTGGTTTTTATTTCAGTTTAGTTCCCGGGTAGTTAAAAAGTTCTTGGATTTGAAAGAAGCCATCAATTTTTCTTGAAACTTTCGCTTACAATTCTTGAAACAACTTTGTGGCACTTTGTTGATTGTTATGCAGATTTGCCTGGGGAATTTACTGATTGGGAGGCTCAAAATGGACAACGTTTCAAGTCCTGATGAAAGTTATGATGTGGGATATGGATATCAGCCATCACCTTCCTCTGTGGATGACCAATCACCTACAGAAACAACAGGTCTTTCGACATTGAGTGGCAATTCTTTTGCCTATTGCAGGACAAACTCAGAGACCTCAGCCTTTTCTGAGCACACAGATGAAAACAGTTGGTCTGAGACAGGTTCTCCTATGAGCTCACGAGGCATGAAATCTCCCACTCGTGCAGTGCTTTCGAGACTAGGAATGAGGCAGCACAAGACAATTGCAGATGACCCTGAGACTGTAGATTTAGGTAAGTTCACATTTGACAGTAAAATGGATTACAAGTTTTAAGTTTCACATGAATAAGCTAACTTTGGTGTGGAAAAATTGGTAGAGCTTGAATTGATGAAGGAGAGATTTTCAAAGCTGTTATTGGGAGAGGACATGTCAGGAGGGGGCAAAGGGGTAGCAACAGCAGTGACAATCTCAAACTCTATCACAAATCTTTATGGTAAGTTTCTCAAATACACATGCTAAATCCCAGCTTCAAGTGAACTTTTGTTCTATTTCTTGTTCACTGATTGGTGTTTTTTCTTCAGCATCTGTGTTTGGTCAACACCAAAGATTGGAGCCTTTACATCCTGACAAGAAGATAATGTGGAAGAGAGAGATGAATTGTCTATTATCTGTATGTGATTACATTGTAGAATTTGTTAGTACATCACAGAAGCAACAAGATGGAACCACTATTGAGGTGAAAACATTTTTTGGCAGAAGAATTACTCTCTTTTCAGTTTTGCTTGTCTAAGAGTGTTAACACAATGTCAATACTTGCAGGCATTAACAAGCAGGCCTCGGTCAGATATTCACATCAACCTTCCTGCACTGAGAAAACTCGATGCCATGCTCCTCGTAAGACCACAACTATTATCTCCGAAAACCAAAATTTTCCATTCAAAAGCAGATTCTGCTTTAGCCAGGGTGAAGCTAAAATTGAGATCTTTACAGGAAATCTTGGACAGTTTCGAGGTCACTGAGTTCTGGTATGCTGAGCAAGGAAGCATGTCAAACAACTCAACACGTGCTGGATCGTTTAGGAAGATAATTCAGGTTCAGCCTCAGCCTCAGCGCAAGGAAGAGAAGTGGTGGTTACCAGTTGTTTGTGTTCCTTCTGGTGGCATCTCTGAGAAGGGAAGGAAGCACTTGAGACACAAGCGCGATTGTGCCAACCAAATTCACAAAGCAGCAATGGCCATCAATAGCAGCATCCTTGCTGAAATGGAAATCCCAGAATCATACATGGCATCACTCCCGAAGGTACCTTCCATGACTTGTATCAAATACTTCTTTCATTAAATGAACCAAAAGTCAACATACTCAAATTATAATACGCAAACATGGAAATTGCAGTACTAATAATGAGGAGGTAATTTTGCTGCAGAGTGGAAAGGCTAGTGTTGGAGACTCTATCTACCGCCACATGTATTCAGCAGAGAAATTTTCCCCTGAACATCTCCTTGACAGTCTAAATATAAGCTCTGAACATGAAGCACTAGAGCTTGCTGACAAAGTTGAAGCTTCAATGTATACATGGAGACGTAAATCATGCATGCCTCACGTGAAATCATCATGGGTCATGGTAAAAGATCTCGTCTCTGATGATCGGACTGATAAGAATAATGTTTTAGCAGAACGAGCAGAAAGCTTGTTGTTTTGTTTGAAGCAAAGGTATCCCGAACTCTCACAAACAACATTGGACACAAGCAAGATTCATTGCAATAGGGTAAGATTTTACACAAATCTTCTTCGATTCCATGACTTACATACTTGACCCTACAATGTAATTATTAGACCTTACACTTGAATATCATTCTTGAATAGATAATTGAACAATGAAATACTGATTCTCGCAGGATGTTGGCAAGGCAATCTTGGAGAGCTATTCTAGAGTACTGGAAAGTTTGGCATTCAATGTTGTTGCTTGGATCGAAGATGTACTTTTTGTAGATAAGACCATGCAAAACCAAGAAGAATAGGAACTGCAGTAAGCAAAGCCTTTTTTGATTTCTGCAAATGGGAGTCTAATTTTAGCTCCTCCAGATTACAGTTAAACTTCCTGTAACAAAGGATCATTACTAAATAGGATAGAACCAAGTCGAGAACTCAAACAATGGAAGATCAATTTGAGAGAAGTACTCAAACTTGGAAATTTTTTCTTTTTTTTTTACTTTCATGGTTGTGTATATTTATAACTTATATTCAAGAACCAAATTCTGTAGTTTTCTGTTCTTTATTCTGTTAGATCCTTCAATGAGGACATTTTGGGTCAGTACCTGCATTTTGCAAGAATATTATGTCTCTCATACAAAAGCTGACAGAATACATTACTGGATAGATAGAATGAAAAAAAAAAAGAGCAAAAAAAGAATCCCCTTTCAAAGAAATTGGAACAGTTTTTGGTAAATGTGGAAAACTAAAAAAACATAGATATTACTTGATGATATAGCTCTCCAAACTACAGTCATAAGAACAGATTCTTGACAATTTCATTTCAATTTCAAAAAGGAACAGATTCTTTGACAATTTCAATTTCAAAAAAGAACAGATTCTTGATTCCCTACTTAGGATTTAACAAAGGGAAGAAGCAATAAAAAGAGAACAACCAACCCAGAATTCCCAGTGACAAACCTAAAAGGATGTACTAGTTTTCATCATCATCCCAACTAAGCAACTGGGCAGAATTTAAGTATCATAAAATCTAAAAGACCACCATTTGTTGAAAGAGTTGGATTTTTTATACATCATTTTTGCTGAAAAGATTAAGAGCTTTTCACACATCAGTCCAAGAACCAATTCTGATGCTTATTGGTCTCATTGGCGTCACTGGCTTAGGTGTTGATGAAGACTTGAAAGCTTCAACCAATGACCTACATTTAGCATTGTCCCCTTTGTTTTCCTCCAAGCATTTCTTCAAGGCTTCAAGATCAGACTCCGTCTTCTCTGCAACCTCACTCTCCTTTTTCTCATCATGATCCATATCTTCAAAATTCAAACCAAGAAATCACTGGACCAAGATTTCAAGAATTGATGACAAAAAAAAAAAGAATTTTTATGAACGGATCAAGATTATCAAGAAGTGATTTTTATAAGAGTGTGGGGTTGAAGAACCCTATGTATAGAAGAGAAAATTGAACATAAGAGTGAGAGGATTTGTGTGACTAAACTGCAAAAGAGCAGCATAGGATCTTTGTGGCAGCTTCTGTTTTTTGGTGTTTTGGGTTCTTTTGAAAGTGGGACCCTTCACAGACGTGATTGACATGGATCTGATCACTCCCTGGCTTATTCAATCACAACTAGTGTGCTTTGAAGTGGATTTTTTTTTTCTATTTTAAACTTATAAATTTACACCTTTATATATTTAAGCTATAATTTTAAAGTTGAAGGTAAAAAATATTTATCATCGAAATAATTTCTACATATTACTAATGATCTCGATATATAATATTAGATTTTTTTGGTCTGAGGTATATGATATTATGCCTATCTTTTATATTTTAAATTCTTTTCTTGTAATAATTTATTTGCTTATTTATTTATTACTAATATTAAACTATGATAATATGATAACTTTACTCTTATTACTAAACTCTTTGGTTGAAGAAATACCAAAAAAAAAATTTAATTAAACATTATATAGTTTGTCAAAATAAGAGTTAATTTTAAACTTAAAATAAAGCTAGAAGCAAATTTAATTTAATAGACAAATAAAACGCATTATTAAGTTAATTCTAATTACGTTGAAGACTATTTTTGATCCAATAAAAGAAAGAAAAAACAAATTTAATCTAATAAATAAAAAATATGTTTAAATCATTTTTAATACATAAAAACATTTTAATCTTTTTTTCATATTTTAATTTATATTTTGCACGTTTATTTATAGTCATACAGTTCAGCGTTAGAAAAATACAAATTTATTACTATTTTTATATAATTATTCGATATTCGAATTTGATTAAACAACAAAAAGAGAAGGGGGCAGATGGTGGGGTGTGTTTTATTGCTCCCACAGGAATCCATCTAAAAGCACTTTTGGCCTTGTTTTCAGTTTCAGACTTCAGTTCCTGTTTTTCATAATTGTCTTTTCTTCTCCTTTTGTGACATTTGCATATTCTGTTTCTCTCTATTTCTTTAGTTGCTCCTTTCCTGTTTGTGTCATGACATATTTATTAAAGAAAAAATGAATAAATATTATAATTTAAAGCGGATATATAAATGATGCATATATATCCTCGTTGTTTAACAAATTGTGCATATATATTCTCGTCATCTAAAAAATGGTGAAGTTAATTTCTTAAATGATAATTCAACTATGAAAATATATCTTGTAAAGTTATTGAACTTTAGTTTCTATTAATAAAATCACTCAACTTGTGGCTTTTCTCTCACAAAATCATTCAACTAAATTTATCATTTAAAAAAAAAACTGACATGAAAAAATAATTTAATTTTTTATGCCACATAAACATGAGCCCCAAAATAAATGCCAGAGTTAGATGGCACATTCCATATTTTCTCCGAAAAATAAATTTTTTAAAAAACAGAGAAATCAAGTTCCACAAACGACATTCCACATTAATTATGTTCTCCATATCCATCGCTCTAATACACCTCATCTTCACCCCATCTCCACCACCTTTATCCCCCACCCACACCTCCCATAATATTTGACCATATTATATTACAAATATTTTTAGGATAATATTTTTTATTTACATACCAAATACAAAAAAAATAAATTAAAAAATCCACTTATTTTCCGTACCGAATACACCCTTAATCAAAACTTGAAGTGAATGAACATCACTCCAATATTTGGGATTTGCTAAAAGGAGTATGTGACTACCAAGATTAATCAGCTTTTGCTTAGATTTAGCTTTAAAATAATCTGCAAAACAACAGAGTGGAGCGAAGAAAGGTTAAGCAGTAAAGAATAACATGTATCATGCATTTACAGGTAATGTTTCTTTCACCTCCTCCCTTGCCACCCAAAACAATCATGAAACCCCAAACAACAATTCTTAGGAAAACATTAGGAACTTAAAACTTAATAAAATAATAAAAAGCAACTTCCCTTACACGTTCACCCTGCATAATCTGGACTAAATTAATAGTAAAAGTGCAAAATCAGAAGATCTCAAACCCAAGCAAACCCTGGCATACAAAGTATATTATCATAGCCACAATGAACTTGCACAAGCACTTGGGACAGAAACAAGTTCAATAGAACTAGAATTGTGAAATGCAAATGCTAATCAACAGCATCAACCCTCCTTTCGTTTTGCGTGCGTGTATGTTTTTCTTATTATCTTTTCTTCTTCTTCTTCTTTTTGGGGTGGGTGGGTTGGAGAGTCTGGCAGGACCAACAAGATCAATTAATGAGAGCATAAAGATCGTTCTCAAGGAATTTTACTCTGATTTTGAGGATACAAAATGACTTTTCATATCATGAAACAGCTACATATCGTTTCTTTGAATATTCTAATCAGCTCAATGTAAAGGGAAACAATAGTTCCAATATGTACAACCACCACCGAACAGCACCAAGATTTGGGCAAATCTAACAAGGGGCTTAACGAACAAGTTAGTAGTCGAGCTGGGTTCTAGAGCAGTTGGATGGCAGGCTAGAGAAAAGCTGCTTCGCGGTTTGTCTGCAACCCAATGCCCCAGAAAAGAATGGGCCTCCTAGCAGCTTCATATGCCACCAGAGGCAAACAGAGCAACGCTCTGACATGGTGATTCCAGACACCAAACAAGTGCATAGGGTTAGTTAATGAAAGACCTGTCTCGGCTCTGCTCCTCACCCAATTCAAAAAGAAATTATGCAACTCATATCAGCTGTCATCATCTACTGCACCTATATATGTGAGATCAGTCCTTCTCACCCTTACAGTGCCTTTAAGCCAGTTGGATGCCTTCAGATTGGCATGATCACCCCCGCCAACCAAGGGAGAGCTACTTGATGAGTGGCTTGACCCTGCTCCGTCCTCTAAAAGAATCCACGGATCCACCTCAAGATCATTCTCTTGCTGTGATGATACGTGCTTGGCCTTCCCAGCCACACTCGTTGCAGTTCGTAATAATGAAACCGTATTCCTCTGAGTTTGGTTTGAACCATTAGAAGAGTGCAATACAGATACTGGGTTGCTGGGTAGAAGGGAACTGAGAGCAGCAGGTGCTACAGATGGGGGCTGACAAGATATTGACCACCGAGCAGAAGGGAAAAGAATTGGCATGGCACATTGGATGCGCCATCTGACTGTTTCAGGCAGCTGCATCCGATCCAAATCATTCTGCACCAATCAAGAATATAATGGAGCACCGTCATTTAATTTATCGACAAATATACATCAAAGCCAGCCAAAGAATGGATAACTTGCATAGAATAAATACATTCTAAAACAGTGGTTATTTTCCATTCAAAAAGATCCAGTAAAAGGATAGTAGGGAATTCTTCAACTTGAAAGAATAATTTATTAAGTCAATATAAGCAAAAAAAACATTGAAACCCAGCCAAGAATCTACATAAAGGGAACTAGATGTATTTGCAACATGATGACAGTCTTAACTATTCTATTGATTGCAATTGATAAAACTGTCTAACATAGACTTCAGGAAGACAAGTTAACGACAAGAGGTTCATCATAAATATAATTTTACAAATCATGATCTCTCAAAAACAAGCCTCCATTATTTGTGTTTTCAGCTACTCTTGGAACAATGCAACTCTCTCATCTCACAGATATAGACTCTGAGAATCGAATACAAACAACCTTTCACATGGAGATGGTCAGATGGCTGTACGTCGTTTATAGGTCATTCTTTTATATGTCATGCATTTAATGTCATCTGGATACTAATATCACAAATAAACCTGGAAAAATTTTCATTCTAGGGAAACAAACACCAAGCCAGGATTAAAAATTTGCTCCAAGATATCAACATATCAAGAGAAACAGACAAAAGTATGGTGAATGCAAAAAGACCTTAAACACGTTATTACAAGAAATACCAGCTAAGCTTTAGGAAATAATAAGCTTCTGAATTCTCTCCAACTCTCCTCCTCACAGCCACTGGTCAACCAAAAAATTTCATGTGCTTGGCCTAAGGAAAAGAATCAAGGTCTAAAGAGGCATGTTGAAGACCTAAAATAAATTCAAAAAATAACACCCCTCGAATAGCTTAAACTTTTAAATGAAGCGACTACACATTTCAAGAGCGACAAACCCATAAAAATGAATTTTGTTCCCGAGACATTTGCAACTTCTAAATTACAAGCACATTATAGAAAAACACAACTCTTAAAGACACTTCCATGTAGAGAGGATTGTATCACAATAGCGCACCTAAACCAAAGAAACAAAAATGTATCCTGCTTAGCTCACATGATACTATGACACCTAGAAGTGATAACATAACTTTCTTCCAAAAACACCTGATCTCTTACCCAGTCTTTTCTTTGATTCTTTGATGAGTAAAGCTGTTATCCAAATTATTTCACCCACACTGAGATTTCCATTCCGTTGCTACAGAAACCTTAAGGACATTGGCATGCTTAAAGATTCTCTCTCCATCTCTCTTGCTCTCATTATCTCTTTGCATTATGTGCATGACCTCCCCAACCACCCTCCCATCCATCTCCCAAAAGAAACTCACGAGCAGGTTTTGTCATGTCTAATTTTTTCTGTGGGTAGTTATGTCTTTTCTAATTCTACCCTGTACAGCAGGTTGTCATTTCTAATTCAATCCCCCCTATACAGCAGGAAGAGACAAATACGTCATTTTCTAATTAATAGTACGATTTAGCTTTTATAGCCACCGACATTGTAGATGAATTTTTACACCAGCAGAGCAATTTGAACTGCTACGGAGGGCTACTTGCCTTACATTTTTATGCTACTAATTTCACTTATTATGGGTGGTTGTCGTTTATTACCTTCTAAGTGAGTTGATAGTACATGTCCATAGAAGCTAAAATCCTTTATATAATAGTCTACTTTTTGAGTAGTTTCCATTTTAAGTATATGCTGGTGGTGGCTGCACCCAAGGTTCTTTACAAAGTGTGCCACCATAGATAAAAGGAACCATCATTTACACATGAAGTCTCACTGTACGATTATTATACTACAGATGTTATATTCAACAAATATGTAATGGCTGCTTAATATAGAGAAGAAAAACAATGATATTATTTACATGCTTTTGCACCACAACATGAAGTAGGACCTGGAAATTTACCGTTTTCCATCTAGTAAAATGTTTCCATTTTTAATATTACCTTCATCATAAGGTTACTAACTCAAGATACAGATGTACTATTTAATTCTACCAGACTCTGCATATTAAAGGTCAAAAGAAAAAAAATCAGACCTGGAGACTCTCGGCTCCCTCACGTTCAAACGCAGAGTAGTCCTTGCTAGATTCACTGGGTGACTTAGAGCTTGATTTCCACTTGAGCCAGCGTGGTTGGTGGCTACTCAGCAAACCATGCAATAACAATAATAAACGATCAAAGAGACTTTCCAAGGACATAACCACAGAAGCAGTAGCAGAAGCCTCCACAAGTGAATCTACTTCTCTCTTTGAACTATAAGCTTGATTAAAGGAGTGGCTTGCATCTTCGTGCACAACCCTACTTCCAAGGATACGTAATATAACTGAGGCAAGCATGCATCTCATATTACGCCCTGATGGCTCCCTGAAACAGCCAAATATGACGATTAGCAATTATATAGACAAACCTCCCGTTAATTTAGAAAATATAATTTGCATACCACAATGGAGATATTCTCTAAATCAGCAACTAATGGCAAACAATTATGCATGTTGCACATAATTAACTCACCAGCATAACACTCTTACCAATACAGTAGAGATTAACTGCACCCCTAACATAGAAACTTAATTTAATCGCATAAAACTACAGTTGCATATCAGCTAATCACTATATTGATTTCTCCTGTCGTGGCATATACAAGTATTATATAGCAGGGGCTTCCATGAAGAAAACCAGCGGACAGTGTGACCGCTTTATTTACAGATAGTAGTGGTATGTTTGAGCAATGGCAAAAATTCAGCCCGCGACATATTCTTACCTATCTGCATATATTATAGGAAATAGTCTCAGGATAAACTGCAAGCGCAATGACAACGATGCTCGCAATGCCGCAGGTGAAGGTGGTACTGTTTCTGCTGGACCAGTGGCTCGTCTGGCTAACCCAGGACTGCTACCTCTCGCGCCCTTGCGGCTGCTTTTAGTTGTTGGACTTTCAATTCCAGAAGCAACTGTTCCAGCAGGCTTGCTTGCTTCACGAGTAACTGCATTGATCTGTTGCTCAATGAGGTTCATCTGTTTGATCATATCACTAGCAAATGTGCTTCGTGAATCATCGGAAGCTTGATCCAGACAAGGGAGAATCAGATCAACAAGGGCTCTCTCAGTGACATGCTGCTGACCGACATGGAGCCCTTCAACATCAACAGCACGACCAGACCCCTTCACAGGCCGCTTCAAGGTAGTCCTTTCATCCACCACTTCTCCTTCTTCAATGGAGGTAACTTCAGATTTGAACTTTTCTCTCTTGCTAGTTGTGGGATCGGAGTTGGAAGTACACCATCCCCATGGCTTCCAATATTGAGCTCTAGTTGAAAGACCTCTACTTACAGCAATATTATTGAGCCGTTGACGAACGGATTTCCTTCCAAGAAGAACATCGTTGCCTCCTAGAAACCATTTAGCCTGTAATAGCATAGAATCCTCAAGTGACCTCCCCAAAAGATGTACAACTTCAGAAAAGAGCGGAGCAGCATCAGGTCTAACAAGCAACCTGGTAAGGATCATCTCAATAATGTTGCTCTCGTTCTCTGAGGCTGATGCTTTATCAGTGTTGGGTGAGAGGGATCTTAAAGCTTCAACCAAAGAGAGATCATGGGCCTCAAGCTTCTCAATTACAGCTTGCTCATTCAAGAGGAGCCTGAGTTCAACCCATTGCCAATGAAACTTGGCAGGCTGCAAGGTATCCAAAATGTATACGAGCTTATCAAGAAGCTTTGTCTCATTTTCAGCGCAATGGAACTTAGCCTCTCCCTGTACTGCCACCTGATTTCCGTCATTCTGTTTAGCAATCGGCTGTGGTATTCTACAATCAATAAGGGCATTCAGGAAAAGCCGTGCGCGGAGTGGCACAAAGGCAGAAGCCTTTGAGCGCAAGTCAATACCACTTGCTTCTAATAGGGATGCAAAATCAGAATCAACAGTATCAGCAGCTATGAGGTCATAAAGGCTGTGTGTGTCTCTCAAACATACTTCACGAAAGGGCAAATGCTTTATAACATCACCAAAAGCCATCATTAGAGAGTGATGCAAGTGCTGGACCTCATCACGTGTCCCAGAACTTGCATTGAGAATCAATGGCCTCCATAGCACAAATCCAAACATTGAATATGCAGGAGGGAAGACCAAGTTTAGAGGCAGCATGCGCTGCATTTTACATAGGGCCAGAATAGAAGCTTCACCCAGAAGGTCTACAATAAATCCATCCGAAACTGTCCTACAATTCCCCACAAGCACCCTAAACCAGTGAACGGAAACTTCAGCCAAACTATCCGCTTTTAATGTCCCAACTGAACGTGCATTCCCATTTGAGTTGGACCTCATACTCCTCACAAAATGGACAACGTCCAACCCATCCTTCAATCTGAAGAGGGAGACCATCCGCTCCAGGCTAGAAACTCCCTGAAGAATTGCCCCAATAACAAGTGCAGACACAGCTGCAGATATTTTTGCAGCACGCCCAATGGCTAGCCTACTTGAATTGTTTAGAATATCACTGGACAGATTACAATCATTCGATTCCGGAGACAACTGAAACTGAGACCGGGGAGCTTTTCCAGGAGCAGAAAGTTGTGCAAGGGCAGAGTATGTTTCAGTAGAAAGAGCAACTTCAAAGACACGGCTTTGACGCTCTCCAAGAGCCTCCTTAAGTATACAGAGACATATTACATGAATGCGTAAGATGCATCGTGCAAACTGCAATGAAGCAGAAGTGGATGAACTCAGGTGATTATTACTGGCAGTCAGATCAGGAATCTTTGCTATGACTTGCCCAACATTACAAACAATCGCAGATATAGCGGAGGAAACCAATGTCGGGTCTCCTTCCTGAGCGGCACCACCTGTCTGCCTCATGCAATCCATTAATCCCATTACAATCTGCTGACCGATCTGATACACATCTTCCCATTTTTGGAATACGGGAATTTTTCCAGAGTTGGACCCAAAAAGCTTTCTGTCTTTGCCATAGAAATAATTGACAGCTTCATCAACCTTTTTTTGCACAATGTCTCTCATGCTCAAACCAACCCTAGATACCCGAACACCAGTTATCTTCTGCCGGAAGTAATCATCTGGATCCTGCACTCCCACTGGGACACCAAGTGGAAATCCAAACTCTCCGTCCACCAGTCTTCCAGATTCAACTTCAGAAGCAAGTCTCTTGTCAAAGGTTGACTTGACATTCTTTTCCCATTCAGTAACACTCCCAACACTGCCATACTTCTTCAAGAGGTACCGCGCATAGATTACGGCTGGTGAACCTGAAACTCTTCCATTTGATGTCAGAATAGCTTGAGCACGATGCATTACCACTGATAATGTTTCAGGAATAAGGTCTGCAGCAATAATGATGCCTTCATACCTGAACCAAAGACAGAACAGGAAGTAAGGATAAAGATGGTCCAATAGTTCAACCCTATATCCCAAGAATGCAGTTCGACAGTTGACTAAATAGAAGAAACCACAGAATAACTCAACCAGATAGCAGAAGAAAATCAAAAAATCATGTGACAGTTACAAGAGATGGTCCAACAGTTTCAAGCCAATAACCTAAGGATGCAGTCCAACTGTTAACTAAACAGCAAAAACCACAGAATAATCCAACCAGAAAACAGAAGAGAAGCAACTACCGTGTGGCATTTACCCTAAATCTGACTCCATTCACAAAGTAGTTACTAAAGCAGACTAAGTTATTTATTTAAATAGGTACAGATGTTCAGACTTATATGTCAAGTAGAAAACAAATTTTATCTGCATATACTGGACTCCACCATCCAAATTGATCTACCTATCTCAAGGAACTTCATAAATGATAATGCCAGAAGAATTTGAAAGCATTATACACATGAAAATAAGAGAACAAATTACTGCAGTTATCTTTTTCTAATTGACCCTTCACATCAAGAAAATATAATTTCTACCTTCAACCCAACATACCGCCAGAGCCACAGTACGCATGTTAATAACCAATCAACTAGAACTGACAATGCCAACACATTCAAAAGCCGATGACAAAACAACTGCAGAAAAAGATCTAATGTCACTATCCTAAATGACAAAAATAGAGAGATCACCTCCGCATAGATGATACAAGGTACGCTTCGCCTACTTCACAGACATTGTTTTCTGTGTTCTTAGGAATTGTTAGAATGTTCCTACTACCATGAACTGTAGCACTGCAGCTGCCTAGAACCTTAGGTAACAACCACAGAAGAAACCTGGCTGCCAAAACTAATTCATCACACGCATCAATCAGATACAGCACTGCAGATAATTCATCTTCACCAAGCTTCCATCGCACACAACCCCGTTCATCAGCAGCAGAGAATGGCCGACCATATTGGCCAACCTTGGTCACAGTCTTCTCGGACTCTTCCACTAGCTGCTTTACAATACCTATCAACCACACAGTCACGGTCCTTTTATCTACAAAACGGAGCCGCTTCAAAACTTTCCCGATAGAAACAACATCTCCACTAGGCATTCTGGTACCATCCACTGACTTGGGAACACTGCCTTCAGTGCCGGGCCTGTGATGTGGGCAGCTAACCTTACTATCACAAACATGGCTTGTGGATGCTCCCTGACTACCTTCAATCCTGGCTGCAGCCAACTGTGCAAGACTCTGAGTTTTACGGACAATTTTTTGCCGACCCCTAGAAGCTGTCTTGGCTGGTTTAGGAGGTGGGTCTGCTCTAAAAGACTCAATAGATTTCTGGCCTTTTCGCATCCACCAAGTCTCTTCATCATCTGATGGATTTTGTGGATAGATCTGACTGTAAGAACTTTTCTCTTCACTTAATTTTTGTTTCTTTGTCCTTCTGCATTCTTCACACCCAGGTGTTCCTTCACTGTTATCCATCCCGTTGCCGCCATAAACAACAGCCTTCTTAACACTAAACTGAGACTCATCAACTCCAGCATCTGCTGACGAAGAGCTTGGAAATTGCAGCAATGCTGTAATTGACCCTTTCAACTCTTCAAGCTCAACAGCTCTGCCAACATCTTTGGACAAAGGAAAGGATCCAGACTCAGAAGATCTCAACTGATCAATGGAGGGTGCAGATAGACTCTCAACAGAGTTAGGACAGGACTTATGCTTATGGTAAGAACTGCCACGAGCAGTGTTGTAGCTATCAATCATCCCATGAAGGACTAGCTTACGCTCATTGCAGTAGATATTTATTACCTCTGAAAGAACAGGGGATTCAGCAATTCGAGCTTCTTCTAAAGCATCATGAACATATTGACCAGGCAGGTGCTTCAAGATTTTACAGTGTCTTTTTTGTTTCACGGGATCGGAAAGAGGTCCATCCCCATCCATTATCCCACTAACAATTAGCTGCCTCACATATGCTTGTGGGTAAAATATTCCAGCTCGGATAAGTTCAACAATCAGTAGTTGAAGACGCTTGAAACCTTCTGAATTTAGCACTTCATGCTGATCTATCCAGCACACAAGAACATCATGCAAAGGGCTTGGGCTATCAAACATACCTAGGAAATCACCACATTTTTCACGCGCACGCCTTGAATTACACAGAGATTCAGAAGCACCACTAGCAGGACTCTTACCAGCATAGTTAGTCAGCTGGCCGGTATCTTTTCGAAGATAGTTATTCTTTACAATTTTGAGGTCCCTGAGCCTTGATGAAATTCCTGCCTCTCTCATCTTCAGTTTCAAAAGCCTTACAGCAACATATATAGCGGAAAAATCTTTCCTCCCAGTGAACTTCATTCCACGTGGTGGTGCATAACGGAAATCCCTGAAATCACAAGTTGCCCACTCACAGATGAAGAAAACGGAACAAATAGATGACAAAGCAACACCCCTGATATACTTAAGGGAGGAACGCAAACAGGAGCTGACTTCTGCAAACCAACAATCATCAATAGAACTCTCATGAACATTCTCAAAAAGAAACTTATATGCCTCTCTCAAATCCCCATGTGCAAGGGCCTTATCCAAGGCATGTAAAGCTTTGACAACACTTTGCCCAGGATGGCCGGGTCTTGTAGCCGTTGCAAGATACTGTGCTCGCTTCTGAATTGAAGATACAACACGGCCAATGGAATAAGAATCAGACCGAACCTCCGGGCCTTTATCTCTAAGAAAATAAGGAACTTCAAAAGGACCATTTCTAACCTTTCTAGTATCCTCAGTTACCTTAGAGTAGAGACTCCCATCAGTCACCACATTGGTCATCACACATGCTGGCACAGGAAAACAATCCAAAGCGACAAAAGTATCAGGCACAGCCAGCATCAGATATCGAAGCATCTCAACAAGAGCAGCCATAGTATAAGCCCTACGAGAGTTGTCAACAAGGTCAGATCCACCGGGAGAAGGTTCTTGGATGAAACGAATAGCTATTCCCACCAAAGTGCGCACGTAGGACTGAGATAATACAACAGTGTCTATGAAACCATATATTACAGGTAATAACAACTGCAGAACCCCAAGTAATTCCTTTTCCTGAAAAGCACAAGATAGGAGACATCACAATCTCAGCCAAAAAGACAGAAAACAATGGCCAACAATTCAACATTTCATTGATATTGTAACAAGTTTTTGAGCAGACAATACCTGTAGTTGGTTGAGCACCCAATCAATAACGAGCGATGGGATAAGCAACCCTTCTTTGTGATGCCATTGTAAAATGCGCACAACATACCACCATTTAAAATGCAGTGATGGCTCTTCACAATCGATGGTCCCCAAGGTTGGATCACTCTTGAGCTGAATTGACCCTGCATAAACCATTTGTGGCGACCGATCCCTGATATGTAAAGCAGAATGGACACTGTTTCTTGAAATAAATTCATCCAACAAATATTGCAAGTAATCAATAACATCTTTTGTCCATTGCTCAGAGCGGGAAATATGTGTTTTGTCCGCCACCCCAGATGATATACTGGAAGAGCCAGGGCGAACCTGCAAGAATAAAGTACAGTCTGATCCTTCTAATGGTACAACTATTCAAATTAGTTTAAATCCAGTATCAGCTATCAACCAATATTGTTACCTGATTGAGATAAGTTACTTTCACAAACCATGTTGCTCTTAGTAATGGCACGTTATTTCTGATAAGGACTTCAAAAAGCGACTTTCTCCGATAACCATGGGGAACATGATCAGCCAAAGACTTTAGCCTTTTATGCTGTTGGGATAAACCCTGGGAATAATTGCAAATTTTGTAGTCAATTCCAATTAAATTTATCAAAACTTTGTTTGTGCAAATACTGCATCAAATACCATATCATAAAAGCTATCAAGTAACTTCAAACAGAACAGCTGAAAGAGGAGGAACGACTGAGCTTCCACATCAATAATATACACACTTCCCTTCAAGCTAGTCGTTAAAAAAGGCTAAGAGTCTATGGCTGCACAAGCCATTGTAGATGAAGTGAATATCTTATGTGTAATAACAGCAATAGAATGCCTAAACTAAGAGCCCGATAGAAGTCAATGACTTCGGCAATTTTTTCTAGTAACTTCTGATTGGTGCATTCACCAAGGAGTCGAGCAAATTAACAGCAAGTAAACATACGTGATACAATATTAACTTGACTAGTAATGAATGAACCTGTACTCAATTTCTCACATAATTTTTCTTTTTGGCCAAGGATGCAACGTAAGTGTTGTTGC
Organism: Datura wrightii; assembly: GCA_035772735.1. Taxonomy (NCBI): domain Eukaryota; kingdom Viridiplantae; phylum Streptophyta; class Magnoliopsida; order Solanales; family Solanaceae; genus Datura; species Datura wrightii. The sequence goes on from JASDFA010000014.1 coordinate 32,709,721, forward strand.
ATCCACATTGCCCAAATGCCAAGGACGGGAAGAAAGTAATGTAAGTCATCACATCAAAATTATTGCATTCAATACACAAAGAAAATGATGAAGTAATGAAAGAACCTGTACTCGATCTCTAACATAATTTTTCTTTTTGGCCAAGGATGCAAGGTAAGTGTTGTTGCATCCACATTGCTTAAACGCTAAGGACGGGAAGAAAGTAATGCAAGTCATCACATCAAAAATATTGCATTCAATACACAAAGAAAATGATGAACAATAACAAAATGGAGAGACTCGGATTTAAATATTTTCCTCTGGCTGCTGAAAAGTATTTCCTTTTCCATTCTTCAGAAAAGAAACTTAAACGAGTAGAGAATGAATGTCAACAGCATGGGATTAGATGTTAAGTAGATAGGTTGGGACGATCTTCTCTAGCAAGAACAGGCCTAGAAATCGTTCAGAATTCCAAACCCAAAAACTTCACAAGAAAATCTAGTCCCTACAGAAAAGGAAGTAGAAGGAAAGAAAAATAAGGAAATAAGATGGGCCAGAGAACCAAATATTCATATAAATACTCCACCCAACTAGAACTAGCTTAAATCAGAAGAAGACCAACCATGATTCTAGTCCTTACTTCTCGTTATGCTCCAAGGAATAAAGAAGGCTAGACCACAGTTCAGCAAGAGATAAAATCTCATGAATCAGAAGGAAATTTTCATTCAATTTTTTTCCTTTACATAGAAATTTCCATCCAGTTCATGAAAAAATCCATTCAGTTTAAGCTTTAAATTGATCCCGTCTATGCTCCATGTTTTCACTTCAGAGAACCTCAACTCTTAGAGAACCCCTACTTTGTCTTAAGAGGACAAATTGCTTAGTAAGGGAAAGAATGGAGTCAAATAAAGTTGAATGGTTACATATATTCATATAGCTAACTTCAACTAGTTTGGGACTGAGGTGTAGTTGATAAACTATTCCAAGTGAAGATGCTATAATCCAGAGGGAATAATGCAGTAGTCTCCCATGAAATCAACACAGACACAGGAGAACAAATGTGACATGTATGATAAAATAGCTACTTGTCCCCCTCCCTTTCTGATTACAAGATCTGAACCATACACATGGTTGGCTTGATTCTACCTGAATTAATAAAGATGCTTCAGTAAATCAGTTTTACAATCATTACAGAGCGTGGATAGTATAGGAAAAGGCCACCTTTAGCTAAAAAATCATCTGTTATTTCAGTGAAACTCATCCATGTTCTACCCATAGAACAACTTGGATAGTGAAGATTCATTCAACCAACCCAAACTTGCTTGGGATTGAGACGTAGTTGTTTTTATCCTTGTTCGACAAATCATCACGCATAAATTAGTTAAATAATCCAAATCCTTCTTTTTTATGAAGTCCAAATGAACTTCGTAATCCAAACCAAATGGAGCCTAGCGCCTTGCCAACTGTCAAACACTATACATGATAATTAGCCAGCACATATGTCAAGAGCTTGAACTCACCTCCTATTGTTCATATATGACAGGAACACTATAAGCACACAAATGGAGAGGACATGTTAACTGCTTTGTTAGCCGTAATAAAGAACCTCATCACATACACTACACACATTTCTGTATCAGGCTGACCAACTACACACTGCTTTTTTTCTTTTCCGATTCAATGTTTAACAATCAATAAGGATCAGATGTCATATTTCGTCAGAAAGCCATCTCACGGGTTCCTGATGAGATGGAAAGCTAACCTCAATCCACTTCTTCCTGAAATCTTCTCCGCATGATCTTTGATCAGGAAAGATACCAGGTTTCGCCAACTGTAAGCCCTCAAGAGGAACTCCATAAACCTGACCTGCCTGTAATGTTAATAAATTCATGTGATCACCAGGTTACCTTCATGCTTTTCGAAAAACACATGTTACATTACATGGGAGGACAAATATAAATCTATGACTTCCTGAAGAAATCAAGAGAATTGAAGCAAAAGCCCCGATCCGTAGTCAGAGATTGCCATATAATTCATTGAACATATTACCTTTCGCTTCTGAGCCCGAGACTCATTGATAGCCCTGTGACGTTTTCTAATTGACTGCAGAGAGACAGAGAAACAGCTAGTCAGTAATTTAAAATGGCAGACTTACCAGCTCCAACAAACAAGGAACGAAAAACCAGAATGGCATATATACACTTTTTTTTTTTGAAATTGAGAATGGCATATATACACTTTTTGAAATTGAGAATGGCATACATACACTAGAACAGTCACTAAAATGAACACAAAAGGCAATGCACAGTCCAAATATATATTCTCAAAAGTTTACCTCCTTGCACTTAAGGATAACAGGCTTAGTAAAAGCCGGAAGCTGAGTTAATGATATCTCCCTGGCTTCCTGGCAACATGACAATCAAAAAACCCATTAGTCTATCAACCAACCGATCCGCAAGAGTCAAGGAAGCAGAGGAGCTACAAGGCCATAAAATAAGAGAAAGTGGAGAAATGAAGAAACAGAAAACTGCAGGAGAAGAAAAGAACCAAGAAAAATTCAAAAAAGAAGAAAACAGAAGAGAATAATGGTGAGGAGAAGTGTGGATTTTCTAATTAATAGAAAAATAGAGGAATGAAAAAGTTACTGGATTTATAATCGCCAACTCTGCACTATAGATGCTTATGTTTCTCCTATTCCATAAGAAAAAACAGATCATGTTATAAAGAGCATTCTTTTATTGATGAAGCTATTGAAGAGCATTCTTAACTTTGACAAATGCCGAATGCTTTCTATACAGGTTTGCGAAGGGGCCGGGAACATAAAGCACCAAACCAAATACTCTCCTCCAGAGAACAGGTTGGTCTGCCAATAGTATTACCCAAATGGGCAACTAGATCACGCATTAATCACTCAACATAAAGTCCTAACACTTGGCTGCACATGGGCAACGAGCTTGTTTCATTGTGATTATCTAGTTAAACAGTGGATCAGTTGAACAGTACTATCGCACAAATTTAGGGTGAATAATACCACTGGAAGGACATATTTCTTATTACCTACTATGCACAAGGCTATGCCCTCATTGTAGTCCCTCTATTACAAATTCACTAGACAGTATAACTCTTCATGTATTCTTTTACTAGTGGACCATGACAAAACTAAATGTTAACTTTCAAAATTCTTGAAAGACGCCATAATGCAGATATGTTTTTACTTGGGGAGCAGAAAGAAGAAAGAGAGGATAACTAGTAAAATTGTCATGGTTAAGCACCTTAATGTTGTTTAAATAATAGAGCAGTTCGCTTAAACAAAGATGAGCATTTCGAAACATGCAGAAAAGATTATATTCAAGTAAATACCAAAAAAAAAAAGTATGAGCAGCAGAAAAGGAATACCTCAAGACCTTCAACAGTCTCCCGGTAACCGGATTGGACATACTCTTTGGTCAATGTCTCCTCAGGGCAACTAGGAGTCTGAGGAAGAAAATCAGGGGGTCCAAGTCTGAAAAGGAACTATAAGATTAGAAAATGGTATTATCTAAACCGACAAGTAGTCAATTTTCATGTCGCCAAGTTACCTAGAATTGAGATGCTCCTTGTCACACTTCAATTTGTACGGGGTCAGTTGTGATGGCCGTCTGCAAGAACAGATTATGGCAGCTTACTCTCTCTTTTTTTTGGTGATAAAGTAAAATAATTTTATTAAAAGTCGGAGCATGAAACTCCTGTGCACAAGAAGTATACCAAAAATCAGAGAACCTACAAATAATATATGCACCTAACTATCTATACATAAAGGAACCTCACAAGTGCACCAAAAAGAAATAAGGGATAAGAGGTTATTCCTCAATTGTACAAAGTTCCATCTCAACGTCTTCAGCTTAGTCTACCACTTGAGGGAAAATTAAGCTAGAAAAAGGGAAGAGTTCACATAGCATGCTCTCCTGGAAAGTCCAACACAATTCTTTTGGGCTTATAATATTAAGTACTGCAAATAAGCTATTCAAAGAACCATTAGATGAAGATGAAATACAGATGCATGGAATCCATAAAACCTAAAATTTGAAAGAAAAACTTAGGTCTTACATAGATACAGTCTACATTTCTCTTTTTTTTCCTTTCTCAAATAAAGATATATTTTTTCATATTTGCAATGTGTTGTGCAGTTGTGCAGTTGTGCTTGTGCCAGTACATGGGGAAAGATGAACAAGAAATGCTTTTTGCAGATGTGATGATTATGATGAGACAACCAAGAATTGCATAAAATTGTCAGCACGCCTACTTCTGATGAGACAGGGAATAATAAGGTGAGTTGAGAATATTTAGTGTCTGTTTTTTGGATGAAGATATTTAATGTCTGTTTTTTAACTTAAATTCCAAATAAATTGTCCAATGCAACAAAGTCATCATAGGAATATCTAGATGATGTCGTCCTGGCCACCAAGCCATGATATCCAACTTTCTGCTGGCCCTCTAGGACGTCTGACTTTTTAGTAAGGTAGTGAAAGCGTGAAAGTTGATGAAATGTCTGTATATGCACCTCGCAACCTTCAACCTTGAATATAAAAGAGATGCAAGAGATAAATTGTTGCACTGGGTAGATGTCTTACTATAAGGACTAAGGGATCATTTGGGTATCTTGGTAACCTGATAAAGGATTAGACAATATAGGGAAAAACACTGCTAATTAGTTTGTTTATTTTTTAAAATCAACAAACCGTCCTACTAATTTTTTTGCCAGAAAACAATTGCAGTACAAGTCATCCTACTAATTCATAAATTATATTCCAAGAGAAAAGAGAACGAGAGGGGAAAGGACTGTTTTGAACATATCAACAACCAGGCAACCAACTGGTTCATTCATTTCATTTTCCCAAAACCCTAATGTGACCACTCCATCTCCTTCCCCATCTTTAACTCCCTTAAGGAAACCCTACAGCACCATCCGCAACCTAATCTTGCTGGAGAGGTCTTTGAACTATACATATTTGCAATTTGTTCTATCATAGGCTGTTCAGTTGCATCTGTTATAAAAAAATGTGTTATATCTTTTCCTACTTTCTTATGCCAGCCATTGAGATGCACTTGATGGACTGAAATCATATTTAGGATGACAAATCAAGTGTAGATAAATTTTCTTGAAGAGTTTGCACTTAAAAAAGTTGAACAATACTATGACTATCAAACGTCAATTTGATTTGAGGGTGAGGGGAGATACCCACTGTTAGTCCAATATGCCAACGGTAAGACATAGCTTGTCAGGCTAAACGGGCTAGTAAACCTACCAGTAACCCATCATAATACACCATTTACCTGGGATTCTAATGCCAAGAGACAGTAGAAATTCTACCATTTGATCCCTGAATTCTCAGAAATTAACGCAACCAAATGCATCCCAAGTACATGTGGCAAAATGTACTTCAATTCATACTCTTGATCCATTCTGGTCACTTTATAAAATAAGTGATGGAACTAATGGAGGAGAAAGCGTCAAACATGTCGGCTTCAATCAATTATCTATCTGCACTCCATGATTTTGAATTCCCCGCTAAATCCTCCCTTTTACCATTGATTTCACTTACGGTTCCTTCCAACTTGATGAATACATAGACAAAAACGAAGTGACCAAATTCAGGATCATGTATTCTTGACTTCACATTTATTTTATCCTGCCTTGATCAATTCATAGACAAATATAAGGTGAAACTCACGATTCAGTATGTCCAACGCTGACACGTCCAGATTGTTGAAACTGACACAGTACTAGTGAAATAAGCTTCTGGCATGCTATTAAAAGCATGCCCACACTGTTACTCCGGAAGAATTTCCACATTACAGGAGATATTACCTGGAGAAATTAGGCGGAAGGGAGGCTGATTCCACCCGAGATGAATCCCTGGCTGACGGCCCCCCAATAGTGCTGTTATTAACTGCACTAGTGCAGCTGCCACCATGATACCTTTGCATCTCTGCAAACTATCACCTGCATGCTGCCTCCAGCATCGGACAACAGTAGGATGTATTCTAGTCGAACTGCAAGAACTGTTACAACAGTAATTACAAAAACATTTAATAAGTAAATAATAACAGCAACAACAACATTAAGAGCTAGATTTCAAATAGGGCAATATTCACTGTTAAAGAAATGCACAATTGTGTAAAAACATACATACAGATAAATAAATGTGTGTGTATTTGTGTGTGCAAAATATATATTGATAAAAACATGTATGTGTTTATGTAGACATACACAAGTATTGGAGTCTGAGTGTGTATCTCTCTCTTTTTGTGTGTGTGTGTGTGTGTGTGTGTGTGTGTTTACCAGTATTACATTATTAGCAGTCTCCTATTATCAACACTTTGAACAGCCTGCGCCAGTTATATACAATTGAACCTGATCTTCAAAAGAATTGCCTTTAAAGGGCGGCATTCGTCCTATGCAGCAGATCACGTATAAAAATAACAAATCAAAAGCAAAAGAGTATTCAACTCCTATACATCATCCAAAAAAAAAGAGTATTCAACTCCTATTCCAACATTTGGAATTTAAAAGTTCTCTGCAGTAGCTACCTATAAAGGTATATTAGCAGAAGATAACGGACATTTACTTCTAATATTATAATCTTATATCTTATAAAGGTACTTGGGCAGAAGATCGTTGATTTCTACTTCCTAGATTTATCATAACTATGCACATACATAAATTTTTCTATTGTTAAAAGAACTTCGTTTCTCTATGTGCTTTCGCAAGCTTAAGTTTTGCTATGTTTACTTTGACTTGGAAATCTAATAGACAATGCAGTCCACCAGGTGATTCCAAAATCATTTACACCTTAGAGTGAACATCAATTTCCTTTTAGAAGTCTCCAAGAGGTCCTCGTTCTACAAGGAATCACCACATGATACTGACTCCATGAAGATATTCAAAACCCATCCTAAGTCCAGATTATTCAACTAACAGATACCTAGACGACAAGCAATTTAGAAATAATACCTTTTTAATTAACAATAAAATGTCACTTCAAAGCTGGACATTGAAAGCAAAAAAGTAAGTCATTTGGATTGAAATAGCTCTGAAAACTTCTGCTTAGACGATGTCCAAGTACATCACCTAATTGGCCTTCTCTACAATCTTTGAAATGAATTCAGACATTTTCTCCAACAAAAAAGCAAGATGTATTATGTATACACAAGTGCACATACAAGCTTAGGTACAGAAGTAACATAACCACAATCTTGTTAACATTTTGTTATTTGTAATACTAACAATAAGTTATTTACAACACTGTATACTTGCATAATTAGTATGTACAAAACGCACCACCCTAACCTGCTGGTCGGGCTATGGAACTACGAAATGGACCATAATAGATTTCTAAGGGATCCTATCGCATCATCAAGAAGTTTGGAACGCTACATTATGTACATATGAAGGTAACAAAGAACAATGAAGCTGATTGCTCTAGCTTACCTAATTGGCAATGTGGAACTCAGAAAAAGATGATATCATTGTTCTTAACTCAAGATGGCAACCATTTATAAACAATCATGTATCGCAGTACATTCAGCAACAGGCTTCAATCGAGGCTTCAAATGGACACAGGGTTCAAAAATCCACTACAGTATTTTTATTTTACCAAAAAAAATACAAGACCGTTAAGTGTAGTACCGTAGACCTACATGAAAAGTTCACAGATGCCAAAAATTAGAGCAATACCTAGTAATTTGACTTCTTAACCATGCACCCAAAATTTAGCAATGAAAATACCGAAACAACCTTTACTTGATGAGCTCTTAAAATAGAAAGTCTGCAGTATAGAGCTTCCCCTTTCCTAAGATCCTGGACGTGGTATTGACACGTGAACTTGGTAATTATGATTAAAAAATTCTTCAACAAAAGTACAAGAAACTAACTTACTTAGAAATCCCGCAACTAATGCAAACTAAGCGAATCTTACATTTCGACCATTTCTCAACAGTCCAAAGATGGTAAAAAATCCAACTACACCGCATTGCACGTCTCGCGATTAAAAGATAACGAGTGGCCCGATTAGCCCCATAGATAGTCTGGAAAGTAAGAGAAGGAACTAGATCCACCGGCAATCGACATCAAGGGGTTTAAGTAAAGCAAAAACCCCTACAGATTCTAAATCACTAATGAGATCCTCTTCCCAAATTGGTCAAACATTTCTCGATGTCAAGCGATAGTGAATAATAATGGATCGTCCAAAATAATTACCCACTGTTACAGTAATTGCAATTAATCAATCAACTAGGCCTCAATCCCAAACTAGTCGGGATTGACTGTATGAATCCTTTATATCGACGTCAAGGGTTTCGAGTAAAGCAAAAAAACCTACAAATTCTGACCTCTGAGGTGGTCCATCAAGTCCTCTAGACTAGGGTAGTCAAAACAAAGGCAGGATAATTCTACAGCAATAGTCCCTCGGACTCGGCAAGTAATAACGAAAATATCTAACCCAATAGCAGATCCCGCAGCTGCCACGTTGGAACCAACGAAGCAAATGACTGACCCATCATATCATCCAAAGAAACAGAAAATACCAAAAAGATTGACTTCACAGTTACACTAACGAGATCCTCTTCCTAAACTGGTCAAACATTTCTGTCGGTGCCAAGCGATAGTGAATAAATAACAGAACGTCCAAAATAATTTCCCACTATTACAGCGATCTCAATTAATCAATCAACTAGGCCTGAATTCCAAACTAATCGTCATTGACCATATGAATCCTTGATATAGACGTCGAGGTTTCTAGGTAAACCAAAAACCCCTACAGATCTAAATCGCTAATGAGATTCTCTTCCCAACTGGTCAAACATTTCTAGAAATGTCAAATCATAGTGAATAGATAACAGAACGTCCAAAATAATCACCCGCGATGACAGTAGTCTCAATTAATCAATCAACTAGGCCTCAATCCCAAACTAGTCGTGATTGACTATATGAATCCTTTATATCAACGTCAAGGGTTCTGAGTAAAACAAAAACCCCTACAGATTCTAAATCACTAATGAGATCCTCCTCCCAACCTAGTCAAACATTTCTCGCAATGCCAAGCGATGGTGAATAAATAACAGAACGTCCAAAATAATCACCCGCTATTACAGTAATCTCAATTAATCAATCAACTAGGCCTCAATCTCAAACTAGTCGCGATTGACTATAGAAATCCTTTATATCGATGCCAAGGGTTTTGAGTAAAGCAAAAACCCCTACAGATTCTAAATCACTAATGAGATCCTCTTCCCAAACTAGTCAAACATTTCTCGCAAAGCCAAGCAATAGTGAACAGATAACAGAACGTCCAAAATAATCACCTGCTATTACAGTAATCTCAATTAATCAATCAACTAGGCCTCAATCTCAAACTAGTCGCGACTGACAATATGAATCCTTTATATCGATCCCAAGGGTTCTGAGTAAAGCAAAAACCCCTACAGATTCTAAATCACCAATGAGATCCTCTTCCCAAAGTAGTCAAACATTTCTCGTGATGCCAACCGATAGTGAATAAATAACAGAACGTCCAAAATAATTACCCGCGATTACAGTAATCTGGATTAATAAATCAACTAGGCCTCAATACAAAGTCCTTTATATCCATGCCACTCTATTTGGGCCCATTTCATTCAAACTAAATAATACTACATATCTTTTAAATGCAAATTAATAAGCGGTTCTCTAAATAGCACACGTGCACGTACACTTACAGACAAGTTGTAGAAGCGACCACAGGTATTACAGTAATCTGACGCTCAAGAAAATCGTTACTCTTAAACCCGAAAGAGCACAAAAGTAACTAACTATTTCAGGGGAAAATCAATGTCCAACCCTCCATGTAGCTTCAGTAGCATTAGTTGAATAGATAAGTATCTACTAAAATGCACAAATTTCCATAATTTCGAAAAAATAAAACTCAATTAGCCATACCCAGAATGCAACAAACAAAACCCAGCATAACAGAGCTCCAGAATTTTGAAAATTTAAGAAGTTATTTGATTAAGCAAATTAGATCACCTGAATAAACCAAGAAACGCCGGAAACCGCGGAATCTACCACAGCCAATCACTTCTGATTCTCAAAATTACTGAGGTTTGAAAAAAGAGGGAGGTTTGAAGCTGAAAGTGAAAGCTAGGGTTTTGGTCCCCAACTCCAACGAAAAAAAAAAGGGACAAGAAAATTCAAAGATTGCGAAGCAAAAGATTCAGATTTCAAGTGAAAAGATAAAGGCTTTGAAAGATTTAGGGATTGAATAGGAATTTTATGGAACGAATCGTATACAGATGTAGTACTATTTCTGTTGTATGTATAGGTTTGATGTATAGATATATATAGATATAGAGAGAGATAGGAACAGATTGAGTTAAATGTTGTAGTGAGAGAAAGAAAGAAGGCTCTCGGATTTGAGGAGAGCGTGGGGGTGAGGGGGGTTTTGACTCTTTAGTTTTCCGGATGAATTGATGACGATGGTGTACACTTTGCTCAATTCTATTATTGGTAATTTTAAGAATTACTTACTAACTTGTGTAAAAATATCCAAAATATTACCTACTATAACTAATTTTTTTTTAAAAAAAAATGTTGGAATTCTTCAGACAAATAACATTGTTCTTCGAATAGAATACGATATAACTTAATGTTAATATTCTAACAATATTGAAAAATTATAATTTGAAAGTTTTTAATACATAATATTCGCGCGCCTTTTATCAATAAAGTAAATGTATAACTAGTAATGCTGGAAGAACGAAAAGATATAACACGAGACAGTTGAATTAGTTTTAAAATTAAGATAAAATATATATATTATTGAATCATATTTAAAAATTAAGTATTTTTTTAGGTAGCATAAATTGTACTTTGGATAAAATACGATATGATTTAATTTTGATACTCTAGTAACGTAAAAGAATTATAACTTGAGAGTTTCTAATATACGACATTCGCACGTTTTTTACTAATAAATAAAGCGTAAATATAACTAGTAATGGATGAATAATGAAAAAATACAGTACGAGACTGAAAATATATGTATCATATTTTAACAACTGAGTATTTTTTAGGTGACATATAATTGTACTTTGGATAAAGTATGATATAATCTAATTTAATTTTAATATTCTATAACATAGAAGAATTAATAATCTGAAAGTTACTAGTATATGATGCTCGCACGTGTTTTACTAACAAGATAAGCGTAAATATAACTAGTAACTCATGAAGAACGAAAAGATATAGCACGTGCAGTTACTTTAGTTAAAAAACTAAGATAAAAAGATATTACTATATCATATTTTAACGAATAAGTATTTTTTTGAGTTGACATAAAAATTGTACTTTGGATAAAATACGGTATAATCTAATTTTGACATACTAATAACGTAAAAAAATTATAATATGAGACTTTTCAATATATGACGTTCGTGCATTTTTTTACTAATAAAGTAAGCGTAAATACAACTAATGATGCATGAATAACGAAAAAATATAGTATGAGACGGTTAAGTTAGTTAAAAAATCAAGATAATAAAAATATCGTCGTATATTTTAACAACTGAGGTTTTTTTTAGGTGACATTAAATTATATTTTGGATAAAGTATGTAATTGTGATATTCTAATAACGTGTAAGAATCAATAATCTGAAAGTCACTGATATATGATCTTCTCATATATTTTACTAACAATGAAAGCGTAAATATAACTAGTACGCACGAATAATGAAAAGATATAGCACGAGACAATTAAGTTAGTTAAAAATTAAGATAAGAAAAATATTCCTATATCATATTTTAAACAATTGATTATTTTTTTAAGGTGGCATAGAATTGTACTTTGGATAAAGTACAGTATAATCTAATTTTGATATTCTAATAACGTAGAAAAATCATAATCCGAGCGCTTCTAATATACAGTGTCCGCACGTGTTTTACTAACAAATTAAGCGTAAATATAACTAATAATGCACGAATAACAAAAAGATATAGACTGAGACAACCAAGTTATTTAAAAACTTAAGATATGCAAAATAATATTGTATCAAATTTTAAAATTTGATTTTTTTTATGTGACATAAAATTATTCTTTGAATAAAGTATGATATAATATAATTTTGATATTCTAATAACGTAGAAGGATCATAATCTGAATGCTTCTAATATACGACGTTCATGCATGCTTAGTGTAAATATAACTAGAAATTCACGAATAACGAAAAGATATAGCACGAAACAACTAAGTTTGTTAAAAACTTAAGATGTGAAAAATACTATCATATCAAATTTTAATTTATTTTTTTTATGTGACATAGAATTATTCTTTGGATAAAGTATGGGTATAATCTATTTTTGATATTTTAATAACGTAGAAGGATCATAATATGAGAGTTCTAACAAACGATATTTGTGCGTGTTTTACTAACAAAGTAGACTTAAATATAACTAGTAATGCATGAATAATGAAAAGATATAGCCCGAGACAGTTAAGTTAGTCAAAAAATTAAGATAAGAAAAATATTACTGTATCATATTTTAACAATTGATTTTTTTTTTGGAGGTGAAATAGGATTGTACTTGGATAAAGTACGGTATAATCTAATTTTGATATTCTAATAACATAGAAAAATCATAATATGAGAGCTTCTAATATGCAGGGTTCGCACGTGTTTTACTAACAAACTAAGAGTAAATATAACTAGCAATGCACGAATAACAAAAAAATACAGCACGAGACAACCAAGTTATTTAAAAACTTAAGATATGAAAAATATTACTATATCAAATTTTAAAATTTAACTTTTTTTATGTGACATAAAATTATTCTTTGGATAAAGTATGATATAATCTAGTTTTGATTTTTTAATAACGTAGAAGGACCATAGTCTGAAGCTTCTAATATACGATGTTCGTGCATGCTTAGTGCAAATATAACTAGAAACGTGCGAATAACGAAAAGATATAGCACGACACAACTAAGTTGGTTAAAAACTTAAGATATGAAAAATATTACCATATCAAATAATTTTAAAAATTATTTTTTTGATGCGACATCGAATTATTCTTTGGATAAAGAACGGGTAAATTATATTTGATATTTTAATAATGTAGAAGGATCATAATATGAGAGTTTTAACATACGACGTTCGCGCGTGTTTTACTAACAAAGTAGGCTTAAATATAACTAGAAACACATGAGTAACGATAAAGATATAGCATGAGACAACTAAATTAGTTAAAATATTAAGATGAGAAAAATATTACCGTATCAAATTTTAACAATTGAATTTTTGAGGTGACATAGGATGGTTCTTTGGATAAAGTACAATGTAATATAATTTTGATATTCTAATAACGTAGAAAGATCATAATCCAAGAGCTTCTAATATATAATGTTCACGCGTGTTTTACTAATAAAGTAGGAATAGATATAACTAGAAACTCATGAATAACGAAAAAAATATAACATGCGAGAGCTATGTTAGTTAAAAACTTAAGATATGAAAAATATTACCATATCAAATTTTTAAATTTTAATTTTTTTTATGCGACATTGAATTATTCTATGGATAAAATACGATATAATCTATTTCTAATATTCTAATGTAGAAGGATCATAATATGGGGGATTCCAATATACGATATTAGCGCGTATTTTACTAACAAAATAAGCATAAATATAACTAGAAAGACATGAATAATGAAAAGTATAGCACGAGACAACTTAATTACTTAAAAAATTAAGACACAAAAATATTACCATATCACATTCTAATAATCGAATTTTTTGAGGGGAGATGAGATTGTTCTTTGGATAAAGCACGATATAATCTATTTTTGATATTCTAATAACGTAGAAGAATCATAATCAGAGAGCTTTTAATTTATGATATTCATGCATGGTTTACTAGCAAAGTAGGCGTAAATATAACTAATAATGCATAAATAATGAAAAAATATAGCAGGAAATAACTAAATTAGTTAAAAACTTAAGGCACAAAAATATTATCATATTAATAATTGATTTTCTATATTTGAAATAAAATTTTGTGAAAAGTATAATATGCTAAATTTTATGTTTGCCTAATATGCATAAAGCGGCCGGATATGCTCGTGTTATTTGTCTAAATTTGAATATTTATGTTTTATGTCGAATTAAGGTATGTGGGCACAACTTAGTTAGTAAAAAAATTAAGATATAAAAAATTGTATCATATTATATTTTAATAATTATTTTTTGTGAGGTGAGGTTGGATTATTTTTTGAATAAAGTATGATATAATTCATTTTTGATATTCTAAATAATGTAGAAGGATCATAATCTGAGAGCTTTTAATTTACGATGTTCATATGTGTTATCAGGGAAGTAAGCGTATATATAACTAGAAATAAATGAATAATAAAAGAATATAGCACGAGACAACTAAATTAGTTAAAAACTTAAGACACCAAAAATATTATCATTGTTATAAATATATTTGTGTTGTAGTGAATGTCTATAAACTTTGATACATGTGTTTATATCATTGTGAAAGTCTATCTTTTGGAGAAAAGTTAGGAGAAATTATCCCTATAAATAGAGGGGTTCTCCTTCATTGTATTTTATCCCCATCAAGAGAAATAAGAACTTCTCCCCTTCTCTCTTTCTCTATAATATTCTTGTTCTTTATTTATTATTTCATAACACGTTATCAGCACGAGACTCTACCGTCTCAAAATTTGAAGGCTAAGGTATTATATTATTTTCACCTCCTCTCTTTCTTTTAATATGGCTAATCTTACGAAACTTGAGTTCGTTGCCCTTCAAAGTTCGGGCAAGAACTACCTTTCATGGGTGTTAGATGCTGAAATCCATTTGGATGCAATGGGTCTTGGAGACACCATTAAAAATAAAATTAAAGCATCAAACCAAAATCGTGCTAAGGCTATGATATTCTTGCGTCATCATATTGACGAAATTCTGAAAATTGAATATCTCACGATTAAGGATCCACTTATTTTGTGGAATAGCCTGAAAGAAAGATATGACCACCTGAAGATGGTCATCCATCCAAAGGCACGATATGATTGGATGCATCTGAGGTTTCAAGACTATAAGTCTGTTCATGAATACAATTCTGCTATGTTCAAAATTGTGTCTCAATTGAAACTATGCGGAGAGACTATTAATGATGCTGATATGATGGAAAAAACGCTCTCCACATTTCATGCCTCAAATGTGCTTTTACAGCAACAATATCGAGAAAAGGGTTTCACGAAATACTCTGAACTGATTTCTCATCTTCTCGTGGCTGAACAAAATAATGATTTGTTAATTAAAAATCACGAGAACCGACCTACTGGATCTACACCATTCCCTGAAGTGAATGAGGTGTACGCTCACCATGCTAGGCGTGGAAAAGGTCGTGGCTCTGGTCGTGGACGTGGACGTGGTCATGATCATGGTCAGGAAAGAAATCATATTCATGGTGTTAATCATTCTTCAAAGAAAAAACACCATCAAAAGAGAAACGAAAAGCATGAAAAGAGTGAAACAGCTGGATGCTTTCGATGTGGTGGAAGAGGACACTGGGCACGTACCTGTTGTACTGCAAAACATTTGGTTGAACTTTATCAAGCATCACAAAAGAAGAAAGAGAAAAATCCTGAGGCTAATTTTATCTCTGAAAATCATATTGACATCACATGTTTGGATGTAGCAGATTTCTTCGAGCACCCTAAAGGAAAGACAGATAACTTGATTGGTGATGGTTCTGTAGCTATGGAAGAGTGAAGAATTTTCTAATTTTTTTTTTTAGTGATAGTAGCTAGTGAATAAAAATCATGTAAAAATAGTTATTTACATGAGTACTAATTTTTTTTTTATAAGTTATTAATAAAAGTTTGATTTAATTTCTATTAAATAATATATATATATATATATATATATATATTATTTGTTTTCTTTATTCTTTCTAAAAAAAAAAAAAAAAAAAAAAAAGAAGGTAAACTCAAATTTTCTGAAAGCCACGGAGGACTTCACAAAGTTTTCAACTTTTTATCAATTAGAAGCCCCCATAAATTGATTTTCATTTAATTATTCTCTTAAGTTTATTTATTAAACTTAATATTAGACATACATGCAACTATTAATTTGTTAATCATGTAATAAGAAGATGACTCTTAATTTGTTATATTAACTTAAGTTTTTATTTTGTACAAATATTAATATATACATATATTATTTTTGTGTATGTCATTTGAAGATATGGACAATTCTCAAAATATGTTATCCAATTATGAAGACATTTGTTTGATTGATTCTGGTACCACACATACGATATTCAAAGATGATAAATATTTCTCTTACTTAAATATGGGCAAGATAAATGTTACTACAATATCTGGTAGTACCAATTTGATTGAAGGCTTTGGGAAAGCCATTATAATCTTGCCTAAGGGAACTAAACTCATCCTAAATAATGCCATGTTTTCTCCTAAGTCTCGGAGAAATTTGTTGAGTTTTAAAGATATCCGTGAAAATGGTTATCATATCAACACAATGGATGAGATGAATCTTGAATATCTTGGTATCACCAAGAATGTCTCTGGGCAGACATGTGTTATAGAAAAGTTCTCTGCTTTATCCTCTGGCTTGTATTGGACAAAGATTAGTGCAATTGAGGCACATTCTATAGTAAACCAGAAGTTTACTAATTCCAATACTTTTGTACTTTGGCATGATCGTCTAGGACATCCTGGATCTATAATGATGAGACGAATTATAGAAAATTCAAATGGGCATCCATTAAAGAACTTGAAGATTCTTTCAAATGGTGAATTTTCTTGTAGTGCTTATTATCAAGACAAGTTAATTGTGAGACCATCACCAACAAAGGTTGAGATTGAGTCCCCTGCATTCTTGGAACGCATACATGGGGATATCTGTGGACCTATCCACCCACCTAGTGGGTCGTTTAGATACTTCATGGTCCTAATAGATGCTTCCTCTAGATGGTCTCATGTGTGCCTATTGTCATCTCGCAACCTGGCGTTTGCAAAATTATTGGCACAAATAATACGATTACGGGCACAATTTCCTGATAATCAAATTAAGTCCATTCGCCTTGATAATGCTGCAGAGTTTTCATCCCAAGCATTTAATGATTATTGCTTATCAATTGGGATAAAAGTTGAACATCCTGTAGCTCATGTTCACACTCAAAATGGCCTTGCCGAGTCACTAATTAAACGTCTGCAATTGATAGCAAGGCCATTGCTAATGAAAACTAGGCTGCCCACTTCGGTTTGGGGTCATGCCATTCTGCATGCTGCAACACTTGTTCGTCTCAGGCTGACAAATAATCATAATTTTTCTCCGTTACAATTGGTCTTGGGTCAAGAACCTAACATTTCTCATCTGAGAATTTTTGGATGTGCCGTATATGTGCCTGTAGCACCACCACATCGCCCAAAAATGGGTCCCCAAAGAAGGTTAGGAATTTATGTTGGGTTTGAATCGTCCTCCATTATTCGCTACCTTGAACCATTAACTGGAGATATGTTTACTGCTCGATTTGCAGATTGTCGGTTTGATGAGACAATTTTTCCAAAATTAGGGGGAGAAAATTGTGAAATCAAAAGAGAAATTTTGTGGAAAAATTCATCACTGTCTCATCTTGATCCACGTGCTTCTATTTGTGAGCAAGAAGTACAAAAGATTATTCATCTGCAGAAAATTGCAAATCAAATGCCAGACGCATTTACAAATATTAAAAGAATTACTAAATCACATATTCCTGCAGAGAATGTCCCAATTTGAATTGATGTCCCTGAAGGACCATCTACTAGTGTCATAGCCAATGAGTCCAAAGCACGCCTAAAGCGTGGTAGACCATTGGGTTCTAAGTATCGAAATCATAGAAAAAGAAAATTAAATGGTCAAGATGACACTACGAAAGGACCACATATGGAAGTTCAAGACTTGAGCAATTTTGATATCCATGAAGAAATCAATGAGCCTGAGACTCAAGAAAATGAGGAACTATCCATAAATTCAAGTGATGCTGGAATTAATCGATCAAAAATAGTGGTGGATTATGTCTTTGCATATAATGTTGCAACAAAAATCATGCAAGATAGTGAGGATCTTGAACCTCAATCTGTCACAGAATGTCGACAAAGAAATGATTGGCCAAAATGGCAAGAAGCAATTCAATCAGAATTGAATTCACTTGTCAAGCGTGAAGTTTTTGGACCTATAGTTCAAACACCTAATGGTATTAAGACTGTTGGCTATAAATGGGTCTTTGTGCAAAAAAGAAATGAGAAAAATGAAGTACAAAGGTACAAAGCACGCCTTGTTGCACAAAGATTTTCACAAAGGCCTGGTGTCGACTATGAAGAGACATACTCACCAGTTATGGATGCAATAACATTGCGTTATCTTATTAGTTTCACTGTCCATGAAAGGCTTGAAATGCATTTGATGGATGTAGTTACAGCTTATCTTTATGGATCACTTGATAATGAGATATACATGAAAATCCCTGAAGGATTTAAAATGCCTGAAGCATATCATTCAAAGTCTCGGGAAATGTATTCAATTAGATTGCAAAGATCATTATATGGTTTGAAGCAATCTGGACGCATGTGGTATAACCGTCTTAGTGAATATTTATCTAAGGAAGGTTATATAAATGATGAAATTTGCCCATGTGTTTTTATAAAGAAAACAACATCAGAGTTTGTCATACTTGCTGTTTATGTAGATGACATAAACCTTATTGGAACTCCAATAGAGCTTCGAAAGGCAATTGATTATTTAAAGAAGGAATTTGAGATGAAAGACCTTGGAAAGACAAAATTATGTCTTGGTCTGCAAATTGAGCATTTGAAAAATTGTGTCTTTATTCATCAATCTGCCTATACAGAAAAGGTTTTGAAAAGATTTTATATGGACGGCGCACATCCATTAAGTACTCCGATGGTTATTCGATCACTTGATGTGAATAAGGACCCATTCCGACCTCAAGAAAAGAATGAAGAAATTCTTGGTCCTGAAGTACCATATCTTAGTGCAATTGGTGCACTAATGTATCTTGCTAACACTACAAGGCCTGATATAGCCTTTTCGGTTAATTTGTTAGCAAGATATAGTTCTGCTCCTACTAGGAGGCATTGGAATGGGATAAAACACATAATGCGGTATCTAAAAGGGACTACCGATATGGGCTTATTTTATTCTAATAATTGCAGTCCCGATCTTGTAGGTTATGCTGATGCACGGTATTTATCTGACCCACACAAAGCTCGATCTCAAACTGGCTACGTGTTCATATGTGGAGGTACTGCAATATCTTGGAGATCTACAAAACAGTCTCTCGTAGCTACTTCATCGAATCATGCTGAGATAATAGCTATTCATGAAGCAAGCCGAGAATGTGTGTGGTTGAGGTCCATGATACATCTCATTAGAGAAAAATGTGGTTTGAACTGTGACAAAGTACCCACAATTTTGTATGAAGATAATGTTGCATGCATAGCACAACTAAAGGGAGGATTCATAAAAGGAGATAGAACGAAGCACATCTCGCCAAAGTTTTTCTACACACATGAGCTCCAAAAGAATGGTGATATCAATGTGCAACAGATTCGTTCAAGTGACAATGTGGCTGATTTATTCACCAAATCTCTACCAACTGCAACTTTCAAGAAGATGGTGCACAAGATCGGGATGCAAAGATTTAAAGATGTTCTCATTAGGGGGAGTTAATACGCGCTGTACTCTTTTTCCCTTGCGAGGTTTTGTCCCACTGGATTTTCCTTGTAAGGTTTTTAATGAGGCAGCCAAAAATGCGTATTATTAGATATGTGTACTCTTTTTCCTTCACTAGATTTTTTGGGTTTTTTTTTTCTAGTAAGATTTTAACGAGGCACATTATCTATCAAATAGACATTCAAGGGGGAGTGTTATAAATATATTTGTGTTGTAGTGAATGTCTATAAGGATATTTGTATTGTACTTTGATACATGTGTTTATATCATTGTGAAAGTCTATCTTTTGGAGAAAAGTTAGGAGAAATTATACCTATAAATAGAGGGGTTCTCCTTCATTGTATTTTATCCCCATCAAGAGAAATAAGAACTTCTCCCCTTCTCTCTTTCTCTATAATATTCTTGTTCTTTATTTATTATTTCATAACAATCATATTAATTTTTATTTGAAAAAATTGTTTTTTTTATTTAAATTATAAAATAGATTTCATTTACTCAACTTTGAATATGTTAAAAGCCCGAAATGAAATGCACAATTAAGATATTAAAATAATTCTAATCTTCTAATTAGCCTTTTAAAATAATTGGTTAATTGAAAGAAAAACACGCCATTAATATAGTGTTGTATCAAAGTACGTATTTAGTAAATTAGTGCATCCACTAAAATGAATTTCAAGAAAGTGATCGTTATATGAGAGTTTTAATTAATAGATTATATTTGCGCATGTTTTATTAACAAGATAGGTGTAAATTTAACTAGAAATGCGTGAAAATAAAAAGATATAGCACGAAATATTTAACTTAATTAAAAACTTAATACATAGAAAATATTATCATATTAATTTTTAACATTAACATTAACATTTTCTAATCTATAATTAAATTTCATGAAAAGTATAATATGCCAAATTTAATGTTATATATAAAGTAGAAATTTCTCATGTTATTTGTCTGGGTTTTAATATATGTGCCTATATGTGATCGACTTGAGAGTAGGGTGATGGGTGTTGTGTATGGAGGAGAGGGGTTGGGGGTGAGGTGGATGGTTGTGAGAATTGGATGGAGATAATGTGACCCTTTTTTTCTATTTTTATTAGAAAATCTTCTTTTTTTTTTAACGAACTTATTTCCTAAACAAAATATGTGTCAAAATTTTTGACCAACCGAGCATATCTTAATGTTAAATCTTAAGAGAAACGGAAAATGACAATTTAGAAGGGAGAAAACTAGAGAAAGAAATTCTTAGAGAATAATATTCAAATGAAACACATTTTTGAAATAAGAGCTTTAATGTGTTAAGACCAAAAATTAATTTTGAAAAAGATAACTATTAAAATTCACATAGAGACCATCATAAACCTGCAATTCACCCCGCCTCGCACTCGTCTTGCACTCGCCCAACACCTATATAGCCTAGAACTTGCTCCGTCCAGCTCCGCACCCACCCCGCTCCGTTGCCATTCATACCAACATTTTAACCAAAATCAAACTAAGATAATCCATCTACTTTTTTTTCAAACCAAAAAGTTGATAAACTTGGGGGGTATGTAAAAAATATTCTTTATTTTCCATCGCTTTCATATGTGTCAAAAAAGTTAACCGATTGAATCACAAGAATCTATTCAATTATATAGAAGAAGAATCGGAAAAAAAGCGGATGATTCATATAGCAGTGAAAGAATCAGTCGCCTTTTATGAAGTTTGCGCTTCTATGATTTCAATAACTTGATTGTTATATTGTAATTTTGTAATCTCTACCTCTTGAAAACAAATTAAAACTATTTCCTTTTTAAGTTTAACAATTGGGATTTTAATTTATAAATTTTTATGCTAAGTCTTTAATAAATGGCAGAATAATTTTCTTAATGCGAAAACTGATGATTATAACTTATAACATAAAAGATAGTTTAGTGAATGTTATCTCTTTTCTTTCACTTTTTATATTTTTTATCGCATCTTTTAAATTATTTAGTGATATTCTTTTACTAATTCAGTTTGCATGATTCAAGATTCATTTTTTCACCGTGGTGTGATAAATTTTAATGTCTCACCATGTGCATTTTTGTTACACGAAATTTTATAAAATGTATCAGATAATTAAAAGGGAAAAATATAAATATTTTAAATTTATGATCGAATCTTAGCGACACATCTATTTTTATGGGAGTCTTGTTACCCCCTAAACTTTCTTTTATTCATATTTCTTTGCACCTTACATGCACGTGAAGCCATGCGTGAAAACACTTACCTCAAGCACATGAGAACTTTAAAAAGAGGCTCTAATCCATACAAAATACCTATATGCCTTTCTCAAAGTTGTCGGCACCTCTTCATCCAAACACAATTTTTCATCCCATTTAATTCTCCATTTTCAAGAATTCACATTTTAATAAAAATTCGGCCAAATCTGCATCAATCAAGCTCAAATTTTAACTACAATTTCACAAAAACATCGTTACAAAAATCCAAAAAATCAATTTGGCCATGTTATACCCCGCAGAATTTCCGGCACCTAAATGACTTATTCGCACGTTGGTTAAGCATATTTGAAGGCCATACGTGCTAGAGAAAGGTCCGGGAAAAGATCGGACGAGAAACATGTCGAACCATCGCGGAAGGAGCCGAGGCAGAACCCCTCCGCGATGGCAGCGTGTCACGGAGGTGAAGCCTCCGCGTTGGCTCCGTGACACGTTGGCCTTGTCCAGGCCCAAGTATATAAAGCCTCACTTCGGTTTTAAATGATCAAAACATTTATAAATTTCCAGAAAACAGAGAGCAAACGCAGGAGAACGAAAAGGAACGAAGTAGTAATATAATTTTCGTCCGTTTACGCTGCTAAACGTTGTCCAAACTCAAATTAACTCCGGATACTGAGGTATTTAGCAGCAGAGAGCATTCCTACGGATTCAGTTTCGTGAAATACGGCCGACGAATCGTCGAGCCACCGAGCTAAGGTAAGTGGAATTGCTCTAAATTAGTGTCTATGTGTTCCTAGTTGTGAAGTGAATATTTCTCCCTTCTGGACCTCTGAAAAATAGCGAGTTTTCGACCGTCTTTCGATAAGCCTAAGTTTAGGCTATAAACTATATCGAAAGTAATGTTGCTCTTTAAAATAAAGCTGTATTTAGTATTAATTGTCATATTTATGAATGCAGTTGGGAGAAAATAGCTAAAGTACCGGCCGAGTCTCGTCCGACAGACGAATAATTCAAGGATAAGGTATGTAAAGTTAGTTTCCTTGGCAAGTTAAGTAATATCGGTACAATACAGTAATTTAAAGGCTAGTAGAATGTTCAGAAGTCATGTGTTGCGTTTATTACGAATGTTGGTGCGGTATAGAAGTATCGAGTTATAACTTGCGTGAAACTTACTAGTACGACGTAGACTTTAATACAAGAGTTAGAAACTGCACAGCATGCTCAGTATGTGATGTAGTACGAAATGTTAGGATATTATTGTATCCAGTTGAAACCCCGCAAAGTGATACAATATCTGTAATACATCTCAGAAATAGAATGATAAGTTAAAATGAAGTTAGAAAGCATATTAGGAATAGTAAATCATGTTACTATAGAAACTCAGTATACAACATAGTTTTCAGCATAAACATTATATCTGGTTTAGCATTAGCCCAGTACAGTCTGGCAGAAGACTATATTTATACATATATACTATTACCAGCCTCAACATGTATTAAGTACGTACATATTACTATCACTAGTTCAGCATATAGTATATACAATACTTTACCACTATTAGCCTCAGTATGTAAGACATGCAGATAGTATTACTAGTTGAGACCGTTGTATTGTTTGGGGCTGGATTACCTAGCATCCATGACCGCCCCAGGGTTGATAGCTGTATCGACTCGTCCACCAGAGGGCGAGGATACGTCGCTCTACGGAGTGGCATGCCGTCCCACAGGGGACGAAGATGGGATGCCAGTTTTCCCCATATTGTGCCTTGGTCGGCTTTTACACACCCCTGTCGAGCGGATACGCCCGGGTGTTGATTCAGGAGTCCTCCAGACTCAGTTGCAGTTATAGTCAGGGGCTCAGCGAGCCCAAGTGCATACCCAGGGGACCGGCAGGATGCTTACGGGGTTTATAGGAGATGGGATGACCGGGGTAGGGGTATAGATTTTGTGCTGGTTGTACCTCCCAGCTTATGGGGGCCGGGTAAGGTTTGTGTGTGCTATGTTATGTTATGATATGTTATACCGTGTTACAGTAGATCCGTGTTACAGTAGATACGAGTAGATGACAATAGAACGATAAATCCTCAGGTATGACTCCTACTCCTTCCAGTATAATTAAGAAAAGGTATGACTTATATTATCAGACAGTTAATCTATTTCTTTCTACTTCAGTTTCATCAGTTATGTTATGGATTTCAGATATTTCTTTCAGCTATTGCTTTACATACTCAGTACCAGCGGTACTGACCCCCGGTGGGGCGCTGCATTACTTACCTGCAGGTACTCATAGACGAGCAGGAGATACCACGTGATTCCTGTCAGCGATCGAGTATTCAGCTCCTGTCATCCGGAGACTGAATTCCAGAGGTGTATTTCATTTTCTTTTGTTGTATAATACGGGTAGGTCGGGGTCCTGTCCCGATCATTTCTATTGCTATTCCTAGAGGCTTGCAGTCTATATATATTTTTCTGTGGTCAGATGAGCCGGTCGTGTGAGGCCGTGCAGTTGTATAGCTGTTAGAACTTGTGTTTTCTTTATGTTGGCCGTGTGGGGCCATAGTTCGACAGTAGTGGTGACCTTGCCGTTCACGTAGCTATCCAGTACTTCATGGTTAAGTCATAGATAACTAGACAGCATGGTGGCCTTGTCGGCCCGCATAGGTTCCCCTATATTGACATGTTTCTGGTCAGCTGTTAGTACAGGTACAGGAGGCTATAGGCCAATGGGCCGGGGGCTGTGTTTACAGCCGTTATATAACCCTTTATTTCCAGAAATGTGAGTTAGAGCCAGCCAGGAACCAGATGTGCCCGGGCTTAGCAGTCCAGCAGTTCAGATCCTAGTAGGGCACGAGGTGCCAGTCATACCCCCCAAGGCAGGGTGTGACAGGCCATCACTTAAATAATTTGACAAATCATTTTCTCTTCAAGTTTTTTCAAGGTTCAATAATGAAGGATTCAAATATCTTTCGACATTTTTGAATCTTAGCAGCAACTATGGACGTAGCATGCGTTTAACACTTGGATCTCATTAAATTGGGGTTTAAAAAATAAGAATCTATAAATTTTTATATTTGCATCTTCTAAACGTCTTCCCAGCCTTGTAGGTGAGAGTCGACCTTAGTCAACCTAGCAATTATTACGTGGAACACCCCGCAAGTTAGCCAGCCGTCTGAGTCAGACAAGCCCGTGGGCACCCCAAGAAAGGGTCCACATCAGTAGTCAGTGACAGACTAGTACTTCAGCTGGTTCTCGTAAGGTATTCAGATACAAAGCCCTAGCAGAAGGCCAGTCTTTACGGAGTGGCTCATAAGATCGAGAATTTCCCAGAATAGCAGTATAAATCCAAGTGGATACGCACAAGGTGCGCAGACGGTCATCCAGGTTATCCCAGCAACAAGTAGCCTTAGCATGCGGCCATAAGGCCAGATAAGCTATAGCTATACCGGTAAATTACCTGTCAGTTTCTCCGGCGTGATAAGCCAGTATGACCGTCAATTATATGTCAAGCTCTCTAAATATGAATATGTTGTGTCAGTCAAGAAGAGAAAATGAAGTAGCAAACGCCCTTAGCTATAAATCCGTTAGGAGTTTGGCGTACTTGTAGCTGAACAACGGGGTCTATCCAGAGAAATACCCCAATTGGTCAATTTAGCCATTCGTATGACAGAAAGGAAGGACAACAGAGCGGTAATTCCGAACACTGCCATGTCGTCATTAGTTGTGGAGGTAAAGGAACGGCAATATGAGGAACTTGACTTGGTCCAGCTTAAGGACAAAATTCAGCAAGGTAAAGTGCCAGATTTTCATATAACGTGCTGTTATGTAAAGGCCGCCTCCGTGTTCCAGATGTTTCAGGGCTCCGCCAGTAGATTATGAATGAGGTACATTACGCCCGTTATTCTCTCCACCCTGGCACGACAAAAATGTACCATGATATCAAAGCAAACTACTGGTGGCCAGGTATGAAAAGAGAAATTGCTGAATTTGTAGCCCAGTGTCCTAACTGCCAACAGGTGAAAGCAGAACACCAGAAACCAGGTGGGTTGACTCAGGACATAGCTGTACCTCTCTGGAAATGGGAAGCAGTAAATATGGATTTCGTGGTAGGATTACCCCATACTAGACGTAGACGGGATTCTATTTGGGTAATAGTTGACAGGCTGACAAAATCAACTCATTTCCTACCAGTGAAAGCTACCTTCTCTGTCGAAGATTATGCCGAATTATATCCGAGAGATAGTCAGATTGCATGGAGTGACAGTATCTATTATTTCAGATAGAGGAGCGCAGTTTATGGCTAGATTTTGGCAGTTGTTTCAGAGAGGTCTGGGTACGCAGATTAATTTGAGCACCGCGTTCCACCCTTAGACAGATGGACAGGCTGAACACACCATTCAGACGCTTGAAGACATGTTGCGAGCCTGTGTATTAGATTTTGGTGGTAGCTGGGATGAGTATTTGCCCCTAATCGAGTTTGCTTACAATAACAGCTATCACTCAGCTATCCAGATGACGCCCTTCGAGGCATTATACGGGCGAAAGTGTAGATCGCTGATTGGCTGGTTTGAAATAGGGGAATCGGCGTTGATTGGACCTGACATTATTCGACAGTCAGAGGAGAAGGTGAAGCTTATCAGAGAACGCCTACTGACTGCACAGAGCCGCCAGAAATCATATGCAGATGTACGACGTAGAGACCTGGAGTTTGATGTGAATGACTGGGTATTTCTGAAAGTATCTCCGATGAAAGGGGTGATGAGATTTGGCAAGAAAGGTAAACTTAGTCCAAGATTTGTCGGGCCTTATTAGATTCGTCGGAGGATAGGCCGAGCAGCATATGAGTTGAACTTGCCTCCAAAATTTGAATCCGTTCATCCAGTCTTTCATGTATCCATGCTGAAGAAATGCATAGGAGAGCCGTCCAGAGTAGTCCCAATCCAGGATATCCAGGCTACGGAAGAGATAGCCTATGAAGAGGTTCCAGTAGCTATCCTAGACAGACAGATTCGTAGATTGAGAACTAAAGATATTGCGTCTGTCAAGTATTGTGGCGTAACATAAATCAAGAGGAGATGAACTGGGAGGCGGAGGAAGATATGAAAGCTAGATACCCTCACTTATTCCGGGCCTAGTCAGGCGACAGGTATGTCCGTATTATTATTTATGTAGTACCTTATGGTTGTATATGTATAAATGAGAAAGGTTGGTGTTTAGCTGTCAAGTGAATCTTAAAGTGCTGTGTGCAGTACCTGTATTAAACTTTTCTGCGTTTCAGGTTTTTGGGATAGTCCATGTTACAGGGGAAACTCGGCCAAAATTTTTCTAGAAACAAGTTGAGTAAGTTGAGAAGTCCTCTAGATAGAAGTTTGCATTCGAGGACGAATGTTCTTAAAGGGGGGAAAATGTTATACCCCGTAAAATTTCCGGCACCTAGATGGCCTATTCGCGCATTGGTTAAGCATATTTAAAAGTCATACGTGCTAGAGAAAGGCCAGGAAAAAGATCGGACAAGCGCCAAGTCGGCGCGTCGCAAAGCAAAATGCGACTAATAAATCACATTCCAGGAATGCAACTTATAAATCGCATTCCAGGAATGCAACTTATAGGTCCCAATTATATATAAGCCTCCAACTTCGGTTTTTGCTCCATTTCACTTGTAATTTCCAGTAAACAACAGAAAACAGAGAGGGCGAAGTGATTTGAGGGATTTCCTTCTGATTACGCCGTCAAATGCGGTCCAAACTCAAATTAACCTCAGGTACCGAGGTATTTAGTAGTAGGGAGCATTCCTACGGATTTTGTTTCGCGAAATACGGCCGACGAATCGTCGAGCTACCGGGATAAGGTAAGTGGAATTGCTCCAAACTAGTGTCTATGTGCTCCTAGCTGTAAAGTGAATACTTCTCCCTTCTGGACCTTTGAAAAATAGCAAGTTTTCGACCGTCTTTCGATAAGCCTAAGTTTAGGCTATAATTATATCGAAAGTGATGTTTTCTTTCAGAATAGTGTTGTATTTAGTACTAATTGACATATATATGAATGCAGTTGGGAGAAATAGTTGGAGTACTGGTCGAGCCTCGTCCGACAGTTGAATAACTCGAGGTTGAGGTATGTGAAGTTGTTCTTCGGCAAGTTAGTAAGTATTAGCTTTGTGAATCATAGTAAACTCCGTATTTGAAATTCCCGGAGTTGAATGTTGGGAATTGAATAAGTTTAGTAAATTCTGGTTTGCATTGTCGTATCGTATCTTAGTCCGAAAGATAAGAAAGCATGCACCAAAGGGCGAGTTAGCATTTCAGATTCAGTATAGCTTATTGTATGAGTAGCAAGCATGTTATAGAATAAAAAGAAACAGATTTTCAGAATATAAGCTAGCAAAGTAAAAACCAAATAGACAGGCAGTTTCATGGCTATAGACTAGCCATTCAAACAGACGAGATATTGGTTACAGATTAGCCATTCACACAGATAGTACCCTGGCTACAGATTAGCCAACAGTTAAAGAAACATTTCAGAATCAGTATAATTAGTAATGAATCAGTTTAGTACAGAAACAGATCAGAATAAGAAATCAGATTTCAGATAGTCTTTTTCAGTTATACATGCTTGCTATTTATATGTGCTATTTATTTGTTGAGACTTGATGTGGCGTGAGGGCACCTTATTGAGCGTCCTCGCCGCCCCTGTGTTGGTAATCGTGTCGCCCACTGAGCGGGTGGGTTTACGTCACTCCAAGAAGTGGCATGCCGTCCCTAGCTTGGACGAAGATGGGATGAAGTTTTCCCCATAGCAGTCTGATCAGCATTACAGGTGCAGCTCCAGTTTCAGATAGCCCTATTGAGCAGTGTCCAGGGAATCAGACCCTATCTGTTACTGTCTGTACATTCAGTTATTATAGGTGTAGCTCCGGTTTCAGATAGTCCTGAGGAGAGTTCCGGGGATCCAGACCCTATCTGTTACTGTCTACACAGGAGTCCTCCGGACCCAGACACGGTTGCTTATATCGGAGGCCATGGCCCGAGCCGGAGACCCAGGGGGCCGGTAGAGGAGCTCTGAAGTGAGCAGATGAGTGGAGTGACTTATTTTTGGCTCGTTTTGACCCAGGTAGGGGTATATAGATTGTTTGCTTGTTTGGCGCCGTCCGGCTTATGGGGGTTGGTATCGGCTCTTGTTTGCTAAATATATATGTATTTATGTATTTTATATATATACTAGATTATAGACAGCAGGCCGCCGTGGCTACAGACACGCTCCTGCCTATCAGTGCAAAAAGGTGTGATCTAGTTCCTGTCAGCTCTTCAGATTCAGTTATCTTCTGCTCACAGACTTGTTAGTTATGATATTTGTATTCAGTTGTATTATTTCAGTTGCTTTGCATACTCGGTACCAGTAGTACTGACGCCCGGTGGGGCGCTGCGTTACTTGCCTGCAGGTACTCATAGACGAGGAGGCGATCCCTCGTGATCCTAGCCAGCGCAGAGTCATCAGCTCCTGTCATCCGGAGCTTGATACTTCAGAGGTTTATATCATTTCCTTTTGTTGTACAGTATGGGTAGGTCGGGGCCCTGTCCCGACCATCTTATCAGTATTCTTAGAGGCTTGCAGTCTGTATATATTTCCCTGTGGTCAGTTGAGCCGGTCGCGTAAGGCCGTGCAGTTTGTTATAGCTGTTTAACATTTCAGTTTATGTTGGCCGTGTGAGGCCTTAGTTTGACAGTAGTGGTGACCTTGCCGGTCACGTAGTCTTACTGTAGTCTTGTGTTGAAGTTTCAGATAACTAGACAGTATGGTGGCCTTGTCGGCCGGCATAGGTTCCTTGTTTGAGTATGTTTCTGGTTAGCTGTTATTACAGGTACAGGTGGCTATAGGCCCGTTGGCCGGAGGCTGTGTTTACAGCCGTTATATAGCCCTTTGTTTCTAGAAATCTGAGGTAGAGCTAGCCAGACACCAGACGTGCCTAGGCTCACCAGTTAGCAGTCCAGGTCCTATTAGAGCACCAGGTGCCAGTCATATCCTCCAAGGCGGGGTGTGACAGCATACCACTCCGTAGAGTGACGTATCCTTGCCCTCTGGCGGACGAGTCGATACAGCTATTAACCCTGGGGCGGTCAGGAATGCTAGGTAATCTAACCCCAAGACAATACAGTGGTCTCAACTAGTAATACTAACTGAGTATACCACATGCTGAAGCTAGCGATAATAATGTATCTATAAATACTATATGCTAAACTAGTGATAGTGATATATATGTATTTAATACATGCTGAGACTGATAATGGTATATATATATATAATCTTCTGTCATACTGTACTGAGTCTAATGTTGAACAAGATATAATTTTCCTGCTGGGAATCATGCTCTATAACTGAGTTTCATGGTAACATGATTTACTATTTCTAACATGCTTTCTAAACTTCATTTTAATCTAGCATTCTACTTCTGAGATACCTTACAGATACTTATATTGCTTTACTAAGTTTCAACTGAACACGATAATATTCTAACATACTCTACTAATCACATACTGGGCATGTTGTACAGTTCCTAACACTTTGTATTAGAATTTATATCGTGCTAGCAAGTTTCCCGCTATACATAACATGATGCTTCCAATATCGTACTAATATTCATACTAAACATAACACACGACTTTTGAAACATTCTACTGGCCTTTGAACTATTTTACTATACCGAGACTACTAACTTGCCGAGGAAACTAGCTTCACATACCTCAGTTGTCGGCTTCCGGGTAACTGGCGTAGCTCGATAAATATTCAACTATTCCTTCCAACTGTATTCATATATATATCAATTAGGGCTAAATACGTTAATATCCTAGAAAAAGATAACACTTTTGATATATATATAGCCCAAACTTTGACTTATCGAAAGACGGTCAAAAACTCGCTATTTCTCGGAAGTCCAGAAGGGAGGAATATTCACTTTAGGGCTAGGAGTATATTGACACTAATTTGGAGCAATTCCACTTACCTTAGCTCGGTAGTACGACGATTCGCAGGCCAAATTTCACGAAACTAAATCCGTAGGAATGCTCCTTGCTGCTTAATACCTCGGTATCTGGAGTTAATTTGAGTTTGGATCGTGTTTGACGGCGTAATCGGACGAATATTACTAAAGAACCTTCGTTCTCCCTGTTTTCTCTTGGCTTCTTTGGAAATTCTTATGAATTATATCATTAAAACCGAAGTTGGAGGTTTATATACTTGGGCCTGGACAGGGCCTCCGTGAGACGGAGCCAACGCGGAGGCCCTCCCTCTGTGGCACGTTGCCATCGCGGAGGGGTTCTGCCCCGGCTCCTTCCGCGATGGTTCGACGGATTTCTTATCCGGTCTTTCCCCCGGGCCTTTTCCTAGCATGTATGGCATTCAAAATCTCTTAACCGACGCGAACATGCCATCTACATGTCGAGGATTTACGGGGTATAACAATATATATATATATATATATATATATAATATCGAGTTTTATGAAGAGACCACATATTCACGTGCCCCATAATTTATATATAAAATCGCCCCTGATTATAATCATGTTATTATATAAGTGGGAAGCACTTTAGTGTAAAGTTGAATTACTAAAATACCCCTTAAATTTAAATGACATTCTTACCCTTTATCTAAAAATAAAATTACTCTCCATTAAAATTTAACATTTATTCATTATTACAAAGTAGGACATTTCAAAAGTTTTGATAAATAAAATATTTTCAATAAATAATGAAAGATAGAAAGCCATTCAAATGAATGAATATGCCAAGAATTATATTCCTAAGTCTTTTTTAATATTTAAATGGTTTAACATAGAACATTTACATTATTTTAAAAAGTTAAATTAATATTTAAATTCATTATTCGATTAAATAATTTAAATTAAATAAAAAATTAAAAAAATGAAAGACAAAATGAGATCAATTTTCAAGACACTCATTATTAAATTTTAATAAAATATTTTCAATAAATAATAAAAGATAGAAAGTCATTCAAATGAATGAATATGCCAAAAATCATATTCTTAAGTTTTTTTGAATCTTTAAATTATTTAGATAGATCATTTACATTGTTTTAAAAAGTTAAATACATTATTCAGTTAAATAATTAAATTAAATTAAAAATCAAAGAAAATGAAAAACAAAATGAGATCAATTTTCAAGACACTCATTATTAATTTTTAATAACTCTTGTCTCCTCCTCCTCCTCCTCCTCCTCTTCTTCTTCTTCTTCATCATCATCATCATCATCAAATTATTATTATTATTAATTATTATTATTACTATTATATTAAAAATGGGACATTTAAATTTAAAAATTAAAATATTAAAATAATTTTATAAAATTGAATGACTATATTATTATTTGAACTCCATAAAATAGTAGATTAATTTTGAAGAAGTTGAAGAATTGCATAGAATAACTAAAGCACTAAATTCAATAAATAAATTCAATGCATAAACCATTAAGAGGATCATTTTCCTTATACATTTCCTCCATTAAAGTTCTCTTGAATTCTTACTTTAAAATTTAATCTTCTTAGAGCAATTAAGAGACCTTTTGGAGTTTCCTCACCAATTTCTCTTAGATTTATGTAAGTTCTATATATTTTTTTCTATGTTGTTTTAATTTGTAATTTTTTTATTGATTAATTTTTATTCTATCAGTATATATTTAAATAAAAAATTAATAGAGTTTTCATCATGTGATCTTTTCGTCTATTATATTTGTTGATTTCTTTGCCCATTATATCATATAAATTCTAGTATTTTTTAATTTATCTCTTACATACTGCTGAAATTTTAATTCAACAGTACTACGTTAGTGATGATGAGTTATCACTATTCGGGGGTTTGGTTACTTTAATTATTTATAAATTTTTAATAGCCATTTTTGATAAACCTTTGATACGACTGTTTGATTTTTCTTTTGTTATTTGTTTCTGGCTACAGGTAACTCATGTTGGTATTATGCTAGGGCTTATCTAGGGCAAATAACATAAACATTGCATAATAATATTATTTTTGATCATCTATTCCTCTTTTCTCTGTTTCTATATTGATATCACGAGAATATTCTCCTAAAATATTTTAAAACTTGATATTGAGGTTGAGATTATTATAGAATTCATTTTTTTCTTTAAGTAAATTAATCTCTCTTTAATTACATGTCAATTACATGTCATGGTGTTATGCAAACTTGTATATTAATTTTTTGGAATTACTTTTTATTTATATTGTGCATATAGCAAGCTCTCAATAAAGTTTTTGGTTTTAAGTTTTCAAAATTATCTAACATTAACATTGATTTATAAATTTTAATCCAACTTGTTGTTATTATTTAAATCAATATGTTGATTGTTCATCAATTTTAATTTCAATTATTCCGTTGTAGTTTCTAATATTATTTATAATGTGGTTTTAATATAACTCATACCATATATACGGCTTGCACGGGGCTCACATGTAACGCACGTGTTCAGGACTAGTATAATACAAAACATATGCATATAAACACATATGAAGTTGAATATTTCACGCGGTTTTAGCAAAATAAATTTTATTATTATTTTTTTAAAAATAAAATTTTATATAATCTCGTACTATATAATTATTTTCTATTTTAAATTCCTTTTTACATAACATGAAATATATTTCAGTGGCTGAGGGTATTCAAATTTAGCCTATTGGTTAAACAGGTTCGAATCCTATCAAATACATATAATTTTTCCCTTTTTGCTTTGATCGTCCCTTTATTGTAAACTTTTTTAACAGACCAAAACAACGACGCCTTAATCCGTTTTAATTTCTATTAACAAAAAGGGGAGGCATTGGGATTAAAGAATCCCTAAATCGTACAAATTAGAAAAATCCAAAGGAAAAAAGTGTGCACTTCTCGCTTCTACTTGCAGCGTTTCCCTCCCGGGCCTGATTCACTGTTGCTTCTTCGCTGTTCCGCCACTGGTTGCTGCCGACTTCCGTCAATTTAGTCTCGCCGGCTTGGCTCCCCTGTCCAAGTCAAGTGCCGTTCTCTTTCTTTCTCTATTTTTTTTTTCCAGAAAGTCAAGAGTGCAAATTTTCATTAAGCTTTTTCTTTTGTAATCCATGAAATTGAGTGAATTTCAGACAACAATATAAAGTTTTCTGTTGGATTTTCTTTTAAGCTATAATCGTGGGGATCACTACTTCACTTTAGGCTAGGAACCTGTGAAGGTGATAACTTTTTTTTGGAATCTTATACTGCATATAATAGTATTGTGAATCTCTTATGTTAATATTTGCTGAAAATGTGTTGGAAAAGTGAAAAAATGCCAAAATGCTGCACAAATCATAGATCATGTACATCTGGTTGAACTTATTGTATTCCTCTTAGTTGAACGAGCCTTTTACCAAGAAGTTTATCAAAAATAACTTGCCAAGTAGAATGAATAATGATTCTTCTAATAATTTCTTGGTGCCTGAAGTAGAAAATGGTGTGTTTGATACGATCTCTAATGATGTTATTATAAAAATATTTTTAGGAAATAAAAACTCGTCAAATATAATTATAATTATATACTTGAGTTGCATTTTCAATAGAAAAATTATATTTGTTTAGCTTTCTTTGTGTGTTTACTTTTTAAATTTGTCGAATCCTCTTGTCAAAAGTTTTGGCTCTGCGATGCGTTTACCAAGGTAATAAAAGCATGTCATTCATATGACACCTCTCAAACTTGCCCCCACTTTTTATTTTGGCACTCCATCTCAGGCTTGTTCCATTTTAATCCTCCAACTCTATTTTTCATGTACCATTTTAACACGTGCTAAAAAAGAAAATGTATAGAAGAGAGTCATAGTTTGCGGCAAAAAGGAATTGAGTAGATATAAAAGGTTTAGACCAAAAAGAAAATTGATGTATGTGTTGGGAGTTCATGGTCAGAACATCTTGTGAGCTTAAAGTAGGTTTCAACCTAACTTGATTCCTCTGAAGAGATGAAAATCGGTGTTTCAGATCTATGTCATATATTGGGTTTCAAAAAATAAGCTAGAGTGAACGTAGGAGTAGGCATCAGGTCATATAGTTTGTTTTTGCGATGGACCAATTCGTTAGCATATATGTTGCATCTATAGTTATGTGCTAACCCAAAGTTCTATGGAAATGCACCTAACTAATGTGGCTTCCAAAGCCACCACCTCATCGCTTTAAGTGGTGAAGCCAAGCTCAGACCCAGCACTTTTTTACAGTGAAGCATCAGGAAAGTGAGCGCTTCATTTTTGTTTTCTAAAAAGAAAGGGCCGGATTGTAAGAAAAAAGAAATCTGGGACTTGTTTTAAGAAAAAGAAAGTTGAAGAGTATACGCAGCTCATCTTGCACTAGACTCTCGACTGCTCTTCATTGTCTCCATCGAGCATCCTAGGGCTTATTTTCCCAGGTGTGTTGGGACTTGTTTAAAGAAAAAGAAAGTTGAAGAGTATATGCAACTCATCTTGCACTCGACTGCTCGCATCGTCTCCATCGAGCATCCTAGGGATTCTTTTTCCACAGGTGGGTTCTTCTTCTTCTGCTCCTCGCTGCTTGAGTCGGAAGGCTTTGTTTACGCAGCCTTCCTCTGTTTTTTCTTTCTTCTTCCTCTATTGTTTCTTCTCATTCTTCTTCTTCTCCTTCTCGCTGCTTGAGTCGCAAGACTCTATTTACGCAACCTTCCTCTGTTTTAGTTTATTAATTTAATTCCATTTGTCATATTTCTATTTTAGATTTTTATTCTTTTCATCCAGTATGCAGTGCAGTAGGCGGCCCCAAGTATAAATTTATGATTTTGTTGGTCTTTTTTTTCAAATTGCAATTCACTTCAGTTGAAGCGAGTGCTTTGCTTAAAGCGTGGAGCATGACCTTGTCGCTTCCAGAAAACACTGCTTCCAACCAACAAGTACACTGGATTATTTATGACAGCTACAGTAAAATAGATGAGGGAAGTGAGGCTAAGATGGTTTTAGGCATGTGAAGAGGAGCAACGCGATGCCCCACTGAGGAGGTGAGGAGGTGTGAGAGGCTGGCAATGACGTGTGTTAGGAAAGTCGTTAGGGAAGGTAGAGGTGAAAAGGTACAGAAGGAAGGTGATTAGACAGAACATGACCCATTTTGAGCTTATTGAAGACATGACCTTAGATACTTCATAAAAAAAGAAATGACCTTAAATAAGAGGGTTTGGAAGTCGCGAATTAGTATAGAAGATTAGTTGATAGGTGAGCGTTCTCTCACTTTCCTGCGGGATAAGCTTGGTGGTAGTACTTGTACCTACTTTCTTACTAGTAGTATTAGAACTCTTTTCGTAGTTTCTTGTTCTTCCATTTCGGTTATCACCTATGTTTTGTGCTTCGGGTATCACATTATTTCATTGTCCTTACTATTCTTTCTTCCGTATGTTGTGTATTGCTCTTCATTTTGCATTATTTCATTATTGTTACTGCTTTTATTTATGTATTGTTTTTCTCAAACTGCTTTGAAATGCTTGATTTAAACCTAGGGTCTATCATAAAACCACCTCTCTATCTCTATGAGATTGGGTAAGGTCTACATGCACTCTACTCTCTCCAGACCCACTTATAGTATTACATTGTGTATGTTATTGTTGTTGCTACAGAAATATCAGACTCACTTATGTCCGCCTATGAAGCATGAACACCAGATTTAGGCAGTGTAGTTGGCCAAGGTTCATGCATCTGACATACTCTGAACATGTGCTCTTATCTTTCTCTATTTTATGGACAACAAATGGACACTTATTAGGCCAAGTTGAAGTTTTAGAAGAAAAATAAGGGCTCAAAGCAAGAAAAGAGAACTTTGATGAAACTGTGAAATCCCAGAATCTCTATTCGAAGAAGTGGAGAACCTGCTTCAGTCATTTGATCGCAGCTTCTATTCACTGCTTATTTTTCCATTCTTTGTTCTCCTTTTCAGATTCTCTTTCTTCATTACTTCTCTGCTGTCTGCTAGATTAGCCTTTTCTCCTTCCCTGGCTTGCTTTTGGCTGCTGTGCTGCTATTATTGCAGAAACATGTCGATTTTGAAGATCCCAAAAATAATATGGGATTAATGATATTGCAGAATCCACCTTTTTTTCTTCTCTGTGTTTCTACTTGCTCTCTCTTATGTTATAATGTCTCATTAGTTATTTATTTTACACGAGTGCTATGTTTTGCTCTATGAATAATATGATATCTTATGAGTAGAGATATTGCATAAACACGTTGATTCCTTAAAATTCATTTGAAAATATGTTAATGAATCAAAAAGGAGGAGGGGAAGATTTTATTTGGTTGGTTGAGGGGGGGGGGGGGGGGAGTGTGTGCAATTTCCTCTATGCTTAGGTAATACAAATTCTAACATGATATCATGCATTGCTTGCTTCTCCCCTTCATTTCAAAAATTGTGTCTGCATGTCCATTTCCGACAAACCTTGTGTCGGCACAGCTGCTACTTAGGTATTCACTGGCTGTGGCAAATGGATCACCCTGCTTGGATGGGGCTCTTTTCTTCTCTCTACAAAAAAATTGGTCTCAGAAAAGTTCTTTTTTTTTTTCCTTTCCTTTTTGCTTTTGTTAAACCATAGTAAAGAAAGAGAGAAGATTTTGTGGGGGAAGAGGGAAGGGCCAGGTGTTCTTTGTTTGATGTATATGACTGTCTTAGGTCAATTTGCTGTGAGTATTATTTATCCCATTCAGAATGTCATCATATTTTACAGGGCGAAGAAAAGCTTTTCTTGTTTGTGGTCTAGAACCCATTGTGGATTAACTTGTAGGGCATTTACTGTTGTATTAATCTGGTATGGTTTCCTTCTCTTCCTGTTTGGGTAGAAGTACTTTGTTTTGAAGTTGTTCTAATATGTTGCAGTTACAATTGCTTTGATGATTAGGTGATTTAAAATGACAATGAATGTGGAAGAGGCATCAAAGAAAACTTCACGTCCTCAATTGGTTGTGTTGAACAAGGCGTTCAAATTGGTGAGGGTTCCTTTCTTAGACTATCTTAGATGGAAGTGAGACGTGTTTAATTCGCTATGAGTGGATCATATGTCCGTTTTAATTTCTTTGAGGGTAACTCTTTCAAGTGTAAGATGCGTAGGCACCAAAGATAGGAAGTTTTGTTCTGAAGCATCCATAAGGTTCTGGATTTTACGTTATCTACTTAGTGTGTTGTTTAAAAAAGGGGGATGGGGTGGGGTTAGTATATCCAAAAAAAAAAGCTGGGAACTTGGCATATTTTTTCCCCTCTATTTCTTTTACTGACGTTGATGCTTTCATATGCTCAAGCTAACTTGGTACTCCATTATGCAGATCTTTTCCTCTTTAAATCATAAGTAATTTTCTCATCAATTTTCTTTGCTTATGACTGGTATTCATATCCTTGTACTTTGCTACTTCTCCAAGATATCTTTTCTTTTCCCTATGTAAATACTTGAGCTATATCCTTGAAGTTGTCTGGGTACTTGACTGATTGTTACTGTTATGCATAACTAGTGAATATAAACAATTCTTATTGTTTGAATATACTGATTTATTTGCAGGCTGAGCAATGGGTTAACAGTATGGGCAACCCTCCAGATGATGCTAAACCAAATGAGGTTGTTCTAGAGAGTCGACCGCCTAGGTAATAATCTTCTTCAACATGGCTATAATTTTTGACGAAATTCCTGGGGTTAATTTCTTAGGCCCTCGTAGGCTTGGAATTGGCGCTGCAGTTCCACGTCAATCACAAACTGTAATCTCAAATGACCCTGTGGAAAGAAAATTACGTGCTAAATTGGATGCTGAGAAGAGAAGAAAATTGAAGAGCTCTGAAGTATCAACAATTTCCCCCAAAGATGGGAAAGTTGATGAAGAAAGCGATGAAGAGGAATCAGAAAGCAAAACAAAAGCGTTTACCAGGAAGAGGCCTGCAGCTTTGCCCTCAACTCTGCAAGCGAAAAAGAAGAAGTGACTTCGCATCATGTAGCAATGAATACTTCGAGATGTGCTAAAGTTCTTACTTTTGTATAATATTCTTCGCCATTATATTCTTGTGGCCATTTTGCAAGGTGCAGGTCGATTGAGGTCTCAGTTTCCAGTTCAGAGAAATGTTTGAAAATGAAAGAATACTGAACCTTATTCAGTTTAAAAGCAAAATGGCCACAAGAATATATATTTGTCAAATGAAAGACTTTGTCAGTAATGTTTATTTCTCAACAATGTTCTCTCCCAACTCCCCTCAATCCCTTTGTTTCAATTTTGACAAATATATATTCTCATTTCTATAGTGAATTTCATTTAATTTTAAAAGACATCTGCAAGTGCAATGAAAGTATATCATTTAAGTTCTATCGAAGTAGCAATTAGCACCCTCAAGGGGCACTAGGATTAT
This sequence comes from Datura wrightii, assembly GCA_035772735.1. Lineage (NCBI taxonomy): Eukaryota > Viridiplantae > Streptophyta > Magnoliopsida > Solanales > Solanaceae > Datura > Datura wrightii. Next base: position 32,749,057 of record JASDFA010000014.1, read on the forward strand.
GTGGGCAAGTCATGAGCTCCTACACTCTTTTACAATCAGAAGCTCTTTGCAACTCTGGTTCAAAGATACCAGAATATGACTTGCCAAAATTGAAACAAATTGACAACAATAGCTTCAAACATACATAAGCTATCAGAGTGATGGTACAAACAACCATGTCAAGATATTATTTCTTTCTTTTCTACTTCGATGTAATTTTCAGTTACAATCACTTTGTACTTACAAGATAAAAATCTATCCAAAAACAAAAAAGAGGGACCAAAAAAGGATGACCTGTATCAAACGCCCAAAGCCTCCAACAACCAATCTGCCACGCGAAAAGAAAGAGAAGAAAATCTAAGTATGTAGGTAAAACACACATTAACAAACCACACAAACCACATTCTACATGTCATGAGGTTTTCCCCAGGAGGAACTAGCACCTTCTGATTTCTTAAAAAGCAATTCAATCAATGAGGGAGTTCTCTGATCCCTGGTGCCACACATTATACTTTATTGTCTAAGCTTTTTCATGGATGTCTGTTATGCTATTGTCATAAAAGTAAGTAGTTTTGCTAGGAGAAGAAAGCGTATTTGAAGCACTCCAAGCAAGAAGTGAGAGGTGAACTGATTAGTTGAGATGTCGAGATTTTGCGCCATTCTTAATTCACAAGAACTGCATGGTCTACTTCGTTATCTAGAGTCTAGGGAAGCCTTCTCATAGTCTCTACGGAGAGACAGGTCTGGGTACTGGTCCACGCTACTCTCAATTTCACTCTTGGCTGGGAGAACATCTTCTGCACACTCCAAAGTATCACTAGAAATGCTCAAAATTGTGTCATCCACCAACTCTTCCAGAATAATCTCCCCCATCTCAACACCGATATGTCCAAGATCCAATCGGAGATCCATCCAGGTCCCTGATTTTTCCATGTCTTTTTTGACAAGCTGGTCCAAGGAATGAGGAGCTGAATATTGGAGAAGATACCATTCTACTCCCTCCCATACTTCATTTATCAGGTCCATCCCTTTTGGAACAGGTCGAATGTTATGTTTACCGAGTGACACTCTGGGGTTGCAGCCAAAATAGCGCTCACATACTGCCTTAAGAACTTCATTTGCACAATCAAAAAGGAGCTTTTGATCATGACAAGAACGGCTTGAAAATAACTCTACCTCGTCAAATAATGATGGGTCAAGAATCTGGTCAGAAGAAAGCCACCTCAAGAGAAACTCATCCCAACTTAATCCTGAACCTAGAAGAACTGCTTCTACGTATTCAAAAGCGGATTCTTCATTTTCAAAACAAACTGTCGGACAATCTTGTTCACTGATGGAAGGCACTGGTTCTTCAAAATGGATTTTCCGTGGTTGAATTTCTGGATCAACTGTATGCAATTGAACAACTACATTTCAGGTTGGTGAACATATAAAGAAATGATAGATCTTGGCTTAAGAAAATCTTGGTAAAACAAGTTTAACCTGGTCGGCATATGGTGCTTGCAGGACTGACATCATCCTCAGCGAATAATGGCTCAAGTACTGATATGGGACTAGGTCGCTCCTTTCTATCAACTGCACTGTCAGGATCTTCAACTTTCCTGGGGCTTGAGGAGTCTGCAGGTGAGGCAGGTGGAGAAGATAGAGTTTTTTGATCCTTCCCAGATGGATGCTGAAATAAAGAAGCTCAAGATTTTAGATATTGTAGCACCAAAGGAAAAGGCACATTCATTCATTATTTTTCAAGCGAGAGCAGCGAGGGGATTTTGCATGAGCTTCCTTTATGTTATTTTCATACTTATTAAAGTCCCACTAATTTAGCATAACACCGTTGTAGCGTTTTAGTTCATAGCTCATTTTAGAGGGACTTTCATAAGTAGATGTTGTTATAGCATAACACTGTTGTAGTCTTTTACACCGGGATTACACTGGATATGTTGTTGTGCTGATGTAGTCTTTTACATAATGAACACTGCCAAAAAAGCCATAGATCTTACCCTAAGACAAACTAATTATAGAGAAAGGTAAACAACCAAAGTAAAAACTGTTGACCTATATAAGAATTACTGTAACAAATCACAGATAGAGTACAACAAGAGCATTTACTATACTTTTTTTAATCTTATTTGTGACCATAAATTGTTATCATATAAAGAAATATGTTGCAAATATTAATCGAAAAAAGGGTTATCATGAAAAATACAATTAGATGTTACAACCTTTTCATTTCATAAAATGATGAGAATTTGAGAGAAGATAAGGAGGTGAAGAAAACAAATTTGTATGATAAGAAAGCTCTCATAAATCATTTTCTTCTGTGATATTCCAGTAACTTATTTGCATACTATATAACTAATACTTCATTAAAATTGAACAAAAATAATAATGTTACACTTTCAGTTATTACAATGTGCAATGCATGTGCATGCACACTAGCAATACCAAAAAGTAGGCAACAAAGTACTAGCAAACACTACTTACTTCTTTTAAGCAGTCAAATGACAATTCAAATCCATGGGAAGAGCTTCCATCATCCACTGCCTTGGTAGCATCACCATCAACTTGGATTTCTCTGTCAATTGGAGCACTCAAGATTCCACCTTCTCCCTGACATCTGGTTTTGATTGCTTCTTCCGTTAGATCTCCTGCAATAAATTTACATACTGATTACATGATAATAGATTTTGAAATTGGAGAACAGTGAATTGCAAAATGAAATGTTCTCTAGATTCAAGAGATGATCAAGAGAAGATCAAGAAAAGAATACCTTCATGACTTGTATGACCAGTTGAAGGCGCATTTTCATCCAGTGTGTTCCCATTTTCACATGGAACCTCTAGATTTGTGCTGGCAGACTTGGTGTACTCATTAGGATACTCGTCAGAGCAGCTAGATTCTATCTCTATTCCTTGGCTGGATGGACTTGGATCCGTAACATGGTCTTCTTGTACATGCTGAAGTCTGTCATCATTCTCTCCCTGTATCGGGTTGGTAAGAGGCTCCCTCATTTGGGAAGGTAGCATGCCATCTTTGCTGTTTTTTCTCGGGCTGCAGCCAGGTGAACTGTTGTACTCGGGAAATGAAAGTATCCTTCCCAATGATCTGGGCAACTGCCCACTACTCACCTCTGTTGTCTCATCTTCATTGTCCAGCATCTCCACAAGGTGCTTCTTTGCCTCAATGTAGATGCTAGACATTCCTGGCCTGGGAAAATCAGATGCCTCAGTTGCTGTGACTGCTTCAACACCTTTTGACTTGACTATCTTATCCCCTCTCTTTATTCCCAGAGGAGATTTAGCAAACTTTTCAGTATAAAAATGGTCTCTATTAGGAGAACTCCATCCTAAATTCTCTCCAGAGATCCCTCTGTCGCTGCTACTCCGCTTCAGCTGCTCAGAGGGAAATCGGCGGATAGTTTCTTCAGGAGAGATCCCATGACGATCCTTTCCCATTGCATGCTTGAGTTTTCTTTTAATTTCTGTAAATGAGAACTGGGATGTGTTTCTCTCATTCTGCATAGTATGTTTCTCTGTGTATTGTGATCGCACTGGAGTGTTAACATTGATTTGAGCACTGGGTGATTGCAAGCCTGCTGGTCCAGGCTTCAAAATAACAATTTTACTTGAAGGTCGGGGTGTCTCATCTCCCATCGGAGGGTAAATTTCTTGAGACTTGCTCCTCCTCCTGAAAAAGTTGCGTTGTTTGTGGCTTATGATATCATCTGTTTTTGCATGAACTCGTTTTTCCTCTGACATATTGGATTCTGAAACCAAGTTAGGTCTCTGCTTTTCCTCAAACTGAGCATCCTCCAAACTTCCAATTTGCTTTACCAGCCTTGAGTTTGGATCTTGTAGGAGTCTCAAGATAAAGTCCTTATTTGAACTTAGTGTCTGCAGAGCATCCATGAACTCTTTTGATTGAAGGGTCTTGGTATCTTCTCCCAATTGTTTATTATTTCTTGATCTCTGATTGATAAACACCTCAATCGCTGCATTTATCTTTTCTTCAACAGCTGGGTGAGTCTGATCTGACTGCTTGTTATGATCATTATGTAAACCTTGGGGGAGCTTCACAAACTTACGATTTTTCTGATGAATCTGTCGGAATTCTTCCATTACAATGTCCAGATCATCGAGGGCCGTCCCTCCAGAATCTGGATGAGAAGGTGCTTCAGACCTTAAATATCCTGCATCATCCAAATCATGAGAGTGCGTATTACTTGGTCGGGGGAAAGCTCTGCGTGTTCGCCTGCTGTTCTTTCTTGCATGCCACGATTTTTGTGAATTTAACTCTTCTGCATCTGTTTCAGTGCCATTGCCCTGGTTTTTCAGGCTTTGCTCATTAACCATTTCTTCTTCCATGAGCTCCTTTACACTTGTTCTAGGATCGGGTACAACCGCCTCACTTCCTTCATCATCCTAAATTCATCAATAACATACATCTTATCATGCCAACATATGTATACCCATCATCCGAAATGCTTAAGCATCTCGTGTTTTTTCCCTTCAAAGTTTTTTTGTTCTAAAAGAATCATGTTTCAATATACAGTCAAAATTATACTGATAACATACCTCATTATTCAGTCTATTATCACTGGGATTTGGTAATTCCTGCATAGAGCTTGAAGAAGCCGAACCTGCTGAGACAAAATGATGTGATTTTGTTGGACAAGGGGAAGGGATTGGAGAATTGACATTGGGATAGCAGAAAGCTGCAAGCAAATAACAGAGACAGATTCATCTTACCAAGAGCTGGGTTGCTTACTCGCTTTCTATCTGAGAGCAACTTTCTAGTGGTTCGACCATGGCGGAAGTCAAAGATGCTAATCAAACCCCAAATGCAACCTGCTCGATCCTTCTCATATCTCAGAGAGTGTCGCTGTGATCTCTTTGCCATGTTCTTGGACTTCTTATAGATCAACTTCAGTCCACTCTTATCAGTTCTGATAGCCTATCTGCTCAAGAAGAAAAAGAACTTAGATTAAGGACATTTAATTGGAAACTATCTAAGATTCTGAATCCAAGAAGGGTATTGAGACACCATAAAAACCTAAGAAAATGAATGCAGCTAAAGAACCAAGAAACATCAAATTACTATTTCCAAATTCCAATGGACTAGGCTATGTTGCATTCTCTAAATAGACTCACCTTCAGATCTTTTCCAATGAAAGAGATGAAAAGCTTTTAATAAACATAATGTAAGGATCATTAAATTCTACTAATATATAAAATGTGGAATTTAACTAGGGCCAAGTGGGGAGGCTTCCAAAATTCATAGCAGTTGCAGTAGTAAAAAAGGCTATTGATAAAAGGAACAATGTGAAACTTTTACCAAAATTTTGGAACTCATGGAAGCAAACAAAGAAGAAGAAGAAATAAAATATGCAGCAAAATGTACTTGCAAGAAAACCAATTTCCCTCTTCAACTCCACAAGTTTCCCAACAGAGTAAAGCTAAAGGAACTGTAGACTTACCTAGTTGGTAACGAATAAAAATTGGCTTTTTCCCTTTTCAAGAACAGTCTTTAACACTATTTCCAATAAGGGCAGTGCAATTCCCCCAAAAACATACTACATGGAAAGCAATTTGGCTCCATTACGCCAAGGATTTCTTCAAATTCTTCAAATGGATCAACTTTTTAAAGCTTATTTTTCACCAAGTAAAAACTCCAATACTGCCTTCTATACAAAGAGCAAAAACTTCCAACTTTTCTCCAACCAACAACTTTGCCAGCAAAATGGCCCTTCAACTATTGAGAAAACTGTTCCAGACACAGAATGTGGCATCAAGTCATAAAGGCCTCAAAGCTATCATCATCCTTGTAATTTTTTTGTCGGCAGAAACTTGAAAAAACCCAAAATCACACTTTTTATCAATGAAATAAAAAAGTCACTTTTTTTCATCAATTAAGAGGCACCCACAAAGGGATCTTCACCAAGATTGAAACTTTCTTGTCAGATGCATAGACCACATGAATCATGCAATGAAGAGCAAACTAAACAGGTAACAATCAGAAACAACAAACTCTTCCTCTTTGGCACGTTTGAAGAGAGAATAAAAAAACATCTTTTCCCCCCCCCCCCTATAACACCAGATAGCTTAAAAAACAATATCAGTGGAATTTTATCAAACCAGAGAGGGTCAAAAAAAAGAAGAGCAGGCACCTAACAATAATTCAATTCAATACTCGGAACTCTTCTTCCCTTTTTTTTTTTTTTACTTTTCTTGTTTGGGCTATAAGGGTATCAAAGACCGACCAAAAAGACTAAAAGAGAGAACCCCAGATGGCTAAAACACCGACCCACGTATTTACACAAAGAAAATTAGCTGTGACCTGTGGGGCAGCCATTAAAGACCAAGGAAGGTAGTAAAAAGAAAAAAGAAAAAAGCAATCTTCGCACTGGAAAGTAAAGATGCTACTCTGACTCTGTGTGTGTGAGAGAGAGAGAGGGGGTTTAATTAAGGCTTTTAGGGTGGTGGACGATTCAGCTGATGATGGCATAATGTAGTGGGAGGAGAAGAATAAGAAACAAAGAAAAGAAAGAAGAGTTCTTGACACCTGGGATTCTAATGGGTGGGACCAATCAGTCACAACACAAATGGAGCTTCTCAGTTCCCACTAAAGAAAACTTCTCTGCTTCTTGCATTCTTTCCCCTTTGTTTTTTCTCCAAACCAATCATTTTCCCAAATCAGATTTTCTACTCCATGTTCATCACCTTATAGATTTCATCATCACTATCACCATGACACCACAGACCTCTGTGCAAAAATGTTTTTTTTTTCTTTTCAATTATCCTTTTGATTTTGAGTTATGTGGTAATCAGACAAAAACGTACGAACATTGGATTCATACGCGTTGAAAGAGAGAGGGAGAGAAAAAGATTAAAGCCCTTTTTTTTTGGGTAGAAATTGACTTCTAGTTCTGTATTTGTTTTCATGTACAATACTAGTAGCTGTTTAGATGATAGGGATAGGCCGAAAGCGGGGATATATATGGAATTATATTAAAATCACAAGGATAAGACTGGAATACAGTGTGGGTCGCAAATGTTTTTATTTTCTTTCTTCTAAACCGAACAAAAAAAGAAAACAAATCCAATTTAGGTCTTATTTTATTATGAATTAAAAATGATTTTTTTGAGTCAAGGGTCGGAAACTGTTTCTCTCTACCTACAAAGGTAAAGGAGGCAGTAGTGGGATCAGAATTTTCACTGAATGAGCTCAAAATATGAAAGAAATAAACACATGAAAAAGCTAAAAGAATAAAAATTTTCACCGAAGGTGGTTTGAATGAATCTCTTAGGCCTCCTAAGTGTGCCACTGGTGATAAAGTCTGTGCATACTCCACTTTTCTCGTATTTCACTTATGTAGCTATACTAAGTATATTGTTATTGTTATTTGCATTATTAATGTAATATATTTGGCCCTTTTGCCAGAAATATTTATAATTGTTAGTTACTATATAAATGTTATAGATTAATAATTTTTTTGAACATTTAAATTAATTTTGAATTTAGATTTGATACAATTTCTTACACTAAACTAATATAATGGAGTAACTTCTTTTTTTTTTAATTGAATTTATTGATTTGATTTGATTATGTGATTTTACTTGAACACCCTTAACAATTAGAATTAGTACTGGATTTTATAAAACACACTTAATAATTATTTGTCTAGAGGTGTTACTGTCCCATATATATATATCATAAAATAAATTTAGTAGGGAAATCTACCAAATTCATAAAAGACCTATATGACAAGTTGGTAAAGTATTGATTGATATTCTTTTTTTCTTTTTCTTTTTTTTAAAAGAAACTAATAAAAATGAATTTAAAGATTGTACTTTGCATTAGAAAGAAGGAAAGTGGGAAACGTAATTAGGAAAGGAAATCTTCATTGGACAAAGATAATTAAGAATACTATTTAATTTTCAACCTCTTTTTTATCATTTTGTTAGGAAAAGTGAAGAAAAAAGTTGTTATATAAAGTTGATTTATGAGATGACCATGATGATAATGATAATTACGTTGAATGAGTAACTTAGAATTCAAACTGATTTACCTCAATTAAGTGGAGGTAATGAACAAACTCTTACATGTTTAGAACGTACTTTTTTTCTTTTTTATTTTATTTTTAAAATACGATAAAAATTTACCCGTATCAAATATTATTTTAGTAATTTTTTTATAGTCCGGTGAAAAGAAAATTCTTTATAGTCCAAAAATTGTATGAATACAAGAGTAAATATTTGAATTTATTTTTAAAAAATGATCGAACTACAAAGCTATAAATATTAAAATGATTAGAGATGTTAGTTTCAGTGAACGAAATATTAGTTAGAGTATATTTAGGAGTACGAGATAACTTTAAAGGTATCTATTCAACAAGAAAACAGTGCACTGATAAAATTTAGATGATTTTTTATTATTTAAAGTTGTAAATTTTCACAAAGTCTTAAAACTATATACAGAGAATATTATATCTATGGACCTACCCAATATTGGGAGGTTGAGCAAGTCGAGTAAAATATTATTATTATCTTTTTTAATAAATATTTTTAGTCATTTAAAAACTTAATCAAACAGATTATTACAATTAAAAAATTTAAAAATATTTTATATATCACATTTAAAAATTAGAAACAAAAAATGTGATCCATAAACAATTTACACGAAACACCATATATTTGGAGTTCATATAGTCTATCTCATTAAATTTGATTAGAAAATTTCAATACAACATCTTTATGAGCTTAATTTCAGCAAATTAAATTAATAAAAGGGAGAAATAATGGTTAGCATATTGACTAATACCTAAAAATTCAAAAGTCAAATACGAGTGCAATGGTATTATTTACCATAAAAAAGTATGCATCTATTTTTGAAAAAAAAATAATTTATAAAACAGAGTATGACTTTTGTAAATTAAATTAAATACACGTTTGAACTATGCAAACATACTCACTTTCTTTGTATATCCTTTTTAAATATTCATATTCAAAAATTTACTTAACGTCAATTAATTTAAATTTATATTTAATAAACTCACTAGATAAAAGAAAAAATATCAATTTTCGAATGGCATCATATAAATTAAAAATAAAAATATCAGAATTATCCTATTGCATGGTCCTAATTAACATATGTCAAAATAGTGCAAAAACAATTTTTAGTCTTATTCAGAAGTGATGTCAGGTAAGGATTGAATATTGCAGAAGTGCCCCACAAAAAAAATAAATTGAACAATTGGACCCCCATGATTTTCCCTACTGCCAACTTCCACGGTGATGTTAATTGTATTGTCTAATCTTGAAGGCCCATATGAGACAAACAGCTTATCCCACCCTCCCCCCCAAGGCCCACCCCTACCTCCTTTTTCTAATTCTCTTTTTTTTTTTTGGACTGGATATTTCTGACTTACACTTTGTACAATTTTGGATAAATTAATTAGAAAATCATAACTTATAATGTTGGTAATAATTATGATTGTCCCCCTCATGCTGATGTTCATAAAAAAAAAAAGTTGAGATTTGAATCTGGAGGCTTAACTAGTACTTAGTTGTTATGTTATATTTTGATTTGAATTATATGACAATTCATTAATTATTATTGTTAGTAGAATTTAAATGGTCAGTTCTAAAAGTGTAACATTATTTGGACACTAGAATACTAAAAAGAAAAAAATCACAAATGGTAATTTAAAAAAAAAACAAATTTCCAGAAAAAGCAAAAAAGTATGTAAGGGAAATCTAGCTGCTCAATCGATTTTTCATTTTATTTTTTCTACCCCCAATTTAGAAAAAAAAAAGGGGGAAGGAGGAAAGGAGGGGAGAATGTGTTTGCTAAAAGAATTTTTAATTTTTAGGGGTGGGCATGATATTATATGGTATGGTATTTAAAATTTCGATACAGTAATTTTGGTATTTGATTTTTAAAAATATTATATCATTATCATACTAAATTAATTCGGTATGGTTTGGTATTTTAAAGTTCGATTTTGATATTTTGCGGTACGGTAAATTGGTAACATATTTTATTCAACTTCGACTTACATATACTTGTATAATAGAGAATCATGACTTTGACTATTTAAAAAATATCAAGATTATGCCATATTAACATCTTACATTATAAATATATTAACAAAATGTATAAACAATTTCCTTCTTGAATCTATTGCACACAAAAAAATTTCAATTAAGATAGAGTAGTGAAAGTTCCGATGTCTAAATAACTAGTTTTGTACTATACTAGTTTATATATTTTCTAGTATTATAATATATGTATGAATTATATATATATACCTATAAACTTCTGTATGATACTCGGTATTTCAGTAATTTTTTTATAAATACCAAATATCATACTAAATATCAAAGTATTTATAAAATCATACTAAATATCATACCACATACTATAATATCCAAACCATAATATTAAAAATTTTAATATCAATATAATATTCTGTATATACTATACCATGCCCCCCTAATATTTTTAGATATTTCTCCAAGGGAAAACATGAAAATAAGAATGGAAAATCTAATTAATTAAAATTTTATGTCTTTCATCTTAGGTCATATACTGACACATTTTAATTCAAAATTTTAAAAAGTCGCCACCCGATATTGAGTATTTTTATTAAGGCGTCATTTAATTTAAATTTTCGTATATAACTCATAAAAGAAAAAAATATTTAATATTAGTTTTTACTTAATTTTTAAAGCTCGAATCCCAATTTCTCATTAAAAATAAAAGGCTATTAATTTTATGATGATGAATTGCGGCTAAAGCTAAAGAAACCATTTTAAAAGTAGAAGAGAATACATTCCAAAATACTCAAGGAACTCCAAATAATGTGACAATGCAAATGTATTTTATTATTTTAACTATTAAAAAACATAATATATTCCAACAAGATACACGGTTGCCAAGAGGTCAAAAGTCGAACTCGTCGTACTATTATTATTATTATTTTACATGTTAAGGAAAAAAGAATATGGTTATGTTATCTCAATTAAGCTAGGGATTAGTATTTTAAATTCGAAATTAGCTAATAAATCCCTGTCGGACACCAAATAAAGGAGCATGGACAATGTCCAATGTGGACATCTTAGGTTAAATTAGATGCAATCAATGAGTATTAATTGCTTCCTCCTCTATTTATTTTTATTTATTTACTATATTAAAAATAAATATTTATTTTTATTTATTCTGTATGAAAAATTAAAAATATAACTTATTATTTAATTTTTAATTTATTCTTATAATTATTTTTTAAAATATTAAATTTATTATTTTTAATAAATAATATAATAAAATTATTATTTTATTTATTATCTTTTAAAAAATAAATCAAGTCAATATTAAACTAGTAAAAATGAAACACCAAAAGTGTCAAACTTGTAGCTGTGGGGGACTAGAGATGGCCTTTTTTTTTTTTTTTTTTCCTTTCAATTATTCCCCTTTTTGACTTAATTGTCACATCTCTCTATAGCTAAGAAATTTCCAATGGTTGCTTGTTCATCTATCTAAACTTAAATTTATTTGAATATAATAAAGAGAAAAATGTGTGGGTATGAACTACGATACACATAATTATTACTTTTTTGTCTAATTTTTATTTATTTATTTTACTAAAAATAGATTTACTTTTAAAAATAATTTTTAAAAAAATTATTATTTAATTTTTAATTTATTCTTATTATTAAAACATTAAATTTATTATAGTTACAAAGTGATACAGTAAAATTATTATTTTGTGTTAAGTTAATGTTAGACAAGTAAAGAACGAAAGAGACGTGTTAAGTTAATGTTAGACAAATTAAAATGAATAGAGAGTAACTTTAAAGTTTTGGTGATTCAACATTATATTTAAATATAATTAATTTCGAGATTACTAATTTGAGCTGAAAAACTATACACATTTGAATTTTAGACCAACTTTTGCACTTTTTACTTAATTTATAAATTAATCATGGTCACTATTAGGACACGGTAATTTCCAACGGACTTCTGATAAAAAATATATCAAAATATGACTCGTCGATAATGTTTTCAATTGATTCTATTGGTAATGTCAGCGAAAAATTCTCATCTTTTCAGTAATAGGTTAAACATATTGGTTTAATATAAGGATTGAATGCCGCTAGTAAATTTTTATCGGGTAAGATGAGGAAGGGGTTGAATATTAATATATTGTATTACATGTTCGAATTCTGAGTACGGTGAAAATTCTATAAGAAGCATTATCACTATAATAACCCCTGCAACCCACAATTCAAATTAGTTAGAAATTTCAATACGAATATCAAATACTGCACTAATTTTTTTTTATTTTTTTGCATTGAATGCTATATTTGTCAAGATAAGAATGAGAATCTGTGTGTTGCTTGGCCTAGAAGAGACTCAACATAATTAAAGTGAGAAATTGATATGCAAAATGGTGGTGCACACATTGACAGGAGAGGACCACAACAAAAGCCACTCATTCCTATTCACGTACCCATTGTCCAATTCAATCATTCCACACCTACTTTTTCATCTACAAGTAACAAGCACACATGCTGAGCATTTTCATCCGTCTACTCGTAATATAAATCAAAAGTCATAAGTTATAAATTTTTAAAATGAGATTGAAGAAGTACGTATCAATTCATATATTATAGCTTGTTAATCCAAAAACGTGTCGTTGTTACTTTCAAGGTTGAACTACTCTAAGACATTCTTTCATATCTAGCCAATACTTTGTTAAAACAAATGATTAATTTGGTACAACCTCACTAAGTTTACCAAATCGGCATCTAACAAGTTAGTTTCAGTTTGTTTAATGGTTTAGTTCAAGATTGATATTAGTTTAGGTTCCATTTTGTTTCAAACTTTTATAATCGTGATATCTAGTTCAGCTTGTGCACACTTTAATTATCTTCATAAGATACATGTCACCTTTCACTAGCAATATGTATCAGACGACTCTATTCATCAAGATTAAAACATATGAAAAGAAATGATCATCAATTTTGTCTCTCCTAGAATAAACTCAAGATCTTATTATTCTCATCCACGCGCTTCATTGATCGCTAATTACACGCTTGAGTGCCTATTAAGCTTTTGTTTCATATATTCTTTCCTTATTAATGTTCCACTATCAAATTAATGGTACAAGCCAATCAACGATATTGTAACTCTTTATATAATTTCCAAAAAAAAATCAGTCATATGGCAATTTTAAATAGTTTTACATTTTAAAATGGCTTATTATGAATTTCACTGTCACAAAAAATAACTATAAATATTTTTTATTTTAAGTCAATCTAATTCATTCATTTGAAGAAATTCTTTTATGACCACAGTTGGCAAGGTGGAGGTATAGACTATTATCTATGGATTCAGCCGGATTCAGTATTGTTGATTTAAATTCTCTATATATATTTAGAAATTTATTTATATATATAAATATTAAATTGCAAATTAAATAACTCAAATGGCTGGTCAGTAGAGTTGATTAGCATCCTAAATTCATAAAGTTTGAATTATTGATCCGCCCTTAATAAAAGGCTCGTTAAAATTGCGAATCCAAGCGTAAGTATTTAGTGTTGGGGATTTGCTAATGGACAAATGCAAACAAAAATAGATAAACACTAATTGATGGTTGATTACTGGCTAAATTGTCCCGTGGCTTACCAGATTAGGTGAAATAATTAATTTAATAAAGAAATCAATTGAATAAGAGAGGTGCATTGTCAAGATCTACAATCCCCTTTTGGTTAGTTTCATGATTTTCTTTTTACCTTATTAATATGATAATCCATGTAGCCTAATTATTTATTGTGAGAAAGAAAGTCTATATTGGTTCATTTTAGTTATCGTCTTTACTTAAAAAAAAAAAATTAAAATATTTATTATTTTAAAAAATTAAGATATAATTAATTATTCATTTTATTTTTTTCTTACTCAATTAATTATAGAGAGATTAATATGATAAAAAAGAAAATAATATTAAATTGAAATTAAATACTTTTTTCTGTTTTAAAATAATTATTATAATTTATATTTTTTAAAGTATCAAACAGCATGAACTTTGATGTTATGCAGCATCAGATTCTTCGTTGGGAATATGTTCAAATGATATTATCAAGAATTGGTTGGTACTGTTATTTCCCAACCAATTTTTTAAAAATTATTTTTATGGTTTTCCACGAAAAGAAATCATAGTTTATGTTGTGGGGAACTATCATAAATCACTCTGTGACAAAACCAAACTAGTTAATTATTAATTAATTAACTTGTCTTGACTTGTTGGTGTGTGGTGGATGGCTAATTCTTCCAAGAGAAGTATCTTTTAGGAAATTTTCATTTCTTTTAAAATTTGTCAATTCTCATTTAATCGATTTTCTTAAGGTATTGGCACTATCTGACAATATCATCGAATTTGGGACTTTTCCTTAAAATACTTTTTGAGGTGGGGTTGTTCCATGCCATAGACAACATAAGGTTCCAGTATTTGTCATTATTTTTATTTTATTTAAAAATTTGAAGAATTGTCCCTCTCTTTGATAGTTCAATATTTGTGAAATAAAGTATGAAATTTAGAACATTAAGGGAAGAACTATATATTTATTATTGAATGATATATTTTAGATTTAAATTTATCCAGCTCCCAATCAAATGTCGGACATCTAATGAAAAATAATATTTATTTTATCTGAATAAAGAGTTGATAAAAAGAATATAGTAGCATAATTAAGTGATTTTCTTTTATAAGAAAATAATATTTAAAAATAACTCCAATCCGACAGCAATTGAGACATGTGCCTCGCAAGAACAGTCAAATTGGATATAATGAGAGAGAATTTAAAGTGTAATCTTGATCAAAATAGTTTATTAGATACTATGAGTTGGAAGTATAAAGATGCAATGGAATGATGATTTCTTTTAAAACAAATCACCTTTGCCTAACAACTGCCATCCACAAAGTGTGCCCTCATGTCATTCTTATTAAAAATTATGGTATTCAAGCTAATATTTAAGTATCTGCTAATCATTATAGATGTTGTTATATATTTTTTATCTGGGCATTTGATTTTTCTTGAGAGGGGAGCAATCAAAATTAGATCAATGGGAATATTAAATAAAAATTATTTTACCGTTCAGTTATATATAAGTGTACATTTTAAAATAGATGAAATTACAATACATCTTCCTAAGCAAAGAATCCAAGGTTAAAGTAGTGATCAAATTGACAGATGAAAAGGACACAAGACGAAGGAGCGGAATTAAACAATTAATCGAAAAAAAAAAACTTGAGTTTTGTTTCTTTATCTACGTAGATTATCGGATTTGATGATAATATTGATAAATCAACTTATTATATGATAAACATATAAGTTCATCACAGAGTGTGTGCTTAGTAGGACAGGTTGGTCATGATTTGATGGAATTAAAGGAAATATCAGAATTAATTTCTCCTAATATAATCAATCATTGGCAAATAATCAAAAAAGTGAGTTAAGATCGATAAAATCTTAAGTTCAAATTCTAATATAGATAAAAATACATTAGGTAATTTCTTTCAATTTATTCGAATCTTGATGGATGAAATTAACTGATACATGCTGCTAGTGGAAGGTAACAAGTATTTTATAGGATTAATTAAGATGTGTGCAAACTGACTTAAACACTATAATTAAAATTAAAATAAAAAGACTATTCAGTTGTGTTATTCATTGATTAATGATTATAGTATCTATTTGGATTTATAAGTACACGAACTATAACAATTTTTTGAAAATAAAATAAAATAAAGCATCCAAAACATGGAGTCCACAGATAAAGTAGTTCAAGAATTTAATCTTTAGTTGGACTAATACGTTACCTTCGGTTCATAATTTGTCTTTTAATATTCTTGTACGACCCCTTGGAAAAGATATTGAATAACCTTTGTGAATATGTGTCAACTACCCTTTTATCTCCTTTTTCAACTTCTCACTTAATTAGCACTTTACTCATTGGAATAAAGATAAACTTTAAAAGAAAAAAAAAGTAAGTAAATAATTTTTTATATTTAAAATGTTAAACATTTTGAGATAAATTTAATTAACCAAAACTATCAATATTTGAAATGGGATGGAGTACTTTTTTTATATATTTTTCTATAATTATGATATTTAGATCAGCTTATGTATACTTTGACAAATTCCACAAAATATCTGCTACCTTCTAACAATATAGGTAGTAATAGAGCCATGATTTAAACTAAGAGAATTCAAGATCTCCTGACTATGTACTATATATACATAAAATATATTAATCTTATATATACTATAAATTTTTGAAGAAAGAAATTCAAATTAACCCTAACTCTGCATCTAAACACAAATATCAAATAATTCTATTTACTATGCTTGGATGAAACGGGACGGAGTACTTGAAATGAGACATTGCGTAACTCAGCATTATGAAGACAAAATAGGACAAACATAGGAAGCCTCCTCTCACCAACCCCACATATAGTGGCCATATATATCCCAAAGCCAACAAAGTTATTTTTTTCTTTTACACTTTCTAGACCTAGAAATGAGTTTTACGGATCTAAAAAGGAGTAAAATTCAGTGTAATTGTCAAAAAGTTTAGGCTTTTAGCTAAGAAAAATGAAGATTAAAATGTGACTAGTTTAGACAAACTTATCATTTCACCAAAGCTAAAAAAAGTTACACATGGGGAGCAAAGCATGTGCAGATTTTTGTATATGCCCAAATCCATGATGCAGTACAACAGATCAAAAGCATTCAATTCTTTAGAAAAGTGAATGGATCAATCCTTCTGGACCTAAACCTTTCTTTTGTAAAGGTGCTTCTTTTCTCCATTTTTTCTCTTTCTTTTTCTCCCAATGTTATTACTAAACTGGAGGGCATGGAGGTCCATCTTGAGTTCTAGTACCAATAAAATATCTCATTTCTTCTACTTTTCCTCCCTCAGGCCTCAACTATTCAAGTTTTTACTGGTCCCAAAAAAATAAGTTTGAGTAACAGTACTGTAAAAAAATATTTAAGCATGCATTTTGGAAAACGAAAAGTTTTTGCCGTGAATTGTTTCGACAAGTTCATAGTGCGTTCTGATATCATCAAAAATTGTCATCTCTTCTACTTTACCTTTCTGCAGGACACAAGGAAACCGTTGTTTTCTTTTTTAAAAGATCAAAACGTTGGGTTTTTAATGTGTAACAGATATAACAGACTAGCAAATCTTAGTCGTTTATCATGTGACTGCAATGAGAAGATGGATAATCAGGAATCAGGATTGACCAATTGGAAAAGAAACAAATACTTCAACAAACAATTATGCAAGTGGAAACGAAATAGGTTGGGTAAAAAGGAAAAGTTGGCAAGAGCCATGACTCCCCAGTACGTAATATAATGGGCTGCCTAACGAGGGAAGAATTGCGGCAAGATCATTGAAAAGTCAACATGAATACTTGCAAAGCCTAAGCTTTTCATGAATAAGATAAGATATTCTTATTATTCAAAAAGGAAAGTAATCCAACTTAAAGTCCTCTGTTTGCCTAACTAAAAGTCACAGCCCACAGGTTAATGGGAGTAGAGAAAGTAAAATGAATAACATACTATAGGAAGTAACTTCACTATATTATATAACACAAATTGTTGTTTTAGTATAACCACAATACCTGACTTGAGAAGTTCCGGAGCCACCACATAAGGTAGTATTGTACATAGGTGACTGTAGGAAGAGAAATTTCCAGTGACGGCCAGTGAAACTTTGTTCTGCCAATTGGATGATATTCAAAAAGGAGAAATTTTACCAGCATCCAATCGATGTTTACACTATTCCAATGAATACATGAAACGTCTTAACTTAATCCTTTCATTGCTAAATTATCCTAATTAATACACATTCTAACCTTAATTTTTGACTTAACCAAACATAGAGTGCTAAGTGTGGGTAAGCTTTTACGAAGAAACCCACCCACGTATCCATCCCTTGTAGAGATTTCATGCAGAAGAGTCAGCATGCCTCTTATCATAGAAAAAAATACCATGAGTGCAATACGATGTGGCTAATAATTGCCAACTACTTCTACTAAGCTTAGCTTTTTTTAATTTCTAATTTTTATTTTTATTAGGCTAGGCTTCTACTAGGTCAATAAGGAACCTAGCCAACACCCAAAAGTAACAGGAAAGGAACATGACGGATGATCTATAGATTTCTTATGAGCAAACATGCACAAAATCCACACATTATTTATGCTCTAAAGAAAATTATGTGAACAGATTCACCAGGGGACAATGGTTCTTTTATTTAGGCTTCAGGTTCTTGACAAAAGAGTAGTGCAAGAAGTCAACAAAAAAATAATGACCATCCAAATCCAAGAATTAGTAAAAGACTCTTCGACCTTCCATTTTCTCCCTGCTTGATATGATTTTATTCTCTCATTGAAGTGATGGCTTGGTGTTTCTAGGTTCTCTTCCACCAGTTGAAAAGGATACTTTTTTCCATATTATATTCTTTTTTCATGGTATAATATCACAAGCTGAAAATTTACTAGCATAATATTTACACTCATTAGCTAATAAAACATCATAAGCAAAAGATGCAATGATCTAAGTAGCCAACTTTATCAAATTCAAGAATTAGAACATTGTACTCATTTTGCTAGTACTTATTTACGTAATCCAGTGCATTACATATTCTTATGGGTGCTGAGTCTGCTAACACCACCTTGGAAAGGTATACAATCCCCTCGAGACTGCATATTGCAGCAACAGCTAGATTTTGCTTGCTATGTAATGATCAATGGGGGATTTTCTAATAATAATGAAACATCGAATTGCAAACATGTCCTGTATCAGGCTAAGGAAAGACAGAAGAACCAATAATACAATTTTTACTGCTTATCAAATCAGAGGACCTTAAATCAGTGGATTATAAATTGTCACTCTGTACCTTCAATCTATAATGATAGTGTTAAAATGCTTTCTCTTTCGCCTCCTTGCTTTCCTTAATATGCGTGCACTCTCTTCCTTTGCATCATCTAGTGGATGAATCCCTGTGTGTTTAAGGGAAAGACAGTTTAAGCACTCAAATCTATAGCAAACGACAAAAAAGATATGAATGTTTCAGTCTGTGAAAAAACACACTTGTTGAGCTGCAGTGATTATGCTCAAGATTTCTCATTTCAGGACAGACACGAAATGATTATTTCAGAGAAACAGAAGAAGACCCCTCAGGCCACTAAACCTGAGAACAGGCCCCAACTGACAAAGGGAAGAGAGGGCTATCAGTTTCTCTTTGGTTTGAGAAAAACTTAATGGTATGGAGTGTAACAAAGATGCTTCAGGCTTTTAGACATGTTATGAGTTGTTACTTTATTTAGTTGATTTCATATTATAATCTTAGGCGTTCTGCTTGACAAAAAGTATGGAAGGTCCTTCTTGTCAGTGGTGAGTGTTGAGATATAGGATTAAAATTGGTATACATCCAAATAGATATGCCTAATTTCATTAGATAAGTTCAACATACATGGCACATTGATCAATTACAGGATGTAGAAATCACTCTGCTTATCATGAAATACTCAAAAATGAATGATGCAGACAAGAAGTGCAAATTACCTGTTCCATTTTCTTCAAGCAAGAAGGAAAAGCCTGCGTCAATATCCTCATCAGATTCAATGGTAACTCTACATTCCCTTTCCTGAAATGGATAGCCAGTTGTCAGCTCTGAGGAAATAGGGTGACGCAGTTTCAAGATATCAAAAATGTGGTGTGCCGAACAAAGTAGTTTTAAAACCCCATTGTTTCTTTTTGGGATGTTTTCATGACACAAAGGAAGCAACTGTTGCTCATAACTCAACAAACATTTGTTTGCATAAGGACAATGAGAGAGTTACCTGCTGAAATGCTTCACTCTGTTTGTGACTTCTGATGGGAATTTTCCGGTTCATACAAGTTTGGTTATTTTTTACTGTAGTCCAGTTTCCCATTTCAATCTTCGGCAGCATAGTTGTTTTCTGATCTCTGAGATTCACGGTTGAACCAGAAGTGAAAAGAAATGCTTGATGACTTGCAATTGCACAGCAATTAAGAAATAGTTCGCCCAAAGTTGGAAAGATCAGCAAAACTTTGTAAACAAAATATCTTTAAGATTTCTGTTGAAGCTATAGCAAAGTTCTTAGAATTTTTCTTATTTCATTTGGTTTATCATGAAGGCTAACTTGCATTAAAGCTTTTGAGGAATAAGGGGAGTGCTTTCCTTTGTTTTTCCCTTCTTCCTTCATATAGCTAATGTGAGAAATGGGGATACTCACTTTCTGGTAATGATATGGATCAGAAGACACTATGCCGTGAATCTTCACATCTATTTGCCACCTAAGTAGTTCTTGATGACAGTGTGTGTATTCCAGCCGCAAGTGCTCTCAAGTGTCAATACACACATCTCAGGGGGCATTTTGAAATGACTGCCTCTTGTGCATATTGCATACTGGAGAGCTACTGATTAAACATTGCTACTAAAAGATTTCAAAACTGAGGCTGCAGTGATGGCAATGAGATGGAAGTTTAAGAACTTACTTCTTTAGAAACTTCACTTCACGGGGAGGGCTACAATCATTGATGCCCTACAATTGTTCAAATGCAATAAGATTTCTGATCGCGTTCTTCATTACACTCAATACACATAAAAATCTTATAGAATTAGGAGAAAGAAGTTCTTGAAAACGTACTTTTGGTGGATCAACTGGAGCAGTTTCATGTTTTTGTCCATGACAATCTGGGCGGAGGGCAATTATCTGCAAGCAATAGGAATATAGATGAAGCAGCAGTAACCCAACTACAGAGGGTAGCCTAAATATGAAATAAAAAGTCAGTTTCAACATGCAACATGCCTGAATCTCTTTAGCTAAGGTCTTGCTCAGATCAGTTTGAAGTTGCAAAATGCACATCTCAAGTTTGTTCGGCATAGCTCTAAGCAGTGATAAAAGATCCTTGATGTTCTCTTGATAGTTATTCTCCCTCAGCTCTTCATACATGGATTTGAAGGTCCCCTCCAGGCTAGCTTTCAGATCTTCCCTCCCTTTATTCTGTATATTGTATGTCATATGGATTAGGAAATATGACAAAACAAACAGGCACTTAATTTCTGGACGTACGCAGAGCAGCTAAGGTATAGTTACCATCAATTGCAACAGTTCATCATGAGAAACTAACTTCGGCCGTAAGCTTTCCACTGAAAGAAATTCAGAAGAAAAACAAATGCATTAGATTTTGTTGCCATCTTTTTTTTTTACATCCCCCAGAAATATTTGCAAGTAAGAATTTTAATCGGACCAGCAAGCATCTCAAGACAAAATTCCACACTCGTCAACTAATGATATGGGCTCTTTGGAGTTCCTAATTACTTATCCACATCACGTAAATTAAAAGGGAAGTGAATACTCACTCTCCATCAATATCTCTTTTGTTCCCCGGTTAACTTGCATAATATCACTCTGAATAGAATCTAAGATCATTCCTTGCCTGCTTAACGAAGTCTCTATCATTCCCAGTTTGTGTTCAAGTTCTTCAGTGATCTGGTCTGTACAGAAAAATTAGAATTGTTTAGTCCAATGATTCCAGCTGCAAATTAGTCTGCCGAACTGGAGTACATATTCCTTAGATCTTAAACAGAAGTTGAGAGCATGTATATTCTCGTGGTGGATTATGACTTACATTTGTTTTCAGGAACTGACCATTTGCGCATATAATTGGTCGAAGGTTTTGATAACTGCAGTTGACTCTCTTCTCGTGTGTGGTTATTATGAGGCAAACAGCTCATCCTTTTTGATAAATTTTCTCTTTCTTGAGAACCCAATCTCTGCATTAAAATTATTAACAGTTACAGCATTTGTTTGCTTTAAGATGTAAAATTCCCATAACAGCATTTTGTTTGCTATGAGATGAGCAAAAGTTCCAATGTATAAGGTGGAAAGTTTTGTGGAACTCTGTGTCCAGAGCACTGGGCAGAGTTGAAACCAAGAAGGCATATGCTCAATTTAAAAGTCAAGACTCCATCAGTTAACTAATTGTATATGAACTCTGAGAAGCTCTACGACCTACGGCCAACAACCACTTCAAAGTGCACTGTGACAATCCACTGTTTTGTCATATAGCAATAAGAAACATTCTGACAGACGTGGCAACAGAATTTACGATTGCCCAAATACAGTATAGACGGTGAATAACAACTACTTCTCCCTCCATCCCAATCTGTTCCACACTCTTTCCATTTAAGGACCTTGCAAAATAGTGACATCATTCATCTTTTATGCAACTTTGAGAACTTTCAAAGTTGTTCAAATATAAAACAACTTTAATAGCTTTTCAACCATCACTTATATAATACTTAAATCAAATATGTCATATAAAGTGAGTGTCGTGTATTGACACTGCATTTAACAAAGTAAATCATAGTCAGAGGCTAAATTCATCTATTTCAAGAATCACAAAGCATGCTATTGCAAAATTACACTCAAAAGTAACCTAGGCAACAATTATCTATGATATACCAGATTCAAGTCCTGCTAAGCATCAAAATACATTTTAGACAATCTAAAGCATGCTTTAGAAGTTGCTAATTCAAGACCTGCTTACACATCAAAATACATTTTAGACAAATCTAAAGCACTCTTTAGAAGTTCCTAACCAAAATGATTTTTAGAAGTCAATCATTATCATTTCCGCACCAAGTGAATCAGTTCCTTTGTATATTATCGTTAGTTAGCAGTTGAAGCATACCAAAATGACATCTCATTAACAACTATTATTCAAAGAACTGGGAGATGGGAGGGAGATAGGAGGAATTACTTGCTCATTAGGGACAAAATCATCCAGAGAGCTCTGTGATAGCTGAGAGTAGATCGCTTGCTGAGATGAAAATCCCTGTGAGAAGGATTGTTGAGATTGCTGCTGTGACCGAACCTGTGACGCTTGGCTTTTCCCGAAGATGGAAGATTCTGCTGCACTTGGTACCACACTTGGCCTCCTTCTCATATCATCGAAATAGGCTCAATATTATGGTAAAATCTCTTTCTGTGTCTCTCTCCATGCAGGCATAGATAAGAATGTGTATATACGTGTGTGGTTTGTGTATATCGGACACAAAAACATCAAAATAGCTGTACTGTGTGAGAAAAAAATGCATTCTACATGGAGAGGTAGGCCAAAACACAGAGCGGCTCAGCACTTGGCATTCTTCTCGTATCATCACACAAGAAAAGCTCAAAATGATAGAAAATTTTCTACCTCTCTTGTTTATTCATGGAAACATACATGTAACATGCATACATAAATAAAAACATCGAAACATCTGTAATGTATTAGAAGAAAAAGCTAAACAGTGAGGTGCGCGCTTGCTTCCTCCTTAAATCTTCACGAAGAAGCTCAATATTACAGTAATATTCTCTTTACTGGAACTCTCTGTCCATATATTCAAATGTGCGTGTGTCGCACACAGAACATTCAAACTGCAATGCATGTGAAGAAAACACAGAAACACAGAGAGGTAGGCAATTTCCTACTATACCGCAAAGAGATGAAATCATGAAATTGAGATAGAATTGTACCTTGCATGAGGAGGAAGAACAGAGATAGCGCTAAGATCCGATGCTTTGTTGATCTTCAACTTCATTTGCCGATACTGGAAAATTGGAAATCTTCGAGAATTTAAAGCTTCAATTAGGACAGTTACGGAGCCCTAATCGATGAAGATATCAATCAAAATTGTAAATACATTTAATTTTCAGATCTCTTTGAAGTTACTTTTCTGTGATTTTGCTCCGTCCAACAGTTGGAATTTAGAAGTGTGATCAACGTTGATAATCCAGCGGGAGAGCGTGGGTTTATATAGGGACATTCAATTTCACATCTTTTGTGGGAAATGATACAAACGGGCCAATCCTGTGACTTCTGGGCCACGATGGATCTCTACTGATAAAATTGGGCGCAGTAACTGTGGCCCAGTCTTTCATCTGATCATTAGGCCCGTTTAGTTCAGACAATTTAAAAGGGGATTGATTATTGATAAATTTTCCGATTTACATCCTTGTGATATATGACTCAACGTATTTAATCTTCACTTAATTAAAATTTATGTTTAGTCTCTTTATGTAGAAGATTATGCTATATCTGGATTATTTTTAGAATTACATTATCTTCAAATGTGGAGCAACAACTGTACAAAATAACACATATAATTAAGTGATGAAACAATTAATAATTATAATAAATTTTTGAATATTAACAAATAAATAGATCAAATTTGTATATTTTAATAAATTGAAAGTTAGAAGATATATTTAATCACATATTGCAAGTATTATAATTACTAAAATTGAGGAATCAAAAATACTATTAACTCATTTAAATTATATAATTCATCGGCAAAAACTACCTCAAAATCAGAAAAAGAACTAAAAGAAGCCATATACTTTGGAGGTATCGTCCATAATTAGTCACACCAATAATTAAGTTAAATATATACTTACCGCTGAGGCTGTGAAAATTGGGAAACTCCAAATATCTCTCTCAATATATATATATATATATATATATAAAGTCATGCATAGATGAAATGAAGTAACGCTTCTTTATGGCTTAGAAGATTATTTAACTTTATTTTTTTCTGATATTTTTTTATTTTATTTTTATTTTTTTCTCATTTATCTATCGTTAAAAAACTCAAAAGTCACTCTTTTAACTCCCTTAATTATGTTAGATATATTATATTAAAATAATATATATATATATATATATATATATATAACTCTTTTTGATCAAAAATTCTATTTATTTTTTCTTTTTTTTTTTATTTTTTTCCCTTTTATTCCATTTATTCATTTATTAACTATCTATTTACAGCATTTTAGACTCTTTTCATTACTTTTCTTATTCTCATTACACTCCTCTGGTTTTAATGATGTGGTGTATCACTAAAGTCCACAATTTTATTTTTCTTTTATTTCAATTCTTTTGATTTTTCATTTTATTTTCTAATCAAAAACTTTGTTGTTCCGGTTAAACGCTTCAATTGAGTATTTTTTTTTCCTTAAAATATCATAAATAAATAAATTCGACATCTCATAATCTAATTTAGAAAATACCAATAAAAAGAAGATTGTGGCTAGCAATCAAATTTGTATATATATACCTATATATAATATAAGGCTAGACATTAGAGAAGTGATGTGGCACCTCTCTTTGGCCATGGATTTTATTATCTTTTTTCTCAATTTTTTGGGCAATTTTTCTCACATTTTTATTTATTTATTATTATTCAAAAAAGAGACGTGTCAACCACTATCCCTTCATTCATATCTATTTTATTATAAAAAATTAAATGTCTCAAAATTTATTACTCTATTTATTTCTATTCTTGAATGTTTAATATAACACATAAATCATAAAAAATTTAATTAAGAGAAAACTTAATACTACAAAAATCGAAAAATAGAAGAGTAAGATGATTAGTTAGAACCAAAATTGTTGTTGAATTATTTTTGAATGTTAATATAACATATACATTATGAAAAATATAAAAAAAAATTTAATCAAAAGAAAAAATAATGTTGGCATTTTTGATACTACTGAAGGAAAAAAGCAAATTAACTTGATTACTTTTAAAAAAGAATAACCTATGAGTAAAATTTTATATTTTTAATTAAAAATATTTAATAATAAATATTTAATAATATTAAATTTTATTTTAATCAAGCGAAGCGCGAATACTTATACTAATTTTGTACTACGGCAGTTGAACGTTACCAATGTAAAGCATTTACGTGGACAAATATCTTCTATAATAATGGACAAAGATTATTTGAAAGGTTTATGCAAAATAAAATGAACTTGTCACTTGGATGTGTTTGGTAGAAAAGGAAATGCTTTTTAGAAAAATAAATAATATTTTTTAAAATTTTATGGTTGTTATATAAATTTAAAAAATATTATCATAATATTTATATATAATTTAAAAAAATATTATGAAAAGTAGAGGTAAGAATAGAGGGGGGTGGGGTGGTAGAAATGGGGGACTATGGGTGGAGGGAGGGGCGGAAGAGGGAGGGTTGTGTGTGATATGTGAAAGTGGGGAGGACGCGATTAATTTATTTTCCTCTTCTATTAAGAATTTTCTTTTTAAAAAAAATTTGAAGAAATTTGTTTTCTTAGAAAAATATTTTAAAACATGTCTATTTAATGGGTGCTTTCATCCCCCAACTTTTCTTCAAAAATCAAACCCTCCCCCCCTCCCCCCCTCCTTTAACTTTAAATAATAGATATTCTCCCCCCTTTATTCTAATTGACCTTTTAAAATATCTATTTTACCTTCAATACTTCATATATATATATATATATATATATATATATATAATATTTTTTTATATTATATATAATATTTATTTTTTAATATAGATATTTATAGTTTCTTATTTAAATTCACTAACATTATAAGTAGAACAATACTTCTATGAATTTGTCACAAAATCTAATGCTATTTTCTATTTTTTTATTATTGTTATTAAAATATTATATGCATTAAATATGTATATATGTATGTGCATGCACGTGTCTGCATTTATGTCTCTTCTTTTTCTTATCCTCTATTGTCTATATAAATAAATTAAATTTGATTGTTATTAACAGAATAATTCGTAACATATAATTTTAAATTAATTTACATTATAATAATTAATTTCTAAATTTATTTTTATTTTATTTATTTTTTGTATTTCATACATTGAAATATATCTATAAAATTATTATTATTTTTTATTTTCACTTGTATAAATAAATATTAGAGTTTTGATTATTAGTAAAATTATTTTTTAATTCTGCTAATTTAGGTCATTATGGAACGTCATTAACTTATATACTCAATTAGTATTTTTTATTTTATTTTTCTCAAAAGTTAATATTTATTAAAAATATTATTTTATAGACTTTATATATATATATATATATATATATATATTATGACTTTCAAAAAATGAAAAGGAAGAAGACAAAGTTGATAATGTAAGATAAAAAAGATATTTCAAAAAGTCAATTAGAGTAAAGGGGGAGAATGTCTATTGTTCAAAGTTGAGGGAGGAATTTGATTTTTAAAGCAAATTTGAGAGATGAAAACGATTTTCACCCCTATTTTAATTATTTGTTCTTGAGCTAAAGGTATAACAAAAATAATTTCTGTACTTTAAAAATGAATATAAAATCTAAAGTATACTCAATTCTTTTTAAATTCTTACTTTATAAAATTATATTAAATATATTTTTATTATTGTTACCTATTTTAATTATTTGCAATAGAGGATTATTTGGTTTAGGAGGTGGAACTACATATTTAAAGCGTGTAGTAACTAATTTACGGTGCTTCTACCCCCCCCCCCTTCCCCCCCCAAAAAAAATCTAATTTACAGTGCCAGTGGGCCCGTTGATTGAGCAGCTTTGACTTTGATTGAGAAACAAATAAAAATGATATGATGTTTGAGCAAAAGGACACATTGATAAGGCCATTAGGGTTGATATTGAATTTTATGGTACCATTGACGAGACACGTTAGTAAGTTACATCTACTATTAGAGGGGAGAAAAAAGATACCGAATATCCGATGGAATATTTCTTATATATATATATATATTCTTGTTTAGGTGTGTAGTATTCATATTTTTGTCTTTTATGGCATAATTGAGATAGACAATGAAGGAATTTTTTAACAAATATTAAAAGAAAGTAAAATAAAAAGCCAACTCAACAAAGTTGATGAGTTGAAAAATTATCGTAATTAGAATATTATTGTTATAAATTATAACGGGTATCAATAACACTCTGAATATGTTAATCGAAATTCTGAATCTACATCTATATAAACGAATATTTTTTAATTAGTATGAACGAATCAAAAATAACTTATAAATTACAGAATAAAACAGAAAACTTGTAATTCTTCTTATATCAAATGTAATATGCACTTATGATTTTGAACAATAAAACTTCACGTTTACCTTCATATTTTCAGCCATTGTCATTGCAACCTCAGCTCATAAAAGTCAAATCGTTGGTCGAGGAAAAGAACTAATTTACCTTGAAATTGCTAGGAATTTGGGGTATAATTTTGTATAACTTATTTTCAACGAAAATAAAAAAGGAAACTGTCGGTTCCTGATTTGAGGCTATAATTTTAGAATTATACGAATAATAATTGGTCGGCGGTATAAAATTTTAATTTTGACGAAACTATTAATTTCCAAAATATAGAATATGGAAAGTCATATTCTCTCCCAAGTAGGCAAACCATTTCAAAATCTCATTAGTTTATTATTATTATTATTATTTAAATATTAATAGAGTACATGGCGAAAGCTTATTGTGTTGACCCAGTAGTTAAAAAGTTATAATCCAAAAGGCATGTTTGTCATTTTCATGTTAAATTTTATGTTTGGCTATTCTCGAATTTTAAATTAGGGAGATTATTATAATAAATTAAGCAAAAAAATTATGTAACGGACACATGGGAAACGTTTTAAGACTAAGCTTCAAATTTTAGCAATGTGATATGCATGTATTTGCACACAAATGATGATAAAACGAATATTATTATCATATATGAAATATGACAGAGTGACGGATTATTGCTATAGAAAATAATGAGGGTGACAAAGAGAGGCAAGCAAAGAAAAGATTTGGTTAAATTGGAGTCATGTGTATGTAAAATATGATAATTAGTTTGATATTTCTTGAGGGAAAAGGGTCAAATTTTCGTCTATAATTTTAAAAATTTGCTAAACTTATTCTTCGTTAGACTATTGGGTCATATTTAGTCCTGTCGTTATGAAAATTTTTATCTATATCCTTGATTTAACGAAAAAGCTTAAATCAATATAAATGACCCATTTTTAAAATAAAACTCATATCCTAATCTAACATGTTTGTCCCGACCCGTTTTAACGTAATAAGATCCATCCAAACAAAAATAAAATATACTCAACAAGTGAAATTTAGAGGAGGGAACAACAACAACAACAAACAAACAAACAAAAATCAAAATATCATTGTTGGTCTCTTTGGCCTTAACTTCCATTCAATTTGCATCCCAATCAAATGCAAAAAAAAAAAAAAAAAACAACGGATCCAGCAATCAAAGTCAGTCTCTATTGTGTGATAGCCTCAAACAAACTTTTTTATCTAAAGTCGTGAAGGTAGCTGGCACGTGGCAAGAGGCCATCACCAAAGTGCTGTCAAAGACAATAATGCAAACCAAAATGATAGAGCCGATAATGGTTAATCTACTAACATTATTTCCTTCGACAACCGACACAATTAAAAGATGACATTGTAGGAGGGTGCAAAAACACATATAATGACACGCTTCAGATGTTGAAGGAGGTGGAAGAGTTGTTGAAAATAGGTGATAAGACTAAAAGTACTAATACCAAAATACCTGCAATGTCAAGATTGAATGATTGGGAGGATAAATTCAAGAAAATAAAACGGGGAGTTAGTTGCAGGAAGAGATGCAAGAGAGCAAGTTAGTGGCGGCAAGAATTTAGGGCTGAAATACTTATGTTAAGACCGATCGGGGCGGGGGGTTAAATTAGGATACCAGTTTTATATATTTTTTAAAAAGGATCATTTATATTGATTTGAAATTTTCTATTAAATAAAAAATACAGATGAAAACTTTAATAACAACGGTGGTAAATATAATCCAATAATATAACGAAAGATAAATTTAATTAATTTTTAAAACTAAGGAGTTAAATTTAACCCTTTCCCCTATTTTTTAATTGTATATCATTAGTAAACAACAATATACATAAGTTAATGTTGTCGTGATAAGTATTAAAATGAAAAGAATAATCAATAAAAGGTAAGTATAACTTATTTGATCTCTGATTAAGTAACGTCTGAAAAAAATAACACGTTAATCAAGATCTTTTTCTCTCATCATACTCTCTCTCTCTCTCGCTCGCTCTCTCTCTCAACTTCTCTTTCTTCTCTGAACGCTAAGGCAACCATTGCTTACTACCACCGGTGATCATCTCGTTCGTCCGTCACAACAGATAACCTTTGCACTCTGCTATGTTCTCTCTTCTCTCTCTCCTTTTATCAATTTCTCCCCCACTATCTCACTTTTTTCCCCTTCCATCGAACACCAGGGGCACCACCCAACATAAGCAAAGGCCTCGTCACCACCACACAACAGCGGTAAGGACACCGGCATTTGCTAGATCCAAACGATCAGATTTTGGTGACCAATTTCAGCGATAGATTTTGCCAAAATCCACCAAATCAACCAGGAAAGCTATCCACTTCTGGTGATTTTTATTTTCTCTCGCGTTATTTTGTCGCGTCGTTTTTTACTTTGATTATCTTACATTTGTTTTGTTCAATGTCGTTCTCAGTAGATTACTTAGATTGACATTTATTGCATTTCTTGCATTGATTGTTCTGCCTTTTCTTTGCTCTGTTCCCGTGTGTGTCTTTAGGTGTATTGTATTGATTGTTTCTTGCTTTGTTTACCGTGCTTTTGGCTTGGTTCAGATTTTACTTGCGTTTTCAAATTCATTTTCATTCTCATTTTCAATATCATTCTCTATAGATTATATAGATTGGATTCTATTTTTGTTTGTATATTTGGCTTATTGCCAATTTTGCTGACTGTAATTTCTTGTATGATTGTGTGTTAACTTTCAAATTCATTCCTTTTGTATTAATATACTTAATTCTTGTTTATTTACTTCTGCTTTATTGTTTCTCTCCTTTAGTTTTACTTGCCTTTTTAATAGACTCCCCACTTGTTTAGTGTAAATCATGTTTAGTTTTATTTGCTTTAGTGGATTAGTGGATCAAGTATACGATGGTCAACTAAGGTTTGTTCTCGGTTGGAGTTGGGATCAGGCAAGGGTCATGAGTGGTAAGTTGGTTAAGGGAGCTTCTAGGTTGGGAGTAAGATCTTGAAACATAGGAACTTTAACAGGGAAGCCCATAGAGCTAGCAAAGATTCTCAAAAAAAAGAAAGATTGATATAACTTATGTCCAGAAGACCAAATGGGTAGGAACTGAGAGGGAAGTGAACATATATAATTTGTAGTACTTAGGAGGTTCAAAGAATAAGAATGGAGTAGGCATTTTAGTGGACGGGGAGTCGAGGGAGCAAGTGGTATAAGTTAAGAGTATCAATAGCAGGATGATGATAATTAAGTTAGTCCTACGAGGGCTCAAAACATTATTAGTGCATAAGCACCACAAGCGGGCTTGGATGAGGAGAGAAAGAAGCGCTTTTGGGAGGATTTAAACGAGGTAGTAAGAGGTATGCCACTCACTGAGAAGCTTTTTGTGGGAGGAAATTTCGATAGACATATCGGGTCAAATTCAAGGGGTTATGACGATGTACATGGAGGTTTTATCTTTGGGAATAGGATGAAAGAGGAGTTGCACTTTTGAATTTCGATATAGCTTTCGGGTTGATGGTAGTCAATTTGAGCTTTTCGAAAAAGGAGGAGCATTTGGTAACCTTCTGTAATATGGTGGGTAAGACCTCAATAGATTACATGCTTATTAGGAAGGATGATAAAGGTTTGTGTTGAGACTGCAAAGTTATCCCAACTGAGAGTCTTACTTCCCAACATAAACTCTTGGGGATGAATTTGGAGATCAAGAGGAAGATTAAGAAGAGGGTTGTGTATGACCGGTCAAGGATCAAACGGGATGCTTTGACTACAGCCAGCATTCAAGTGATAAGGGAGAAGTTGTTAGAGATGGAGGTAAAGGGGGTAGCGGGGATGCAAACAATATATGGGATGAGTAATTATGGTAGGCATCGAGAAGATTGATGATAGAATGGGTCCAAAGGATAATGAAATTGAAGAAGGTAGAGTATACGAAATGGTGGATAGTATGAACGAGGAGGAAAAGCGAGCGAACAGGGATAGGTATAAGATGGCGAAGTAGGAGGCACGTTAGTGATTATGACGGCAAAAACGAAAGCTTTTGAATGTATGTCGAATTGGGGGGACAAAAAAGAGGGAGGGACAAAAAGTTGTACAGGTTTGCCAAGAAAAGGGAGAGAGGAGAGTCAGAGACCTGTACCAAGTGAAGTGTATCAAGAATGAACAAGACGAAGTAATGGTGAAGGAGACACTCATTAGATGAAGATAATAGCCATATTTTCATAAATTTTTTAACTAAGAGAAGGACAAAGAGATTGTGCTGGGAGATTTGGAGCACTCAGAGAGACTTCGTGATTTTGAGTATTGTAGGTGTATAGAGGTTGAGGATGTTAAGGGTGTAATTAGAAGGATGCATAGGGAGGAGTGATATGGCCTAGAGATTCTGGTGGAATTTTAAAAGAGTTCAAACAGGGAAAATATGGAGTGACTGACTAGATTATTTAACATCATTTTTAAGATGATAAAATTGCCCGAAGAATCAAGGTAGAGTACAATGATCCAATTGTACAAAAATAAGACCGACATTCAAAATTGCAACAACTATAGTGGTATCAAGTTGTTAAGTCACCCTATGAAGGTATGAGAGAGGGTGGTGGAGATGAGGGTGAGGATCACATGTCTTTTTTTGAGAGCCAGTTCACATTCATATTGGGATATTCTACTACAGAAGTCATTCATCTTGTTAGAAGATTGGCAGAACAGTATATAAGAGGAAGAAGGACACGATCTATGCATAGGAGGAAGAAGATCACATGTCTATGCATAGTGTTCACGATCTAGAAAAGGCGTACGACAAAGTCCTGGGGAGGTGCTTAGAGGCTGAGGCATATCTGTGGACACACTAGAATGATTAAGGATATGTATGATGGAGACAAGACTCGAGTAAGGACTGTGGGAGGAGACTCAGAACACTTTCAATTTATGATCCGGTTGCACCATAAATCAACTCTTAACCCATTTTTATTTGCTTTTCTTGATAGATGTATTGACCCAACAAATTCAAGGTAAAGTGTCATGGTGTATGTTATTTGCAGATGACATAGTTCTAATTTACGAGAGTCGCGATATCAGTTAACTATAAGCTGGAGGTATGGAGATAAACCTTGGACTCTAAAGGGTTCAATTTGAGTAGGATCAAATAGAATACTTGGAATGTAAGTCCTGCGACATAACATATAAGGTTAACATGGATGTGAGACTTGATACCTAGGTCATCTAAAAGGAAACAAGTTTTAGGTATCTTGGGTCTATCATCTAAAGTAATGGAGAGATTGACAGGGATGTTACTCATCGTATTGGAACGAGATAGATGAAATGAAGGCTCACATCCAAAGTTTGTGCGATAAAAAAATACCACAAAAATTTAAAGGCAAGTTCTACAGAGTGGTGGTTAGATCGGCTATGGTGTATGGAGTGCAGTGCTAGTCAATCAAGAACTCTCACGTTCAGAAGATGAAAGTTGTGGAAATGAGGATGTTGAAATGGATGTGTGGGCATACTAGGAGAGATGAGATTAGAAATTGAGATATTCGGGATAAGGTGAAAGTGACCTTGGTAGAGGACAAGATATATGAGGCGAGACTGAGATCGTTTGGGCATATGAAAAAGAGATACATTAATGTCCTAGTGCGGAGGTGTGAGAATTTGACTATGAATGATTTCAGAAGAGGTAGAGATAGATCGAAGATGTACTGGGAAGAGATGATTAGACAGGTCGCGCCGCAACTTCAACCTACCGAGGACATGATCTTAGGTAGAAGATTATGAAGGATACAAACTAGGATAGAAAGTTAGTAGGTAGTTGAGGACTGACTTGCTTATTCTCACATACTAGTAGTATCACTCTTGTAGTTTCTTGCTCCTTTGATTTATGTTACTATTTATTATTCTTTTTACTTTGATTATTGTA
Organism: Datura wrightii; assembly: GCA_035772735.1. NCBI lineage: Eukaryota > Viridiplantae > Streptophyta > Magnoliopsida > Solanales > Solanaceae > Datura > Datura wrightii. The sequence goes on from JASDFA010000014.1 coordinate 32,782,944, forward strand.
TTAGTTTGTTGCAGTTACTGCTTATTTTTCAGAATGTCTTTTCATGCTTTGTTTAATATTTTGCCTTAATTTCTTCATTCCTATTATTTTTTTGAACTGAGGATCTATCGGAAACCACCTCTCTATCTCCTAATGTAAGAGTAAAATTTGCATACACACTATTTTTCTCAAACGCCATTTATAAAATTACACTAAGTATATTATTATTGTAGTGATAAGGATAACTTATTTACATAATCCATTAGCAAATTTGACTTTTTAATCTCGATATTGTAAATTGAGCCTACAACATTAAATTGAATTGTAACTAGATTACAACCCATAAATACGTCCTGTTTTACTGTTTAATATTGGAATTGAGCATATAACATTGAATTAAATTGTAACTAGATTACAACCCATAAATATGGCCCTTTCCCATTTATTCTCTCTACCCTTTATTTTTTAAAAATAAAAAAAGTTCTTTCACAATGCACATATATATTAATTAAGAAAAAAGGTTAAAAATATTTTTAAATCATGCGAAATTGAATAAACATGTCATCCGTTAATAATTTGATTAAAAAATTCTCTGTCATTAATATTTTGATTAAAAAATATTTTACTATTATTAATTTGGTCCAAAAATATTTGTTTAAACACATTATTTCCTAATAAAATTATTGTAACTCATTATTAGTTTTCATATATATAAAATTACAATGATTCATCATTAATTTTTATTTAGATAGCGACAATTTTTTTTAATAAAATAAAAAATATTTTTATTTTTTAATCGTTTCTGAATTGAAGAAAGATAAACATTTGCTAACATAATCCTTGATTATAAAATTAAGATATAACAATCATAATGTCATAAAACACAAAAACTTATTACATTGCTTCAAATCACAAAATATCTTTAAAATATCGCCGGATAGAGTTATTGTTTCCTTTTCTTTAAAATCAAATAATATATTAGCAAATATTTATCCTATTTCAATTAAAAAAAGATTATGAAATAAGAATATTTTTTATTTTATTAGAAATTTTTTGATTATCATTTAAATGAAAATTAATAATGAGGTTATTCTGATTTATATATGGCCTATATTATCAGTTTAAAAAGTACACATAGTTATTTTATTTTAATTGATAAAACTAGATTAAGAAGAACAATAATTTTAAAAAAAGATTCTCTAAAAATAATTTTTTGTTAAGAAACGTGTTTAAAAAGAAGAATATATTTTTTAATTAGGAAAAAAATATTTTTATTTAAGGGTCCGTTTAGTTATACGAGATGAAATTATGATATGAAATCATATGAGATGAAATTGAAGTTTTGTTTGGACATGCAATTTGAAAATTTTAAGTTGTATTTTTTTTTCATGAACATAAAACTGTCAGAAGTTGCAAAAACTATCAAAATTTTCACAATTCTTTACAATCTTACCAAATAAGTACGAGTTCATAATAAAGTATAATACCATATGTCAAAAAGTCATTCCGAAAAAAAAATATTTATTGATTGAACTTTAGGTAAATAAAAAGTAAAATTGAACATGAGTTGTAGTAGTTATATCCATATAAATAGTTAGCAAATGTTGCTAAGAGTAATAATACTAACAATAAATTTTATTTACATATAAAATAAATAATTGGTAAATATAAAATGATGGATTTTTTTCTACAAATATAAACTTGTGAGTCAAATTTTATATTTGAAAAAATTCATCTCATGATTTGAAATCTCAAATCAAGTTTTTTTGAGAATTTGAGATTCATCTCATAATTTTAAATCACGAGATGAAATTCGCATGTCTAAATATTTCTTAAAAGTAATAATATAGATATTTTTGAATTAAACTATTAACAACAGGGTTATTTTTAAATTAAAATATTAATGCGAGAAATATTTTCAAATCAAACTATTAAAAAATATATTTTTATTTACTTTCAAATAATTTAAGAATATTTTTTTACCTCTTTTCTATATTAATTAAAAGTTAATAAAGAAGTTGGCAAAAAAACAAAAAATTTGTTCAACAAAATGCATCTTTATTTGCCTCCTCAGCTACAGAAGCTTCGGCTTTAAGGAGGAAGAAAATCCTGAGAACGAAACAGTACAGGCAAGGAGAGAGAAAAGTTGACCAAATATGAAGACGTCTTCCCCAAATTAGAGCGAGCATCTTTAGGTTCTCAGAAATTCCTTCAATGACGATATTTATTATTAAAAATTTCTCGTATCACAATCAAACTTCTTCTTTTTAATACTCCAGTTGGTAAGTTTAGTTGTAAAATTTATATAATTAATTAATTATTGACTTGATTAATAACACCATATAGTGGTAAATACATTCAGACAAGGAACCTCTTTTTCAGTATAATCATAAATCCGTAGACTTTCCTCCAGCATTTGGTACTCCCCTCTTTGTGTTCTCCTCAATTCCATCGCCTCTTCTTGAGCAAATGACCAATCAAACTCGTGTAGAATTTCAAGAAAAAACAAGGGTTTTTCCATTCATTACATTAATTCAAAGCCCTTTTGTGTTGTACGTCTAGTTGTGTGTATACCAAGAGAATTTCGATTGTTATACCCCAAAGAAATCAATGGATTTTTCATTCATGAGGTGAACTTAAAACCCTTTTTGTGTTGTAGGTGTAGTTGTGTATAAAGAGAGAATTCGCTAGGTTGTTTACAATTGCAAATGGCTTTGGAGACTCCAGTGCCCATAGTCCGACGGAGTCCGGTAAGGTACCCGGAAGTTGATTTGTCACTTCTGAATTTTAGTGAGAAAATTGTGCAAGAAGGAAGTCCAGTAACGCCAGTGAGAGTGGTTGACGATGTGATGTATGTCGCCGTCGGGAAAGACTTGAAGGAAACTGAACCGACTCTGACATGGGCTCTGCACAAATCCGGTGGAAGGAAAATTTGCATTCTTCATGTTCATACTCCAGCTCAGAAGATACCCATGAGTAATTAACTTTTTGCTTTTTGTGTTTCTTTTTATTTTTCCACATTAGTGTGATTTTTGATGATCAAGTTTTGGTTTTTTTAAGCTTTGCTTTCTAAGGTTGTTTTCGAGAAAGTGGTTTGTTGAGTTAGTTTGATTTGTTGAACTGTCTTACTTTTCCCATTCTTTTATTCTAGCTAGAATTCTAGAACCTTTTCCCCACTGATTTCTGATGTTCATTTAGTCTTGTAAAGTCAAATGATGGTATGTTTGTTTGTTTGATGCTAAGAGTTGGACTTGGAGAAATTGGTATTTAACTTATAGTTCAGGCATAATTTAATTGGACTTGTATGCTTGAATAGCATCAGCTGCTAGATATGTTGGCTGTAATTCTCTGGTTTTACACTTGAGTTTTATAATGGGTACGAACGATTTCATTCTCTAGTGAGCGTTCCTACCTAATCAACTACTTTTGAACATTTTTATGCCCAAAATTCAGCTAAGAAAAGGTCAGTTATTAATTTACAATTCTATCAAGCTTTCAAACGTGAGGATGCTACAATTTCATTTGCAATTGTTGCTGGAATTAAGCTTATCAATCCCTTCCATTTCCCTGATATGAGGCTCAAGACTGATGATGGGGTGTTGAATAATCTCATTGGCTGGCTTTCTTTTTAATCTTTGTTTGTACAGGGAGGGGGGGGTTTCGCATAGAGTGAGTGGAAGTCAATTTCTTGGTTGCTTACTAATTTAAAGAGGAATAAAAGGAAAAGAGGATATTTGGCCACAATGGATAATTTTATTCCTATCGAAAGTCAATGCACTTCCACTTATAGCTCCGTCAAGCCCAACACCCACACGACCTTTCAAAGAAATAGAATAGAACAAAACAAAATGTACTTCTGCAGTTAAAATATCGTGTACTTTTCTCACTCATTCATTTGGAAATTCTGAAAATGCTACTGGTGTTGAATTTTAAGAGAAATTGTTCCTGAATGATAATTATTCTTTACTCAACTACAAGATGTTTTTTCTGCTTCAGTAATGATTCCCAGAATCTAAGTGCCGGCATCCCATTTTCCGGACAAAAGAAATAGAAGGAAAACTGTTCTTCACTGTGCTGCTTGAGATGTCATTTTTCTCTGTAATTTATCCAACTCTTTTTAAATTGTAGAATGATGGTTACTTGGTCAGTTCTCAAAAAAAAAATGGTTAGTCTCATTGCAATTGTTGTTTACACGTGTGTACATTTTCTCTTGACGGTTTTTGCAGTGGGTACAAAGTTTAACATAGATCAATTGGATGTGCATCAAGTCAGGGCGTACCATGAGAAGGAAAGGCAAGACATGCACAAGATCCTGGAAAAATATATTCTGATCTGTGGACGAGCCGGGGTATAGTTTTGTCTTTTGCATCCATAATTCGCTTCATTTTCAATTAGGCCTTATTCAGAAAATTACTGTTGGTGATTATTGCAAGCTGAAAACTTTTTATTTGCCTGTAACTTGAGAGGGTTACTGGTTGAGTAGTGAATATTAATTTCTTTGCTGGCAACTGTTATGGAGGTTCTCCCTTACCCCATATTCTCCAATTTGTGTGTCGATAAGTATTAAGTAAAAGTGATAAACCGGATTTCCCTTCTCAGATATTTGATAAAAGCAACATATTTTCAGCTCAGAGCTTCACTCTGCACACCGTTAATTACTATAAGAAAGTCTACACTTCCATATGATTGAACTGATGATTTGTACTTCCTCTAATCTGGCTGTTCTTATTTCAGGTTCGAGCTGATAAACTTGTCCTTGAAATGGATTCGATTGAGAAGGGCATAGTCGAGCTTATATCGCAACATGGTATAGGGAAGCTTGTTATGGGAGCTGCGGCAAACAAGTGCTACTCAAAGTAAAAATTAGATATTCTTTTTCTGTTACTTGAATGTCGCTAACAATAAATATAGAGTGAATATGTTGGTACTCTTGTTTAGGTTAAGAATTCAAGCTACAGAACAATCAAGAAATGATTTGGAAGGTCCCGTCTCCCATATCCTCCCCTCCTCTATCATGTGTATCTAATCCATTAGCTGAGTTCTTAGTTTCATCCTAAAGTTCTAACTTTCACTTCAAATACATGAATACGAGCATTATAAAGTTGAAGTCATTAGTGGCGGATGTAGCCTTTTGGCTATGGTTCATCTGAACCCATAACTTAGGATACGGAGTATAGATACTACAACAACAATGACAACCCAGTATAGATACTACAACAACTATGACAATCCAGTGTAATCCAACAAGTGGGGTTTGGAGAGGGTAGTATATACACAGACCTTATCCCTACCTTGGGAAGTAGAGAGGTCGACGCGGAGTATATATATAAGTGTAAAACCCTACTAAAATCTCAACAACTATTGGACGTGAACTCATAATTTTAACAGTGCAATGAGTTCAATCTAAGAATCTTAAAAGTTGAACCCATTAAATTTAAATTTGGATCGGCCTCTGGAAATCAGTAGAATATTTTGAAAAAAACCACTTAAGTCTCTCACGTTAAAAATACTGGTCTCTTTCTTTTTGATAAACTTAATCTGATGGATTTATTATCTAAGAAAGATCTGTAAGCTGTGATGGTCTGTGAAGGTAACGTACTTGGACGTCAACCTAAGGTTTCTTTCAGCTCTGTGTGTTTAAGTTTCTTAGCGCATGGGAGTTAATGGGCCGCTAAAATGATTAATGCAAGTTGAAATATGAAATATTGGTCTCATGCATTACTAAACGTGTCATAATGCAGCTCGTCCCCTTCTGCCAGAGTGTTATAGTCTATGGTGCCTTAGTTCATTTAATTTGTTTGCCCCCTGATCATTTGGTTTTCTCCTTCATATTTTTTCAATTCCTATCCTATTCTTGAGCAACAGCAGATAAAATTGACTATCGTTCACTTCTTGGCCCGTCACTATTTTAAGTCAGTCTTCCTTTGTGGTGTCCATCAGCCCCGTTCCCCCCACCCCTATCACCCAAAGACAAAAATCCCAAAAGGAAACGGAAACTTAAAACCACAGGGACAAGGAAAAGAAATTTCTAGTAAGACAAGTCAATGTTTTTACCTTAACAAATAAATCAAGTCAGAGAATTTATTGCTTCTTTCCTTTTATTGGGGTGGGGGACGGATAAATCTAAGTCAATTTGTTGCATAACGCACCACGCTGGGAATTGAGCTCTTATTATGAAATTTCAGGAAAATGACTGACCTTAGGTCGAAGAAAGCCATTTATGTGCAGTTACAAGCACCCACATTCTCTTGCATCTGGTTTGTATGCAAAGGGAACCTCATTTATACAAGGTACACAATCTTTCATTCCTGAATCTATCTTGAAACTTTGTTTTGGATGATATTTGGGTGGACAACTGGAGATAACTTTGTTACAAATTTCTGTGTTGTTCTATAAATATCCTTTTGCTATGGATTTCTGTTTCTGCCGTTTCTCCCCTGAGATTGACTTGCCTTTGGGATTGGGATGCGTGAACTGTGGGGGTAGGGTGGGGTTGATTGTCTTATGTCACTTACAAAACATGGGGAACTCTAAATGGTAACTACATTATGTCATGCAGAGAAAGTAAGTCAGAGAGGCTTAATACAGACAGTGCGTCACCGTCAATTCCAGCAAGTCCAGTTAATGATATTGTCCTGAGATCAAGTTCTGTTTCAGAAGGTTACAATGAACAAGTAAAGCTCAGGGGCCCTTGTACAGAATATCGCAGAGTTGCTTCTGACAATCACAGGATAATCTTCTCTGGACTTTCCTCTGGTGGGACTTTACAGGCTAATTTTCCAAGCATGAGTTCAGATAGAAGTGCTGATAGCTGGGATGGCATACCACCAATAAGTCCCTCAGTGGCTTCACGTTTTTCATTAAGTTCATCTGTTGAAATGGTTGATGATTCTCTTGCAAGAACTGAAGGAAATGAGACTGCATTTGATTCATCAGCACTGCACTATGTCAATTTTGGTCCTCATCAGTCATCTCCTCCAAGTATAGTAAGTAAATCATGTTACTTATGTTGTCTCTTTAAATTACTAAATCACAAGCAGTGCCTTCATTTTGCTTCCTAATGAAATGGGCTGTTTCTGTTTGAAGAATCAGATTTAATATGCTTTTGAAATTTTGGATGATTCTGGGGATGCAGGCAGAGAGGGTGAATGATGAGCTAGCTGGAAGCTTGAACGATGAAATCTATGATAGGCTTGAGCAGTATGTTGCAGAGGCAGAAACCGCAAGGCGGGAAGCTTTTGAAGAATCAATCAAGCGTAGGAAAGCGGAAAAGGATGTAATTGAGGCTAGACGAAGGGTAATTTATTCATTTATATTTTACTTCAAATCTTTTAACTGAATGTTATGATACTACAATTTGGTTTTCTCTCGGTTGTTTGCAACTATTACCCATTTGCGCCAAGTTCCCATCTGTTGCTTGATTTATGAGAAGCTTAAATGTGATTGAGAAATAAGACGGTAAGACCTAGGCTGCCATTTTTTTTAAAAGGACATAGTTCTTTTAAGTATGTGCTCTCCTACGAAGTGGGAATTATGGAGGATCTGAGATTCTTATTCTGATAGTTTTGTTTCAGGCAAAAGCATCAGAAACAGTCTATGCTGATGAGTTGAGACGGAGGAGAGAATTAGAGGAAGCGCTTGCAAAAGACAAGGAAAAAGCTGTTCAGATGAAATCAAAGCTGAAGAAACTTATGGAAGATGTGCAGGCAGCTCAAGCACAGACATCTTCTCTGGAGGGTCAACTCTTAAATTCTGACACTCAGGTGCAAGAGTTGGAACAGAAAATGTTCTCTGCTGTCGACCTTTTGCAGAAGTACAGGAAGGAGAGAGATGAATTGCAGGTGGAACGTGATGATGCACTCAAATTAGCAGAGGCACTGAGGGAGCAGCACTTGGACGGGTCTTCATTTAAATCTACATCTGTACTATTTGCTGAATTTTATTTTCATGAAATTGAAGAAGCAACTCGGAATTTTGACCCAACCTTAAAGATTGGAGAAGGTGGTTATGGAAGCATTTATAGAGGCCTCCTTCGCCACACTCAAGTGGCAATAAAGATGTTGCACCCTCATAGCTTGCAAGGGCCCTCAGAGTTCCAACAGGAGGTCAGATTCGTTTATGTTTTGGCTAATTTCTGTATCTTCTCATAGAAGCTAAAATGTGTCTCATCTCCTGAGTTATGTAATTTCTATTTCTCTTGGGTCTTGGTGTTTGCTCTCTCAATTATATAACTTGTTTTGTCCATATTCTACTTTATATCCCTTTTTTGGGAGGTAAAACAGCTGAAGACAGAAATGCACAATTTGGTGTGATATCTATTGATGCTGGTACCGTAAATGGGTATAGTGGAAAGTAAGCGTACTTTCGTGTGTATTCAACATAGTTAGCTACACTAAGATCATCATCATTTCCCACAAACCAGATGAGAACAATCCTTTCATCTCTGAAGAAGTTCTCTCCCACAATCTCCTCTAAAATGGTAGATTATCTGCTAAAAATGGTTTCATATTGGTTTGGCCAGTAGGTATATCTTGGAAGGTAAACTTTTAGTGATCCTGTTTTGAGATAATTCTGCTTGTTGAAATATCTAAATACTAGTTATCTTGTCTGTTTTGCTATAATTTATTACCTTGTAAGACTCGGTTTACTCATAAACCTCGAGTACTGTCAGTACACCTGATAACTTCCATGCTCACTGGTAGACACACCTATCCAGTTTGACGCATACTAGTGTGTATTTTCAGTCAGTTTTCTGCTCTGCTTACCTTCGTTTATTTGCTTTGTTTACTATTTAACATAAAGTTTTAATTTTTTACCACATATCTTTCTGGCAATTCATGATATTATTTGTTGGTATGATATAGGTCAGTATTTTAAGCAAGTTGAGGCATCCAAATATTGTCACTCTTATAGGAGCGTGTCCGGAAGCATGGACTCTTGTATATGAGTATCTTCCCAACGGAAGCCTAGAAGATCGTCTTACCTGCAAAGATAACACGCCTCCACTGTCGTGGCAAACTAGAATTCGTGTAGCAGCAGAACTTTGCTGTGCTCTCATCTTCCTCCATTCCTGCACTGCTCGGGGCATAATTCATGGTGATCTAAAACCAGCAAATATTTTGCTTGATGCGAACTTTGTTAGCAAGCTTAGTGACTTCGGAATTTGTCGAGTTCTCTCAGAAGGTGACTTTTCAGAAAATAGTACTACACTTTGTTACAGAACTGACCCAAAAGGCACATTTGCATACATGGACCCTGAATTCCTCGAAACAGGAGAGCTTACTCCAAAGTCCGATGTCTATTCATTTGGGATTATATTACTCAGGCTGTTGACTGGAAGGCCTGCGTTGGGGATAAAAAATGAAATCCAATATGCACTGGATAAAGGAAATTTGAAAAATCTGCTGGATCCAACTGCTGGAGACTGGCCATTTGTGCAAGCCAAACAATTGGCTCACTTAGCTATGAGTTGTTGTGAGAAGAACAGGAGGTGCCGGCCTGAACTTTCTTCAGAGGTGTGGAAGGTGCTTGAACCAATGAGGGCTTCATGTGGGGCATCATCTTTTAGAATGGATTCAGGAGAGCGCTGTGACATTCCATCCTATTTTATTTGTCCAATATTTCAGGTTAGTATATTACTTGTTTCAAGTCTAGCAGTCCATCAGTCATCATACATCATTATAAGTCCCATATATTTTGAACTGAGCAGTCATTATACGTGACTAAAAGAGTTGGATGCTCTAGTTGTCAGACAAATTACTAGAAACCAGCATCCCTTTACTGTCGTTTCTCAGTTCTGCAAGATTAGAACCCATTCAAGTTTGTGTTTTGGTTCTCCAGTCAATGAGTTTGTTATCATCCAACTCGGTGAAATATAGGAAGTCAAGATAGTCTCTGTTTTTTCCTTGGAACTTCCCTTCAGGAAGCACAAGGAGTTCCATTTTAATCATTTGTTGATGTTCATGTGTTTCACTACCACAGGAAACCATGCAAGATCCTGTAGTAGCAGCGGATGGCTTCACATACGAAGCAGAAGCATTAAGAGGATGGCTGGACAGCGGGCATGAGACCTCGCCCATGACGAACCTTACGCTGTCCCATAAGAACCTTGTTCCTAACCATGCTCTCCGTTCTGCAATTCAAGAGTGGCTGCAACAGCATTGACAGAAGGTTTCGAGCCTTGTGAAATTGTCTATACAAGTTGCCGATAGATGCTGATCTCTAGTTCTATTGTAAAGCAATACTTCAAAAACATATTTCTTTACAGGTTGCTTGTACATGCATAGATAAAAATGGCATAAACTGGAAGTTAGACTCGATCATGGACAGAGTGGTTTGATAAATATACAAGAAATTGAAACAGATCGACTTGTTTCTATATTCTATTTGCAATTCAGCAACTTCTGCGTCTCTTATAATCTTGGTGTCTGGGTCAGCTTGCGCGCACCTTGACTAATACCACGGGATACTTGTCACCTCTCACCAGTAATAGGTATAAGGTGTTCTTGTCCACCAAGACTAGGACAAAGAAGAAATCATCTAATGTTTTATCTCTGCTGAAATTTGTATTTGTGATTTCATGATTCTCAATCCACTTCAAATTATTTTCATTTTGTTTGGAAAATCTCTAATATTCCCTTAAAAAAAATAACATAGTATTGAAATGCTATAAAGTATATAATAAACGTTATGACACGAATCATGACAACAGCCTAAAACGATTCAAAGTAAATTAAAAAGATGTAAATAAACTTCCTAACTAATGTAATGACAATATTTAATTTATTAATTACTAAAGTTTCAAGCTAATTGAAAACATTGATAAAAAGGAAAAACTAAAACAGTTTGATAAGATAGGTAACATGTCCTACTCAAAATTCTGTTTGGATTTTGAAAATTTTGGAATTTTAAAAGAGAGTCACGTCATATTATATTGACGTTTCTTCAAGTTTTTTGAAAATAACACTTGTATTCTTTTGCTAGAGATGTATAACGAATTATATATTAAGTATAATTAAATAATCAATATTGATGGGAAAATGCTACTCATAGTAAACATTAAAGTTATTATTATTCATAAAGTCATGAAACAAAAGTAAATTAACAGACTATTTTTTTGTAATGAGTTGATTGAATAATATGCTATGTATGAGAAAGTTAACATTATAATGAAAGCTTCTAAAAGTATTTATCGATTAGTAAATAATGGTAAACACAAGCTTCTAGCTGAAGTGTGCTTGTCGAGGGTTTTTAGAGTACGACACATGCGAGAGAAGGCCCGAAGGTGGAACGCGGGAGTGCTTTGTAGAGCGAGCGGGTGGAAGGAGACCGGAGGCAGGAGGGGCGCCGCATCGCGGACCTCCCTCCTCTGCAAGGGGCAGCGCGTCACGCCCCTCTCCCTCCGCGATGGGAGGCGCGCCGCGGACCCCCCTGTACCGCCTTAACTCATATATAAGTTTTGTCTTCTTGTTGGATTCATTAATAAAAATATCCTCTAGAAAGCAATAGCGGGAAAAGAGGAATCCCCTGAAATTTTTAGCAAAATAAGGCCTAATTGAGCTATCAAATTCCGTCTAATTGCAAATTCTTCTTGGGTAGTGAATTCCGGGTCTACGAAGAACATATCTACGAAGTTGAATTTTTGAAATTGGGTCGGTTTGACGAAGCCCTAATGGGTAAAAGTCGTAGAAATCATTTTTATCTACGGCTAGTACATCTACAAATGATAGTAAGTATTTCTACCCTTCTAATCTATAAGAATTCGTGAGATTTTGCCGAATTGGACTCGTTTTGACTTATTATTGTTGTGTCTTACGGGCTATGGCTGCTGGCCTAATTCTTGAATTAGAAATCCCTATTTCCTTGGCGTATAAGCTAGGATTCGGAGGGATTACGAGTTCTTAATCGAAACAACGTTGATTGAGCAGAATTCGGCAATTGAGGTATGGTAAGGCTAACCTCTTTCGGCAAGTTATTCTCGTCGTATAGTTGATACAACTCGTATCTTCATAGTAGTTGTTATTATGTGCGTTGTGATTAGCTGCTACAAAACGAATTGACATTATATGTGAAGTAACCTTTGTCGGGATTGACTATATTCAACTTTGTCCCTCGCTAGAAGCAACATAGAGATTTTCTGTTTGTTTATTTATCGACTAGAGGGACTAGTGATGTTTTGTTGCCGTACCAAGGTCATAGAAGCTTGTGGTTAGTTGTTGAGCGTACCTTGTTAAATTGGGCAGTATAAGGCGCAGCTTGATGATATAACTTTCTGTTTTGACACCTATACATGCAGTAAAGCTCGTCTATAGGTTGTCGGTGTACCTTAACGCCTACAGGGCTAGAATCTTGGTAATATCGTCTTACCTACGAGTCAGTGGCACCAGAGCTACCTAATGAACTGAGTGATGGCTTGCTAGGTGAACTACCCCTGTCAGTGACCATATAGCTTTATTCGATTTACAGTTTGTCGTATAGGTCACTCAGAGAACCACCCTAGCTGTTAGGAGTTTGATAGAATATGTGATATCCTAAGTATAACCCTCCGGTTCTATGGTTCTCCCTGGCTACGAGGTCTCACACGGGTAGAATTCGGTATTCCTTTGTCGATGGCTGACCCAGCTCTTTCCTTTCACCGATCGGTAAGTGCATCCTATTCCTATTAAGCGGGGCGGTAGTTGCTAAATAAAAATGTGGCGCCATTCCCGCTAAAGAAAAAACAATTCTTCATCCAATCTCTGTCTCAGATTCTGGTAGGGATCTTAACCTCCGGCTATTCATACTGATGCCCACATACATGTTGCTTAAAAAGGCTAAGGGGGCAACAACTACCTATGGGGCAACAGGTTGCAGCTATATGACATTTGAAAGAACCGGATTGAGGCCTGCAGAGCCATATTGAAGTATATTCACTTATGGACTTCTATTATGCCGCAGTGGCATTACTGGCCCTCAGTAGAGTCTTGTGTTCTCGGGGTACAGTTACAGGAGCCCAGATGACTCAAATACAGTTACAGGAGCCCAGGTGGCTCAGGTACAGTTACAGAATCCCAGACGGCTCAGACACAGTCATAGGAGCCCAAAAGGCTTGGTTACAGTCTTAGAGGTCGAGTATGCCTTAGTTATAGCTTACTGATGGGGCTACAGTGATCCAGATAGGAGTGTATAGATTGCTTGCACTTGCCGAGGCTTATGGGGGCTCAGGTAGGTTATTTGGTGTTGTTTGTACCTTCTAGGCTTATGGAGGCCAGGTTAGGTTCTTGTTTGTATATTTGTTGTATGTTTTCCTGGTAGATACATTTCATGTTTGTGAGATTATTCAGGTTAACTTCTGGCCCTTACTGTTGATTACTTTCAGTTCCTTTTTCAACTTCTATTCAGTTATTATTTCTGCATTACATAATCGGTACATATTGTACTGACCCTACGCATGGGGCGCTGCATATTTGCCTGCAAGTTTAGACAGGCAGATTTCGAGACCTCTTTAGTAGTCGTTCAGACTCAGTAGATTGGTCAGTTCCTTTCCTCCGGAGTTTCCATACGATTAGAGATTTGCCTGTCTTTTGATATATAGTTTTTGAGTAGGCGGGGGCCCTATCCGACCAATAGTTTACTCTTAGAGACTTGCAAGCTACAATTCATGGTTAGATATGCGTTGTTGGCCGTGTGGGACCTAATTGTGTTATCTGTTGGCAGCCTTGTCGGCTTGTATATATGTGTATGTGCACCTACCTTCCCTCTGTTATGATTTAGACACATGGTGGTCTTGTCGTCCCACATAGAATGATAGTATTATTGCAATTGTTGGGTCAGTTGATTTGTTGCAGGTGTTTATATTGCGGCCTTATCGGTCTAAGGCTACATTTTGAGCCGAAATATAATTGTTGTTCTCTTGATTATGTGTTGCTAGTATGCATCAGAGGTGTATATGTCCAACTAGGTCAGCTCAGAGTCCAGTGTGGCATTAGGTGTCAGTTACGCCTCCTAAGGTGGGGCATGACAATTTATTAATTCAGGCTAAAATTTGAGTTGATATCTAGCCAAAATCGAGTCATAAAAAATCTTGTCAAAATTTTTTTGAAAGATATTTTTTTTATTGCAATATGTAATCTCACACCTACTTAAAACTCTAAATTTCTAAACATAACAATAGTTTTTCTTATATACAAAATATAACAAATATATTATAAAACATAACATATCTAAAAAATAATAATTATTTCTTCATTGTCAGCCCCTTCTCCTTCTCTGCAAATCTCCCTTCCCCTCTCCTTAACTGTCAACCCCCTTCCCAAACCTTTTTTTCTTCTTTATTTCTCTAATTTTACCAAAATTTTTCTTAATAAATTTAAATCTCAAATTCCACCATTAATGAAGTTTTGAAGCTTCAAAGTTGAAATTTAATTCTGAAAAATTAAAATATTTTCGAATTTAGTGTAGTTTCAAAAGTTTGAGAACATATTGATGATTTAATATAAATTTAATGTGATTTAGAATAAAATTATATTAAAATTGTATGAATTTAAGTTTATATTATCGTAGTTGTATTAAATTTGTATGAAAGTCGCATTAAAGTTGTGTACGACGTTTGTTCTAGATGCATTAAATACCGATTTCATACACGAAATTTTGAGTAAAATTCTTAAGCCTTGAGTGAAATGCAAATTTTATACTGATTTTATATCCTTTTTATACACGAAAATTTGAGCGAATTTTTCTAAGTCTTGAGCGGAATTTGTTCGCACTTATTGTAAAAAAATAATTAATGTTATATTTTGTAAACTGAAAACTCTTGATATATTTTATAATATTAAATAATATTTATGTATATATACGAAATATCCATTTTTTTATTTGATATGATAAATATAATTATAACAACAAAAGATAATAATTTTATAAGGCGCTAAAATTTTATAAAAAAATAAATAAAATAATTAAAATTTAATAAAAATTAAACGAATTAAATTATGACCAGTATTTCATTTACCCCATTTCAATTCAAATAACTTTTAAGCAGATGAATAATTTCATTAATTAAATCAGTTCATCTTTAATCCATAAATGTTAATCAACTAGAAATGATATATGATATTTTCTGGACTTATTTACAATACAATAATTATTACTCCTTTCCTCTTGTAAAGAAGGAAAGGTTGTTAAGAAGGATTAAATACTACTTATAATTAATCAAAAGGATTAACTTTGATATGCTTTACCTAACAAAATCTTTGACTCTTTGTAAAAAATTTTTCCCTTTTCCAATTTGATTTCCAAGTTCATTGTCTTTGGTTGTTGGAGTTTAATTTCCTTTTCCTCTTTTTTTCGAAGGGTAAATTCACTTTCTTTCTCTTTTAACATTCAAATTTAATAATCTATTTGTAGATTCACAAAGAAAAGTAATTTTCTTTTTTTATTTAAATGTTCGACTTAAATATACCATATTATATTTGTGTTTCCTAAATAGGTAAATTAATCTGAAAACTAAACTAAATCAATAATAAAATGAAAATACGTTTATCTTTTGATTAATTACCCTCAATGTCAGGAATAAATAGTGAGGTTTACATCTCTCTACGTGTAACATTTTTTTTTATCTTTTTTTTTATATCAATAACAATATAATAAAAGCTAAAACTTCAAAAACGAGATGAGAAGAGGGAAAATAATAATATTAGCTTAATTATTAAGCTTTCATGGCATTTGCAAGTAATAGCTGAAAAAAAAGAAGAACAAGAAGAAGAAGAAGCTACCTTAACGCAATAGATTTACTTAAAAATATTATCACTTTGAATTTAGGTAAAGTCATGCAATCGATTTCAAGAAGCAATAAGTGTTTGAATATTTTCATGATGGGTATAATTTTTATACTTGATGATTAAAAATTTATTAGGAATTTAACTCTAAGTGAGTAACGTATCGCGTAAGATACTAGAACTTCTTCAATAATTACTGTTCCTAATTTTACTTTTTTTTAAAATAATTTTCTTTTAAATATTAAGTTTAAATTGAATCACAATCATGAATTCAACTTTTATATTTGGTTATTAGAAATTAATACTAAATGAGTAAAGTATTATATAAGATATCAAGACTTATATGATAATATGTTTTTAGTTTTCAGTTCTTTTAAAATTTTAATTTAAATTAAATAGTCTTTTTATATACGAGCCGATCTCGGTCAAGCCTCAAAGGCCAACAGACTTCAATTTATAAATCTCAGTCTAAATGAGCTTTAAAAATTTTAACCTAACCTTACTTTAATAGCAGGCTGGACCAAACTTATTTAAGAGTCAAGCCCATTTTGATGACTTTAGTTGTGATAAAATGAATGACACATTTACCATTAATCAGCTGGAATTACATTTTAACTTTTAAGAATAAAAATAATATTCCTGACAGAATGTTTTCCTCGTTTAATAATCATATACAATGCAAATTCCAATTTGTGAGGCCAATAAATGATGTTATATTAATAAATCATATATTTTTATATTTCTTTATAAATAAATATTTATAATTATGTTGATTATATTTTTTAAATGCACATAATTTTATAAAGATTCATATGTTCAATAAACTAATAATAGTAAATAGCTATTGTTTAATATAATCTTTCCATATAATACGAATAATCTTTTTAGGTTAAATATGAGCTTTTTTTATGAACTTTAAAATTACGACCTCTTTTTCCTTTTAAAGATAAACTTATGAATCGATTTTTCTAAAAATTAAAATCACAAACTTGAATAGAATTTAAGATTTGAAATTAAAATCTTTCAAATTAAAATTAGAGTTTTATTCAGACATCATAAATAAATACTAATTTCAAATTAAAACTTCAAATTATATGATCAAATAAATCAATAACAAAGTTAAAATATTATGTAGAGATCATTATTTCACTAGTGATCAAAAAAACAAAAAAAGTATCTGCATATAGCGAATAGCAAAACCATTATTGTGTATGGTCATTTTTTAATTTTAATTTAGTCAAAATCCTAAAAAGAGAAAAAAAATCATTGAGTACGTTGATTGAAGAAGACTTTAGATTTTGAACCAATAAGGCGCAAGGAATAAAACGAGACACGTGAGGTTGAGTACAGGTGATTAAGACCGGGTACCTGAATATGGATCTCAGACCCATTACAATTATTATGGTGCTGTTCCTTATCGTACGGCTTTATACGGACATCTCTGTTTACCGGTCCCATCCGTAGCCGGTAATAACCTCCATTTTCCACCTACGCGCTTTCAAAAATTTCATTTTTCCTTATACTTCACGTCTCTGATCTATTATATCCCTAATTAATAAAGTGAATTTTGTTTTTGTTTTATTGGTGAATTTATTTGACTTGAGATTCGAGGGTATATTGAAAATAGTTTTTTTATTTCCTTAATGAGGAGTAACATTATGTGTGTGTGTCTCTCTCTCTCTCTATATATATATATATTATTTCTTTCAAATCCTATTTATGACACTATTTGAGTATGCTAGAGCTCGTTTAGATATGCAATATGAAATTAGATTAACATGAAGTTGAAATTTTGTTTGGTAATGCAATTTGAATTTCTTAAGTTGTATTTTTTTCATAAGCATCAAAAATTCATAATTTGTGAAAACTATCAAAAAATGTGTAATTCTTATATAATTTTATTAAATAAGAAAACCGTACTTCACAAATAAGATATCATAATATCTTAAGAAGTCGCATTGATAAATTGCATATCTTCATGTTCCTCTTATAAATAAATATTTGCGATTATAAATTTTTACATATAATTTCATAACTAGTTAGTATTTAATATACTAGTCTATGTGTACGCGTCTCGCGTGTGTCCTTCATATTAATAACAATAAATTTATAAAAATAGCATATTTAAAAGATATGTTTGTGTAACAATATAAGAATTTTAGAAAGAAAATTACGAGTTTCAAATTGATAAATGATTATGTTTAACAGTTTGATCTAATCTAGTAATTCTTTCTTCAGTTTGTTCTAGTACTTGTTTTAATGAACAAAAACGTCATAGAAATAGCGTTTGATTAAAAGGTGAAAAAATTATTTGCTTTTACATGAGCACTTAAATAAATACATTATATGTATATAAAAATATTAATATTTTCTATATAGTTTAAATAAGGAAGAATTTGATACATAAATTTAGTTATTTAAAATTCTAAATATTAAAAAAATAATTAAATAATTATTTTGCTAATTGTGAACTCTATTTCTAAAAGGCTAAAAAGGTGAGTGATATTTTGCTACGAGGCTTCGTACTTTGAATATTTAATAATAACTTAATTTTAAACTTTTTATTTATCTTCATGAGATGATTTCAACTCAATTTTTTCTCTTTTTCTTAATATACGTGTTTAGTCAAATACTTCACATAAAATGAACTTCACATAAATTGAGACAGAAAAAATATTGTGAATTTAACTAAAGAAAGTGAATAATAAGAGAACTCGATTAATTGAAATAACTTAAAGTATGTTATGTTTCTATAATTATGAATGTTAGATTAGTTGATGAAATATAAAAAAATTACTAAAGATTATTCCATCGGCAAATTGTGTTGCATCTTCAAATGAAACAAAGTGACTGTTACAATCCTGACTATAGTGTTGTCATTGAATCCAACCCCAATCTCCTTGTTTATTGATAGAAAAATAGGATTAACGCGGCATTAATGCGTGTGTGGTAACAAATCTTGTCTTGTTGTAAATAATTTTTTCCATTTTTCAATATAATTATTGAAAAATGTAGCATGAACTTTGTGCCCTGTAAAAAGTTAAATTTTAATAATTGAAAAACATAAATATAAAAATATAAATGATATAAAATATAATAACAATAAATAAGAACTCTAATATATATTTAAAAATATAAAATATAAATATAGAATACACTATGAAAAAAAAGTATTACCTCTTCATCAACTAATGTTATAGTCATTTGAGTGCCCTCCTTTGTTTCCTTTTTATACTCTTACTAAGCCAGCTCCAATACTAAAGCTTTTATTATCGAATGATAATCATATTGCCTTAAGTTCTTAATTGGCACAATTTCGTCCACGAAATCATTTTCAGATTCCATTGCAAGATTATCTAAAATAAATTGTGCAAAGTGTTATAATTATAATAACTTATAAGTTTACAAAAAATTAAATTTATGAGATGAGGAGATTGTTCTACCCGAATAACTGAAACATGTGACTGTATGAGTAAATGAAGAATGTTAGTTTGAAATAACACAAATTTTATATTCAATTAAAGGAGACAATCTAAGTTCAATTATTTTGAATATAAATAATTTGAGTTGGCATAACAATTACTATTGTCTTTCTTCGAATCCAAAACATGTGAACACACACAAAAAAATCTTTAGAATACGACAAAAAAGATAGATTTTAATATAATTATAAAAATATAAAAACATATAAAAATTAGAAATTAAATTTAAAATTTAAAATCACTCTTTATAAAAAAGTTAAAATTCAGATCATAATATCAAATTGTATCTTCAAACGCTAATTTAAAAGCATAATTTTATATAGGATGTACGTTCGGACAAAAGCTTATTTACTGTTATTGCTGAAATTTCAGTTCCCAAAAAAAAAAATCCGTAATATTTTCTGTTGAATAGTTTGCCACGAAGAAAATGTGATCGTGACGGTTTTGGTATCTGGACGTAGATTTTCTAGTTTCTCTGTGTACGTGTAATAGAACGATTGAATTTTTAAAATTAAAATAATTCATAAGAAAGTTTTCACAAATAATTGTTCATTAAAGAATAATTTCTTGAAGATGTAATTCTAATATATGTTAAACCCTTTTTTGTCCTTCAAATTATTTTACAAAAACTAATTCATCATTAGTCAGTAACTATAAATTAAACAACCATTTCAAACGTCACTTTAATTATAGCTAGCTTCTGCTTTGTTTATTGTATCTTTGTGACTTTGAGTTTCTATAATTGTTGCCTTTTTTTATATGATTTTGCAATCTAAACTAAAAGAGAAGATAGGATTACTTGAATGTCATTGCCAAAGATATAATTACGTACAATGGACTAATGGTTTATGATAACAAAAATTCAAATTTTTTGAAATATAATAAATGTGTTAAATTTTCATAGTAGTGCTATTTTTCGTATAATATTGTAAATCAACTTTTTAAATAATTTTTTTAAAATAATATCGATCTCGCTTGGAGGGTCAATATTGCTAAAATATATTTTATTTTTTTAATTAATATTATCGGTCTCTGAAGGTTGGTATTCCTCTGTGTATTTTTGTGAGATTTGTTTCTGATCTCTTGTGTCACTTTGTAATTTCTCAATTTTTTGTGTGTACAAAATCAATTTGAAGGTTGATTTAAATATATATATTTTTAAAAAATTGCTGTAAAAAACTAAGCTTCTGTTCTTAGGTTAACTTGGAGTACTCTTGGACTATGAACTACATACTTTTCATGACCAAATTTTCTTGTTTAACAAACATATTTTAGTTCTTTCAGGCAATATCAGATGAAATGATCTGTTTGAAAAACTAATTATATTATTTAACATTTAAAATAAAAATATATTAAAACACACAAAAACGAAATAAATAAATAACACACAATTAGAAGAGGATATGCACCTAGGGCATTTATGAAATGCATAAATGGACAATAATACTATTAAATATCAAAATTACAAGCTAGCTTATATAATGGCTGAGAAACAATGTAGTATACATGTTATTTACAAGTTCATGAAGGCACAGGGACAATTCTTTGCTTATTAATGTCCTTTATTGAAATGAAAGTCTTTGATCAATTTGAGAATGGAAATAATGTATTACAATATTTTTAATCCGTAAATCGAGAATGATTATCGTATAATTAAAATGTCATATAAATCGTTATTCTTCAGAAAGCAAGAGTAAAATGTAAAAACGTTTGTCCTCTATACCTGTTTCTTTAAGGACATTTTGTCATAGATGCTTTTTATTCTTGACAAGAGCGTGAAGGAATATTTCATTAAATAGTTTGATCTTGTTTTTCTTTTTTTTTTAATCATCTTTTTATGTCGTATCAATTTCACTCGACTTTTGAAATCATATTCAGTCGTGAACTGCTGTTGAAAAACTTAAAACAAATCATTAAACATAGTTATAAAGTATTTATTTTTTCTATGTCACATTTATTCTCATTCAACTTTTGACATCATGTTCAGCCGTTAAATTACATTCAATCATCACAGTTGACGAAAAAGTTAAAACAGATCGTTAAAAGTTAGAACCAAACGTTAAATATAACTACAAAAGATTTGTCTTTTATCTGTTGCATTTACTCTCATTCGACTTTTGAAATCATGTTCAACTGTTAAGTTACATTACAGTCGTGCACTGTTGATGAAAAAAGTTAAAAAACTAACCGTTAAACGTAATTACAAAAAATTTATCTTTTATCTGTCACCACATTTGACTTTTGAAATCATCACATTCAGTCGTTAAATTACGTTCATTCATGAATTGTTGATGGAAAAAGTTAAAACTGTCTGTTAAACATAGTTAAATTTTTTTTTATCTTTTTATGTTGAGTTTATTTTTATTGAACTTTTAAAATCACATTCAATAAACATATTTACAAAAGATTCTACTTGAAACAAAAGCCAATTACTTTGAACACTTTGATCCTACAACAAATAGTTTGATGCACTTGAATGTGTCCTAAATCTCAAAGGCAAAGTCACCTTTCATCAAGAAATGACAACACATAAATATACCAATTAGTGACACATCCATCTCCATCCATAAGAGAGAATAAGAAAGGTTCCACTTCAAAAATTGAGGCGACTTAAAATGGTCAACTACCCTTGAAAGGACGTATGCTCCACGCGTCATTAGCGAGAGTAGAGAAAACCCACAAGGGACACAACAACTCATTACTATACTAATAATTAAACAAAACAATTTTTTTTTAGAAAAATAGAATGACCAAACAGTGCTTTAATTGAATATCTTTCTTTAACTCATTTCTTGTTTTCATACATATATATCCCCCACACCCCTCCATTTCCCATGTCTCTCTTCACATCTTCCACCAAAAAAACAAAGTACAAAAGGGAATAAAAAAGAACAACACCCATTTCACCTCTTTTACCTTTGATCTCTAAGATTTGCTCATTTTTTTTTCTTTCTAGGGTTCTTGAATTTCATGGAGTTCAAGAAAGGGGACTTTTCTATTTGTGCTGTTTTTGTTATACTTCTACTGTCTACTTCTTTGGTCAGTGGGGGTGATATAGTTCACCAGGATGATATTGCTCCAAGTCGCCCTGGTTGTAACAACAATTTCGTTCTGGTAACTTCTGATTCTTGTTTTAACTGTTCTTTTCTCATTTCAAAGATTGAGTCTTTTTTTTTTCCAGCTAGAAGCTAGTTCATTTTCTGTCCTTTTCTAGCTAGAAGTTAGTTCACCAAATATGCATTTTTTATTTTGGTAACATTGCTCTATCCGTACTGTACTGGTATTCAAGTTCTGAGTGAGTAATTGTAGGTTTGGTTTGTTGAGAGTTGTGATTACTCTTGTGAATTTTTTCCTCCCACTTCTTGTGGTTTTTTGTTTGGGGGTGTTTATGTGTGTCTTTTCATTCGTCTTAGAAGTCAAATTATTTAGTACTGAAATGAAATTGATCTAACATAGTGAATTGATATAGAGAATTCATATAGCTGAACCCACTGAGACACAGTTGCTTGGTTGTTTATGTTTGTCTGGCGATTTATCAGTGAATAACTCATTTTTTTTATGTCTTAGGTCAAGTGATTTTTTTTATTTAAAAAAGCTTGTAGAGCTTGGATTTTGTCTTGTGTCATTAATATTTTAGTGATAAAATTGATATTCTTCTGCTATATGTGTTTAATTGTATTATCATTTAAAACAATTAAAGGGAACTATGACATTAGCATCCAAGGGTGTCACCTAACGGTTGATAAGCTGGATTGAAGAGACCAGTAGAGGTAAAAAAGTTAGGTGATTTCTTCCCGCCTATCTAAGTACGTCTGGATAAAGTTATCCAATATCTGTACCGGACAGGTATCCTGCGAAATAGTTGAAGTGCAAGCAAGTTGCTCCAAACACCATGTTTATCCAAATCAAAATAAAAATGATTTGGTTCATGTTTTCTGTTTGGTGCCGATCTGCAGGGTCTCTTGACGACTAAGTTGTTTGAGCTAGTGATATGATGCACCGCGTCCCTATTTTATTCTAAAAAAATGGGAAGGATGCATTTGTTTTCTAAGCCCTCCCATCTCGCTCTCAATTTCTATCCTCATTGTCCTATGGCATGTAAATTAAGAAAATGAGAGTTTGAATGAAGTGGCGAATCTACTTGATTTTAAAAAAAAAGAGGTGGGGGATATTGGATTTTAAATCAGCGGATGCAGGTTATTATTGCACCCCCTGCACTTTTCTGAAAGAGGATGCAAATTTAATATAATCTTTAGAATTTCTAAACACACTATCACACATAGAGATTGAGCCGTTGGCGTTCCCACTTCCAGTTACTAGAAATTGCCCTGATTGAGTGGTTTACAATTTAAGTGTTATTTAAAAATATGACTCTACTTCCACAGTTCCTCTTCAGCAAAAATATGATTGCCCTTCCCAATTAATCTAAAGTTAATATATGATTATAGTTAATTGAATGTTGAAAAGTGGGAAAGTTTGTTACCAAGATGTTATATCAAGACAAAAAGTAATATGGAACTCTACCTCTCAAGTTGAAAGTCCTTCAATGAGTCATTAAAAGTAATGACCAACTTTTAGACAAGAAGCCCCAAACAGGTGTTATGTAACAAAATGATCCACTGAATACCATCTTCCCTTTTCCCAATCCTAAAAAATTGACTGTCTCTGCAGGTTCCAGCATCTATATAACATGAGTAGTACCTTTTTTACTCTTTTCCCAAGTAGAAGTTGGGTAAACACTTTCAACATGGAAAAATGAAAAGTGAAGAACAACCACTCTCGTGAATATTGGTTATATGACCTCTCTTTCTTTCACTTTGGGATATTAGACCTTAGGTGGTCTTAATTTTGATGTAAGCCCTAATTGTAAAACTTGGCTATTGTATCTTATGCCTCATGGATAATCTTTGCATAAGATATCAGTCCAATTGCATCTAAAAGGGGTGAACGAGATTGAACCATGCATAAAATCCATTTTTTTTTTCTTTTTTTTTTCTGTAACCAAAGATTGGTAGTTGTGAAGCTTTGTAAAGTTGCCTCTTTCCCTTCAACCTATCTGGGGTTACCTCTTGGAACAAAACATAGTTTTTTTTGCATAGCCATTAGTCTTGTAGGTGTCTGAGGATATACTATCCATATGGAAGAAAACAAAATTATAGATAGAGTGACACCAATAAATAATGTACTAGATATTTTTCCCTCTTAAACAATGTGACTACGAAGGGAAGTATAAAAGCAACTGGATGAACTGGGGAGAATTCCGCTAAGAAGACTACTTTCAATGAGAATTATTTTATAAGATGGGAAAAGGTGACAAGGTCCAAAAAAAGCAGAGGTTGATACATTATCTTTGTTCCATACGCTATTTTGTTAGGTAAGTTTTCTCCCTAGGTTTGTTCTCGAGAAATTACTTGATATGGAAGAAAGAGACTAAATAAATCAGATTATACATAATTATGGCGTCCTATTAAATAGCACTGCAGACACTACAGGAATAAGAGGCTTTATGAAGGAAAGGTTATAAATGGAAAGTATGGGACACTTGATTATTAGACACTTGTCGTCAGAATATAAGTCCTTTACACAATTTTTACAATAGTTAATGGGCTACAAATTAAAGTTTTAGATGGATGCTTGGATTGGAGTTGGACATGCTCCTGCTTGTGTGGAATATCCAGAAATCTTTCAATATAGTAGTAGAACCTGAGGCAACTTAAAACTGTTGCTCAGATCAGATCTAAGCAGTTCAAATGCTATTTTTAGAAAGAATTGCTAACATTGGGAGTGGGATGCTTGATTCAGCTATTAGGCTCGCACCATTGGAATATAACTGGGTTAGTGAAGGAAAAAAATTCACTGAGATGGACAAAGATAGCAAGGGCATCTTTACAGTCAAGTCAGCCTACAAAACTTAAGCTTCTGCCCCAAGAATGGACTGGTGATGGAAGATGATTTGGGAAATCAAAGTGTTTGCCACGGTAGCCAGTTTTGGATGGATTGGAATAAATGAGTCCTTTCTCGCTCAAATTTTAATGAAGAGGGTCTTTTAACTTTCTAACAGACGTTGTATGTGAAGCTGTAATTGAGACAGTCAATCCTCCCTTTCTTCACTTCTCAGTCGCAAGACAAATGGGGAACCTATTTCTGAATCTATTCAACTTCAAATGGGTGATGCTCAAAGACTTAAAACAAGCCTTGTGGAGTTGGAAAGGGGCTAGCACTTGAAAGTAATGTAGGAAATTTGACAGACAATTCTTCCTCTCATATTTTGGGTGATATAGAAAGGAAACCTCAGGTGCTTTGAAGCCGAGAAGGCAGTAAGGCCTCATGTCTTTAGCTCTTGTACTTTTGGTGTAAAAATTGAAGTGTCAGCAAAATAGAACAAATGTTAGACTTTTCTCTCCATACACGGCTAAAGGGGTCCCTTTTTTCTTTTACTGTATCTCTCTTTCCCAAAGTAGCTCTAGGTGTTGCTACAATCTATACAATTAACCTTACCTTTCTCACTCATCAAAAAAAAAAAAAGTACCTTGCCTTCCTCTGAAAATTTAAAGAAAAAAAGGTTGTGCCCAATAGTATGGTCTGAATAAAGTTGGGTCACTGGTATGGGCAGATAAGATGTTATATCTGTACACAAGGAAATTTAGAAGATGTCACTGTAACTGTAATTGTCATTCCAAAATTTTATCTTGTAAAGACCCTGCTGTAACTTGTTGACATGATTGAGGGATCCACTTGTCTGTTTTATTTGTCTTCACACTTACTGCTTAAACCTTGTGACCAGCCAGTTTGTTGCACTAGTTGCAGCCGTAGAACCAAGAATATCAGAAAAGGAGAAGATGAGTTTAAAAATTTAGTTGCTTCTTAAGTTGAGGAGATGAACCTTATGTGTTTTTAGTAAAACATTAGTTAGTATGATTTTCCAAGCAAAGAGACAGCTTTTCTATCATGAGATTGCCTGCGGCTTGCTCCCCAGCGTCTTTTTATCACCAGATGCAATGAAAAAGACTTGCAAAAGGGTTGACTGAGAGAGTACACCTTATTAAAACCTGCCTGTTGTGAAGAACTTTGATGGAGTAAGACCTCGTGGAAATTCCTGTATAGCTTGACCATGATTTATTTTCCTAGATCATTATATGAATTGGCATGAATAACTCAGATGGATGTGAATATCAAGAGGAAGAAGAAGAGGAGGACAACATTTGACCAGCCAAAGATTAGATGGGGAGGCCTGACATATGCCAAAGCTCAAGAGATTAGGGAGAGGTTGGCGGCTATGAGAGCTTGGGGGAGTAGCGGGGACATTGTATGTGGGTTAGGACAACTGACTGCATATGTGAAGCAGCTAGGGAGGTGCTAGGAGTCTCGAGGGGTATCGCACGTGGGCAAAAAGAAGATTTGGTGGTGGAATGGAGAGGTTCAAGGAAAAGTGGAAGCCAAGAAGGCTGCTTACACGACGTCAGTGTAAAACTTAGATGATGATGACAAAACGAGGAACAGGGAGAGGTATAAGCTGGCGAAGAAGGAACCGAAGATAGCGGTCACAACAGCTAAAACGACAGTTTTTGAGCACTTGTATAAAGAGCTTGAAGGCAAGGGTGGGGATAGGAAGTTGTATAGGCTTGCCAAAGCGATGGAAAGGAGAACCCATGATCTGGACCAAGTGAAGTGCATCAAGGACCAAAATATGAAGTGTCAGTGGAAGAGGCACACATTAGACAGAGATGGCAGGCGTATTTTCACAAGCTCTTGAATGAAGAAGAGCATAGGTATATCGTGTTGGGACAGTGGAGCACTCTGAGAAGCGTAGAGATTTTAGACATTGTAGGTGCATACAAGTTGCGGATGTTAAGGGGGCTATTTGTAAGATGAGGAGGGAAGAGCGACTAAGCCAAATGAGATTTCGATGAGTTTTCAAAGAACGCAGGTGAGGCAAGTGTAGAGTGGCTAATTAGGTTGTTTAATGTCATTTTTCGGATGACTAAAATACCAGAAGAATGGAGGTGGAGTATAATGGCGCCGTTGTACAAAAACAAAGGAGTATAAGCTACTAAGTCATACTATAAAATTTTGGGAGAGGGTGGTCGAAATGAGGGTGAGGAGGGGTGTGTCTATATCAAATAACCAATTCGGATTCATGTCGGGACAGTTGACAATAGAAGCCATCCATCTTGCAAGGAGATTAGAAGAGAGAATTAGAGATGGTGTTCATCAATCTAGAAAAGACGTACGATAAAGTCCCTAGGGATATCCTCTGGATATGTTTGGAGGTTAGAGGTGTACTAGTGGCTTAAATCAGCGCGATGAAGGACATGTAAGAGGGAGTCAAGACCCGAGTTAGAATACTGGGAGGTGACTCTGGACACTTTCTAGTCATGATGGAGTTGCACCAAGGGTTTGCCCTTAGCCCATTTCTATTTGCCTAAGTGATAGACGAATTGATGCGACATATCCAAGAGGAGGTGTTATGGTGTATGTTATTTACAGATAACATAGTGTTTATAGATGAGATGCGTGACATAGTTAACGATAGGCTGGAAAGATGGAGACAGGCCTTAGAGTCTAAAGGTTTCAAGTAAAGTGGCACTAAAGTAAAGTATTCGGAGTGCAAGTTCAGTGACACTACATATGAGGCAAATGTGAAAGTGAAGATCGATGCACAAGTCATATCCAAGAGAGGAAGCTTTAAGTATCTTGGGTCCATAATACAAGGAGACCGGGGGGGGGGGGGAGGGGGGGGATTGATGATGATGTTGCACATCATATTAGAGCTGGATAGTGAATAGAGGTTCGCATCTGGGGTATTGTGTGATAAGAATGTGTCGCCAAGGCTTAAGATTAAGTTCTATAGAGTGGTGGTTAGACCAACGTTGTTGTATGGGGCAGAGTGTTAGCAAGGTATGTTGCTCGGACTCTTCAAAAATGTCATTGGATGCGTGTCGGATTCTTCAAAAGTAGTGCATTTTTTGAGGATCCGACACGGGCAATATTTTTGGAGAGTTCGAGCAACTTAGTTGGCAAGTCAAGAACGTCCGCATTCAGAAGATGAATGTAGTAGAGATGAGGATACTCAGATGGATGTATGGACACACTAGGAGAGACATGATTAGGAACGATGTTATACGGCAAGGTGGGAGTGGCATTCGTAGCTGACAAGATGAGGGAAGCGAAGTTGAGATGGTTTGGGCATGTGAAAAGGAGCGCGGATGCGCCAGTTAGGAGGTGTGAGAGTTTGGCTATAACAGGAGTTAAGAAAGCTAGAGGTAGGCGGAAAAAGGATTTGGGGTGGTGATTAGACATGACATGGCACAACTCTAACTTATTGAGGACGTGACTCTAGATAAGAAGGTAAGGAGGTCGAAGATTAGGGTAAAATGTTAGTAGGTAGCTAGTGTGGTTGCCTGTTAGGAAGGAGAGGCAGGGAGATGGCCTCATATCCTCTTGTCTTTATTTAGTAGTAGTATTTAGTAATCTCGCAGTTTCTTTTTCTTCCATGTTTTTTTGCTAGCTGCTGCTCCATTTTGCTCTATAGCTTGATATTTTATTGTCATTTCTTTTTTCCTGCAACCCTTTCCCAAATAACTTCATTTTTTGAGCCGAGGATCTATCAGATATAACCTCTCTACCCCACATTTTGTGGGGTAAGTTCCACGTACATCTTACTCTCCTCAAACCTACTTGTGGGATTACCTTGTTGTTGGCATGAGTAACTCAGATGCCATAGTATTGTCCACACATATGTGCCATGCTATTTGGAAGAAAGACTCTTTGTCTTGTCACATGGATGTCAAGATAAATTGGGGACTCAGGGTGTTAAATTTGAAACATAGTATCTTTTCCTTCCCCTCATTGTGAAACTTGTTTGAGAAACTCCCTAGCATAACAGGAGTTAGTGTTACAGTTGGTTTGGTCAGTGTCACGTGGAAGCAGACTGCCGTTTAGATG
The DNA here is from genome assembly GCA_035772735.1 of Datura wrightii. Classification (NCBI taxonomy): domain Eukaryota; kingdom Viridiplantae; phylum Streptophyta; class Magnoliopsida; order Solanales; family Solanaceae; genus Datura; species Datura wrightii. The sequence continues at coordinate 32,812,105 of JASDFA010000014.1, forward strand.
TTAATGTAATTTTTGCTTGGTCAAATATTTTATTACTCATGTATGTTATTGGAGTCTCTTTGTTCCACACTAGTAATTGGACATATTATCTAAATATTATTTAAATTCCGCAAATAGGTCAAAGTTCCGATCTGGGTTGACGGTATAGAAGTAACAGAGTTTGTTGGTGTTGGTGCTCGATTTGGCCCGACATTGGAATCAAAGGAGAAACGTGCTAATCAGACAAGGCTAGCCTTTGCAGACCCTCCGGATTGTTGTAGCACACCTAAGAATAAGGTTGTTTCGCATTTATTTCTCCTGTTGAAAGCATATTTTATTGGAAACCTCAAAAAAATTGTCATTTTGTATAGTGAACTCAAAATTTAGGTTTTGTAATATGTGATAGCTCACTGGTGAGGCCATCCTGGTGCACCGAGGTAATTGCAGTTTCACTACCAAAGCTAACGTTGCAGAAGATGCCGGTGCTTCAGCTATCCTGATAATAAATAACCAAACAGGTTCAAGTTCTCTTCCTAAATATTATCTGTATTGCTTTCCATGTTCCCATATGAATTGGCTCATTCTTGATGGTCTTGTGGAAACTGGAATCAGCATACCAACAGTCATGATTTGTTTTTTGAACTACAGGCAGTGCTATTTCCTTATTATCAAATTTCAGTGATCGATTTTGGTGTTGACTTGGAACGTCATCACAGTGTGCCCTATGGAAAAAACTAAAATCATCCGATAAATTCCTGTATTACCACCATTGCTTAATGCCTTGATATGCTCATGCAGATGGCTACATATAACTTATGTTCTCTCGTTGCTATGTAGAGCTCTTCAAGATGGTTTGTGAACCCCATGAACCTGACTTGGACATCGGTATCCCTGCTGTCATGCTCCCACAACATGCTGGCACAAGCCTGATAAAGTTTCTTGGAAATAGCTCTTCTGGTGAGTCTCTGGTATTTTACTTTTTTTGTGTAGGTTTATTTGAGAAGGGTGACACAGCTTATAGCTCCATCTGCATAGTTATCTGGGATTATCTACATGGTCTCTATTATTGCTGATTTGTTTCTGAAATAATGACTAAAAGATTTTCCATCTTTCAGTTTCTGTGCAGCTGTACTCTCCAAAGCGCCCAATGGTCGATGTAGCCGAAGTATTTTTATGGCTTATGGCAGTAGCTACCATATTGTGTGCTTCTTATTGGTCTGCATGGCGTGCCAGAGAAGCTGCAATTGAGCAGGACAAGCTCTTAAAAGTAAAGTCACAAACCTTTCTCTCCCTCTCTTTTTTATTTTTCCTGCTCTTTAGCAGTATTCCATGTATTTTACGATTTTGAAGCATGAAACTCACCGCATCTTCTTAGCAGTTTGGTTGAAATATGTATCTTGATCTCACAGGATGGCTCAAATGAATGCAATGTCACAGAGGTGTCTCGTTCCGGTATTGTGCTGGAAATCAACATAATATCAGCAGTTCTGTTCGTGGTGGTTGCATCCTGCTTCTTGATTATGCTTTACAAATTGATGTCCTCCTGGTTTATAGAGGTTCTAGTGGTTCTATTCTCCATTGGAGGTGTTGAGGTATGTCAGACCAATAGAAGAAGACTTAATTCAAGGGTAGCAATACATAATATCTTGCGCAAATAACAAGACCCTAAATATGAATGGAAATCAGGACCTTTTCTTTTTCATGTTGCAATACCTTTCATATTTGTTTCCATAATAGTTTCATCTATAGGTAACCCCTTTCATTAATCCATCTGAGTTTAGAACTTGCTAGCGCATCATTCACATGTAGGAAGAAGTGAATGGATTGAATGAGGTTAAGATCATTCTATCTTGATGCGGACAATATTTAAAGTAACACCTTTCTCACATTGTGCTTACAGGGTCTACAAACTTGTTTGGTCGCTTTGCTATCATGGTATGTATCTTATTGGTGCTATTCATATATTATTTTCATAGCTACGGTGCGTCAATGCTCCACTAAGCAAGACCACATTTGCACTGTTTTCAGGAGAAGTTTTTCAGAGAAGTTTTCTGAAAGAACTAAAGATGTTTGTATAGTTGTTTTATAGAAGTTTGTTAGAAATTAATTAAAAGAACTTCTTCAAATATCTTTTTGATAAACTGTCCAAGCAAACACTATGCAAACTAGAAAAGCTTGCAAAGCTTTCCAGAAAAAAGTGGTTGGAAAGTGAAGTTTCAAATGTTTGCTTAAAGGGGTAAAACACGGAGCAACAATAAACATCTCCCCTTTTATATTATGTGGATGGTTAAGTAGGTTGGCTGATTTCATAACCGCATATTTTTGTTCTGAACGCCATCCATCATCCACGAGAAAACAAAGGAAAAACATCTCTTGCTTGACGCAAATGCTCATTAATCTTACTTTTCCAACTGGCATTCAGCACTCTTCTTTTTGGCTTCAGAAATTCAGTAGTAAGACTGCTCCAAGAAAGACCATGAATGAAAATCAATCGGTAATTAGGTAGCTGTGCATGGAAATACAAGTTTCACATCAAAAAAAAAAAGAAAAGAGATTAAGGGTGTTGCTTTAAATCCTGCAACATCTGTTGTTTAAACAAGATCAATACAGTGATGTATGGTGTTCCTTTCACTTAATACTTGATAACATTTGGGCATGTGAGATGCCCTCGTTTCCTATTACTTATCATATCTGGTTTAAGCATTCAGTCTAGTTGATCTTTTTACATCCTTCCATGTATGATGGGTCTATTAGTTCCGACCAGAATAGTAGTTATTAAAGCTCCAGTTTTGCATGCTTTGGAGAAAGTAACTGTGGCTTAGACCTTCACTGTAAAGTACAGCTGTACAGGAGCATTACCAAATATTCTTTTTACCCTTCTTTTCCTTTTCTTTTGCTTGGGGGAGGGGGTACATGGTGCCTTGAGCATCATGTACTCTTTCAGACCACCCTGGGTGTGTGCTCTTTCATTGTGGTGTGTTATGGACACCTTGTCATCAATTGTCAGTCCTTGCTATGTAATTTTATTTATATTTTCTTGAAATAAAGATTTAAGTTCATTTTACATACCACAACTCTGGTTGCTGGTGGTTCTTAGAAGTGTAGCTAACAGTCATTATATATAGTTTCAGATGGTTTGAACGTTTTGGACAGTCATTCATTAAAATTCCTTTTCTGGGACCTGTTTCATATCTGACGCTGGCGATTTCTCCATTCTGCATAGCCTTTGCAGTTCTGTGGGCAGTTTACCGTCATATCTCCTTTGCTTGGATAGGTCAAGATATACTTGTAAGCACTGGTGCAATATCGTACTTTTCCTTTGTCTAACATCATCTCAGTTGTTTGTATCTCCTCTGTTTTCCTTTTTTTCCGCCCCTCAGTTTTAACCCTGACCTATTGGAGAGTAGCACTAATCTAACCATGGTTTTCTTTTTTCCTTTTCTTTTATGGGCTTGGGTATTGGGATGTGGAACCACTTCTTCTCACCTGCTTGGGATTTAATCTTCTTGGTTAGTGGAAATTGTAAAAGGTGAACATATTATGATGGAGATAACAAACTTATTGAAACAAATTCTTACCTCATCAAAAAAGCCTTATTCAATAAATTCCAGAGGAATAAACCCTTTCTGTGTGCTTCAAAAGAAAAAAAAAGTCTGTTTTGCAGTTAATGGTGTCTTAAGGATGACACAATATGCTTAAAAAGAGTAGACATGTATTTTTTAAAAAAATTAAGACAGTAGGTATGTGTTTAAACACGTGGTTGTGAGGGAAAAAATGGAAGCTTGCTTCTCTATTATCAGCTTACTGGTAGCATCTTTGCTTTTGAATTGACCTAACTATGTGCTTGAATTCTTTTCATCTTTGGATTTCAAGAGAATATTGGCTTCTGTTTTTTTCTTTTTCCCGGTGTCCTTTTCTTGAGTTGTCAGGTTCTGTTCTCATTGTCTTTTGTCCTTTTGGAACTACTGTACTTCTGGTGAAATTTCCTGGTTCCTATAGGAACTTTGATGAATTAAATCTGTAAACATTTTATTCTTTTCTAGACACTTGAAAATATGTCTTTTGTTCATCCTGCGACATGGGGGTATGTTAGACATATTTTTCAGTGTTGGAATATCAACTCCTATTGTTTGGTTACCACTACTTTCAATAGGTAAGGTTATATATCTAGACACTAGGGAGAGCTCTCAACCCCCATCCCCAACATGAAGGAGATAAGGAAAAGAGGGTAACTTGATAATTGGATAGCAGATAGCTCTATTTTTGTTCATATTAGTATTGACTCAAGGTAATGGATTGATGATCTCTCTTAACTAGGGTATTGCATTGATCATCACGGTTCTCCAGATTGTGCAAATTCCAAACCTCAAGGTAAAACAATTCATGCTGCTGGTTTTTATTGTGTTACAGCTGTACAGTTTTATGTAATGTTTTGGCTTTAGGAAATGGTTTATCCCTGGACCTTCTCTCATTAGTGCTTGAAATTTTACTGTGGACGAGCAATGTCTTCCGTATTGTGGTATACTTGTTCTTGACATCAACTATTAAGTAGATAAGTGCTCCTCAAAAACCTAGACTGTACAGAAGTTAACCTTTTGCTTCAGTGGAAATTCTATTTTTGCTTTTCAATTGTCAACAACTAATAAGGAATGAGGAGAGAATACGGAGAAAGTTGCCAATCACCTTTGACTGACTTCTTTATATATACATTAAAATACATAAGAGTTACCACTAAGTAATCTCAAATTACCCTTTGTTCACTTAAATCTTCTTAAGTTCAAAAAATTTATCAAATGAGTACAGTCCCCAGATGGTTATGAATGTAACTCACTTTAGAGCCAATAGAATGTTTAATAAAAAAAATCACAAAAACCTGCTCTATTAATTTGGAGAAGAGGAGTAGCTCAAGTGGAAAGCATCTCCGCCTCCAACCTTAAGGTTGTGGGTTCGAGTCACTAAGGGAACGAATTACCATATAAAAGATATTTGTAGAAGAGGTTCATAAAGCTGAGATCATGGTTGCAGAATCCATCATTTGTAGTCACCTCACTTCTCCTCCTAATGGGAAATGCTTCACGGCTGGTTTCTCTGCAGTTTATGTTGTATCTCTTTTGTCCTGCAGTTGAACAACTATAAGAAACGAGCAACAGTTTTTACTAATACTTTGGTTCAGGAATTATCTTCTACTGCGATGATTTATTGGTCCTTCTAGACTTGAATTCTTGGTGAGTAGTCCAAAGATTATCAGTATTACTGGCGGTCTGACATTATCCCTTATTTTCCTTGACTGTATCAGGTGGGAACAGTTCTTCTGAGTTGTTCTTTATTGTATGATCTTTTTTGGGTGTTTCTTTCCAAAAGTTTGTTCCATAAGAGTGTGATGATAGTGGTAAGCTCTTTATTTTCTTGTAGAGTTTCTTCTTTGTGTTGTTTGTGTATTTCTTACCCTGCTATCACTACAAAGCTTCGGCTATTGCTCCAGAAATGTGATCATTTTCTCTGGTGTAGGTTGCACGCGGTGATAAAAGTGGAGAAGATGGCATTCCTATGTTACTGAAAATCCCGCGGATGTTTGATCCTTGGGGTGGCTACAGTATCATTGGGTTTGGTGACATAATTTTACCAGGTTTACTGGTAGCATTTTCTTTAAGGTTTGACCATGGAGCTGAATGAAACTTGTTTTTTGTTTTGTTTTTATTTTTATTTCTTACATTGATGTGGTTCCATCAAGTTCTATATTTCTTGGAGGTTTCAGATTTTTTTTTTCAGTATATACTTATTTTTCCATCCTTCAAAAGAGCCTGTTCAAAACATTGGCTCTAGCACATCTGATTGAAGGTTCCAAGCCCTAATGGATACCTCTGTGAGCCCATGGCTGCATTATTAAATGCTTCCATGTTAAATACTTCTGATTCTTCAGATGAGCAATTTAAGTAAATCTCAAGACTGAAAAGAAAGGTTGAATGTTAGGTTATCATTTTGAATGGTGAATGCTTGTAAGTTCAAAATACTGAAGCAGTCAAAAGCTTTATACCTCTTTTTGTGTTTCTTTTTTCCCATGGATTTTGTTCTTTGTTACAGGTACGACTGGCTGTGTAATAAGAGACTTCGAGATGGCTACTTCCTGTGGGCTATGCTTGCTTATGGTTTAGGTATCGATTCTTCAAAAAATGGAATAAACTTATTTATTGACATGTAATTTTCAGTATGACCAAAACAGCATATTCTTGTTGTCAATAGAAATACATTGCTGGTTGGTGCTTTCTATGTTCCATCCCTCTCTCTTTCTCCCTTCTCTTCACCTCTTTAGTCTGAAATAGCAGGGGACTCTCACAGAATTATGCAACTCAATCCTGGTTAAGTGATGAACTGAAGTCATGATGCCCAGTTTATGCCCATTTTCCTACTAATAATAAATAATTCAATCAAAAGTATGTCGGGCATTAGGCAAAGTTTGAGGAGTAATATGCATATGCTTGTCAGTGTCTGAGCTTGAAACAGCCGAACTATTGCATATATATGATGTATTAGCATATGTTAGTACTGTTGATCAGTGTTTTTCAAGATTTAGAACCATGCAAGCTTCTGTTTGCCTGTTAATTTTTTTTTTCTTTTTTCTTTTACAGGTTTGCTCACTACATATGTGGCATTGAATTTGATGGATGGTCATGGTCAACCTGCGTTGCTTTACATTGTTCCCTTCACACTAGGTATGTAACAAGAAGCATAAGAAACATCTCTCACAATGGAAATGCCAAGCCGACAACATTTTATTCTTATGATAGTCTATCACTGTGCACTATAATCTACCACCACAAACACACATTGGGTTGGATGAGCGGAAAAAAATGGACCTTGGGCCTTATTCATGTCCAGAAGCTAGTTCATGAGGTGAGAGATTATCCAAAATCATCATTTAAGGAGACAAAAATTCATTCCTCAACTAATATAAGACATCCTAACGCCCCCACACCATGGGGTGAATATTGTAAAACCCCTTAGAAAACTCTTCCACAATCTACGAGGGGTAAGTTTATTTGTAACGCCGTCCTGTACATGCAACTTTGTTCTTGGTTTACTCGTGGACTGAATTTCTTCTAGTTATTATTTTTTTTTGTCTTTTTCTTTTTCATTTGAGAAGAGAGTGGGGCTGAAGTAATGGGAGACACAAGTTGAAGAGTGGATCTAGAGTAAAGAAAGCGTATGTTCAACAGGCTTAAGAGTGAGATTAGAGCAAAGTCAGTGTTTAGATGACTGAGGGAGAGATGAGGGAAGCCCAGAGCGGCATGTTGGGCTGATTTGAGAAAGAGAAGCCCAGAGCAATAGAATATGTTGGGAAATGATAACCTGGAGGTGGCAAATTGAAACCCAGTTTTCAATTGTTTTGCAACTTGGATTCTGATGGTTTGCTTTGGCTCTTGCTCTAATACCATGTCAACAAAATGGATTTTGGGCCTAGCTAAATTCCAAAAGCTAGCTCATGTGATGATGATTGCCCAAAGATCATATAATGAGACAACGGTGCATGTCCCCAACTAACGGGGAACATTCTAACAAGCCCTTGCACACTTAGGATTGGATATTTGGAGCGTGAAAAATATAACATGTGGCCCTAACATTGGGTAAACCAAGAATGACTTTGATACCATGTAACAGAATATGAGCATCCGATTCAAAAACATAACGCAAAGATCACCCGAACATTATATACCCCCTTGAAAACTATTATACAACCGATGAGGGACATGCACATTCTTTAAGAATTCCACATGAATTTACTTTGTAGGCTTTAAGAAAAAAAGATTTCTTAAAAATCATCTTAATTTGAGAGTGCAAGTGTGCAACTTCTAATTGGAACTATTTCTGTGTAGTATGTTCCGAGTGTTGTGGATTAATGTGTTCCCTAGGCAGATATAGGTGTAATTTTAACTCAGAACTTTTAATCAGGAATGTCAAGCACCAATTCAACCTGATAATAGTCCAGTGTAGATCGTGTTTAGCAGTTAAATATATGATGTATTTTTTTCTTCAAGGGTCAGTGGTGCAAGATTTGAAACTCGAGAAATACCAGGCTTTTGTCTATGGAAGAGTTTGTGATTGTTAAAGGAATTTGTTGATATTAGTTTGCATTTGCAGCTTATTGTGACTTAACAAGTGCACAATTTAGAATAAAGAATTTATGGGAGGTGCTGACATTATTTCCTTTTTTATTTTAGTTGAGGGCTGGGAGTCTCTGTCAAATAGCTAGGGGTGGAAAAGAATTGTCATATATAGTTGTGACATTAGGTTTCCAAATTGCTACTCTATGTAGAAGAGAAATCTCAATTCATTGATGACACGTTGATTCTCTGTTCATCTCTTGTCCGTCTTCTTTGTTAGGAAGTTAATGATAAAGCCTTGAAAATAGCATAATGCTGCAAACTAAAACTTTATACTTAAGTGGAGAAGGGTAGATAGAAGGGCCCATTCTCAGCTGAGTTTCGTACCATGCGCTAGGTTCTCGGGGATTTCTACCAATATCTGTCCTTTGTGCTAAGAAGTCAACCTTTCTACCAGAGGGGTTGACATTCCATTGTTCCTTGTACACTCTGTAGCGACTCTATGGTTCTGTGCCTGACCTAAAATTCCCATTCTTTCCTCATGCTTGTCTTGTGTCCACTCTGAGGAATGTCATATTCAAGGGACTGAAGGGAGAGTATGGGCAATTACCTATCAACCCAAAATCAAATCAAAAGAAGAGAGGAGTATGAATGGACTCTTGGTTTATATTCTGATAAAGCTGTTGAAATGGGCCAATGGCTTGTTACATTGTCAAAGAAGAGATCTGTAAAACAAGGTTGAAGAACGGCTCTTCTCCTCGATCTCCAAAGACAAGTAGATGCACCAAAGAGGGATATGTCTAAGAGCAGGAGGCAAATAAAGAAGAACCAAAATGTATAAAGAAGGAAAATGATCAGTTTCCCTACTTACTACTCAGAAGTTCTCCAGGCAACCTGTGCGTTCTTCCTTGCTCTCTTTATGAGCATTTCTTTCAGAACTCAACACAAAATTTCTCCCCCCATTCAATAGTTTTGCTAAACAATAAAAGCTTGAACTTTTCATTTTCTATTTTAAGTGCTCATCATTTTGAACATCTGTTATTGCTCATGTTAGGCACTTTTTTGACGCTGGGAAAGCAAAGAGGTGATCTTAAACATCTATGGTCAAGAGGAGAACCAGATAGGCCTTGCCCCCATGTCCGGCTTCAACCAGAGTAACTAGATAGTACACGAGCCATCAATCTGTAATCCAACTACAACCGTACATAAGAGTAAAAATCGTTCAAGAGGGTTGAACTCTGAAGATAGCTGGATATTTAAGTAGGCAACGGCGAGCAGAGAACTTCACTGGTAAGCAGAAAAGCTGAGTTGTAGAACCTGTAGTTTTAAGTAGAGCTGTACTGCCCGTGTACCCCGCCTTGTAGTTTGGCAAGGTTTTCATGCCTTAAGGACTAAGGCCATCAGGCAGTAGCTGTAATAGGTTTCTTTGGAGGGAAGCCAGTGTGCAGTAATTTCATCTAATAGTAGGAAAAGACGGAACTTTTGTAATTTCACAAATGTGCAGCTTCAAAGTTCAAAGTGCTGGGTTTGTACTAACTTTGGGGCTGTTCTGTGAACAGTAGGTGTTATTTTCTCATTCTAAATGTCTTTTAAATTCCCCAACCCAACCCCACCCCACCCCAACCCCTCCCTTTCTATTTCTAAATCTATTATTGTTATCCTGTCTTATTATTCAATAAGATTATTACCTGAGAAAGAAGCTGTCGGACTACGAGTACTATTGAGAGAATAATCTCCCTCTAAACAAGACTCTTTAAACGATTATATTGTTGATGTTATTGAGTTAAGTATGAGAAAAAAAGATCTTCTATTTATAAAAGTCCAAAACTTGTCTTCCAAGAAAAGGAAAGCTATAATAGAGTCCTTATCCATAAAGTAAAAGAAAATTATGATATAGAAAATTTAGGGCAGAGCCTAACAAATATAACGAAAGAACGAGGACTTAGAGATGTAGTGCTAATAAGTGACTAACTAATATTCTTAAGATCTTGGCTAGCATCTGCCTTGTGTGCAATGTTGTTTGGGTGCATGGACAACCTCTTCCCATTGAGATGTTCCAATATCCCCTATGCAAGTTGATGGTGGGTAAGCCTAACATCAGTTTGGAGCACAAAAAATTGAAACCTTTGTAGATACTAGAGGTTTGGTAAATACATCAGCTAGTTAGTCCTTAGAGAAAATGAATTGTACTAATAAGTCTTTAAGTCGTGCAACCTTGTTACGAACAAAGTGATGAAAGTCATTTTTGATATGTTTGGTGCAAGCATAAAATATCGAATTAGGCCGTACTAATATTGTCACACCAAAAAAATAGGAGTTTGGATTATTGAAAATAACGGGTAAAACAATCAAACATAAAACGCTATTATTTAAATTTTAGGATTATATTATTGTTTAGTGCTTACTTTCATACCATAGGCTTTTTTCTCAAATCATTATTCAATCTCATTTTTTGAATTGGACAGTAGATTCCTTAAATTCATAACAATATACCCAGTGTAATTTCATATATGGGTTTATAGAGATAGCAACTAGTAAGTATGAAGTTATTCTTACCTCAAAAGATAACAAAGTTGTTTCTGGTAAACTTTTGGCTTAAGTAAAACATATAAAAAAAATTAAATATATGTAAAATAAATACAGTAATGAAGAAGCCATATTGAAAATAATAGTGAAGAGAATGGTACCAACAATAAATATTATGATAATTAAAGCTAAAAAAATAATATAAAATGCTGGAATTGATAAATAAAATAATATAAGAGTAATAATAACAATATTAACAGGATAAATTTGAGTAGTTTGTTATGATGATTCATGATGGTTTGGAATTTGGGACCCTCACGACAAACAATGCTTCCGCAACGAAGAGTACACCCAAAAACACAAATATGATGATTTTTTCTTCTTCATTATCGTTCAAATACCAGAAAATAGGAAGGTTGAACAAAAAGTGTTACTTACTAAACACAATTCATGAAAAATGATAAAATTTTCTTATAAAGTTACTCATATTATGGTCTATAGATGATTTTAACATATTACATTAGTTTTCTCATAACCATTTGATCGTAAAGAAGAAAGAGTAAAATGCAGAAGTAAGCAATTATATTATACCATTATATATATATATATATGTATATATTTGTTAACTTAATGTTAATACATGATGTTTATACCATTAAACCAATTATGATTATGGTTGAGTTGCCAAAAGGCCCCAAACCACAAAAGCAGCATCTCATCATGAACGGCATGTGCCAGTGCGACCGTTGGGGTTGAATTTCGTGAAAGAGTTTTCGAATCTTTCTCTAACGGTCCCTTCTTTTATAGGAATACTACATTTCATGACTCCAAAGTTTTAAAAGTTACATCCTTTCGACTTTATTTGTAATTTCTAGTTCCTACTCTTGAATCCTTTTTGCTTTTCCTTTTTCCAGTCCGTGTTGTTATTCTTCTTTTTATTAGAGAAGGTATAAAATCTAAAGGGTTTCTTTTTAAGAATTGAACACTACATTTAGAACCCCACAGGAATTATTTCTATTTTACGTTCATTAAGTGTTTTTAGTTTATTACTATTAATAAGACATTCAATTAATTTAAAAATTCATGTGAATGTTATCTTTTATTACTATTCTATTCATTTTAACTACACAATCATCATAATTAGACTTCAATGTGCAATTATCTATCAAGCTACTATTGCATAACAACCACCATTTCAATCACGAGAGACTACTAACCAATTTTAATCTCTTCCACAACAACCATCACTATCAACTATCTCCATCTCTACACGATATGCATAATAATCATTATCACCGATCACCACCTGAACAACAATCAACATCGCATAACTATCATCACCACTATTATCACCAATGGCCGACCAACCACCTTCACTGTCAGCCTCCATCGTTAACCAGCTCCTTTACACAACGATCAGACCGGCATGCATCATCATGAGCTTTGAAAGCGTACTTTTATCAAATATATATAGTTTTTATATCACTATATAAATTTATATTGTCTCGAATAAATTATTCATATAATATTTGGTTATTACTGTCCAATGGTTATTAATTCCACCTAACGGCAATTAAGGTCGCAATTTGGAATACGAATTGAAGTCTTAAATTAAAACTCTCTATTGCATGCCCTGTGTATTTCGAGCTAGCACCAATTCTGCAAAATTGTGTGCAGTGCCACTCACTGTCCCTGCACCAAATGAGTTTGAATTTGTGAGTCAGCTTCTGTTAATTAAATAGTTTATATTTAAGGTGAGACAAAATTGGCCATCACATGGTGATTTGTACAAATCAGCTTTTCTTTCAATTGTTTTTAAAAATAATTTTCTTGAGAAAAGGGGTTTATGAAAAATAATTTTTTCTATCCGTAAAATATAAAAGTAAAGTCCGTATACATTCATTTTCTTTAAATTTTACACGTAAAGGTACCGAATTAATTATAACTTTAAAAAAAGTCTCTTGCAAAATGAGTATGACAGCTCAACTGACCCCTCACTTGTTTACTTTTTAGTGTTACATTTTTCCAGAAACATCCTGCTTAATGGGGTGCTCTTTAATCTTTATCAAACACAAATTGAAAGAGAAAAAGCAAAAAGAAATAGAAGAAGAGAGGGAGAGGACCAAAGAGATAAATATACTTGAGTATGAAAAGGAAAACTTTACCTAAAACTTCCCCCCTAATTCTATTCTTTCTTTATCTTCATGTCCTTTTCCTTTTCACATTTACAGTTTACTCCACCCTCTTTTATTCCTTGTTTTAACAGCTAAGCATTTTCTTTACATATTGTTCCAAGTCATGAATTTTCTCATACTCCTCAACACTCATCATGTTACATTGCTTGAAAGTAAATTTGGCAAAAAATTGATTCTTTAAACAGTTATTTTTCTTTTTCGTATATATGTTCTCGTTAGAACGTTTTTTTTTTCTTCAAATATATATTCACAAATTCACAGATAGTTTAATTTATAAAATTCAAGAATGAAATTATGCACTTTTGCCTCTCAAAAAGAAATTATACAGAAAAAATAAAAAAAGAAATTATTTTGACTTACTTGCCTAGAGTTACGCAGTCACATTTATTAATTAATGACAGTTTGCTTTAAAGTAAATGTATATTTTATATAAATAAACTCGAGCGTCAATATGAAATATGATATCAATTTTTTTAAATTGTTATTTTCCTTCGTGACTAATAAATTGGTACCAACAATTGATAAATAAACCTTAGTTTGACTGGGCAAAGAAATCGATTTAGGAGTAAGACACTTGTTAAACTAACACTGAAATGGAAAGGTTCTAATTGCATAGACTTAGTTAAGTAACTTTAACTGTTAAATAGATTCCAAAATTGTCAATTTCTCATAAATTGGATACTTGGTTGACAATATTGGAAACCTTAAAGGGCACAAAAGAAAAATTAAACAAACATGGAGTCCCTAATGCAATATTTGTCAGCAAATTTCCCTCTATAAAAAGAATCACCAACTCCACTATCTTGACAACACACAAAGAAAAAAAAAAGCAAAAGCTGTTTTCTGTGGCATAATCCTGAAGAAATTTTGTAACAATGGAGGGGAAAGAAGAGGATGTGAAGCTTGGAGCAAACAAGTATTCAGAAAGGCAGCCATTAGGGACCTCAGCACAGAGCAAGGACTACAAGGAGCCACCACCAGCACCACTTTTTGAGCCTGGTGAGCTCCATTCTTGGTCTTTCTGGAGAGCTGGGATTGCAGAGTTCATGGCTACTTTCTTGTTCCTTTACATCACTGTCTTGACTGTAATGGGTTACTCAAGGGCTAATAGCAAATGTAGTACTGTTGGTGTTCAAGGCATTGCTTGGGCTTTTGGTGGTATGATTTTTGCCCTTGTTTACTGCACTGCTGGCATCTCAGGTATACTTCTCTCTGATATTTTTTCGTCCATAGTTTTTATGTATTCTCCTATTTAGTGTATAGCTTCAAAGTTAAGTCTTTTATCATGTTCATTAGTGATATTTTGCTTCAAAGTTAAGTCTTTTATCATGTTCATTAGTGATATTTTGCTTCAAAGATGAGAGCTTTAATGTGTTTTTCTCAGATATAACATTTTACCTCCATAGTTTATGTATCCACCTAAAGTTGCGTGATATTTAGCTTCAAAGTTAGTCTTTTATCATGTTGATTAGTGATATTTTGTTTAAAAGATTAGAACTTTAATGTGATCTTCTCTGGTATGCCTTTTTACCTCCATAGTTTATGTATTCACTTAAAGTTGTGTGTTTAGCTTCAAAGTTAGTCTTTTAACATGTTCATTAGTGGTATTTCGCTTCAAAGATGAGAAGTTTAATGTGTGTTTTTGACTAATGAAGAAGGAAAACCTTTCAAGGTTCATTCTTCACCAGCCATTTGAGTTTCTTGTTTATACTACTAAAATTAATAGTCTCCTTTTAGACCATTTGGAGAAGAAATGATTTTGTTGGTGCAATTCCTTTCAGTGAGAGCTGGATTCAATTCCAAGTAGTACCTTAGTCAAAGATGGCCAGATTCTCTGGAGAATTGGTTTTAAAATTGTGTAAAAAATATTCACACAATTGGGTCATTGTACAAGTAAATCTTTTTTATCAACGTTAAATGGTAAATAACTAGCTAACACAGGTTAAATGACTCTTAATAGTGCAAGAAATCTATATACCACCAGTTCAACTTAAAATACTTTTAAATTTGTTCTTTGTATATTCTGAGCTTGAGAAAATTATTGGTTTTGATCATCAGGTGGACACATTAACCCCGCTGTGACATTTGGTCTGTTTCTGGCAAGGAAATTGTCCCTAACCAGGGCAGTGTTCTACATTGTGATGCAGTGCCTTGGTGCAATTTGTGGTGCTGGTGTTGTCAAAGGGTTCCAGCCATCTTTGTATCAGATTAAGGGTGGAGGTGCCAATGTTGTGAGCCATGGTTACACCAAGGGAGATGGCCTTGGTGCTGAGATTATTGGCACTTTTGTTCTTGTCTACACAGTCTTCTCTGCTACTGATGCCAAGAGAAATGCCAGAGACTCCCATGTCCCTGTGAGTACTTAGTTGACTTCTCATTTTGAGCTAATTAAATGGATATGTATACTAACTCATGGTTGTGTTTTGTAGATTTTGGCTCCACTCCCAATTGGATTCGCAGTGTTCCTGGTTCATTTGGCCACCATCCCTATCACAGGCACTGGCATTAACCCTGCTAGAAGCCTAGGTGCTGCCATTGTCTATAACAGAGATCATGCATGGGATGACCATGTAAGTTTTACTTCTATGCATCAATGGACGTAGTTATATTATTTGAATAGTTTTTCTTAAAAACATATAGTAATACCAGATGACTAAGATGAGTTAAATGGATCATCATGCACGGTAAGGGTTTATAGAGCCAATGACAATTTGCTTTGACACGGAGGTGGAGGGTGTTTACCATATCATCAACCAGTTAACATATTTTCCTTGTTTTGGGTAAATGCAGTGGATTTTCTGGGTAGGACCATTCATTGGAGCTGCACTTGCTGCCTTGTACCACCAGGTTATCATAAGAGCCATTCCATTCAAGAGTGGAAACTGAGAAACAACTTGGCATATTGGCTATATGGCTATGTCTTGTTTCAGTATTTGGTTGCTTTGCTGTGATGTTCAATGTTTGATTATGTACAAAAAGCTGTTGTAATGCGTTATTATTATTGTAGTGCTGCTTCAATTCATCTTATTTATTCTAGCTTCCATATCAGTATTATGTCTGCCATCTTCTGTTGGTGTGAACATCTTTTCTATTATCATCAAATAACTTATAAATAAATTACAAGTAAATCCGTATGATAAGCATTAATGATAACTGACTTGCTATTACAATTATAAATAAATAAGTTAAATTCTATTGTTCATCATGTAGCACCTTTTAAAATGTTCAAAAACTGGCAAGGCATTTTTTGTTTGAAAAAAGAAACTTTGAAGGCATCATTTTGGTGGGCTAAAGCAAAAATGGGCCAATGTTAAAAATGGCTAAGATTGGACATTGGATCCTAGCAAAGGAGCCCAAAGTTTCTTTCTTTTAGTTGGGACCAGACTCAAGAATCCAAATACCTAAATTATTTACATAGCCACACAAAAGTTTACATACATAACCTCGAATTCCAAGCGGAAGCTCAAATGCCTAACCATGGCCAATCCACTTTTCAGCACAATGTCAGTATTATTTACCATTATTTTTTAATTTATGCACACAGACACATATGTTACAAAACAATTAATGAATATAATGTAATGAAAGTTTTCGAATATGTATTTTTATAAAATGTTTATTTAGACAAAAAAGGTTGAAAGAAATTAAGACGAGAACGTAATTAAGAAAAAAAATAAATAAAGAAGAAGAAAAGGGACCGATAATTAAGTGAGGAGGCAAATGGTGTATATAATAGGTGGAAAGTTGGTGGAGCTGGGAAGCTACTGCCAGCATCCATATACTTTATTCATATATATTTATATACACACATTCACACACTCATTTCATTTTAATTTATTTCTCTTATTTTTTTTTTAATTCGTTTTAAAAAAAAATTTAAAATTAAATTTTAATTTTTAATATGACATATTTTAGAACATAAAAATAAAAAATATATTTTAATAAATTACTTTATTAAACTCCAAACTAAATTAAAATCAGGCAAGCATATATATATATATAATGTGGGAAATATGTATGGTCGAGGGTTGGTGCATCTAATAAATTATTCATACAATAGTCAATTAATGAATCAACAAGAAAACATGGGGTCCTGGTTTGATGATCTATATTATTTATGCTGCCCAACTACTTCTAATTTTTCGTTTTCAACATTCAATTGAACTTCATTTCTAATGTCTCTCACCGCCAATAGCACTATTTGGTTTCTCCTGGCCCCATCAAAATTTTAAAATTTATGATGTTCTATAATAATCTCAATCTCATATATATTATAATAATAATTAAATTCACAATCAAATTTTTGAGTTCACATAAACCTCTAATCTAAGTTTTTGGATTAGTTACTGGCCCTAGCTAGTAAGATGATCGAGTGATCATGGTATTTAATTTGGATGTGAGCGTATTAAGATTAAATTGTTTTAATTTTGATCTTATTAAGTTTTTCTTTCAAAACAACAAGTTATTTTTAATAAATAAACATTTTACGTCGTACTTATATGCTCTGAAAAACAGTTAATTACATACTTTTTAACTTGTTGTAACGAATTAAATTACACTAATAAAATAAACACACACTATCCCTATGTATAACTTGAATGGTTGGACGAATTTTCTTTCCCATCCAAATCTACTGCTCTTCAGTTAATAAACTCACATGCTCCGTTGGGACTAGAATGACTAAAATAGACACCAAAAGACTAAAAAGTCTTCATATAAATTGGTTGTGTAAGAAATTTCGAACTAGCCAGCCTATGTATATTAAATAGCTAGCCAACTACATATATACAAATAGAAACACCAATTTGACCTACTTATTAGACTTTCATGTGTCCGAAAACGCACATAATAAATTATCTCAGATTTATGATAGTTTCTTCTTAATAAAAAAACTCAAAATTGAGTCCTACTGTGTGTAAAATCACTTTTGTTTGCTCCTAATGAAAAAATTTCGACGTAAATTTAGATTTAATCAAACCTAAATACACATACCAAACATCAAATGTAAAACAAATAAAGACAGACGTTTTTTTTAAATGTCAATCCAATGGCTGGGATGTGGATATGACTAACTGGACTACATACATACTACTTTAATTTCAACGTAACGTTCTTCTTTGTAATGGTAAATTGATATGCTTAAGATTTCTTGTTAGAATGAGCAATGGTATATTTCAAGTAATTGGTTCTGCCCCCCTAAATATATTGAGAAAGAAAAAATAATACAAACATTCCTTTATTCTGATGTTTCGTTACACAGACTTTCCTTTATTACGTATAAGGCAATAATATCATTAGAAAATTTAATTTATTTTTTGTATTAATTTCCACCCTCCCTCCAACCCAAATGTTAATTTATTTCCCTAGAACTATATGGAACATGTAGCTGGCAAATGGCCGGGTTAGTTATTTGAGCTGTAATGGATTGGGCTGAAATGCGGATCATAACCCAAACTCACTCAACTCTAATTAAGTTTTAATTGTTTTATTTGTTCTTTTATAATATTTTGATAACTTTAAAAATTAATATTTTTCTTTATTATGAGTAAATATAACATATTAAATAAAATAAAATGTCTTTTTGAAATAATTTTGACTAGATTTCTCAAAAAACAATTTGGGCTAAATATTAGCTCAAACTTTGATGAATTGAAATCAGTTGGGCTGAGCTAATAAATGAGTGGGTCAATTATCAGCCCAAACTTAAACAAATTAGGCAAATTATGATTTCATGGACTGATTTTGTCACCTCTAATGGAACATAAGAAACAGAGGATGGAGTACAAGTTTTATGTCTTAGCTTGCTATTATGAATTACTAACCAAGTTCAAGATTAATGAGTTTAACTTAAAACTTTTTTTTAATAATCGTGGTATTATTTGGTCGGCTTGCATGTACCCGAGGAATCTTAATGGTTCAATTGGCCGAATACTTGAACTTTTAATTTGTTGGTGAAGATTTAATTCCCCACCTTGTAATCTACTTCCCCATTTTTTCTTCCCCTGCCCCAATTATGCACAAATCTTCCATCAACATCTGCATGTGTATAAGGT
Source organism: Datura wrightii (assembly GCA_035772735.1). Lineage (NCBI taxonomy): Eukaryota > Viridiplantae > Streptophyta > Magnoliopsida > Solanales > Solanaceae > Datura > Datura wrightii. Next base: position 32,830,957 of record JASDFA010000014.1, read on the forward strand.
AATTTTATCTATTAAAATTTGGATAGATGAAAAGTAATCACCTAGAGTTTGTCTCTCCATTAAGATTTGAACTAGAGATCTTATAATTCTCAACCCTCTCCATTAACTATTAGGTCATACTCCTGGACTTAACCTAGCCTTTCTTATATGCATTATGGATCTTCTAGTTTCATTAATCTATAATTTCATTGAAAATTTAAGCTAAAGTTGTATGAAATCGTATAAAATTAAAGGACATTTTGATATAAATACGCTAAAGATTATCACCACTAACTTTTCTCTATGTGAAGGGGAGGTTCATTCTAAAGAAGATGGATAATAAAACAATTTTTTCCTGCGTCAAGAAAAATGTCACTCTTATGTGTACTTGGATTGCTACTTCAAGTTAATTGGCCAAAAATCTCAAGTACATAATAATCTATTCCAAAAATAATAAATGGCCACCAAACATTACAGCTTTGTAATTAATAGCACAACTAAATTAGAAAGAAGCAATATTGATAATGAAATTGAAAGGACATAAAGTCTTGGTTGGTTGAGAAAGTGAGTCAAGATTTGTCCCAAATCACACTCGAAGAAATTGCTAGTAATATGCTTGGCAACCAAAGACTAGAAAGCGAAAAAAATTATTACGTGTTTCCATCAAATTAATAAATTCGTGACATTAATAATAAAACTATCATATCAGTAATAAGTTTGTGACATTAATAACAAAGCTTTCGTATCTGTTTATTTTTCATTTCATTTTCCTTTTTCTGTTCATCTATTGTATAAAATATCAATTTACTTTCATATTTAGAATATCATTTGATGTAAATATCAAGGATGTGTTCAAAATATAGAAAAAAATTTCTTTAAGTTGGTTAAATTATTTTGAAAAATATGTTTTCTAGAAAAAAAAGAGTTATTTGAAGATGAGGAAAATGATCTCTCTATAATAACAACAACAATAATATATCCAATATAATCTCATAAATGGGATTAGAAAAAGGTAGGATATATGTACACAGACTTTTTTCTATCTTAATGGGATAGAAAGGTTATTTTGATAGACACTGGGCTCATAAAAGTGCAATCAAAATAGAATATAAAGAAAAATAACAATTGAAGTAACGGTGAAAATAAAATATTAGAATAAGTTTCATAAGTGGCATTCCATATTTGATTATTTCATCTCCACCTCCTAACGCATTCATATTCACCTCTACCTTCACTATCATGTCTCATTGTATCTGTTTAGATTATATATAAATACTTTTAAATAGTATTATTTATTTACGTACTAAGCAAGAAATTCATTTATGAGAATATTTTTTAAAGAAGAATCCAATTTACTTTCTTTCACACATTTCATATTGATCAGATCCTTTCTGTCTATCCTAGTTTAACAGTTTTTGCTAATCAAAGGTAAATCAACCATTATTGCTTCCAAAATTATGTAAAACACAAGTCTGATTTCAACAAACAAAAATAACTACTAGCATTTAACCAAAACCAGTATTTATACACCAATCTACCTTCTGTTGGTGTGAATGTCATTTCTGAATATATACATATATATGAAGTTTATTTTAAAAATTGTGTCGGAATTCACACCAAAAATTTGATAAATTAAAGTCTGGTTAATTTAATAATATCGTCCTTTTCTCAAGGATGAAAGGCAAATATAAATTAATTTAATCCTTATCTTCAAAAGAGATAGTTCATCGGTTTCATTTTACTTGATATTTATATATTTTTTTTAAATAAATTATTTTATCAAAACAAAATTAAAAGAAGTTTATTTTTTTTAAGACTATCTTTATTATTAAAATAATTAAATAAAATATTAATAGTTAAATTTAGATTTCTAAAATACACTTTCTTGATTTAATTTATTTATCTTGTTATTTAGTCTTAAAATTTTATTTTATTTTTTGATAATTTGTTCTAATTTTAATTTTTCAAATTACATGTTTAAAATCACAAAATTTTTTAAAATTCAATCAAAATTAGATAAACCGAGGCTACTAAATTAATATAGGCTCTCAAACACCAAACCCACAAAGCTAGGGATCCACAAAATTCTCAACTATAAAAACCTTACGATAAGGACTTTTAAGTAATTTCACAGTCAACCACCTTCATTTAAAACGAGACCTCCCTCGCCTCACCCTCCATTATTCTTACAAACCATAAGCCTCTGTTTTTTCCCCCCCTCTTCACTCTAACAAAATGTCACTTCCAAAACCAGAAATCCCCAAATCCAAGAAATCCTTCCCGTCGGTGACGACATGTGATACCTCCGCTGTGAGCCACCGCTCTGTCGCGGCGGATCTCGACGGGACCCTCTTGATTTCCCGCTCATCTTTCCCCTACTTCATGCTAGTCGCCATCGAAGCCGGGAGCCTTCTCCGCGGACTGATCCTCCTCCTCTCTTTCCCTCTCATCGCCATCTCGTACGTATTCGTATCCGAAGCACTAGCCATTCAGATGCTAATTTACATCTCCTTCGCCGGCCTCAAAATCCGGGACATAGAGCTGGCTTCGCGGGCCGTGCTCCCGAGATTTTACGCGGCGGACGTGAGGAGGGAGAGTTTCGAGGTGTTCGATCAGTGTAAGAGGAAAGTGGTGGTCACTGCGAATCCGACGATTATGGTTGAGCCATTTGTGAAGGATTTCTTAGGGGGTGATAAAGTTCTTGGAACAGAGATTGAGGTGAATCCAAAGACCAAGAAGGCTACTGGGTTCGTGAAAGGACCTGGAATTTTGGTTGGGAAATGGAAGAAATTGTCAATCTTGAAGGAATTTGGAGAAGAAATGCCTGATATTGGATTGGGTGATCGAGAATCTGATCATGATTTTATGTCCATTTGCAAGGTAATTAATTAACACTAATTTAATTGCAACTCCATACTCTGTTCTTAACTTTACTAGTCATGTTTACATTAATCACAACACTAATTTCTCTTTGATAAATACTCACTCTGTTATTAACATGGCTTTTTTAAATTCCTAGAACGATTAATGTAAAGGGTGAAATTTAAAAATTAAATTTAGTTAATTGTTTTATAAAATAACAAGTATTTTAGAATAGTTAGTTTTGCAAAATATGACAGAGTAAATAGTAATAATGGGAGGAGTGTGACATTATTACTATTTGAAGAGCGGTGATGGAGAGTTTGATTATGATTTTGTGAGCATTTAAGTTTAAACTAATTACTACTATAAGATTTGACAATTGTAGTCCGAATTCTTCATTATGTGTACATATTTGCGACCTTTAGATTAGTAATTAGTATTTCTGTTGGTTTATTTTTATTTATTTATTATACTAAAAATTAATATTTATTTTATTTATTTAATTTAAAAATTAAAATATAATCTATCATTTAGTTTTTAATCTAATTTTATTATTAATTATAGTCATTTTTCCCGTGATGTTGTTGACCAAACATAGCTAATTTTATGACCATGGATGGCCCTTTAACTTGTCATTTTATTATCAGTTATATTAATTATTTTCTCAAGTGGGTTGCGTGAAGAATTCTTATCTATCTGATAATATTTATTAAAATGGAACCTTATCTTTGATGTCTTGTAAGAATCAAAAAATAGATGGGAAAAAAAAGAGCCTCCAATGAATCTGGTTTCCTTAGAAATGTACACTTGAATAAATTAAAATAACTAGGCCATTTAATGTAGCGGTTGAGCCCAAACATGTGAAAGTAAATTGTGAGGGGCCTCACCAATTACTCTCTTACCTGCCCCACTAAGCAGAATCGCGGTGGACCTTATCCATTGATATATACATGTGAATACAAAAGGAGTAACAAAAGGACTCATTTCATTTTTGTTCGGTCACTTATGTATTGAATAATAAATGCACCTGAAAACCATGATGTTACAACCAGATTTTATTTGACCTTTGTGTAAATTGAATTTTGTATCAATTTCGAACCAATCAACAGCTTATCTACATTTACATCCTTGTCTATATGCTAACATATGTATGTCAATCGAACAGGAGGGTTATATGGTGCTCCCTAACGAATCAGCCAAACCAGTACCACTTGATCGCTTAAAAAGCAGATTGATCTTCCATGATGGTCGCCTGGTGCAGCGCCCAACTCCGTTCAACGCGTTAATCACCTACATTTGGCTGCCATTTGGATTTGCTCTCGGGGTGTTCCGAGTATACTTCAATCTCCCTCTCCCGGAGCGCATTGTGCGTTATACGTATGGGATGGTAGGGATCAACCTCGTGATCAAAGGCCCTCGACCACCTCCACCATCACCGGGGACCCCAGGGAACCTCTACGTGTGTAATCATCGTTCGGCCCTCGATCCAATAGTCATTGCCATTGCGCTCGGGAGGAAAGTGTCCACTGTCACGTACAGCGTGAGCAAGCTCTCGAGATTCTTGTCACCAATTCCAGCCATTGCCTTGTCGCGTGATCGCGAAGCTGATGCTGCAATGATCAAGAAATTGCTCGAGAAGGGCGATCTAGTTGTGTGTCCGGAGGGGACCACATGTCGCGAGCCGTTTTTGCTGAGGTTCAGCGCTCTGTTCGCTGAGTTAAGCGATAGGATCGTGCCAGTAGCAGTGGACACGAAGCAGAACATGTTCTACGGTACAACTGTCCGCGGGGTGAAGTTTTGGGATCCGTATTTCTTTTTCATGAACCCGAGACCAACTTATGAAGTGACATTTCTTGAGCCATTGCCAATGGAAATGACTTGCAAGGCTGGTGGAAAGACATCAATTGAGGTAGCCAACCATGTGCAGAAAGTGTTGGGTGGTGTTCTTGGTTTTGAGTGCACTCAGTTGACAAGGAAGGATAAGTATATGTTGCTTGGTGGAAATGATGGCAAAGTGGAGTCCATGTACACCAAAAAAGCCTGAACTGAAATTTCATTGGGACAAAGTATTATAGCCTTTAATAGCTTTTGGGGATTTTGCTAGTAAAATTTGTGTTTCGACGTTATATAGAACTCTGCTATTGAAGGGGTTATGTTTTTTACATTGATATATTAGTTGCTCTCTATTTGAGCCGTGAAAGCCACCATTGGTGCTTGCATTATGATAGGTTATCTACATCACATCCTTTGAGATGGTGCCCGTCCCCAAACCCTGCTATAATACGGAATGTTTTGTACATCAAGCTATCCTTTTATTAGTTACTCTGTATTCATATTCAAAGGACAATATTAGTTGAAATCAAATTTGTGCCTGGACTAGCTTCTCTTTACTGTTTCTGTGCTTTTCCTTATTCACTTTTTTTGTTTTGACACTCAAGTGCAATTTCAGGACTACTAAAAATACTTTTTTAGTTGTGACTATTTTACACCTGCATGGTTTAAACTTTGAGAAACCTTCTACGGAACTCTCTTATTTTTTGAATTACAAAAAGAGATTTCATTGTATTTTTGAAGAAAAAATAAACTATTACACCGTTATAATTAGTTCAACATGATTACAATTCCTATTTGCATGGAATAGAAGAAAATAATTGAGCTCAAGTTTTATGCACGGACAATGTATAATGTAAATTTTTATATAATTTAATTAAGTTAATCTATAATAACAAATAACTTTATGCTTATTAAACCAAATTTAATTACTTGTCAGATAGATTAGATAACTAACTGTTGGGATCTATGTAGTTTTGATGATTGACAAACTCGATGAAACAGGTCATCTAAGTTGTTCCAAGGGAGTATAAAATTTACTGTATAAAGAAGCTGACATGACAACAGCAAATGTTTCAATAAACATAAGCTGCACGTATCAAAAGATCGTTAAACCATGTCACTCGCTCTAAGTGAAATAAACATGTGCAAGATTGAAGTGTTGGAGTTCTACTACAATACCAAATAAGCAAAGAGTTTGACTTGAAGAAGGAGTCTCACTTGAAGTAGAACTTTAAGTCAAGAAAAGTTTGATTTGATGGGCAATTCGAAGTGAAGAACAACTCTATGAAGATTGTACTGCTGATTTGTAAGAGTTGGAATTTGATTAAAACTTAAGAGAAGCCAAGAGATAAACTTGAAGGACTCCTACTTGGAGTAGACTTCTAATGTGGGCAAAGTAATTGCTGCAAAGATGTTGAAGAGTTGTGTATATATAGAAGTGTGACTTCTTAAAGCAACTCGTGCACTCACAAAGAGAAAAAAAAATTTGTAAAAAGTGAGATTTTGCATCATTTGGAGTGTGAAGAAATTCAATTGACGAACTTGATCCAAATAAAGTAATAGGCTAGAGTTAGCAATCTTGTACTAAGAGTTAGTCATTGAGTTGTAATTGATGTAATCTTAATTCAGTGAGTTATAAACTGAATTAAGAGGATTTTGTCTTCAAGTAGAGTATACTAAGAGATGTTGGAAACACATTCCTAGGGAGCAGTGTGAACATCTAGGAATTAGAGTTTATATTCCTTTAGGTTACAAGTGTTGTAATCTGTTGTTTGAAAAGGCTCTTTGAAGTTAATGAAGTTGGAGAAAATCCTGTGGAGGTACGAGTCGTGGTTTTTCACCTTTTGAGCCGGGTGTTTTCCACACTAAATCACTGTCTCATTTACTTATTGTTTTATTCACATAAGTGGAACACGTCTAGAGACTTGTTTCATTCGTAGGCAAACAGTAAAGATAAGTCCTTACGTCATGCAACCTAACACTAACTATGATGATAGTATTATATATATATACATACACACACATAATGTCAAAAAAATGAAAGGTTAGAGGAATGCATGAAATCAATTTGGGCCTAAAAGATGAAGCCTGATCCATGATTGGGTTAGGTTGGACTACGTCTTGGTGGATTATTTTAGGAAATTATGCCCACTGGCCTTGAAAATAAATGGTCTTAAATTTTTTACTCTCGTTTGTTCCAACACTCAAAAAGTTTTCTTAAAAAGATGGAGAAACTTCAAGATCTGCTACTTACATGTTCAATGCGACACCTATGGATTAGAAAACTGGAAAATGGTGGTTGTGGAATCTTTCGATGCCATTTTTCATCATCATAGGTATCTTTTTGACTTGTCGCCTGCAGAATAATCGGTCATGTATGAAAATTTAAAAGGATATTTTAAAAGTATAGCCAAATTTTAATGAAGAAGTTCATGATGAGGATGCGTTTGTTTTGTAAAGTTGATGAAAGATAAATTTATATAGATGAATTGAGAAGAGAGGACCTAAAACGAGGAAATGCTATAATTCAATATAATTTATCTTTTATTTTATAATTAGAATAAAAAATCTCTCTTTTAAAATTTTTTGGCTTTTCATTTTATTTTATTTATGATGCTTGAAGAATTGTAGGTTTTCACTAATTTCTTGTGTAATCCAAAAGATTCTAATTATGAAAGTACAAGCCAATGCTAGGAAGGTATCTACATATCTATGCACGATACACGTAGGCCAATATTTTAAAGATTTTAATTACATATAAATTTATTTGCTAATTAAAATTTTGATTGTTGCACAAAGTAATTATTAATAATAATAAAATTTAAAAAGTTTATCTCTCATACCTACTTAACTCCCCGAATTATTAAATATAACAATATTTTTTCTTATTTACAAATATAACAAATATATTTCAAAATATAACATATTTGGAAGGGGGAAAAAAGAATATTTTCCTTCTCATTTTCTTTCTCCTTCTCTGTCAACCTCCTTTTCAGCCTCTTTTTCTTCTTTTTTTTTTTATTTCTCCGATTTACAAAAATTTTCTTTGTAAATTAAAATTTGAATTTCACATTGATGAATTTTTGAAGCTTCAAAGTTGAAATTTAATTTTAAAATATTAAAATAATTATGAATTGGGTGTGGTTTCAAAATTTTGAAATTATCTTAGGGAGATTATATCTCAAATTTAGATTTGATGTCATTTTGAATAAAATTTCAGATACAATCTTGAATCCCAGCATGAATGAAGCATGAAGCTTCAAAGTTGAAACTTGATTTTGAAAAATTAAGATAATTTCGAAGTGGGTGTGGTTTCAAAAGTTAGAGAATACCTTGGAGAGCATATATCTCAAATTTATTATGCTTTTATGTAGATTTGATGTGGTTTTAAATCAAACTATATTAAAGTTGTATAAATTTAAGTTTATGTTGTTGTAGTTGTATTAAATTTGTATGAAAATTGTATATAATGTTTGTTGTAGATGTATTAAATGTTTAAAAAATATAATATAAATTTTTATATTATTATATATATATATATATATATATATATATATATATATATATATATATATATCGAATTAGAGTGAATTTTTTAAGCCTTTAGTGAGATACACACACTTTATGCTGATTTCTTATAGTTTTCATACACAAAACTTTGAGCGAGATATACACATTTCAAACCATTTTTATGCACAAAATTTTGAGCGAACTTATAGTTAAAAAGACTATGTTATATTTTGTAAACTGAAAAATCTTGATATACTTTGTAATATTGAGTGGTATTTATGTATATATACGAAATTTGCCCCTAAACTAAAACTGCAAAATCGAACTGGAAGTCCAATAAAATAATTATAGAACCGTTTAAAAATCGTTAACGTAATAATCTAATACCAATAAATTAATAACATTTTTTCAATTTGATTTATCGGTTAAACCGATTTTTATGCATCCCCGATCTCAAGTTCGAGAAACATCCCAAAGAAACTATATGTTCTTTTACTTTTCGAGAACAATATTATTTGATTTTATTAGGGATAAGACATAAGAATCCGTTGAACTATACTCTAATGTATATTATTTATATTATTTTATTATATATATATATCGATTCAAAAATAAAGTGTGCCAAAACGAATTTTATATATATCGATTCGAAAATGAAGTGTGCCAAAATATAATTTTCATGTTCCTAGAAGAAGTTTAGGCTTTCATAATTCTTGATAAGGCATATGAAGGAGTGGTGTCGTTTCTCAGACGTGACTGACTTCACTTCCGAAAACGAAGAGACTACCTGTATGAAGAGAAAAATAGCTCAGCCTTGTGGCATGACAGAAAGCAAGACATGTGGTATTGACAAGAGAAAAGTCATGACCATGTCTCTCATGATTTTTTTTCTATAATTGCATATGCAATTGGAAATATGTTATTATTAACATCGAGTCTAATCGCAGCTGACAATTGAGTTTCATACATCGGACCATTTTACCACAAACATCTACACCTATAAGCTTTCTTCAACCTGCCTTGAATCCCTCTTTACAAGCACCAAAACACACACACACACACACACACACACACACACATATATATTTTTTGAAATCTCTAACTTGTCAGGAATTTCATTTTTTCTATTAATTTCACAAAAATAGAACTATCAAGATTTGTCCTCTCAAGCTCAGTGCAGTAATCCCACAATGATATCACCATCAATTAATGCAATGACTTTTTTTTAGTCCTTCTAGCTTGATTTGTACTAACATGAGCTTTCAATTACCAACTAATGATATCTCAAAATTCAAATGTTTTTCAATTTTTGTTAACTAATTTCACTAAGATATATTCTTGCAATAAAAGAAGATGTGATCATCTTGTTACACTTTGTCACTATGCATTCTCGACACTATAAATTTCCATTTACAAGTTGAGTGTATGCATTCAGCTCTCATTCTCATCTTATCATTTTTGTGCCACCGGATATACCTTCCTTCATGAGTATTTCCGCAAATTTTAAAATTCTTTTTTATTTTTAAAAGTATATTCAAGAGCGAGTACTTGATTCATCCCATTTGTCTTAGGATTATGTTTAGGAAAATCAAAACTCTTGTTGCAATCACTATCCAAACTAAATATATTTTAAAAATTCAGACAATCTAGATCCCCTTATTCATTTAATAGATCATTGTTAACCTCGACACTGACAAACTTACTATTATTTTCAAAACTTTGTTTCCCTAAACTTCATTTAGCACTTGTTCTGTTGAAATTTGAAATTTCATTTTCAAAATCTTCAAACTTATCATAACTAGACGAGTTTTCTGGTTTAATAAATTTCTCAGTAACTTGACAAGTATGTTGCACTTTTGTAGTACTGATCATTTTACCTTTTATATTATATTCCATCTCCGGCATTTCAAAGTAAGAGTCCAGATGCTTAAAGCATATCTCAACTACGTTTATCTTTGGAAATAGATTTGGCTATTGTGCGAGCTTCTACTTCAGTACATACTAGTCACAATATAGTACCAAACTTTCCACCTTTGCGCCAAAATGTCACTTGATGTAACCATAAAGCTCTGCCATCTTCCTTAGGCTAGTCATATTATTAAGATCTATTGGCATCACATTATCAAAGTATTTCACGATACCTCCAACATAGTGTTTAGTTGGTTGATGCTTCATCAAACCCTTGTAATATATTTAATGGTGAAAACTTCTAGGTCAAGTACATGGTCCGTTGACAAAACAAAGAGCATATTTTATAAGGATTCCAAACTAAAATTATTTAAAATAAAGAATAAGATCATTTAATTTAAATTTAATAAACAAAAGTCCCGTACTAAATAATATAATGCAAATAGATATAAAATATAAAAACGACTTATAACTTGACAATATTTAGTTTTTCTATATTGAAGTTGAATAATAAAAAAAGTCTTCAAAATCATGAACAAAAAAGTGTGTTGTCTTCTCCAAAACAAAGAAATAACATAAATAGAAAAAAAGTAAAGATTCTCTAAAATTAATTGAATCTTAAATAAACAATACAAATCAGATCTTTACCATAACAAGGGTTTACTTCTATTTCGCTATTCCTTCTGATGAATATTGTTGTAGAGTAAAGAATACCAAAAGCCAAGTTTTTGGCTTTAGAAGAATATTTTGGCGCCAAGAGAGAGAAGATATTATGGTTTTTTAATTCTCATATGGATGATGGGACAAGTTTAAGAAGAAAGACTTTTTTGCGACTTTGCAGTGTGTGTATTGTCATTAACTTTGTGCAAGTTAACGTTAATATATATAGAGTCTCTGTTATATATAAAAACTAAAGCTATCCACTTTTAAATACTTAAGAGATATTTTATATTCCATCCTATATATAAGGGATAAATATATTCCTTCAACCTATACTTAAGAGACCATCTAAGTCTTCTCCTCTCACGTTTAGAAAGCTTAAAGTATCAAAAATATTTCGAAAAATATATTTAATGAACCATTTTAAACCTGCGCACAAACATAAGGAATATTTATATTATTTTCTCTTACCAATTTAGGTAGGGTTTTAATCAAATTTTATCAAACTTACTTTTGTTATAAAAATGAGACAAAATTAAATAATTTTCATGTAACAAAATAAAAAATAATAACTTTTAAATAATAAACACAAAGTTAGATAACTACTCGTAGAATTTACTCATTTTTTGATTTAATCTTCTTCACTTTATATAGTTATGAATTTCTATGATATAATCTGTTGATATTATCGCATTTTTGAATTAATTGAAATATTGTGTGTTTCTGTAATGCTAGATGTTCAAGTTCGTTTATGTTATCAGTCTTCTCTCAGGTTCGTATTAAATTAAGTCCAACTATAATTTATTTTATCATACCATCCTATGAAATTAAAATATCATTATGGAACGTAATATCGAATTGATCATAAAATAATAAATTTATAAATTTATCCGGTCCTCATTATATATGTACGAATTGTTTTTTATTCGATATTTAATATTTGTATTGATGCCTCAGATAATCACGCGTTATAGATTCTATTATGATGGTAGCGATCCAATAAAAGTTTTTTCATATGTAGGACTCCAACCCGACACCTTTGATTAAGGATTATATGAAACTCCCTTCGTTTTAATTTGATTGTCTTAATTTTACACGAAATTTAAAAAAACAAAAAAGACTTTTGAAGTTTATAATTTTAAATTAAAGATATTTATTTAATTTTAATTTGACATAAAATTTAAGAAATTATTATTTTTAAAAAAAATTATAATATAAAAATATATAAAATATATCAAAATATATTTTAATCTCATGATATTAAATATATCACATAAAAAAATTATTAAAAAAATTGACCAAAACGAAAAAACGTAGGGAGTAATTTTTTCCACTATACTCGAAAGGCAAAAATTATTGTTATTCAAATGTTAAGTCTATTCTTTTATGAGAATCGACGATGAAGGGCTTTTCAGTAAAAGCGATAGCACACAGTTTTCATCTGAATACCCAAAACTACCCTCAGCGTCCCACCTTGTTGATATCGATTTCCCACTCTTAAATCATCCTAGTTTGGTCAAACATGCAGGGGGTATTCCCGAGATTTTAACTTGTTCGCTCGGATAACCTCTCAAAATCGCAGTGGATGAACCGCCACGTGTCAGTTTCTCAGCCCTCTATTGCTTTGGGTTGTATCGACGCCCACTGAGATTTTTACTTTCCCGCTTTTCAGAAAAAAAAAAAACAGAAAATATAAGTACCAATATTTCCACTGAAATTCGGACGAAGAACATCACTCCTGCTGTTATCTTCTTTCTCTGCACAGTTTTTAGAGAGAGAAGTTCAGATTCTTTTTAATCTGAGGGAGATAACGAATTCGTGTGAAGCTGAGATTGTTAGCTGCCGGAAATCGTAGTCGCCGGTGACAATGGCTATCGGCGCCGTTGTTTCTAATCGGAATTTCGGTTGTTTTATCGGTTCAGGTAAACAATTCTCCGTCTTTGAAAACTTTCGCTACTTAAGTGTTTCTGCTTAGCTGTTTAGCTGATTAGTTCAGTATACGGAAGTTGTGAATTTCTGCGGCAAATGTTCCGACTTTCTAGCATTTTGAGAATTAGTGAAGAAGTATTGGACGGTGGATGCATGTGGCAGTTGATTGCATTTCTGTTGAATTTGTGAATGTAGTTTTTCATGATTAGAAAATTTTAATTTTGGTGGAAATTCGGCTTAAAGTAAGTCGCATAAGGACTTGAACTTCGTGACAAAGTTTTGCTGTTTTTTTTTTTTTTTTTTTTTGGTGCTAGCTTCTTGGACTTTATGCTGGAGTACTGTTTTGACTCAATGCTTGAGTTAACCTGTAGAGTTATACTGGTATCTAAAGGAATCGTTTGCATGCAATTGGATAATTATAGATTTTTTGTGGCGGAGATTTTAATTTGGCCATTTAATTGTTTATTTAGATCAAGAATACATTGGATGTGGAAGAGGTAATAATAATGGTATTCCTTTAAGCGACTATATCCAGGTTGATTTTGTAGACTATTTCAATTAAGACAAAGCTTAATAGATGTTTGGACATGAATTTGAAATCATTGATTTGGACCGAGGTTGATTCGAAGTTGAAGTTTCGTTTCAACATGTCATTTGGATTTCAAAAGTTGCACTTTTTCTCGTAAGTATGCAAACCTCACAATTTGTGAAAACTATCAGAACTTCCCAATCTTATATAATCTTACCAAATGGGCAAAATATAGTTCATAAACAAGGCATTGTAATAGACTAAGGCAGCACATAAATAAATCGTATATCTCGATGTTCCTTTTGATATGAATAAATGCTTGTGGTTACATGTTATTTTTACAAACTTTCAAATATGCAGAAATTTAAAAAGATTCACCGGTCCAATAAATCAATAATAGTAGTAACTAGCTCCGTTCCTATTTAGTTGTCAAGATAAGGTTTTGCACAACCTTAAGAAAAAATTAATTAAAGTGTAATTTGACTAATATAATTATGGTCTTTTTTTGTAAATAATAAACTTATGGGTCAAGTTTTAAATTTTAAAAAAATTAAAATCACAAACTTGAGATTAAAGTGTAACAATGACCATTTGTTTCTTATTGGACATCTGGTGCGTGGATAATTTAATATGGGGGCCGAACATCATAAATCATAAATTGGGATGGGTCTGACTCTAATACCATGTAAGGGAAATGGATTTTGAAATGGATCTTGGGTCTACCTTAACCCCCAAAAGCTAGCTTGTGAGGGGAGAATCAGCCAAGTCCACGTAAGGAGTCCATAATTCCCTCATCCCACCTTTGTGGGACTTTACACTCTTGACTTTCTAAAGGACTGTCCTTTAGCACAAACTTATGTAATGTAATGGATGATTTGATAAATATTTATTATACCTGACAAACTAAGAGAATGTTAAGACTCCAAAATCGGGATAAATAAATGTACATACACAAATTAACTTGTAATTTGACTCAATTAATTGGAGACATATATGTGAATACTACAAATTCAGGGAATCTTGTGATTCCTGTTGGTCATAGAAAATGCTGCAATAAACTAAGTTGACCTCTGGATAAGCGAGTGTTTTGAAAAGTAAAGAGCAGAGTCTTCTAACTTTTTCTTTTTCACTTCACTTGTAGTTTCTATGGAGCACTCTGAATAGTAAAGTGAAATGTAAAGATCAGAATGTTAGGCAGCACTTGTGGCTGCAAAAACTAAATTTTACACTTCACTGAAGCCTTTTCCTGATTTTGTCAACTTGATCTATTCAGTTCTTAGTATCTTGCATCTTCGTGGTGCCTTAGTTAATAAATCAATGAACTATGTCAACAGGCAGAGAGCAGTATACAGTACATCACCGTGGAGAGCGATTGGGGTTTGCTGCTTTGAAGTATGCTCAGAGGAATATGTTATACAATGAGCGGTGTCTCTCAAGGAGTGGCTTATCGTACTCAGGTTGCATAAATAGGTCCCAACCCCAATCTGTTGGACCTTTGGATGGTAAATCTTTTGGATCGAAATCACCATTTTATGTTGAAGTCATTCAACCTAACTGCTTTAGTGGAAAGTCTCATGTCATCAATCCTAAGCGAAGAACAAAAAGATGGGAATGCTATCTTTCTGCTTCTGACTCAGGTAACAGTTGGATTCAACCAAGGAAGCTGGATAAGCTTGGTTTCGCTGATGGACAAAAGCAGCAGATAAAGCATGCTGCAGTAAATAGAACGCAAGCCGACTACAAATCTGATGAGTATGACATAACTGGTGCTTTGGAGTCTCTTGTGTCATCAGAAGGGGCAAGTGAAGCCATTTTGGTGGGAGGGGTTGAGCAAGCAAAACCTTGGTGGGAGCAATTCCCAAGAAGATGGATTGTTGTACTGCTGTGTTTTGCTGCATTTTTGTTATGCAACATGGATCGTGTGAGCAATTCATCCAACTTTTATTCTTGATACTTAGCTTTCCATTCTGATCTCATGACCCCTCCTAAGATTGGATATTATAATGCCTATTTTGGATGATTGAGTGTAGTGGTCATTGCTTAACTTCTTCTTCTTCTTCTTCTTCTTTTTTTTTAAATAAATAAATACACCTAAGCATAATTGATTCCGTAGCTTAAACACATGCAAAAGTTCATGGCAACTATATTAACTATTGCACATCCTAAGTTTTCAATAATCACCATCAAACTTAGTTCCTTACAAACATGATCATGAGATTCTAGCTCATTTTGCTTCAAGCTTAATTATAGATTAAGTCACTAAAGCTGTTAAAGTTCTTAAAGGTAGCTGAATAAAAAATGAGTTTCCTCCTTCCATACTTTTTCTATTCATCTGTTTTGATATTATTTGATACAAAACCATGTGTGACCCCTTATTACTTCCCTAACTCAGCTTCCACTTTGTTTTAGGTAAACATGAGCATTGCAATTCTTCCGATGTCAAAGGAATTTAGCTGGAACAACGCTACGGTTGGTCTTATCCAGTCCTCCTTCTTCTGGGGCTATCTTCTCACTCAGGTTTTCTTCATTTTAACATTGTCTTGGTCATTTCTAGTTCATTAACGTTTTCCTGTTCCAGTACAGTATTTGATCGATCTGTTGGATGATAGATGTGGTTTTCATGTATTCTGTCCATGTCTCAACCTTAGGTTTTATCTATCATTAAGTTCTAAGCTTACCTTAGAACTCTACTCTAGGTAGCCACAGAAGAGGGACGAACACGTAGGAGAATTAATTCAATTTCTGATATGCTATTCTCATGTGCTAGATGAACCAATGTCTTACTTCTGTTTACATGTTCTATATGCAGATTGTTGGAGGAATATGGGCAGATAAACTTGGTGGGAAAGTAGTGCTTGGCTTCGGAGTTGTCTGGTGGTCGATTGCAACTGTTTTAACACCTTTTGCTGCTAGACTTGGACTTCCGTTCTTACTTGTCGTGCGTGCCTTAATGGGTATTGGGGAGGTTAGTCTCTATATATTCTTTTTCCCAGTTTCTTCCAAAATCTCTGATGCAGCTGATTTCTAACACTGTAAGTTGTCGGCTACTGAGTAGCCTGAAATTGTTCTGGTTATGGACATTGAAAGAAAACCAATTGCTTCATGCTTAGCTATACTAAACATAGTGGATTTAAGAAGATACATCTCATAAACTTATGGATCAATTGTGGGGCCTCACTGCACACTCTGATTCTTTTGTACCAGAACTGTGGTTGGTAAGGAGTTAAATCAGTTGTCACATACATAGTCTCTTGTTCTGACTATGTAAATTATTGTCAGGGTGTCGCAATGCCTGCCATGAATAATATGCTCTCAAAGTGGATTCCTGTCTCAGAAAGAAGCAGATCTCTTGCTCTAGTGTATAGTGGAATGTATCTTGGTTCTGTTACAGGATTAGCTTTCTCTCCTATTTTGATCCAAAAGTTCGGATGGCCTTCAGTGTTCTATTCCTTTGGGTCCCTTGGAAGCATCTGGTTCGCACTGTGGTTGACCAAGGTGAGTTTGTCTGCTTTTTCTGTATCTTTGACTTCTGTTATTTTTATGGTCTTCCAAAATTTTCATGACTTCATGTCTTTATTTCTCCCTTTTCACTGCTTTCATCAGATTGGCTTAAGATTAAAGAAACCTTCGTGCTGCTAGTTGGGAAGTCTTAATAATGTACAGAGTTATTAGTTTTCAGCTTCTAAGATCATGGTTTAGACCTAAAACTTAGGTGCGTCAGTTTCATGTCAATGGATCAAAGATGTCTGGTTGTTATTTCCTTTCCATGATTTTCATGGTTGAAACATCACTAAGTGATATGGTTTTAGCAACACTAATTTGTGGGTTCTTGCGAAAAGGATGAGATCTTGGAGTCCAGTTCTGTCTGGTTTATTTTTTCTGTGCCATGATATCTGAGTCCTACCTGACTAGTACTAATTTGTTATACATTATTCATTAACTGTTTTGCTTTGCAGGCATATAGCTCTCCGAAAGATGATCCAGGACTTACTGAGCAGGAAAGGAGGCTGATCATGGGTGGAAGCGTCTCTAAGGAACCTGTTTCTAACATCCCGTGGAAACTAATTTTATCGAAGGCACCTGTCTGGGCCCTCATTATCTCTCATTTCTGTCATAACTGGGGAACATTTATTCTACTGACATGGATGCCTACATACTATAGTCAGGTATCTCGTACTGCTGTCTGGAATGGTTGCTTGACATCATATTTTATGTTCATTTTGCATTGGTCTCGGCTAGTCTTCTGACATTCTTTTCTTTTTTTTGTGTGTATTTGTGTCTTTTCTTTTTCATTCTTCGGTGGAGTGTGTCATGTAACTGTTTAATTAGAGGTTCCTTGACAAGATAATATAAATCTCAAGATAACTTGAAGCGCTTTCTGGGTCTTCTATATCGTCAATTAATCAGCTATGCTAAATTCTCAAATTAGCTGTGCTTGGCTAATGCATTCTGTTCTATTCTTTTTTCAAGTCTATTTTCTGGCTTTCCGATGTCAATATTTCATGTGGCATCATCAAAAATTAGTCTTGCTATCATTCAAGACCCTGTTAGATGTTCAGAATTTTCAAGGCGCTAGAATTTTTAACTATAATGCTGAATCTGAAGTAATCATCTTGTGAAAATTGCAGTTACTTATACTACAACTTGAATTTGGACTGGTCCATTTTGTCATACCTCTAAAAGTGCTTACCTTACTAGCTGTAGTGGATCTTGACTTTTCACTGTTTTTGTGGGTTGAATTTATAAGGTTTCGGGTTAATCTATCTGAATTGACTCAATGCTCATTGATTAATTAGAAAATGGTACCGTATTTAGAGGCAAACCTCACTGTGCAAGCTGATTAAGGTTTCTCATTCGAATCTTCTTATCTCTTCAGGTTTTGAATTTCAACCTCACCGAATCTGGATTATTCTGTGTGTTGCCATGGCTGACCATGGCCATATTTGCAAATTTAGGCGGTTGGATTGCCGATACACTTGTGAGCAAAGGATTTTCCATAACATCAGTTCGTAAGGCAAGGACTTCAATAGAACTCTTGTATACAGTTTTATATAGTGTATAGCATATAGTTTAACCATCTAATCATGTTGTTTCTAATATAACTCCACCTAAATAAATTCACAGATTATGCAATCGATTGGTTTTCTGGGCCCTGCTTTTTTTCTTACACAATTGAGCCATGTGAAGACTCCTGCATTCGCAGTCCTATGCATGGCGTGCAGTCAGGTCAGTGCCATCGGATAATGGAATGACATACTTTTGGGAGATTCTTTCAAGTGTGTTGATTAAAATATTAATTTGATATTTTTGCAGGGATCGGATGCATTTTCTCAGTCTGGCCTCTACTCTAATCACCAAGACATTGGACCACGTTACGCTGTAAGTACTTTTACTTCATATGCATGGCAAAATCAAAAAGAAAAGCTCTTAATGTTGATTGTCATGTCTGGAATTGTTTCTCCTACTTTTTCCCCTGGTTATATGGTCATTGCGCTGCCAGGAAGCAACTTGTGGACTTTTATCTTTACATCATTAGTGAAAGTTCTTTTCTGGGCACTGTTAACTACTACTCTCCTCGTTCCAGATCATGTGATACTTTCTTTTTTAGTCCATTTTAAAAAGAATGAGACATTTCTAAATTCGAAAACAATTAACTTTACACTTCTCAATTTACCATTAGTGAGAAGCTTTTATAACCACTCAAATGTTATAACATGCTTAAGGCCCCAAGTTTCAAAAGTTTTACAGTGACACAAATGCTACAGCATATTTAGAACCACAAGTTTCAAAAGTCTTCATTTTTTTCTAAACTCCATGCCGATTCAAACTTTACCACATAAATTGGAATGGAGGGAGTATATTTTATGAATTAGTAATCAAGAAACTTGTTTACATTGTGTTAGCTTGTTGGTTGGTGGCTGTAAACCTCTGCTAAGGCTTATCTGACCAATCATTTATTGAACAGAACAGTTCGGACATTACATAGCTTGTTTTTTAAATTTAGATGTTTGAAGCTTTTGTATACTTTCCCCTCCTGCAGGGAGTCTTGTTGGGTTTATCTAATACTGCTGGTGTGCTGGCTGGTGTCTTCGGTACAGCTGCAACTGGATACATACTACAAAAAGGTATCTATGTTGTATATTTTCTTATATCAGTTTGGGGGTTCTGAATGAGAACGCCGGCTTTGAGTTAATTTATTCAACGGTATTCCTGTATTTTCCTTGTGCAGGGTCTTGGGATGATGTATTTAAGGTGGCTGTTGTATTATACATCATAGGCACATTAGTCTGGAATTTCTTCTCAACTGGAGAGAGGATCCTCGAGTAAATAATCTCTGTTGTTGCAAAGAAAGCCCAGTGTAACTGAAGAAATCAAAGAAGTGCAAATCCATCAAAGTTTACTACAAGCTTAAAATACAGTTAAGAGTACAAGGTTTTAATGCCCCCAGGTTTATACCTAGAAAAGGACCCTGCAAACAGTTTTCCGAGTTGCCTATGGAAAGTTTCTCCTTAAAGGTGATCTCTACTTGCATATAAATCTTTGGATCATGCTTAGTCAATAGCTAATCTGGGTAATTTGACTCTGTAAATGTTAGTAGTATATTTGCTGGCATGGATTTTCCATAGAAAACCTTTATATGAAGCCTGGACATTTCTATAGCCAGAGCATTTTCCTTCAGCCTTTGATACAGTTTGCTAGTCATCGTGTTTATTATGGTTCCATTGTCCATGTTTAATATGTCTCAGGATGCGCTGATCTGACACTTAACGATGGGACGCTAAAAAAAGTTACAGGAAACTTGAGATAGGATAGTACGACATTTGAATTACTTTCACTTACGAGCACTCCGTTATTCGTTAAACTTGTATTCTAAATTTAGTTTTTCCCTGACCAAACTCAGTACTCTCGCTTAAGTTTTTCAGGGTAAGATTCTCACTGATGGATAAGAGAAAAGGATTTTGCAAGACTTCCATAACTGTTTTCAACTATATTCCCTTCTTATTTTCCTTGGTGACTCGAATCTATATTAGGGTTGGAGGGGGAGGGTGGTTGCCATCTGAGCAACCTTTCTTGTGTTTTCAATTATATTTTCAACATTAAAGAAGTATGCACAATGTTTTAAGAGCAAACCCCTCTTCTGTTTTCAACATTAAAGAAGTATAAATGTTTAAAAGGAAAAATCGGTTCATCTTTATTAAACAGGAATAACTTAAGTAAATTATAAATTATATTTATTATTTTCTTAATGGGTATGAAAAGAGCTAAAATAAATGTTTTAGGTTCAATATAAGCACTTAAATGTAGAGTTGTGGCGGCAAGAGCCCAGAAACAACAAGGAAATAAAACAAACACCATTATTCAAAAATCATAACAAGATATAAAGAATTAACATATACCAAAAAGAGTGTGAAAAAGTAGAAAATACAAAGAATTCAGGTTGAACCAAACATAGTAAAAGGAACAAATAAAGGGGTCAGCTTTAGGATACTAAAATAATTCAAATAAAGAAAAAAAAAATAGTGCTAGCTAGTACTTGTACAACTTATTACTAGTAAAATTATCCAGTTGTGCCCATCTACCACCCAAAACAAAAAGTTTCTCCCACAATGAATGTGATGTACCTTAAAATCATGTGAATACCACCATTTCTCCTTTATGACAAGAGCTGCCATAATTGATTATTCATGTGAGAATTTAACCCCCATAGCCTCATGATCCAAATTGAACTAGCTTCCTTACAATCAATATTTGCCGACACCATTCTTTAATCCACCTCAACCACCCACTCACTCCCCTACCCCTCACCCCATTATGAACGTTCATCTTTGTCTCCATCCAATTTTTGAACTAATTTCACCTTCTTTACACTATTCACGAATGGTGTGAGGTCTCTTGGATGAAGATCCACTTTAAGTCCGTCTTTCATGAACAGAGTCAACGACATTTTCTGCTCCACCTTGTGGCCGGGAGCCACCGTGAGCCGGTGGCGGAGCAACACCGCTGCCGCCACCGACTTCATTTGCAAGTATGCCAAGTCTTTTCCTAGACATATCCTTGGACCAGCATTAAATGCCACAAACTTGTATTGTTCATGCATTACAAATTTTTTACCGTCCGGGCTTAGCCATCTTTCTGGTTTGAATTCTAAGCAATCTTCTCCCCAGGTAGTCTTCATTCTTCCTGCTGAATATATGGAATATGTTATTGCCGAACCCGCGGGAACAAATGTCCCATCTGGCAACACGTCATCAACCACCACGTGCTTCGAGTCCTCCGGCACCGATGGGTAGAGCCGGAGAGTTTCCGACAGTGCAGCTTTCAAGTAGGTTAGCCGATCAACTTCCTCAAACGCTAAGGGCTCGTTGAGCCAGGAGGACGTGTCACTGCCACGTGTCTCCACCAAGACCGTGCATATTTCTTGTAAGATTTTTTGTTCAACAACTGGATTCTGGATGACCAACCAGAAAAACCAACTCAACGCGACTGATGACGTGTCACGTCCAGCTAGGATGAAATTGAGTGCGACGTGTTGTAAAAATTTGTCCGAGTAGGATTCCTTCTTCTTCATGAACCTTGATAACAAGTCATCATGGGGGTTTCCATCTTTTTGCTGACTCGTCATCAACTCGAGCTTACGTGTATTGATGATGTCAGACATGTATTTGTCCAGCTGTACAAGGCTTCGGTTCAAGCTGACTTCCATTCCCAGCCCAAGCCATTTCTTCAGCTTCCATATAACTTCTGGCAATATGAAGCGCTGCAGCGACGCCTCCGTGGCTCGGTCAAAAGCCGAAGCAAAGGTATTCTCCGGCAAGCCAGGTGCCAGTGTTTGCGGGTCCTTACCGAAAGCCAAGCCGCAAATGTTATCAAAAGTAAGCCGAAGCAAAAGATCTTGCAAATCAACCGGCTTGCCTTCAAGCTGAGCCGTCTTAAGAATCGGACAGAACCTAAGCTGAATGGCCCGGTTGACCCATCGGGCCATGGCTTGTCGGAGGGTCCGCGTCGTGAACTCAAGGGCCGCCGTCTTCCTCTGGAACAGCCACGTGTCACCGTCGGAGTTGAAAATCCCTTGTCCAAGCAGCTCGTGGAAAACGGCTTGCCAAGTCGGACCCTTTGGGTAATTCTCGAATCGGGTCTTCAAAATATGCTCCAAATTCTTGGGGTCGCACGTGACGGTCACGAGGCCTTGCTTCCGGGCCAAGAAGGGGATGGCACATATGCATGTCTGGTACGTTCCACCACACGCGCGGAGGTTGTCGACAATCCAGTCATGCATACGCTCCGAATTCTCGATCAAGCCCGGTAAGCTGCCCAATAAGGGCCAGACACGTGGACCCTTGAGCGATCTTGAGATGAAGGTGAACCATAGTAGATAACATGTTATGGCAGTAAACAAGAATAAAGCTATGGCAATGTCCATAGATAATGAAGCATATAAAAAAGAAGAAGAAGAAGAAGAAGAAAAATGGTCAGATATAGTACTCAGTGAGAGTTGAAAAGAAGATACGAGGGAATTTATAGGGAGGAAAATGTTAGTACGGTAGTAGTTGAAGTGGAATTGAGGAGCAATAACTAAGGGGCCGGGCCAGACTGTTTCTTGAATTTCACCATCTATTTTTTCCTTCTACAATAAATGCATACATAAGAAAGGCTATATTTAAGACAATAAGTGAAACCACTATAGCTAAAAACTTAACAGTGGGTATACACACACACAAAAATGGGGGGGTAGGGGGTAGGGGGGGATGAAAAGCTCCCCAACTAATTTCTGCAGAGAAAGGAGCTGGTCTTTAAATTCAAGCATTCAATGAAAGGGGTAGTACAGAATATAATGAAGTAGTAAATGAGATTAGTTGAGAGAGAGAGAAAAAGTAAAAAGCGATGTAGATTCCCATTGAAACAAAAACAAAAGGGAAGTGGACAATTAAAACTTATAGTTAGAGAGTTGAAGAGTTATGGAAGATTGTCGTATTTTGAATTAGTAGTAACACTTATAGTTAAGAATTAGTAGAACAACCATAAATGGGAGATGGTAGTGTGATCATGCAAGCTGGTTAATTAAGGATTCGGTGAACTACCTGCCACCAACAAAATTTATAGCCAAAGTGTACCTCACGTTACACCACTCCTTATCCCTTTTACCAGTATAAATAATCTCTTTGTAAATTATTTTACTGTTATAACGAGATGCAGTTATAAAAAACACACAACATGACATAATATGAAAAAAGATGATTTTTTACAACAACATCGTTTATCCAAAACTGTTATAGCGATATGTTGTGTTTAAGAACGTAAAACAGCTCCAAAGAAAACTTATTTATGAAAATTAGCGTCCGTGATATCTTCAAATATTTTTTGACTATTATAGCGAGATGCAATTATGAAGAACTTATAACATAAGATAATATGAAAAATTATTTTAAAGAAAACTTAGTTATGATAGAAAATTGTTGTTATAATGAGATATGACTAAAGTATCTCCAGTTTTAAGTATTACAATACGATTTAAAGAGAGATAAAAGGGTAGTTCATATAATTAAGGGGTGTGCAAAAATTTAGCAAATGATATGAACTACTGAGATGTAAGTTTTAAAAGAAAAATGAAATTACTATAAAATTTATTATAAATGGCAGGAGTTGACTCTGACTTTCTTAAATGAAGAATGAGACAGGGAGTAAAAGTCAACTAGCATATGTATAAGGGGGACTGGCATGGTTTTTCTGATTCTGGGAAAATAAAATAAAAGTCAAAGGTAAGAGAGGTTTTCTTTTCGAACAGAACAAAACCTTAGCCGATTGATTGGGAAATCGAGCCTTTCTTCTTGCAAATGCAAAAGTGTAGATAAATCCTGCAGGCATCAAATGCTATTTCATTCAAGTCAACCCCCACTTTCTTGTCTTGAACTTTGTTTCAATTGCAATTGCTGACTTTTTTCATTTGCATTGAAAAATTATATTATATTATATATATAATATAATGTACGTTGTTGTTTTTCTTTTTTGGTTGGGAGCTGAAAATGAAAAAACGTTTTTTAACTTTCTAATGAGAAAAATGACAAACTAAAGGAAGCTTCTAATTTGATGGATTAGACATTATGTTGTTAATTTGGTTTCATCACTTCACCAAATTCTTTTACTTGTTTTTTCTTTTTCCGCAAAGTTTTCTGAGATTGGTGCAACTGTCTACTAATAATTTAGATGATAAACTAAATGTCAAATGACAAAAAATCCTAAGAGGGACCATAAAGGTATGTATCAAGTAGTTGTAGTATATTCTTATACGTACAAAAACACACATTAAAATGCCATTTGAGTCATTCTTTGGGTAAATATAGTGAATACAGGTGTATATAAGTATTAGTACGAATAGGAGAGTCAATATCTCAAAATATCACTCAATTGTGATAATTTATGTCATAAAGTTATTAAATTTTGATTTGTATTCAAAAAAATTACTCAACTTATAGTTTTTCTCTCGCAAAATCACCCAACTAAATACATCATAATAATAAAAAAAATTCTTACATGAAAAAGTAATTTAATATTTTATGCCATATAAATATGGATCCCACATAAACAACAAAATTTTTAAAAATCTCATTTCTTATACTCAATCCACCCACCCACACATCAAAATGAGTTTCATCTAAAATCATTCAAACTAGATACTTTTATTTATTTATATTATATTTATGACAAAGTAATAGTTATATATATTTGATGAAAATAATTAGCTTGTAAAGGTATACATGTATGTTATTAAAACTGAAAAAATTAAGTCGAAATAAGGCTTTTCTTCAATATTTTTGTCCAAATTATACCATATAAAAAATCATTAACTATATGAATATATTCAATAACAATAATTGTTTCTAGAAGTTCAAATGAAATGTAAATATTTATTCATTCATTAATTTTTATAATTAAGGGTCAAAAGCAGAATATTTCTTGTACGAATTAGGTGAAACGAATATGCAAAAGTTCGTTTAGGTGACTTACTTAATTTAAATATATCACATATTTTTTACTAGCCAATTATAAAAGATCACACCATCTGATGTGTTAATACTAACGTATACTTTATTCACTTTAAAAAAAATATAAAGAATTAAAGCAACACAAATATATATTTAAAAGATCATTCTAAATCAAGCCTCTAAATATAAGAATTTTCGGCGTTGTTAATACCATTGGTATCTTTAGATGTTTTTATGAGTCAATTTCATCAAACATCACATTGTCTTTTGTTTTAATAATAATATATACAATATTTATGAAAAGGTTTTAGATAAAAGCCAATTTGATGCGTGGTCGGGTGGATTGGGTATAAAAAATGCTTTTTTAAAAAAAAATTATTTAATTTGTGGGATTTATATCTACATGGAGTTAAAAATTAAATTATTGTCATGTAAGATTTTCTTTAATTTATGATATATTTAGCTGAGTGATTTTGTGAGAAAAAAATTATAAGTTGAATAATTTTATTGATATAAATTAAAATTTAATAATTTTATAGCATAAATTGTCATAGTTGAGTGACCTTCAGAGATTTTAACTCTCCGAATACCTTTAGTTTTAATGTAGGTAAAGAACCCGAAAATACTTACACCCCTCGTCCACATTCGGACATTGATACATTGAAGATTCAGAAACTAAGCCATACAAATACAACTCTTTCGATTAGTTTAAATTTAAACTGGTTAGTAACCCATTCTTTTAATCCGCTCAAGTCAATCAATATCTAAAAGTTAGGGTGATCCAAGTGACCATGAGAAAATTTTCCAAAATATTACTTTCTCCCATTTTAAAAAAATAAGTGTCGCTTTAATAAAAAAAAATTTATTTCAAAATAATTGTCGCTTTAAAAATTCAATACAGGAAATAGTAATTGTTTTTCACTATACCCTTGTATTAAAAAAACTACATTATTCTATGTCACCAGTTACAGCAGATGTGACTGACCATGATTAAAGACATAAAAAGATTTCAAGAAGAATAGGATTTGAATCATTTAATGGCTGCAAAGTAATGAACTAGCTTAGATTCTTATATGGGGAAAACCATATAAAGCAACTGATCACTAATCACTCATCACTTGGGTATTGTAATATGTCCCATGCTAGTCATTTACTTCAACCTTCATGGAGTACACCCAATCAACTAACACTTAGCCTTTTGCCACCGAGTATACAAAAAGGAGTGATACATATAATTAGAATTTTAATCGTACATTCACCATGACATGGGGGTTGGTAGGGTGACATTACATTGTTGACTGCATCATCTTCACATGTTGCTCTTGCTTGACATACAAAATCATTTTAACATGAAGGGATATCTTCTATGTCAATCCTCTATATAAGTACTTTGCCAAAGGAAATTTTAGACTCCTTGCAACCTGCAGAATTTGAGAAACAAAACGAATCACAATGGAAAGAGAGAACAGCTTCTGAAAATATGACCATTTTTTTACTTTAAACGATTATGGAAACAGATTTTGCAAGGTTACCTTAAGAGCCATAGCTTCGGACACCATAGATCGATACCGATTAGCGCCTTCCAAGGGACAACTTCCGCCTTTACTGATAAAATTAGCATTACACAGACTTGATAATTCCAAAAGAACATCAGACATCAATCCGTTAGTCCAACTCTCTCCTTCCAATCCACCATCTCCTTGTGCTTCTTCATCAGGTAAGCATTCTGAAACAGATACAATACACTGAAATATAGCTAATAATCTTTCCAAGGGAAACGTTCCTGGTCCCTTCAAGAGCAATTCTTGTTCTGCAGTTTCCTTTCTCTCTATGGACTTCTCTGAGCTCCTAAAAGCAGAGATCATATCTTTACACATGTAAGGGCAAATTAAGATAATCAAAGACAACTAAAATAGATTTGCATCAGAAAAATGCAAAACACTTCAACTTTAAAAGGGATTGAGCTCATCAAATACCAGCAGGTAAAATAACAGTTTCATACAGGTTCTTAAGAGATATTAGTGATGTATAAGAATTAGCAACAGTTAAAATGACAATAAGGATCCATCAACAAAGCTAATCATCAGTTCCTACTCATTGGTTCGATGATAAAAAAGATGATGATAAGGAAGAAAATCATCATTTTCACATCTGGTTATTTCAGTTATTCCTATGTCAAGTAGTCCAATTTATCAACCCTGATTATTTCAGTAATAACTATGTCCTGTATTCCAATCCATCACGCAACAAAAACTCACTATATTTGGTCTCTGCTCAATTGAAGAAAAATAAAGTTATGCCCAAAGCACTCATGTAAATGCAAAGAAAGCCATCAATACAAGCAGTTTATCTAGCAAATGAAGGACACTATAATTAACAGCAACGTAACAGAAAACAGAATTCAAAATTACTTACTTCCTCTTTCGTTTTCTGTTATTGGAACCTCCAGTTGAATCAAATAAGGATGCGTCAAGGGTAGCCGGATTTCTTGAAGCAAGGAAAGCACAAATAAGAAGGTATTTGGCACAAGCAGACATATGAAAGTCTATCTCATCGGAAGATTCACAAACGCCAATTTTCTTGGCAATGGCTTTCCGTTTGTTCGTCTTAGCTGAGGCTTCAGAAGATAGCCTGCTTTCAACTTTGAATGTGTCATTCAGGGATGGTCCAATATGTGGTTGAAGATGAGAAAATAGTTTTCTTTTCATATCTTCACTTGGAAGAATGCCTAAATCATCCAGAGGTTCAACATATATCTGATATAATGATGAGAATGCATTCGATAATTCATCAACTCGCCTAGTAACTCGACAAAATGGCCTCAACACCACTCTGTATTAGAATAAGTCAGAATATGTGTTACTGGTCCAATTTGTAATAATGCCACCAAAGTGATGAAAATCAAATTGAAAATTCAAACTTACTCGAGAAACGAGGAATATAGCTTTGGGTTTTCCTGATTTTTCATTAAAATTTGACGAAGTTCATCCTCAGTGTAATCAGGAAAGTAAACTGGAAGAGGTTCTACATAACCAGTGTCGGAGTAATAAGTGTCAGGTGAGGCATTACTGAGAAAAATCAAACCCACTTCTGGCATTTTCAGAATATCATAGAGCTTAAAGAGAAAAGGCAATATGATGGAAGCCTTGTCCCATTCACGAGCAAGCTCCAAGTTATCAAATACCAAGTAAACCATTTTCCCCAGAACCGACTTTTTCGAGCTTGATTTCACCTTCAGACTATCCACCACATTACGAAGAGCCTCCTGCAAATGATTTACAAAATCGGAGGGTCTTTCACAGCGTTTGGTACTCGAATACCGATTGCTTTCATTCCTTCTATGAAGCAACAACTGGTTCAACACCGATTCAAATAGTATTCTTGGGCTATAGCATGTTATACAACTGCAGTACACAAATGGACGCTTTAGGTGCTTGAATATCTGAAGAATTGAACTTGTTTTCCCAGTCGAAGCACCTCCATATACGAAGACTGGATACATTGGAGAATCCAAGGGACCCAAAAGGCGTAATAACTCATTTATTTGTGCGCGTCTACCAGGTAAACTAGAAATCAAATCGTCTAAACTAATAGATTCATCTCCGTAAGCGAGGTCGTGTAGTGTCAAAGGTTGGTGCTTACATGATTTTACCTTTTTCGGATTCGGTGTGCAAGACAATGATGCTCTAGTGGTTCTTCTGGGAGTTTGTGGATTACCTTCCTCGCTCATTTCTTCTTCAATGGCGGCTCTAGGGTTAGGCGATTGAAGCCCTTGTCTTAGGCCCCAAAATATTTAAGCGCCAAAACACATAAAGTATCATGTATATTTTAAATTTATATACTAATTATTAATAAAAAAATTACATTAAATAATATATTTATCTTCTCATAATTTATTTATTTATTTGTATGTATGATCTTTTTTCATATTTCACATTATTTTACTTTCTAATTTCAATTCAAATTTTTTAAATAAGCAATTTTTTTGTCACATTTGGTAATTGAATAACACGTTTATTGTCTTTAATATTTTTATTAATGTTATTTTAACTTAATTACTATTATAAAATTTGATTGGAGGGTGGACGGATGGCCACGAGGAAGCTAGTAAAGCCTTGATTTAGGCATCATTTGTTTACATTTAACAAAGGTCTAAGTCAGATTGGTTCCGATTTTAAGGCATTAAGTGTGTTTGTTTATATTAATATTTAAGCTTTTATTAGACCTAGTTAGATTTTAATCATTAAGATCTTAAATAAAGTCTTAATATCATTAAGAGATATTTTTGTGTGCATAATTTTTATCACCGCTTTATCCATAAACCTCCACAACTAACCATCGATGCTATCATAACCACCGCCATCATTGTCAACCTCCATTAACGTTTGCGCTGACCACCGTTGTCAATCACTATCACTGTCAACTACTATTGCCAAATGCTACCACATCTACCACCTCCATCGTTATAATTATATCCATCTTCGTGACTATCGTTGCTACCTCCATCGCCACCACTACCACCAGTACGGCTAATCCCTACTATCAATCACTTTCACCATCACAACTAGACCACTATCACATACCACCAACATGTCAACAATCACCATATACATTCTTTAGTCACTACCATTATCACCGCTAACTACTAACATCGATCAACTTCATCATCACAACCACCACCATCACGCTACTTACTAGAATATTAAGCTTCTCCACCATCAAAACTATCACTACCACTATTACTAGCCACTAGCACAAACCATTACCGCCACTACAAATCATCTCAACTATTACAAGCAAACGCAAATATTTTATTACTTTAATCAAATAATAATTTCATTTTATTAAAGTTATATTTTTTTTCTTAAATTTATTTACTCTTTTATCTAATTTGAATATTTATAATATTTACAAATAAATAAATTATGCACATTTAAATATTAAAAAATAAATCGTCTTAATCTTCAGTGTTCATATCTAGAGGACATCTTAATCATTCATATATATATATATATATATTCAGATTCAAACGTCTTAATCTTAATGGAAAAAAAATTAGATTTTAGGCCGTTGAAATGTTGAGATCCCAAATATTTTTTATATTAAATTTTATGATTTTATTTTTGTTTAGAGAATATTAAAATTATATAAAAAATAAAAAATTACAAAAAATTGTTTTAAAAAAGGAGAAAAAGAAAACGGTCTACTCTTCCACAATAAAAATATTTTAAAATTTTAAATTAAATTACTTAAATTGTGATTTAAAAAAATTTACCAGTTGATCGTATTAGCTTTAGCAAAAAAAGATTGCTTCTTTATTAGTAATGTCTATATAATATTTTGGAGTTATTTTTATCTCCCAACATTTATTGTAGTATTAACTCGAAACACCTGCATGCAAATAAAAATCACGTTAATTCTCTCAAAAAATTTAATCATAATATATTAAGTATTAATCAGTTAATCATTTAATTCTTTATCTTAAAATATGGAGAAATTGAATAGTTATTAATTAGTAAAAACGAATCATGCTTTAGCAGAATTGTGCATTTTGATGATATGGTGGTGAAGCAGCACGAGGATATACTTAATACTGCCTTCTTTTTTTTTTTTTTTTGAGAAAACATAATTTATTCTTAACATTTAACGTTATTTTTATTAAGCTTTTTTGAAAAACTTGATGCGGTCTAGACAGTTGCCTATAATATTAAAAGCATTTTTATAGCACTATCTTCATTTTCAAATAATAATATTCTTTGCGGACGTACGAAAGCATATTGTTGTTAAGAAATATTTTAATATTTTAACTGTTACTTATACGCTACGCATCTTCATAATAATAGTGGTATATTTGAGCTTAACCTGTTTTGTTTATATCTTTCTTTGATCCAATTGTATTTTCGTTACTCTTTAAAGCTAAATTATTAGATTTTCCCCTTAATGATCCTAGTTGAGTTAATCTTCCTCTTGGCAGCAATGGATCGGAATTGATATTATTTTGTTAGTGCAGGGATATTTTTGGTTACATTTACCGCTAAACTCTCCTTCCTGATTTTCACTATGATTGATAAGATGATTTCATTACTTAGAAATACTGCAACACTAATATATGTTTCCTCATTAAATGAATCTTACATTGACACAAATTTAAATTAATTAAAATTTAATGCAAAGACCGATCACAGAATGACAAAAAACAAAAAACAAAAAAAAGGAGAAAAAAAAGAAGACGAGAGAAGCAGTTGGAAGTATACGATAAGAAGGTCTAATTTGGAGAGGCCAAAAATATAAACTAGTAAGATATAGGACATAGGAAAAGGAAAGACCAAACTTTGGCTACTTTAGTTGGCTTACTCATTACAATGAATTGTGAGTCCTAGTAACAGCATCTGCAAACTGATTTCTTTTTAATTAAAAAAAATACACAAGCAAAAATTTCATTAGAGGAAAATGGAGAGAGAGGAAAGATAGGAGATGAGTACGAAATTCGTTGCACCCATTACTCCAATAAGTACTCCCCCCGTTCCTTTTATTAATAAAAATTACAATTTCATTAATATAACCCTATTAATGAATAAATATTTTTTAAAAATATACTATAATTATATTTTTCACGTTCTAAAAGAACTTAAATATTAAGGAGAAAATTGAAAAAAAACAATCAATTATTTTTTAAATTTTAAAATTAAGAATTATTTTTAATATACCTAGTAACTAAAAAAGAATGAAAAAGGAACGGAGGGAGTACTAGTGATATACGCAATAAAAGCCCAAAATAAAAGAGATTCACTTTGCTTTAACAAATTAATACTCATGTACTAATAATAAAGGCTGTAATTGTAAGCAGACGGTAATCCAAAAAACTGGGTGCGTAAAATTCAGCAATCCACCTGACACCAGAATATGTACAATACCGTGTGCAATTCTAGACCTGTTGAAAATTAGATAATGAAAATAATACAGTACATTTTTCCTGAAATCCCAAAGGAGAAAAACCAAACAGCAGACAACTTAAACCTTTTGAGAACAATTGTATAAGATATATAGTTCTGGACGCTGCTTTTCAGAGGATAGCTAGATTCAAGCTCAAATGCAAAGCGTGAGAATCAACATCAAACAGGGCTGCTGCGACCTCCCAAATTTAACCCGACAATCAAGCCCCCCTGGTGCCTGCTTATACAACCCCGTCATAAAAACATAAGATATTCGCACTAAGCCCTGTCAGAAGTAAGTAAATCAGGTACCCTGTAAAGCAAACTTAGCACACCAAGTAAACAAGACTTTACAGCTCACTCACTCATTTTCGTCATTATCATCTTATAGTTGAGCTGGTGCACCCCCTCTGATAAAGGTACCACGGCGATCACCCCCAACAATCATATCTTTCAATCGGGATAGTGGACCAACCATCCTGCTAATCCTCTGCCAACATTGAAACACGGATCAGTGAACCAATATTGCAACTAAACAGGGTACAAATATGAGTCCAAATGGCATTTTCTGAGAACCAAGATTATTGAACTGACAACAAGAAACATAAGCGGAACTAACATCGTATTTATGGATGACTTCCCAGGCTTAATGTTCTTCTATACCACAATAAGTGAAAGGTTTGTAATCCAAGAAATCCCAGGTTTTAATCAATAACTATTTTTCACTGAAGTCTCCATACCATCTAATTATAAAAGCTATTCAGTAGACCAATAGGAAGCAACTAGTACAAGCTTTTATCTTCCAAGAACCAACAACGGAAATCTTGAAGAAAACATGCAATCTATAGCAATTGTTCAATGGGAAACCCCTTTGCACTTCAAAACAGAATCAGACATGGGACAAGGGCTGCAACAACAACAATAACATACCTAACGAAATCCCAGATGGCACAAGGACGGAAGATTAATAATAAGGAGGGGTCAAAAGACCTGCAGATTCAGTTATTCATAGGATAGCAATGGGGCTTTGCGGGTCAGAGGGCTTGCAGGGGCAGGACGGGGGTCAGGGATTTAAAAACCTCGGGGGCAGGGCGGGGGTCAGGGTTTTAAATCAATTTAAACAAAACCTAAAATCGCCAACACAGTCTGTTTCACTTCTTTGTTATTTTATTTGTACTACCAGAAAAAGAAGACATTCGTATTGCTTTTTGTTAAAAGTTTCCTCAATTAAAGTCCTGCAAATATGATTTTCTGTATTTTACATTTTTTTAACAAATGCACATAAGAAAGTACTTCCTCTGTTCCATTTTAGTTGCTAAAATAAGATTTGTACACCCATTAAGAAAAAATTAATAGGGATGATAATTTGACTAATATAACCCTATTAATTTTTTGGAAAAATACAATAATAATTCTTTTCACATTTTAGAATGACTTGAGTACTACGTGTAGAATTGAAAAGACGTGGTCAATTATCTCTTCGAATTTTGAAACTAGCAAGTATTTTGAAACATCTATTTTTAGTATACTTAACAATTAAAATGGAATGGAGGGAGTAATATTTTTACTGTAGTTATCTCATAAAATAGAAATTTCTTCATCTGCAGCTTGTATTCAATTTTTACTGCACATAGAAATAAGAAATAGCAATTTGTATTCAATGTAATCAAGTTTTGAAAATCAACACAAAGAAAAGAAGAATTAGAAGAAAATGTTAAACACACTAGCAAGCAACCTAAACAGAGAAAGCTTGAAAATTACTTTAGTTGTCTAATATTTACATCATTTTGTATTAAATTAATACTTAGCAGTTTTTTTTCTATGAATCTCATTTTTTTAGTATTAAATTCAGTTTAAAAAAAATTATGCGGGGCGGGCAGGTTGGAATCAGAAAATTGTGATATGCAGAACAGGACGGGTCGAAATTTTTGCACGCACCGCTTGCCATCCCTAGTTATTCAGGCTCACTTATTCCTACACCCATGAATTTCCAAACTCCACAAAGAACCATATTCAGAAACAATAATACTGTGAGGTAGTCAACAAGGCCAATGAAATAATAAGAGCAACAACATACCCAGTGAAGTCCCACAAGTGGGGTCAGGGCCCTGGGAAGCACCAATGAAATAATAACCACACCTAAAGTCATTTTGACATTTCTGTATAGGGCGTCGGAGTTGGTGAAACTTTTTTTTATAAGGTAAACTCCATTGAATAAGTACCAAGAAGGTGCCTAACACCATACAAGCTACTGCACAGCTGTATAAATTACAATCTCATAACTACTATATATTCCCTGAACTGTCTCTAATTTTCTATCATATTACCCCTGCACCAGAAATATAGATTTTGAGGTGCCTATTTTTTACAATATCTAAATGATTCTTTTGATTCTCAAAACATCTCTTAGTTCTTTCCAACCAAATGGTTCAAAAGATGCAAAAGGTATGGTTTTCCAGATAATCTCCACGTTTTTCCTACTTCCTGATTCTGCGAGCAAACCAAAAGGTAATTTCACGTACTTTGGCATCACCCATTGCACACCACTAGTGTTTAGGAAGAGATCCCATAGCTGTTTTGTGTGACTGCAATGCAGCTCAAACGCCGTGCAGATTCCCGAAAATTTTCACAGAAAGAAACATCAATGTTAAGCAGGCATTCTTAGCTGCAATCCAACCAAAACAAGCTACATTAAGAGGTGCTTCAGATTTCCCACAACAGTCTCCATGGCAAAGGTCAACTTCCAGCGACCTGTTATGAATCTTTGCTTTTTTTCTTTCCCTTTTTTTTTTTTTGGTTTTTTGTTTTTTACAACTCCAGACCCCACTTGGTGGGACTATACTGGGTGGTTGTTATTTTGTTTTTTACAATGGTGTTGTCCAGGTAGCTTGTGTGTTATACCTACCAAGCTACAATCTCCCACTAACACAGGTACCGGATAGTTTTGCTTATCAAGGCTTATCTATAGGAATCACCTTGCATTTAATAGGTCTGGTCTCTGCTGGGATTTGACCCTTGATCTTCTATAATTTTCACCCACTTCGTTGACTGATAGGCCACACCCTTGGTTGCGATTTTTGAATCTTTGCTTTCCCAAGACTTCTAGATTTATCAATTAAAGAAGATCACAAATGTCAAGCAGAGAAACATAAACTATGGCAAATTTCCTGCATCTTCTCCTTTATCAGTGGTTCATTTTTCCAGAGATATTTAGAACCTAGAGGTCTTTATAGAGGAAAGTTGTTTCTTAGGGAAAATCTTGCATTTTTGAGGCTTCGCAGCATTCCCTTTTAAAACAATCAGCATGAAAACGAACAAAAAAATAAATAAAAAACCTTCTCCTAACGCGATTTAAGAGTTCAGTAAGTCATTGTCAAAACAAGAACAAAAAGGAATTTGTCAAAGAAGTTAAATCTATATATTGAGACACCAACTGTTATTGGAAATTGTGAATGATCTTACTCTAATCCTAACTCCTAAGAACCTTGAAGATTTAACTGTCGGAATGGAATAATATGATACCATTCAAAATCACACAAGGATCTCACCATTTTCACCAAATAAAAGAGTGTCATTTTCTTCCCTAATTTTTTATATATACAGGTCTAAGAATTGTAAACCGTCAAAAAATAGGCAGATGGTAGAGTGTAACAGAGGCTATGCAGTATATGTATGTTCCATCCCCGTGGGGCAGGTGGATAGTGGAGTTCACTTATTACAGAGAGCGCAAAACTACTTAATCAGAAATAGATGGTGATGAATAAATGCAGCTCGCAGAGGTGTCTACAGCACCCTAGAGAATCAGAGAAGAAACATCTCTTAACATACAGATCCAAAGACAATGATATAAAAGTAACATATCCCCCGAAAGTAACAAGGAGGAAATCAACTCAACTGTAAGAACTGCAAAGTAGTTTATTTATTTATTGTAGGGGAAAGATTATACTCTTCCGAGTCGGTCAACAAAATTCTTGTATACTAGATTCACCACAAGAAAGACATTAACAACTGCACTTTCGCCAACAGTAGGTCATGAAAGAATATAATGAGATGCCCTTGTGAAAAGGAGCTTGTGCAAGTATATCAACATATGGGGTACAGGCCTCAGTGTGCATCTAAAAGTCATATTCACGACAACAACTTTCAAAATGGCGCCCAACTGATGAGCTATCAAGGACCTCAGATAACCAATGAAATGAAAACAGAAAAAGGAGAGAAGAGTGAATGCCTGGGGATGGAGGAGGGAGGAAATCTAGTAAGGTTTTGAGAATGTTGACTAAGACAACAGACTGCAGCAAAGCTGAAGACATTTTTATCAGTTGGGTCTTATTTAAATCCACCTATTCAAGGTCAATCTTGTGTTCTATCTGGTTTGCTAGCTAATTCCCTGGATTTTCAAATCGTCAGCCAATTGGCAAGTATTGCTATTAAGCAAGCACCGCCTCTTCAGAAGGTATCAACAAAAAATGCGGAAAAGACCACCTAGAATGACTTTTTAATACTTTAGCTGGTAGGTCAAGTATTACAAAGAGACTAGGTCGTTTTTTCCGCATTTTCCTTTCTTAAAAAAGAAAAGCTCATTAGCAGATAGACAAAAAGTTGGAATATTCAACTCTGCGGGAAATCAATTTCAATTAGTTCCCAACAAACAGCAAAACTCACCTCACCGTGGACTCCAACCTGCCACTTCATTTGCAATATTTGCCACCTTTCTTGCTGCCACTTCTGACCAATAATCACAATGCCCATAACAGCAGCAGCAATGAAAATAGACCATAATGCATTTGTATCTTTCGCATGGGCAACTAGGGAAGCAGCCCGTCTTTTCCACCATGCTTGACAAGGAAGGTTAGTGGCATCATAATCATCTTCATCTTTTGTCTTTGGCACATTCGAATTGCCCGACTCTAAGCCCTGGTGAAAGGGTTCAACTGGTTCTTCAAGCATGTTAGTTTCCTCTGTTGTTGCGGACAGACCCATAGGTTCTTCACTCTGGTATGAACTATAGTTAGCAGTACCAAAGATACTCTGCTCTTTGTCTACCAAACTTATGCGTTGCAGGGCTGCATCTTCTTCAAATTCTGCACCAATAGATAACCGGTTACCCTTTTCGTCAAACAATTGAATACCAGGAAATTCTGGTGTGCTCGATCCTTTAGTTTTTGTACTTCCTTCATAAATATCTGATTTACCCCCTTCATTAGCAACATGTTCTGGAGCAGCATCTTCACCTCCCTGTTCATTATGGATCTCATTAACATCAGGTTCCAATGGCAAATTCTCATGCTGGCTTGGTGGAAAGACAAAGTGTCCAGACATAAACATTGCCTGGGAAGTTTCAGCTACATACTGTGCACTACTGCTATTATCATCATTCGAGTCAACCTGCTTCGGACCAGGGGCAGCAGCATATGCTGATTGTGTGAGTGATACAACTTCCCACTCATTTCCACGAGGAGCAGTTTCCTGCCCTTCCTCATTACTCGCCATCTTTCAGAAATTGAAACTGAAGAGATTTAAAAAGAGAAAAACATAGGAAATCAGAGCTTAAGTACTAAAAAAGCATCACGCCCTTTGAATAACAAATCTCAGAATGCACAAGATAAGTTTATTGAACTCTATTACATTTTTGCAAGCTCTGGTACCCAAAATGCACAAAACTAGCTAGTATGATATCAAGCAATTATTTACTGAATTGTGGAACATAAAAGTCTTATAACATGCTACTTGCAACATTGAGGAGATAAAACCACACGGTTTCAAAGCAATTACATATGGAAATAGTTCGAATACCCTTAAAGTCACATTTGTTCCAACGGAACCATCTCTTGTACTTTAAAACATGCAAACCGCTAACACAATCAAGAAAAACTTGAAAGAAAACATACGGTATCTCTCTCTTTGTTTATGTTTGTGTCTCTAAACTTTGAATTCATTCAGCGGTTACCAATTTTTCATTACCAAAGTCGGCTGCCTATATTTTTCAATCTACGGATCAGTTACTTTAGAACAGTGCGATTCCAAACCCTAAAAAAGTTCCAATTTTGAGAAATACGAATGTAATTCACACAAAAGAGATAGAATCATTAATAGGAGAAACAGTCACAGGTAAACAATCGTATAGATAGAGAAGAAGTTTACGTAATAAACAAGCTTTCAGCAGAAGTACATACACAGATCCGAAGACCGAATCCACTGGACTTATTAATTTACCGAATAAAGCAAAATCAGATTAACTGATTTAAGTTAAAAGGATCAAACAATCAAATAATCCGATCAACAAATAAGTGGAGAAGAAATCGCTAAACCAAAAACTAAAACTGGAGCTGAATTACTGAATACTTACATAACCGATAGGCGGTGAGAGATATGAGATCGGTGAAGATAACGTCGGAGCTCCGGCGAGAATGATTGAAAACTGTGTCGAAAAATGAGCGAAGAGAGAGAATGATTTATATAGTGAAGATCTTTGGGTGAAGAGATAAAGAAACCGGCAAAACCGGTAACTCAGTAGTGTCAATGACTTGCTTGGGAAGTGAGATAGCGGTTTTGCTCTTACCCGCTGTGGCAAGAAAAACGGTGCCGTTTAGCGTTTTCAGTGGGCCGAATTCTGTGGGCCCGGGTCGAGTATTCCCGGTTTTAGCGGTTGATTGTGCGAGCGGAGAAGTGTCTTTGACGTGCCAGTCGCGTTTGTATTTTGGGAAAAGGTTATGCGGGAAATACGTATTATTTCTTTTTCTTAATTTTGCCTTTTGTTAAAATTGATGACAAGTTATCCCAATTAATTTTTTTTTTAATTTATATTAAAGTCTAATTAATTTAAATTATACGTAGCAAGATCTATTTTAATAACGAGGCTTATAATAAAAAAAAGTTTATAATCAAAGTTTAAATTTTAAAATTTCTAATTAAGAATAAAAAGATATTGTCCAATCTACCACAATTCATATTTATAACAAAAATAGTTGTTATTGTTATCTATTTTTTTATTAAATTTATTTGTTCTTAATTTTCCGTTAAATAAATAAAATTTTCGCTCAAATTCATATTTGTTCCAATATATGATTTTCAAAACATACTATAGTAAAGAATTACTGTTGGAAGATTATAATATTACATTAAATTTTATTAAAATATCTTAGTAATGTTATATTTCTTATATTTATTCTGATGAATGTGATATTATTTTTCTCATAAATATTGTATTTTTATTCATTAATATTCTACCTCATTATATTTTTTAACTCATGTAACCTCTAAGCCATAATCCTCCAATAATTTACTCATATTTTTACCCTACTTTCTTCTAATTCATTACAAGGAAGAATTTTTCGTCTATAAATAGTGGTGGGTCTTATCGTGTGTTGAGGAGAAGAAAAATAGATGAGAAGTGATCAATGAAAACTATTTACACATTGAGGTTAGTGTAGTAAAAGAGAAAGTTGAGACAAAGAAAATATTCTAATTAAGTTTTCAACTAAGTCATCATATAAAAAAAAAATTATATTGAAGCAATGTGT
The DNA here is from genome assembly GCA_035772735.1 of Datura wrightii. NCBI lineage: Eukaryota > Viridiplantae > Streptophyta > Magnoliopsida > Solanales > Solanaceae > Datura > Datura wrightii. The sequence continues at coordinate 32,870,600 of JASDFA010000014.1, forward strand.
TCTTTTGGTGGAATTTTAGGCTCTTCAACTAATTCGAAGTTATTTGAAATTATACATATTGTTGAACGATTTTATTCTAAAGAAGATAAAATCAAAAATATTATTACTGAATCGATAAAAATTATACTAAAGTGAACTTGAATCTCCAAAAATCGACTCCACAAGCAATGCATAAGTTCGTAAAGGGTCAAAAGTTGTACATATTATCTTAAGCTGTCGACCATTAATCATCAATTTTTGAACTTTTCACTGAATCATGACTATTTTCGGAGCTGTCAAAATGATTCAGTACAATTTAAATTTTACAAATCAAAGAATTTATTGGAGTAAGAATGGGCTAATTTTTCGTTTGAAGAAGTCTTAAAATGATCATCCCAATCTATTCCTAAAAGAATTGTGGACTAACCCTTTACTTTTTCTAGTATTTATTTTATCTTTAAGGTTTTTTTTATTATAACATAATCTCTGAACAATATAAATAATAGTTTTAAAAGGAAGTATTGATTTGAAACTAATAGTGAAAATCTTATAAACTATCGTTAACAAATAAAATAAAAAAATAAATATTTAGACTGAGAAATGAATATATTTTGCTTTTCTTAATGAGATTTAAGCCTTTTACGATATAATTTTCATCGTTCTATCAGTATAATTCTTGATTTGTCCTCTTCAGAATACCCCGACAACGTCGTATAACTCTAAATTAATTGAAGAGTCGGAAGCTCTGCCAACAGAACCAATTTACTTCAATATAAAATTACTATCTTTTGTATAGTGAACTAGTTGAATACTTAGATTTTTTATTTTTTATATTTGTGAGTCTCAACTCTCTCTTTTACTAAATTATCCTCAAAATATAAATATAATATAATGTTATTTTTCATCTACAACATAATACGTCTCATCTATACAACATAAGGAAGAAAGCATTCTTCATATAGGTGTAAAATTTCAGTCAAAAATGGATAGTAATTTGAGATATAGTGAATAATCAGTAGGAGATAATAAAAAGAACATGTCATAGTGGCTGCGTGAGTTATAAAAAATGATGACACACTTTCTTCACTTCATGCCTGTTAATATATCATGGACTTTAATATTTTACTTTTAATATAAAATGTACCTAAACCAACAAAAAATCTGTTGAATGTTGCACTAATTTCTAAGTTTAGCTTCTTAAATAGTATAAAACAACGTTAAACGTGATGCAGAACTTTTAATTAACTTCAAAATAACGCAATCAAACAACAACAAAAGAACTTAAAAAGAGGATAATAATCAAGTCATTAAACTTGTGACATCAAAAAAACAACAACAAAAGAACTTGAATCGGAATATCAATCAACATTTAAGTATTAACTCTTTTAGTTTTACTTTTTTATAAAAATATTAATTTAAAATTTAATTATTTGGCCCATGGGCCGATTCAGAATATACCTCAATCAAGCCTCAAGAGCCAATAAGCTAAATAAGTCAAGCGTATAAGCCTCAGTTTTAATTTTAAATGAGTTTGAAAAATTGTAATCTAAACCTACTCAAATAGTGAACTTGATTGGACTGAACCAACGGACCAAATTTATTTTAATGACTCTAACTATGATAATACAAATCCAAATTAAAATTAAATTACCACTCTCTTCAATAACTCATCTTGAGAAAGCTCAAACAATTCAAAACTATCAATAAGTGGAAAATATATCCATGTACTTTGCAATAATAATTTTTCAAAGATCCATTGATTTTGTATGTTGATGTTGGACATGAAAAGTAGATGGAGCCATGGAGGTTCGAATTTCACTCAAGTTATATCTTTTTAATGTATGAAAGAAATTATCAAACCTATAATCTCATGGGGAGAAAAAAAAATCAAGAAGAAGGAAATGAAAGCATATTAAAGATCAATTCATATAAAGATATCGATCAAGTGTTTCACATTATATTGAAATTAAGCATACAAAATTAGCATTAGTATTGTTCCTTTAATCTTTTTGTTTTTTAAAAAAATCTATTAAAAATAATTTCTCTATATTCATAAGGTAGAACAAAATAATGCATATTCAACCTTTTTTAAATTTTACTTATGAAATTATATATATTAAATATACTATCATTTTTGACGACATTAAATAGTAATTTATACGCTCCACTTTTACAAAAGAATCATTTTTGTCAACTTCAAAGTTCAGTTTCTACCGGATTTGGTTTCACATTTTTTAGGCATATGTAACTTGAATTTATTAGGTTAGTATTTTTTTTATATAATCGAGAAAATCTCATAAATTGTAAAACTATTATTTTTTTTAATTTTTATAAAATCTTGCCAAATTATACACATCACATTATATTGATAGCTCCTGTATCTCTACATTTTTTTTTATAAATAAATATTTGTGATTATAAACTTTTAAATACACATAATTTTATAAAATTTATCAGTCAACAACTATAGTAACTAGCTATTTTTTAATATAATCCTTTCACATAATACATACAATCTTCTTATGCCGAATATGAATTTTTTTTTTTCAAAGTTTAAAATGATGAATCCTTTTACAAAATATAAACTTATAAATCAAGTTTTACATTTAAAAAAAAATAAAATCATAATTTTAAAATTATATATTTAAATTCAACACTAATATAAAATTATAATCTCAAATAGCATAAATCCCTAATACAGCCAGTACTCTTACCTAACCAACAAGAAAAGTGGAGGAGATGTAGACACGACGCCAATGTATATTATTGTTTACAATGTACTTTATTTATTCATTAATTATTTCTCATATTAGTAGGAGAATATGATGACATAGTAGCAGAATATTTTTTTAGTATATTCAAATTAGAATAATGGTGTTCCTGCAAATTTGGTTACATCTTTGATTGTTCAATAGAATTACTGTTATTGTTTACCAATATAATTATTAAATAATTCTACGTATCAAATCTTATAAATATAAGATGTTCAATGTTGAAATGTCAGCATCTCACTGCAACTAATTTATTGAATCTACATGTGTAACTTATTAGCCAAATAGAGCTATAATCCAATAAGACCTTGGTTACAAAAAATATCATGAATGATTATATGTTGGGTAACAAGAAAAGCAACAAGATGGTAACCAGAAAACTCAGGAGAAAAAGAGTGAGGTAAGATGTCAGCCATGTCCAGTAACCTGTCTCGTAATAGATGTATATTGGAAGAATGAACCAATATACAAATTCCTGCAAATCTAGAAAGAAATAGAGGAGAAAAGAAAGGTTTGTTTCTATCCATTACAACTCAGAGTGCCTGTCCTTCTCTTCCTCAATCTGGAGTACTTCTTCAAAAGGAGGGTCGCCTGGTCTTCGAAATAGTTGGTCCCCTATTTTAATCTCATATGCTTCTTCTTGTTCCAGCAAAAACTTTTTCAACTGCGAAATGGACTTCCAAAATCTCAAAACTCTCTAGCATTAAGAATCTGTGTTCTATCAACGCAACTAAAGACACCCTCAATCATAAGAGAGTTAAACCAGCTCAAAACATGAAATAAAACACACTTGGAGGGGTAAAATTTAAAGCAAACTGACCAGATACTTAATTGGAATTTGCATGTGCCACATTAAGAAAAACCAAAAGAACGAAACCATGACTAACAACTACTAATGCGGCACTAATTGGTGATCGTTCAACAATAATTAGCAAAGTTACATTAAGGTTATCATTTAAACAATGAGAGAATGCTTCCTGTAATTCATTCTGCTTTCTTGGATGATCATAGTAACACCAAAATATTGTAGGATTGAGATCCCCTAGAATAAGCAAACTACATTTTACATTTTGCAATTTGAGAGGACCTCCTTTAAATAAAAGGAATATGGTTTTGTTGGCAGCAACGCAACGCAATGAAATTGAAAAATGCAGGACGAACCTCAAGTTGCTCGACATAATCTCTAAAATGGAGTAATGTAGTACCTCTGGAGGTATTTCTCTAAAGGACTAGTTGATGTTTCCACCCTAACCCTCCCCTGCTACACCACCTTTGTGGGCTTATTTATTGAGTTTCGAGGAGAAAGAGCTAATATTTACAGAGAGTTCAGGGTTGACATTAAGCAGGTGTAACAAATTAAGGGAAAGTGTTATCAGTGTTTCCCTAAAGCTTCAGTTTTCATTTTCCTCTTTCAACTTCTCAAAAATCTTCCCATAGAGTTCCTTCAAGTGATTAGAAAAGAAATGAAAATTCTAAGACTAAATTTTGGAAATTGTCAAGGAAACTTGAGATTTCAACTTAAAATTTATCTGCTCTTCATATGTGATGTGTATTAAGATTTGATTCTCTTCCATCATATTCAGAAGTGGTTAATACGGAAAAACAGACCAGCTTTTTGCCAAGCTCCCTAATTGTTTCACTTTTCGAACAAGCTCTTTGCTAAAAGCATCCATAAGCAATCTCAGCAGTTACCGAAAAAGACATCAAATTTGGGAAGTAAAACAAACCTCTGTTGTATCTTGACCTTTTTCCATGGTGAACATTATCGTGCTCCAATCAACACCTATGAACTTTGTCTCAATTGCTCCAGCTCTTGCTAGATTGGCCCACTGCTTGGCAATATCAGTAACCATCTCCTGAAAATAATTGTAATCTAAACAAATAAGGTTCTATTACCTTGCATCCAACAACAATAGCCAACAAGAGAATTAACATTGATACCTATAACTAAACATTTACCTCACAAACATCAATTAATCATTCAATCACCATGGCTCAATCCCAAACTTTCTGAAACCGTATACATCCATTTCCAATCTATTATGATTCCGAGAAATTGTATGTTTTTGAAAGAGACTCTGTTTTCTAACAAAGGAAAAGTCTAAACAGGAAAGAAAGGTCTCATATATATATATATATATATATATATATATATATATATTAATTTACTATTCAATTTCAGCAAAGAAATTAAATTACCAGCTGATATACTATCAACGAAAACAAAGCACTAAAAAGTAAAAAGAGTTACCGGAGTCCGACGAGTACCGAGTCGGAGCTTAACGAATCCGAAAACAGGTCCTAAAACCCGCTTCATCATTTCAGATTGGATATCCGATGGGCTTATTTTTTCAAAATCATTCGGCGGCAAGTCGAATTCGGAGTTGGCGGTTTTCTTCCTGCCCCATTGTTTCCCTTCCTCGTACTTCTCGCTGTCTACAACGGCGTCAAGGTCATCGGAAACATGGATCCTCCGTTGAACTCCCTCGGCGAAACGGTGAAACCGTAGGGTTCCGGTGGCAATCAAGAACAACATGAAGCATATTGTGTAAGTAAATATACTCATTTGATTCAACATTGTAGCAAACAATGTTGATTTTTTCAGTTGGGTGTTCGATTTTTGTTTATGCATTACCCGATTTGCATGTGTATTTATAGGTTTACGTGAAGTGAAGTATCACTACGTGAAATTTTCATTTATTTTTCAATGATAGTGAAATACCGATCTATACTGGAGGAATTATATATGGTGATCTTTTTCATATAATAATAATGTCTAATTTAATTTATATTTATATCTCAATTAGTTTTACTTGATATAATATAAGTTGCAATATTATATGGGGGACAACTTAACTTGCATATGCATACCTTTTTACTTGTTATACTACAAGAATATTATAATTCTATAAATTTGAAGAGGGAAATATTAGGGACCTGTTTGGTCATAATTATCTTTTTTAGATTTTTTTATTTAAAAATTAATATTTAACTAAAAATCTTGTGAAATTTATATTTTAAAATTAGAAAATATCTTATAACTTGTTTTGCAACTCACTTTTACTTTTAAAATTATATTCAAATATATTAAATCATGAACATTATTTTAAATATTTTTATAAAAAAATATAATTAAACATAAATTTATATTCAATTTTAAATTTTTAAAAATTAAAATAAAATAAAAAATATTTAAAATATATGACCAAACGCATTGTTCGTGACCAAAATTCAGAGGAACTTTTCCTCCGGCTTTGTTGAAAATTGAGATGGGTTGGGCTGGGTACCCCAACCAGGCCAAGCCCTTGCTTTTGAGCCCAATACTTTTTCATCAAATAAAAAGTTAAAAAAGGAGCAAATGTGATGCCAAGGTTGGCAGAACCAAAATGTAGTCCGACAAATTCTCATACACAAAGAAAGCATTTCTATTGAAATTAATCTCTCTTTAATATTCTCTGACGGCTATAATTTCATCGGGAAAAAAAAAAAACAGGATAAGCAGGCGGACATGTTGTTAATTTGATTGAGCTTAATAAAGAGGGCCACAACCATCGTCAATTCAATGGCGAATTCAACAGGTTCGATAAAATTCAATATTTTGTGATTGAATATTTATATGGATACAAAAATATATACGTATATATAATTAAATATATATTTCAGAATACGTTATTTATAAATTTTGAATATATTGCTGTGAGAATAGGTAACTTGATTGGAACTTGGGAATTTTAATATTACTTTAATTTTTTAGAAAATAAAATAAAATGAAAGGACAGTAATGTATGTGCAGCATTTGAGGTGATATATTTTAAAGGACAAAATTGCCTTTGAGGTTGAAGACAAATGCATTGGTTTGGACAGCCGACTGCTACTGTGGTTGTTTCCTTTTATGGATTTCGATTCATTGCATCACATGGGATTCCTTTAATCTGGCCTAATAATTTATGCAAAACTGCTATTATATTTTTGCATCATTTGTTACCAACAGAATAATAAGGCCTAAAAGATATTTTTGATTCAACATACGGAAGAAAAATATCTTTTAATTAAATTCAATGGGGTTACTGATTTTTTTTTCTTTTTGTGTTTTTGTTTTAATCTAACAGGCAGGAGGAGGATATTTTTAAGTCAAATTTAATAAATTAAGAATATTTTTAGCTTTTTATTTTTTTTGTCTAAAAAGTAATTAATGAAATCTAAAATTGATTCGTGTTGGATAAATATATTATTTGTATTAAGTACTTAGAATGTCATTAAATTAACATGAACACCGTTTCTGTTTTACACGCTTTAGAATAAATGGCCTTCTTTTTCCATGCATTATCCGAATATATAACACAAATTTAAGTACAAACAAAAAATGTTAAAATTGACATCATGCATTACTTGGCCGGGGGAACTCGATTAGGCTGAATTTTAAATGGACCACCTCCAGCGAGCCGATTGTGACAAGTCCTTCTATTTTGTTCTAACTATCAGACTTACTTCCCCTCGAACATTCAATAAAATTGAAATGATATGTTAAATTTTAATAATTTATGCAGGTAAGGATATAGAGTTAATTTCTGTGGATGGTCACTCGATTATGGATAGTTCATCCAGAAAGTTGCTTTTCTTTATTTTATAATTCAAAAGTCACTCAATTATTGGTGTTTCACTCACAAAGTCACTTAACTATTGGTATTTCACTCACAAAGTCACTCAACCAATTAGATAATTTTTTCATTTAATTTTTCTGATATAGAATTTTATTTTAACCCAAATTTATATAAGAAATAAAAAACTACTCATTTTAATCATTTTTAAACCCGACCGACCCATTACAAGAATGCAATTTTGACATTTTTCATTTTTTATTTAAAAGAATGGTTTTTTCTTTTTAAATTTAGAAGTAATCCAGTTTAAATTTTTTATTTTATTTCTTAAATAACAATCTCTTATAATTAAATAGCAAATATCGGAATACATTTATTCTTTGTTAATCGAGGCTAGCATTTTAAAAATGAAAAATATCAAAATAAGTATAAGAATGAATATTATTTAAAATGGAAAAAGAAAATCATATTGATAAATTAAAATCATAAACTTTTAAAATTTAAGGATCGGGTTAATAAAATGGTTAAAATGAATTGATTTTTGTTTCTTATAAATTTGGGTTAAAATAAAAATTTTATATTAAAAAAAATTAAATGAAAAAAATTATATAATTGGTTGAGTGACGAGTGAAACATCAATAATTAAGTGACTTTATGAGTGAAACATCAATAGTTGAGTGACTTTTGAGTTATAAAGCAAAGAAATGTGACTTTCTGAGTTAATTATCCATAGTTGATTGACCATCTGAGAAATTAACTCTAAGGATATAATATGCATGTACAAATTTTTTTGGCTGCCTCCGCACCTCTATCTTTTTTAATATTGAGCGGTCATTTAAGAATCTCAACTGATGATTCGAGTTGTTTCTCTCTCAACGATGAAGTCCAAAAAAACAATTCCATGTAATTCACATATATATATATATATAGGCTCAAATCTTTTGAATCTATTTGAATCAAATCAAATAAATTTGAATTCGAACTTGTATTTTGAAACATAATTTGTGCTAAATTTAAAATAAATAATTAACCTATGAATATAATTATGATCAATTGCTCAAGTGGGACTAGACACAGACCTATTCCATACCAAAAATATTTATTTTAAATAGAAGTTGCGAATCGGAATCATGCAATCACCGGCACTAATTTAAGTTTAAAATTTGATTAGTTTAACTTTTAAGAATCAAAATTGGATTTCTTCTTCTTCTTCTTTTTTTCTTAAAGAGGTACCTGGGAGTTTGGACAATAAAACTAGGAATTTGCCTATTTAAATGGTGGCTTACAGAAGAGGTGCATGCACTGATTGATTTCAGTTAGCCATCTGGGTCCCACATCCTCTCCTTTTTCTGTACTTATTACTCTATTCTTTTTTATTTAATTGTTCGCATTTCTTTTTCTTTACTTTAAAATAAATGATATCTTGTGGTGTTATATCATTCTTAAGAAAATTAATTAATAATAATAATTAAAAAATAATTTATTAACATTTGTCAATAAATTTTATTACGACTCTCAAAATTATAATTTATTTTAAATGAACACTTGAACACATGATAGAGTCATATTTTTATTAAACACTTCTAATTCATATTTTTGAAGATGTTTTATGTGTATATATATATATTCATTACGTGATTAAGTTAATTATATAAAATAAAATAAAAATTAATTATACATATCAATATTAATTAAAGTAAGTTTGAATTTTTTATAAATATATATAAAATTAAATAATTAACTTATTTAAATAATAAATAAACTAAAATATACAAAAACAAATTAAAAATATATAAAAGAAAGTTCCCTCGGGTGGTCTAAAGGTCGGGCTAAAAAAAAATTTTGGGTTATAAAAGGGTGACCGTATGTGTCAACTTGTGAGGTACACAACAAAAGGCTTAGGCTAACATACATAGAAGTTTGTGTAAAGTTTCATCAACACAAATTCTTGAAGAAATTCATCAATGGCAGCTTTAAGCAGATTCTTCAAGAAAAGATCATACAAAAATGTGGATTTGATCAGAGCAGCAAGCAGCAGATTGTTCACTACAGAGCCTTTAATTGATACTCCCAAATTACAATTTCCTCCTACCAACATCAAGTCTCAAGTTTCTCAAGTTAGTTAATTTCCCTATTCATTCCAATTGCTTAGTTAGTATTTCTTTTTTCATTTTCCTCTATCTTTAACTTTGTGTCTTTGGAACTTCTTCTTTTTTTTCCCCTTCCTAACTGTAGGATTTTTGTAGAGTAAAAAGTGGTGCATACCAAATTAATGGTATGCAGCTAAATTTCTAGTTCGATTAGTGTCTTTTATTTCATAAAGGTTTAATTTTGAAACGGAAAATCGAAGATTAAGAGAAACAACGTAAAACATGGGGAAGAGAACCTGAACGTAACTGATAAAGTTGCCTCATTATCAATCACGGGTTTGAGCTGGAAATAGCTATCGTGCAGAAATGCAGTATAAGACTAGCCTACAATCGACCCTTGTGGGCCGATCCTCTCCACCTGACATGGCATAATATGTTGTTTCAAACCGGTCCGCTGTAAATTTTGTGTTTCTTTTCTGAATGACCTTGATAGGAAAACATGACATTCATAATTATTATTTTTTTTCCTTTTCTGCTAAGTAGTATTAATTAATTTAATTATTATTGTGATTTTTTGATTAAAAATGTTAAGTTTTCTCACCTGTGAAGAATATATGTTTAGATATTATCTTTGAATCAAAGCGATAACTCAGCAGCAGAGGAAAAGAAAACTGGTTATGCTGAGAATGCTGCCAATATAGTGAAATCTTTTAGGAACTGAAAGATTCAATAACGTTAGCAAATGTGAAATGCATCATTCTTTTAAATCTGTTAATAGGTCTGCCAACACAAACCCCACTCCGCCGCTACAAATGTTGCAACCCACCCGTACTCCACGGCAAAGCCTAAAATTTCATTAAGAATGTTCTAGATTTAATGTCTACATATAAAAAATAATTTTGACCTATATACTTCGATTAATGTTTTATATAAATAGTATAATTTTTCGACAAAGATGTTCAACTTGACACCTTTAAGTATATGTGGGTACTATAAACGCTTAGTGAAGCCATGAAAAGCTTAGTTTATTGCTGACAATAAACAACTATTTAAATAGATTCCTAGTTAAAGACAACTGACTAACCTAATTAAATAAGAACACAAAATATAAATAATAAACCAAAATATACTCAAACTAAACTAACAAATCCTAAACTGACTAGAACTGTTATACATATGCTAATAGGTACACCACTGCCCGTCCGGCCATCCTACAGTGCATCATCCGTAGATAGGGACTATAATTGGTAGGGTGTTAGGATCAAGCTCTTACCATCATGCCAAAAGCTATAGCTGATAGTAAGGGAACAAACGCCATGTTCGATCATGATTCCGATCGGGGCTCCTTAGCCCCTCGTGGGCCTTTGCCATAGGCAGGATGTTGGCCTCACCCAACAATCTTCCTCCCAACACCTGCCTCATGCAGCATGTTGCTCTTAAGAATCGAACCAATGACCTTGGCTCTGATACCACTTGTTAGAATCAAGCGCTTACCATCATGCCAAAAGTTATAGCTGATAGCAAGGACACAGTTTTTTTTCTTAACTAAGCACACCAAGCAAGCGTCATGTTCGATCATGACTCCGACCCAGGCTCCCTAGCCCCTCGTGGGCCTTTCTCATAGGGAGGATGTTGGCCTCACCCAACATAGGGGTATTCAATTAGAAAGTTGGATATATCCTTCTAATGATTGATGCTATTTTGCAAGTCTCAAGATTCATCCAACTTGGACAGAAAACACAAACTATTGGATTAGTTTGACTCTTTTGTCAGTATGTTTTGCGAGCACTGTACATGTCTGGTTGTGTTACTTTTACTATTATATGTAATGATAGTGTAAAAAAAATTTATATTTTCGGTATATTGTAACTAGCTATAGTAGATTATTTACAATGTTTTCATGCTATAATATTAGTGGCTACATGTCTATTGGAAAAAGTCTTTTTCACCTCTCAAGGTAGGGATACGGTCTGCGTACACTCTACCCTCCTCATAACCCACTTGTGGGATTACACTGAGTATGTTATTGCTTCTGTTGTTGATAAATTGACATGTTAAAATTTCAGCTAATTGGAAAAACACCAATGGTATATCTTAACAAAGTGACAGAAGGATGTGGAGCTTATATAGCTGTTAAACAAGAGATGTTTCAACCTACTTCTAGCATCAAAGATAGGTACATGTCTTAACTTCATATTTCTCTCCTTTCTATAATGAGTATTTACATTTACTTGTAGCTGGAAGAAGAGATACCATTTGTCAATTCTTTGCTTCCACTATGTATTAAGAAAAAAACATTCTCTTGTATTTTCACTAGACCAGCATTCGCGATGATCAATGATGCAGAAAAGAAAGGCTTGATATCCCCTGGAAAGGTACATACACGCGATTCTTTCCATTGATTTTAAGTTTTCTTAGAACTTAGAACAGCTGCCCCATTTGGACAATAGAATGGGTAGAGAGGGAGTCGTGATCATTCTCTATCCAGTCACTAGCTAGCACGAGAAAAGAAAGTTGGGAAGTTATTTCTGTTTCAGTAACCTCATTGTGTAAATATATTATATATTGTCAGTGTATTGAACTTAAACTCTTTAACGTACGTTATTTCTGAACTAGTGCTTGATTATATTTAGACGACGTTGATTGAGCCAACATCGGGAAATATGGGGATCAGTATGGCATTTATGGCGGCGATGAAAGGCTACAAAATGGTTTTGACAATGCCCTCATACACAAGCATGGAAAGGAGAGTGACAATGAGAGCATTCGGAGCTGATTTAATCCTCACTGATCCAACCAAAGGAATGGGAGGCACTGTTAAGAAGGCTTATGAACTTTTGGAATCGACACCTAATGCTTTCATGCTTCAACAATTTTCTAATCCTGCAAATACTCAGGTATTTTGAAGAAACCTCACCTATCCCTGTATTTTTTTGTGTTACTATAGAATTCTGAATTGCTTCGTATCGAAAACAGATTCATTTTGAGACAACTGGTCCTGAAATATGGGAAGATACTCTGGGTAATGTTGACATCTTTGTCATGGGAATAGGAAGTGGAGGCACCGTTACTGGTGTTGGACAATATCTTAAATCCAAAAATCCTAATGTCAAGGTATATCTATACTCTAACATACTCTTGATTCCTCGAGACAGAATCAGTAAACGTCCAAGATAATTTTGGTGTCAAGAAGCTGAGAACATCTCTCAGACAGTTTGTGATTTGTTGAATGGAGGTCTAAATAGTCAACGCCATGCTTATATTTTCTCCTCTTTTGCTAGATATATGGACTCGAGCCAGCTGAAAGCAATGTACTGAATGGTGGAAAACCAGGTAATTTTCCTTTCATCTCTAAATTTGTATTAGTTATGAACTATTTAAGTTACTGGTTATTTTTAATAATGATTTCTAACAGTCTTTAGATGACCATAAATACAGGTCCTCATCAGATAACTGGGAATGGGGTTGGTTTCAAGCCAGATATCCTTGACATGGATCTAATGGAGGAAGTTCTGATGGTATGTTGAGTTCTTTGTTAGTCTCATTTCTCTTGAAATTGAAAATAGCCACAGAGTTATGTGACTACTAAGTTTTGTTCCAATGAAATTAGAGCTATTTAATCGTTTTGGTTTTTGAACTGATCTGTTCTTATTGTGTTGCAGGTTTCTAGTGAAGACGCTGTAAACATGGCTAGAGAGTTGGCTGTGAAGGAAGGACTCATGGTAAATTTCAGTTGAATGCAACTTTCTTTTAAAAACCTATAGAAAAACAAGGATTAAATGTGTCCATGCACTCTATCTATATAAACAGAATAGCTCATTTATACAGAATTGACCATATAAATAGAAATGAAGCATTAATCCGTACCAACTTGATCTTGTTGCTCCCGGACAAACATTTATGCTCCATTTAACCAAAATATGTGTCCGGATAGTCCAACGTCTTGATCACTCTCATTTCGAAAAATTGTGATAGATCTTAATTCCACTCTATTCATCTATACTTTTTAAGTCTGTTGTGATTCCTTTGTATGATGTATGAAGCTTTATTTTGTGTAGGTTGGGATATCTTCAGGAGCTAATACAGTAGCAGCTCTTAGACTCGCGCAAAAACCAGAAAACAAAGGCAAACTAATAGTGGTATGAATATATCAGATTCATGAATAGACCTTCATCAGTACTAGTTTTTTTCATTTCTCATTTTCTTTCACAAGTTATTAAGTCGTTGTAAATGTATCATCTTGGCTTTCAATTACAGACTGTACATCCAAGTTTTGGAGAGCGATACCTGTCATCTGTTCTGTATCAAGATCTGAGGAAAGAAGCCGAGAACATGCAACCTGTTTCAGTCGATTAATGTTGGAGATTGTAGTCGACGTCTCTGCAAGAAAAAATGTACCATCTTTTTCTAGATGATGTTTTCTGTATGTCTACTGTTGGATGATTATATTTATGAATCATGCTATTGCTGTATGTAAATCAGCAAGTTAATTTATTGTTAGTTTTGATATGAATGACTGCGTGCAGCCTCAAATGGATTGCTAGTCGGGCATAGTGCAGTAGCGCTCACATTTTTTATTTTTTTCTTTATTTAGCTTATTCTTTCACTTGAATTTCAAAATTTGGGCTTCTTCCCGGGTACATGGTGAAAGTAGATCTTCCACCTAGATAAAGTACTCCTTATAAGAGAATAAACTGATATCAGAAGCTCCATGAAGATTTCCCCTTTTGTAATGCTTCAAGTGGATCCATAAATAATTGAATCTTGAGCCTAAATCAATCCGAAAATTTAATTTTTGAGAGAAGGGTTGTCCAAGTCTATATAAGAAGATCAACTGGATCCGTAGAGAAATGAATCTTAGGATCTAACTCAACCTCAAAAGCTAGCTTATAAGCGGAGGAATTGTCTAAGTGCATATAAGGAAAGCACAATTATATAACTACAACAAGTTCACACATCCCATCACTGACCGACCTTAGCTCAGTTGGTAGAGCGGAGGACTGTAGTGTGTCTGCTGAAATCCTTAGGTCGCTGGTTCGAATCTGGCAGGTCGGATATTTTTATTTATTTATATTTTTCAACCTAAGTAATTTTGTTGTATTTTTACATGTTTAAATTGAAAATTATGAAATTAGTATTAAATATCGAATATTAAATTTAAAGTAATTTGAAATTGATTTGGTCCAACTTTAAAGCAATACGTATTGGTGAATTTTGTACAATGGATTATGATGAACTCTTGGATTTTGTGATCAAATTATTAATGACAAGTCATAATTTGAGGTTAAATTATGACAATCCCTAAAAATTTAGGATAACCCTTATGATTTTGGGAGAATCGTCATTTTCAAGGATTGATGTTTAACTCGTGTGAATAAAATAAATTTGATAATCTGATATGACCCGCAAATAACATAAAGATAGATATAATAAATATTGTATTTAAAATTATTATCTCGTTATTAAGGTGGACATAGTTTGGATTAACTTAAATTAAAATCAACATTAAAATTTTTTTAATATTTTATTTAGAATTTAGGAGGATGATTAGATTTTGAATTTTATTTTTTAAATTTGTGGATCTTGAATTGAATATCGAATTTAGTACAATGAATTTTTGGATATTCAAAATTTAAAAAAAAAAGTACTTTATATTTGGCCTTGTCCATATCATATGTTTCAAGTACTAATAAGTCCAATTTTTAAAGGTCTAACAAATTGGTACCCTATGGCCATACCCATTATAATATTAAGTTCAATATGAAAATTTCTACTAAATCAATTATTTCTCACTCTCACGTCACTCATGAATATGTAAAGCTTAATATATGACATAAGTAGAAGGGTGATCTCAAACCTTGTTAATTAACTGAGAAAATTATATATTCTAAAAAGCAAACTTTAGGCAAATTGAGGTTATTAATTGCTATGATCGGTATTTTCAAAAACATTTTTTGGACTAATCCCCGGGCGGTGTGTACAAAAACGCTCTGGAGTGCAAATGAAATGTGTAGATCCATAAAGCGTAAGCCATTATTTAGGACTTACATCTTGGGCATAAAAGCGTAAACCCCGAATATTAAATTTAATTTTTATTATTTTAAAAGTATTTTTCGCATAAATCATATTTTTATTATTGGTATAGTGATATTTATATTTTATGTTATCATATTTTCATACCCGAGTGATCTTTCCTTGAATATTTCAACAAAAAAAATGACGTCATCTTAAATAGTTTTTTAGATAGTTATGCCTAAAATTGATAGGATAGATATTCCATAGTATTATGCTCTGATACAATTTTATATATATATATATTGGCATTGCTCTTAAATTATTTATCCTTCTCAATTTTTTTGAAATATATAAATAATAATTAGTTCAAATATTAGTTGAGGGTGGAAGAACTAGTAGGTGGAGATTAGTGATGAAATAGATGATGATTTCATTTTGAAGATTATCTCGACTATTTCTCATGTTTCGTGTTACCTTTTGTCAGATAATAATCATAATATTTTTTTCTATATTAATAGTGATTTATTTGCAGAATTTTTAAAAATATTGCTTTTGCTTATTTTCTAAATAATAAAATTATAAAATTAAAGATACATGAGATATATATCCCGTAAATCCATGGGAGTTACATCCCGTATTTCAAAGCTTGCTCCTTGCCACTTGCTCCATAAAATGTCTCGCGTCGCGTCACGCCTTTTAAAACACTAGTTATAGCACGCCTTAAAGGTTCAAAAGTCAAAATCAAAAGTATGAAATATTCAAACCAGCTAATCCAAAATCGAACTTAAAAAACTCAATCCAATTCGAATTTATTGGGATTGTAGCTTCTTCAATTCGAAAATCAAAAATTCAAACCAAAATTTTCTTATCCGATCCCACAACGCGAATGCCATCCCTACCAGTCATGATTAGTAAAAGCATAATTTTTCATTCTTATGAGTGAGTAGAGCCAGTATTACTTTTGCGCAATTTTTTTTTATATAGGGACAAAAGTTAAATAGCGCCATAACCTGAACTCTAGAATATTTTGCTTCCCAATTGACATCGGAAAGTGGTGCTTGTGTATGGGAAATACCGGTCATAAGACGCAACCGGCTTCATCTCAAAAGAATCACTCACGAGCTAGTCAGACTAGTGGGATCCCATGAAAAGACATATTAAAATCACATATTTCAAACCAAACATACCACATATCTCTATTTTTTCAAATAAAAAAAGTAACTCATTAGAAAGAGAAAAAATAAGAAAATGCAATTCGCCAAATTAAAACAAAAAAATTTGTTTGACGCAATTGAAGTACCAAAAACTTTTGAGGCTTACACCTCCTCGTTGCACGACCTAAAGAGATCTCTCCGCAAAATTAAAATCAACCGACTATTAATGTCAAAAATCCTCATTAGAAGGCTATTTAGTTTGATAATTCCATGGTCTTATTTTCAATTCTTCACGTAATTCAATTAAAATGATATCCTAATATTTGGATACAGGCCGTTTTCAATTTAAAATTGTAACACACGTATGAAAGCAATATTTGATAATTAAATTATAATAAAATAGTTACGTGTTTCAAAATTTGAAAATCCGTTTTTATTTATTAGTCCACTATTGTTACTTTTTTTGTTCACGTAATTAATGAAAAGAAGCAAAAGCCAATTAGGCAGCATTCAAATTCATGTATCGAAGTTCGTTTTTTTGATAGTCCAATAAAATAATATATGTGTGAATTATCTACTTAAATAATCTTTTTTCTTCTTCACATTTTTTTTTTGTTGTTGTGATTTATGGATGTTAAAAAGTATTTCTCAATTTATATTACTTTATTTTTTGTACGTCCTGAAATAGTTATATAAGTTTTATAATATATCAATATTGTTATCTGATTGAATTCTAAACTTTTGATATGATGTTTCCTAAATTGAGGTGCGCGGCGGAAACAAGATTTTCATCAAAAAATTTAATATATTATAAACATATTTGTTTTTTTTTTCTTTTAGAAGGTGATAGATAGAATAACTTATAAGTAAATTTATTGACTAAGTTTTTTAGGGAATATTGATGGTTTTTGTTGAACAAAAAGTGAATGAATGGTAACTGACTTTCATTTCGTAATAGCTAATAAGGGGGGTTGGGGTCGGCAAATAAAGACTATTTCAACCCCCTTAAAAAATCCGCTCCCGTTGACGTTAGATACTATCTCGTTTGGATTGAAAATAATATAGTTGTCCATAAAATAAATTATTATTGTATTTTTGATCTCGTTGAATAAAATGCAAACAAAAATGCGCATAAAAATTTCTTCGCTAAGATAGACGCCTACCGATTTACCTATTGGAAAAGTCAAAGTGTGAAGCTTCTAACTCTAATTACCAACCCAAGACTTTTTTTTAATAAATATTGAGGTTGAGTAAAGGGGGTGGAGCTTGAAGAGCGAAGTGAGCTGAGCTAGCCTAGCAACGTTTTTCAACAACAAGCTATGATCTAACGACCTCCTAATCTAGGTTTGGGCGAGAACTCTTGCTCGTAGATTTTAAGTTGTGGATCTTTTCATTGCCGATAGTTGCCTTTTGCTTTCCTTATCAGTGTCAACCCGCTAGGTATAGGGATATAGTCTTCTACAAGTCGCATTACTGAATTACTTGATTTTGAAAACAATCGAGATGTCTTTCTTAAGGAAGGAAGACTCTCCTTTCAATTGAGTGATTTCGTATCTATCCGTATCGAGAAAAAAAAGTTAATATCACAAGCGAAGCTTAATTTTTGCGATATCTCCTTGGACGTTAGCCTCTTAAGAGTTGGATTCTAGTGGTCGGCTTTTTAGATCGTCTGAATCCATATTTGATAAAAGTGGTGGCCTGATTGTCCAACGTTCTATCAATGGAGAAAGATTTTGATGACAAGACCCGGAGATATCATAAATAAGAATGTTGATACGAGTAACAAAAACATATACGAAAACTATGAGTGCCTAACATTGGAAGACGTTTGCGTTTAGTCAATTTAAGCAGAGTAAATCGATCCTTAAGGAATCTCAAAAAGGATGTCGTCCAATGGATACACAAAATCAAAATTTCATCTTGATGTGACAATTTAGTGATGACCACAAGCAGAGCGTAGTCCTCCGTACTTCTTTCTCAACACCTAAAGCGCACTATGCTTTACTTAAACAAATATGAGTTTTTCAATGGTAGAATTGGTGAACCATGCCAACTGGTCAGATGCTTGGAACAGAGGACTTATAGTACCTGTTATCATGACTACGTAGTGAAAGATAAGGAGCCTAAATGGACATTTTGGCTTGATACTACTTCACAGCCCCAAAAACGAGGCATTGCTAGGCTCATTTCTATGAGTTCAAATAATTGAACTCGACTGGAGGGTCCTCCTTCATCCATCAAGTCAAATAATCCGCTATTAAAAATTTATCTGCCGACTATCCCATTTGTTGCCGCTCTTTGCTTTATATCTATCAAACCTAAGAAAGAAAAGAACAAAAGGTTAGATTAATCCTAATTTGTTTGGTTAGTTCTTGTCATCACAGAAAACAAGAGTTCGCCTAGTTTGTACCTCCTTGATTTCAAGATGGACCACATATGCTCAGTGACGTAGTCACGTAATTACATGGTGGTCAGTCGAACATTTTTCATCAAAAAATTATATTATGTATATAAAAAATTATGTTAAGTATATATATTAAAAATTATTTTTCATACATATATATTAAATCTTGAACATTTTTAATGAAATTTCTGATTTCGTCATGACATATGCTTAGCGGGAAAAAACTTTTTTTTTTGATACACATTTCTTTTCCTACTAAGAGATCGAGTGAATCTCTTTCACGTATGATCCAACAAACAAACTATTTAATTGTTAATTTAATATTTTTCTTTTGTTATTATTATATGCATTCACATAAAACATAAGTTAAAGTTAACATTTCCAGAGCCCTTATTACTTTAAAGGGAAAAAAGTAAATATATATTTAAATTTACGATTTAGAGCTGATATTTTATTTATTAAAAAAAAAGATATATATCTTGTTGTTACATACATATTTTGTCCTTTAACAAATAATGCATATTTACAATTTTCGTTAAAAAATTATTTTTTTTTCTAAAATTGATTTTTAAATTTTAAATATCATGTGGCTTTAAAAAATTATCTCACCCATTCTTTTATTTCTCCAGACCCGACCCAACTAAGAAAAAACCAATCTCCCTTTCATTCAGACCCGACCCAACTAAGAAAAAACCAATCTCCCTTTCATTCAGACCCGACCCAAATTCATTTTATAATTGAGTTAGAAGAGAAATTGGGTGTTTTTAATTTGGTCGAGTTTGGACTCTGGAGGAGTAAGAGCCTGTTTGGATACCTTTTTACTTATGGCTTATAAGTTAAAAGCCATAAGTTAGAATTTCTAATTTATGGCTTTTGACTTATTTTTGTTCTTTTACCTTAAAAGTAAGTGGTTTAAAGTACTTTTTAAATTTATCTAAACACTACAAACTGCTTAAAAATTATTTTGACTTACAAGTATCTAAAATAAGATAATCCAAACGGGCTCTAAAAAATATGAGTGAGGTAATTTTTTAAAGTCACAGAGCATTTCTGAAATTAGAAAATCAGTTTTAATTTTTTTTTAATTCAATAAATATAAATTTATAACATAATGAAAATTTATATAACCCATTTTTTAACAAGTAATATATCCGCTTTAAAATTGCAAAATTCAGACATATATTTACTTTAACAAGTAATATAAGAGATTGGAGAATACATTTTTTGGCAAATAATAGTAAATGGCAAGCCAAATAGGAGTGTCCGTCAACACGTAATAATCAGATTACTCAAGATTACAAAAATCTGGGCATTCTCGTAAATACTATCTCTTCTGAGGTCAAATGATTTCCACTCACCTAACCACTGATTACTTCAACCAACCCTTTAAACCAAGGTAAATGCAAGTTGTTGAGCAAAAAGACAATTAAACTATCTAACAGCATTTGCACATAGATACTTCCACTTCATCCTTTCCCTCAAATTATTTATTGTAATTCTTAAAAACATAATTATCTTAAATTATATATTATTTTAAAATTTTAAAATTTAATTTTTTTATTTTACTTTTACTAATAATTATTTTTAAAAGTTATAAATACTTTAATTATGAACTAAAGTCAACACATCAATAATAACTCAGTGTAACCCACAAAGTGAGATCTAAAGAGAATAATATGTATGTAGATCTTTATTTTCAGAGAAACTGTCATATAAAAATAGTCCCACAAAATAGTAGAATTATGAATTAAAGTAAAATAAATATAATAAATATTTAATAAATAATATTATCTTTTAAGTCATAACTAAGATAAATAAAGATAAAAGATCAAAATTCTTTTTAATTAATATATTTGTAAAGAAGGTATATAGAGAATATATAAGATAATTTGAGATGAGGAAGTAATAACATAGTTTGACTTTTAGCATTGACCATAGAAAAATAATTACATCAATTATAAGGTATTTAAATATTAATGATATGTATTCATTGTGACATGGTAAAATGATAGAACTAATTAGCATATGCTATAACAAGTTAAAGATAACCTATTTTTAAAAAAAAATAATTTTAAGCTCTAAACCCTAGGAATGGTTAGTGTAAAATATACAATCAAATTATGTAATCTTTATAATAAGTATTAATATGATTTAATTGTTTCAATAGTTAAAATATATAAATATTATAATCTTTTTCATTAATTATAATTGTAATATATGAGTTAACTTACGTAAATATTGACTAATTTTAAAAATTATTTATTACCTCTCATAACCACTAATATTTGAACTTTTTAAGGGATGTAATTTACAAATCTTCCAAATTCACAAAATTAAAGTTTTTTATTTTTCTTTCTTTTTCCAAATATCAATTTTGCAAGAACTTGAACAAATGTGAAAAGTCACCTAATTTTTGTCACTTTTTATTTGGGAGGAGGAGTAAAAAACAAAAAAGGAAAAAATAGAAAAAGGCAAAAGGAGAAGCCCCACAGAGAAATAACAGCTGTTAGGGCTTGGACTGAAAATGCAAACAGGGTGAAAATTCACACACACACACACACCAGATAGCATATATAGAGAGAGATTCCGGCAACTTCGGGGGATAGCCGGCGACTTTTCCGATCTTATCATTGGCCCACAGATTCGCGCCAAAATCCATTCACCAATACATCTGCAAAATTTTCGCTTCCTTTTTTAAATCAAGAAAATAGGGAAATTATACCTAAAGAAAAAAGAGAGCCAAATTTATAGATAAGTACAGTTGTGTGGGACAGAGAGGTGCAGAGAGTGGTGAGGTAAGGGGGGTGGGTGGATGATTTGAACCTTGGGATCGGAAAGTGGGAAATCTTGGGTTTTAGGAAACTACAGAGGTTTCCACTGAAATTAATGTTTCTTTACTCATTTTCTTGATGATGAGGTTCTGAAAAAAAAATTAAGTTTTTCTTATTGATCAAGAAATTTCAGGTGAGTTTCAACATTTTTCTTTTGGAGAAAATAGAGTTTTTGTGAATCTTTAGGGGTGCATGCAATCTGGGGGTGGAGCTCAGCAAGGTGGTGTCGCCGGCGCCGGTGGACATGGGCGGAACACGGCGGCATCAGCCTCAGCTTCTCCTTCATCATCTTCTTCTGCCTCTCATATGGGGTTGGATCAGCAGCAGCTGCATCAACAGCAACAACGGCAGGTTAGGGTTAACAACTTTCCGAATTTTACTTGTGCTTTTTTTTTTTTTTTTTTGGGGGGGGGGGGGGGGTTCAAGTGGCATTTTGTTTTTCTGAAGTAGGGTTAATCTTTGTTATTCTATTTTGGAAGTGGGTTCTGGAAATGACATCAAGTTCTTTATTGAAAGTAGGTTGTTGAATTATGTGAGTGGAGACGGTGTTCAACACTTGGTTTGAAGTGACATGAATTTGCTTGCTATGTGGAACACATTCTTTTGCTTGTTCAATTAGCATTGAGGTGTCAGCTACAGAGCTACTTAAGCTTTGAAAGTTTCAGAATTTTGAAAATCTTAGCATGATGGAGAGAGTGATTTGCTTTTTCTAAGCAAGAGCAATTTTTCTGTTGAAAAATGTATTAGCACATGTTGATTTTTGTAGTTATTCAACTTCACTTTTAAGGGAATCAACTGTGTGTATCTAGTCTGTTCTCTAATGGGAAGTTGTTAACCTTCAAATACAAATGAAAGTGTCAAGTGCATGTTGTCTAGCATGTTATGATTCCTGCTTTTCCTTTTCTTGACAAAGATTGTTCTCACCTTTTCTTCCTTATTTTAAGTGCTTGTCTCTGCCAGGTCTTTAATATTTTAACCTTGACCTGTTCAAAAGGTTTACTTTTCCAACAGTATTGGTAGTCCATGTGATTCTTAACTGCAATGATGTTCTGAACTCCAACCAGATTAACTGTCATTGCTCAGATTATGGAATGCAATCTTCTATTTCGTCCATACATATGACACATTTTGTCCACATTTGTTTCTTAATGATAACACTAAGGAGTTGTAATTGTCCTCATGTCTAAAATTTTATTTGATTCTGAGTTGATTGTCCTTAAGAGGAAACAAATTTATTAAAAAGTGAACTGAAGAAGACGAATTACAGCACAGGACGAAATAGGATGTTGCTCAACCAAACTAGAGGATTTTGTCCATTATGTGCATAGGATGCTGCAAATTTCCCTAGAAATTCTTTCATGCTTTTGACTGGCAGTATTTGACCTGCAGCATTGATCAACTTTGTCAGTTATACCAGTTTCTCCCGAGTTTCTGTATGCTTTCGAGCTATAATATTTTCCATGTACTTTTATTGCTTTGTTTGCTTCTACTTCTGATATCTGGTGAGATGGTTGTTCCTTTTTTATTTTTGAAATAATATTTTACCGGCTATGTTTTCAAATAAATTGTCAAGACTTGCTCTCTTGAATCATTATAGCTATTCTTTTCAAACTGATGTGGGTTTAATCTTAGTGGCTTATTATGTTACCTTACTCAATAAAACCTTAGTGGCTTATTGTTTACAATAAGGATAAGATCACAAGAATCTAGGTCTTATTTGAATCACATAAATAACTTTGATGTATCACACATTGGATATTCATTTTGCAGTCCTTACAACAACAGTTCCTTAGACGGCCTGAAGGAAACGAAGCTATTCTTGCCTTCCAGACTGGCAGTGCCCATGGAATTTTAGGTGGGGGAAATTTTAGTGGACCTTCTGGATCCATGCAGCTGCCTCAGCAGTCAAGGAGGTATATGGATTTGGGCCAACAGCATGGTTCTCCCACCATTCGAGAGGATGGCCAGAATAGGAGCCAGGGCTTTGAGCAACAGATGTTGAATCCTGTCCAACAGGCATACCTGCAGTATGCTTTCCAGGCAGCGCAACAGAAGTCAGCTCTTGGGATGCAACATCAGCAGCAAATGAAAATGGGAATATTTGGCCCTTCTTTAAAGGACCAAGATCCTAGAATTACGAATATGAAAATGCAGGAACTTGTTGCCATGCAGGCATCGAACCAGGCCCAAGCATCATCATCAAAGATATCCTCAGAGCAACATTTCTCTCGTGGTGAGAAGCAATCAGACCAGGGGCAGCAGTTGATGACTGATCAGAGACCAGACCCAAAGGTTCCTTCCCAGCCAACATTGCTTGGCCAAACAGTAGCTACGAAGCCCATGCAGGCGCCACCATCTCAGCAAAGCAAGGCGAACATGACAAGTAACTCTCTTGCTATGGCTGCACAGATGCAAGCAATGCAGGCTCTGGCACTTGAACGGAATGTTGATCTTTCACTACCTGCAAATGCTAACATTATGGCACAGCTAATTCCGCTCATGCAGTCCAGAATGATTGCCCAGCAGAAAGTGCCTGATAGCAATGTGCCTGTGCAATCTTCATCAGGTCATATGCCAAAGCAGCAAGTTTCATCACCTCAAATTACAAATGACAATTCGCCTCATGCTCATTCTTCAAGTGATTTGTCGGGGTCAAGTTCAGCTAAAACTAGGCATGCCGTTACAACTGGTCCTCTTGGTGGGTCTCATAGCGTAGCTGCAATTAATAGCCCAAATAATATTCCTCCGCAGCAGTTTTCTGCTCATGGCAGAGAGAACAATTTGCCGCCTAGGCAACCAATTATGGCTAGCAGTGGATTACCTTCGATGCATTATCCACAGTCATCTGGAAATCCAAACCAGGGTGTGGATAACACCTTGCTCCCTAAACCTGCCTCAAATGCTCAAGAAACCTTGCAGACGCAGTATGCCAGACAGTTGAGTCGACCTTCACCACATTCTGCAGCTTCTTCTCCAGATGGGAACATGGGTAATTCCCTTATGTCTCAGGGGGGGAATGTCCGTCAGGTTCAACAACAGCATCTGGGGTTCAGTAAGCAGCAACTGCACGTTCTTAAAGCCCAAATACTTGCATTTAGACGTATAAAGGTTTGTCCAGTGTAACCTGAGGCTTACATACTTTGCTTTCCCTTGTTCAATATACTCAAATCTGTTATTATTAAATATATCTTGATCTTCTTTTCCTTGCCTGTAGAAAGGAGATGGGGCATTACCACGTGAATTACTCCAAGCTATTATTCCGCCAGCTCTGGACGTACAAATGCAGCAAACATTTCCTCCTGGTGGCACAGTAAATCAGGAGAAACCATCGGGAAAAGGTTCAGAAGATAATACGAGACGCCCGGAACCAAGTGAGAAGAAGGGTCCTCAGCTTGTAGTACCATCTGATGGACTGAATGGTTCAAAGGAGGAGGTCACAGGAGATGAGAGCGCAGCTGCCTCGACCGCACAAGTGCCAGGTAACACAACCGAGACAAAGGAGACTGCACCAGTGGTTCTTCCGGGAAAAGAGGAGCAGCCAATCATGGGACATGCTAGTAAATCTGACCAGGATGCTGACCGTGCTATTCAGAATACTCCTATCAGAGGTGATATTGCACCAGATAGGGGTAAAGCTGTTGCATCACAAGTCACTGGTTCTGATACTACTCAGGCAAAAAAACCTATGCAGTCTAGTGCTACTCAACAAAGAGATGCAGGTCCAGCTCGGAAGTATCATGGACCATTATTCGATTTTCCTGTCTTCACTCGAAAGCATGATGCTTTTGGACCATCCATGCTGATGAACAACAATAATAATTTAACGTTGGGTTATGAAGTCAAGGATCTTCTAATGGAGGAAGGCACAGAAATTCACAAGAGAAAAAGGGAGGAAAGTATAAAGAAGATTGGTGATATACTAGCTATTAACTTAGAGAGGAAAAGGATTAGACCTGATCTTGTTCTAAGATTGCAAATAGAAGAGAAGAAACTCCAACTTGCTGATATACAAGCACGGTTGAGGGATGATATTGACCAACAGCAGCAGGAAATAATGGCAATGCCTGATAGGCATTACCGAAAATTTGTAAGGCTATGCGAGCGTCAGCGTCAGGACCTTGCTAGGCAAGTGCAGGCCTCCCAGAGAGCTATCAGAGAAAAACAATTAAAAT
Organism: Datura wrightii; assembly: GCA_035772735.1. Lineage (NCBI taxonomy): Eukaryota > Viridiplantae > Streptophyta > Magnoliopsida > Solanales > Solanaceae > Datura > Datura wrightii. The sequence goes on from JASDFA010000014.1 coordinate 32,896,614, forward strand.
CTACTTTTCAATGGCGTAAGAAGCTTCTTGAGGCTCATTGGGCAATACGTGATGCTCGAACTGCACGCAACAGGGGAGTAGCTAAGTACCATGAGAGAATGTTGAGGGAGTTCTCAAAGAAAAAGGATGATAATCGGAATGAGAGAATGGAGGCGTTGAAGAATAATGATGTTGAGAGATACAGGGAGATGCTGCTAGAGCAGCAGACCAACATTCCTGGTGATGCTGCAGAGAGATATGCCGTTCTTTCATCATTTTTGAGTCAGACAGAAGAGTACCTTCATAAATTGGGAGGTAAAATTACAGCGACAAAAAATCAACAGGAGGTTGAGGAGGCTGCAAATGCTGCTGCAGTTGCTGCCCGTGCACAGGTACTTCTCTTGCCCCTGCCTTGTGCAATTGCCAATCTTAAGTTGCTTTGCATGAGTTACAAATTGCTATGTTTAGGGAACAGGTCGTTGGTGCAATTTTACTGGTAATCATAGGGTAATGCAGAAGCGACCAGATGCCTTTTCCACTATTAGTGTGTGTATATATAAAATATATATTATGAGCAACAAAAATCAAATCAAAGTTTATCTTTCAACTACACACTCTTAATTTTAACAAATGGACCTCCTGTTGTACCGGATTTGTTTGATAAACTTACCTTCCCTAGTTGATGGTTACGTTTTATTTGCATTAATTCATATATTCTCCATGATAACAGGGCCTCTCTGAAGAAGAAGTAAGAGCTGCAGCAGCCTGTGCTCGGGAGGAAGTCATGATAAGGAATCGTTTCTTTGAAATGAATGCACCCAAAGATAGTTCATCAGTTAACAAGTAACTCATTTTCTTTCCTTATTACACGTTTAACTTGGATCCCTCTCTTAGATTTTGGCATTTGGGGTCATCTGGATGTGAGAAGTTCTGTTTGGCTGTCAATGATTTGTTGCTGATAAGTTCAGTTTGCTCTTATATAATAGTTGAGCAGTCGTGGCTTATGTGGAAGAAAATTGGTTATCTGGTTGCTGTTCATATTGTCTTTGACATTGTGGTTGTTTACACCTAGGACATCTATCACATATCTTCACTGACTACACTTGTCTTTAGTATTCTATGCAGTGTCATTGTTTAGTTGCCATTAGGTTATCTCAACTCTGTACTCTTTTTAATGTCTCCAGGTATTACCATCTTGCCCATGCTGTGAATGAAAGGGTTATAAAGCAGCCATCCATGTTAAGAGCTGGAACCTTGCGAGACTATCAGCTTGTGAGTTGCATTTCAATACATGCATAAAGATCGACTTCATTCTCTCTCATTTTCTTAGTTTCAGTATCTCACTTTTGCTCTTACATGAGATAAAAATTGCATTCAAATGTTACAGGTTGGGTTGCAGTGGATGCTTTCTTTGTATAATAATAAGCTAAATGGTATATTGGCTGATGAGATGGGTCTGGGGAAGACTGTGCAGGTGAATAGCTTTGCCCTTTCGTCCATTTTATGTCCTGTTTTTCTGTGTTAGTTGGATCCTTATAAGTATAAGCGGGTCAAAAGCGTGGAGAAAAAGTTGAACATTATCGAATAACACGCTTAATTCGAAGCAGAGGGGATACATATTATTTATGCAAACTTCAGGATGCTACAATTTTTAGCAGATACTCAGTAGCAAGTAATATGCAGTCTGATTCTTGTTCTCTTTGTCTCAACAGGTTATGGCATTAATTGCTTACTTGATGGAATTCAAACAAAATTATGGACCACATCTTATAATTGTGCCAAATGCAGTTCTCGTTAATTGGAAGGTTGGTATCCAGTGCTGTTGATAGCGTGTGTCTTTTTGGTTGTACTTACTCATTTTATATTTCCAGAGTGAGTTTCTCAATTGGCTTCCATCTGCGTCTTGCATTTTCTATGTTGGTGGGAAGGATCAAAGATCGAAGTTATTTTCGCAAGTAAGATGCATTCATGCTAATGAAATTTAATTGATTTAAGTTGTTGACCTTTGTATTGAGGGTACTATATGCTTCCACATCTTGTAGGAAGTTTGTGCGATGAAATTTAATGTTCTCGTCACTACATACGAGTTCATCATGTATGATCGGGCTAAACTTTCGAAAGTCGATTGGAAGTATATAATAATTGATGAAGCACAACGTATGAAGGACAGGGAATCAGTTCTTGCTCGTGATCTTGACAGATATCGATGCCAGAGGCGCTTGCTTCTCACAGGGACACCATTGCAGGTGCATTGAGTCTATCATTGCTTATGTTCAGATCTATGTTCTGCTTATGTTTGGATGTGCAGTATTGCCATAAGTTTATTGCTTATGTCCTACCTTTAACTAGGCCATGCTAGTATAGGATGCTACCAAAACTATTCAAGCCTGAGCGCAGTTGCTCAATGTCTTTAAACTTGCACATATAGAATGGTATATCTTTTGATTTCAGTCGCATGCTGCTCCATTGGAATTTAATTGGTGGTAACTGGATTTCTAGCCTTGATAGCTTTGTGAACCACTTTGGAAGGAAAATTGTGGTCCAGCAATATATTATTGCTTACAATCACAATTCATCATTGAAACCTTAGTACAGCTAAAGGAAATATTCCTGCGTGAGTGTTTACATGTCCTGTTTTAGTAGTGTCTGTGCAGAGTTGCATAGACAATAAAATGTGAATCTTCACATGGTTCACTGGTTGCATCTGGGTGCTTATTTTCCTTTTAACCACGTGAACTCTTCCCCATCCCATCTTGTCTATACTTGGCCTATGAATTAGCATAAGAGAATTTGTTAAATGTGTTTCATGCAGAATGATCTGAAGGAGTTATGGTCACTTTTAAATCTACTACTTCCAGAAGTATTTGATAATCGCAAAGCATTTCATGATTGGTTCTCTAAGCCCTTTCAAAGAGAAGGTCCGACACACAATGCTGAAGATGACTGGCTTGAGACTGAGAAGAAGGTCATTATTATCCATCGACTTCACCAAATTCTTGAGCCTTTCATGCTCAGGCGTCGTGTTGAAGATGTTGAAGGTTCACTTCCACCCAAGGTATACTTTTCATGATTATCCTTGGTTGCTAAAATGTGATGTAGAAATTCCCTAATGACAGCTTCAACTGCAGGTCTCAGTTGTCTTAAGATGCAGAATGTCAGGTTTTCAGAGTGCTGTTTATGATTGGATCAAGTCTACTGGTACACTTAGAGTCGATCCTGAAGATGAGAAGCGAAGGGCTGAAAAAAATCCAAATTACCAGCCTAAAACATATAAAGTTCTAAATAATAGATGTATGGAGCTTCGTAAAGCTTGCAACCATCCTTTGCTTAACTATCCATATCTCAATGTTACAAAGGACTTCCTTGTTAAATCATGTGGGAAATTGTGGGTTCTTGATCGGATATTAATTAAACTTCAAAGAACAGGGCACAGGGTGCTGCTTTTCAGTACCATGACAAAGCTGCTTGATATCTTGGAGGAGTATTTGCAATGGCGAAGACTCATCTATAGAAGAATTGATGGGACAACAAGCTTAGAGGACCGTGAATCAGCTATTGTGGATTTTAATAGTCCAGATACTGATTGCTTTATCTTCTTGCTAAGCATTCGTGCTGCTGGGCGTGGATTAAATCTGCAGACTGCTGACACTGTCATCATCTATGATCCTGATCCAAACCCCAAAAATGAGGAACAGGCAGTTGCTAGAGCCCATCGTATAGGGCAGAAGAGAGAAGTGAAAGTCATTTACATGGAGGCAGTTGTAGACAAAATTGCAAGTCATCAAAAAGAGGATGAATACCGTAGTGGAGGCATAGTTGATTCTGATGATGACCTTGCAGGCAAGGACCGCTATATGGGATCTATTGAGAGTCTCATCCGGAATAATATTCAACAGTATAAGATTGACATGGCTGATGAAGTTATAAATGCTGGGCGTTTTGACCAAAGGACTACACATGAAGAGCGACGTTTGACTTTAGAGACGTTATTACATGACGAGGAGAGATATCAGGAGACACTTCATGATGTTCCCTCTCTTCAAGAGGTAAATCGCATGATTGCTAGGAGTGAAGAAGAGGTAGAACAGTTTGATCAAATGGATGAAGAATTTGATTGGGAAGAGGAGATGACTAGATATGACCAGGTTCCAAAGTGGCTTCGCGCTACCAGTAAGGAAGTTAATACCGCCATCGCCAATTTAGCGAAAAAGCCCTCAAAGAATGTCTTATTCAGTAGTGGTGTTGGCGGGGACTCCAGTGGATTAGCTCCTGAATCTGAGAAGAAAAGGGGGCGACCCAAAGGTAAGAAGGTTCCTATTTACACCGAATTGGACGACGACATCGGAGAGTTCTCTGAAGCAAGTTCTGGGGAGAGGAATGGATATTCAGCCCATGAAGAGGGTGAAATTGGGGAATTCGAAGATGATGAATTTATTGGTGCTGTTGGCGTTACTCCAGTTAACAAAGACCAGTCAGAAGAAGATGGTCCCAGTTTTGTTGATAGATATGAATACCACCAAGGTCCACAAGGTGCTATAAAGACACGTGTACCTGAACAAGTTGGTTCATCAGGATCATCTTCAGACAATCAAAGGCCAACACAAATGGTATCATCGTCTGTGTCATCTCAGCAGAAGTTTGGTTCCCTTTCTGCATTAGATGCCAGGCCCAGTTCTCGGGCCAAAAAGATGGTGGGAAGATTCATTCTCTTTTTTCCTTCTTTAAAGATGTACATCCAGTATTGATGACACTTAATGACTTCTATACATCCATCTTTAAATTTCAGGCAGATGAATTGGAGGAAGGAGAAATTGCAGGATCTGGAGACTCACATGTGGATCTCCAGCAGTCTGGTAGTTGGATCCAAGATCGTGATGAAGGTGAAGAAGAACAGGTGTTGCAGCCCAAAATAAAAAGGAAACGCAGTTTGAGGGTTCGACCAAGGCATGCTGCAGAAAGGCCAGAAGAGATGCTCATTGAGAAGCCAGCTGTGCAGCGTGGAGATTCTTCTCAGATGGCATTTCAAGGGGATCGTAGATATGATATTCACTTGAGAAATGATCGTGGACACAAAGTGCATGCAGAGGCTAGTGCTCCAAAGAATGGTCAAAGCGATGCATCCTTTAAGAGTAAACGAAGCATACCTTCGAGGAAATCATCCTCTAATTCAGTGAAGATGCATGGTTCAGGAAAACCTGGAAAAGTCAGTCGCTTGTCCCCCGATGATGCTTTTGAACCCACACGTGAAAATTGGGATAATAAGCTCATGAATGCCAGCGGGACTTATAGTGGAGGGACGAAGATGTCTGAGGTCATTCAAAGAAAGGTAAAAAGTCAAAACACTTAATGTAGTAATTCCACTGTTACTTAAGTTTAAACTACTTTTAGTTGAATTAATTTCTGGATACTACATCTCTACTGGAGTTTGGAAGAAGGAATCCATATTGTGTAGCATTATAGGTTCTTTATACAAGTACCTGCACTTAAATTCTCTTTGTTCAAATGTGTGTCTTGTATTAGAGCTGAATGAATGCAGAAGATTCATATAGCTGACAGCGATTAGATTGGGATTGAGGCCTAGTTGATTGATTTATCTAGATGATTGTCTTGTATTATATACCTTTCTAGTTAAAAGCTTATACCTGCAATTTGTGATCAGTTTCCTATTATCTGAATATTTCACAAGGCTACAGCTTTGGCTAATATATGCTTTGATTGGGCTAGGACCTTTTCTCCCCCTTAGAAATTATGGTTGGATGACTGCCTTTAATGTACTTGAACACAAGGATGTTCAAAGTTGTACACCTCAACCCCAAGCAAGTTGGGTTTCATTTTGTATCTGCTTGCATAAAGAAGATACAATACTCATGGCTCTGTGTGTCAATCTTTCCGTCTCTTGTATTACCGATATTATTCCTGATCTTGTGCATGATTTTTCCTTCTATTGGCTATTTGCAGTGCAAGACTGTCATTATGAAGCTCCAAAAGAAAATAGAGAAGGGAGGTCATCAAATAATTCCACTGCTACATGGTCTGTGGAAAAGAATTGATAGTTCTGGTTGCATGGGTGGGTCAGAGGATAGTCCGTTTGGTTTACAGACAATTGATCTACGTGTTGATGAGTCTGAGTACAGCGGAGTGCTAGAATTTGTGTCTGATGTGCAGCTGATGTTAAAACGTGCAGTGCAATACTTTGGTTTCTCACATGAGGTATGCAATGATACTTAAGATCTGGACTGATTTTGCTTATTGTTACATCCTCATCATTGGCCATGCGTTCGTATTGATCTTCATCTCGCTGATACTACCCTGGCAGAAAAGACATACAACTACCAGTCTAAGAAATTTACTTACACCTGTTTTCCTGATGTTTGCCAAGTCATTGAATAAGAATTATGTATTATGAACTGGAGTCAAACAGTGAAAGACCAGCATTGAGTGGTCTATCGATAATCACGTCATGCTCATACCCAGCTTCCCCAATGTTCTTCTACTGTAATTTCTGAAATTTTGCTACTATTATGATCATAGGTGAGATCTGAAGCAAGGAAAGTACATGATCTTTTCTTTGACATCTTGAAGATAGAGTTTCCAGAGACTGATTTTCGAGAAGCAAGGAATTCCATCTCCTTTGCTGGACCAGCAGCTTCTACTACACCCGGTGCGTCTTCACGGCTGATGCCTGTAGGTCAAAACAAGAGACACAAACAGATAAATGAAATGGAACCTGACTCAAGCCCACTGCTGAAGCCGCAGACACGTGGAGCACTTCATTCCAGTGAAGATGTCAAGACTAAGAGTCATGTGGCTCAAAGAGAAACAAGATTTGGGGGTAGCAGCAGCCGGGAGATTAGCCAACAGGATGATTCACGCCTATTCACTCATCCAGGAGAGCTTGTTATTTGCAAAAAGAAAAGAAAAGATAGAGAGAAGTTGGGTTTGAAACCTGGGAGTGGTTCTGCAGGTCCTGTCTCACCGCCTGGCGTCAGCCGCAGTATCAGAAGTCCAGGCTCGCTCCCAAATGCGAAGGAGGGGGGAAGGTTAAACCAGCAGATACCCCAACAGTTGAATGGCAGTGGTAGCAGCAGCTCTGTTGGCTGGGCAAACCCTGTGAAGAGACTGAGATCAGATTCTGCAAGAAGGCGGCAAAGTCATTTATGATTATTGTTTGTTAAAAAGTGTACAATGTGTAATGCAAGTAATAGCTGATGATACTTTATGAGGTGCTGTGAATAACCGGCCCTTCGGATTTTCATACCTCCTGACCTGTGTACTTCCCCATTCCCATCCCCAGCCTCACCTGTATGATAAATATGCTTTTGAAGACGTACTTCTTAATGTCTGCCATTTGCAACTGCTTGTCTCCGGTGGTTTTCTTCTTCTCCCGTTTTTTGTTTTTCCCTTTTTCAGGAATAGTTCTGAGTGCCAGATTATGAAAAGCCATCACAAGGTATTAACTCCTGCGAACTCTTTTTTTTTTTTTTTTTTTTTGGTTTAATCTCAACATGTCTATTTCTGAATCGAGTTTAATGGACTCTCCATATATTTAATAACAGCATTGGTCGATTCAACTTGTCTGCTTTCCAATCTCATTGTGAATCCCCTGCTTGCTCTGAGTTGGGGGAATGACCCGTTTTTAGGCCAATCAAATTTGATTCAACCTGCTCACGTCACCTCTATAATTAACGACGACAACACTATACTCGGGATAATTTCATAGTGAGGTCTGGAAAGGTTAAGATGTATACAGACCGTGAGAAATTAGCCGTTTCATTTGCTAAGCTGAAATATGACAATGCTTTGGTCAGTGACAGAATCTACTTATTGGCTGCGTCATGATTGTTCCTGTAATATTGGAATGTCAATCTAGAAGAAGACAAATCCCTTTTATCCACTAGTATGGCAAAGACGATGGCGCTTGCTGGAGGGGTTACCTGAAGCCATGGTATTTGAGGTTCTGTTAAGGCTGCCATTGAAGTGTGTCTCCAAGACATCTGTGACCCTGAATTCATGAAACAGCATTACCTCTCTTCATCAGAGGGGGATTGATTATGAATGTTGGGACGATAAATCAATTAGTTTCTCTCTGCAACTTGTACACTGGTGAAACAATTAGTCAGATTGATGCAGTTCAAGGGAAGTTCGGTCTGGAATTAATATTCATCACCATGGAAACTGAGGGAATTGAAGAACTGGTTAGACGTAACAGAGAGAGCTGGTGCAGAGATACTGCTCGCTAATCGTAAAGCTAATGATGATGATGATTCTAATTTTATTCTTATAATCACTCCACTGGCAAGTTTCAGAGGTTTGTTATTGGCTAGAAATATACCCCATAGTTTTACAAGCTAAACGAGTAAATACAGAATTTTCATTTACATTTACATCATCAAAATATTTGTAACTCTTTTTATGTATATATTCATCTTGTAGTTGTAGCTCAGGCATATTTTTAGCATAGATATTCTATTGATTTTCCTCTATGATTGGTTATAACTCAGCTTCGAGGAGAAAACAAAAATAAAAACAGAAAAGTTAGTTTGTTTCTGGTTGTTTCATACAGCCTTTACTTATTTTTCTTTCTTTTTTTATTTGTTTCCCCCACAAAATACAAAGACTACACTATAAACAAAATAAAATAAAGCAGCAAAATGGACATCACATTCCTGAATACCAGGACAGGAAAAGAACGCAAGTCCTTTTATTTTCTACCACAATCAGTAAAATGCTATCAAAGAAAATAAGGAAATGAACAGCACAGATAACAGCAATATCAAGAACACAGAAATTAAAGGGTCAAATTATTTACATTGAAGCTAAACTAATAAACAAGGGGAATATTTTTGTTTTGCATCTTCCCCCCACGGAATAGTCTTGAACTTTGTAGTTCAGCTTGATTTTAAACAGGACTAAGAACATCATTTACAGATACAGAAAGTCATTGAAGATAGTCAGTAGGGGGAGAGGGAGGGGGGAGGGTCAGTCATGGATCAACAGGGCCTGCAACTGCATCATCAGCTGAATCATATTCAGCTTCACTTAACTCCTCATCACTTGACTTCTCCTCAGGGGCAGCAGCTCCAACATCTTCAGGCTTGGCATATTTCTGACAATATTCTGGATACAAAGCACGTTATAATGTATGCTGTGCACTTGGGAAAATGCATAAAAATAACAAATTTAATGTAATGGTTCATCTCCTAGCATATTTTATCACCATTTTTACTTGTGGAACACGTGTCTATTGAAGTAATAAACATCCATATAGTCATGCATCATTAGAGAACAAAACTCGGCTACACTTGCTATCTCCTTTTTGATCAGGACAGTGGCAAACATCTAACCATCTAATCAGACTTATCAAGAAATATCTATTTCGCTAATCCTCTCAAAAGGAGAATGACCAGTGATAATAGAAACTTCAACTTCCATTATTCTGGGTAAAAGGTGTTTTCTCCTCCCATTCTCTAAAGGAATGAATACAATATTCTGGGACAGAGGATGATTTTTTCGCTAATGCTCGAGGAGTATGTCATTCTCATGACCTTCACTTTTGAATGGAAGGTTATGTGGAAGCTGCAGCATTATATTAGGAGTCATAACTTCCATCTTTGATATCCAGAAGTCCGGACTAATGGATTATGAATTATGAAGTCAATCAAATATAAGGAGAGGGAAAAGGCAGATGTTAATGGTCACAGCATATGCAGAAACACCAAGACTCATCCATCACCTCAAAAACTCTTAAACCAGTTAGTGGTGATAAAAGGATGGAAAATAAATATTTCGAATAACAATACAAGACAAACACTTCATTTTAGGAAGTTGCACAACCATATCCGCTGTCTTCTTCATTTTCAAAACCCAGAACAGAAAAGAAGAGCATCTAGACAATTGTGCAATAGAGCAATTACGCTGCACATTAATCATATGACCTTTTATTGATTCATCTTAATACCTGACCTGGCCTAGAAGTTCATTTGCAGTGCATGCAAACCAATATTTTATTTAAGTTCCTCCAAAATTTATCCAAATTTGCAAGGACTTGTTTATTAATTAGACAGTTTGATACCATAAGAAACACATGTAGGAAATAGGAACAATCAATTGTCAATAGCAAATATCGTCCACAATTGAAATTGACAGTGTCACCTAATTCAGAGAAGCATAAATGGGTCGTTTTTTGTAAATGCAGGTCTCAGTTCAAGCTATCTTAATACCAGCTACCCAAAAAAGTGAATGAAAATATGGAGAGGAATATTTACTGCTTCACCGCGAAAGAGCCCAGCCAACAAAGAATAAAGAGAAATATCGCCTGTGGTCCCACATGGACACACTAAACACATCTATATGAACATGTTTGTGCACCCATATTCTTGTCAAACAAAAACAACATGCTTGTCATGATCTTACTCTAGTAATGTGTCAAATATCCTTTGGATCTTCCTTCTCTTCTTTGAATTAACTTGAATCCATTTTTCAACTATCAAAATCAAATTCAACCCTGTATCTCCTCACCTCCCTTAAGAATCACAATAACAACTACAAACTCACTCCCAAACAAGCTTGGGTTGGCTATATGCCTCCCTGACCATGTCAAGTTCATCCTGAAAGAATTAAATAACTACTGTTTTGAAACTTTTGCACTTCTTTCACCTTCTTTTCATGACATGGTAAACCCCATCCCTCCCCGAACCTCTCTGCCCAGGAGTCAACAGTAGTCCTTTCCTACTTCACTCCCTAACTGACTCAAAATTATGGAGTCCACCTGCCACTAAGCAGCCTCACTTATCATTGCACTTATCTTACAATTGAAACACACTGAAGACATGCATATCCTAAAATCACACCATGAAAAGATATTCTTGAGTCTTCCTCTAGAAAAGAAAAGATATTCTAGAGTCTTCCTCCAAAAAAAGAAAAGATATTCTTGAGTAGAGACTTCCAAGACACGCACTGAAATATTCAGTATCAGTGCACACCTAGTAGTTTTTTATGATATAAGTACTTTCCCACTGTCTGTACTTCATATATCCTAATTCCAACTAAACCACACAGGTGAACTGTGAAGGTTAGTTAGAATAAGCTCCCACGGAAGACTAATAATGTACAGCTGACACCGTTACCAAATGTGGACTTCTTCGGGGTTCGTACCATATTGTCCAAGTACTCTAGGGTTTTCTTTATCATCCATATTATCTAAGTTTGTATTTCGCCATCATTATAGTCTTAAAATTCAGCAATTTTCATCCCAGTAAAATATTTTGGCGATAAACCATTGGGAAAAGCTGAAAGAAAGAGAAAACCAAAGATTCTTATCATTTGTTGAGCCAAAAGTCAAAAAACTTTGGCCAAAAAGAAAAAAAGAAAAAGAAAAACAAGTTAAAAGTGTTTTGTTCCACCAATACAAGCCAAACATGTGCTCTGGTCTCCAAAGTGTTTCACCATTTGACCTTTTTTATACAAGCCAAACACGTGCTCCGGTCTCCAAAGTGTTTCACCATTTGACCTTTTTCTAATTAATATTCCTGTTAGAGTGCATTAAAGTCCCACATCGGTTAGGGAATGGACTAGTTGTCTGCTTATATGGACTTGGACAATCCTCTCCTCATGCATGAGCTAGCTTTTGAGGTTGAGTTAGGATTAGGCGTCATATCTTTACACGGTATTAGAGGGAAGTCATCCATCCCAGTTTGGACTGGATGGCCGGTCCATGCTCCACTTGGGCTTGGACATGAAGGGGATGTTAGATGAATGGTGGTCTGGTTATATGGACTTCGGCAATCCTCCGCTCATTAGCTAGCTTTTGGGGTTGAGTAAACCCAAATGCCATATCTGTACAATTCTGGCTATAAACTTTGGTGACATGGCAAAGTGCAACAATCTTTAAAATGTATAAAAGAAATTTTTTTAAAAAAAGGAGTAAAATCTAAGAAGCGTCATGGTGGCAGTATTATGTGCACATACTCGGAAACTTGGATAGTTAAGCAAAGAAATGTCATCTCTAAGCATTTCAACTTGAATTTCACGGCAATAATATTCACTTTGTTTTGTCCCTACTTCCTACTAGTACAATTCCCAAGAACCAATCAGTGTTTCTCTCTTTGATTTTAGTTTTAACTTGAGGGTACATATAAAATGCAGCAAAGACGCTAACTAAGTTGTTTTGTATTTCAATTTATAAGTGGTGCTAATAAGGGTACTAGGATTAGAGAACAATGCAGTTTTTAAAAGCAGGACTAGAATTGCGAGTTCGGATCACCATAGAGAGAGCCGCACTTGCGTTTACACACCAAGATTGTTTTTTTCCAGGGAAGAAGGTGAAGCGAGTTCTTAAGCCGATAGTTGGCGCATTTCTAGATGGCATTTGAGATGCTTCCACTAGCAGACACCACAGATGACCGATTGGGAGTGAGTGAAATGAAATTGTGGCTAGAGAGACTCCAGTAGGTAGCACCAAGCAACGAACACTTGAAATTAAGTGAGAGTGTGGGTTTCTTCTTCTGTTCTTATAGCTGAGAGATGGGTTCTTTTTTCCTTTCTTTATTCAATAAGGCAGTGGGAGATGGGTATCTTTATTAAGTGTTTGCAACTTAAATATGTTAACATTCCATCAAAATGCTTTCCTTGCTTCTCCCAAACAACACACAGAATACACGTTAGTGTGAGAAGATAGGAGGCCTAACCAGGTTGAACATTACTTCTTTACATGAATTATCTCGTATAATAGCAAAGTGCTCTAGTACTTTATGTGAATATGTAAATGACATAACCCGAATATCAAACCAAATACTAATCAATCCATACTACTTGACCATAGGTGTAATCAGACCACACAAGTTAGGTTGATCAAATCCAGTGCGGATCCCCCACCCACATCCAAATCATGTCGGATCAACATGGGTGCGGCAAGGATTTTGAAGGATCCAAGCAATACATCTGATAAAAGACTTGCCCTTTTTTATGGGCCATCAACTGCCATCTACTTGTATTTCTCCGGAATTGGCTCCTGGTTCCTGGAATTACCATCCTTCCAAGGCAAACTACTATCACTGATCAGTTTTAAGGTATTGCCAACTAACCTAAACTTCAATTTGAACATCGAGTAACTTTTAAAAGCTTAAAATATATACGTGTCTGATGAATGAGAACACCTCATCAGAACTTGCTCTAAACATGAAAAGGTAAACACAATTTAATTATAGAACACACTGTCTATAACAGAATGCTAAAGGAAAATACCTTGGACCTGCAATTGATTTAAGCGAGTAATATAAAGGCATTAGAATGAGTCAATACCTTTAACTCTTTGTTCATAGGCAGCCCGGTCTCGCATCATAAGGGCAGCAGCCTCTCCATTCAATGGGTCTGATGGGTTTGGATACAAGAGAAGTTGTGGAAGAAACACTTCAAACACATTTACCAGATCTGCAAGGTTGTTTAATACTTAGACAAGTTAGTAAGAATTTTCAATTATATATACAACAACCACCCAAGTGGTGTAATTTCTGATTACCAAACATGGGACTCCAAGTCTGATTGATAACATCTAAACAAACTGAGCCAGACCTGAAAAATGATTATTAGTGAAATGTTACACCTTGGTTAAAGAAAAAGAGAATGGTGAGATCTCCTATAACTATAGCGGTATCAGCACTTACATCTCATCAACATTTGGGTGGTAGATTTTATTAATAAAACCAATGGATGGAGATTTATATGGGTAAGCATCAGGAAGTTCCACCCTTATTTTCCACACACCACCATGATATGGACCTGCGAAAATCACCATAAGTATGAGAAGAAGCTGAAGAAAACGCCACACCCCAAAGAAAAGAACTCCACTTAAAGCAAGATGTAACTAAGAAGATTCATTGGTGAAAAGCCAATCAGCAGATATAAGCAAAACTACTAACTAGAGTCCAGAGAGCCAATATATGACTACTTTAGGATCCAACTCAAGAAGCCCAAGTGAATTTTAATGGCTGTAACTATAATTGCCTAATTCAATTTCACAAATAGAGGGATCAGAAGCTAAAAAATATCTGGATTCTGGGATATACATTAACTACCCAAGTTAATTTCCAGTCTATTCCTCATACCCTTAAAGAATTTTGATCAAAAGAACATAACCCACCAAAAGAAAACAACAAAGATTGAGAAATGGTAGAGAAGCTTACTTTCAGTAGGTCCATGGAAATGCACATAAAACTCTTGCATGCCGTCGTTAATCATCTCAACCTTGTAATCGCTCATCATTCTAATTCAGATAACAAAAATAAATATATATAATAAAAAATCAAACAAATAGAAACTTCAAACTTAACAGACAACAAAAACAAAAAAGATTGATTTTTTTAACAAGAACTGATTAGAGAATCACAGTTTCATCAGGTCCATTTCACGGCGTTTGCTTGGAGATGACATGGTTGCTTTCTTCTCAGGGTGATTCTAGAGAGAAGAGAGAAGAGAGAGAGGAAGCAGAAAAAAATGAGTTCTTTGCACAAATTTTGACAAGTAGTAGTACTAAAAAGGTTCAGACAAGAGAGAGAGGAAGAAGGAAGCAAAGATAATAAATGATAACTTTATTAACATTTTTAATCATAATTAAATATTTCTGCAACTTTCAAGATTCTTCATCTATCTGCTTTTGTCACCTACCATCTCCAATCCTATCCACATTTCTCCCCATAATAATTATTCAATTTTCATAATCTTTGCTCTTTTAAAATCTTGATTAACTAGATCTCCCCAATAACCCTTTTTTTGTTAATTTTAATCCATAATTATTGAGGGTGTTATAAAAAAAATTAGGAGTTGGATGTAGACTTACTTTGTTTTTTTCTTAAAAATTAATCTCGCCCTTTCTATAAGCCAAAGTTAAATAATCATATTTTTTTTGAAAATGAGCACATATATCTGAAAGTATTTGAAATTATAAAAATATATTCATTCATTAATAATTTAATTCACATATACTTTTACTGTTTACTAGTTGATTCAAATATGCTTCTTTAATTTGTATAACTTCAAAATGTGGTGCAATAATGTTGTTAGTGATAATTGTAATATCTCCTGTGGTAACATCGTTGAAATGCCTATGAACTTTGACAGTTTAAAGATAGTCTAAAATTTTATTTTATTTATAATATATTTTAAAAAAATAAAATTAAATCGTTAGGATTTAGACAGACAAAAATCATGATAATAATATTTTTTAAATTTTAGCTTTTATTTTTTCGTAAGTATAACAACTTTTCTTAACTCGTAAGTCATTATAATTAAATAAAAAAATATTCATAACAAATTATAATGATTATAATTAAACCAAAATAGAATAAACAAGGTTAATAGTTGTATAGAATAAGTCAATGAATACATAATTGATATCTTTGACGTGAAAGAAACTTAATACAAGTAAGTGCTTCAATAGCTAACTCTACTCATAATTGAGAGGTAAGAAAATAATTGGAGAAGGCCTAACAAAAAGTACTACTCCATTCGTAATTTGACATA
This sequence comes from Datura wrightii, assembly GCA_035772735.1. Lineage (NCBI taxonomy): Eukaryota > Viridiplantae > Streptophyta > Magnoliopsida > Solanales > Solanaceae > Datura > Datura wrightii. The sequence goes on from JASDFA010000014.1 coordinate 32,912,109, forward strand.
ATTTAAATACAATAAAATAAAAATTTATAAATTTATAAATTTAAATATATCATAATATTTAAATAACTATACAAATTTATCAGTAAACATAAATTGAAAAATTCAACTTAAATTATCGTAAAATTTATAAAATATTACTTTGTTCTTAGACCGACTAATAAAAAAGTTAGTGTCATTACTTATAAAACCAATGAGTTGTGATATATCTTACAAATAATCCATGCTACTTGACCTATAAAAGCTAACCAAATAGATTTATTTTTGTTCAATGAATCACATGTCCCGAAACATTTGAAATATTTTCTGAAATTAATTATTTTATTCTTTATATAAAAAAATTTATTTTAAAATTAGTTAAATATCTCAAAATTAAAACTGTAACAAAATTAAACTCAAATTTTATTACGAAGTTGTTATTCTTATCTCATGTATGGAATTCCCCATTAATTTTATTATTTTTATGTACTGGAATGTGGACATGTAGGGATTCCTTTCATAAATTAGGAAAATGTATGTTGCAACCATTACGTTGAGTGGACATTTTTAAAGCACATTATAAGCTGTAGTCTTTTTTTTTTACTTTTTTTCCTAATGGAGTAGGAGAACTTTCATTTGTCACCTATTTAAAGTGAATCAAAGTTTTCTTTTCTCAGTTTCTGTCAATAGAAAGGTCATTTCAACTGATTGGTGCCAAAAGAAAATTAAAATAGGGAAAAAGAAAAAGGGGTAATTTGGTATACCTAGCTTAAAATAAAGAGTATTCCTCAGTATATTTTCCTCTCAAGTTTCTTCGTCATCTTATGTTCTCAAGAAAAAGAAAACCTTAGGAGATGACACTTTACAATTACTAATACATTATATATTACAACTTCATATTTTGAGTACTTTTTATCTTCTTTTTAATATAAACATCACGCAACGCGAGTAAATATTAGCGTATAAAATTTCAATCACATTAAAAGTTTCTTGTCATTCAATCTTTCTTATAACTTGTCGGCACAAAAAAAGAAAAAAAGAGCTAATCTGCTTGCTTGTGCAGGTAAGGACCACACAACTAAAACGTGGCGCGGGAGTTTTAAATGAACTTTTTTTTCGCTTGGTTAAATAGTCCAAAGTCGAACTAAAGAAAAACTAAGAATTGTGAATACTATTACAATTAAATTTCTCTATATTCTTTTGAAGAAATTCTCCTTTATCAAAACGGATATAATTGAAAGAAAAAAAAAGTAGAACAAGTGTAGAAAGCAAAGGTAATTGCAGTAATTTCACCTCATGTCTTTTTCCTTCTTTTAACTCTTTCTTCGCTATATACGGGTCATCCTCACCTCTAAAAATAATTGAGGGCTGTGCCCCCCTTTGTTTTGATTCTGAGGCTGAATCTGAATTTTGAGTTTATGCATTCCGTATAAATTATATTTATAATAAGAAAAATTATTAATAGAAATAAAGTTTTACTCTAAGCTATTGAGTTATACTGAATTCGTAATTAGAACAGCAGTTCCACTATGTTTTAATTCACAGATGTGAATATGAAAAAGGGGGAGAAAGTGTCAATCCAAGAAGAATCCAACTACTACTATCATAAACTTTCGAATTAGCCAACAGAAGAATGAAATCACAGCTTCCTCTAGATTCTTTGTATACTGCATTATTAACCATTTTAGTTGTGCTATATAATTCAAGTTTGGCAGCATGTGGCCTGTGTTTTCTTTTTCAAAAAGTGAATTATTAAATGTCCAATTTAACTCCAGAGTTTAATCACATGAGACTTAGACAAATGAAAACAGATCAACTAGAAATAGGAGAAACAAAATAACAGGAAAGCAATTTATCTGAAATACACAGCTACACACTCAAGTAGTGTCCATGTCACTTGTGCTGTAAGCAAAATGGGGTAAGATAATGTGCCAACTTGGCATATTGCTGCAAACATTAATTGGTGTTTGGCACAAATTTACACCTTTTTTTCCACATGGCTCTGCAAGTGGATGAAATCTATACAACATATTTGCTGCCTAGAGGATAACAAATCAGGGGTAAAGAAGCTCTAATGTCCTTCCTAGAGTTGGTCACAGCACAAAAAGAAATCCAATTTGGATAAGTTGTTGTATGTTCATCTCTTTGCATGGCCCAGAAAAGGTCCAATTCAAGGATGTTCTAGCAGACAAAAGATAAAGAGACTTAACAATATAAAGGAGAGTAGCTTTGCTGGCATGATCCAACAAAATCACCCTCTACTAGCTAGCAGTCATCAAGCATTATTTATTGTTATTATATTCTTTTGCAACAGAAAATGTTCACAAAGAAACAAAAACCTGTTAGTCTGAATCATCAATTCACCAGTTAACTTGAATAAAAAGGACCATTCAAAAGCTCAGCAATTTCAGAGATTCACAAAGAAGCAAAAACAAGATAACTAGTAGAAAGAGTCTCATAAACAAACAACAATGCTAACTTTAGTTAAGAGCAGCATGTATATATATAAACTCAGACACTATGCTGCTAGGTGAAAAGTTGTGTTCCTAGAAGTCTTGTTTCTTTGATTCAAGTGCTGCTAATTCTAAAGTGGGTGTAAACTGTATACATTGAGAAATGCAGACCAAAAATTAATATCGGTAACCTCCATCAAACCCCAATATCCACTGACCCAAAATTTTTGCTGATGTACAAGAGAACAATAAACTCCTGGAATTTACATTTCTGAACAAAAGCCATTGATGGTAATCAACCTGAGGTTACTATCAGGGATCTAGACATGCTTTCTTCGGGGAACACAAGATGGAGAACTTAGGATCCCGCCCAAAACAAATAGACCTAGGTCCATACCCTGATTCATCATCATCACTGTCAACGTCACTTGCATTCATCCTATTCTGCTGACCTATTCGTTGTAGAAGGAAGACATTAAAATAGTAGCTTACCAAAGATTCCCTGCTTTTGTGAGGAAAGAACTTAAAAAGTTCAGGCCAGTAACTGAAACTCTCATCCTCGGACAAAGGGCTCGACTTTGCTATATCGCAGAATTTCTGTTCGTCTTTTGTTGTCCAAGAGAGTGCATCCTTTTCACCCATGCGGTCAAATTTCCAGTGATAAAAGGCGGATCCTATTTCATGTTTAAGATTCTCTCTCTTCTTAGAGAGGTGAAACCTGATGCAGTCATAAGAACCTGGATATTCACAACCACATGTATCTTCCCTTCCTTTCCCGGCAGGATCCCTTTCAATCAATATTTTGCTCTGTTCATTTTTATCCAATGGCCAGATTCGGGTGCCCAACCATTTAGAGTCAGATTCATAGATGTCATTTTTCCATTCTGGAATATCAGCTTGAAACTCTAACCCAATTGATGCTATTTTCTTACGCCGACAGTTCCACCAAGCTCCTGACTCTGCAGTAGGTCCATCTATCAGAGTTCCATCAATATGAGAACCTGCATTTTTCAAAGAATCTTTTGCAGATAGGACCCTTTGGCTGCACCTTAGCCGCTCAGACTCACTATTATCATCATACATAGATGGATGCATTTTCTGTTTTTGCTACAACACAAGGAAAACTTGAATTAAACCAAGCCTGAACAAGAGTAAAGAAAAATCATAGAGGTAATGTTAAAGAACAAGAGTAAATTAATGATCTTCAACAGAGCCTAAATGTTTGTATTATCATGATTGGGTAGATGAGTTCGAAAGCTGGAGTAAGAAAGAAATGGTCAAAAGGTTCAGAAGGGATCACACTCAGAGCTTTCAACTCTGCATACTGTGAACTATCACATTTTAAGATTGATAAAAATGCTGAATAAACCGACGAACGCTACTTGGTTACTGAATTAGCAGCATATCTTACCATAAGAGGCACACTGCATAAAAATGTATCACAATTGGAAGCACAGAGTTCTCTCCAGATATATAGGTTGTATTACATATTGGATATTGTGGAAGTCCATTAGTTATGAATTTAAAACATACTACACAAAAAGGGAAAACTGAAACAGATAATTAGCATTTCCATGACAGAAATTTAAATGAAGTATTTTAGATCAAGGAGATAAATAAATAAAAGGCTTAGCCATTTAAGGAGAATATAATCACTGTACCATCTACTCAAGACAAATAATTGAACTGGTATACAAAAAGTCTGCAAGGATTCAACATGCCTTGCTTTTATGGTTACTAAGAAAACGAATCCCCTAAACATCAAATATGGCATTGCCATTCCATGGGGACATAAGTGTAGATTTTAGACTAGGTACTTCATTGGTTCTCAACCTAGAAGAAAAATGATTTACCATCCATATATTTAGTAACAGGCTCATATTAAACTATTGAGCATATTAACAAGTTTCTAAACACTCTAATGACATGTTAACTCCTATCGAAAATGGACACATTTCTAGCATTTATCATTCTAACTGAGACAATGTCCAATGTCCATAGAGAAGAAAACAAAAGATCATGATTATCACGTTTCACAGCATACATCCACTTTCTTGAGCTTTCTCATCAAAAGCTCATCTCTCCCTCTTCCCAATACATCCTATAAAAAGGATAACCGAATGAAGCATGATGTTAAACAAATAAACTCTGATATAATCACATAAAAGCAATTTCTAAAATTCTCCAAATTCCTCACAATCTCAACATGACAAATTGAATACATACTAAACTTGAGTTTTTCAAATTCAAGTTTGAAAATACACTTTCTACTCCTAAAAGATATACTAATGCCCTTTTTGTAGTTGAACAGGCTTTGAATAAATACAGGTGCATTTGAAAATTATAAATCTACATTTCTATATTGCAGTCCTGCACAAAAATAGTTGTCATACTTCCCTTTTTGAGTGTTACCGGAATGTTGTCCACTTTGAATGAGAAGTATCGGTACATTTTAAAAAACACAAAGTTTACAAGCCCACTTTTCTCTTCTTACCTAAACTTTATCATCTATTCTACTATTCTATGACACAAAATTGAAAATATTACACATGTTTATCGAGAAATATTAAACAATTCACATCTTCAACTCTTCTTATCGAGCATGTAATGAATTGGAACAGACTGAATAGTGGATATTTTTGGCACTTAATCATGTGAAATAGAAAACTTAAGATTGAAAAACGGCACTGTTGAAAGACTAAATTGACCCTGAAACTCAAGGAGAAGGATGTTTTTGAACAAACAAAAGTAGTCCTTGCACCACCAGTTAAAGATGATTCTAAAACTCATGGACTTTTCCCTGCCCTCTCTGAGTTATATATTCCAACTTCCCTGAAAATCTGAAATCCTTAGTCAGACCCAAGCTTTCTCTTGAACACCACCTAATGGAATCATTTGAAAACATCTTCTGACAATCTAGAAGAAATACTGAGCAAAATGCCACAGATATGGATAATGATGCATGAAGATCAAACAGCCATGCCCCCTTTCAAGTCTCAACTACAATGTTTATGTCATCAACTTATAAAAATTCAGTTGGCAGTCCACCAGAGCTACATAAATGAAATACTTATCTGGTAAATCACAATAAGGGGTCGTTTGGTACGAGGGATGAGGAATAATAATCTCGGGATAAAATGCAGGATTATTTTATCCAGCATTTGGTTAGATGTATTAGTTAGTCTTGGATTATTTATCCCATAATTATGGGATAAGTTATCCCATATATATGGTGGGATAACTAATCCCATGGAGTATACCAATCCATGGGATAACTTTGTCTATACCATCCCCATACCAAACGACCCTTAAGAATTTTTGAGAAAAAATTTACTTAATTAACACTTTGGAGTTTCAATATACAGGAGAAATGAAGTACCTGCCATATGGAGCGTTGAGTACTTGTATCCACATTCCTTTCCAAAAGCATTTCATCTCTTAACAAAAGAACCTTCTTCCAAACCACCTCATTCCCATAGGATTTCCACTTAGATCTTTCAGGCAGGTGCCCAATGGCAGGATCACATGGATCCTTTGCAAGTTCACTAACCCACTTAAGCATGTTCAAGTAAGACACTCGCTTCCTCTCCCTAGTAATGTCATCTTCCTCATCCCCGCTAAACTTTGTTAGGCCAATGTCATCTGTGCCACCCTGAACGTCTCCATTTCCATTCACAAACTTCAGACGTTCTTCATTATAACCGACACTCATCTTTTCATCACTATACTTCCTCTTCTTAATAATGCAATCTTCCTCATCCCCACTTAACTTCATTAGCCTAATGGCATTAGTATCACGCTGGTAGTCGTCTTTGTTTTTATTCATAAACTTTGAATCTTCTTCATCATAAACAACACTAATCTTTTCATCAATACCCTTTACATCACAAACATTGTCGCCCAAACTTCGCTTTTCAAGAAAATTCTCAGCCAAATCCAGCTCAAGGTCCATCCCAACAGCACTAAAACCCAAAGCAGTCTTCCTGACCTCACTCTTTTCATTATCGGGCTGCTCAAGTTTCAGCATTGCTCTGTTCAATGCATCCAAATACTTAACATACACCAACTTCAAAGCCAAACCAGAAGTTGAATCAAACCCACACTCTTTAGCTATGACACCCCAAGACCCACTTGTACAAACCCTTTGATACCCACCTTTCTCCCTCACAACCAAGTACAGCTTGCACAAATCAACTGTCTTCCCATCACCAAGCATTGGAGGAAATGGCCTAAAACACAAACACCCATTAACCTCTTTTAAGAAAAGATTGATAAATTCTGCGAGCAAAAGCTTAGTCTCAACATCTTCCGTCTTAACAAGGACATTATCAAGTTCCGAAACTTTTTCAGGCGACCTGAAACTTCCTAGACCTGAACCATCAACACTCTTCGACCACCCTGCCATTTTGTAAATCCAAAACCTATAAAAATGTCTCTTTTTTCCCCACAAAAACACATCAACGTGAAAAAAGAAAAACAAAAAACCATAAAAGAAAGTGAGCTTCAAACAACTGTCACCATTGAAACAAATGGGAACAAGTGGGTGTTCATGGGCGTCGATTGGTTTTCGCCTTTAGGCGGGAAGAAGATATTAATGGCCCAAAAGAGTGTCCAAATTTTGGGACCCTAAAAAAATAATATTATATACTCCCTCCGTTTCAAAATAAATGATATTTTTAGTTTTATCATATTCTTTTAAAAAAAATTAATTTATATAATTATTCATAAAAAGTGAAATATTTACGTGAGATCTTTAATGCCCCCAAAATAGTTACAAAGAATGCCTCATTTTATTTGTTCTTTTTCGGGCTAACGTCATACTAATATCAACACTGTACCTTTTATTTTTTTGTCTTATAACTATCACAGTATTACTTTATTTCTTTTTCTCTATCTCTTTCTTTAATTTATTCCTTTTTAAATTAATTTAAGTTTTTGTTACTATTTTTTGGTTTTTTTATTTTTATTTTTTTATTTTACTTTTTCAATAAAAAATAAATACATTAGCTAATTATATTTAGATTAATAAAAATATAAAAAAAATTAAATAATTTGATTACAACAATAAGTAATTTATAAGAAAATACTAAAATTACTAGTCTATTTGCTAAAATCAAAATTAATTAAAAAAATATATTTTTAAATTTTCTTTTTTTTACCATAATTTAATTTCATGCTCAAATTTGACTCTATTTTTTATTGTTCAATTTTTAATTTCTTTACTCCTTTTTTCTTGTTTTTTCTTTAATCTTTATATTTTTTTCTCTTATTTTTTTAATTTTTTTCTCAAATTATATTATTCCTTTTTTTTTCATCGTAATCTATTTCACTCTCAAATTTAGTTTCGTTCTTTTTTTCTTCTATTTTTTTCTTTTTTTAATCTTATTTATAACTTTTTTTAAAAAATATCCTTTTTTCATAATTTAATTTCATTTATTATTTTTTTGTTCTTTTTCTTTATTCTTCTTTTTAATTTTGTGATTTCAATGAGGTATCCTTTCGTCCTCCAAAAAACACTCTTCGGTCCTCTATGATACCATCACAATATATCTATATATTTGCATGATATCATGGAGAACTACTTCAGTCTTTCAATTAAGCATTCTCACTCCATGATACCATCATAGTATATTTATATATTAGCATGGAATCATTTAAAGTTAGTTTCAGTCCTTTAGTGAGAAAATCCTTAGTTCTTAGTGATACAATCATAGTAGTCTATATACTGTCATGGTGTCATTTAGGTCTACTTTAGTTCTCAATGATACCATCACAGTATATGTATATATTGTCATGGTATCATTTAAGTCTACTTTAATTCTTCAGCGAGACACTCTTCGGTCCTCAATAATATCATCACAATATACCTATATAACGTTATGGTATCATTCAAGTTTGCTTCAGTCCTCAATGATATCATCACAATATATTTATATATTGTCATGATATCATTTAGATCTTCTTCTGTCCTTCACCAAGACACTCCTCTGTCCTCCATGATACCATCATCGTATATCTATACCAGCATAATATCATTAAAGATCTGCTTCATTCTTTCAGTGAGAAACTTCTCAGTTTTCGATGATACCATCACAATATATCTATATACTGTCATGATATAATTGAGGTTTGCTTCAGTACTTCAGTGAAACACTTCTCAGTCCTCTATGATACTATCACAACATATTTATATACTGGTATGGTATCATTAAGGTTTGTTTTAGTCCTTCAGTGAGGCTCCCCAGTCCTGCATGATACCATCACAGTATATCTATATACTGTCACGGTATCGTTGAGGTCTGCTCAGTTCTTTAACAAGACACTCTTCAATCTTCCATGATACCATCACAATATACCTATGCAATATTGTGGTATCACTGAGGTATGTTTCAATCCTCAATGATACCATCAGAACATATTTATATACTGTCATGGTATCATTGAGGTCTTTTTCAGTCCTTCAGTGAGACACTTCTCGGTCCTCTATGATATCATCATAGAACATCTATATACTAACATGGAATCATTAAAGCTTGCTTCAATCTTTTAGTGAGAAAATCCTCAATCCTCAATAATACCATCACAATATGTTTAATACCGGTATGACATCATTGGTTTGCTTCAATCCTTCATATGAAACTCCTCAATCCTCCATGATATTGCCATAATATATTTATATATTGATATGATATTATTGAGGTATGCTTTCGTCCTTCAATAAGACATTTTTCAGTTCTTTGTAATACCATCATAGTATATTTATATACTGACATGATATCATTCAGGTCTACTTTGATCATCAATGAGGCACTTTTGAGTCCTCTATGATACCCGCATAGTATATATCATATATCCAGGGTAGCATAAAATTTATCTTTAATTTTGATATTTTTATTTTTATTTTATATCAATTTCAGCAAGTTAATTTTTGTGAAAATTATTACAAGAAATAGAGTCATATTTTATATATATGTTTTGTTTTCATTTGCAAAAGCAAAAAAAAAAAATTCATTAATTTATATTTCAATAAATAAACTAGTGGACTTCAGTATTTTTTTAAAATTACTTTTTATTATGGTCTAGTTATTTATTTTTTATTTTTTTATTAATATTGAATAGTTAGTTCATTTTTTATTTTTTATTTTTTAGAAAATTCAAAAATATAGAAAGGAAAATTTTTAAAAAAAGACAAGCTAAAAAAAGAAAAGGAATCAAGAGAAAAAACAAAAAAAAACAAAAAAAGTAAAATAAAATAAAAACAAGGAAACAAATAACGAAAATGTTATTAAATAATATCTCTAATAAAGGATAAAAGAAGACAAAAAAAGATAAAAACAATAAATGAGAAAAGAACAACAAAAATAAATGAAAGGATAAAAATAATAAATTAAAGAAAAAAAGCAATAAATGAAAAGATAAAAAAAAAAGGAGCAATGCTTCAGTGTGTAAAGTAAGAGTGTATTTCGGGTAAATACTTTGCCCTCAATAGGTATTAATGAAATTAGTATGAAAAGGAGTAAATCAGGGTAATAATTTACTTTTATTGGGTACTTTAGTATTTTTTTCTTAAGAAAACTACTCATTTCTAAAAAAAAAAAGTTACTTTTATCCACTTATCCCTAATAAATATCTCGCAAAAGATGTAACTCTTTAATATTTTCTTAATTATGTAAAACTCTCTCCATTTGAATAATGATAAAATTGGAAGAACACCGTTAATGTCTTCTTGATTATGTTAAATACCACTTATTTTGAAATAAAATCTAAAAGACTAAAACATCACTTATTTTGAAATGGAGGGAATAACAAATATTTTACCCACTGGGTTATATTATTGAAAACTTAAAAACTCAATTATATAATTACAATATAGTATTGTGAATTATATATTTGCACAATTATCCTTTAATAAAATCTATGAATATCTCAACATTAATTAAAATTTTTAAAAGAAAAAGTGAAAATAGATCTACCTTTACATTAACATTTTCATCTACCGTAGACCTAAAGCACCCAAAAAAAAAAAAAAATAAAATAAAATCGTCTTTGATGTATCTAGCACAAACAATTAAGAATTTGTATAAAAGAATTATACAATAAACATCGACTTGTCGTGTCCTGTATTCTATTAATTTTACTTAGTGTCCGATTCATCAGATATCCCACTCCATTTTCTCATTCTCTGTGATGCTTGTTCCACCTGTGACATTAGAATGCAAAATGGAATTAAAATTTGCTAGAAAGATTACTAAGTAGAATATGGAACAATGAAGTACATAATTTACCTCTTCGTTCCAATTGGTTTTGTATACAATAATACAAAGAACTACAGTTTGGAGAAAAGTTCCAAAAATCATGCCTATCCATATTCCCTACAGAAAAAATGAAGTGGCACTTTATATAGCATGATCAGTTGTTAAAACTTTAAAGAAAATGACAGTTAGGTGTACAAAATATTCTGTGGCGGCACCCTAAGGGGATGTATAATGTAGGCTAGCATCAATGGACAATGGTTGATCCCACAACTCAAAGCGAAGCAATTTTACCGTTGCTTCAACATGTGCTAAAAGTTAAAAACTCAAAATAAAACATGAGTAGTGTTGTTACCTGAACACCCAACCTTGTTTTATAGCCTAGGAGGAATCCAAGTGGGAGGCCAATAACATAGTAGCAAGCCAAATTGATGTATGCTACTAGTGCTTGCCATCCTCCTCCAACAGCAACACCTTCACAATTTTAAGCAATCTAATTTATTCTTTGAGTTTGTACCAAATAGTCAAAGACTAGTCCTACTTGTTTGGAGCATTAGTTGATGTATTGAGAAACAAATAGATATTTTGGTTACCTGATATAACTGGCTGGACACTATTCAGCAGCATGGTCACAGCAAGGAGATAGGCTAACTTAGAAACTGCTTTTTGCATTTTCTCACTGCTTGTGAAAAGCAAAGCAAAATGGTCCTTGGTTAATATGATTAGTACCATGCAAAATATCCCAATTATGAGAGATTCAGCCACTGTGATGAACACTGAATACTTTGCAGCCCTAGGATGGCCCGATCCAAGCTCGTTGGAAACACGAACACTGAAATATCAGAAAATGAAAATCGCAGGTATACTAATCACAAGAGCTTAACTTCTGTGCATGGACAATGCACAACTTTTTAATATTATCGGGTTAACATGTCCTGCTCTCTGTGCTAATTGCAATAGAGGGTTAAAGCAAAACTTGTATAATACCTTATTGCTGCATTAATTCCAATGAATAACATGCCTTCCCATCCATTAAGGTTCATACTGAAAAAATGAAGGAAAAAAGAACTCTAAGCTTGAAACAGAACAATTACTACCTTAAGGTGAACATATTATAAAGAAGGGTAAGTGCATATGTGCAAGATTGTACCAAATAGAAAGAGATCCAACAGCAATGACAGGATCCCCAAGATGACCAGTTAGAACAATAATGGTCATAAAATACCAAATCTCCAAGCAAATCATCACTGCTGATGCAACAGAAAGCTTCACAAAGGGCCAAAGTTCCTTTAAGGCCAACCAAGACAACCCCTTCCAACTATCTTTGCACCAGCCAACAATATAAACCACTTGAGCCAGAGAAATGGCCCAAGCAGAAACATCATAGGCTGCAGCAGCACCACTAACACCCCAACGGAAGACTCTGATAAAAAGAAAGAGCACCCCGATATGCATGACCAAAGCCATGAACCCCACCCATGCCAGGATCGCGACATTGCTTTGTGCTTGCAAGAACTTTTGGGTCGGGAAGTTGATAGCAAGGGAGAACATTTGAGGTATGATTTGTATCGAAAATTTTCCAGCTAACTCTGCTATGTCATCTCTTTGACCTAGCAGCTTTAGTATTGGTGTGGAGAAGATGTATAGTGGCATTATGCAGAAGCAGGAAGCAACAAGGATTATCCATGACCTCTGCAAGTAAACTCCTAACAATTCTACTTGGCCTGCACCAAATGCTTGTCCACAAAGTGTCTCAAGTGCACTACCCATGCCTAACTGATAATCCAACCAAAAGAAATAAAAACAATTAGAAAGGTCACAAAAACAATAACCTAAAAGCATGTTTATTTCACATTATTCACAATACATGAATTTCTACACTTTTTAACCTTTTTGAGATTTTATATCATTTTAAATTTGATGATTAAAAATCCTAGTTCTGTTGGATACTAAATTATTTGTGATCTATAGTCATAATTCTCATCAAAGAGCCTGACAAAAACCAACCTACATTTGATGTATTACATTTTACAAATGAAGACAACAATAACAACAACTATGCCACTATTCCAAGCAAGTTGGGGTCGGCAATATGAATACTCAGCGTCCATATATACACTGTCTCCGTCCAAAATTATTATATAACACAAAATGAAAATAGATTCCCTACATTTTCCACTTACATTTTACATGGGGAACCAAGATTATATTTGTTGAACTGTCAAATGAATAATACAAGACTTCAAAATTATATGGCATGATCATGCAGAAATGTCATCCTGGAGGACACAAACTGACCAAAATTGAAAAAGAACAGAACTTTGAGAATGAGGATGAATAAGAAGAACCTAACCAAAAAGCCGAATGAGAAATTTGCTATAACCGATAAAGAAATGGCAACGGCAGAGAGCTCTACATCACCAATATGTCCAACAAATATACTTGTGAAAGAATTAATCCCATAATTACATAGAATATTAAAGGCTATGGGACCTGCAATAGCCCATAATTTTCCAGATTCCATGCCAATCAAGTTTTTCAAATCTTGAAAGCTTTGCACTGGTGGATAATCCGTCAGCATGGTTGATGGAGCGGAATGCAGCTCCATCGGCTCCATGGAGGAGCTGTCAAATATGGGCGTCTCCATTTCCAGGCTGACAAACTTCTTTGTTGGTGAGAGTGCAGAGCCTCCCTCTGCTCTCTTTCGACCATTTTCTTTATCCCCCTCAATCTTTGCACTCTTTTCAATCACTTTTTTTCCTTTTATTTTGGGAACTAAGTTGACAAATTAGGAAAGCATTCTCCTTTTCTCTTGCTTGTTTGTTTGAGAAGAGTATATGGTCTTTCTTGATTCAATTTCTGTTATATTCTTTAGCTATAAAAGAGGAAAATATAGACAAGTGGTTAGTTGTTATTGTTGTAGTCAGTCATTTATGTGAATCAATTTTGGGAAAATAAAGTGTGGTTATAATTAGGCAGGTACAAAGATTATAGTACTCTTTTTTTACTTTTACTTCTTATGATACATTTGACAAAATTAAAACAAGAATTAACTCTCCCATCTAATTGGTTAGAGGGTATGTTCTTAGGAGTCATTTGGTTTACCATATTAACAAAAATAATCTCAGTATAAAATTCTGCAGGTTATGTTTGGTTGGTCCTAAGGGAAAAAATATAGCTTAATACAATATTTGGTTCGCTTTTATTAAACTCCGCATTGCTAAAACCCACAATTTATGTGGGAAATAATGAAAGATAAAAGTACATGTATTAATACTGTATGGATAAGAGTAATTAAAGAAGGAAAAAAAACTTTTGGGGTGATTTGAATTGTGGGTCAATGGATAATAATTCTGAAATAGAATATAAGATTATTTTATCTCGTATTTGGTTTAATTTCTTATTACCAATCCCAAGATTCTCCATAGCACAACATTTAGTATTGCCATATTCAGGATGACAAAGATGTTCATCTCAATAGATCTTCTCCCAAAGTTCTTTAGAAAAAAGTTATAGTTGAAATTGAAAATAAAAATTTATCCCAATTTATTTCGTATAATCCAAACACATGTTTTTTAATGTTTTAAATTATACCCCCTATATCTCATTTTAGTTCAATATACCAAACATTTACTAATAAAAGACAAGTATATCCACTAAATAATTTGGTCATTATATAATATTGGCATTTTCAACTAGTGTCTCATTTTAAGGTTAAGTTGTTTCCTTTGGTGTTCACCCTCTCCTATAACCCTCTGATCCAAACATATGTTCCTGCAAAGTGAAATGTCTGGTTTGTTTTGCTTTGGTTCTGTGTACTTGAGCTAAGTTTCCATGCAAACAAGATTCTCCACATTCATGAATACATTTTACAAAATCCCATGATGAGCATTTTGCTACTAATTCTCAGTATGGGATTTTTTAAGACAACAAAAGGAACTCTACATTCAGTGAAGCTAGGGAAAATCAACTTCCATACTAGTTGAGAAGCAGATCTAAACTAAAGCTTGAGAGTCTCTGGAATACATTGAATGTTGGGGATTGTAGCCTGAGCTGAAACCTCCATCTCGTGATGTCCCATTACCCGAATCAACTCCTACCCCATGAAATGATTCGCCCGATACTAATGCTTGGAGCAGTTTCGGAGGTGAAGGCGTTGTCACCTCGACTACTCCTTCCAACATTTTCACCACCATTCCCATGGATGGCCTCATTGATTCATCGTCCTGAATGCACCAAATCGCTATCAATCCCACACGTTCTGCCTCAGTGACATTGTACGTTCCACATAGTCTTTCATCCATGACTGCTGCAATGTTTCCTTCGACTATCTGCCGTGCTGCCCATGGTGGGAAAAACCACTTCTCCTCTGTTCCAACCCTCTCTTCACCTCTAGCTGAAGGTGGTGCCTCTACATTGCGCCGACCACCTATGAGTTCCAATAATGTCATGCCATAGCTATATACATCAGCTTTAGTTGTGATCGCCAATCCAGAGATCCACTCGGGTGCAACATAGCCCCAAGTACCCCTCATGGTTGCCAACACTCTGCTAAAGTCCCTGCCAAGGAGCTTTGCAAGTCCAAAATCAGAAACCTTTGCTGAAAAATCTTCATCCAGCAGAATATTCTCTGGTTTAATGTCACAGTGTATTATACAGTTGCGACACTCTTCGTGCAAATAAGCAATACCCCTTGCTGTCCCAACAGCAATTCGGAATCTAACATCCCAACTTAGACTCTGACCATCTCGCCTTAAATATGCACTAAGAGGACCCTTGGACATGTACTCATAAACCAGAAGCCTATGAGAATTTTCAGAGCAAAATCCCCTCAACCTCACTAAATTAACATGCTGAATGTTTCCAATCGTGCATACCTCTGCGCGAAATTCCTTTTCACCACCACCAGGTCTTTCAAGTCTCTTCACAGCTACAAGTGAAGAATCTGATAGCTCCCCTAGGAACACAGTTCCAAAGCCACCATGACCAAGCTTCTCTGAGAATCCCTTTGTTGCAGCATTAAGCTCTTTGTATGAGAACACCTTCAAATTCATTATAGGAAATGCATCTTCCTCATCTTTTTTCTTCTTCCTTATACTTCTCCTCCTAAATACCAAGAAAGTCCCAATTCCAACCAACAGAATTACCACAAATCCACAGATCATCTCGATCACAAGTAATCTGCCTTGAATCTGCTTCTTTTGAGTATTCCCTCCTCCCTGAACTCTTACATATAGCTTATCCTCAATGGTGACATCAGAAGTAAGATTTCTAAGATTGAGCAGTGACCCATATAAACTCTTGCATAAATTAGTCCTCTCATTGTGATACAAACCAATACAAGAACAATTACCCAAACATTCTTTCTCACATTCACTTCTAGTTCTAGTGATTGAAACTACCCTTGCTCCATCATATCCAACCATTCCAACCTCCTCAAACCCATCATTGTCACCACAAACTTCACTACTCTCGCGACAGCCGCCCGAAAAATCCCCTGCATCCCATGAATCAACATCCAAAGGGCTGAACCCTGGTAAGCACTTACATGGATTCAATGACTTACTATTACAGAACCCCAAATTCCCACACAGACCATAAGTACTACACAGATTCTCTGGCTGTGACCAGAACATGTTCCAACTTTGTGCCTGTTGGATCCAAGTGAACTGTTTAATCTGTCCAGTGAAATCCATCATGAACCTAGTTAAAGGAGGTGGCATTCCATTCTCTAATGCCACCTCTGAGTATCCAAATGATGCCATAGGGGTAAAGGGTGCTATAAAATGGAACTTGTAAATGTAAGGAACAGTCATTTCTGGTATCCCAACAAATGCATTTTCACTCCAATTCCCAGTGGACCAATATGGATAAGTACCATTGTAAAAAAGAACTATCTCACCATAGCTATGTGGTTGCAGCCTTAGAGAGTACCTTCCAGGTGATGGGTCATTTGTACTTTTCCAAGATGTCAGCCATTTTGTAGCAGTCAAGTTCATGCCAGGCAGCCAAGTATCTGTAGGAAAATCAAAGCTTTGCCATACCAAAAGACCCTCTTTAGAAACAAGCACCAAATTTCCTTGCTCCAAAAGCTTCACATCACTAGCTTTCTCCAAGTTGGTTGTTTCCCATACAATGGTTGTTGCATCTTCCTTCAGAACTAATTTTCCATCCTCAGTAATCTCCGCAGTAGCTAAAGATGGATTCTTGATGGGTCTTTCACGATTAGCAACCCAAACATAAGTGGGGGGAAGAATTGAAGCAAACCAAATCCCCAAATACCATTTGGTTTCATCATTGGTTTTGAAAAAACCCATTTCAAATGTCTTGTTGTCGCTCAGAACAGTGTCGTTCCCACTTAGCACAACTCGAGATTTGTTCAAAGATTCCAACTTTATGCTCCCTTTTAAAGATCCCAACTTTCTTCCAGTTGCAAAAAGATCTTCAGTGGGTTCAGCTACATGGGTCATGCTTACATTATGCATTCTTGATTTTGCTATTTCTGAACTGGCATTCGGAACAGAACTGACCCCAAATGACATAGAAATTGAGATGAGAAGTAAAATGAGAACTTTCTGTGGAATCATGGTGATGGATTTTGCAACTTTTGCTTAGCTGAAGAAAAATTTTTGGTTCTTAGGAAACATTGAAAAGCTCAGAGAATATTTGTACTGCTTTTGAGAAATTCAGCGTAGGAAAATTATGTGAAGTTTGTCCCAACATCTGCTAAAAGCTGCCACACACGGACGAGATATAAAGGGTGGATATTTGACTGTTTAAACCTTATAGACTTGTTCCCCTGCTAGGAATCTTATTTTTCATTTTCCTCCGCCTCAATTTATGAGAATATCCAAAATTAATAATATAACTTAAAATAAATTATAAAAATTTATGTAATTATAAATTATTTATTAAATGTAAAATAAAATATTTAATATTAAATCTAAAAATATAATCCTTTTAATTAATTAAAAGAATATGTCACACAAATTGCGAGGAGAATACAACGGTGTGATAATTAAGTTGGGGATGAGGGTAATATCGTCATTTAGGAAGTGTTTTGAATTAGAAAGTCTACCGTGGAAAGAGATATGGTGGCAGACATAACATAACATCTTCAAGTCCACTCACGAGTTCATCTGTTTTTCAACGTTAAGGAATAAATATATTAAATAAAAAGATTTTTTTAAAAAAAAAGTTCTTTTTTTTCCCTTCTCTTTATATCTAATTATTATTCTACATTTTCGAATATTTCTCCAAAACTATAATTTCAATTTGTTTATTTAAACCTCTTTCGTAATCCCCACGTAGTTTTCCTCTTCAAGTTCAAACTTGTTTTCAACAATTTATTTCAAAAGTCTTTTTCACAAATTTGTTGAGTTTAATTTACAACTAGTGACGTATACAGAAATTTGCAATTATTATGATTAGAGCTCTAATTACAATATTAACAATTAGTATTATGTAATTTGGATAGCAGCTGATGTATGAATTTGAAATGAGATATATTTTAATCTATTTTTTTTTTCAATTTTTATAATGAAGTCAAGAGGGTCAGGTTAAATAATAGGACCCCATGAAGCAAGGACTTTTTGTTTATCAACAAATAAATGGTTAGTTAAAAAATGATTAATGATTCTTAGTTGAATCAAAGACTGTGTGTACTGTCAAAAAACAAATGGTTAGATAAAAATTGATTAATAATTCTTGCTTGTTTAGATCATTTTTCTTCAATCTATCGAGGATATGTATAATCTAAAATAAAAAAATATAAAAATTATAAATTAAGATGAAAAATTAGTACGTGATAGAATAATAAATGTATCTCTTTTCTATTGGTTAAATTTGATGTTTACTCTAAATAAGCTTGTCAATAATTTTTTTTTAACACATAATTTCTTACCTCACTCTAAACATTCACTTTTTTTTTTGTGCTCTTTTAATAATTTAAATTTATAACTTCAGAATTAAAGGTAAAAAATATTTACTGCCTGAGCAATTTCTTCTTGTCTTGAGTCTTACAGCTGAATCTCTCCCTCTCTTGTAAAGTTGGTCATGCATTTGAAAAGTAATAAAAGCAATAACTAGGTAATCGAAGTTGGTGAAACCTTTGACCAATGTGCTCCTTGAGGATATTATTTTAACACTACCAATAACTTCTTGATGCAATATAAATATACAATAATCATGATGTTTACATTTAACTAATCCTTTATCCTAGCCGTGTTAGTCCTCTTTTTTTCAATAGAAGGGATAATAAACATAGACTTTATCATATGCTCCCTCCTCTTTTTTTTAATTATCATTTATATTAAAAATAATTATTTTAAAATAAATAATAATTTTTATTTTATTTCAAAATAAGTGATGTTTCACATATTTAAAAAGATATTAATGATGTTTTTTCTAATTTTTTTATTTAAAATAAAGAAAGTTATATCTTTTTAAAGATATTTATTAAGGGTAAATTTGTAAAAATATATTTTATTTTTAAAAATAAATAATTTTCTTAAAGAACGTATAGAAACTAAAAACACTACTTATTTTGAAACGGAGAGAGTAGTGAACAACAAATGTTGGTCTTCGTTGTATAAATACCAACTCCCCATGTTTTAGAAATATTTGTCACTTTTATTTCATTTATATAATTTTAATCACTATTTTAAAATGTATTTGATTTGAGAAAAATTATAATTTATAATATTTTTTATGCAGTTTTTAAATATTTAAAATATAATTTTAAAATATTAAATAAATTTAATCTGATTTAACTCTAAATTAGTTAGATTAAATATCACGACTATTTTAGGATGGAAGCTATTGCCCCCCACTCACCCGCCCACCCAAAACCCTCAGCAACCCAAGAGGAAATAAGTTAAAATAAAGATTTCTTATAAAAAAAATGTAAAATTAAATGTTTTTTATAAAATATTAAAAAATCATTCCTCTATTAAAAAAAAACTAAATATTCGGATTGATATCGTAAGTTAAAATGCAATCATTCTCATATTTTTGAAAAAAGAAAATAAACAAAATGGTATTGTGAAAGAATTGTTTGGATTACAGGTTTGAGACACCAATTATATTCTCAATGATTACACTAAAATAATATCATAAAATACTTCAACCTATACTCATCTCACAATCAAGCGATTTTCCAACCTTATCTTATGTGCATATAAACTAATCTATTGAGCCAACACATTTCACCCACAAGCACAATTTGCCAAGTAGTATTGCCCGACCCAACTGGCTTTAGGCGTAGTGGTCATTATGCAATCAAGACTCATACTTAGTGCAATACTAACGGATGATTGTCAATCTTTTATTACAAACACTCTGATAATTTACTTAAGTACTATTTGTTATCCTAAGTACAGAAGAGACAGGACAAGGATCATCAAATGAGGCACATAAAACTTTAAGGAATATGCCATTGCCATAATCTTTTACGGAAGAATCTGTACAGCCAGCAATTGAACATAAAACTACAACAACAAAAAGAGTTTTAACTGTACAACACATGGAAATCAGAAGAAGCATGACCAACACCACGCGTTTTCAGAACTTAATCTTCCAGGCATCAAATGCAAAACTAAAGCTTATCTTGTTTTTGGGTTGCAATTAGCTCCCTTGAGCATATATGCAGCTCGCATCTTCATCCAGGGTCGGATTTGCTAACATAAGCTTTCATATACATAGAGAATTTACATTTTTATGAGCGAACAAGTGAATACAGGCCAAGCCACCAAGTTAAAAATAACAGCCCCATGTGGTTATACTGCTTGTGTAGAGGCAGGTGTTGACAATGACAAGCTAAGGAACTTTTGATTTGAAAAGTTTCATAGAGCTTCATATATCATTTCCTGCATCAAGAAAATCAACAGTCTTGCTCACTTTATGGATGATCTATTCTCAGCAACCAAGATAATAATTTAACAAAAAAACATTCAGATTTGATAATCAAGACATCGCAGGAGCTTGAATGTGGTTCGTTGTCAAATGGTAACAATAATGAAGAGCAGTAAAATGAATCAACAGAAACCTCCATCCTGTCAACACCTTCTCCTCATATCTTAATGATGACACAAAGAGAAGGTAAGAAAAAGGAAAAGAGGGGGTGGGTTGGGGTTGGGGGTGAGAAAAGAAAAGGAGAACAAAATTGACCTGGTTGCATATTGGGCATGTTTGACTTCTTTCCATCCACTCAAGAATGCATGAAAGATGAAAATGGTGGTTACATTTTGCAACTATTCTTGGATTGTCAGCATCATATTCTGCAAAACAAGTGCAAAAGATAGATATTGAGAAAAGCAAATCACAAACAGAATGATAAAGAGAGCAAATAAAAATGCAAAAGACGAGGAGGGCAAAAATGAAGTCATCCACCCCCACACCAGAATCATATCCATGTGCATACCTTCAAGACAAGTGGGGCAAACATCCTCTTCTTCTGCTGATTTAACAATAGGTGGATTACATTTTACAAGGTCACTCCCTGTTTTCTTTAGGGAGGCAAGAAGAGACTCTGTTTCAGCTTTGTAATCAGAAAACTTAATATCCTTACAAGTAGTTATCTCATAGCTATGCTGAAGTACTGTTTCATCTGTGAACTGGGAACCTCTTGACTGTGGATGCCCCAAAACTACTTCAAATGGAATTGGTGCAGGAGGAGAGCGATAAGTGTCGGGTGTTGACCTATCTAGGTTCAAATCATCCAGGATGCCAGAGGTAAATGCAGTGGCAGCACTATCATCAGATCTCAGGGACTCATACTCTTCAGAAGCTGGTGGAAACTGCAGAAAGAAGATTGAAAATCTATGGTAAGAGTTTGAGAATCAAAGATGCCAAAGATTACACTAGAAAGATTAGAAAAGACATCAATGAACAAATGAAGTGCCAGTGCATCTGCATAGGACACGAGTCGTAAAACTGATTGACATGACTTTAGAAGTGTAGTATATACAAAATCTGTTGCGTTCTTTTTCCTACATGTTTGAGTTTTATCCTGGAAAACATCCAGATTGTTCAGATTTATAGGGACCCAAGAACTGATCCAAGTATTTAAGTTTCTCCTTAGATAAAATTAGTAAATCTCTTTTAGTGATGCTTAATAGCAGAATGGATGAGGCAATGCAATATCAATGATAAAGACAATCAAATGGTGAAAAGGAGTGCAGAGGGTGTTAAAGCACGTTTCATACACTTGTTAAAATTGTGAAATCTCATGTCAAATCAATTGGACTAAGCACCATAAAGGCAATAAGAAACTGCCTGAGCAGGGATCACACTTACAATTCAATTAGCTACCATTTTAAGAAATATGAATACTGTTTTACAAAAAAACACAGAGAAGTGCAAATAACACAAGGTTACAGAAAGTAAATGAATTAATAGGACAAATTTTGAAAGCCCTTAAGCTAGTTGCATGTTTCCATATGTAGACTGATTGGAACAGATTACTAACATAGTAAAATACAGGTGTTCCATGAAGCTGGGGAGGCTTCCTTGAAGAGCAACAGCAACCACCCATCCCTTGCAGCTATATTAGTTATACATGTATATGTCTTATTTCCTGACACATTACCTTATCTGTCCGTATGTAGAGGGGCAATCCACTGCAGAAATGAAAAAAAGGGGATGGGCGTTTAGAATTATACGGGGTAATCACAAAAAGAAATGCATAGTTAACAACTAGTGGCAACAGAGAAATCCAAAATGAAGACCAGCATCAAGAATACCAAACCAAATTATCCCTCAAAGTGAGCTAAGTGCATAGTTTATAGTTTGAATAAGCATATTTGCTCTCCATTTCTCTCCATATAGGGACAATACTGAAGAGTCCATAATTCAGTGATTATGATGCATCGGTGGATAAATCACTTCTTTGTACAAAAATGGTTGGAGAGTTGATACAGATGGCACACTTTTTTTCAATAACTATTTTCCAATTCCATGTAGAACTCTCACAAGTCCCAACTATCAACCAATACTTTCATAATTAAAAATAGTTATGGAATAACACCACAAGAGTCACAGAAACAAAGTCGTACACAGACTTGGCAGTCCGCCGTTAGAATACTTGTCTCATCATTAGACTGCCCATTTAGAGATGGAGACTTTGTACTGAACATGTTCTAAAGATTGTGCAGGGACTGACTTTGTACTGAACATGTTCCAAAGATTGTGCACGGACTGACTTGGAGAAGCAAATGATGTAATGGGTATACTCAAGCTTATAAAATTGCCCAAAGGCATACCCTAATGGTCAATGGAGTGAATAACTTGGAGACCAGGGTCCAACCCTGCCAGAGAAAAAAACACTTGGTGATTCTTTTTCCCATTTGCTTAGATTTGGTGGACAGAGTTACCGGTACCTTAGAAGTTACCTATCTTGAAAAAGCAATGGAAATTACAATAACAATAAACAAAGCAGTAAGCTTCGAAATGATTACTGAGCAAAATAGAAAAGTTCCCCTTAAGAAAACAATCTATAATCCATACCCTAAAAAACTATTGAGGTCAATAAAGAACCAAAAAGTACTAGCAGTCAAAATCTTGATACCATAGTTCTGGGGACCAAAATTCATCCATGATATCGAAGAAATTAATCTTTTTAGAAAACATTAACTCAGGAAAGTGAAATAATAGCAAAACGGTGAAAACAGAAGCTCTACACAAGAAACCTGACAAGTAGACCCAAACCCAATAACATTTTCTTTTTTATAAAGAAACCCAATAACATTTCAGAATTTCTAACTCCCCCCAACTTTCAGTTTCAGAAGCATACACATACACAGGCAGTGGCACACCAGAAAGACCCACCGAGGAAAAACAGCACCTGTACCTAGACAAGAGACCTAATAGTACAAACACAGAAAAACAGAATTGTTAGACCAAAAAACTGATTAATAGACCAGACCTAAACAACTGCCTCAATCTTAAACTAGTTGGGTTCGGCAATATAAATCCTCATCCAAACAAATTTTAGAAGAATTGGCTAGAACAACCTCCAGTTTCAAAGAACACATAAAAAGGCAGTGGCAGCCCAGAAGGAACTAGAGAGAGCCTTTTTGCTAAAAGACAATAAATTTATAGGACAAACTCAGAAAAAAACAGAATCTTTACACACCCAGACCAATAGACCAGACAGAACAGGCTTCAGAAGGTTAAATTACACACACTTTTAGTTTCAAGAAGACATACATACAGAGGCAGTGGCACACCAGAACAGACTTCAGAAGGTTAAATATCTTGCTTGTTTGTTCTTCTGAAAAATGGAGTCTGCTTGGAATGGTAAACTAGATAGATGAAAAAGAGAATCTTTACAAAAGACACCTGATAAATAGAACACACCCAATCGAAGAATAAAAAAAAATCAACCACACCCACCTTCAGTTTCTAAAAGAGGCGTACAAACAAGAAGTGAACTGGCACACCGAAAAGAGGAAAAACTCTTGTTTCTTTTTTCCGTCTCAAAAGGAGTCTGTTTGGAATGACAACCTGATAAATGGACCACACCAAATGTATCTCAGAAAAAATCAACTATATCCACCTTCAGTTTCAAAAGCAGGCAGTGGAGTGGGCACACCAGAAATACCTACAGGGGAAAAACAGAACCTTCACCTTGCTAAAGATTTTTTTTTGTGTGTGTGTGTTTTGGGGAAAGAACAAGCTTGAAAATGGTAAGTAGTCGGATGAAGAAGAAGAAGGAGGAGGAGGCTAAAGCAACAAGCAGTGCTTGACTTTGGAGTTTAGAGAAGGAAGAAAACTGAAAAGAAAGGGGTTACATTCCATTGTTTTGTCACCTTTTTATTTAATAGAGAAGGGAGTTCAATGTTAATAGCATAAAATTTGGGGGTCGGCATACAAAAAAAGAAGAGTGATCCGTGGAGAAAATTCAGAATGTGTAAAAACAGTATTCAGCGACGAATGCAATTATAAACGCACGCAAAACGAAGTGGCGTCGCCCGGACTCGAACCGGAGACCTTCAGTGTGTTAGACTGACGTGATAACCAACTACACCACGACACCATTTTGGACGTTTGATCTTTAAATAATAACAAAAATAAGGAACAAATTATACAGAAAGAATACTATAAATGATAAAAAATTATGAAATAAAAAACTTCACGAAAATAATATTCAAATACCTACTTAAAATAACATGTGAACATATGAATGATTTATATAATTATTATACAAATTAAATAAAAATAAAATCCATAATAATACCAAATATAATGCAAATAACCAAATAAAAAAAGTTCACCAAAATGTATATAATAGACACATTTATTACAACATGAATCATTGATTCAGCTAAAGTCTCGATTGCTAAGATATGATTTCACGAGATTTCAGCCTCATATTGAAGATTTATATTAACACTTAATAAAATTTTAATTTATAATAAAAAACTTCAACTCTTTTTAGGTAAAAGTATTTAATTTATACTTGAATGGTTTGAAGTGAAGACAACTGACAAGCGACGACATTCTTGTCAGTATATTGCATCAAGTTGCTTAAAGAAACAGCCACTTTAAATTAATGGTGATGTATTGCGGCTGACAATTTTTATATTATAGCCATAATAATATTTATATTTTTTTATTTAATTTAATTTTATGTATTTCATTTTTAAAATTATTAAGTAAAACACTCGAGGATATTAATTTGGTGAGACAGACAATTCTTCTTTCTTCATGACCTTTCGGCAAAGTCACCAGCTTGTCTGGTCCACATTCCTTAATGCCGTCTATTTTATATCATAATAATTTGTCTCTGCTTCGTGCAGTTATATAAAAAAATAAAATATAATTAATATTATAATATAATATATAAATTATTTAATTAAAAATTTATGTGAAATATTTTAGGACAGATATGAAAAAATTAAATTGATATATTTTAAATTTCAATAAGAAAATCATATTTTCATTCAACATAAAATTTAGTGGAGAACAATACTTCATAATATAAAAAAATTAAAATAAAATGAAAAAAATAATATGATAATAAATTTATATCTAAAAGTATTAAATTTTAAAACTGAATATGTGTGTGTGTGTGTGTGTGTGTGTTGAGAAAATTTGAATACAGATCCATAAAAATGTTAAATAAAAAATTAATTTTATGAAAAACTAATTTTTAAACTTTCTTCTATGATTAAACTAAATATATTTAGTCTAAATTAAGGTTTATAGATTAATATGTTGTAAAATATGATCGTCTAGGATGAATTTAGGCGATTAATATAAAATATTGGAGAAGAAAAACTTCACATAAGTAATTAAAAATATGTAAGTTAATATGCATATGATTCAAGTCACTTTGTAATCTGCAATCAAGGTAAAAATTAAAAAAATTATTTTCGTTGATAAGTAACTTATTATAAAAGATCAAAATTTACACTGATGGCGTAGAAAATATGCAACTATTAAGTAATTTAGCTATCCTTAATGTCTTCGAGTAATTTCATCTCCCTGATCAAAAGTTTTCTTTACATATTTTCTATATTAGACTATCCTTTTAAATTATTCATTTTATATGTTGGTATGTACAAATAGCTTTTGCATTTAACAAGTAAATGTTGTATAATACAAATATCTTTCTATTAATTATTCTAAAAAAATCTTACATAAATCATAATATTTTTAGCTCAAATTAAGTGGATATATTGTTGTGTTGATTGGGTAACAGAAAAAAAAAAGAATTTTCAAATTTGTAGGACTTTAATAATAATCTTTGAAACATAAATGGATAAGACTTTAATAATAATCTGTTTGAAGAAATTTAAAATTTCACCGTTACGTTGTATAACTGTTAACTTCTGTAATTCAAAAAACTACTTAATTAATGATTAAAAAAATTCACCTACCAATTTCTATAATATTTTATATATATATATATAAAACAAATTAGCACTAATTTGTATTTTAAAAAAATATATATAACATAAAAACTTGATTAACCTTTTATCAACAATGCAGAGTATCATCAACTAAATACTCCCTATCAAGACTTATCTAACCAAATAGTATAGTAGATAAAAAAAAAAAGTGAAGATAAGAAGTATTTAGGAACTCATCATAATGTAGTTTGAGTATTTCTATCAACCAGTATTTATAGTTTTGAATTTCAATTGATTGGTCAAAGAATTTTTTTAAAAAAAAATCACAAATTAAAATACACTTTAGTACTCGTAATTTTATAATTAATATTTATTCCGTTATCAAAACTTCTTCCTCTTTTCTTGCACTTATGATAGATATTATGCGTGATTAAAAGTCTTTAACTCAATATTAATAATCTAATTAATGTAAAAGAAAAATTCAACATGAAAACAAATGATTAAAAAAAAATAGAGAAAGATCAGATAAGAAATTTGAATAATAATAGTTAAGATTACTAATCTTGAGATGACGGAATGGTGTAGAATAAGTATCATTAAATAAAATAAGCAGTAATGTATATTGATAGTTAATTATAAAAAATATGAAGAATTTCAATAATAATAATTTAAATTATTTAGGCTTTACTGCAAAGTGCAAACTGCCTACTACTTGGGTTAACTCAGATTTAATTAAAGTTTTTTGCAAATAAATATTTATTTTATGAGATTTTTGTTAAATTCATTTAATTAATATATTATGTAAAGAAATAAATGAAAAAATGCAAAAAAAAAGAAGGGGAGAAGAAAAAGATAATAGCAGTTTTGGTCAAAGAAATATGTCACATCACTTTTTTTGCCCCGACTTAAAAAAAAATATATATATATACTAGATGGGGAAAGGGCTTATTTACGGAATCAATATTATAAGTTTAATTTATTTATTTTTAGATAAAATTATTTAATTTTATTCTTTTCATTTAAGCACATAAAGAAAAATAATGTCTTTCATTTATGTTTCTTAATAAATTATTTTGGGAAAATGCATAAATCCTCCTTAAATTTGTCCACATAACTTAGTTTAATGCTTAAACTTTACGGGCATTTATTTACCCCTCTAATTTAATCGAAAGTAAATTAATACCACATTCCTAAGACAATCCCAGATTCATGCATAGAAGTGTTATACACGCGCCCGACACGTGTATAACACCATTATTTTTAATTTTTTATCATTTTTTTAAGTTTTCCCTTTCTTCTTCTTTTTTCCCACTTTTTTCTTTCCACATGTGGCAACATTTCAGATCTACAAGATACACTCATACCTTGTTTTAATTCAAAGACTTCTCAACAAAATAATTTATAGATGAGATAAACAATCGAATTGAAGAAAGAAAAGTCGCCGGAATTCAATTTTTTCGAGATGAGTGCGACGATTGCAATTTCAATTTTGGATCTTGAATTTCAATTAAGAAAAGGGAAAGATCTGAGAAAAGTGTTTTAATCAGTGTCTTAAAAAGAAAACATATATGGTTAACTTCATCGGAAAAAATGGCATCAAAAAATAACTTTTCGGATCAACTAAACCCACATATAATCTGCTTATAAAATAAATTTTTTTAATTGTTATGTTACAATATTAAACTCATCAAGCAATTTAATCTTTAAAGAAACAAAAAAAAAAAAGAAAGAGAGAGAATGGCATGGAGGATGAGAAAAAATAGTGAGAAATTTGATATGGTGTTTGAAGAGAAGAAGCTCGAAAGAAGAAGAAACAGAGGGATAGAAAAGAAGAAGAAAGAGAAAGGGCAAAAAAGAAAAAAAAATAAAAAAATAAAAAAAATATAATTAAATATAATTAATTGCACCATCCAATTAGAAGATGGCACATGGATAGTTTTAGACCATATTTAATATTTTTTTCCTCTAACGCGCTTTCCAAAAAATTTAAAATATTTTTTTATCACGTCACTTATTAAGGTGGTATTAATTTACTTTTGATTAAATTAGGGGGGTAGATGAACGCCCGTAAAGTTAAAGTACTAAACTAAGTTGTGTGTACAAGTTTGAGGGGGATTTTATGCATTTTTCCTGTTATTTTTTCTAATTTGTTAAACCAAGTAATAATTTATAATATATTTTATTCAACTAAGTTAAAAGAATTACATATTTTATTGCTCGTTATTTTAACAGCATTAAATTCAAACACTGAATTGAACATTTAATTTAAGTTACATGCCCTTTATGTTTTGTATTTGAGCATTTTGGATGATAGATTAAAAAATGCAAGTATTTTATGTGTTATTAAAAAAATTAATATGTGATTATAGAAGATGAAAAGAAAAAAATATGACTGATTTAATTTATGTCTTGTATATACTAAAATTAAGGCAATAATTTAGTATAATGAATAACAAAATGGTTTTTAAAAAAAATTACGTATCCAATGAGACAATATAGTACTTTCACTAAAAAGTTAAAAGATATTGACAATTATTAATATGATACAAATTATAGATAAATACGATAATTTACACGTATACCTTTTTAAATTTTTTTAGAGTCTAAATATATGCAATTTTCTTAAATTTAGAAGTAAATATAAATATAATTATATATATTAAGGAGATAAGATATATACTTTTTCTATTTCAATATATGGCTTTTTCATTTTTTCAGCTTGTTTCAAAATAAGTGGTGTTTCACCTAATCAAGTAGGATATTAATGATGTTCTTTCAATCTTGCCTTTATTTCATTAAAGAAAATTATTGTTAAGAAGACTAGTAATTAATCCCTTTCATATGATTTGACCAATTGCAACTTCTTAATTTCAATAGTTGAAGTATTTAGCAAAAAATCAAAATAAGTAAGAATAGAAAATTCGATTTAAGTTTTAAATTAGTTTAAGTTAGTCCATATTTTGACTTTTTATTGACTCCTTTCAAAAGAGGTAAGATCCAGTGAATCGGAAATAATTAATTAAGAATTCAAAATTTTTTTATGGAACAGACATATGAATATGCGTGGATCATACCTTTCATTTCACTTCCAGTCGCTTGGGAGGGCTAACTCGGGTAGGTCAGATAGGAGGAAAAGAGCCCATAAAAGAGAGATCGGATGCCCTTTCCGATGCAGTTCACGATGCGGAGCTGCCAACTAACTAAGCTAGGTAGTTTGTTGTTAGACAAAAATATCAAAGAGTTACATCTTTTTCAAGATGTTTATTAAAAATAAATTACTAAAAATACATTTTTTTTGGTAATAATATGTAAAGTATTACCATACCAACAAACAAAGAGCATACACCTTCGAGAGCATCTACATCACTGTGCACTTATGCTAAAAATATTGTTTATTTTGAAATGGAGAGAATATATATTAGATGTTACTTTTCATTGTAATGTTAAAGAGGATCATAGAATGTTGAATATTTATTATGGAAAAAGAAAGTACATACGAAAATGAGTAAAAATATTTTTGAACTATGCAAAATTAAAGAAAAAAGCCTCTGATTAATAGTTTGGTCCAAAGTGTTTCTATTATTAATTTTGGATCAAATTATTTTTTCTAATTAACATATTATTTTGTTAACACATTCTTTTTAAATAAAAATATTGTAATCCCTCATTAATTTTCATATATATAAGATTATAGTGACTCATCTTAATTTTCGTTTAGATGATGATAAGATTATTTTTTAAAATAAAATAGAAGATATTTTCATTTCTCAACTTTCCTGAATGTTAGAAGGATGAGCATTTGGTAATATAATTCTTAATTTTAAATATAAGATGGAACAATTATAATGCCATGAAACACAAAAATTTATTACATTACTTCAAATAACAAATATCTTTAAAATATCGTCGATAGAGTTATTGTTGATCCTTTTTTTTTTTTCATTTTAACTTTAAAATCAAGAAATATATTAGAAAATATTTATCCTATTTCAATTTGGAAAAGATTAACGAATAAAAATATTTTCTATTTTATTAGAAAAAATAATTTTATCATTAGCTAAATAAAAATTAATAATGAGTAGAATCTTACATAAATGACCTATATTATCAGTTTAAAAAGTAAATAGGGTTATTCTATTTTAATTGATAAAATGAGATTAAGAAGAAAAAAGATTACTCTTATTTTTTTATTAGTGAAAGAAACTTCAAAACAAAAGAAATATAAAATAACTTTTTAAAAATAATATTTTATTAAAAAATAATG
Source organism: Datura wrightii (assembly GCA_035772735.1). Taxonomy (NCBI): domain Eukaryota; kingdom Viridiplantae; phylum Streptophyta; class Magnoliopsida; order Solanales; family Solanaceae; genus Datura; species Datura wrightii. The sequence continues at coordinate 32,942,908 of JASDFA010000014.1, forward strand.
TGTTTATAAATAAAAGAAACAATATCCTCATTAGAAAAAATATATTTTGACCAAAAGTAATAATAGGAGTATTTTTTGACTAAACAATTAGCGGCAAAGATATTTTTGAACCAAACTATTAACGATAAGGATATTTTTGGACCAAACTGTTAACAAAGGATATTTTTTTGCCAATTTCACATAGTGTAAGGGCATTTTGACCATTTTATTAAGTAGATGTTATATATATTAGATTCTCTTATCGATTAAATTTATAACTTTTGTTCTCTTAGTATAATATGAAGGAATTCGTACCTTACATTAAATTTTTAAATATCGAATACACAAATAATTAAATTCAAACAAAAATTAAATATATTGACGTTTAGCAAAACGTACTTCCTAAATTACCTTTAGATATATGAACATTTCAATTTTTGAAATTTCTTTTCAAAAAGTATGAATGAAATAAAAAATATTTTAAACATCAATAGATTTATTATTAATTACTATAATTTTATACAGTAATCAATTATGAAAGTAAAAAATTAATGTAAATAAATTGAAATGCTTATCTAAATATTTATAATATGATTATGCTTAACAAATGAAACAAAATTGATATCATGATATAAAAAATAAAAAAATAAAAGAGCTTGCATAGTATGTGTACTCTGGACACACACATGGAATAAGATTTTTTGTGGGTTTACTATAGATCGTTCTAGAATTTCATTTTAATTATTGATGCTATAATTATAATTTTGCCCTTAAATAAAGTTAGGTTCTCAAAAATGCCATTGGTCAACTTTATTATAGCTCTTCTATATAATAGAAATATATACAAAATTAAAAAAAAAAACTGTGAATTCTTTCTATATGGTCTGTTTGGGAGGGAGAAAGTGATATATAAAAGATAAATAAATTTAATACCTTAACGGTCATTTGGTTACTAGATAAAAGTCAAAATAATATATGAATATCTTAGTTATTCATGTATTAATTTTATACAATGTTTGGTTACCGAATAGGATAAAAGTTATTCATGTATTAATTTTATATAATGTTGGTTGGTAGGTTTCAAATGTTGGATAAAAGTTATTCATATATTAATTTTCTACAATGTTTGATTGTGTTTTAGTAATTTTACATAACTAATACCCACATAATTTATGAGGAAATCTATGTATAATTTTATGCGGGCAGAAGGTAAAATATGTTATGTAGATATTAATTATACATGGATTAAAATTATAAAATTACATATTTACCCCTATCAATTTACTTTTAAAATCTTTTTTAATTCAGTACTTTTTAAAAAAATTATACTTTATTCTGTGTATATTTATCCAGAACTAGTTATTACTTTTTTTTTAGTTGGTATATTTTTTTCGGGACAATATGGATATATATATATACATATGTATGTATGTATATGTATGTGTAATTAAATAGTTATTGATCCTTTTTTTATTCAGTGTACATTTACACCTCCATTTTCTTCTTTAAAAAAATGAATTATACAAATTATTTGCTTACTTATATATTTGTAAAAAATATATATTAAGTTACAATAAATTAAATATTTAATAATCAATAATTCATATATTGTAATTTTTACATAATCAATCCCTATATAACTAATACCTACATAATTAATATATGAATAACTAAAACCTGCATTATTAATCCCTGCGTAAAATAATATATAGATTTTCTCATAATTAATTCATGTATTACTATACCTGCATAACTCTAACCTGCAACCAAACGTCCCCTAAGTGATATGTCGATCATTCATATTTCAATTCAAATTAGAGTGAAATGAATGAAAATAACAAAAGAAGTGAAAAAGAGTAAAAAAATGAAGAATCATTGGCCAAAAAATTATGCCATATCATTTTTAATATACCATAATTATAATATATGTAGATATGAAAAATTAGCAAAAGGTAAAAAAGAGAAGAAAAAAGTGGCAATAATTTGAATAATTTATCACATCATTAAATTGGTAGAAAAAAATTATTTGAAATGGAGAAAAATGCTCAAAAGCAGGAAAAAAGATAAATAAAAATGGTGGCTTTACAAACATGTCACATCAGCACATATCCTTCCATTATATATATACTTAGGGATCGCTTGAATTATGTGGATATTAGTAATATATGAATTGATTATGAAAAAAATTATATATTATTTTATGTAAAAATTGGTTATGCAGAATTTAGTTATTCATGTATATCTTATTTCATCTTCTATCATGCAAAACACAATACATAAATTCCTCATAAGTTATACATGTATTAATTATGCATATTTAAGTATATCAAACACCATATTAATCTTATACATAGATAACTTACCTTTCTTACTATCAAACATAATATTAACTATATAAAATTTAATACCCACATAACTCACCTTTAAACTAACTATTCCTTCTATTTTAAAGTAAATGGTATTTTTAGTTTTGACACGTCTCTTAAGAAAATTACTAATTCTTAAAAAAAGAAATATACTTTTAACTACTTACTTTTAATAAATATCTTGAAAAAGATATAGCTATTTAATATTTTCTTTATTATATAAAATTTTTCTCCATTTAAATAATAAAACACAGTGAGTATCACACAACACCTTCATATTAATTCATAAACATATAGTGAAACTCTAGTGGGATGTGCTTGAACGCGTGGCAAAAGATATTGTTTAGTAAAAATTGAATTCACGTACTATTTTTCTTTCTAATTTATTTTAATATGAATGTCTCTGCTCTTTTTAAATAACTTTTTAATTTTAATTTTTATATCATATATTTAAATCATAAAATTAAATAACATTATAATACATTTCATATATTTTTAATTTAAGATTTTAAGATAATTTTTAATTTTTTATTATAAATTAAAATTAAATAATTAAATTAAAAATGAAGAAAAAGGAAAGAAGATTTTCATTGGTCCAAATAATTAGAAGTAAGTTGAATCACTTGACATTAAATCACTAGGGCGGTCTGGTTACTGGAATGAGAGATTATTCCAGCATATAATTTTGGATCAAATTTGTTTGTATTTGGTGGTGGGTATCAACTAAAATTAAGATAAATTTATACTAAATTTATGAACTATCCACCTGGATTATAATTCATGATTACCAAATGCCGCTGTATTCCAGTTCCGGCGATTTACTTCAATCAGCAGTTATTCTTTCTAACAACCATTGTTGCCACCAGCAGTTCGCCTTTAGCTAGGGAAGAAGCTCCAGTTCCTACCGTTGAGCTGACCCATAATAGCGATTCATGTAAATCCCACACTCGCATTTCCAATGCTTTAAAAATTTCAGCGAAAATGGGCAATCTTGATGAAGGCAGACACATTCACGCACAGATAATTAAGTTGGGTATGACTAACGTGCTTACCCTCGGAAACCAGCTCTTGCATGTTTATGCAAAGTGCAAGGAGCCTGTTGATGCGTGCAAGCTGTTCGATGAAATGGGTGTTAGAAATATTGTTACTTGGAACACGTTGATATGTGGTTTAAGGTCCTCTGCTGAGCGTTTTGATATAAATGGTCATCTGGGGTTCCGTTATTTCAAGCAAATGTTGATGGAATCAGTGTCCCCTGATTACATTACTTTCTGTGGGTTGCTCCAACTATGTGCGGAGTTAAAGGATGATACTTGGATTTGGTTGGCCAAGGAGTTGCATTGTGCGATCGTGAAGCTGGGATATGGTCGAAGTTGTTTTCTTGGTGCCACTCTTGTTGATTTATATGGAAAGTTTGGGTTGATCGAAGAGGCTAGGTGTGTTCTTGATGGGGTTTTGGCGCGTGATTTGGTGTTATGGAATGTTATGGTTTCCTCCTATGTACTGAATGGTTTGGGTGAAGAGGCTTTCTGGTTATTCAATTTGATGAGATTGGAGGGGTTTGAGGGGGATGAGTTTACCTTTGCTAGTCTACTTAATTCATGCGCAAGTTTGGGGTTTTACGACTCAGGTAGGCAGATCCAAGGACTTGTTATTAAAGTTTGCCTTAACAAGGATGTGGTGGTTGAAAGTGCACTTGTTGATATGTATGCAAAGAATGAACGTATAGCTGATGCGTGCAAGGCTTTTGATGCGATGACCTTCAGAAACGTGGTCTCTTGGACCACTATTATTGTAGGTTATGGACGTCGTGGAGATGGGAAGGAAGCTATCAAACTTCTAAAAAGGATGTTAAGAGATGACTTTGTTCCTGATGAGCTCACTTTGGCTAGTGTTCTTAGTTCGTGTGGTAACTTATCAATGGCCACTGAAACTGTACAAGTTCACGCTTATGCTGTAAAATATGTATTCTCTAATTCTTTATCAATCGGAAATGCATTGATAAATGCATACTCAAAGTGTGGTAGTATTGTTCATTCTTATCGGTCCTTCAGCTCAATAAAAGCACCAGATCTTTTCTCATGGACCTCAATGATCGGAGCTTATGCATTCCACGGCTTTTCAAAGGAAGCTATTCAACTTTTTGAAGAAATGTTGGTAAATGGCGTGACGCCAGATAGTATTGTATTTTTAGAGGTTCTCTCAGCGTGTAGCCATGGTGGTCTATTTAGTAAAGGACTGCAGTACTTCAGTTTGATGACTAATTGCTACCAAATTACGCCAAGCTCAGAACACTATACCTGTCTCATAGATCTCTTTGGACGATTAGGCCTTCTAAATGAGGCTTATGAAATTCTAAACTCAATGCCAGTTGAATCCCAGCCAGATACCCTGAAGGCTTTTGTTGGCGCTTGTAGAATCCATGGAGATATGAAATTGGCCAAATGGGCAGCAGAAAAGCTTTTCGTTATAGATCCAAATGATACTGCTACTTACGTCCTGATGTCAAACTTGTATGCCTCTGATAGCAATTGGCCTGATGCAGCTTTGATCCGGGAAATGGCAAGAGAGAAGTTGCATAACAAGTCACCAGGCTGTAGCACGGAAATTACTAGAGGAATCAACACATTAGCATGAAGTGACAAATCCTTCATTGCAGTTGCAAACGCTTGGGCTGTTTTTAGCATGAAAATGGAGGTGAACTGGGAATGAATGTATAGGAAACAGATTAAGCTTGAATATGTAGTAAGTGCAAGAGCAAGGCAAGGGGTCGCCAGACTGATTGATGATAGGTATACCTCTGCACAATGGTGACGTGAAGCATGCTATAGCCTCCTTCAACTCATGATATCACAAGAAATTTGTGTCATTTAACTGCTATCCATTGATACGATCTCAAGCCAAACTCTAAGCTTCAGGAAGCCAAAAGACCCTTTTGATGGGTGGAGGCTCCGCAGATAAACACAACGACGACGATATATTCTCAAACGTAGAAAAGTTATTTCCGATAATCTTTTCAGATAAACACAAGTACATGATATCTAGAATATACATTTTTGCAAGATTGTGGAGGGGAATTGTCTATACAGTGGCTTCTTGTCTATAGAGATTTATTTGAAAAGGAAACTCAGATTTTAGCTGTAGCTTCATTAGGATCTGTATATTTGAGAATATTCAAACTTCCATTCAGAGAATGTATGTTTTCTCCCTGCTTCTTTTGATAAACTTTTCATGGTTCACCTATTTCACGTAACATCTACTACAAGTATAATAGAGAGCATATATGATACACCATAATTAAGATGTAGAAACAACTGAACAGTGAGCTATGCAGCAGTATATATGGGACTCCATAAACAGGACTCCTCGTTGGAACAGTTTCTTTACAGACTTCACCAATAATATGAATTTGTGTGGTCTAACTTGCATCTCCGCAACCAGTATTGATTCGACGGAGAAAGAATAAAACAAAGTTACAATACCTTGGACCTTTCTCTTGCACCAATCTTTTCTTTCCCTTTTCATCTTCCCTATTGTAAGTTATAACTTTCCTGACTATACAAAATGGACTTTTTCTGCTTTTGGTTCCTAGAAACAATGTTAAATAAAACAGGACACCAATGGTGTATCCCTCAGCAAAAGGAAAACTTTAAAGAAGAAAAAGAAAAACTATTTGAGAACGACTAACAAACATCTTTTTTTTTGATTATTAAGCACGATTAACAAACATTTGCTTCTCCTTATCCACTAATCACCTGCCTAACAGAGAGAAGTGTCTTCCTGGTGCAGTTCATGTACGTTCTCAGCATCAAGCAGCTCTATATATGGTATGTGCTTGGGATAAAGTAGATTCTAGTATGAACTATCTACCATCTCTTTCGTTGCTACCACTGAGAGAATTTTGCCGAGCCAACTCATAGTTCTCTGATCGAGGTTGTTCATTCTCACAGTTTACTGCTGCTTTTGAACAGAGAAAAAGAAATGAAGAAGTATATATCGAAACATGCCATACACTGCAGAAATGACACATGAAAGATGTCAGAGAAAGACAGGAAGAGGAGAGAGAGAGAGAGAGAGAGAGAGTCAGTCAAAAAATCATAGGAGAAATGTTTTCTGGTTCTTAGGACCTGTGCCATATCCAGTAATTTTGACTTGTTTCTAGTCTCCAGCTAATAGCAGCCATTGCTAATGCAGTGAATCCCGCAAGTAGAAAGCCCCACCGAAAGCGCTTCAGAAGTGACTGAATGAAATTATGAATCCAGGCTTTTACAGTTTCCCATCTGCATTCAGAGTCATACTTAACTGAAATATTAGAGATTAGAACATATATCATAAATTTATATTTTGATTGCTAGAATCCCTGCTGCCTTTTTCCCCCATTTCTTCACAAGTGAAAGTGTAGTTATGGCTTATGGAAGAGAGCGTAAGTTCTCAGAGAAGTTCAGAAACTCAGCCTCATAGTTCAAAAACACTAACAAATGAAACCTGTTGTAGTCTGATTTTACCACCAGTAACTGGCAAGAGACCTTAGAATGTAATCCTATAAAGATCATACATTTAGCAAACCAAATCTTTCCTATAAGAGTATGATCATATATGAAAAATGCATCTTTCAGCTTTAAATACATGTCAGTTTTTCAGAACAAGAAATCCACCTACCTGTTAAGCATGTTCAAACAAATTTCTGCTGAAAAGGAAATCCATCTATGATGAGTAAAGAATTCAATAAGGAACCCAATGAGCAGACCCAAAGTACCTATAGCCACGACAAGAATAATGTTTGAGGACCTGTAAATGTTGACCAAGTTAAAGCTGATTCAAACAGTTCAATGACTTGAAAGCCTCATCCAAACTTTTTTGAAAAAAGAGGAAGCGCTATATGAACTGTACCTGGTTGGTCCACTTTCAGCCATGAGGGCTGTCAGGATTGCAACAACAGTGTGAATCGTCCTCTTTGTAACTTCATCAATAGAAGACAAGTACACAAAAGTACTAACAACAGCCATGAAAGATAGCCAAAAATCCATGAACTGGGGCCAGTCGAAAAAAAGGAAACCATTAGATTACTTAGCCACCAGATGCAAAAATGCAATATATCCAAATCCATAAGAGCGATACCTGTAAGACGCGAAAGGTCAACGGACACCAAGTGCCAACATCACATGCATGATACAGGCCACTTGAGATACCACTTGATGTGTACAGAACCCATTCAGCAAATGCCTGCAGAAAAAGGAGAGTTTACCTTTTAAATATAGAAAAACAAAGAATCCAAGGTATAGCTCTACCTCGAGTTCATCCGCTTGTCCACTGAAAAAAAGAATACTATGCACACTCTCTGATAAAGTTTGTCTGCTGAAAGTATAATAACCCTAGATATATCTGATTTTTACAGCCTCTTCACTTGAATATCAATCAGAAGAAATTAATTTCCATAGGATGTTCTTGGATTAGCTAATATCACCTTATGACGAAGGGCCCAGTAAGCAGGGAGCAAAGCTGCAGCATTGGATGCAATAAGGGAAATTGATTGCCACATGTGCCCTACATGAGTTTTCAGCACTTGTCCTTTAAAAGATCCATTGCATAATTAATTTACTATTAATGAGGACTTGCTGAGTTAAATTTTTTGCAAAAACATAAGCAAACAAATAGTAATCAAGAGTGTACGAGCAATAGCAGAGAGCATGTTGAAACACAAGCTGCAATATTTTATTTTTTATTTTTACCGGTGAAACACATGCAGCAATTGCAAATGGTTTAAACTGAATCATGATCAGGACAAGTTATCAACATTCAGAACACAAAATAATGACCAGCTGAATCCAATAGTTGCCTCCTCTAGCTGTTAACTGTGCAATAATGTTAATCCATCTCTACTTCTTAAGGGTGGCGGGGATTAAGTATTAGGCTAAGATTATTATTATTCTTTCACCAGTTCTCAGATGAAAGGCGCGCTGGAGTGAAGGGTCAATTGTCCAACTTTTGCTGATTTTGGATATTGATTCACTGATGTGTATCCAGAAGCTACACAAAAATATTAAGTTCACTTAAAGATTTTCAAAAACTTAGATCCTTATCAAAGAGAAATTTGACACTGAAACATAATTGTGTCATACAAATGAAGCATATGAGAACAAATGGTACTCCTCAGATTATCATACATTGTATCAATTGACAGGTTTACTCGAGATGGTACCGATTGTGCAAACAGTAACTGGTTACTCTAATCTGTAACGCCTAGTTCCAGGTTTAATTTTAAGTGCTAAGTTAAGATTTTCAAAAATACAAACAACCAACAGAGGATGTAGCAACAGTTCTCTTAAAATGGCTAAAGACATTGACATTAGTCCAAAGGTCACAAAAGTACGATAGTTTACCTGAAGAAGAAACCAGTTCAATACTGCAGTCAAAGCCTCCATTGCGTCGACCACATGCACAGAAACTAAAAAAGACAGATTTATTGCATGAACATGAGTTGAACCCAGCAGCTTATCTTCAGAAGTCACCATACACGAACCTGTAGAATGTGAGACCACTTGTATCCAACACGGACTGGCATGTCCCATGCGAAGAGCATTTTTCTGGGCATCTCTCTAGTGAGATAGACATGATAGTTTCAACTATCGAACCATGCCTGTTTGAAATTGGGTGCCTTAATCCAAAACTCCACGTTCCTTCTCTGGCATATATGATATAAAAGCTAACGGACTTAGCACTTGCATCATATATTTTAAAAAACATGGAACCATTGCTGTTGCTTGTGCTGTTTGCATAGAAGTAATCCCAGTTACTAAGTGATGGAAATCCACCATATCTGGCATATATTTCCTCATTTATATTTGCTTCTGATGTAAGGCGGACATGGATATTTCCGCCAGCAGCACCATCAGGAATGTCCAGAAGGAAAAAGGTCCAAGTGAAATCCCCATCAGAGGAATTACCCAAAAGAGGTCCCAAAGGGAAATTAGCAGAGTCTGAGGAAACTTCTCCACTGATAGGTAGATAATAGGATTCAAAAGCGACAGAAGGGTTTTTCCTCAGAAATGTCTGCACAGACGCATAATGTTCCATATAAACTTTCAAGTAAACAAGTATGCGAAATTAATGAGAAGTTTTGAGAAAGACTGAAGCAGCAAAACTCATTAAAAGTCCACCTGAAGTGTGTATTTTGCTGTTGTACAGTTCAATCCAGCCTTATCTGCAGGACACCGAAGTACTTGCCATTCCAATGAATAGCATATTGTAGTGCTCATTTCTTGGATTACCGCCATGCTCTCTGACAGGTTTGCGGGCTGAATTTTAATATACCAACGGCCAAGTCTAGGTAAAGGTATGACCAACGGGGATCTGCTTATATCAGCAGAATAATCATACAGTTGTGGCAGTGGTATAGTCCCATGCCGAACATAGCACATCAGGGAAATTCCACTGCCACTGATGGTTCCATTAGAACGCTGTAATGGAGTGAATGTGATATTTAATGCTGTGATTATTATCTCCTCAGCAATACTCACTACATCCAATGAGTAGATTTTTGACCCAGCAACGTCAAGACAGCTCTCCTCGGTACCTCCACAGGGAGTCACATTCGCTGCAGTTTTATAAGATTTGTTGAGATTTGAGAATTATAATTAAGTAAATAAAAGTGTGCTCTTTCTAATAGCTTAAGCTTTTAAATGGAATGGTCACACACTTCAACATGGTATAGTGTTGAGAATATAATTAAGTAAACAAAAGTGTGCTCTCTCTAACAGCTTAAAATTATAGATGAGATGGTCACACACTTCAACAAGATTGACTACCTATTCCACTTTCAGGAGATTTATAGGTATCCGAACATGAGAGTAAACTAATTGTTTGGTTGCAGAATTTGCCCAACATAGCTGAATTTGTACACCCTTCCACAGTTACATTACCACTGAATGAGTATGAATGACCTCGATTAATCTGCAATGAGAAATCAGTCAACAGAAATTAGCTAGCTAAGATATTAAAGCTTGGGTCCAAGGGTGGGGGGAGTGAGATTAGATTCTTAGAGTCTCCAGGTTTATGGCTAGATTAGTATTTCTTTCGTTGTTATGACAAAAGAACAAAAATCTTCATCATGCAAGTAAACAATACACTGGAAATTAAGACACAACTGCTACCTTTTGGAGGAAACAATTTTCAATAAGTATCAAATCCCTCCTCACTAATAACTGGCCCAGAAGGAAGAGCACATTCTCGCTCAGGCGAAACACTTCCTCACCAATGTATTCTCATATCACAGAGCTCCGGCAGATTGCTTAGCCCATTCTTAACCTAGCGGCTGTGGCTCCTTTATTAGCAATATAACTACAAGGATGTCACCAATATACCATTTCCATATTTTTTTTCCACTGAGAAATCTGTTTCACTAGTTTCATAAAATGCATGTCAACCCCAAAAGAGCAGGCGCAAGCCATTTCCCACGTTTCTCTAAGGTTCAGTAGCAGTGAAGACTGGTGGAAGTCAAAGTCACTACTTTTGAGCTACTGAAAGAGCTCAAGTGAATGTTTAATACGTGCTCCACTTTATCTCCCCTTCCTCTTTGTAACCCCAAACAAGACCAATCATGTTAGCTTCCTCTTTGGCTTCACACTATCCTTTAGGTTCAAGCCAAACTAGAGGGGTAGCAGGCATTTCCTCTTTTAAAAGAATAAATGTAGTGATAATTTGATTAGTATCTCCATAGTAAACAGGAGAGAAATTTGAGTTCAATTCTTTTACTAAAACTTAACAAACGCATGGTATTAATTGATCAGATAGAGGTGTCCAGAGAGAAATTTCAGAAGATTATTTAAACAAAAAAATAATGCCCATCTGATCATATGTTGGAACCTCAAATATAAATGTCCATAAGAAAGAAGAACAAAAGGTATTGGCCAAAACATGGAATATAAATAAGTTAGAGCAAGTACCATTTTTGATTGTGTCCTTATAGGTCCAATGCCATTAAATAGCCCAAAATACCATATTCCTGGACGAATCTGTGAAAAAACTTATTTCAAACCCAAGTAAACATGCATATGACCACCACTGAAAAGAAATTTGTCTTTCAAATGGAGAAGCAAGTATACTACAGAGAAGAAACTAGCCCACATATATTAGAAAGTTAAGAATAAACCTGCTCATTTGTCAATGTCAAGAATATACTTTTCTGCATGGGATAGCACTTCTCGACAATTTGAAGATCTTGTGATCCTCCAAAGGAACTATTGGAAATATGGTCTATCACTACAGAGAAAAACTAACATTATTAGTTTGTGGTTACATCCTGCTATGAAGTAATCATGGTCACATGATTTGGCATGCCTCAGTCAGTTAAGAGAATGATTTCTGTACCTAGACCTGTAAGAGAAGTGTTATAAACATCTGGAAGGGGCGGACTTCCTTCTCGGAAGCAGATCATTGGCAAAGTACTTACTTTTCCTATTCTTTTGAGGTCCTGCAGGCAGTTAGATTCAGGAATTAAAGATCGTGAAAGGATAATTATTGGGATTAAAAGCATGGTATGGCCAGTGGAAAAAATTCTTGAACACCAATATCAAGGAAGTAAACACAGATTGTAGTGGGCAAAAGGAGCAAATTGCATTATCATATTAAAAACAACCAAAAAGAAGTTACAAAGTTATATAAAGTTATAAGCAGAACATTTCAATGACAAGTTTCGGCCATGCACTTACAATGCCAACATTGGATTCCAAAGCAATAGTCACCGAAGAGAACCACAGTGGTAAGTCCACTGCAGAAAGGCATGGAAACCAAAACCAGTAAGCCGTTAACCAAAAAAGAAAGAAATCTTATTGTCAACTGTTTGAAGTTACAACACGGTATACTTTGCATTTAACACTTCCTCACACAATTATCCATGATGCAATTCAAACTGAAAGATGAGATTTCCCAAAAGATAGCCATCAAAAAAGGAAATCCAGAAAGGAAACATTTGAAAAACTGAGGGACTAAAAAGTAAGATAGCACTAATCTGTTTGTAAAAACCAACAGATTTCTCAAATATATTACATAGATAGACGTAAATATTGATATCCTCTTCACAAACACAACCAAGATAGCTATAATGGAGTAATTAATAACTAAACATTACAAACAATGAAGGCGGAGAACAAGCTAAATCCACAACTGCTGAATAACAGAGCGAGCAAATCATGACTAAGGAAATATTAACAAGAATAAATAAACACAACCAGTTGGTTGAATCAGAACAACGGATTACATGTTTACATCAAAGCAACTGATACATAGGTGAAACGAGTGATCCATAAACCATCAATCAGTTAAATCAACTGAAGAACGAAACAAGAAATAGCAGCAACTACAGAAAATCATCCAAATAAGGCTATATCAAGAATTCTAAGAGAATCAAAACCCAGTATCCCAAATTTCGTCGAGGTGCCAGAACATTCACCAGAATGAAACTTCAAATTCACATACCACGATAACCCTTTCCTGCCCCCATCAAAACCCTCCCAAAAACAAAAACAAGTAAGAGAAACAAAACCCCTTCGAGGAAGAGGGAATAAAAACGAACTTTAATCGACTGATGCAATAAATTACCACTAATGTATCGCCATTCATAAGGTTTGAGCGCAGTAGTTGCATATTTAAAGCTAGAAAGAATGACACTGTTGTGCAGACCATCCCCACCTTGGACTTGTTCTCCATACAAAACCCAACAAGTAGCTGTAAACACTAGAAATACAAGAAAAAGATTCGAAGAAGAATGACCCAGAATCATAAACATGTTTGTTTCCCCTTTCGAAGCTGATTCTGTAGTACAGAATGAGGATGTCTTATTGAATCATTCTCGTCTTCACTCTGTACCTATAAATATAAATATAAATGTATTAGAAAAGAAAAAACATTCCAAATTGTAGTACAGTAAATCATATTTTTTGCTATATAATTAAATTGTACAAAAAATATTAAATTACTGTTTGGTGAATGTTTTGCATATTTTCTTCGATTTGTGAGTTGACTATAGTTTCTTGAAATTGGACTAAAAAGATCGCCACCATTTTCCTTGCCGAGTAGGATGTGAGTGAGTCCACGCGCCTTGAGGTGATCGAACGAGTCATAGGATGTTCTAATAAACACTCTAGTGGGAAAAAAAAAAAGAAAAATTATGTAACAAATTTCTTTTTCTTGGTAGTATTTTTCGATTAATTTTATATTAGTGTTAATATCTAATTAAATTTAAATTTATGTATATTGTAGCTTTGTAGGATTCATATATGGAAATCGCATTTTTAACAGAATTTTTCTTTTAAAAAAAATTAAATTAATTAAAAATATGGAGTAATCCAAATTATCTGATTGCAATTAAGGTGACGTGACAAAGTTGACGAAGAAAGGTAATCTCAATTAAGTATGAAAAAATGAAGATTAATTAATGGTTTTATTACTTTCTCTTTTTGTTGTGTGAATTTAGTTTACTTAATAATTGATTCTCCAATTATAGGTAATAACATCAATTTCATGTCTATAAATCCAGATGGAGTTAGTTGTATAATTAATATGGATATATTAAGATATACCTTATGTTGATTTCCGTAATTTACTTTGAAAGTTTTTATTTTTATATAATATATTTTATTTTAATTTACTTCTTTGTAATATGAACACTAACATATCAGAAGTTACGAAAAATTAAGTTTCAAGCTCTAAATAATAAATTTATACACTTGGGATTAGAGGTGTATATAATTCGGGTTGATCAGATTTTTTAAATATTATATTAAATTAATTGTGTTGAATTTTAAATTTATAAATTAAATCAATAAATAAATGAGTTTTTAAACTTGGGTTTTTTCAAATTTTTGGTTTTCTTGGGTTTTTCAAAAAAAAAAATCAATAAAGTCTTCACGTAAATATATAATTTAAATTTGAAATATTTCTTTATCCTAGTAATATACAACTATCTAATGTGTTTCTTAATTAAGAAAATAACTCAAAATATGAGACAAGTGTTGGTATTGTACTAAAATATCCATAAAAAAAATTGCATTAAAAATATTGTTAATTAATAAGCTGCAATAAAAATGATCATACTCTAAGTACTAAGTTATTATAACTAAATACGGTTAATAAGTATTAGTTACATAACTAAACAATAAAAAAAAAGTTATATATATATATATATAGTGTTGATTTGTTTTTGATTTGGACTTTATTATGAAACTTATTGGATCATTCAAAATTCTAAGTACAAGTTTAAAATAATTAATATATTAAAAGACAAAAATTATAAAACCGTTAAGAAATATTTATAAAGTAGATAAAACATTTATGAAAAACACATATATGTAATATCATATTAATTTGATTCGATTTAATTCTTTTTAATTAAAATCAAACCAAATCAATTATTATTATTTTTATTCAATACTAAATTAAATTGCTAGTTAATTTTTATTTTCTCAATTTGATTCAAATGATCAATTTCATAGGATTTATTGATTTTCTTTATTCACCATTACATGGAGCATGTTGTTATGTATGCAAATTTGTGAGATTTTGGTGATCTTTATCTTTTCCTTTTTGTGACTTTTTGGCCAAATTTACTCTTTTTGTAATAATAGGTGCAAATATATGTTTGAATGCGCATTTATGCTGAATTAAAAGTAGCAAATACACTCATAATCCATTACGAAAAAAACCGTTATCCGAATTTGATTACTTAGTCACCTCACTCTTCTCTTTTAACTGATTTTATTATACGTGTCTCATGCGGGTATCTTATATTAATAAAAATAAATAATATTAAATAGTAAATTTGTGTTATAATATAAAAAATTTAAAAATTAAATTTTAAATTTCAAATAAATTAATAATCATGTTTAAGAGTTTGATTTAATATAATAGTTCTTTCTTCTTCCTGATCTAATATTTATTTCAATGAACAAAAATATTATAAAAAGTGTTTGATTGAAAAGCAAAAAGACATTTGCTTTTACATGAGATTTAAATGCATGTACTATATGTATATTTTATGTTAATTACTACAAAATTTATATTACGTACTATCAACAGATTAACATTTAATATAAATATTAACATTATGAAGACATATTTGTAATACAAAGTTGTATAATAGAATATAAAGTATAAGTTATTAGTTTAAATAATTAGCACTTATGAAATCGTATTGTGAGTTATTACTAACTTGTTTGACACTAATAAATTGGTATCATATCACAAACATTTTTTTTTTGTAATTTATTGTCCAAACTTAAGAAAAAATCATCAAAATTAGTGAAAACAACCATTAATGCTTGCATTAGTATAAATTATCTATATCACACTCCTTAGGGTGCGATCCTTATCTGGACCCTGTTAACATAGGATGTTTTGTGCACCGGCCTGTTTTTTTTTTCAAATTGTGTTTTCAAAAGTCCTAGATATCAAATTGATTTGCATTATGAGTACAATATTATTCAACGTATAACTATTTTTTAAAAGATAAAATCTTAATCACTTTTAAATTTCAAAATATTGAATTTTTCTATATATTTCAAATCAGGATATATTTAATACATACAAATAGTTATTTTAAAAGCCTAAACATTAAAAAGAATAATTAAATGACTATTTTTTTTCAAGTTTAAACTCTATTTAAAATAATAAAAAGTGAATGACCTTTTTCTGTGGTGCTTCGTATTTTAAATATTTAGTAATAATTTAATTTTAAACTTTTTATTTTATCTTTTATGAGATTATTTTAGCTCTTTTTTTCCTCTTAATATGTAACTAGTCAAACACATTCACACAAATTAAAATGGAGTAATAGTGTAAAACTAAAGAGAGAGAATAACGAGAACACTAGATTAATTGAGACAACTTAAAGTATGTTATATTTCTATTTTTCCCCTTTTTTCGATTATACAATTTAAGAAAAGAAGAAGAAGAAGCTGGAAGAGAAATTCAACGTATTAATGCAAAATGAAGTAAACAATCTTTAATTATTTTCTCGTAGCGTGAGTTAAAAATTGTGATAGATAATTAGGTACTTTAATTAAAAAAATTGCTATAAATTAATAAAATTGTAATTGATTTTAAGGTCTTAAATGTTAGGGCTTTTAATATAGTTCAAATAAAAAAAGATTTAATAAGCAATATTTTAGTAAATTTTAAAGTACTATATATGAGGAGTTTTTATATTTTACGAATAAATAAAAATTTAATAAATATGACTTTAATTATTTTCAAAGTCCTACATATTAGGATAATAATTAAATGACAATTATTTAAGAAATATAGTAAATGACAATTTTAACTATTTTTAAAGTATTTTAGTGAATGAAAAAAAATTAATATTTTAAAAAATTTTCACACTTTTAATATAGTATAAATTAGCTTCCTGAATTTGATATTAGTAAGAACATATAAAGAATTCATAGAGCTAAAACAAAAATAATTTAGTCTAAGTTATCTTTTATATAAAGCTTTTGAGCTTCGTCAAGTTGATCACCATTTTGCAATTGTAAGATAGTATTAAACGATATTATTATATGAATTAACATGATAGTAATGTTTCAACCAATAACAATAATAATATAGTCAATGAAATTTTATTAGTGAAATTTTAGAAAAATAGTGTGTACGCAAATTTTACTTATATCTTGAGAGGCAGAGAGATTGTTTCGATATAACTCTCGGCTAAAGAAAAAGCATATCAAAGAAGTTGGGGAAAAGAAATAACTAAAATGAAGAAGAAATGATAAATTAAAATCCTAAAGATAGCATGACAAAGCATTAAAAAAATAAAATTGTAACTACAATAAAATAATAATATAATCGAAGTACAAGAAGCAACGTATAATATCATAAATCAAAGAGCATGAAACTACAAGAGAGTACTACGAGTACTAATATGGAAGGATAGATGAGACAACACTTAACTACCTACTAGCATTCTATAATTACCCTATTTCGTGACATCCATAGCCTTCTATCTAAGGTTATGTCCTTGATAAGCTGAAGTTGTGTCATGTCTTGTCTAATCACTTCTCCCCAATATTTCTTCGGCCTACCCCAACCTCCCCTGAAACAATTCATAGAGAATCTCTCATACATCTGTACATAGGCATCTCCTCTTCACATGACACGAATCATCTCAACCTCATTTTCTAGATCTTGTCCACTGAGGTCATTTTCACCTTATCCCAAATATCTTCATTTCTAATCCTATCTCTTTTAAATGTCCATATGTTTATTTCAACATCTTTATTTTCATAACTTTCATCTTCTGAAGAGTTCTTGACTTGCCAACACTTTACCCCGTATAGTATATATAGTTAGCCTCGTGTATTTCTTCACGGAACTTGCATTCTAACTATTTTATCTTGGTCTTGCTCAATCTGAATCCTTTAGATTTTAGAGTCCATCTCCAAACCTCCAGTTTAGTGGTAACTCCACCACGAGATTCGTTGATCATAACTATGACATCTGCAAATAACTTACACCATGACACCTTACCTTGGATTTGTCTCGTCAATTCATCCATCACCAAGGCAAATAAAATTGGCTAAGAGTTGATCCCTTATGCAATCCTATCACAATCGAGAAGTATCTATATTTCCTCCCACTATCCTTATTTGGGTCTTGATTTTATCATACATATCCTTAATCACCCTAGTATACACCACAAGTACACATCTAACCTCTAGGCATTTCTATAGAACATTCCTCAGAACTTTGTCGTACGTCTTTTCTAGGTCAATAAACATCATGTGTAAGTCCCTCTTCCTCTCCCTATAGTTTTCCACCATTGTTCTTGCAAGAAAGATCAATGATTTCCGTAGTTGAATGTCTCGTGATGAATCCAAATCGGTTCTCAGAAATAGATATGCTCCTCCTTACCCTTTTTTCTACCATTCTCTTTCAAACTTTCATAGTGTGATTTAATAGTTTGATAACTCTATAATTATTGCAATTCTAGACCCAATTAAATGTCACTGTATGAAATTAAATGATTTACTTAATACAATTTTTACGAGCTCGACATCAAAAGGAACAAAAAGAAAATATAAAAAATCAAAATGGATCAAAGAAATATGGCTTCAACAAAACGGACACTTCCTATGAAAAATTTAAAAGGAAAAAAAGACTCGAGCGTCGTTTGACTTTCAACAAAGTTCTATTTAAATTTTTTTTTATAGAAAGAGTCTGTTTTTATCAATATTTCTTTGGTCCGTTTTGGTATTTTTATAAAACTATTTTGCTCCTTTTGGCGCCGAACTCCAATTTTTACAACTTTAAATTGTGTTATCTATTCAACAAGAAATACTTAGTCTCAAGTAGACGTATTTATTCTACCTTTTTGTAGAATTTTTGTTGCAATTATCCTTTAATCTCTTAACCCTATTTGATTAGTCTTGTTAGTTTGTTGGCGACACTAATTTCTCTCCTGATCGACCAAATATTTATACCAAAAAGAAGTTGTGGTTCTCTTGAAGCAAAAGGAAGCACTACTATAGTGGGAGAAACATGATTGTGATGTAGATTGTAGGGTGTTTTTGGCACGGAGAATGTTTTTTAATTTTTTCATCTTTGATTAATCAAAATATTAAGAAAAATACTTTTTTTTAAATAAGAAAAATAACTTCGCTTATAAAAATGAGAAAAATAAATTTCATAATAACTGTTACACCCCGTAAATTTTAAATGAATAAATAGCCTAATGGCATGTTGGTTAAGGGATTTAGAAGGTAAAAAATAAAAAATAAAAAAAATTAAATTAAATTAAAATAAATAAAAGGGTCGGTTTTCTTCATTCAAAACAGTAAGTTTCCAGCAAAAAAACATAGGAAACAAGTAGGAAGAAGAACCCACGACAATTATATACGATTTCCTTCCGATTACGCTATGAAATGCGGTCTAAACTCCGTTCCGGCTTAGGTACAGGGGTATAAAGCTGCAGAGAGCAATCCTACGGAGTTGGTTTCGTGAAATTTGGCCGGCGAAACGTCGTGCTACCGAGGTAAAGTGAATAGAATTGCTTTAAATTAGTACCATTGTGTTCCTAACGTTGCAGTGAGCATTTATCCCTTCTGGACTATCGAGAAATAATGAGTTTTCGATCGTTTTCCGAAAGATTGAAGTTTGGGATAAAATATATATCAAAAGTGATAATTTCTCCCGGATATTAATGTATTTAGTTCTAATTAATATGTATATGAATGTAGTTGGAAGAAACAGCAGAAGTACCGACGGAAATCACATCGGTCAGTCGGGTGCTCAGAAACCAGGTATGTAAAGTTATTCTTTCGGCAAGCCAGGAAGTACAGTCTAGAAAATAAATAGAATAAAGGCTATTAACCGATACCTAGCGTACAGGAACGATTTTAGTACAATTTCCAGCAAGCATGCTAGTATAACATTACGTATCATGCTATAATCAGAATAATAGATATTCAGGTAATACGTATTACATTTGTTGAGATTGTACCCAGTAGTAGATGGCATGTTCTATGTTATTGAGTTATACTCAGATATAATCAGATAGACAGATAAAGGCCAGGCAGCAGTTAGCCAGCAATCAGAAACAGTGTAAAACGGAATATAGCATCAGTTATTTAGTACAGACTGGCCTTGAAATAAAAGAAAAGAATATGATTAGTACTTTTTTCCATTTGAGCATGCTTGCTGTGTATGTGTTTTGCATATTGAAACTTGTTATGGCATGTGGGTGTCCTTTAGCATCCCCACCGCCCCTGGGTTATAGCTGTGTCGATACCAGATTCAGATACCGCCACCAGCTGGGCGATGCCGTCCGCCTAGAGGACGATGATGGCCGACCACCATGATAATACGGTCCAGACCACCCTGCTTGCAGGGGTAGTTCAGTTTACTCTGCGCAGAACTAGCACACCCTGTTTACAGGGGCAGACCACTCTGTGTGCGCACCTGCGCCCAGAGGCAGGAGTCTTCGGACTCAAACACAGTTTATTGTCAGAGGCCAAGGCCTGAGCTACGTACCCAAGGGGGCCGGTAGGAGGAGCTCACAGTTATCAGATGAGTGGAGTGACTTATTTTTTGTTGGTTTAGACCCGGGTAGGGGTATATAGATTGCTTGCTTGGTTGGCACCTTCCGGCTTATAGGGGTCGGTCAGGTATTGTGTGTATTATTATGTATATTTATATGTGCTATTCGATACTGATAGACAGAAGGACGACACGTCATCAGGTACACTCAGTTAGTTACAGAATGAACAAACTCTCCCCAGTTATCCTCAGCTAGATAGACTCAGCTACTTCTTGCTTAAATGTCATGTTATTGTTGCTATTCGTTTTAGTTGCATATTTCAGTTTGCTTTACATGCACAGTACCTATGGTACTGACGCCCAGCGGGGCGCTGTATTGCTTGCCTGCAGGTACTCACGGACGAGGAGCCGATCCCTCGTGATTCCAGCCAGCTAGTGAGTCATCAGCTCCTGTCATCCGGAGTCTGATTCCCAGAGGTGTAGCCCCTTTTCTTTTGTTGTGCAGTATGGGTAGGTCGGGGCCCTGTCCCGATCATTTCCACTATTTTCTTACAGTATTTGTAGAGGCTTGCAGTCTGTATATATTTCCCTGTGGTCAGTTGGGCCGGTCGTGTGAGGCCGTGCAGTCTGCTGTCGTTGTTTAGTATTTCAGTTTATGTTGGCCGTGTGGGGCCTTAGTTTGACAGTAGTGGTGACCTTGCCGGTTACGTAGTCTTACAGTAGACTTGTGTTGAGTTACAGATAACTAGACAGCATGGTGGCCTTGTCGGCCCGCATAGGCTCCCTTACATCGACATGTTTCTTGTTAGCTGTTATTACAGGTACAGATGGCTACAGGCCAGTGGGCCGAAGGCTGTGTTTACAGCCGTTATATAGCCGGTTTGTTTCTTGAAATAGAGCCAAAGCCAGCCAAAGCACCAGATGTGCTCAGGCTGGACCATTTAGCAGTCTAGAGTCTAGCAGGCACCAGGTGCCCGTCATACACCCCAAGGTGGGGTGTGACAATAACATTTCACGTTCATTATTTTCTCTCACCAACCCAACGCTCCCAACCCCCACCACTCCTAAATCCACACTTTTCATTTATTTCATTATTTTGCCAAATTACACATAAATATTTTTATAATAATAATTTTTTTATTTACTTATCAAATATTAAAAAATAAATAAAAAATTTATTTGTTTTTCACGAAAAATATTTTTTACATTTTCCTACCAAACACAACCGTAATGTGCTTACAATTATTAAATGTATCAGAATGTAAAGGTGGACAATAGGACAAATTGAAAATGATAAATTAATATTACTATTACTAGTATAGTATAACAGAAAGATGAGATTTGCACTTATTAATCCTGAGGAAAGAAACAAGGCCGATCAAGAAATAGTGACAAGATATTTTACCAACATTTTTCTTGTTTCTTTTAAAGTAACAATTATTTAGGGAAGGATATTAAGATAAAGCAATTGAAGTTTAAGA
Organism: Datura wrightii; assembly: GCA_035772735.1. NCBI lineage: Eukaryota > Viridiplantae > Streptophyta > Magnoliopsida > Solanales > Solanaceae > Datura > Datura wrightii. The sequence goes on from JASDFA010000014.1 coordinate 32,964,758, forward strand.
ATGAAAGAAAGAATGTTAAAGTTTATAATTTAAAATAAATATAAATATTTAATCAACTATAATTATTTTTATCTAAGTTAGTTTTCTTTAAGTTATTATATATAGTTATTACAAAATTGCTTGTTTGATCTTTTATAATTAAGATTTTATTTGATTTAAAAAATTAATCTACTCAAATATTTGAAAACGAAACGATTAAGTAATATATACTTTTTATATTATATTTCAAATTATGAGCTAACATTTAATAATTTTTTTTAGTAAAATAATTCATATGAAAATAGTTACGAAATTAAAATATATTTACGTTATAAAAGTATCATTAAAAAATAATCAACAACTACTCCCTCAATCTATTTTTACTTATCCATCATACTAAAAATAAATATCTATTTTTACTTGTCCAGTTTAGAAAATTGATTTTATTTTTTTTTATGATTTAGTTCCTAATTTACTCTTATTACTTATTATTAACTATAGTCATCTCTTAATGCATTTCTCAAAACATTGAATTTATTATATTTAAAGGGCGATATAGTAAAATTGTCATTTATGTTTTTTCTCGAAAGGCTTGTTGAGTCAGTACATGACAAGTAAAGATGGATGAAAGGAGTAATAAATTAAGAAATTATTATTTTTTAAAATAAATAAATTAAAGATGATATTAAAGTAATCAAATTGAAAGAAACGTTAAAATTTAATATCGAAAATAAAAGGTATATAAATAGGTGTCACACTCCACCTTGGGAGGCATGACTGGCACCTGGTTGCCCTACTAGGACCTGAACTGCTGAGCTGACTGAGCTTAAACACCTCTGGTGCAGGGCTGATTCTAACTCTGGAATCAAGAAAACAACGGGTTATATAGCGGCTGTAAATACAACCCCCGGCCGACAAGGCCTATAGCCCCTGTGAAAATAAACAACTGACCAGAGATAAACAATCATAGGGAGTTCTATGCGGCCGACAAGGCCGCCAATCAACAGCTAAACAGTGCCCCACACGACCAACACACATCATCTAAAACACATATGGGCTCCACACGTCCGATATCATCTAACCACAGGGAAGTAACACAATCTGCAAGCCTCTAGAATAATAAGATGGCCGGGACAGGGCCCCGACCTACCCATACTGTATAAACAAAAGGAATAAACCTCTATCACACCAGCCCCGGAAAAAGGGAGTTGACGGTTCTGTACGGCTGACTGGAACTACGAGGGAATTGCTCCTCGTCTATCTGTACCTGCAGGCAAGTAATGCAGCGCCCTGGGAAGGGCGTCAGTACAATATGTATCGAGTATGTAAGGCAATAGATAAGTTGAATAAGACTAGAAGCAAATAAAAAGAAGAGCCGAAAGATTAACATGTACGCCTGCTAATTCGTAATCTGCATCTAACTGACACTACATGTACATAAGCTAAGACTGCATACTTACACATTTATAAACACTACAGCTAGCAGACAAGAATTCATACAAAAACCCCACCTGGCTCCCATAAGTCGGGAGGTACAATCAGCACAGAATAACCTACCTGGGCCCCCATTAGCCCTAGTGAGTACACCTCAATCTATATACCCCTACTCAGGTGTCTACAACTCTACTGGTACTGTAGCCAACCTACCGGTGTCTACAACTGGGCCCGTTTGGCCCCTGAACTATAGCTGCGTCTGAGTTCGGAGGACTCCTAACATCTACACCCCGAGCGTAAGCGCTCGGCGGGGGTGTGTATAAAGCCAACCACGACAATATGAGGATCTGGATCCCCATCTTCGTCCTTTGCGGACGATATGCCGCTCCGTAGAGCGACGTATCCTCGCCTTCGGCGGACGAGTCGGCATAGCTATTAACCCTGGGGCGATCATGGAAGGCTTCTAACTGAGGGCAACCCCAACCCGGGTGCTATACTAACACATCAATCTATTTGTATAAAGAGGGCGTGTCTGGCCTTCTAGGCCTAACGCTAATGCTACTCGCTTCTGGGATAACCTTTATAGCTGTTTGCAGGCACGCCATGTGCCCGTATTTGATTAGAGGATCCTGATAGTGATCATGATCTCTAATAGTCTGGGCTGAATAGAGCGAGGTCTGAAGTGGCGTAACAATACTCTGAATGTCCTACTCGGACATCTATAACTCATGAATAACTTTGGGGTTACTGATAGCTAACTACTTTATTCTTCTAATTAAACAACTGTAGGGCTGGGCTTGGTCGAACTTGCTTCTACGCGATCGGTCCCTGGTCCTCCATAGGGAGCTTACCGATCTCCTTAACTTGTGATTAACACTGTACTAGTGGAGTACTTATTGACTCCTTAGGCCTTGTCTGAATCCACTCGGATCTATATTACTGTTCTGGGCAATTCTTAATCTTATAGGCAATTTTATATAGACTGGCCCTCTCCTGGCACTCTGTATTTGAATGCCTTACAAGAACCGGCTAGGGTGCTGGCCCGTCACTGACTACCGATGTGGACCCCTCCTTGGGGTACCTACGGGTTTATCTGACTCGGACGACTGGGCTGGCTTGCTGGGCGTCCTACATGATAACTGTTAAGTAGATTAAAACTGACAATCACTGATAAGGCTAAAGGGATGGCAGACGATCACTCAATACACTAGACAACCCTAGTGTTGCTAACTCTATAATATACCTGTTCTGTCTCTATTTCTGGTTCTGAAACATGCGATAACGTCAATGACCTCTAGGGATGTTTTCCTGCCAATACAGGCGCCAACTGGTCGTTAGACCGCCTAACTGCACCTATACTGTTTAACCAACTGATTCAGGCGAATAACTCTTGTGAGCTTCTGAAGTCTAGGCCTGACAAGAAACATATAAGTCTACTATCACAATAAATTGAGGACTAAAGAGTTTCTATAGCGTTCATAACGCGAATCACATTTAACCTGCTCGCTTTTATCCAGGAGTCCTGCGGTACGATCTGTATACGTTTTCTAGCAGCTAACCAGAATTTATGTAATTGCAATCCCTATTAGTAGCTAATTGCAACATAACTGATATTTATATGTATATCAATAACAACTAATTACAACATATCGAACTACAATCTAGTGGTAGCAACTATCCGCAGATCTGAGATCGTTATTTCTGTTCGAGAACATAGGTCGTAACACTGTACGACAAGGATACGTGCCGAGAGTTAAGCCTTACATACCTCGTTAGCCGTTTTCTGACTAACTGATGAGTATCAGCTCGTATTCAACAACCCTTCTCAACTGTAATCATATTAATGGAAGAATAGGGCCAACTTCGTTACTGAATTCGAAGAAAATAATAACTTTATATATATATATACTGACTATACTTCAACTTATCGAAAGACGATCAAAAACTCGTAATTTCTCGGGAATCTAGAAGGGAGAAATACTTACTTTAGGCACGTGATCGTATTGACACTAGTTTGAAATAATTCCATCAACTTAGGCTCGGCGGGACGACGATTCACCGGGTGAATTTTGCGAAAATAACTCCGTAGAAATGCTCTCTGCAGCCTCATACTTCAGTACCCGAGGTTAATTCAGATTTGGACGGCGTTTAGCGGCGTAATCGGATGATGTTTACTTGGTTTCTTCGTACTCTCTCTGTTCTGGCCGTGTTTATTTGGATAATGATCTAATTTCTAAGTGTGAGACCTTTATATACTTGAGGCAGCACACAAGGCAACGTGACACTCTGCCATCGCGCTGATTCTGCTCTGTGCCACGTTGGCTAACACGGAGGAGCTGCTCCATGCCACTTTTCCCCTCTAGGCAACTTGGTTCGGCCTCCTCCCACGAAATCCCGACTTGGCACCCGTTCGGCCTTTCCTCGGGCCCTTTCCTCGTACATATGATACTCTAAAACTCTTAACCAACATACGAATAGACCGACTAAACATTGAAAACTTACGGGGTGTAACAATAGGGGCTAAATAGAACGATGCAAAACAGGGCTAAATGAAGCAGAGCCGGGGCCAAGATTTGAAATCATGATTTAAAATTACATATTTAAATATTAATTTGAAATCATAATTTCATATAACATGTCCAAACGCAAACGCAGACTAAATAGGAAAGATATATTCTTCTAAAAACATACGAAAGAATAAAAAGAAAACACATACACTAAAATGTAAATAAATTTATAGAAGAAGAATAGTTAAACCAATTGCTATGACCCCATGCAGTTAGGTGTACAGAAAAGGCAGCGTTAAGAACAACCAATCATAAGTCGCCACATCAGAAATGGCAACGAGAATATCTGGTATCGCGCCGTGCCAGATACATTAGCGGAGTAGTACTCTGTACTCAATAATGCTCTGTTCTGTATATCTCAATTTTCTCGAGTCTCCATAGCCCACGCACAGAACATTCCTCTTTCTCTCGTTTCCAATATTGTCAAAAAAAAAAAAAAAAAAGAAAACTCGAATACCTGAAGCGTCTCTCATAATTGGTGCGTGTTTTTGGTGTACGGAACAAAAATGGCGTCATCTGGAGATCAAATGGAGAAGATGAAGTTACGTCAGAATTATCCGAATCACTGGCACACTGATCTTCTGCGAGCTACTCAGTCTGATCCTCTTTGTAAATCTCGCTTTCTGCTGTTTTTCTTTATTTAGTTTTTTCTTGATTTTGGATTTTGACTAATTCAGTGATCTGTGGCTTTTGCAGTTTGCTGTTTCTCGCTTTGGTGGTGAGTGCTTGCTTCTAATATGTTTGCACTCTTTTATTTTATGGACTGTGATTATGATTTTGAGTTTATTTCTATAAATTTTGTCTGTTTGATGAATAATATAGACACTGGGATGGGTGTTTGTTGCTAGGATTGCTTGTAAATTAGGAAAATGTCATCAACTTAGGGTTGTTCTGAGCGACGTGGTATGAGAATTGAAAATTCAAGTTTGTGAAGTAATTCTTTTTGCTATAAGAAAGAAGCAGCTTAAGTCAACGTTTTGAAAATTCTGCTTACTTTATTTCTTTACCTTTCTGGTGTGGATTTTAAGGCCACTTTTGCTTAGACACGGTTCTAAGATTTTAACGCAATGTGGATGGAGATGTCTTTAGCAAATTTTAGGAATATCTATATGTCGAGCCAAAGGTGCCTTCAGCATACAGTCTAGTGCTTTTTGCTCTGTTGTTCTATGAGTAACTTGTGATTTTAGGCTGCAACTGCAAGCCATTCCTAGTACTGATTGGTGAATCATTTGGAATTTTGCGTGTCCCCATACTAGAAAAATGAGTAATTCGCACTTCTGGCGGTGTATTATCTAATGGCAATAATGCCTACCGTCGGATAGAAAGTGGATAAAAATATGCCTGCAAAACAGGAAGAGTCACTTAGGTCCGAGCACCAGCTTCGAATTATTAATTCCTTCCTGAAAAATTATAAAGTTGTTTATTGTTCAAGAATTCAGTTGGTTGCTTAGCAGATATGCTGAAATTACTCTTCCATATCCCCTGTTATCACTAATCACAGGGAGATATACTGCTCAGAAACTTGGACTGTCCACAAAATTTTCCTTTCTTCTTGACTGTTTCCTCCACAAAGTGGTACTATGATTGTTCGTCTTTATTGATGGTGCTACTGTTCAAAATTGATCATTTCTTTACCTTTGAATGTTAAAGCGCTCCATGTGCATCATATGTCCTCCGCAAACGAGCTCTGTACAATGATATGTCTAGGTAATTATTCCATTTTTATGTTGTGTATACAAATTGCTGCATCTTGAAGTATCTCTATCATTTAAAGACTCTTCCTTCTGTAGATATACATGTTGTGGAGGCTATATGCCTTGTAGCGGCAGATGTGGAGAAAGCCATTGTCCTGAATTTTGTCTTTGCACGGAGGTCTGGTGTTATTCTGTCAATCCTTCAATTTTCTTTTTAAATCAATATCATGATTATATGATATAACTCTTCATTGTCAGGCAGATATTAACATATTTTTTCTGAAAATCTCTGAAACTACATTTATTTCTCCTAATTTGTTTCTCAAACATACTTTTGTTGTCAGGTTTTCCTTTGCTTTGCAAATTCTGTTGCTTCAACGCGCTTTATGTTGCAAGATGAGTTCAATCTGCAGACAACAAAATGCGATAACTGCATAATAGTAATTTCAACACTTCTCCATCTCCCCTCCCACTTCTCTTTGCTTGTAACATGCTCATCTTTATAAGGTTTTAAGTTATATGCACTAATAGTGTAAATGTTTTTACCATGATATATTAGTGTAGTTTCACATATTATAGTATGTTAGTTATCATTTTTATCAGGTTACTAACTAATACTCTACTTATCATATAGATTTATCGAGAATTACATTATAAATGACCTGATTGTATAAGTATTTTTTACACTGTCAATCCGTAGAATTTTGAACTCGTTATCTAACTTACACTGCCTCGAGTTGCAGGGATTCATGTTTTGCCTACAGCAGTTAGCATGTATATGCAGCATTATCGCTTGTCTCACAGGAAGTGAAGAAATTCAAGATGCTGCTCAGCTTCTGAACTGTTTGTCGAACTTTGTTTACTGCACGTAAGACACTTGGTTTTAAGTATCAAAAAACCTTTCTTATGCCGAGTTGTATTTTGATCTTCATTTACTTTTATCTTCTATCTGCAGGGTTTGCAGCTGTATGCAGGTATGTGATAACTTGAAAACATTCTTCATCTTGGAGATCATTTAGAATGAACATAGTTCCCTTTGAAATAGTCAAATTATCTTACCTTTCTCAAAAAAGAAAAATGAATTTTGTTCCATTGATATAGTCAATTAGCATCCTAGTGCAACAGTAGATGCCTTAATTTATATAAATTGCAAGTTTCTCTTTGAACAATGGAAGTTCTTGTATTTGTGAGAAAACTTAGGAGGTAATTTCATACTGGCTGTAAATTGTTGTGAACAACCTCTATTCAGACTCCACCCAGAGGATCATAATCTATATCCATTCAGCCCACTCAGATCCTATTCAGAGGATTCATCATAATATTACTGCGACCTTCTTCCCCATCAAACTCAGGACAAGACTCACGCAGGCGGAGTTTGTCATACAACTTATCAAAATCCTTCCTTTCTTTAGGAAAAGTCTGATTGTGACTATTGCTGGAACTAATTATGCTTGTCTAATAGTCATAACTTCAGTTACTTGGTGTCTGAAGTATCCCAAGATGAAATGGGACTTTCAGATTGTATGGTCCATTTCCCATCTTGTTGCACTAGCATATTCTGGCTTTCACTCACTTTAATCTTATTCTTCGTAATTCTTTTCAGACACAACACAAGGTGGAAATGGATAAAAGAGATGGAAAATTTGGACCACGGCCAATGGCAGTGCCACCTGTGCAACAAATGTCTCGGTTAGATAAGCCCGTTCCCCCTTCAGTTGGATATCCACCTGCACAGCCCCAGGCTTATCCACCAATGCAGCAACCCCATGGTTACCCACCACCACCACAACAACCTCAGGGTTACCCACCACCTCAGCAGCAGCCTCAGGGTTACCCACCGCCACAGCAACAGCCTTATGGTTATCCACCAACCAATTATCCCCCACCTGGTGCTGGATATCCCACATCTGGTTATCCTCAATGAGTTGGAACTATCTTTTCCTCGCAGCCTTGAATTTAGACTGTTCTTCGTTTCTTAACTTGTAAATTATGATTGGTCAGAGAATAATTGAGTTGTGTTGTACTTGATTTAAAGTAGACGACTCATTATATGTGAAGTAAACATTCAATATTAAAAATTTATGCATCGTACAGACATTTGAAGAATTCTTTGCATCATCTTGAAAAAAGAAGAATGAGTAATTTGACTTTTAGACCTGACGATGGCTATACCCTTTAATGATGTGAATGGGAAGTATTCTATTGTTGTATATATCGTGCTCAATGTTGCTACCTCCCGTGTCAATCTTTTCTTTTTGGTTATGTAATAGAGTAATAAGTATCCTTCAATTTAATTGGTTATGTATTGCTGCTATCACATGCATTCCAAAGAAGATGTTCAGGAAGAGTGACAAATTTATGTTAACATATGTAGTGTTTGGATAATAATTACATACACTCTCGTCTTTCTTTATCGTAAATGCCCTGTCTATGTTGACTTTAGCAGTCTACAAAGAGGAGTAGACCTATGGACGTTATATTTACACATATTAACACATGTCCTCTTATTAAATTCATAATCCAAAAGTTCGAATTCAACTTTCAATAATTTAAATATGAATATTTACAGATTTTTTTACGTGTTATTATTTTAACATAAAACAGAAAAGATTTATAATTTAATTTTACCTTTTTAAAATAAGCATGTTGCCTAATGTATACATTATATAAGATCTTTCCATCAAGAATTTAATTGAAGGACGAATGAGATCGAAGGATCCAATTCAGTAATCGATTAATTATAGTACATAGTTTATGTTGGCAATAAACTTACTGCAATTCTCAACCCTTATTTGAACTTATATAAAATGGATGGATTGAATAGAGGGTATAAAAACAGTCAAGGGGGTCTAAATACAAATTAAGGAAATGAATCTGTAGCAGCAACAGTTCTTCTTCAAAACTCTCCGAGATCCAAACCCCCCCAACTGAAAGGGAGGTCCCATCACATTGACACTCTCTTTCATCATCTTCTGCATCGAATGCACCCCGAGTTGGATCTCCAGCAAAACCCTAACCATGCTCTCTAGCACTCTTTGATCTGCATTTTTCTCCGATTTTTTTTTTTTTTTGGATTGAGAAGCTTGGCACACTTATTATCCTCCGTTCAAGAATTTTCGCTTAAATTTCCAAGAAGATGTATATGGCATATGGATGGCCACAGGTCATCCCTATGGAATCAGGGCTTTGCCCTTCTTCACAGCAAATTGTATACCTCAAAGTCATCAATCGCTTGTTGCTTGTAGTTTTACCTACTCATCTTGAACTATGGTCCTCCTCACAGGTCAGAGTTTGATCAAGTTTTTGGAGAATTTTGCTTTGGTTAATGATATTTTATGTTGCTTCGAACTGGGTGCTGATTAATTTCTCACGTTTCTTTTGGGTTTTGAATTGGTTGCAGCATAGAGTGAGATTAGGCAAGTACAAAAGAAGCTTGGATTCAATTCAGAAGGAAGGCGAGAATTTGCGGGCCGTTTGGAGTCCTGATACCAAATTGATTGCCGTTCTTGTAAGTTTACATTGATTGGGATTATGATGTCTTTATAATGTAATGTGCCTGAATTGAGCAGGATGAATAGAGAGGATTCATATAACCAACCTCAAAAATGGTTCGAATAGTTGATTGGTGGAGTCTTTTAATCAGTGTTATGTATATGCAAGTTGGTAGAGTAGCCTTTTTAACGTGATTTTTTTGGGGGGTGAATGTGACGCATTTAAACTGAATATTTTGCTCCACAATCCATTTGCATCTCAAGAGCGTGACTGTTTAGGGAAACCCAAGTGCTCTTTGAACTGTGATAGTTGATGATTTCACACCCATAATCAATAATATAAGATGTTGTTCTACTATTTGAATTATCTCGTAAGAGTTGCCATACTTGAGAAGTATATTGCTTGCTGAGGTTTCTCAGAAAATTGGGTTCAACTTTATACACTGTCAATTCAATTGTCTATGGTAAATGTGAATTGAAAATCTGAGGCTACATATCATGTTAAATACTGATAGTATAAAATCCTAAAATTATTTGTTACAAGTTGGTTTAAGTGAAAGGGTTGTTGCTGACATTTAAAGACTTGTTTGTTGCACCCGTTTTTGATATTGAGAAGTTAGAGTTGCTTTGATATGTGTAAAACAGTGAGTACCTTTTATATGTCGTCTAATTTTCTTTGTATTGCAGACCTCTTCCTTCTATCTACACATTCTGAAGGTCCAATTTACAGAAAGGAAAATACAAATTGGAGGCAAACAACCAACTGGTTTGTTTCTAGCAAGCATAACTTTGCTCTTGAATGAACAGGTGCCTTTTGCTAACAGGAACTTGACAATGTAAGTTACCCTTTTTGTACTTTTCGACAACTTATAATCTTAATCTTAAGCTGAAAACTTCACCCTCGGATTTTTCCTACCATGAAATAAAAACAAGTCTTCTTCCAAGTCCATGTGATGAGAATTGTTTCATTTATTTTATTTTTGATAAATGCATGAGATGGAAAGGGTATGTAACTATTATTAATGGTATATCGCTCTCTGATGATAGTTGTAATGCTCTCTCCGCACCATCAACAAGTGATAGGTTTCTATTATTCCCTTTGATGCATGAAACAGCAAGTTTGTAAATCCTTCTTCCCTTGCATTTTGTTTACTATAGACATTTATCTGGAAATGTGAGGATTGGCAAGTGCAAATGCAATTGGATTGAACAATTTGTCTCCTTCAAACTATATAAAGGAGGCTCAACTCTCTCTGCTAGGTTTTAAAGGGAGATTAACAGTTACTCGGAATCTCTGTGAAAGTTTGAGTATGATTTTGGTATAGTTGTTACTCCTATAAAATGACATATAAAATCCTTACCACAATAAATAAAATAAAAGGGTATATCAGATAAACAGAATAGACACAGGTGTAAGTATGCGAGTAAGCGATATAAAGATATAAGATATGAAACAGTGAGTAGAGAGGGGAAGAAAACCTTTTTTGGTAGCAGAAAATGTGACAAGCTTTGTCAAAGGCTGCATGAGAGTTGCTCCTCTTCCTCAATTAATAGCATAGACGATCTTAGTGCAATTTTAGTACTGATATTGCCTTATTCTCAAAGAAATAGTATAGGCAATGGTAACATTGAATTAAACTTCTTGTGAAAAAGAAAAAAACCATTGAGTTTGAACTTTAAGACCACTTGAGTCTGATCTTGAATGACAGTAAATTTATTGGAGAATCCTGTGCGTCTCCAGTATTTTCGAATTGGACTTTCTTAAAGATTATTTTGGTTTTGTAACTTGAATTGTCAATTAAGTAGGACTAATTTGGCTCGTAGCTTAAGTTGTCGCATATTGTTTATCTTCATCTATTACCATATTGAGAGCCTGAGGTCCTATTCTGTCTGTATGTTACTACTTGGACATTGTGTTGTTTCACTGGCAGTTTATTTTGTGGAGAAGAGAAAGTTCCATTCATGTCTTTCATGCCGGATTCATTTCTTCATTATTTTACTTGTTGGCTAGTGATATCACCTGAAACACATAATTAGTTTATCCCCTGCTTATGTGGCTTGCAGGAGCAATGTAGTTTGTGACAACAAACATATGATAGTTGGGCTTTCTGATGGATCTCTGTATAATATATCCTGGAAGGGCGAGGTAATTCTTGTTAAACATGTCTTAATTGTGTCGCGCAAATATGTGAAAACTTTAGTTGACATTTCTAGTTTATGTCTACAAATTAAAATTAAAGGCTGTAATTGCTCATTTCCATCGGCAGAAAATGTAGGAAATGTTTGTTCATGATTTTTTGTTGTATGCAGTTTTGTGGGGCTTTTGATGCCTTTGATCTTGATGTTCAGCCTCGTGATGGCAGTGGGGTTCCTAAACCTGCAAGTTCTTTGGAAAATGGTCTTGCTTCCGGCGGGAGTTTATCTTTTTCTAAATTCAGTCATCATTCGTCAAAAAACTCTGCTGTGATCCACTTGGAGTTCTCCTTATCCTTAAGGTTGCTTGTTGTGCTATTTTCTGATGGACAGCTGGTCTTATGTTCTGTGAGCAAAAAGGGTCTGAAGCAAATGGAGTCTATCAAAGCTGAAAAGAGACTGGGCTCTGGTGATGCTGTATGTGCTGCAGTTGCTTCAGATCAACAACTCCTTGCTGTTGGTACCAGAAGAGGTGTTGTTGAGTTGTATGACATTGCAGAATCTGCTTCACTTATGCGTTCTGTTTCTCTGTATGATTGGGGGTAAGCTTTTGCTGTTGACATTGAAGGTTGGGAAAAGACAGGCATTATTGGTTGCTGATGGGAGAACCCTTTATTGAAAATTGCATTTTGATTATTTTGTCCCAAGCTAAATTCATTTATTTATATCTGAGTCTTGTTCTGAATTGTCTGTTAGCTTTTGATAATAGATGATTAAGTGAGTAAATAATAGTAAGTGGCAACTGAATTTTATAATGATCTGTGATCCCTTTGGGGACATCTGATAATATTGGAATTGTACAAAGAAGATCATGCCTGCACAAGGATGACAGCACCAAAAAAAAAAAGATCTTTGCTTTAAGGAACCTCTTTTTCTCATAGTATTGAGCAATGTACATATTTAAGTACAAACGTTAAAAAAAAGTACATAGTTAAGTTTATTCAACTTCTCTTTTTCTGGTGAATAGAAAGTAAAATTGAAGAAGCATCTGTGTAAGATAATTACATCTGTGACCATAATGCTCACATTTGCTACCAGAGGGGATTATTTCAGTTGTACCATCAATGGTCTAGCCAGTTACTAATTTGTGCATATATGCCCTTTTCAGTAATAATTTCATGTGTAAACCATGTGAAGCATATATCTATCAAATTTTGGCAGTTAGCAGGACTAGTGTTGAAGCAAAGTCATCAGTATAAACCATTAAAATGAAAATATCCACCTAGTGGGTCTGATATTGAGATGTTTTAGAGTAGTACTGGCTCTTTAGCTCTGGTTTCAGCTTCTTAGAATGAAATGGAAGTGACGGAAGATTCTGTATGTTGGAAAATTGCAACACTAAACAAAAGAATATAGAACTTTCCTGACTTTCAATAACCTGCAGTTCTTCTGCAGATATTCAGTGGAGGATACTGGTGCCGTCAGTTGTGTTGCATGGACACCTGATAATTCTGCTTTTGCAGTTGGGTGGAAGTTAAGAGGGCTAACAGTTTGGTCTGTTTCTGGCTGTCGCTTGATGTCCACAATTCGCCAAATTGGCTTAAGTTCTGCGTCTTCTCCAGTGGTCAAGCGAAATCAGGAATGCAAGTATGAACCTATGATGAGTGGTACCTCTTTGATGAACTGGGATGAATATGGATACAGGCTTTATGCTATTGAGGAAGGATCTTCAGAGAGAATTATTGCAATCTCTTTTGGAAAGTGCTGTCTGAACAGGGGAGTTTCTGGGACTACTTATGTCCGACAAGTAATCTATGGTGAAGATCGGTTGCTTGTTGTGCAGTCAGAAGATACCGATGAACTAAAAATCTTGCATCTTAGCCTACCAGTTAAGGGTTATATTTACTGATGAATGTGGTTTATTCATTTTTTTATGTTGCTTTTTTTTTCTTTTCCTTTGTTGAGAAGGTATGTCTCTAATGTAGTTTCAACTCTCCGCTAGGTTTCCTACATCTCTCAGAACTGGCCAGTTCAACATGTGGCTGCAAGCAAGGATGGAATGTACTTAGCAGCTGCTGGCCTTCATGGACTGATCTTATATGACATAAGATTGAAAAAGTGGAGAGTTTTTGGAGATGTCACTCAGGAACAAAAGATCCAGTGCAGAGGCTTGTTATGGCTTGGGAAGATTGTTGTTGTCTGCAACTATGATGATTCTTCTGACGGGTGAGCAATCCATGTGCATTAGCTAATACCTAAATAGCATGCTTATGCTGTATGAGGATAGATGAGCACATTTACATTTGTTATTTATGTTTTACACAAGGTATGATTATACAAGATATGTATAGTGGATTTCTCTAACACCTCACTGCTGGCTGGCTTTGCTGAATTTAAATGTCTGTGCTGATGTTTAACCAGGTTTATTAAGATACTACCATTTGTTTGATTTGCGCTTAGATAGCATTGCATTTTTATAGGTGAGATAATCATTTCAATCAGAGAGCCTCTAGCAGTAAGGAAAAGCATCTATTGGCATGAAAATCTGGATGAGTGTAAATAAATGGTGATCATAATGTGGAAAACATTTCAGGAATGTCTTGAAAACTAAAGAACTTCATATGCATCTAGTTGGATAAGCAGCTAACCTTTTTGGTGATTGGTTAGCTTGGCCACTAAAGGGTGCGACATTGGGGGAGTGGCATTCTGTTCAGGAGCTCCAAGTTACACATCTTACGCTTGAATGTTGAATGATAAACAATATTTTACTATATCACTCGTGATCTGTTTGGAAACAAGAGGCAGCTAGTACGTGAAATGCATGTCCTCGTGCTCACAAGAAATTTGTTATGGTCAGACAGATGCATCAAAATTGCGGGAAATATTGTTAACACTTCTATATCTCAAGTGTTTTCTGCAGGAGTTCTCTATTATGATATATGGTCCTGGACAGTATTTTTACAGAGTGAGAGGGTCAATTTTCTGATTGAAGGGCGAACATAGCTTTCCAGTTGTAGATTGAATCTTTTAGATTCTATGTTAAACCAAACAAAATAAAATCTTTTAGATTGTATCTAGAGGTTCCTTGAATATAGCTTTTAACAGCACTTGTTCTACTTTGATTGGAATTACAGGTATGAGTTGCTTTTCTATCCCAGATATCACCTTGATCAGAGTTCACTACTATGTCGGAAACCTTTGCTTACCAAACCAGTGGTCATGGATGTTTACCAAGATTATCTACTTGTCACTTACCGACCTTTTGATGTTCATATTTACCATGTGAAGTTATCTGGTGAACTAACGCCTTCGAGTTCTCCTGATTTACAGGTGAAACTTCCTTAGAGTATATGCTATATAAACTGAGTCAAAGTCTCTTTTTCATTTTACAACTCAAGATATATATCACAATTTCTTTTGAATAAGAGTATTGTGTCTGTCATGCGTTTTTAAGTGATAACATGACAAACAGCTTTCTACAGTACGAGAGCTATCAATCATGACTGCAAAGAGCCATCCTGCTTCAATGCGTTTTATTCCTGATCAGCTCCCAAGAGAAAGCGTTGCAGGAAATGGAGGCCTGTCAGCTTCTTTGGATCTGTCAGTCCGAGAGCCTACCCGGTATGTACTTATTGCTGAATGTCTACATCTCTGAGTTGGACCTTGCGTTGCTGCATGTTAGTATTTGTAAAGAAATGGATCTTGGGCCTAACTCAACCCCAAAAGCTAGCTTATGAGGGGAGGATTACCTAAGTCCATATAAGGAGACCATCCATCTCATTAACCATAACTGTGGGAACATTTGGTGCGTGGGCAATTTAATTTGGGGGCCCAATGTCCGGTGAGATGTGTCCTGCTCTGATATCATGTAAAGAAATGGATCTTGGGCCTAACTCAACCCCAAAAGCTAGCTTACGAAGGTAGGATTGCCTAAGTCCATATAAGGAGACCACCCATCTCATTAACCACCGATGTGGGACTTTTTTCATTCTTCAACAGTATCGTTGTATACTGATATGTGCTATAGGACATTGTTGTCATTTTATAGTGTTTGCATGTATTTTCAGATGCTTACTATTAAGGACAAATGGAGAGCTTTCACTTCTTGATTTGGATGAGGGGAGAGAAAGAGAACTCACAGACTCTATAGAGTTGTTTTGGGTTACCTGTGGTCAGTCAGAGGAGAAAACAAACTTGATTGAAGAAGTTTCATGGTTAGACTATGGGCACCGTGGAATGCAGGTAACAGTTTTCTTTAACAGTTGAGTTTTTTGTAAAATTCTGTACTTACCTTACACGTCTGATATATATACTGGTTAAAAGCTCCTTATTACAGGTTTGGTATCCATCTCCTGGTGCTGATGCTTTTAAGCAAGAGGATTTTTTGCAGGTATTCCAGTTGCTATTGATAGAGTCCACATAGTTTTTGGTCTTTGATTTTACACTTCCGATTTAATTTTCCATGTTTCAGTTATTAGTATCTGTTAAATGATTCAAGAAATATAGCTTTTGGTCTGTTTTGATATGCGCTGGTGTATGTGAAAGCTTGCTTTTCCCTTTTCTTTCTTTTCTCTTGATGGGAGGAGTTGGGCAAAGAAGATTAAGGAAAAGTTGTCAGGATCAACAATGAGATCAGGGTAAGTTAAAAGAAACCCAGATATTTTCTGGTAAAGTTTGGGATCTTGAAAGTGCTTAAGCAATTCTCAAGGTCAAACAATTTTAGGGGTTAATTAAAGTTTAAAACAGTGGAATGAGTGAAATATAGCTGAAGGGTGGAACCTAGATTGAAGTTTAACTAATGGAGCATTTCTGATGTCATTTGAAAAGAGAACTGAAATACCAGCATGAATATACTTCTCACCTTTAAGAGTTAAGATTCATCTTTTGCAGGATTTAAGCTTCAGAAACTCTTGTTGATTATCTTTAATATATAGGTCATACATCTTCTGTTTATGACCAAACTAAGGTCCATGGATAATTAGCATTACTGCACCACCAGTTATGATCTTAGCTTATCATTCATTCCCCCAGATCATTAACTACCATCATGCATAAATTCTCTTTAACAAGAGAACCTATTATGTACAAAACTTAAACTCTCATGACCTGTCTTTTGCTTTTTACGTAGATTCACATCTACTGTTTATATTTATGTGAATATTCGGTGTGAACTTGTAGTTGGATCCGGAGCTGGAATTTGATCGTGAGGTGTATCCTCTTGGTTTGCTGCCAAACGCTGGAGTTGTAGTTGGTGTCTCCCAGAGAATGTCATTTTCTGCATGTACAGAGTTTCCATGTTTTGAGCCATCTCCTCAAGCTCAGACTATTTTGCATTGCCTACTTCGACATCTTCTACAGGTGCCTTGCAGTTGTTACTTGTATTCAAAGGTTAAAGTGAGACAACTGATGGAATGTCTTGTTATTGATAAAGAGGTGGAAGTTGAAATAAGGTTATCTTTCTATAGTGGTGATTGTTTTTAAGTTCTAAACTAAGAAAGAAGTCGAGTATCTTTCTCCAAGGAAGCTGATGGTGACATTTCTGTCAAATCATCGCATTTGATTTTCCATATGGAGAAGTATCAAGTGCTACATTTTCTTTGCACATTTTTTAAAGAGAGAGAGTAATGGTAGTTAACAATGAAATTGCATTACCTATTATGTGCTTTGAGAGAGAGAGAGATAAAGTAGTGCTACGTAACAAACTAACAATCAAATTGCATTACCCCGGGTTTGAGCCGTGGGAATGGGGTCCTCCTTGGTAAGGAATGCTAAAACCCCCATAGTGGGCCTTCTATGGCACGGATTCGAATTAGTCGGGCCAGTGGGTTTTGGACATGGGGTGTTTAAAACCACCACCACTTCCACCAACATACTCAGTGTGATCCCATAAGTCGGGTCTTGGAAGGATGGGGTGTACCCAGACCTTACCCCTACCCCTTTATTTCCGATAGATCCGCGGCTCAAGAAAAACAATTTCGAAAATAGGTTTTACAAATACAAGATTAAAAGCTATGGCAAAAATACCGTAGTAAGGAAAGTACTGACAACAAAAATAGTACATAATACCCAAGTAAAAGGAACATCAGAAATAATATAATGAAGAAAGAGATAATAATAAAATAATACCTGATGGTTAAAACCAAAACAGAGAAATAAAAGAAACTGCGTTACCCATAATGTGCTTTCATCAAGCTCATTTTTCACTTTACAATGTGCAAGAAATTAAAAAGTCGTACGATAGTAATTACTTAATTGCTATTGAATGATAGTATAGTATAATGGACTTCAGCATTCATTATAATTTATCCCAAACCAATTCATGAAGTTCTTCCAACCCTAATTGAATGCTTTCTTTTGCTTATTCAGAGCTACTTTGGGTATTTTCTGGGAATTAGAATGATGATTAATTTATCTTTAAAAATATGATAAAATATCTAGAAAATGAGAAGATGAAACATTTTGAACTTGAGGAATACTTTTGATTTTATCGAAGTTATAAATGTGATTTTTGATAAGAGAAGCCCCAAGTATACAAAACTTTTCATGATAAGGTAGTAATCTTATTTATATGACAAAATGTGAAGTAAAAATTATTCTGTTTGTAGGAAGATTTTATGACTCAACTTGTGGATGTTTATGCATTTAATCGTTCATGTATAATCCTACTCCATGCACCTGTTAGTTATTGTTCATGTACTATGTTCTGTGAACATTTAACAAGTTCATGTCGAGTATCCAGATTTTGGTAGACAATTTTTTGGAGAACCCATGTTATTCTTTTTTTTTTTTGGTGTGTGTTCGCAGTCTATGTTTTTATCTGAATAAGCATTACTTTCCGAGACACTACTATAATTTTTATAATTCGTTAACCGTGAGGATTTACATGAAACAGAATGAATTATTAACTTCATCTTTTGTGATGATCTCTTTTACTGTTTTGGCAGAGGGATAAAAAGGAAGAAGCTCTAAGATTGGCACAGTTATCAGCAGAGAAGCCACATTTTTCGCACTGCTTAGAGTGGCTTCTTTTTACCGTGTTTGAAGCCGACATTTCTGGGTAATTTTCACCAATAATATAATTTGTAAGATTGTCACTTGCTACCTGAAGTACTCCTGCTGACCTTTTCATCATGAATATTTTTCCTGACATTAGAGTTCTGATATTCAGGAAGCTTCCGTGGGAACATTGTTGAATCACAAATAATATCTTGCTCTAGTGTTCCCTCCAACTCATCCATAATGAACACTTATGGAGTACCAAGGATCCAACAGTCTTATTTTTGGATTAGTTTTTGACATCAATTCCTTTAGTTATTTAAAATAATTTTCACATATTCAAAAGCTATACAAAAAGTAGTAAGAATCACACTTTCAAAAATTTAATGATTTTAGATAAATAGAATTGTTTAAGAAAATCATAGTTAAAGAAAACCCAGTTGACTCTGAAAATAGAAGTACTAGTTTCGAGAAGAACAAGTTATATAAAATGAGGTAGAGTTTAATTTTTATTGGATATTGTTGCTTAGGATGCATCTTTTGGCGTAACCTGGAAGTTTCTTCTTTAGATTGTCACTAATTTTTTCTGACTTTGATCTGACAGTCTTCTCTTAGCTCTTTGTCTCCCTCTGCGAATCCCCAGAACACTTGTATTTCCATCATAGTAGTAAAATATACGTCTTCTTTTACAGAAGCAAGAATCAGAGTGTTATTCCCAACCATTCAACAAATTCCTCACTTCTGGATAAGACATGTGATTTGATTAGAAATTTTCCGGAGTACTTTGACGTGGTCGTTAGCGTTGCAAGAAAGACTGATGGCCGGCATTGGGCAGATTTATTTGCTGCTGCTGGGAGATCGACTGAGTATGTAAACGAATTTATCCTTTAACTTTTATGACACACTAAAGGAATATATCAAAGGCCTATTAGATAGATCAGAGGTTGTAGAAACTTAATTCTGCTTGTGTCCAACTCCATTATTTGCTAATTTGTCTCTATGTTTAGGCTATTTGAGGAATGCTTCCAAAGGAGATGGTATCGAACTGCCGCTTGCTATATACTAGTAAGAGTTACAGCCTTGTAGGCTTTCAGTTTGAAATTTCTGTATGCAATTTCCTTCTTGTCTTTGGCTACAAATTGTATATCTCCGCTAAGTTTCCTTTAGGAGAGGGGTCTGGGGCTACTTTAGTTTGCATTGAGAACTTTGTGCAATATCTCTAAAGAAGTCATATCTTTGGATTTCTTTGTTTAATATGCCTCTTGCTGTAGGTAATCGCTAAGCTTGAAGGTCCAGCTGTAAGTCAGTATTGCGCATTGCGTTTGTTGCAGGTAATGACATGCAGATGTAACGAATGTTGGCTCTTTATCCATGTAATGTAGTGAAGTATTTTCCTGGATAACTAATATATATGTTTTTTTTTATCCTGCTGAAGAAATAAAAAGGTAGAAAATATTGCAGATATAGTTACAAATGTTAAAAGAAAATATTTAATGAACAAATCCAAGATGAAGTAATTTTTGTCGCTGAATGGTTTCGTTTAGATGTGTCAAAACACTCTGTTTTGGATGCCATACTTTGCTGTTTGTTGAATATCTGAAAATCTACCGATTTGGCTCTGCAGTCCATGCTGCAGCTCTGAAACCAATATATTTGAAGCCAGCATCTGCCTTTTTATTTAAAACTACTCTTGCCTCCTGTTAAAGTTCCCAACTATTTCTCTTTCTTCCCCTCCTGTTTTGGGTTCAAATATAGGATAATTCTCAATATTTTGTTTTTTGCCTAATAAATAGCCTATCTGTATGTCTACCTTTGTTCTGTATACTTAAATGTATTTTCGGTATTCTTAACTTTTGTCTTTAGTTTCTCATTTTTCTTAAGTCGTAATTTGGGTTTTTACTTTTCATATCATTTCCAAAGAATTTCTCATTTTATATTAAAGTAGAGGTTGTTGGCATAGTTACCTTTGTTAGACCCTTGGGCATTTCTGATGGCAGTTTAACACACTCTTCCTGAACAAAAATAAGTGCCTTAGTCTTTTTCGTTTTTTTTGATGAAGTAATTGATTTCATTGCTGGCATCAAGAAGATGCAAATTGGTTACAAAAGGTGCTTTTCTTTAAGAACAAAAATCTATGCAGTCTGTACCCTCTATACGTGTTGCGCACAGTCATAAATTATGCTATCAGAAATGGGCTTTAATAACCTCTGGTACTTAGGCCTTAGCTGTATGTGGTCTGTGGTGTTCTTTCTGTAGCAAGCATAACTTAACAAATGTAGCACTCCTCAAAGTAGGGAAAAGTTAATTTACTCTATACAGGGTTAGTCAAGAAAAGAAAAAAAAAGAAAGTAGATTCACCAGAAAAAGCTGTAGTATAGAGGCGATTTAAGGAAATGTTCTCAACGGTTGCATACTCGATCTTCATTTTTGATTTCATAATTCTTCAGCTCTGCATGGATGACTTCAACAAAGATTTGTTTGGTACGATACCCGTTAAATCTATGAGGTTTACCTATCGAAAAAAGAATCTAATAGATTTTAAAGGAAGTGAGCTTTATGATTGTTTCAGATTTATAGACTTTGGACAGAAGATGGACATTCGCTACATAGATAGCGATGCGGAAAACCTTTTTACATATTAAATTGGTTCTTTTTTGGTACTTTTCAGATATCGTGATCCATGAACAATAGCCTATATTCACCTTCCTTCATTATTTCATTTAAGGAGGCTCTTTAATTCATTATCTTGTTTGAATTGCGGCTAGGTTTCAGTGTTCCATTTTGAATTTCATTTTAGGTAATTACAGCTATTCAAGCTATATATTGGGTAAAAATAATTTGTTCTGGTGTATCCAAAACGATTTAGTCTTGGAGTTACTAGTTACCATGCTCGTCAGTGAAGTCTGCACTGACACTCAAGAGGCAGGCATATCCATTATCCATCACATTACTCTTTTTTGCTGTTAACTTCAAAACTCATTGATTTTTGTTCACACTCCTTACCTGGTGGTTAGTGGGACTTGTTTGACTAGAGTTTTGGATGGTGGTAATGGGAACTTCAGTCGTTTTAATCAACTTATTAATCAACAACACAGATGAATTGGGGCTGGCTATATGAATCCTCTAAATCTACTCTGCTTTTGCTTCAATTATGCTTCAACACCTGATTAATTGGGGTTGGCTATATGAATCCTCTGGCTTCATTCTGCTCTTTGCTGGTCCATTTCATTCTTGTACTAAATCTTTTTTCAACATAAGACATTTTAATGATTTGCGAAATTTAAACTTACTTCTTTTCATGTTTTTACTGAACCATGAGCTCTGAAATATGTTTCTGAATAATGTTACCAAGTCAGTTGTTTGTGCTATTGCATGACAGGCTACTTTTTCAAGTAATTTTTATGTCAAAATGGATTAATAATGTTTTAACTTTAGCAAGTATTTGTTGCATTTTGTGAGGTGATATCCATTATGGATGTTCTTTTCGACAATTTCCATGACTTTACTGTCTGTAAAACATCAAAATTGACTGGGTAAAGGATAAATAATATTTTGGTCCCAGGAATTTCAAATTTTATTAGGATCTTAATGAGCTTTAGTTCAATTTATTTCCAAATGGAAAATCAAGTAAACACATGCTTGGTAAAGTCAAACATTTCAGTAACATCAAGTTTGGACTTACTCCTTGTCCTCACATGGTGTTCTCCGATTTCCCAGGCAACATTGGATGAGTCTTTATACGAACTGGCAGGGGAACTGGTATGAACTTGAATGCCAATCATGTTTCTTTAGCAAGATAATTTTCTTCTTTGTGTTAAGTATTCACATTTTTTTGCTTGGTTTTCAGGTGAGGTTTCTTCTCAGATCTGGACGGGAATATGAACCCACAACCACTGATTCTGAGAAGCTATCTCCTAGATTCTTTGGATATTTTCTGTTTCCTTCTAGTTACCGGAGGCAAACTTTGGAGTCCAAAGGGTAGATGTACATTAATTAGTGCCAGTTCTTTGTTTTATATTTTAGCAATAGTTGGAACTAAGATTATGGTACTGATGATGGAAGAAGACTTTCACTTACTTTTTTCCTTTTTCTTATAAATTTTTTGGAGCAGTTCATTTAAGGAGCAGAGTGCACATGTTGCTTCTGTTAAGAATATTTTAGAAAGTCATGCAAGCTATTTGATGTCTGGAAAAGAACTTTCAAAGCTCGTCGCGTTTGTGAAGGGCACACAGTTTGACCTTGTGGTATGATCGACAAACTTTTTAGATTGTATCCTATTATGTTATTGAAAACAGATCATGTGATATAAATGCCTTGCAGGAATATTTGCAGCGAGAAAGATATGGAAGTGCTCGTTTGGACAATTTTGCTTCAGGGCTTGAACTTATTGGGCAGAAGGTACTAACAAGTAGTGCTTTCAATGACATTTAGAATGCTAGCGATGTATCATTATCATGTTAGATGTTTTGTATCAGATGGATAATAGGGTGGATTATGTCCATAAACTATTTTAAGCTCTTGCATCACAAGGATTCTTCTCTTGGGGATGTGGTTGGGGCATTTGTCTCCAGAGAGTTTGAGAAGTTTTCATGTCATGATCAAGTTATGAGTTTATTGATCTTTGTGGTATACCCAAGTACTCTTAAATCAATTTCGATCTCTTATATTTTCATGCTTTACTAGATTTCCCTGAATTAAGTCCGTATATGTTCCAGTTCACGTAACAGCTTTTGGCTTATGGTGATCATTTCTCAAATGGTGCCTGAATTTCTTTTTAGATGTATTTCTGTTAATACGTTTGCTGATATGCTTTCTTAAGGTATGTTCAGCTATAACTTTTTCTGAACTTAATACTGATTTGTTTCTTTTGAATAATCAGCTGCAGATGGAAACACTGCAAAGTCGTTTAGATGCAGAGTTCCTTTTGTCTCATATGTGCTCTGTGAAGTTCAAAGAGTGGATTGTAGTGCTGGCCACGCTTTTGAGGCGGTCTGAGGTTTGCTAACTTCGCTTAACTGAATGTAGGATATTACAGATAGGTTACCTTAACTACATGAAAGATTGTTTGCCATCAGTTTTACTGCTTATGTTTCCAGTTGGGAGAACCTCAAAATCTGCATATTTTGAGAATTGATTTTGTTAGTTGTAACTAACAGGGTTCCCGTTACTTTTGCTCAGGTCTTGTTTGATTTATTTCAGCATGATTTGCGCTTGTGGAAAGCATATAGCATTACTTTAAAGGTAAATTTGATTCGTCATTTCTTGGTTATGCTGACTTCATTTTTTGTGCCTCACTGTGGTTTTCATGTGCATCTTCAGACCCATCCATCATTTGTCGAATACCAGGACTTGCTTGAAAGTTTGGATGAAAAGCTTTCATTCACTTCAAATTCAGAAGAGACATGAGCTATCTTGATGTAAAGAGCCCTTGAACAGCTTTGCTAGAAATGGTTAAAAGAGCTTCCAGTGAGATCTTCTGCTTCAAGCATTAACCGCACCAACTTGAAATCAGCATAAAGGTTTACCACTATATGGGGAAGGGAGTTAAGCTGCTCTGCCAAAGGCACGAGATGAGATTTTCGGTTCCTGCTCTACCGTCCACATCTCTGTCCTGCAGAAATTTATTTTGTAGATAGGCATATCACTGCCTTTAGTTCTTCGGTTTAAAGGTCCTTTGTATCAAATTTTAGCTTTTTCATTGAGGGTGTGGGTGATCATAATGAAAAGGGGACACCTCTTGTCTGAAGGATCTGATCTTCTGATAAATAGAGAATAGAGAAGATTTTGTGCATTACTGCATCGCTTTTTCCATGTTCTTTTCCTTTTTTTAAATTTACAGTTTGTACCAGGCTTTAGCTTTTTCATTGAGGGTGTGGGTGATTGTAATGAAAAGGGTGACTCTTGTATGTAAGATTGTTATCTTCTGGAAGATAAAGAGTATCAAGAAGATCTTGTGCATTTCATTACATGGACAAATAAAGCTGAAAATTTGTGCTTCAGAATTCTTGAATCTCACAAAACCCCAGATTGCTTCTTCTGTTTGTATATATTGCATCTCTATGGTATTGGAGACTGCACTGCTACTTTTAGAAGATATGTTAAGCTTTGCCTGTTCAAAATTGTATGCAAGTATTATGGGTTGTGATGAAAGGAACTTATTTGAAGTTATAGAAACTTGGAGTTTTAGTTTGGTTTATACATAAATAATAAGTTGGGCATGAGATAGTCATAGTTTAGTCTAGCTTTTCAAACAATTGCAGGTTCCATTCAAATCCCAGGAACCTTATTTTCTCTTCCAAAGACTACTTACAATACATTACATATATTCAGACAAAAAGTAATGTAATCTTGGGCAACCATACCCATAGTACCTATTTTAAACAGGCATATATAATGAACCAGAGGACTGGAACATATTGCAGGGCATCATATCCACAGATACTGATGCATTCTTATAGAGTCCTTTTAAGCTAGCTTGGAATTCAGAAGGCAAGTAAATCACCAGGTGAAGCTGATAGACTCAAAGTGCAGATTTTCATCCAACCCAGATGAGCAAATGGCTGCTACGTCGTGCCTCAAGGTCTTCGGTCCAGAGGCAAGTACACCAACATTTGATCCTTTAACTTCTAGCAATATTCCTGCAAGAGAATTTCATTTAGTTACCCAAACACAGCTGGGAAACAAAGTACTACCTAATATTTTTTATTATGAAAAGACATAGTAATTACTCTTGAGATCAGGTCTCTGGCCATAATATCTCTTGATTGGTGTGTTGAGTGATTGTTGAGGAAAACTTTCTAGCTCTTGATCAGCATAGGCTAATAATGAGTTTAAAGATTTAGTTGAATCTGCCATGTCCTGAATCTGCTTAGTTTCCCTTGCACTTTTCTTCTTGTTCCAAAGGAAGGCTGCACTTGCTGCAATTCCTATAGAAGCTGCTATAAACAACATGTTGAACAAGGCCCTTGTGTGGTATGGAAACACCTTGTTAGTACCATGGTCCATAGGGTACACATAGTATTGGTAAAGAAGCCCCACAAATAGAAGGTACAGAGCAAACGAAGACGATATTATAGCAGCAAGCCAGAGCCAGTTGTTCTGGCCTAAAATGGGGGTTATGGGTGCATCAGAGTGGTCAGGTTTGAACCAAATGGTCCGAAGGGGTTCGGGTTTTTCTGGTGCTGGTTCATTCTCTCTGGTTATATAAGCCTCAATTTGTAGGTCAAGATTAGAAGAACATCCTGAAGGAGTCCCTGCTATAGGAAGAAGCAGGTCTAACATGGAGAGTTGTGAAGTGTTCCTGAACATGCTAACTAACAGAATCTTGGGGGTTTTGCAATTCAATGTTGAGCTCATATATATCAGCTCTCTGATGATTGAAATGAATGGAGTTATTCCACTTCCTCCACTGATCAGCACCATTGTGTCATGCCTGTGATCAAAATCGGCTACACCATCACAAAGTATTCATAGGGAACTAAGTTGACTCGGAAGAGTTTAAGCTCTATGTACAGACTTGAGTAAAATATCTTTACACATGTTAGTCGTAAAAGCAGTACGACTAACATGTCTTCACAAATTAAAACACACTGATACCGTAAACTATCTCTGACCTTAGGAAATGAGTGGAAGCAGGTCCATAGGGTCCTTCAACAGAAACATCAAGACGATCCACAGGGGAAGGCAAAGAGAGGACATCGTAAAGCTTCTTAGTCCAACTTCCATCACATTTGATGACAACACTAATCGTATCTGATTCTAAGTTACTGTTTGAAGTTACAGTGAATGGATGCCACTGCAGCTTTGATATGCTTGGCACATTTAGGAACATGACACTTGTCGGAGAGTACTCCAAACCTACAAATTAGAACAAGTAATCGTCCATAAAAAGTTTTAAGATAAGTAACCTGGAAAATAAAACGCGGTATTGTAGGCTGGCTAGCTGGCTAACCTGATATTTTGGAGAAGTTGAGTTCAACAGTTTCACAAGTCAAAACTCTAGCTGAAATCAAACGTACTTTCTGTTTGGATTGCAAAAACCTTAAGTATCGATCGATCAAGAAGAGGAAGAAACCAGGAAGCATAATGCAGGCATAGAACATTCCAGTGTGGAGCAGAAAGAAAGCCATGAACAGAATGTAGAGGTAGTGAGTGTAGAAGAAGAGTTCAAACATTCTTCTTCTTATTGCTGGAAATGTTGTTACCCACATTATTAATCCAACCAGTAAACCAAGTTCTCCAGGTACATTTGATATGTAATGTGGATCCCATTTCAGCATCTGCATCAAACCAACACTAGTAAATAAGATGTGATCAAGGTGATCAATTAATAAATAGAAGAATCAACCTAAATAGCCGCCAACTGATCAACTGCTTAAACTCTTTAAAAAAAAAAAATAGCTAGCATATGTATAGTATATGCAAAATCCATGTTGGTATGTGTATAAACCCATATAATCAACTTATAATGTATGTGTACCGGTTATAAAAAATAAACAATGAATCTGACCAGCTATTTATGTAGACAAAGAATATAGAACACCATTGTTTAGATTAAAAATAGCCGTGGATGTATATTATATGCATAATCCATGTCTAATATGTGTATAAACATGTGTAACCAATGTATAATCTATGTATATGGTTAGAAAAAGTAAGCATTGAATTTGGCTAGCTATTTATGTAAAGAACATATCTGCTTAGACTAAAATGACCGTGGATATATAGTATATGTATAAAATGTGTATAATCGTATATAATCAGCATATAATATATGTATATCAATAAGAAAAAATAACAGTAAATCTGGCGAGTTATTTATATAAAGATCCCAATACCAATAAATATAATGGTAAGAGACGGTAAATTCAAGGGTGATTAATTTTATCCTTTATTTAATTTAATTTTATCCTTTTATAAATTTGATTTGATTCATTGTAAAATTATATTATATATTTATATATAATATGATTACGTCATTTAGGGGTCATGCTGGCGTGGATGCCTCTCTTCTAGATTTTAGATGCCCAAATGGATGTCACACTTGAAACTTAAACCATTCTGTTTCTTGATAGGGGTCCCAAATTTTATTGGGGTGTATATTCTATAAATTAGAAAAGACCAAACAGTAAGGGGCTTCGTAAGTTCAAACAAATGTTGATCCAATGTGGTCCAAATTCCACTCACTTCTTGTGTCAGTGTCACTCTCATTTGGCTAATAGCTCTTTCACTTTTTTTTTGTTGTGTGAATTCCCAATCAAACTTCCAATTCTAGTGGAACTTTTAATTTGGTCTAAAGACAAAGAGCTCCCCCACATTTAACTGTTTCACCAACCTTTTATATTAATTAATCACCATAGTGTTGTCTTTCATTAAAAGTTATAATAATTAATATATTGAAATATTTACTTTCCTATTTGCATTACGTTATCTTTGCTGCGTTTATATAAAATACAATAATTCTTTCTCGAGTAAATTTAGAGAGACACTTGTTAATACAGTAGGAAAATCAAGAGAAGCGTCATTTTTGCGATATATATATTTTTAATTCAGCAAGGGAAAAAAGACGATGAAAATTAAACTGATACCTATTATATGAATGACTTGTACGAACGATATTACTAGACTAAAAGTTTTGGCAATTTCTGAAAATTTGCCTTTTGTTCTGAAAAGACTAAAAAGGTTTGTGCACAGAAGAAAGGATAAAATATGTAATGATGAAATGTTCTGTATATCACATTATTATACTTTTGATTTGCTCATCTCATAATGTGACAACACTTAGATAATATAATGACATTAGTAAAAGAGTGATGATACATAATTATCTAATTTTGCCTTTAAGAATTTGAACCTCAATCTTCTGAAATTGAGTGTTAGGTAAGAGCAATGCAGATACAATTATATATTACCAAATACTTTTTTCCTCCGTTTCAATTTATTTATATTACTTTTATTTTTAGTTCATTTTTAAAAAAAATTTCTTTAAAAAAAAAATACTCTTCCACATAACATGTTTAAAATCACAATATTAAAATATATTTGATATATTCTACTTATTTTTATTTCGACAGTATAAGATTAAAATTTTTTTATACTTTTTAAAATTTTATGTCATATCATAATCAAACAAACAAATTAAAAAGGAAAAAATATATGCATAATATCTGAATTTATTTATTATTTTATATGACTTTAGACCATGAATTCATATTGATTGGATATAATCTTGTAAATGTAAAACTATGACAACTTTAATTGAGAGTAATATTCAGTGGAGAACACCAACAACCCTATAAAGGTCGGAGTTAGTTGTTCGGTTTACATCAAGAATTATATTTTATATTTCACATATTTTTTCTTGATAATACAAAAGGTTGAAAGTAACTAATTTTTCAAATTGTTTTTTTTTTTAATTTTGAACGAGAATATTATACATAAGAATTTAAAGTTATATATTGATTTTCTTACACTATTAGTGAACTTTTAAGTTGTGATATATATCAGATTACTTACCATTCTTTCAAATTTATTATGGAGATTTATTGCAATGACCTAAATAATAATTAACCAAATTGTATAATTTTTTTTTTCCTTTGTTAATCCGTAAAACTTAAAATGTATAATTTTTTGTGTTGTGTGTTGGTTGAAAATAATCATTCTCCATATGTTGTTTGTGTGGTTCTTATTATTTCTCACTTATAAAATAGTAATTTTAGATATGTAGGCCACCAAAACCAATGTAGTGTTTTTGAAACCTTAGTGAACTTAATATTCACATCTTTTTGTTTTTGAGTGTGGGCACTATCAACCTAACGACATGTCATTATTGAGTGACAAACAAAGAAAACTTGGGGTGTGTTTGGCAGGAAGGAGAATATTTATGTTAATTATATGATAAAACTATGAGGATGGAGTGGGGATAAAGTGATAGGTATATGATTTATTTTTTCTAAATAAATTATTTTTCTTCGTTTCGAACACACCCTAATGTGTAATGATTATCTTCTTTATTTACTGTATAAGTTAAGTTTCAAAAGTATCATTTGAATCGTTTTATCTTCTTTTTGACGTTCACTTGAATCTTGATTAAGTAGGTTTCTTCTTCTTAATTCATGTACTAATTGATGCCCCTCCACAATAATAATATATACATCAAAAATCTTGAAAACCTCAACACCAACCCCACACTCTCCCAAAGGCCAAAAGAGATCTAAAAACTTTGAAATTTGAGTCCACTTAATAATATTGTCTTGCTTCATCTTTACTTGTCTTGTATTTTCGCCGATTCATTTTAATTACTAGGTATATTAAAAGTAATTATTTTAAAATATTTGCTAATTTTTTTAATTCTACCATTAGTACTTAAAGTCATTCTAAAATGTGAAAAGATTTATTATTGTATGTTTCCAAAAAATTAATAGGGTTATATTAGTCAAATTACCATCTCTATTAATTTTTTCTTAATGAGTGTGCAAATCTTATCCTAGTAATTAAAATGGAATAGAGGGAGTATTGACGTGACACACCTATTAAAAAGTAATAAATAGAATAATAATTTTATTATATTATCTTTTGAATATAATAAATTCAATGTTTTGAAAAATATATTGAGAGATTGAGTATAGTTAATAATAAGGGTAAATCAAGAACTAAGTAATAAATTATCTCTTGATTTTCTAAACTGAATAAATAAAATAAATATTTATTTTTAATACAACGGACAAATAAAAGTGAATGGAAAAAAAAATAGAATAACATTTCACGTAGTCTCGATATTTTAAAAACATTTGAAATATAAATATGGATCGTAATGTTATGGAAAATCTCATATATATATTATCAGTATTTTTAAAAAGATAAAAGCATTCTTGAGGCGTGCAACATTTCATATAGGACAAAATTACGATACAATTTCTCTCCTCTCTCCCTACACACACACACACTTGATATTGCAATTAATGAAGATGGTTAATTAATTTAGAAGAATTACCTCATGTAATCTGCCAGAGACAGCCCAAAAGAGAATAAAGAGAAGACCATGAATAGTGAAGAGTGTCATAGCCATATGTCCCAACCATATATGATATTTGATGCTGCCTTCTGAAGTTAATCCCAAAAGAGGCAAAATTGAGGATCCTCTACCCACTGGATAAAACAGAAATGTTAAACATATATTCCCTGTTAGTCCTATCACCAATGCCAACCTATCAATCCTTGCCTGCCATCTGTCCACCCCACACGCACAAAAAAAAAATATTGAAAATAAATAAGACCTCAAAAAAAACTAAAAAATTTCTAATATATAATAATTAACTTACACTTGAACTCCTTTGGTTGCTGCATAAGTGGTAATGGTACTATAGTGAAAATAGACAAATGCTGAGAAATACCATACACACAGAATAATGAACATGGCCAGAAAAAACAGTTCTATCCATGTCACTATCCCTAATGCTTTGATGATTTTTGGCTTCTTCAACCAATTTTTATTGCTGAAATAAAAACAACAACAATATTAACAAATAATACATGATATATATATATATATATAATCTCAAACAAATTAATTTCTTTCAACCAATTAACAAGAAAATATTAAAACATTTTTTGAATATACTATATACTATACCAGCATGATGAAGTGACAATTTCACTCTTTTTCTTCTCTAGGTGGACATAAATGCAGCCCAAAACAGCTATGAATAAGATTGGGAATGTGAAGTTCATCATAATGGGACCTGTAGAATGACAGCAAGAATCAAATATATAATTTGTTTTTAATTTTTTCCTCATCTCAACATGAAAAAAGAAAAAAAAAAAAGGAAGCTCCATTTTCATGCTCGTATTTTATTTTTTGTATCGTTTCAATTTTATTGGAAATTCCCAAAAAGCTGGGGCGAATGAAGTTAAATACGCACTTACGGATTCATCCAAACTCATTATGTAGTTTTGAGTATATGTATTAAAAAATCCACTAAATAAGTAGAAATATAGTAGAGTTGAATACCTAATAAATCAAATGAGTTGTAGTGTATATGCATGTATATTAATACTAAAAACACACGAATTTCCAATGAAATTTTTCCGAAGGAGGTCCGTTGGAAATATCATTTCATACTAAAAGCTTAGCCAATTTCCGACAGCCTCCCTCAAAAAACTCCATTGGAAATTCGCATGTTTTTAGTAGCATAATTCCGAACTTGAACTAATTACTCATTTTGTTTCAATTCATGTGACACACTTTTCTTTTTGTTCAATCTAAAAAAGAATGACACATTTAATTTCTATATTTAGTAACAATTTAACTTTAAAATACTCATCCCATCCTTATTGAAATAGATTTATAGTCACACTAACATGTATGACTCATTTTAGACCACACTAAATTGAGACGGAGGGAGTATGGTACTCAAATTCTGAATCCGCCTCCGCCAAAAGGAGGAAAGGGATGGAAGAGATAATTAAATAAGTACCTTGGATATCAAAAAATGTGGAGTTGGTAGCAGCAACAAGAACAGGAACCCATTTTTGATAATATGTGAAGGTAGGCATAATAATCCACATCATCAAATTCCCAAGAAATATTGTAAGTGCTAAAGCTAATATTGCTCCTTGTATCATTCTGATTGTTCCATCAGAAAATGATGATGATGATGATGATGATCTCTTCTTATTCACCTCCATTATATTTTTCTTTGTAAGTAACAAATTAGCTTTTGTTGAATGGATGGATATAGCAAAGGAGTGTTTACAAGTTGTGTGCTATAAATAAGCAAAGTTTGTATGTATGGTATGGATGCTGACTTGACAAGATTATTGCACCTCTAAATGGTCTAGTGATCTTGTTTTTCTGGGGGGTCCCATTTTACATATATTTCTTCTTTTCATATTTTTTTTCACCTAACTTTTAGGCCATCAAGACAAAGGAATGTAGTTTTAAGCTCTTCTTCCAAGTCTCTTGTTGAAACTTTGCCTTTTAAATTAAGTTTTTTTAATAAGCTTTTGTTTGATCGTAGATTTTAAAAATATTTTTTTCAAAAAATATATATACAAAGAAACCATTGTTTTTTTTTCTCTTTTATTATTTTGGAATTTAATTTTGTACCATGAATCTTGTGGTTGTTGCCTTAGATTTTCTAGATGTCTTTTTGGTTATTGCTTTGTGATGTAGCAGCTATGGGATGGGAGAGTAGGTATGGAAGTATCATGAAATAAGTAAAAATAAAGAAATACTTCCTCAGTTTCCTTTTAATTGTCATTTATATTTAAAATAGTTACATTTTAATAATATTTGTCAATTTTAAAAATCAAGAGAGAATTATTTATATTTTTTAACTATACTTTTAACATTAATTATATGCATATAAATAAATAAAAATTAAAAAAATAATAATTAAATCATACTTCTAATTAATTTTTTCTTAAAAATTATTCTAAGATATATAAAGTGAACTTGTGGCCTTATCCTCCTTTTGAATAAAAAAGGACACAATACAAAAAGGTATGCAGGATCAAGTAAACTAGTGGTAGACAGAGGTTGTGCTACACATACTAAAGTTGCTTTGTGTGATAATGTTTGATTTAATATAAAATGTAAAAAAAAAATAAAAAATTTTAAAAATATTGTGATCTAAAACAAATCTTAGATATTTGTATAGCTATAAGAGTAAAAAAAAAAAATTTAAGATTAAGTTATTTTTAATTATTTAAAACAAAAAACTCTTTTTAAAACAAACTAAAAAAATATATATCATATCAATTGAACAAAGAGAGTACTAAATATAAAAATAAAAAATACCAAGAAGTTCTCCATACTTTCTACTACTATACAATTTTTGAATAAGGCTAAAGACTTCTTAAAAGTATAGTAGCTAAAATAAACCTATTAATATGAATGAAATAAACTCCTAACTAATTAGTATTATCTACACAAATTTATTTTCGTTGTGGCTTACTTTTCTCTAAATTTATATTAATTTCAAGAGATAATAGGTTTTTTGAGACAAAAAAAATTTATGTGATTTTAATCTATCTTGTTCAGTTTTAATATTTTCACACTTATAATTAGCCGGTGCATCTAAAAGACTGATGCAAAATATGACCAAATCAATAATCTCAAGCAATCTCTCATTTTATCCCAAGTGTATACAACTTTTCATTTTCTAAGGGATAGTGTTATTTTTACTCTTGTCTAATAGAGTACATACAATTCTATGTTTTCCCCATCAAGCATTTTAGTTTCATATATAATAATTGTACAAAATTGGCCCTTGTTTGGTAAGAATTGAACCTGCACTCTTTGAGTTGGAAGTGTGTAGAGGCCTCTTACTTTTGTTGACAAGTCATTTGTTGGAATCACTTGTCCTACCACTGAAGACAATATATATGATCATGAATTTTCTTTAAGTAACAAAGAATGATTTGTCCTTGTTATTTTTTATAATAATAACTAGGGTAAATATTAAGATCACTATATATTGTCACAAAGAGGAAAGTTTACTTACCTCTTCAAAAAAAAAAAAAAAAAGATTTTACTTCACAAACTTCATTTTCTTTCTTCTTGACCCTTCACCTGATTATAATTTCTTTTTACCATGCCATCTACATCAATCTTCCTTTGTTCATTTTCAACCTACATACATCTCTTTCTTCTCTTTCTCTTTTGTTTATTTTTCCTATTACTTTTTTCAACCAACTAATTAAACTCCCATTTGGTCATAGATTTTGAAATTAAAATTTGAAGATTTGAATTTTTGAAGTTGTATTTGAACGTGCATTTTACTTGAGAAAAATTTAATGTTTTATGAGTGGAAGTCTCCAAAATAAAAAAAAATGATCTAAGTCAGGTGAAAACTTAAAAATATTTGATAATCGAAATTTTAAATTTGATCAATTTTATGATCAAACAGAGATATTTAAAGATAATTTTTTTCAAAATTTTATAACCAAACGCTAACTAACCATGGTCCTTGCTTCAAAGTTAACATCTAATTAATGTATATACCTTCTAATATCAAATCTGAATTTTATTTTCTTTGATTGCATTAGAGTCTTGAAATTTTTGACTCAAACTGAAGGTTGGATGGATGGATTACACATAATATTGCACGTTTTTTCTTTTAAATTGACTAATTTTTAATTTTTTATCATTTAATAATTAAATTTATGTTTAGGGGAGTACAAGCTTTTTCAAAATTAAAGTCATTTCTGAACATAACTCGTAAGATACGAAAATACAAATTAATGTTGCGCAAAAAAATTATTTATTAAGAGAGCATAAATCAAATAACAACACAAAATAAAGAACAGAAGAGCAAATGACCCTGCATTAAAATCTTGAAATTTTACAAGTTTTTGCATGCACTGTTTGCTATTTCAGGGTGGTATTTAACTTTTGTTTTTCAAATTAGTGGTCTTTAATTTTTTATCTTTACTGTTGATTTTATGAAAATTTATTGTCTAAATTACCCTTAATTATGACTTTAATTTTGCTAGGCAAACCTTTTTAGAGAATGTTTGTTGGAGGCATAAGTTAAGTATTATTTAATTCGTAAGGTAAAACTTTATCCTTAATATTATTTTTTTTTAAAATCGTCAGACATAGGTTAGCCCTATAAGGCACAAGTTCATGCCTTGAGGCATAATCTATGTGAACTTATGCTCTAAAACATAACTTGTGTCGAAACTTACGTCTTGCAATTTTTATTTTTTTTAATATTTTTATATTAAAGGATATTTTCGACCATTTCTTTTATTACTTAAGATACTAAGGAAGAAAAATTACAGAACATGAATTTAAGAAGCAATATTTAAAAATCACTCCTTTAAAATAACAATATTTGTGCGAATGATCCGAAATTTTACAACTTCTTCATGTCTCATCTTAATTCTTTTCACACATACACTAGAACTCCAACACTTCAATTCTTTTACTTCAGTTGTATTTTGGGTCTTGGACTTGGTTGGGCTATTGTGGGTAAATCAGGCAGACGGGCCGTTGAAATCCTAGGCCCATTTTACATTAGTCGGCAGAGTAGGGTTGAATATAGAGAAAATAGGCTGGTGTGAAGTGATGACACTTTATTAAATGAAAAGAATTTAACACAATATGATGAAATAAGACCCCCTAACTATTAGTTTTAAAATCACTTTCTACTAATTATCCAATATAATAATACTTTTCAAAATATAACAACTTAGGGAATGATCCAGGCCTTTAATTTAGCTCTTCTACACTTGGTATTTATCCAATATAATAATACTTTTCAAAATATCACTTATTTTGAATTCCACATATATTTATTGTGCAAGAAGGTGTGTGAGTTAATTAGAATATCATATTTCTTTTTTACCATATATTAATTAATTAATTATTATTAAAAATATATATCTATAATTACCTTAAAAACTCTCTCACTCTTTATCATAGAGTGCTAACTTGGCATTCTCAACTGTTTAAGCCTAAAAAGGTGACAAGAACCATGCAGTTTGTGCAAAATGGGGCTATCTACGTGGCATTCCCCTTACCACCCTTCTGGTTGACCCTCTATTTATCTTCAACATTTATTTAATTTTAATTTTACACGTCATCATAAAAAGTTGAAAAATGGAAAGAAAAAAATAATGAAGAGAATTTCTCAGCTGCAGACCTAATATATATTTCCTCTGTTCATTTTTATTTATTCACGAGTAACTTTGCTCATTCGATAAAAAATAATAAATAAAATTTATATTTTATCACGATATTCATACTAATTAGTTTTAATGGACTCAGAAAAATGATATGAACTTAGTAATTAATGCTAAGAGCAAATCAGGAAAAAGAGATTACTTTCTTCATTTCTTTTTACTTGTAACATTTAGTTTTTCGAGAGTCAAACTATATGAACTTTGATCGATATGTTAAGATGTATTTTCATACTGTTTTCGAATATTTAAATCTCAACTTTGGAATATCAAATTAATCTAACTTAATTTAGCTTTGAGGATTAGTAGCATTAACTCTCGTGACAACTACATCGAATGGAGGAAATATATTTCTCTTGATAAGTAAAAGTGAAAATCTATTTCTAATAGAGTGAGCAAATAAAAATAGACGGAAGAAATACAAAATGACATGAATCATGCATGATATTTCAAGAATATACAAGGAAGAGCTCACAAATGTATACACTTGCCAAAAGAAAATATTATATCAATTCTCCTCCTTATACTATATAAAGATTTCATTCCTTTACGACATTCTTCCATCCAAAAGTACTTTTAACTCATTTTATCATCAAGAGAAGGCCTAGGAAAAATGGCTCACACATCATCATCCTCTCCTTCTATTAATGGAACTTCAAGTATGAGCAATGACTTTCAAAAACTTATAATGGCTGTCGTGATAATTGTTACATTTGGGTATTTTCTACTTTTAGTATTAGCACCAACCAATATGTATTATGAGACTTGGACACCCAAGATCGTAGCTCAGACAGCCAACTCCACTTACTTTGGAGCTCAAGGTATATATATACATACACTGGTGCTTCTGTATTTATTCTTATCACTGTGTTTTAATTAACATGCAATTACAATATATTACGTTATTCGCGCTCTATTTTTCATATTATCATATCAGAACTCTTATTACTAGTTAATTAGCAGTACTTGTTATTGTTGGTAACTTAATTTGATGACGTAAAATAATACATCTTCATAATTTATTCAATTTTTTCTTAAAAATTTAATTTTCA
The DNA here is from genome assembly GCA_035772735.1 of Datura wrightii. Lineage (NCBI taxonomy): Eukaryota > Viridiplantae > Streptophyta > Magnoliopsida > Solanales > Solanaceae > Datura > Datura wrightii. The sequence continues at coordinate 33,001,792 of JASDFA010000014.1, forward strand.
TTTATTTAAAGAACTTATGTTACTAACATGGGGAAAAAAAAATTCTTTACAGGAAGGGCACTGTTGATGAACACATTTCCTTTTCTATTTGTTGCTGTCTTGGGATGTGTATACCTCCATTTATCGAAGAAATCCACTCATAAAAACATCAACAGGTAATGTAGGAATACTAATTGTTAATACTATAAAGAAAAATAAAAAATTACTTAATACTAATTGTTATTTTTTGGAATTAACAGAATTGAGAAGAAACAACAAAAGTTGGCTATATGGAGGAGACCAATAATCATGAAGGGGCTAGGAATTGTTTCAAGAATAGAGCTTTGCTTTTTTGTGATGTTCATTGCACTCTTAGTCTGGAGTTTTGCCTCTTACTTGCATATTGTCTTTCCCACACTCACACCAAAATCCGTAGCCAAAATTGGAGAAAAAGTGTAAGTTAATTATATATCCTATAATTCTTGAATTTGTTTGTATAAAAATAGATTGGTAGCGTTGCCAATTTCATAAACCTTACTCCTAAACTCAGCGAATTATTCTAACAAGTTTGGCAGAACTAAGTGTTTTGACGTAGCAGTAATATATGCAATATTCAAATACTAGTAATATATATGTACTGGAAAAACTATACTGACTATGTAGGAGTAAATATAGATTTCAGAATTCATTAACTCATATGAACCAACAACATCTAAATTGATCACTTATTGTTATTATTATTTTGGATTGGTTTATGACAGATGGGAAGACAAGTTGGAATATTCAGGACTGATGTTGGGCCTTGTTGGAAATATAGGCTTTACATTTCTGTTTGTTCCAGTCACAAGAGGCTCTTCAGTGCTTCAAGTCTTTGGTCTGACCTCTGAAGCTAGTGTTAAATACCATATATGGCTTGGCCATATTGTAATGACTCTTTTTTCTGCTCATGGCATTTGTTACATAATCTATTGGGCTGCCACTCATCAATCGTCTGAGGTAATAATTTCTTTAATAAAATTTGATGGACTGAACATATATAGAAGATGAAAATGCATCAAGAAAAGAACAGAAAGTGAAAGTTTTTTAGTTTTTTTATTTGTTTATTTTAGTCACATTTTTACTTCCTCTGCCATACATCAAGCAGCAAGAAAAAGCAAAACAGATTAGGCTATACTAGTACTTTCAATATCTAGATGACATCACGTTTACAAATTAAAAAAAAAAAAATTATACAACACAAGTGATTAAACAATAATTTTCACTACTTACTGTATTGAAATGAAACAGATGCTTAAATGGGCAAAAACTGATGTGTCAAATTTGGCTGGAGAGTTGTCATTGCTTTCTGGGCTGGTGTTGTGGATAGCAACATTCCCTCGAATTAGGAGGAAGATGTTTGAGCTCTTCTTCTACACTCATCATTTCTACATCCTCTTCGTCATCTTCTTCGTCTTCCATGTTGGCGTCTCTTACGCGGGGATTATGCTCCCCGGTTTCTACCTCTTCATGGTTGATCGTTACTTGAGATTCTTACAGTCGCGATCAAATGTACGTTTAGTCTCCTCTCGAGTTCTACCATGTGAAACTCTTGAGCTGAATTTCTCCAAGAGTAAAGGTAAATTCAAGAAATGTGAAGGAAAAATGTGTGATGGATCTTCATCTCGTCACAATTTTGAACAATTTCTTTTTTGGAAAAATGCACAGGTTTAAGTTACACACCAACTAGCATCATGTTTGTGAATGTACCTAGCATTTCAAAACTGCAATGGCATCCTTTTACAATCACTTCAAGCAGTAGTTTGGAGCCAGAGAAGCTCAGTGTTGTCATCAAGAGTGAAGGAAGTTGGTCAAAGAAACTGTACCAGATGATTTCTTCCCCTGTTGCTGTCGATCGTCTTAACGTCTCTGTTGAAGGACCTTATGGACCTGCTTCCACGCATTTCCTAAGGTATGTATGTATGAAATAGAGATTAATTTCATTTTTGTCATCTCAAATATAATATGTATATATGGTATTTACCTAGTTTCAAGTAGTAACAAGAGGTGTTTGTTATAATGATAAGACTAAAGTTCATTTTTTTCATTTTTGCAGGCATGATTTATTGGTTATGGTGAGTGGAGGAAGTGGAATTACCCCTTTCATCTCCATAATCAGGGAGCTAATCCACACAAGCGAGTCACAAAAATGCAAGACACCAGAAATTCTTCTCATAAGTGTGTTCAAGAACTCACAAGACCTCACCATGTTGGACCTTCTCCTTCCTATTTCTGGTGCCCCTTCAGAAACTTGTAAGTTGGGCCTACAAATTGAGGCTTTTGTAACAAGAGAAAAGCAACCCATATCAGCAGAAGAGAAGAAGAACTTGAGGACCATATGGTTCAAGCCCAACCCATCTGATGAGCCCATCACTCCAGTTCTTGGACAAAACAATTGGCTCTGGCTTGGTGCTATCATATCATCTTCCTTCATCATTTTCTTGATTTCCTTGGGGATCTTGAATAGATATTACATATATCCGATTGACAAAAATACTAATGAGATATACTCTTATCCAATAAAGGCGGTGCTGAATATGCTGATCATTTGCATATCCATAGTAATCACAAGTAGTGCAGCATTTGTTTGGAACAAGAGAAAGAGTGGCACTGATGCAAATCAGATTCAGAACATGGAAGGTGCAAGTCCTATGGCTTCACCCAATTCTTGGTTCTATAATGCTGATAGGGAGATGGAGAGTTTGCCTCAACAGTCACTTTTTCAATCAACTAATCTCCATTTTGGTGAAAGGCCAGACCTCAAAAGTAAGTTCATCACAAAATATTATCAATAAGTAACTAGACATGTCAAGTGTTAGTTAAATTGAACTGATTGGTGTAAAAATTAATATGATGCAGGGATGTTGTTTGAGAGGAAAGAATCAAGTGTTGGAGTATTGGTGTGTGGGCCAAAGAAGATGAGACATGAAGTTGCAAACATATGTTCATCTGGTTTAGCATCCAACCTTCATTTTGAGTCCATCAGCTTCAGTTGGTGATTTTTTATTTTTAAAGAGATTTTGCATAATTTCAAGACAATATAATGTATTATGCATGCAATGACAAAAATTAATCCCTCCCTACCCCAACACAAAGGGAAAAATAATAAAATACTTTTTTTGGTGTGTGTGTGGTTATGCTCAAGTTGATTGAGTTTTTCAAGTGCTCCTGTAACATGCTTCCTTTGTACTCTGAAAATGTAAAAAAATACAATTTATTCTGTTTTTAACTTCTGAATAAGATAGCATAAAAAGTTAATATGAGCAATCCAGTATTGTAGCTTCCATGAAGGTTTATATACTCCATTGATCATATCCACCACTGACTTTTGAATCCATTTCCAAGATGACAAGATGAACGGGGCCAGATGCTAACTGGGAGCCCTTTCAGTCATATCAATCTGTATAAATCTCCGCGAACCTCTTCAACAGCATTTTGGGCAATCTGCATATCCAATAGCTAAAAAAATTGTCAAATAGCTAGCATGGAGTACATACACCGTCATTTAATCTTCATACTATTAGTTATAACTATATTTAAAATTATGAGACTAGTTGACAACTTTTTTAGCTATTAAATATGAAAAACCCAGAACCTGCTCGCGCCTCTCCAATCCTTGTCGTTGGTGTAGATGGGAAGGGTAGCCCTAATCGACCAAAATAGGGCTCTTGTTGATGGTGAGGAGGCAGATGAACTTCAAGAGCCTTTCTCTAATAAAATTTGGTGTATCAACCCATTTAATAGACCTACCAATCTACCATCTTACGAGAATTCAAAATAAAAGGTGATATAAATGTATGTTAGTTGAAAGGTTGTTTAACCAGCAACAACAAGTATAATCACTTCTCTCTTCTTTTTTTTCATTTTTCTTTTTCTCATTATTGATTTGAATTTTTACTAAAAATATTCACTTCGGAGACTAAAACATTTTTTCCTGACTGAACTCAAATTTAATAATAATAAATTCAGTGAGATTTTATAAATAAAGTTAGAGAAGTGTAATTTGTATGCAGTCTTACGCTAATTTTATAAAAATAAAAAGATTATTTTTTGATAAATTCTCAATTTAAATTTAAAATATTTAATTAAAAATAGAAATTTTAACTATATTAATTGCATCGCTTCGTGGCGAGGTCTGATGAACGAAGGCAGATCAGAGAAATACATGTAAGTATTCGGAAAAATTATTTCTTATATATTTTTTTATAATAGTAATATATTTAATATAATTTTACAAAGTAAAATTTAAGAAGGATAGAGTGTAAACAGATTTTACTTTTGCTTCAGAATAAAAATATTATTTTTAATAGAGCATCACAAATTTTACTTTTGCCTCAGAATAAAAATATTATTTTCAACAGAGCATCCACTCAAAAATAAAAATCATCCAAGTAATTTAGATAAAAATAACATACATACAGAAAATATCATATTAAAAAAAAAACAAGTGATGTATGTTAAATAGTAACAAGCATTTAATGCATTGTATTTAAAATCTTGGAAATATTTTCATCTTTCAATATCTATGCATTGATCCAATTCAATTATTTTTTTTTCAGTTTATTTTATGGTAAAAGGATTATATTTATCGTTATGCTTTCACAAATAAGTTATATTTATCCTTCGTTATACTTTTTCAATATAATTATTCTTTTCATCCAATTTTAAGATCATATTTGTCATTTTACTCTCAAAAAAAGGTCGTATTACCCCTATAATATGAAATCATTATATTTTCAACATATTTATTCTTTTCATCAAAGTTTAAGTCATATTTATTCTTGTACTCTAAAATAAATCATAATTATCCTATTGCATAAATTTTCATATTCGAGTTTAATTTTTTTATGTGGTACCTATGTGCAATGTATTGTTTTTTCAATGAAATCTACTAACTCGTTTAAACACTTTTAACTCACACGACCCTATAAATTAAAACTCAAAAACTTCATCGTTAATCCATATTGGACATAATTTCACCACTCAAATCTCGTCCAAATTAAAATTCTACTTTTGTTATTGGAATAAGTAATAATTACTCTAACATTCTTATTTATTGCATTGATTTTTTAACAACTAGTTGTAATACTTAAAACTCCATGCTTGATCCACTAAAAAATTTACAATTGTTACAATAAATAAAAATTATTGCAACAACTATTACCCAATCGCAATTAGTTGAATTTTAATTTGGATGAGATTTAAGTAGTGGTACCCACCAAGGATGAATAATGAAATTCTTCGCTTTTAATTATTTAGTAGGTCGAGGGGGTTAAATGTTTTTAGATGAATTAGTAGATTTCATTGGAAAAAAATACATCTCATGTAGGCACCACATAAGAAAATTAAGCTCGGATATGAAGATTTAATGCAATAAGGGTAATTATAACTTTTTTTAGAGTACAAGGGCAAATATGACCGTAAAATTTAATGAAAAGGGTAAATATGTGAAAAATATAGCGATTTGACATTATAGGGGTAAATATGACCTTTTTTTAGAGTATAAGAACAAATATGACCCTAAAGTTGATGCAAAGGGCAATTATACTGAAAAAATATAACGAAGGAAAAATATAACTTATTTGTGAAAGTACAAAGACAAATATGATCTTTTTTTCTTGTTTTATTACTTGCTACATTAAACAAAGGACTAACTACATTAAATATTCTTGTATTATAACTCGGTTATAAATACACCCTCTATATTTTAAAATTAAATATTTAAACCCTTATATTATGAACATCTTATGCTTACACCACGTGTAATGTATATTTATATATAAATATATTAAAAATAATTATTAAAATATAAATTAAAATTATAAATAAAAAATTTGAAATTATTTTTATGAAATTTTAAAACGAAGATAGATTCTTAACAAAATATTTTACTCATGCCTTTAATTAAAAAATAATAAATAAATAAATAAATAAATGAACACAAATTGTTTAATAAGATATACAAACTATTAGTAATAATTGTCTTCTATTTTAAATGTGAAATTTTATTTAATGATAATATTTATTATACAGGAATTTCATTGTTTTTCTTTAAATTTTTTATTTATTCTTCCGCTTTAAAATTATTTTAAATGTACTTATTTAGATGAAGTTTCATTTCCGTAGAATTTCATTATATAAAAATGCTTACATTTTTTTTTTGGAAAATAAATAACACCATGTAGGGGGTGTTAGTGAAAGATTTTTATAGCATAGGAGGTGTAAGTATTTTACTTTAAGATACAAGGGGTTTAGCTGTAATTGAGTCATAATATAAGGATGTTTAGTGTAGTTAACCCTTGGACAAAAATGTTGTAGAATCAATATTTGATTGAGAAATAAAAAAATTGATTGTTTTTATATGAGCATTTAAATACATGTACTATATGTATATTTTACGTTATATTATTACAAAATTTATATTACTATACACTATTAACTAATTTCTTCCTTCAGTTTGTTCTAACAGTTTCATTAAACAAAAGTGTTGTAGAATCAACATTTAATTAAAAAATAAAAAAATCATTTACTTTTACATGAACACTTAAATGCATGCACTACAAATATATTTGATGTCATATATATTATTATAAAATTTATATTACTGTACACTATTAATGGATTAACATTTAATATAGTTATTATCATTATAAAGACGCATTGAATATAAAGTTGTACAGTATATTAGAATATTATAATTTATTCTTTCAAAAGATTAGCACTTACGAAATCATATTGTAATTTATTACTGGCTTATTTTGGAACTAATAAATTGATATCATATCACAAACGCATCATTTACTTGTAATTGATCGTTAAATTATTGGTATGTAATAAAACTAAGAAAAACTCATCAAAAATAGTGAAAATAACCACTAATGTTTGCAATCAGGGCAGGTTGTCTACATCACACTCGTAATCTAATTTCTTTTTAATTCTATTAATCTATGTGTTTGATAAAACACCTTCACATAAAGAGAATGAATAACAAGAGCATCCATTAATTAATACAACTTAAAGTATATTGTGTTTCTATATTTTTTTTTCATTCTTTGATTAAACAACCAAAAAAGAAGAAGAAGAAGAAGAAGAAGAAGAAGAAGGAATTTAATATATTAATGCAAAATGAAATTGCACTCTTTAATTTATTTTCTGGTACCGTGAGTTAAAACTCATGATAAATAAGTTAATTTAACGAAGAAAGAATTGCTATAAGTTAAAGAAGGATTTCTTACACAAATATCATTTTTTAAAATCATAATTACAAAAGTTACAATTTTTTAAATAAAATTACATAAATACAAACTGTTTAAAATTTTATCTTTTCAATTACATTTTGTACTACTTTTACTTTCCTGAAATATCTATTCTAATTAAATATAAAAAAAATTCTATAACTAATATAACAATTTAAAACACAAAATAATATAAAATAATCTCTTTTTATCTTTTTGATTTTTTAAGAAATTTAAAAATCCTCCAAAATCCCTCTATGTTCTCCATATTTATTTTTTCAAAATTCCTATAATCCCTCTCTCTTCTCCATTTTTTGTTTTCCCAAAAATTTCTCTATCTTCTCTATTTTTTTTTAAATTCAAAAATCCCTCTTTCTTCTCGTTTTTTATTTGATTTTCCAAGAATCCCTTTCTTCTTTTTTTATTTTTATTAAATCAGTTATGATTTATTAAAAGATTTATTTTTACTTCATCAAAATATTTTAAGATACTTGAATAAAGTGTGAATTCATCCAAAGGTTCATCAAAGGTATTTATGTATTAATAAAAATTGTGCATAATATAAAAAATAGATGCACATATATGCTTCAATTATATAATCTAATATATTGATACACATGTGCATAATATAATATATAGTATATGATGTCTAATATATATTATATTCATAATCTTTATATGTGACACACTAAAGAAAAAGAAAAATTTATGGATAATGAATATGATGATAATATTAATAAGTTTTTTAAAAAAAAAATAATAATACATATTTAGCATATTTAGAATATATATGCTGTTAAATATAATAGTACATATTCATTTTTACCATATTTGATCTACTTAAATTATGGAAGAAATTAATCCTTATGTCATTTACTAAAAAAAATACCATATTTATAATTTTTATCCATTTAATTGTGGTATAATGTATAGATTGTATATTATGTAATTAAGAAAATAGTTGTAACTTTTGTAATTATAATTTTAAAAGGTTGTATTTATGTAACCTTCCCTTAAAAAAATTGTAATTGATTTTGAAGTTTTAAATATTAGGACTTATACCGCATTCTGCAAAATTGATTTATAGCGCACTTGAAAAACATGATTATTAAATTGCATTCGACAAACACGTTTAAATTTACTTTGAGGTTTTAAGTTTAAATTCCAAGCGTTACATTTTTATTTTCCGAATCCTCTTAGTAAAAATCCTAAATTCGCTACTATATATTATACAATGTAACACTTTATAAATCTAAACACCAAAGTTTTGAATCACTTCATCATTTTGTCAATTTTCTCTTTTTTTTTATCCAATATTTCATATATTTTTTTGTTTGGTATTTTTTTTCCCTTCATGTTAGAGGAGTTTATATTCTGCTAATTCGAGTGAATTTAGTTTATGATGGATTGCTTTATTACTCGAATTTAACGGGGATTGATTTATTTCCATTTTATTATTAATCAATTGGTATAATATTATACTCGTCATGTTTTGTCGTCAAAGGATGTTTGTGCATGTCTCTTGTAACTTTCATTATTTTGAATTTTATAATAATTCTCTTCTTTTCGAATTTTAAATATACATAAAAAATTTCATAAATTGGATTCTAATAAATTAAGAGTTGATTTAAAATAGACCATGTTGGGTAGGGTTAACATTCAGACTATGACAAAACTTATGAGGGGGCTGAGGGACCGGGTAAGAGTCGTGATCGAACATGGCGCTTGCTTAATGGACTTAGTTAAGAAATAAAGTTGCGTCCTTGCTATCAGCTATAGCTTTATCATGCTGGTAAGTGTTTGATCCTAACAAGTGATATCAAAGCCAACGTTATGACTTTCATTCCTAAGAGCAGCATGCTGCATGAGGTAGGTGTGGGAAGGGGATTGTTGGATAGAGCCAACATCCTGCCTATGGCAAGGCCTGAGACTGGGCTGAGGGGCCTGTGTCAAAGTCATGATCGAATATTACGCTATGTTGATTTAGTTAAGAAATAAAGTTGTGTCCTTGCTATTAGCTATAACTTTTGGCATGATGGTAAACGTTTGATCTTAACAAATCAATAGGAAAATGTCACGTAATTAATGAATTTTTGAATGTTATTGTCAGACGGGTCGAGTCATTAGTGGGGAAGGATTTAAATTTGGGTCCATCAGATTAGGCCACTTAATAAAATGAATAAGAGACCATTAATCTTTTTAATTTTACCTTTATACACTATCTTATACAAAGTAATAAAGTAGTATTACAGTGAAAAAGATTAAAAACAGAAAAAAACCGTGTTTTTACATTTCACATAACAAAGGAAGCATGTTACAGAGGAAGCACTTTAAAAACTCAATCAACCAGAGCATAACCACACAAACAAACAAAATTATCTTATTTTGCCCTTTGTGTAGAGGTGACTGGGGAGGGATAGGGAGTGATGAAATTTTTGTCATTCTATGCATAATGCATCAGTCTCTTTAAAAATAAAAAATCACCAACTGAAGCTGATGGACTCAAAATGAAGGTTGGATGCTAAACCAGATGAACATATGTTTGCAACTTCATGTCTCATCTTCTTTGGCCCACACACCAATACTCCAACACTTGATTCTTTCCTCTCAAACAACATCCCTGCATCATATTAATTTTTACACCAATCAGTTCAATTTAACTAACACTTGACATGTCTAGTTACTTATTGATAATATTTTGTGATGAACTTACTTTTGAGGTCTGGCCTTTCACCAAAATGGAGATTAGTTGATTGAAAAAGTGACTGTTGAGGCAAACTCTCCATCTCCCTATCAGCATTATAGAACCAAGAATTGGGTGAAGCCATAGGACTTGCACCTTCCATGTTCTGAATCTGATTTGCATCAGTGCCACTCTTTCTCTTGTTCCAAACAAATGCTGCACTACTTGTGATTACTATGGATATGCAAATGATCAGCATATTCAGCACCGCCTTTATTGGATAAGAGTATATCTCATTAGTATTTTTGTCAATCGGATATATGTAATATCTATTCAAGATCCCCAAGGAAATCAAGAAAATGATGAAGGAAGATGATATGATAGCACCAAGCCAGAGCCAATTGTTTTGTCCAAGAACTGGAGTGATGGGCTCATCAGATGGGTTGGGCTTGAACCATATGGTCCTCAAGTTCTTCTTCTCTTCTGCTGATATGGGTTGCTTTTCTCTTGTTACAAAAGCCTCAATTTGTAGGCCCAACTTACAAGTTTCTGAAGGGGCACCAGAAATAGGAAGGAGAAGGTCCAACATGGTGAGGTCTTGTGAGTTCTTGAACACACTTATGAGAAGAATTTCTGGTGTCTTGCATTTTTGTGACTCGCTTGTGTGGATTAGCTCCCTGATTATGGAGATGAAAGGGGTAATTCCACTTCCTCCACTCACCATAACCAATAAATCATGCCTGCAAAAATGAAAAAAATGAACTTTAGTCTTATCATTATAACAAACACCTCTTGTTACTACTTGAAACTAGGTAAATACCATATATACATATTATATTTGAGATGACAAAAATGAAATTAATCTCTATTTCATACATACATACCTTAGGAAATGCGTGGAAGCAGGTCCATAAGGTCCTTCAACAGAGACGTTAAGACGATCGACAGCAACAGGGGAAGAAATCATCTGGTACAGTTTCTTTGACCAACTTCCTTCACTCTTGATGACAACACTGAGCTTCTCTGGCTCCAAACTACTGCTTGAAGTGATTGTAAAAGGATGCCATTGCAGTTTTGAAATGCTAGGTACATTCACAAACATGATGCTAGTTGGTGTGTAACTTAAACCTGTGCATTTTTCCAAAAAAGAAATTGTTCAAAATTGTGACGAGATGAAGATCCATCACACATTTTTCCTTCACATTTCTTGAATTTACCTTTACTCTTGGAGAAATTCAGCTCAAGAGTTTCACATGGTAGAACTCGAGAGGAGACTAAACGTACATTTGATCGCGACTGTAAGAATCTCAAGTAACGATCAACCATGAAGAGGTAGAAACCGGGGAGCATAATCCCCGCGTAAGAGACGCCAACATGGAAGACGAAGAAGATGACGAAGAGGATGTAGAAATGATGAGTGTAGAAGAAGAGCTCAAACATCTTCCTCCTAATTCGAGGGAATGTTGCTATCCACAACACCAGCCCAGAAAGCAATGACAACTCTCCAGCCAAATTTGACACATCAGTTTTTGCCCATTTAAGCATCTGTTTCATTTCAATACAGTAAGTAGTGAAAATTATTGTTTAATCACTTGTGTTGTATAATTTTTTTTTTTTTAATTTGTAAACGTGATGTCATCTAGATATTGAAAGTACTAGTATAGCCTAATCTGTTTTGCTTTTTCTTGCTGCTTGATGTATGGCAGAGGAAGTAAAAATGTGACTAAAATAAACAAATAAAAAAACTAAAAAACTTTCACTTTCTGTTCTTTTCTTGATGCATTTTCATCTTCTATATATGTTCAGTCCATCAAATTTTATTAAAGAAATTATTACCTCAGACGATTGATGAGTGGCAGCCCAATAGATTATGTAACAAATGCCATGAGCAGAAAAAAGAGTCATTACAATATGGCCAAGCCATATATGGTATTTAACACTAGCTTCAGAGGTCAGACCAAAGACTTGAAGCACTGAAGAGCCTCTTGTGACTGGAACAAACAGAAATGTTAGGCATATATTTCCAACAAGTCCTAACCTCAGCCCTGAATCTTCCAACTTGGCTTCCCATCTGTCATAACCAATCAAAAATTTTATGTCACTGGTGAATTTAGATGTTCTGAAATCTCTATCTAGTTCTATTACTATTATTTGAATATTGCATCCGTTATTGCTACGTTAAAATATTGAGTTCTGCTAAACTTGTCGTTGAAATAATCCGCCTAACAAAGTTGATGATGAGTTATTATGGTTAGGAGTGTTTATAAGTTTTGATCCCAATCGATTTTTTTGTTAAGAATTAAAAGAATCAAGAATTATAGGATATATAATTAACTTACACTTTTTCTCCACTTTTGGCAACGGATTTTGGTGTAATAGTGGGAAAGATAATATGCAAGTAAGAAGCAAAAGTCCAGACTAAGAGTGCAATGAACATCACAAAAAAGCAAAGCTCTATCCTTGATACAATCCCCAGCCCCTTCATGATTATTGGTCTCCTCCATATAGTCAACTTTTGCTTCTTCTCAACTCTGTTAATCAGAAAATACCAAAAAATAAATAAATTAATAAATTGATGAATATTTGGGGTTGGGGGTTGGGTACAGACCTGTTGATATTTTTATCATTGGATTTCTTCCATAAATGGAGATATACACATCCCAAGACAGCAATAAATATGAGAGGAAATGTGTTCATCAACAGTGTCCTTCCTGTTTTAAAAAAATAATAATAAAAATAATAAAATAATAATTCCTATCTTTATCCAACAGAATTAAAGAATTTAATTTATGATCAACAATCTTACACCATATATACTAACACAATCATCATAAGTAACTAGCTATTCATAGCTAGCAACTATAATATGATAACCTAAATATTACAGTCAGGGGTAGAACTAGAACGGAGGGGCAGAAGGAGTTCATTCCAACTTTTTTTTACCGTAAAATCATATATTTATACCTTGAGCTCCAAAGTAAGTGGAGTTGGCAGTCTGAGCTTTAATCTTTGGTGTCCACATCTGTCTATACATATTGGTTGGTGTTACTATCAAAAGTAGGAAATACCCAATTGTAACAATTAGTAGTATAGCCATTATAACTGCTTGAAAGTCATTGCTAACACTTGATGAAGCTTTAGTAGAAGGAGATGATGATATTTGAGCCATCTTTTTCCCTTTGATTAAAAAGTTTAGGATGGAAGAATGTTGAAAAGGAATGAGGTCTTTATATAGTAGTATAAGGAGGAGAATTGATATAATAATTTTTTTTTTTGGGGGGGGGGGGGGGGGGGGGGCAAGTTGTATAACAATTGTGAGCTCATCCTTACATATTCTTGAAATAGCATGATTCATGTCCCTACATCTTTGTAAATGTTGCGTTTTCGTCTGAGAATTTCTTTTTTTTTTTTTTTTTGGGTACAACAATTTTGTGGTGACGTGTAAAATTAAATCCATGTTGAAGATAAATAGAGGGTCAACCAGAATGGCACGTGGATATAGCCTCATTTTACGCAATTGCATGGTTCATGCATTGTTAGCTTCTTGTCACTTTTTTGGGCCTAAACGGTGAAAATGGCAAGTTAATTAGTACTCCATGATAATTGAAAGAGTTTTTAAGGTAATTACAGATATGATACTCTATAATTAACTCAACTTCTTTCACAATAGAACTACATAGGTTCTGGAAATAACCTATTGCACATATGCGGGATAATATTGCATATAATACTATTTTTTTGATCCGGCTTTTTTTTGGACCTCGTGCGTAGCAAAAACTTTATAGTAAAAGTTGAGCGCGCGACTTATGGTTAGGAAGATAGTTTGATGACTTTTTTGCAACAATACTACTTCCTCCATCGCAAAATAATGGTCACATTTCGCTTTTCAATAATTAATTTGACTAATATTTAAAGTTAATATTTTAAAATTAAAATTTAGATATTCAAAAACAACACAAAAAGTATTATAAAATGTAATTTTTCTCATATCTATATAGTGAAAAGTACATTATAAAATGTTTGGTCAAAATTCAAATAGTTTTAACTTTCTATAAAAAGCAAAACACAGCAAATATATTGAAACAAAAGAAGTATAAGTTTTGGTGATTTTTTTTCCTTTTTTTGTGAAATTAACACCGAAATTATTAGTTCCCATAACTTAAATAACACCTTAATAAGCTTGAGAAAGTAAGAAATTGATATGCAGATTCTTAAGACATTGCAAAATGAGGAAATCAACATAATGAAGGATGCACTCCTTGAAGAGGAAGAGTTGCTCGACTGGTAAGCATTTTTCACTTTTAATTCATCGAGAGCGAAAAGAGTGGAAGCTCCTCACAGCGGCAACAAATAAAAAAAGGAAAAAAAAAAGAGGATGCACTCCTTTATATTCAGTATTACATCATATAGCAGTATGTCTCAAAAAATTAATATCCTCACAACAGAAATTATTCATAAAGCGCTCCTATGTTTCTTCCATTTTTAGAAATTGGTTATGATTATGAATGAAAACCTTTAAAACATGAAGATTCCCAATTTTTAAAAAGCAGTTTTTCTCAAGATGTCGTCTATAAATTTCTTTATATTAAAGTTTGTAACCAAATGAATTTGTATCTCATGGACACTTGGGCAATGAAAGGGACAAAAGAAGCAATTTTTATATTCTTCAAAATTATTTGGTACTAGATCATTTGTTCCGTTGTTAGTTTGATTTTATGTGTGATATATAACATTTCGAAATAATTTTAAAAAAATAAATTATTACAGTATTTAGTTTCTTATAGTTTATAAAACTTTTAATTTAAATGATGTAAACGAGCGTCGATAACGTCCAAAATTCACACAAAAGCAAAAGATTTTGCTTGTAAATTACTACCTAATATTACACTACAGTTCCTACAACAGAAGAAAAGGGAAAGGCTGCGGGTTGGTTTTCTTTTGTTTTTTGTCAGTTTTTAAAAGCATAAGAACTCAAAACGGAAAGGAAAAAAAAAATGGTATCAATGATACGATATAGCGTTATTGTGATTATATTATATGTACGCGATAAAATAAGTCAACTTGAACAAAGAAAGAGAAAGAGAGTAGAGATGAGTAGGATTTTGACTTGCAAAAGTAAATTAACGTCTTGTGTTTCCTTGAGACTGAGAAACGTTGTTAGCGTGGTGGCTGTGTGTCTACTCGTGCCCATTAATATAGTGACTACTAAATGATTCAACTGAGATTTGGGAATATAATTTCAATGATTAATAACTTTATTTACTCTCAGTATGTCATGCTATGTCCTAATTATATTAAATTCATTATTATTATTCTTTAAGTATCAGCTTACTACTTTTGATCACATGTAGTGGAATAAAATAATACAATATCCACAGGATAAGATGAGAATCTTGGACCTGTTGCTACCGGATGGCATTAAACCGTCCAACAAAAGGAGGTTTGGAGAATTGGAGTCAAGATAGTAAAAATAAAAAGATTTTATAAGCACGGTATCTGAATCAACTTATTTACATCTCGACTAATTTCAAAAGACACCTCATACCTTCCATCATAGAAGAAATTATCTAGTATTCTTATGTGGAGATTTTGAACATGAAACCTCATGATTTTCAACCTACTTCACTGACCAATACGCCGCAACCTTGGAGTGTCCAATCATAAAATTATCCCTTCTCCGAAAATAATAGATGACTGGATGGCTAACTTTTCTACTGTACTTAATTACCATTTGGTGCTGATGAGATTATGACAGCAGAGTATCTGTTACAATGATATTAGGATCAAAAATTATAATACATGATACCTGTATTGGTCAGAGATAGCAGGTACCAATAGAATAGTGGAGATAGTGGAGGTACGTTCAAGCTAGTCCGTTAAAAGATACTGGGATCAAATCAGGCAAGCATGACTCCAAGATTTGCAACTTGAAGAGAAGACAGAGAGGAGAGTTGTTGAGAATACATAGGAACCCAAACCATGATTTATCTCAGTTCATGAAGTTTTGACTAAAGAGTTCCTGATGTCACTGTTTTTGGCTAAAAAATAGCCACCTCATTGAGCACTTTGTAGGGTGATGATGGACCTAAAGGAGGAAAATGGGGCTGCTCTGGAATTAGATAAAAAGCACTTTTGGAACTAAATCTACTCCAAACAAATGGCAAAAAAAAAGGATGTTTTTACTGAAGAGTTCATACCTATGCTAAACCCTTTTTGCAACAGCTGAAGTGACATAGATTTCAGCCATTAATTGACAACCACAAAAACGACGCCTTCTTCGGCATATGCTTCTGTTGACAAGAAGTTCACCGATTTGTGTCTATCTATTAGAAGTTTTGCAATATCTGCAAATATCTTAGATCAAGATCAGCAATAGACAATAGTTCTTGATGTCCTCATAGACCACTACACCCCCCGACTCCACCCCAGCCTGCTCTAGTGGAAGGGGTCATTCATACAATAAACATATATAGCTAGGAAAACAAGTTACAACAAACCAAATGATGCTTCACAACACTGATTGAATCAAGAAGTTTCACATAGCAGAAACAGTAAAACAATACAGAAGAGGCAAACAGAAAACTACTTGTGAATTTAATGAGCAGAACCATTCGTCAAATATTAACCATCTTAAAAATTCGTCATAGGTCAAAAACAAGTATCTCATGTAACACTTGGCTGAGCTTGTCAACAGATTCCCAGTTCGTTGACAGAAGTTCCCTTCTTTCTGCAAGACCATATATTTTGCTGAAAACTAAAGGGGCAAACCCAATGAAACAAGAAGTTTACTGTCAATGGATGTGCTCAAAAGATCCATCCACTTCCCTAAACAGCTATCCAGGAAAGGAAAAAAAAAATTCTCTAAACTAGGTAAGTTTTGTTTGCAGCCATAAATAAAGAACCAGAAAAGTACTTCGGATCATACCAGATGGCTCACCTTATATCAAAAAGCTCTACAGCTCACCTTTTCCATGACTTCAAAAAGTATAAAGTACTAATCTCGTAGCTGCCTTGCAACCTTGGGATGTAATTATAGATGGTCAATATCCTGACCACTCTTCAGCACTTTGCGCATAAAGCACCACATATGTTAACATCCTGACTTTATCTGACATGCTAAAATCCCCCTGAGCCCTCCTAAAACCAACAAGGATAAACTAACAAACAAGAAAGTCTAGTTTCCTTTAAGCTTTGGACTCCAGATAACTTACAGCAACATTTAAAGTACTTCTTTTTTAGATTCAGTTCCCAAATTTAAAATGGACCAGCTCCAAATTTGCCTTTCATTTCTCCCTTCCAGCTTCCGGTAACAGTTATCCTGTCCGTCCATGTTTTCACATCATGCAATGAGTTCCCGGAGAACTTGACCACTGGTTCTGTCAAACCTCGCTGAAAGCGTAAGCATTCTGGTTGGTAGCTACATCATCTTTATACTTCTACTACTTTTTTTATTTTTTAAAGATGGTAATGTTGTATTTATACATCTACTAATAATTGGCTTTCAAGGAAATTTGTTGCACCAATTGATCAGCAATCTCTCAAACAAAAAAAAAAATCCTATCAGAAGGTCCACCAGAGAGAAGAAGTAAAACAGCTAAACAAAATTCCCCACTGTCATGCAAGTTTCTTGACTCGAACCAGCATGTAACATGAAACTCCCGTTAATGAAGGTGCAGCCACCTTCTATGAAATTTTTTTTTGGGGAGGGGGGAGGAGAGAGACTTTAATACAGTTTCCAGATTGGGACAGAAAGAGCTTTACAGCAAGCACAACTGAGTATATCCCGACCATCTCGAATTTGCTAATGATGAACAATACAGAAACATGATAGTTTTTTTGGAAAAAAATCAAGCCTCGCAGAAAGCACATTGCTTCTATATAGAAAGAAAGGAGAAAGTAGAGAAAAGTGAAGGACAGAATAGAGAGTATGCCAATCCTTGGTGCAAAAAGGAGGGAAGATTTTTGGTCTGAAACAAGGCAAGTGAAGGACAGAATAGGGAGTATGCCAATCCTTGATGCAAAAAGGAGGGAAGATTTTTGGTCTGAAACAAGGCACGTTCTTGGAGGATTACGGCTATACTGAAGTTCAAGATATCTTTCTTTTTTGAAAAAAAAAAAAAGGTAAAGATTGAAGTTCAAGATGCTGTAATGTTCTTTTCACTTAAGCTAGATGTCAGGTTCTGCTGAAACGAACACCTTCCGATATTCTAGGTAATTTGGTTACATAAATAACCAAGAGACATTTCCAGAAGTGCCTTTTCCTAATTGAATGAGCCTAGTGTGAGCATGAACGTCTAAACAACCAGTGGTTTGCAGATGACCGCCTTTAAAAGTTCATATAAAGCACTATTAGTGTCTACATATACACCAAAGCACCTTCTGAAATCCTACACAACTAGCTACAGAAATTGTCAAAATAAAGAAGCAGTGACATCAAACTGTATAGTATGTCATATATTGTCTTTGCTTTGTCAAATGTTTCATTTTTGGGGGAAATCCTAGACTTGGACCACAAATTTTTTACCGAATACTTTGATGTTATGATATATTTTGTCAACGTTTGTACATCTCGTTAGCTAAGGAAGCAAATGATCCATATAGGCCATACCAATTAGTTGAATTTAAGCTAACCATTGTTGTTACTTGTTACAGGTAAGTCAGGCTAATGATAAGTATGAGATTTAGAGAACCTTTAATTTCCTTTAAAAGACAAACACATTACCAGCGTTTGAATGAAAAAGGCTCAAACCTCAAATAGCCTGTCTCTGCCAATAAATGGCGTATATTCCCGGCAATCTATTTGGAGATGTTTAACAATCTCTATGGAGCAGAAACTGAGACTACCATGACCTCAACTAGTTAGCGATTAAGGCTTAAGTTGATTGTATTGATTGATTTGTACTGTTAGTTAATGATTGTCCATGCAACTTGTCAGTCGCGCTCGTCAATTGTTGAATTTCAATCCCAAAAGTTCCATTTCCCTTTTCATGAAGTGCATTGTCAAAGTGCTTTTTTTTTGTTTTGAGTAATTGTAAAAGTGCTTTTTTTTGGAAATGGTATGTATGAAAGTGAATTGTAACAGTTTAAACAGCAAAGCAAACATAAAGCTCACACTTAAAGTTAAGAACTTAAGATAAAGGATATGATCGGCAGATATGTATTTGATGATACCTCGGTGGTGTGAAGCAAGCAACAGTTATAATAGTTAGATAATCTGGACCAAGTTCACACAGCAGACATGGTGCTAAAGCCAAAAAGGAGTATATGCTTAGCTTCCTTTGGCTCACTTCCAGGGTTAATCAAAAATCAAACTGGTAAGAGCAGCAAGAACTGAACAAAAATGAACCTACAAACCCTAAAAAACTTGGGGCCAAACTCATTGATTGGCCCAAAGTGAAACATGAGGGGGTTTCTCTTTTTCTTTCTTTTTGCTTGACAACATTGAAGGGTTCCTCTAGCACAAACATGTAATTTTGAATATCAAGATCCCCATCAAACAGTTTGGCTTCAGATGAATGGCACTTAATGAGAAGCATGCCAGCACGTTGTAAGTCGATGGGTGACCTCAACATGTAGTCATTAATAGGAAAGGAAGAGACAGGCAGAGCGCAGAAAAAAGAAAAAGAACTACTACTTAAGAGAACACATCCCAAATGGATGAAGATAGTTTTGACATGAAAATCAAAATCCCGAGTCTTACATGCTAATAGATCCTCTTTTTTTGGTGGAAGGGCTAGTAGACAAAAAAA
Source organism: Datura wrightii (assembly GCA_035772735.1). Taxonomy (NCBI): domain Eukaryota; kingdom Viridiplantae; phylum Streptophyta; class Magnoliopsida; order Solanales; family Solanaceae; genus Datura; species Datura wrightii. The sequence goes on from JASDFA010000014.1 coordinate 33,021,474, forward strand.
TTAAATTGCAAGGCATAAACTGCATAGGATAAAAGCAAGTCAAATCCAGGTAGGTATATGGGAAAACAGGGAAAAGTATGTGGTGGAGGAAAATTTTACAGGAAAGGAGACAATTTTGTGACAAGGAGTGGAAGGAACAGAAACTGCGGAGGCAAAATAGGAATAAGAAGAATACAAATATTCTTTTTTTTTTTGAGAAGGTAATAGTAAAGAACCCGGAAACAGTCTCTCTACCTCTGAGATAGTGGCAATGCCTGCGTACATTCTACCCTCCCCAGACCAGCACCCAAGAAATGAGCAATGATTTGTGGAGTACAAGGATCTGATTAATGAACAAAACCTCATTAGTACTTATAGCTTGGTGCTCAGGAGCAAACACTTTGGCACTTTCACTGACAGACTAACCCCATCATTGCAGGGTAAGGGGCGAAAGTCTAGATAGTTCAAGGTATCAATCTCATATCCTTCATCGTCTTGGCTATTAACTAAAAATTACTGATTTATCAACAATAGAAAATCATCTATCATCCTCCTCAGCTAGAGCTAACATCTATAAGGTATTTTCTAAGACTACTATAACAACCTTTCTTGTAAAGGGTGCAATATGATTATGGTAATTGGAGTTGCATGCATCACAAACTTTGACAAAGGATGCTTGGCCTGAAGTGGCAGTCTAATCGTCTCTATCATTATGAGCTAAACCCAGTTCTCCACTCATAAGCTAAATGTCCAATGAATATGTATTTTGGTATGATTATCTCAGTTTCAGGTCTGAAGGCTTAGGCGTCAATTTTCCTCTAGGTTATCTTAACTCGCTGCCTCCCTGAGGCACTCAGTTCCTTCATGTAATTGGAGTTGCATGCATCACGAAATTTGACGATGGATGCTTGGACCATAGTGGCAATCTAATAATCTTAGTCATTACACACTAAACCCAATTCTACATTCATAAGCTAAATGTCCTATGAATATGTATTTTTAGTACAATTTTCTCAATTTCAGATATGAAGGATTAGGCTTCGATTTTTTCTTCTAGATTCTATTAATTTGCTCCCTCACCGAGGTGTTCAGTTCCTTCATGCTCCCAAGGCATCATAATGCAGCTCTCGTTATTGCATGCATTGTTTGGAAAGATGCATTCTTGTCGTTTCATGTTGTTGTAGCCTCAATTACAATGTTCTAACTGATGCAGCTTTTGGATTTAGTTATTTGAGTTTTACATAGGAACTAACTCAATCGTCTGTACTTTTGCATCTTCATAATGCTTTTTATCAACAAAATACTATTTAAACTATCAAATAATCAAGAACTCTAGCCAGTTCTATGCATAAGTAAATAATGTATGAGATAAGCATGCATCAACCATACAAAATCTCGTAAATAAAGTGAAAATATCCAATTTTCCACAACTCAAACTTGCAAAGCATGCATACAAATAAATTGAATGTAAGTTTCTCGACAAGTTTACATAGATAATACCTTCAGATTCTTCATTTTCTGAATGTTAAATTTAAAAGCAGAAGATATATGAGCACACAGAAAATATCAAATAGTGGAAATCAAAAACAAATCCTGTTAGAACAGCTACTATTTGCTTTTAATTACATAAATATGAATACTTACAGTACAACACAACTGACTCTGTGCTAAAGACAGCCCTAGCAGTTTCAAAGTAGTGAAAATTAAGATATCGTCTTAATCTTATTTCAGAATCATCACAGCTTATTAGATGACAGTTGGTTGCCATATTTCAGATTAACTTCAGGAATTTCCGTGGGTAACCTCCACCAGGCCACAGAGTCTGTAACCCCAGTTCTTCTCTGATGTATAATCACAAAGGCTATCAGCAGCAAGAAGGAAGCAGCTAGCGTAGGATATAGGACATTACCATTTTCCATCTTCCAACTCTTCAAGATAGCATGTGCACAAATCTCACCATCAAAACTACCCACAGAATTATTAATCTTCATTATCTCAACCCCATTCAAAATGGCATCTACAGCACGTGGAAGACTCGTATTAGATGGCCCAACACTCAAAGCCAGAACACCAGAACTATCTCCATCAACAACAAAATCAACATAGAAAGGGGAAGCCAGTAATCCATTTGTTACTAAAGTAAGGTCCAAGTTTTCGTACGCCAAATTGTTGTTCACATAAACATTGAAAAATAGCATGCCGCGCGCAACACTAGCTATATCACAGAAGTGCATCCGAACCAAGTACTTGTACCCTTCAGTCACCGGAAATGTCCATGTCATATTCAACTCAGGGATTGAATTACCTGAACTCCTAATAACTCGAGCAGAATTATAAACATTATCAGGACCAACCTCTCTGCTTGCCCCACCATCTTGATAGTTTATACGGCCACTAAAGTGAACCTTTGAAGAGCCATCATTAGACTTGAGATACTCATCATCAGGAATCCAAGTTCTCCACAATGAATCATTGAAAGGGGTAACTTTCCAACCACCAACGTTAACCCTATACATAGTTTCAAACCCATTCTTCAATAATCCATGAATTTGCTCATTTTTTTCATAATTAACATACTGAGCCACATCAGCAATCAAATCGGTAGGAGCAGAAATAACCTCAATTGCATTTACAAATGCAAATTTAGACTTCTCAGTTGGCACAAAGGTGATAACAAGAATATCTGAATCAACCCTAATCACATAATCCTTAACTATCTCAAAATCCTGACCCATTTCCATACTTAAACTGTTAAATAACACAAACCCATTTGCCAAGACATGAAATTTAGCATTGCTAAAATCAAGACTACCGCTTAATCGATGGAAATGGAGACGTACCAAGTGAGCACCAGGGTTCTTGAGGACGAACTTGTACTTTGAGGGGCGGGTGAAAACACGAGCCGTGTGGTAAATTGGGGAAGATCTAGGACTTGGGTTTGCGTCAGCGAGTGAAATCGCTTCCGTGGAGGCGAGGAACGACGTCGTGGCGTCGCCGATGAAGCGGCGGTGGTCGAAGTCAACGGTAGTGCGAACAGGAGACCCACAGTTTATGAGGTAGTGATCAAGGGGAGAAAAAGAGGCTGAAACAAGACTGAAGTAGAGGAGTGCGAAGGAGAAGTAGAGGGTCAAGGTGGAAGAGAGAGTCGCCATTGTGAGATTGAACAGAAACCGAAGTGGAGCTCTGATGAAGAGGTTAAAGATGACGCTTGATCTGTAAACGTGTGGGACCACGGAGAAGGAACATTCGCTGGTGAGTTTTGGCTGTAAACGTGTGGGACCAACAAATGAGGACTTGGTCAATGAATAATTTATTTTAGTAAAAAAGGTTTAAAATATTCATCTTTCGTTTAGTTTAAATATATTTTTATCGTTAATATTTGATTTAGAAACATTGTTATATTAATTATTTAATTTAAAAATGTCCTATTATTATTTTATATTAAAAATATTCGTTATTTTTTCAATACATTTTTTTAATAAAATATTATTTCTAAAGAATTTTTTTCTTATTTTTTTTAAAATCTTTTAACTAATTAAAAAATAAGAAGTAATTTTTTCATTTTTAATCTCATTTTATCAATTAAAATAGAAGAATCGTGTGTACTTTTTTAATTGATAATTTATATATATATATCATTGTAACCTCGTTATTTTATTTAAATAATAATAAGAAAATTTTATAATAAAATAAAAATATTTTATTATTTTTTAATCTTTTTCGAATTAAAGTAGGATAAGCATTTGATACTATATTTATTGGTTTTAAAGTTAAAATGGAAAAAATGATCAGCAATAACTCTAACGGGAGATATTTTAAAGATATTTTGTGATTTAAAATAATATAATAAATTTTTGTGTTTTATGACATTATGATTGTTATATCTTAACTTTAAAATCAAGAATTATATTAGCAAATGTTTATCTTTCTTCAATTCAGAAAAGATTTAAAAATAAAAATATTTTCAATTTTATAAGAATTTTCTTTTTATCGTTATCTAAATAAAAATTAATGATGAATTATTGTGATTTTATATATATGAAATTAATAATGGATTACAGTACTTTTATAATGAAAATTAAGGGTATTTTTTACCTAGAAATAACCGTAAGGGCATTTTTAGATAAATTATTAACAGCAGGGGCATTTTTGGATCAAAATATTAACGGGAGGGGCATTTTTAGACCCAATTATTTACGAAGGACATTTTTATCCAATTTCGCATAATTTAAGGGCATTTTGAAACATTTTCCCTTTATTTTATAACACTTTCCTCTTCATATATATGCATGTATTATATTTTTTATAGTAAGATTGAGTGAAGGATGTATTAATGAGTTGAATATTCTTGATATTTTTAGAATTTTACTTGACATGAGTGGATTGTAAATGAAAGATTTTATTACGTGACTATATATTGTTAATTTATATTATTTGAGTTTAGAAACACACACTCCGATAAAAAAGTCATTAAAAAAAATAATAAAGAACCTCATCTGAAGGACGCGGGTAGAGCTTCACAATGCGATTCACAGCTCAACACAAGGAGAATCACTACCAAACTTGCATTCTCAGAGACCCAGGTGCACTACAGCGTATTTTTCTGGGTGAAAATTACTAATTGAGGACAGTTTTAAAAATTCATTGGCATACGATTTTGACCTATGAGCTTGAGCTCGTCTCTAATGGGGCAATAGGCGGGGAGTAACTTTTTTTGAGAGAAAAAAAGAAGAGAACGGCAAGTTCTTAAAGTATTTCAATTACAATCAATTGAATACAAAAGTTTGGGTTGAGGAATTCATTATAATATCTTCAAATTCTTCGTTATCTTTTGTAATGTATTTCTGCTTACCTATAAAGTAACTATTTAATAGGGCAAAAACAAGTACGATGTTTTGATTGTTAATACTGATTTATGCTATTGTTTGATTGCATAGAACCCGTTGACGAATATTTATTTTGAAATTGCGAAATTAGTTATTTTTTGAATTTTTATAGAAAAAAGTGTCTTGATAAGTATCTTACATCTTATGAAAATTCTGCAACGACCCATCCAACCGTTATAGTGCCTTGACAACATTAATGTAGGAATTTGAAACTCTTTTTATAGGCCCAGACTATTTTATAGTAAGGATGGTAGTAAGGGTATATTATTAAATGAGACGGAATTAAATTCTTTCGTGGATCCGACAACAGGAGTGCAATGGCAGGCATCTCATTGCCACGACAGACCGATGCAGCGAAGCAAGCGTTGCCACATTGGAAGATAGGGACCAAAATTTCATGTTTTTTCCACTTTTAAAACCAGATCATATTGTAACAAGGATTAGTCATTAAAAACATCTTGGGAATAAATTTTGGTTATCCTAACGGGGAGAAGAATAGGATGGCTAGATAAGGGCAAAGTTCCACCATCCTCCCTGACAGAATTCTTCAAGAAAATTCTAGACTGGGTGCAAGAAAATGGAGCTTTATAGATTCTTGCAGTAGCTTGGCGCCCAGGTAGGCTATGGCTTACTTTTAACTTAGATTTCGATTAGTGACTTGTATATACGTGCATAATTGATATGCAATTGATGGGTGAGTATAGACGTAGACTTGGATGAATACTTGTGTAATATCGTGGAAGTAGTCGGGGAGGTAATTCGAATAATAAGAAGAGAAAGAGGTAAGGAACCCTAGACTACAACTAATGAATGTGGGTATGTTCTTGAGGGTAGGTTTTAACAGTGTGCTCTGAAATAGTATATGCTCGGTTGGGGTTTCTTGACCGAATATTCTTGATTGTATAATCTTGAATGTATCTTCTCAAACTGTATACTGTTGATCCCGGTTGTTATAAGATGAAGGACAGGTGCTAGCATGAATAGTACTGGCAAATGTTGAATTAAGAAGGAAGTTGGGAGGGACGTACATATAGGGTGACATGAATTGTGAACCAATAAATATGCTTGAACGGTCTTCGAATAATGATAGAGATATAATATGACTGTATAACTATGTCACTTATATTATTATTTTCTCTTCTTTTTTTTCTGTTACACACACACACACATTTTAAATCTATTTATATAACTGTGACCTATAACGTGATGAGGTAATATAATTTTTTGACTGAAAATTCATCATTTTAGGCTCTCTTCACTAATTTTCTTATTCTCATTACAGTCACTCTAATTTTAATGGTGTGGCATATCATTGAAGGCCACATTTTTTTCTTTTATTTCAATTCTTTTGATTTTTCTTTTTATTTTCTGATCAAATATAGTTTTACGGTTAAATGTTTCAATTGAGTTTTAAATATCATAAATAAATTCGACATCTCATAAGCTAATATGAAAAAAACTAATATTTCAATATAGTATATTTGATACAGTTAAGAGAGTTAAAAAAAATGACTTTTGAGTTTTTAAACATGACACATAAATGAGAAAAATTCAAAAAAGATAAAATAGTCTTTCAGGCCATAGACAGGTGCCACACCACCTTGTCTACGTCTAATTTGTTAAAGAGTGGACTTTTGAGTTTTTTAACATGATACATAAATGAGGGAAAAAAAATAAGAAAATGTTAGAAAAAAGAGAAAAAAAGATAAAATAGTCTTCCAGGCATAAATAGGTGCCACATTCCTTGTTTATGCCTAGCTCTTTATATGTGTGTGAGTGCGCGCGCATGTGTGTATTGTTATGAAATAATAAAGCAAGAGGAAGAATATCATAGAGAAAGAGAGAATAATTCTTATTTCTCTTGATGGATTAAAGGGATGAAATACAATGAAGGAGAACTCTTCTATTTATAGGGATAATTCCTCCTAACTTTTCTCCTAAAGATAGACTTTCACTAGAATATAAATATACACATTCACTAAAATACAAATACCTTTATAGACATTCACTATAATACAAATACATTTATAACACTTCCCCTTGAATGTATATTTTATAAATAATTTGCCTCGTTAAAAACTTAGTAGAAAAAATCCAGTGAAAAAAAAATCTAGCGAAGGAAAAGTAGTACATATATCTAATGATATGCATTTTGGCTACCTCATTAAAACCTTACAAGGAAAACCCAGCGGGACAAAATTTCGTAAGGAAAAGAGAATATAGCGCATATTAACCCCCCCTAATAAGAACATCTTTGAATCTTTTCATCTCGATCTTGTGCACCATCTCTTGAAAGTTGCAGTTGGTAGAGATTTCGTGAATAAATCAGCCACATTATCACTTGAACAAATATGTTACACATTGATATTACCATTCTTTTGGAGCCCATGTGTATAGAAAAACATTGGCGAGATGTGCTTTGTTCTATCTCCTTTTATGAATCCTCCTTTTAGTTTTGCTATAAATACTGCATTATTTTCATATAAAATTATGGGTACTTTATCACATTTCAAATCATATTTTTCTCTAATAAGATGTATCATGGACCTTAACAACACACATTCTCGGCTTGCTTCATGAATAACTATTATCTCAGTATAATTTGATAAAGTGGCTGCGAGAGACTGCTTTGTAGATCTCCAAGATATGACAGTACCTCCACATATGAACACGTCGCCAGTTTGAGATCGAGCTTTATGTGGGTCAGATAAATACCCAGCATCAGCATAACCAATAAGATCGGGACTGCAATTGTTAGAATAATATAAGCTCATATCGATAGTCCCTTTTAGATACTGCATTATTGGTTTGATCTCATTTCAATGTCCCCTAGTAGGAGCAGAACTATATCTTGCTAACAAATTAACCGAAAAGGCTATATCATGTCTTGTAGTGTTAGCAAGATACATTAGTGCACCAATTGCACTAAGATATGATACTTCCGGATTAAGAATTTCCTCGTTGTTTTAAATCCTTCAAGGATTTTCATATATCCTTCAGTCTATTTAGACATGAAAATAATTGCATTATACGCATATCAAGTTTTTCATGTATTTCCAGACTTATAAGTAACCTCAAAATAATTGCATCCACCATAGGAGGATCTCTCCATATAATAATGTCAGGATTTGCAAAAAAAATTTATGCCACAAGAATCTATTTACACCCACTGGCATTATACTTGAATTGCGTATTTTTATTTTGTCAATCATTTATCTGTCCATACTTTTTGACAGATTTGAATTCATGGTCCTCTTCAACATTTATAATATTGAGCGCTACATTATATCAAAGGTATCATTGACGATCATTTTGATTCCAATTCGACGTAACTTCTTGAGATCTCTTCATTTTTTATCATTTTCAGGTACCTGAACCTTTGCCAAGGTTTTACGAAATGTTATGTCGTGGTGCTTTCTTAAAGCATTTGCCTCATCATTATGACCGTCTTAATCATTTTCTATTCTCCTTCTTCAAGAAATTCTATATTTGGAACCGTTTGGTCTATCACGCTTCAAGCGTCTCATAGACCCTATCTTTCAAGGACCTTTTCTTAGAGCATTTGCAACTGAATTGTAAAATAGAATTAACAAATACATCTGACAATTGCTTGCAATATTTTGCAAGTGAATTATCTCTTGAACTTTAAGTTCACTTTTTTT